>JANXHW010000002.1:66763190-68155690 GCA_026170595.1 Plestiodon gilberti rubricaudatus
ACCCTGCCATGAACTCCTTAGGCAAGCTACATTCGTACAGGAAGTGCGGAAAAGAGGAGTGGTAAGCTAGAGTGTATCCAGTGCTGTGGTCTATCACTCTCCTTCATAATTCCTCTCTCCCTCCCTCCCTCTCTCTCTCTCTCTCTCTGTTCCCTTCTTCCTTTTCAAAACCAGGGACTGAGAGAAGGAAGAGCAGTAGCAGAGGTAGCAGCTGTCATACTACAGGATACAGACGATTGGGTCTGCTGTTTCAAGTGCTAGGAGATTTGGGGAGGTCCTGTAATTTTATAGTGACATATTGAAGCCATTAGTTAATTAGAGGTTCTCCAATAATTCCCTGTGTTTGGTAATGAATGCTGCATCATACTAATCTAACCCTACTTAAAAAGAGGGGCTTATGCCATCTTCACAGGAGAAAAAATCCACATACTCCAAAGAGGTCCGTTATGAATTATCCAAATTCTTCTCTCCCAGATGGAAATTAATTCAGAAAATAATAATCCATTGGGGAATAACATAAGCGCAAGTCCACACATACCAGATTTTGAGACTGACTTGGATATTCCTCAACTTCTGTCACAGGAAACCTGAAGCAAGAAAGAGAATTAACAATATGCTTAGCACTAAAAAAGCACTGTATATTTAAATCTGAATACTTCAAAAAGACACAAAAACAGCTGTGTTACAAGCCTGAGGCTTGATAAAGTCGCTCTGAATGTTCCGTTTCATGGGATGAACCTCTAGCAAGCCTTACACCATCATTAACACATTGTTATGTCCAGTGGCATGCCATTTTTGCAATGAACCACAGAAAAATTGACAGCAAGATACCACAAATTCAGTAACACAGATTAAGGAGGCAATATAAACACGCTTATTTTTATTCTTATTTATTTAATTTGAGGTTTTTCAAAATTAGTTGCTTTGGTACAAGGATGTCAGGAGGGTTGCCAAGTTTTACTTTTTCAAAGGCAATCAGGGGCCCCAAACATGGGGGGGGTCTCAGATGCCTACCAGCCCCTGGGGTCCCCACCAGTCCAAGCTCAGCCATCTCCGTAAGGCTTCTTGGGCCACACTCTCCAGGCTTGTCTCTCCACTACTTCCCATGGGCATAAGAGCAAAGGCAGGGAGGGGGTCAACTGCATCCACCTCAGGGCCTTCTCCAGCCTTCCAGGGCTCTAGCATCTTTCTTGCAGCCAGCCTCCAGCCCTCAGCCAGCACTTTCTCATCCCTGGCCCACTCCTTATATTCTCCTGGTCTTGGCTGGTCCCTCCTCCCCTTCCTGGTTCCACCCTCCCTGCCTGGTCACCCTCTGGGTCCTAAACCTCCTCTACCAGGAAAAGGGAAGGCTCCTGCAGGTACTCACTGTGGGGTGGGGAGGCTCCTGAAGATACTTGCAGCATGGGTAGGCTTACCAGATTTTCCCGGGTCCAAACTGGGACACCCCCCCCAACAATTAAATATATAATTAATTAATACATAAATAAATAAAAGAAATGTTAGAAATCTTTGGGGGGCACAAAGTACCCTTTTGCCGCCCAAAGTGTGACCAAATTTTTATTTATTTATTTATTTATTTATTTATTTATTTTAATCAATTATTAATTAATTAAAACAACTTGCCTGTCTCCGCCTTGCCCTTGCCACCTTGCCCTTGCCGCCATTGCTTGCCTTGCTTGCTCTCCATGCCGCCTTGCTTGCACTCCGTGCTGCTGTTTGTCGCCTTGCTTTTTTTGTTTGTCGCCTTGCCGTTTGCTCTCCGTGCCGCCATGGCCCCTTGCTGCCGCCACCACTTTTAAAATGATTAAAAGCACAGTACTGTACTGCCTTCATGCCCTCACGAGATTTGGGCACCGCCATCTTGGATCTCACGAGATTTCACAAGATCCAAGATGGCGGTACCCAGAAAAATGGTAAGTTTAACCATTTTAAAAGCAGCAGAGGTTTCCACTGGCCCAGAACGGTCCGGGACTTGAGCCCGGTTTCCAGGACGGTTCCAGAAATTCCGGGACGGATGGCAAGCCTAAGCCTGGGCAAGTGCACCCTGCTCAACTGGCCAATAGCCCTCATCCTGCCCAGCTGAGGCCTTCCCAGCCCCTCCAGTCATGCACCCAGCCCTGGGCCTGCTGGGAGGGCTGTTCCCTGTGGCTGGTAAGTCTGGCCCCGGACAAAGGCATATACAAGTACATCAGGCTCCTTGAATAGAAGTTTGACATGCAGTAATCTTTCATAAGTCTGGACCCAAGCTAACAGGGACACCTTTGTTCCTGACTCAGTACTTTAGGGGCAGCACAATCCTACTATTGGACACATATACCTTATGGTGGCGGATCTTCCGATCCACTGCTGCAAGTGCTGGTACAGCGTCACAAACACTGTGCTGCTCTCGGGTTCTATGGAGCCGCTGATGCAAATGGCCAGAGGTTCTGTGAGCATGCCTATGGCTTCTGGGTGCCCTCACGAGATGGCATGCCTTCTGGGTGCCTTCAGAGCAGGTAAGGGAGTAGAGGGAGTGGTTCAGGGGAGGATCGGGGCAGGGAGTGAGCTGAACCTAGGGTGGTTCAAGGGTGGGAGGGGGAGGATCTTGGCAGCAGCTTCACACACTGAGAATCTACCCTCACTTCCCAGCCTGGACCCACTCTCTGAGGCTCCTTGACTCCAGTTAAATAGCAGGCATAGGTCCGAGGAATCCGTGCGACGGCTCCTGCCAACCTAGCGGTTCTAAAGCAAGAAATTGCAAGTAGATTAATAGGTACTGCGTTAGCGGGACGGTAACAGCATTCCATGCGCCTCGATGTTGAGTCATGCCAGCCACATGACCATGGAAACGTCTTCGGACAGCGCTGGCTCTTCGGCTTTGAAACAGAGATGAGCACCACTCCCTAGAGTCGGACACGACTGGACTTAATTGTCAAGGGATACCTTTACCTTTACCTTAACCTATCATGAGGTAAGTAAAACATATTTTTCTTTATGTCTCCCGGGCTGTCTGGTAACCCTCACCCCCCCCCCCCCGCATAGCATGCAGCACTGTACTTTATAATCACTACCACTTCCCTCCCAGAGCCCCTTGACTTCCCTTTTACTCTTCTTCTCGTTCTCTTCCCATGTATACCTGCCAACTGAGGATGACCCGTCATTCATCTGATGACGTGGGCTGTAGTCCATGAAAACTGAAAGCAGAACTACCGGTAAATGTGTTGGTCTTTAAGGTGCTACAAGACTTTTACTTGTTTATGGAGTATTTACACAGATGAAATCCTCACATTATCTCCAAGCCAGGAAAGGCATCACATTTTAAATTTCTGGATATCAAGCCAGTGATAAAGGGCAGCAACTGGGACATGACAATAATCATAAACAATAATCTTTGGGGTAGAAAGCAGAAGATTCCTTAGGTATTATGGGAGAATATATGATGCAGCAGGGGAAAAGACTATAGCAAGCAAATATCCTGAGGAGCAATAAGAAATTCTTCTCCTTTTCAACTCCCCCACTCTTTTCATCACCCTATTGAGACAATCAAAGCATGGATTTTTTTGGGGGGAGGGGGGAACGACCGAAAAGCAGGATCATGGCCTGCCCATGTTCAGTGGTCTAGCTCTATAGCCCTGTTCTCACAAGCACCCATGAGTTCACAAATGTAAAGGGGGGAGAGAGAGAGAGGATCACACACACTAGCAGTGGTGGTATCAAAGGCTGGCCACTGGCTGAGGGCCCAAGCTCAGGACAGGGTCCAGCTGGCCAGGCCAACTCCTGACCTCTCAGTACTAGTGGTAGCTGTAGTATCTAATGCACCATCAGGGAATGGGCAGGAAGTGCCACCATGAGGACACAAGTGCAGTGCTTAGCCCCAGGTTCAGCAACGTGGCACCAGCACCAACCATGCCCTGATGATGCAGATGTACCCACCGGCAAAACTAGTGGCCAAATTAGTGAAAAGGGGCCCTGATGTGCACCTCATACTGACTGCCCATGATTCCCAGTCGCATGAAGGACCATTAAGCATATAGGGCCCCTTCTCAGTTAACACGCAGCCTCAGGAGTGTATAACCAGCAGGCATGTCCATGTCAGGATGTGTGGCCAGCAGGTGTGAGTTTGTTCTTCCTTCACATATTCAGGGTGGTTAGTGAATAAACTCTACATGCATACTTAACTATACATGCATAGGTTCTGTATGCACAAATCCTGGCAAAAACAGGGTCCCAAATCGCATGAACAAGCCTATGTATGTTTATATAGAGTTTATATGCATGCAGGGGCTATTCCCACAGATTATTGAATGAACATAGTTTGGACAGCCTCTCCTGCATTTATTCTACCTTGCCCCATGCACTTTCACTGCACACATTTTGATAGTCTGAGTAGGTTGGTTTGGGGTGACAAGTAGTACCATTCCTTCCTACCACAGCCAGCTTCTTTCCTGTTATGGGATGTTGGCAGGGTAGGGGGAAGTCTGATTTGTTATAAATAGTTGGAAAACAAGAGTTGTACAGCCTAATCTTGCTGTGACAATATCCAAACAACCTGTGAACTATATTAGATGATGAGGATGAGGATGAGGATGAGGATGATGATGATGATGATGATGATGATGATGATGATGATGATGATGATGATGAAAAAGGATATTTATATACCACTTTTCAACAAAAAAAAAGTTCTCAAAACCACTTACATAGCGAAAGAATATGAAGGTGGTTCTTTGTCACCAAAGGACTCACAAGCACACAAGGAAACACCAGCAAACAGCCACTGGAAACAACACTAGACTGGAATAAATAGGGACAGTTATTCTACACACACACACACACACACACACACTTACCTCTTTTCCCAATTAGCAGAGATTAGACATATCTTGAATCCATTTTTATGAATCTTGAAGTTTAAGGGTACAATCACAGACAATCCTTCACTTACAGCCATTATTGATAATAAATATTATAATAAGGAAGGATCCGAAATAACACACTTATCTATCAAGAAAATCCCTGGCTGCCCATTCACTAGGCAAAAGGAGAGTTTGGCAGAGTCGAAAATGAAAAAGCAGATTCTGCGTCTGCTTTTGCCTTGAGGCTGCCCTTGCCTCACAAGACCTTACAATCTCAATTGCCTGATCTACCAGAGCATAAGAAGCAGAGTAACACTCAGGGTCACCTCAATCATTCATTCCCCTTCTGGACATAATAAATAACAAATTGGCATAAACTCACCCAGAGCTTTCTTTAGGATTAATCTAAACTGGGGGGAGAGGAAGGGGAGAACCACATGTGTTGAAACAGACCTCAGAGAAGATCAATGTAATTTCCTCACCAACATCCCCCCCCCTCCAGTGAGGCTTCTTTCTCTGTACAAGAAACCTTAGGAAAATTGTCCTTAGTGCCCGAGACTATAACAAGGGCTCAAGAGTATCTTGTACACAAATAATAATGTTGCTTTCTAATTGAGGTCTTCTGAGTACTAGTCAGGGTAGAATTTTATCAAGAGAAATGTATCAAGGGAAATGAATAGTGCTTTTCAGCTTCACAAATCAAATTTGAGGGCTCATTTGCTTTGCAGATTCTTGGATCTGAATGCATGCCATGTGGATCTGTTAATTAGTTGCTTTCGGATTTGATCACTGGGATATTGCCTTATAAGATAAACTCTCATAATTGTTTCTTCCGACATCCGATTCCTCTCTCGCCTCCATCAAGCACCCTTCTTGATGGATGCGGCCCTGGGCCATGAGTCACAGCATCAGGTGCACTCCTGTCTAAATTTGCAGGTCGGTCACCAACTCGGCAGGCACAACAAGTACATCTAATTAGTTAATTAGAAGGAGTTATATCCTGCCTTTCCATTAAAAGGTTCAAAGTGGCTCACAGCCTGACTAGAACAATGAAACAGCAAATACTAAACCATCGAGGGAATTCCGCAGTACTCTTCAGCAAGCTGTGAAGGCTTAAGCAAATGTGATGGGTGGGTAGGCATGGAAAAAGCCCCAAAGACTACAGTTTATAACCATTTTGTGAAAGAGGGAAGGAGGAGTTATGCAGATATAATTGCATTACTCTGACTGGTGCTAGCTAGAGACAGGTTTAAGATGCACCCAAAGCGACTGGGACAAAGAAACGACACTGGCAATTCTGTTATCTTTGGAAAATAGAAAACTCTAACAGTTTCTCCTTTCCATCTCCAGCACTAATTGGAACATCTGGGTCTCTTGTGAAGTAGAGGCCAGAAGTAAAAGGGAAACATAGTAGTCTTTCTGTTAACAAAGCGGGAGATTAATTTTAGGTGAGGTACTCGGTGCACAGTCAATAGGACAACTTCTAATTGAAATGCATATCCTTTATAGCACCAGAACACATTTCTAGATCTCTGCCCTGTTGGCATTTGCTCCTCAGAAAGACAGAACAAAATAGCCCACAAAGGTCTCATTCATGTGAAATCAGTCTCTTCTGAAATCACAAGTGACCTGTTAGGGGCTGAATACGCAGCATGGGTGTCTCCAGTCATCCGGCTTAGATGCCATCAGTTTGTGTCTGAATCGCACTGAAGGGTTTTAGCGGCTACTCTGAAATTGCTAGATAATGTCGTCAGCTTTAAATAACTTGGGTAGATTTTTCTTTTCTTCTCTTTTTTTTTTTAACTAAAGGAGACCCATAACAGAATTAGGAATCCATAGGAGCTTCAGCCTTGGATAATGGCAAAACTATTATTCAGCCTAGAAAATAGGCATTGATGCTAAGGTTTCTCCCTCCCTCCCTCCCTTCAAAGCAAGTTCATGGGGAGTTACACATTAACAACCAGTCCCTGTTGTTGCTAATGGGATTTGTGCACCCTGCTTTGAAAACGGAGCCCTTTAGGCTGTGATACAGTTAGCATACCAAACAGAGGCTTCCAACAACTAGGGGAGGGGAGGAGAATAAGACGAAGAAGAAGAAGCGCGAACACACAATTAAAATGCCATGTCTTCTGGATCAATAAGAATTGATTCAAAAATAAACACTCAGGCTTAATCTATTAAGGTCAGGGAAAATCAACCTTTTTGTTAAAGAGCATTGATAAATTCATGCTGACCCCTTTTTGCTTCCTGTCACACAGAAAGGGCTTTTCTACAAAGTCACTTTCTGCAGAACTCAGTGTTACAGTGTGTGACGATGCTTTTTTTTTTTTTCCTTCCAGGGCATCAGATGCCACAAAATATTGGTTTATCAGATAGTCTGTGGATAAATTCACTTAACCATAGTCCATTAGTTAATTTCTAACGAAGTTATATCCCTCAAGCTTTACCTCATATCTTTACGCTTTGCATAAGAATGGTCACAAGATGTATTGTGCAGGGGCAGGATGTCTGGCTCAGTTGGTAGAGCGATTGTCTCATATACGTCTGAAGATCTGAAGGACAGCAGTTCAAGACGGCTGGAAGTGTCTGTGGGCACAATCCTATCCAACTTATGCCACTGGCTGAGCCCTGCTCAATCCTATCCAACTTATGCCACTGGTGTAACCAGCGGTGCAGCGAGAACGGGAGGCCCCAGAATGGAAAGGGGATTCAAATCCCATTTGAATCCCCCTTTTGGAGGGGATTTGAATCCCCTTTCCATTCTGGGGCCTCCCGTTCTCACTGCACCCCTGGCTACACCGGTGGCATAAATTAGATAGGATTGAGCAGAGCTCAGCCGGTGGCCTAAGTTGGATAGGATTGCGCTGTGTGTCTCTCGGAGAGCTGCCGGCACGCCGAGCTGATAAGTTGCAGAGCCTCTGTGGGGGAGTGGAACTGCAGCTGCACTACTTGAGTGAGAGTCAAGGTTGCCCTGAAGCATGGTGAGGCAAGCACCAGAGAGAGAGAGCTGGATTGTGAAAGAAACATCTAGAATGAAGGGTTCTACAAAAGTTTAGAACATGATTGTATTGTAAAAACCCCTTGGGGTTTAGAAAGCGTGCCCATGTAAACCGCCTTTGAATTAAAGTCGGAGGAGAAATCCGATGACCAAAGAAAAGACAGTATATAAATACTGGTTGTTATTATTATTATTATTATTATTATTATTATTATTATTATTATTATTATTATTATTATTTCTTGCATTTTAGAAGCTTTATGTCCCACCAGGGATGCAAGGTGGGATACATCCCAAACCTGGAGATTTCTGAGGTGGGGGAGGCGAGGTTGGTGCAGGGCTGACCCATCCGTGAAGCCAACTGGAGTGGTTGCTTCAGGCTGCAGATTGGAGGGTGGCCCATCATTTCCTGCCTCCTTGCCTCCACTGATCCTCCTCCTTCTTTCACTCCCTGAATTAGAAAAGGATGAGGGGGACAGAGAGGAAGAGGAAATATGGAGGGGAAGAGAGTGCTGAGCGAGAACACTAAAGAGTGGGAGAAGAAGAGGCTGGCACATCATTGGGTAAGGGTGGCAGCATTTGGCATTCCACGTCAGGAGGTCTTGGAGTGGCCCTGGGCTGGTGATATCATCAAACTGCCAAATCAGACTATCCAGTCATAATGGGGCAGAGCCCAGCAGCAGGCCAAAAGTGGCTCAAGATGAAACTTTGCCAATTGATTGCATTTGTTAGTGTTTAAGATGCCATGTTGTTGTTCTTGTTAGTATCATCATCATCAGCCATAAATCATCATAGGGCTATTTGTTGGTTTTGCTGCCACAGACTAACACAAAGTTAGTTGCTTTGGAAGTTGCTTTCTGCACCACGCAGTCTCAAGTTAGCAGAGTCTGTAGGCCTCACTAAGTTGGATTTACCAACAACTGGGCCAGTGACTGCCCAGTTCCCTTTCAACACCTACTGTATGTAGTCTGCAGGTCCCTTCTCTGCTTGTCAAGTGAGGTCTAGACTGAGCTGAAGATTACCAGATCCCTCTGAGTTTCATAACTCATAACCTCATAATTGGGAAACAAAGGCAGCAACTGGAAACATTTAAAGAAATCCTACCCCAAGCATCCAAAAGATAATGCCCCACTAGTACAGAGAGCAACCCTCACCCTATCCTAGGGTCAAGCATTACGACACCCAGTGCAGGGGTTATTGTATCAAACATGTAGGTGGCAAACTAAATTCACAGTGTGCACGTTCTGGAGTGGCTCAGCATAGCAAGCTAATGTACCTTCCAACATTTCACAGGTTAAAATAGGGACCCTGGTGTTCTTGTAATAATACTCCTAAACCCAGCCCTCCCCTCCCTCCCAGTATACATTGCTAAAGCTTCTTTTCCATCCTCTGCATGTTGTATTCTTGAGATTAGCAGCTATTTTAATTGCCCAGCCTTTCGGATTCTGAAATGAATCCCCTCTCATCTCTCAACCATTTTTACCAGGTCCCAAGATTCCCCTCCCAGAGGTCCACCCCATCCTCCTAGCCAAAGATTCAGACTACTCACCTGGCACACTTCAGAAGCTGCCCAATGCACTGGTTTACAAGCAAGTACAGTGAGTCAGAGACAGGAGGTAGCATTTATTTCATCAGTACTTCGCAGTACACCTCTCTGGGCCCCTTTCTCTGGCACTCTGAGATAAAACGACACACATAAGTCTAGCCTCTGTGTATTGCTAGTTGAAGGGAATCTCACTGTGAACTCATTTTTGTCAGGGCTGGATAAGAGACTTCAAGCAATGTAGAAAACTAATGGAATTTTGATTGTACTCTAATTTTTCAAATGTGCATTATTTAGCTGGTAGCCCATGATGGCTCCTTCAGCTGCTTTGCTTCTCAACCCTGTGTGTGAACAAAGAGGCCTTTAAAAAACCACTATGAATGGATATTAACAAGGGTATGGATTTATTATGGAGCTCTAACAGTGGATAAATGAGCAGAAAAATAATATGCAGCGAAAGGGATAACTATGCATGATGAGCGGCCGCTTTTCAAACATTGGTAAGAGGTATTCATTTCTTTCTGTTAATCACAGACAGACTTGGATCACATTGTAGCCTGACAACCATCAGGCTTTCAAGTTAAAAATCAAGCTATTTTTGAAGTTCTTGAGGAGTAAAAATGCACCTGTACACTCAAATCAATCAAGCTTCATTTGTGTAGCCTCATGCTGGAAAACACACTGAGTTACAGGGCTATGTGGAGTGTTTTTTTTTTTAAACAACAACAACTATGCTCTACAAATAATAGACAAATGTATGAAAACAGATCTTACTGAAGCAATTTATTAAAAGCTACAGAACATTAAACCAAAGAGACCTACACAGTTTCTTTCCCCTTGCATAAATTGCAAATTGGTCTCAGCTCATTCCATCCTCATAAAACTCCCAAATGTAAACAGCTCAAGTTCTGTTACGTTCTCCATATGGACGAGGAACTGTCTTTAAAAAGCAGCGGACAGTCAGCAAGTTGCACTGGGAAGGCTGTGTGAAGGAACCTCACAAGATTGTACCACAGGCGAGAAACTTGAGCTGTCATTGCTCCTTGCAAATGTTGTGGAGCAGACTAATCCCTTAAGGAGGTGTTACGGAAACCAGTTCAGTGGAATAAGCAAAATGAGGACCTACACTGAATCATTCTGAGAAATAAAATCTGAACAAACCCTCATGGAGGTATATCAGAAAAGCCCTGCTGGATCAGACTAAAGATTCATCTAGCCCAGCATCCTGTTTTCCATAGTGGCTGGTCAACCTTTGGGAAGTCCACATGCAAGACATAAAGGCAATAGGCCTTCATTTCTGCTGCTCCCAGAAGCTGGTATTGAGAGATACAGTGCCTCAGAATCTGGAGGTTCTATATAGCCTTCATGATGAGAAACCATTGCTAGATTTATCACTCATGAATTTAGGTATACATGCAGGTTTTCATGGCCAGTTGTTATGCTCAAGGTTACAATATTTAAGGGATTTTCAGCCATGTGATTTCAGGTCTTAAAATTGAAGAAATAAAGATCGATCTTACAGTTGTCAGTTGAAATTCCACTTCCTGATTCTACCGCGATGTGGAGCGGGCAAGCAGGACGGATTATCCAAAGCTGGCAACGCTGAAATCTTTAAAGTCTTCTGCGCTTGACGTTTCTCCCCAGGCATTAGGGGCTTCTTCGAAAGCAAAAAGAGAACCCAGCTACAAGCTGGAAGGTGTCCACGTCGCGGTAGAATCAGGAAGTGGAATTTCAACTGACTACTGTAAGATCGATCTTTATTTCTTCAATTTTAAGACCTGAAATCACATGGCTGAAAATCCCTTAAATATTGTAACCTTGAGCACTCATGAATTTATTTATTCTTTATCATCCTCATTGTCAACATTTGCATCCTGCCTTTCTCCCTTTAGGTACTCAAGGCAGCTTACAATATAATCAAAACAAAGCAAGACATGATGTTGTAAAAACACAACAGGAGGAAAGGAAACAAATCCCATGGCAAAAGCAACAAAACAGAAAGTCGAACAGATCATAAAAATTGAGAATATCCCCATGAGAAGAGCTTCCAAGCTCCACTGGGTAGATTTCTATGGAGGAAAGTGGCAGCGAGGTTTTTAAAAGAGGGGATACGATCTGGCATGCATCACTGCCATTGCATCCACCCCCTCCTCCTTTCCACCCCCGTTCATCCCCTGAAACACCCACCACCTACGGCCTGCCCCACCACTGACTTATGGATGCCGGGGTATCTGTGAGGGCCAATGCCATGCGACTGGCATCACTTGCCACTTCCAGCAGTGGCAAGGTAGTACATGACAGTACGTCGCATTTTGCGAAGCCATATGTTGGGCTGCGCTGCCCAAACATGAGGGGCAGCACAATCCTGCCCAGGTTTAGGGTGGCAGAGCAAGCCGTAAGGGACGTTTGCAACAACTCTAGAGTAAGAGCCGCCGCGCTAGGTCAGCAGCCCTTACTCTGCCGCCGGATCTCCATGCGGCCGCTGGAGGAAGATAAGGGATACCCCGGCAGCCGCATGGGCGGTCCAGGTGGCAAGGGAGGGGGGCCATTGGCCATGCCAGCCCAGGAGGGGGCGGGGATAGCGTCTGATATATTGCTATCCCCGGCCAGCAGGTGTTGTCGTCACACGGCCTCCTCCAACTTCCGCCAGCTAAATAGCCTTCCCCGGTTTACACCAGGGGAAGGGGACAGTCCCCTTCCCCCGAGTAGACCTCCGGTCTGCTGCAGAGCGGCCTGGAACAGGGATAGGATCTGGTGGGCGGCCCTGAGCCGCCCGCTGGATAGTTAGGTAGGATTGCGCTGTTAGGATTGGGCTGTAACTCACTGATTGAGGCCTTATTTTCATATGCAACTTTTTGCATGGTTGCAACTGAGAGGGGTATGTGTGTGTCTTCATAGAATGGTCTGGCACATACAGCTGTGTCCACATGTTTCAAGTGGCAACCAGTAATATGACCCAAACCTTATGTAGTAATCCTCTCTCACCTTTCTCCACAATGTGAATGGAAGGCAGGTTACCAATTCAGTAAAACAATACATGTGTGAATAGGCTAAAACCAACCCAAGGCAATACCAGCTTAGAGGAAGCACAACCTGCAATGTACACAAACTCTGAACAGGTTGTCAAGAGTAAACACAAAAGAGCGACTTCCCTTTTCACAGTCATTCCATATACTTTCATAGCATCCAGGCTCCTTCCAAGAGCTAGTCTGGTTTAAGTCTTAACTCATGGAAGGAATGTTGCACTTAAGGGTCTAGAAGCTCTGTGTTTGCCTTCACTTTCACCCAAGAGCTTCTGGATAGTCTTAGGCAAGTCATACAACTTAGAATCAGCTCTTGAATCATAAATGAACTAACATAGTAAGCATCTACCTCATCAGATTGATAAATGATAAATGAACTAAAAATTATATGGTGTTTTTCACAGAAAACCAGCCCAGAACAAGCTTCCTATTTTGTCACAGGCAGGAAAGGGCCGGTACCCACAAATGTGCAGCACACTGCAGCTCCCTTCCCCTTTTTTGTGCCTATGGAAGCTCCTCCTCCATCACTGGTCTCCTGATTCAGTGGCCATGAGCAAAACCTGCAGGGTTGCACACAACCCACAGTGAGGAGACTACTGGAGACATTGTAGTTTTTGCTTATAAAAGTCTATCAGATCACCAGTTCACCACAAGACAGACATGACAGTCCCAAGACTACAGACGGAAACAGTCCCCTTTAGTAACGTGGTTTTTCTTGGATTTTACAAAACCGTCTGTAATTGTCCAGGTCAGGATCATTCTTTGATAGGTGACTCCACTGGAGCTCCGTAAAATTGCATATCCAGCCACCTGAGAAGAGTGGCTGATGTGGCAATGGAAGATGATTCCCCATCCCCACATGCCCTTGTGTGGTCACAGGAAGAAGAAAGGAAGTGTTTCTACTAACGTCTGGTGGAGGTAGAAAAGAGAATGGATTTGATCTAAGACAGAGTGGGTATGGATGAAGAATGGAAGCTGAGAGGAACTGGCCCAAGAGCTGGAGCACTTTGGGATGCAGGGATGCTGTCTCAGAGCTGATGTAATCTGCTGTTTTTGTAAGCAATGTTCTGCTATCTTCTTCCAGCCAATGCTCGACTTGTATATTTATAAATAAACCAAATATTACAAAGACACTGTAAGCCTCCAGTGCTTTCTCCTCCAAAGGAAGCCAGAACCTGGTCACCATTGCCCCTGGAACTTCCTGCATCTTGAGAGGGGAGGTGGGGAGTGCATATAACAACATAGTTGACTGGTGCCCTGTTGATTCAATAGACCATAGCTGTATTCCAATATAAGCATTCCAATATTCTAAAGTAATTTCAGAACTGATGCATTTAATGAATCCAAATTTTCAAGTGAACAGTCTCTTCCAATCTCATACTGATGTTACGATGAGCAATGCGACAATTTATTCAGGCTTAGCAGCAAAAAACGGATACAACCCACAGTGGTTCATGCGTCGTCTCTGGGCTATTAAGATTTCCTCTTAATTTTAGCCAGCAATTAATTTGGCTTGTTTATTTCCACAGTAAATAGGCAAACATATGTATTTAAAAATAATGAACATATGTGTTTAGAATGAAATGGGAGTGGGAGGGTAATGCAAGAGTATATAAAACGACAGCTACAGTGAGAGATCTACCTCATTATGTTTGCCAACTTTACAAGTCTGGGAGAGTTTCCCATTCCTACACCCACTGGATCTAGTTCAGCACAAGCTCACTAGAGAATGGCAAGACATCCACAATTGGGAGCATGGGATTGGGCTGTTTGTTACACAGATGTGATAATTGACTGCAACCAACAAAAAACAACAACAACACCCTAGTGTATCGCTGATCATAAATCAGATCCGAATCAGGGCTTTCCTACCTCGCTGCTTTGCAAAGCATATCTGATTATGCGCAGAGGTCTTGTAAGCCAGCAAGGCAATACTAGATTGTAAGAATATTATGTCTAAACATGACATGTAATTTCATTGCACTTCCCTTATCTCTCCCCCTACATCTATTGTCAGGTGCATTTTCATTTATAACAAAGAATGAAGATGGGAAGAAAGTCAAAAGGTTGCTTTTTTTTTTAAGCCACCATTCTTATGCAGATATGCTCATTTGTTAAAGCTTGCCATTTAACCAGAAGGCACGGTTGGAATTGATTAATGCACTAAAAATAATAACAACATTATAATAATACATCTTCCATGAAAAGGCGCTTCCAGTAGGTCCTCTCTCTGCCATTGTGGAGTGACTGCATGTTTAATTAGCCATGTCTAAAGAGTTACACCGGCGACTTTTGCCAATTTGTGATTCTTGATGCTTGCTAGTGGTGTGCAACGTCGTGTATATTACCAGCATGGGCCACTGAGTACCTACTGAAAGCTCAGCTCTGCAAATACCTGAAGGACACATTGAGCTCTTCAGAAATCTGTGTCATCATGATACTTCATGTGTTAACAGAATGTGTGGGCACACTGAGGAACGGCAAAGGATCAGCCCGGGGTGGGCATCCAAAGTGTTCCGCTTCACCGCTGAATGCCAGAGTGAAGCGCTGTAATTTTATTCCAATTATACTCTTAGTGCCATGATGTCACAGCATAAATTTGTACTTGTGCATGCAGCTCATGCTGGTGTGATGACAGCTCTTAAAATATTGAGTGATTGTGGGCCCGTCAGCATAAAATTATTCTAACATGGTGCCTTTATTAGTGCTTCAATAAATGCCATTCGTTTTGTGTTCCAAGGTGGCATTTGCAAATGAGCTAATTTCTCCACAGTAAAATAATTATGTTGCACTTATTTTGCAGGAACGAGGGAAAGGAAGCGGGGGGGGGGGGAGAGAGAGGAAAAAGTGCCATTACATAAAAGAGGCTATTTTGCCATCAAAACTGCATTCACTGTAGTTAGGCAAGTTTAAAAAAAGAGCACACTAACTAAATGACTGTACAATTATTCAAATGAGTTTACTGCTTTATAAAGCCATGGAGGGGAATCAACACCTTTTTTCTGAAAGAGCAAAAACATACCCCTCCCCCCCCCAAAAAACACCACGTAAGGTGACAGACCTTTCCCTGAAAGTCAAACACAAACTGTTTGCTGATTGATGACAGATATTTTGATGCTCACAATTCATCTCTTTAAGCACTGTGCTAAATGCTAACCTGATGTGCAGATACCTGAGAGCAAATTAGACCAAGGGTGAAAACATTTATTTCATGTTTGCATGCTGTGTTAATTTTTCATGTTGAGTATTACTCTGATGACAAAATAATGTGAAATAAAAACATGGAATTGAATCACGGCAATATCAACACAATGCTTTTCCCAGGACACAAATAATGCTTACCATCCTACTTCTCATTATGCTCCATGTTGTGAAGGGGGGGGGGACCACCACAAAGCTTTTGTTTTGCAATGCATTTCTTCTTTGCTTGGTAGAGTTCTACCTGCTCCTGCCTTAGTACAGATCAGTCATGGAGCCATTGTCCAGAGGCTTTAAGTTAAGTGTATCATCATGACCTTATGCCAGTAGAGGGATCTAACCCAATGTTACTGCACCAATGATCTTCCACTTCTCAGAATGGTATGGATGCAGGTCAATGGCAATTGCTCAGTTTCTCAGCTGCATCTGAACAACAGGATCCAATTTACTGCGATGGTCTTCTCTATGATGGGCACATGGAAGAGATTTGCAATGGAATTGTACGACGTGGGTCAGGATCTGATGAACCAAAGTACATGTGCAAAATATATATCCATGTTATTGTTGGCTCAAGGTGCCAACCTCAAGGTGCCAACCTGCAACGGTGCCCAGGCATTAATATTAACCAATGCCTGTGGTTAATAACAACCTTATTGGCAGCCAATGGAGTTCTCCTATGACTGGTGTTACATGCTGCCTGTGGCCAGCTCTGGATGTCAACTTTGCTGCATTAGCTGTAGCCTGCGGACAGTCTTCAAGACAGGCCACATAAAACACACTTCAGTTGCCATATAATGTAAAATACCAAGAGTTTATCATCTCATTCAATGCACAATGGTCATGCTCTCTAAGAGACAGGGATGAAAGGTTCCCTCCTGGTGGCATTACTAGTGAAGTTCCTGTGGACTACTAGTCCACAGAAAATGGTCCAGTAGACAATCCATATTACTCTGACCTTGGCTGAGGCCAAATTCTTATGTCATCTTTGTGTCAGCCATTTCAGCACGATCAGTCCCCATACACTAGCAGGAGCTAGGAGGGATGGGACAATGACATAGTTACTTCCCATGCTTCTTTGGCCCGGTGTGCAAAGCTTGCATATGAAGTGGGCCTTAGACCAGAATCCAGTCATGTAAACAGAGCAGTGTGTTATATTAAACCCCAATTAGATTTAAATTAGAATGTCTTTTATACAATCTAGCCAAGGCTGAAGGCACCGAATAGCCTTAAAAGGGGGCTCATTCTTAACTTTATATTCTATGGAGATATACACATTCCCCCCCCCAAAAAAAGTTAAACCCAAATGAACAAGTTCTTGTGAACTAATGTTGATACCCACAGTGTAACGCTATAGTCTTTTTCAGGACTCCATTCAAGCTACAAGGAACAGAAATGTTTGACTTACCTAGCTTTAAAACAATAACAAGGAGCACCATTGAATAATTAATTCTGTGGTCGGCGATGCAATAGACCTAAGGATCAATGGGTTAGGTAAGTAGAATGATAGAAAAACACACACAGGGGCACTAAAGTGACATTACAGATGTTTCTGATCTTGTTATTCATGCGCTGTCACCAGCAAACTGTTTAAAACAGACAAGGGAGACCTAGAACAGGGGTTCTCAACCAGTGGTAATAGTACCAGCAGTGGTACTTCGGCCGACTGCTGGTGGTACTCGGACCGCTGGACTGCTGAAACCCCACTCTGATGTGGCAATTTTGGCACTGCATTTTTGCTCCCGAGAGGCTCCTGCCTTTGGCTGAGCCTCTCGGGAACGCTGAGAAGGTAGGGTCTCCTATCTGCGTTTTCTGGCCTCAGAAAATCCAGAAGTAACTGGCGATGATGTCATCGCCAATCACTTCAGTGGTACACAGCAGGAGAGTGCGACAATTCCTGGCGACAACACTTATTTCAGGTCACAGGTAAGCATTTCATCCACCTTGTTTTGTTTACCTTCGGAGGAAGATTTTTATACCATTCAAAGGCAGTCTGATGTGCACCTTGAAGTGAATGCAAGTCTTCATAACTTTGCTGGCCCCAAATGGCAGCTAGGAGTGAAAGAAGGATTGTCGCTTAGGCCCTAATCCAGCTGAGAATACCCAGCAGCTCTTGAGCTGGAAAAGCTGTGGAAAGCCAAACATGCTGGCTCTGCAGCCGGCTGAACTATGCAAAGGACAACATGAACTGCTATGGAAGCCAAAATGAAATGGAGATGATGATCCACCTTCTGCAGCTTCAAAGTGTGAAGGTGCCAGGAGAACAGCAAGGGAAGGAGAGGTCACACTGGGGGAAAAAAGAAAGGGAAAAAAAAGAAGTGTCATGCCATTTGCTACTCCTGAAGGAAGGTCTAGACTGCTACATAACACACCAACCAAACTGCATGCAGTTACTGCACACTGGAGTCATAAGACGTATTGGGTCGGTGAATGGTTCATCTTGTCCAATAATAAACATGGTGCCCAAAACTGGATAGCCATATCACACTGTTGGCTCATGTTCAACTTATGGCCCACGAGTGGTCCGATCCTATCCCATAGGGTGCAAGGGTGCAGGACTGCCGGTTCAGCAGCCATTGCATTCTGTTCTCCAGCCATGTTCTAGCCATGGAATACAACTTATTTGTTCTCTGAGACCATTAAAATCAGCTTTCCTGATACCCAGAGTATGCACAATCCCACCTGGGGCAGCGGGCGTCCAGAGTCTGTTGCCACGCAGAGACAGCCATTCACCGCTTCTGGCAGTGGCCAGCCCGCTTTCTCATGCTTTGCAACTGCAAGCAGTAGCGGGCCTACAACAACCCCTCCCCCGCTGTGACACCCTGCCCCACGGAACGCCATATGCCCCCCCATGGATGCCACACGCCCCGCCCCTGAGGGCCGTGACATCACCTACATGCGCCGACGCGTCGCGGAAACACTCCCGCCGCTTTTCAGCCCCTTTTGGGAGCCAAAGGTACCCAGGAGGGTCGAACGGCTGCACGAGAAGGAGCCAGCGACAGATTCAGTGGCAGGTACACCCCCCACAACCTGCCGCTTGGGGCCCACCGCCCCCACCATAACAACGCCTCTGACTGCGAGAAAGCATCTAGCGGTGCTGGAACATTTGTTCCAGCAGTGTTAGCCGCAGTTAGGATTGGGCTGTGAGTAACTGACAGGCTAACCTCTTACCAATTATGTCATATGGATTCCACAGTGTGTCTTAATATGTGAATGGCTGATGTATGAGTATCATGCTTTGTGGCTACAGATTGAACTAGAGGCCCTCCAAATCCCTCCCAAACGTAGCAACAATAACATGTCCTTTAATAGCATTTCAGGACTTCTCTCCAAGAACAAAAGCTTCCTCCATGAAGGGAAGACGCAATGTGCTTACACAAGGGGGCTCTGCCTAAGCGGAAGTGCTCCTTGTGCAAGGAGAATGGTTTTTCTGTTTACAGAGGAAACGTCTGTTCTTGGATGGTGTTCCCAGAAGTGGAAGCACTAGCTGAGATGCTACCCATTTTCAGCAGGATCAAAAAGCCTCTCTCCTTCAATGATTTGACAGCAACCGCCTCAAACAAGGGGGGGGAGTGTTCACCCCCCCTTGTTTGCGGACTGAGATAATCATGGGTCTGATTGTTTGGGATTACCAGCTTGACTATTGCAAGGAATATTGCCCTCAGTCTGCGCTGACTTCATTTGTCCTCAGTGGTGTTGTCATCTAGCCAAATGTGATTAGCTATATAGTGCTGTAATATCATCACAGTCACGATGTGATCTGATTTGCTGGGATCAATCTAAGAAGATGCCCAGAGCAGAAGAAATGTTGTCAAAGCAGCAGCTGAGAACGGAAACAAATGCAAAGAACTGTAGTGAAGAAGCTGAAGAATCGGTAACAACGTTAAGATTTTTTTTTCCCCAGGAAATATTTTATAAAACCTCCCCCCCAAAAAAAAAATCTTAGAACCCAATCAAAATGGGCAAATGTATGGCACAGGGAGAGAAGAGGAGATGCGCAGCACTTTATCCGATGCACCTTTAATTAAAAATGACAGCAGAAATAGTAGTGAGTGGCAACTGCAAAGGATGGAACAAGAAAGGGGCAGTGAAAAGTAACCCGCCCTCATCCCGGGACCAAAGATGCAAGTCCAATGCCAGCCTCACTGGATCTTTGGCAGAGGAGATGAGCTTGAGTGTTAAAACTTCCAGACAAAAGACCAGTCTCTGCAGATAGAGCTGCCAGATGACCATTTCAAACACAGCTGACACTTGGGTGCCATGGCATCTGAAGTCATGCAAGTCGATTACAGTCCAGGGAATTATGTAAATATCTTTATTAAACTCTATCATAAGGGAATGCCCTTTCAAAATGGGTGGTACCCCTTAGAGAAAGGAACATTAATAGCCCAAATGTTTAGAGAGCCTACAGAAGCAGGTCTCCAGATCCACTGCTGTTCGGTCCTCTTATAGTGCCGTAAATGTCGCACCACTGTTGTGAGTGTCGGATCCACCGGTGCAAATGGCAAGAGGCTCCATACACCCATCAGAGACAGACCCGGCCTGCATTGGAGCAGGTAAGATGTCTGCAGGGGGCTGGTCATGGGCGGTTCAGAGGAGGTTCAAGGGAAGATCTGGGTACGGAGTGGATCTCAGCTGCAGCAGCACACGCCGGGATCCGATCCCCGTTTTCCAGACTTGACACTCCCCTTATCTCTTCCTCAGAATCATGTCAGCAAAATAGCTGGCATAGATCTGAGGAGACCCACTGACAGTCAGACAGCCTACGGAGAGGTATGTAAAAATATTTTGCTTACCTATCCCAGGCCGTCCGGTTGCCCCCCCCCCCCCAGCATGCAGAATGTGCTCCGTCAGCACAGCTGCATGGTGTAAAATGGTGAAGGATAAGACTGGGCTGTTAGTCACCCAATCCACAGAATGCACCCTTCCCAAGGATGGTAAATAGCCTTTTCAACCCTGCCAGCTTGTGTTACCAAGAACTCTGGAACTCTCTCTGCCAATGACATCAAAGTTGTTTTACCTTCAAGTCTACCTTATATTGCAAGAGCTTATCTGATCCTGCTACATTACTCTACTACTACTGGGGAGGATCTAGGAGAATTTAAAAAAAAAAAACCTCTTCTGGAAATAGTATCACACTTCTCTCTTTCTTCTGTCCCCAATCACAGAACTACAGAGATTCACAAGGGGAAAGAATAAAAAAGAGCCACCTTCTTATGGGAAAAAAAATCCTGTTGCTATCATCTAGAAAGCCATGTCTTTGGCCTTAATCTCTGCTGTTTTCTTTTTCATCTTTCTCACTCTGTTAATAGCCTGCCCTTTGGAGTAATCAAGTTTCAGTCAATTGAGCTGTTTGCATTACACAGAAGTATAAGCTTTGAGAAACTGTAGGATCACCAAGGCTTTGGCTTTGAAACATCACACATGCACACAACACAAACAACACACACACACACACACACACACACACACACACACACACACACACACACACACACACAAGTGAAAATACTTTTATTTACAGTTGTAAAACCCTCTTTCCTTAAGTCCAGGCTGATAATTTAAGCAGGGCAAGGCACAAATGAGAACTCCAGTGTATAAGCAATTGATTGGCAGCACTAACTGTTCTATATCAGGCCAAATCTCAAAGGGGAGGGGGGGGAGAGATGGGTTTATTATTCCAGTACAGACTATAGTTTTATACGCAAAAATCTATACAAGCCTAACGTAAATGCCAATAAGAACAACACAGTGGGAACAGAGGCAAGACACTAAGACAAAACAAAAAGGAAAAGATTAGTCGTAGCCTGTAGAGTAGACAAATTTATGTTGATACTTCTTGTTCTGCTTTTCCATATCTCACTGTTTTCAGACTGGCTACTATCTTCATGGCTAACAGCACATCCCTATCCATGTTTTATCAGAAGAAAGACCCACTGAGTCCAATGCAATTTGCTCCCAAGTAATTCTGCACTTGCTTCGGCAGCTCCAGTTCAATGAACAGTTTGGCTGCAGTCTTGGGCATATTAATGAGTCTGTCCCATTGAGCACAGTGGAACATAGTTCTGAATAAACATACATAGGATTATGTCACACATGTTGTTGTCTGATGGAGGATTATGTCACACATGTTGTTGTCTCCATTTTAGCTGATGGAGAACAGACGGAAGAATCTGAAATAAGCCTGCCTTATTTTGACTCAGAACATGGGTCCCCCTAATTCTGCGCTGACTATACTGAACGGCTGAACGCTCCAGGGTTCCAGACCAAAGTCTTCTCCAGCCTTACCTGAAGATGCTAAGGATTAAACCTGGGGCCATCTGCATGCTAACTCCATGCTCTATCAATGATCCATAACCCCGTCCCCTGTGTTTAGCTTTGCGGCTTTAGACACCTGGCACAGCTGTACAACCTGCAGTTTCAGAGGAAAAACCACCTTGATTCTATATACAGCAGCACCCAGCCAAAAAGTAGAGATTGTGGAAGCAATCCTTTCCACAAACACCCTACAAAAAGAGAATTTATTTTCTGTTTTAAAAAAGAGAGAGAGAAAAGAATGATAAATAATTGCATCATCCACCATGCATACTGAGGACAGGGTGAGAAAAGATCTGAACCTCAATGAATCAGTCGTTAACAGAAAAAATATCCTGACACATCGACTTTGGTTTTCTTTGAAGCACGAAGGGAAAAAAATGTGGTTAGGTTCAGGTTTTGTGACAGGGACTGTATTTTAACTGGCTGCATGCTGCATATGAAGCATTTATGAACCTGTCCAAACAGTGGGAGAACATTCTTAGGGCTGTGGGTAAGAAAATAACCACACAATTTCTGTTAACATCAATGGGAACTGCATAAGTGTTGGCAATTTGCAATCAGTTCTTACAACAGCTTCTTCTGCGGCGTCGATTTCCATATTCAGGAGACCACAGCGTAAACCAGTTCCTTTTTAAAATATACCCAGCTGGGAGCACAGATGTCTTTTGACCTTTTTCATGTGGGAAGCCTCTTGCATTAAGTTTTCAAAAGGTGAAGTTTTCTTTGCTTTGCACTTCTGTCCTCAGCTCAGATGAACTCAATAAGTATAACCTTACATGGCCTAGAAACCACAGTTGAAAACTGACTTTTTAAACGTTAATCCATCCCAGAGCAGGTTCAGCAACAGAACATCCTCTTAACCGCAGAAATTTAAGATTAGGGCGGATAGCTAATCTGATGTTTTTGGAAGGGAATTACACTTGTGTTGACACATCCACAATGAGGAAATATAGGCCTTGATTCTGATGACTGATGAAAATCCTCTGCAACTTCATCCATGTATTATAGGCTGCCCACATTCAGCAAATGTTGTCTGGTGGTAGAACAAATTGCAAAAGGGTGGGAGCCTTGATCTAACATGTGCAGGAAAAAAAACACTCCTGGATAGACAGCCAATTGTTTACATGATATGACTATCAAACCACATCAAAACCAAGAGCACTGGTATAGTGTAGTACCTGGAAGTAAGTCCCATGGTGTTCAGTGGGGCTTACTCCCAGGAAAGTGTGCCTAGAATTGCAGCTTTAGAAACTGAGCTGCAATTCAGGCCTTCCGCAATTCAAATCCCACATCTGTCGTGACCTCAGCCTTAGATAAGCCTCTCAGCCTCAGCTCAGAGTTGCAATACGGGGATAGCAATACTTCTTTTACAGCAGGGGTTCTCAAACCTTTCCGGCCGAGTACCACCTCCGGTGCCACTCTCCTGCTGAGTACCACTGGAAGTGACTGACGATGACGTCATCGCCAGTTACTTCCAGGTTTTCAGGGTTTTGGAGGCCAGAAAACACAGGCAGGAGGCTCTGGGTGGGTGCAAGGGCCCTTTTCAGCATTCCTGAGCAGCTCGGCCAAAGGCAGGAGCCTCTTGGGAGCAAAAACACGGTGCCAAAAGCTCCGCATCGGAGTGGGGCTGGTGGTCTGGCATTCTGAATACCACCAGCAGTCGGCCGAAGTACACTGGTTGAGAACCCCTGCTTTACAGGGTTATTGTAAGGATAACATCAAGGTAACACTCATGAAGCACTTTCAACACTCAGAAAGCACTATATACGGTACCAGGGATTTGCAGCCAGAGTAGGCAGGGAAGGCACAGCCTCACCGGACCCAACAAGTAAAAAAAAAATACCTTGCCTTTCCCACCACTTCTTTCTGCTCCGGCCCAGTCAGTGAGTTAAGCAGCGCGCGCGCACACACACACACACACACACACACACAGGGAGGCCCCTAATGGAGCTGCCTCAGTCCCTTGGCCAGCTTCCAATGAAAAAAAGGCAGGGTAGCTGGTGTCCAATGAAAAAAGGCAGGCCGCCTGCATCAGCAAGCACTGGAGAGGCAGCAGGTAGATTTGCCTCAGTGAAAGCCATGAAAACAGCAGGAAGCTGGTCTTGAAATTATTTCCAGTTCTGGGGAGAGAGAGAGAGAGGATGGATGGATGGATGGATGGATGGATGGATGGATGGATGGATGGATGGATGGATGGAGCTGGAGGTGGCTGGAGAACGTGCACACGCACACGCACACGCACAAGTAAAGAAGATAAGATTTTGCAAGGTAGGTTTCTCTACACTCTGTCTCTTTCCCTGTCTGTCTGTCTGTCTGTCTGTCTGTCTGTCTGGTGTATGTGCGTGTGTTGTGCCTCCCCAGCCTTTGATCTTACCTCACGTCATTGGACATTACTTTCAGAGTGCCGTATACGTTACAGAACAATCCTATGCATGTCTACTCAAAAGGAAGTCCTCTTGTATTCAGTGGGGTTTGCTTCCAGGAAAGTGTATTTAGGATTGTGACCTCAGTATGTTAAGAATTTTATTAGCCCTTGGTATTATTATTATTCTTAAGAATATTTTTATACTGCTTATGTAGCACAAGGAATCAGACGATGATCCCCTGTCCCAAAAGGGCTCACAGTCTAAGAAGAGATGCAAGGGAGACACCAGCAAATAGCCACTGATATGGACGCTGTTGGGGTGAGTAGAGACACTTGTCCTCCCCCCCCCCAAAAAAAAGTAAGACAGCCAGCACTTTAAAAAGTGCCTTGCCCAGTTAAGCAGGGGTCAATAAGCCAGGTTTGTTTGTTTGTTTGTTTGTTTGTTTGTTTGTTTGTTTGAAAAAGACACACACATACATACAAAGTAGAATCCTAGGCAGAAATGCAAGAACCACTCCTGCAGGAATATAAATATTTGTAATTTAGGGAAGATTATAGTCCCATCCACATGACAAGTTCGCATTCATTTAAAACATGGAGGGGAGAAACAGCATTGCAGCTGCTAATCTACCCTCCCAAGGTCTGCATTTTCAGCCAAACTTCTGAACAGCAGCTACATGCCTACAAGCTGTAGTACACTGTACATGGTTCTGTTCAGAGGACTGGGTGCATGAGCAGCGACTGGAGGAACAGTAGGTGCAGTGCTCCCCCCCCATGTATTAATTGAACATGGATTTGTCATCTGAATAGGGCTAATGCATCATCAACAGCACTGGCTGCAGTCCCCCATTCATTCATTCATGTGCAACCAAGTCCATATTGATCTTAACTGAATTTATGTGTCTATAAATGAGTTGAAGGTCATCGTCGCTGCATTGAGCACCACGGAGCCCTTTAGTGGGAAAAATACAAAGCGCTCAGAGTCTGCTGAATGAAGGGGCTGCCCATTTCAGCGCCATTCAGAGGAATTTTATCAGGGGGTACAAAGTTTCTTTGGGGCCCCTTCCCTACGTATGGATTTGGCTCCTGGGCCCCTCTTTTTTGCTCCTAAAAAATGGAGCAGCCCCTGCACACTGCACCTTCATCTATTCCAGAACCTCTGGAACGTGAAGACTCACAATAGTTCAAGACCAAGGTTTCTAAGAACATCCTGAGCAAGCAAAGCATGGCGGAATAAATTCCAAGTGCCATTCCAATGACCACATTTTAATGAACACATCTAAATGTTCTATTGCCCTGTTTGGTGTATGCCCTAGTGCATTCCCAACATGAAACAAGCAAGCACATGTTAATTTCAAATTTCCATATAAGACAACTGGGGCAAAAATGACCCCAACACCTTCAGAATATGCACTGTTACTTACAGGAAGGCAGGGATGTGGATCAAGTCTCTGACTCCAAGTCTCGAGTCAAGTCTCAAGTCTCTAGGTCCAAGTCTCAAATCAAATCTCAAGTCTTTGCCAGTGGCGTCGTATAATGGGGGGCCCTGTGGCCCTGGGCCCCAGGCGCCAAGTGGGCGCGCTGCTTCAGGGGGGTGCCATGACGCACAAATTTTTTTTAAAAAGTGAGTTGCAGCTGCTGTGCTGCAGCTCTCAGCACCCCAGCTGCCGCTCTGAGGCGCGGCGGGCGCCCTGTGGCTGTGGGCGCGTGCCCAGCCCGTTGCCTCTCGACGACGATGCTCACCTCCTCGGACTTGAAAGCTGGAGTGCGGTGCCCGCCCGCAGCCATGGCGGGCAGGCGGCACTCCAGCTTTCGAGTCCGAGGAGGTGAGCATCGTCGTCGTCGAGCAGCTCTTCCCCTCCCTCCTCAGTTTGAATTGCGATCTGTGTAAACACCCAGGAGGAAAACGGGAGGACTCCAGCTGTTCTGCCTAAGACGTAGCAGTTCGCGCTGCCCCAATTTTCTTGGGGTTCTTTTGCGAGCGAGCGAGCGGGCAGTTCAGCAAAGCTTCGCGGGTACAGATGTACGCATTTAACTCCTGTTGCGTATATACACCCTTGGGTAAAAATGCCTTTTATGTAACCATGGGAGGGAGAAAGAGAGTTGGCATCTGGGTTTGACAGAGGGTTTGGTATTGTCACTTCCATCCAGTTCCATCTCAGATGTGATGACCAATAATAACGTTGGGCCCATCCCTAGAAAGCACCTCCCCTGGACCCTGGCCTGACCATCATCCCCATCATGGTGCCTGGCTGAGAGAAAAACCCCACATTTTTAAGAAACATGCTTTTTTAAAAATCTAAAATAGCCCTTCAGCTGAAAACTGTTTTGTCCCTTTCAGCGAACGGAAAGTTGACCTTTTACCAACAGATGCAACACCATTCCCTTTTGTTCCAAAAGTATTTCCGCTGATGCTGGAACAAAAGCTCAGTTAATAATTCATAAGATCAGACATTCTGATTCTTGTAATTTCTTCTGACTCATCATGCTAAGAGAACTCATGCATATACATCTGGTGCGACACAACAAGCCTATTGATATCAGACAGAGTATAAAAGTTATGCCTCAGAGATTCACAGCTATAGGCTTTCACAGTTGTTTGCCCTCATTGGGTTTTAACAAGCATGAAAAGCAAGTTAATGCAAGCGAGTGTCAAATAGAGGGCCCGAGTCTCTTGCAATTAAGTTTGGTGTAAGGCTTCTTACAACGCAATCCTATGAATGTTTACACAGAGCTCCCTAGGCTAGGAAGTGGGTTTAGGGCTAAAACCTTAGAGGTGCAAACTAGAAGACTATAGGGCTGGTTCTCCTCTCCCTCATATTTATATTTCTTGCAACTATGTTACAATTGTCATAAAGAGATGAGTGCAAAGGCAACTGCAGGAGAGCACAAACTTCTTTTGGAGCATTTACCGTACATAATGATCTTATAATTCTGTAATGCTAATTCTTACTTATGGAATGTTGACGCTTCCTCTAACACAAAATCCATATTTCTCCATCCAGAATTTCATAACGCCCTATAATTACAAAGCCGGCTTTGCTCCTGCATAAACCATAACTTCTTTATTTGTTCAGAAGAACATCATTTGCATCATCTTCTCAGATCGTATCTTTCTCAGAATTCTTTACCAATCCTGACAGTTTTAGGTTTCCAGAAGATGCAAGGCTATGGTAGCTTCCTCTCAATTATGGGCAAACGTCTCCATGTTCACCTCAAAAATGATCAGGGTTTTTGTGCGCAGTCTCTCTGAGTGATCACAAACCTTGCAAGAATGGGGGTGGGGAGGAAATGTGGCAAGATGTCCAATTCACTAGCCTGGTAGGTGACTAATGGCATTCCTGATTATGCTCAGAAACACCAATTCCTGCAAGGATCACAGGAAATTTACAGCGTAACCTTCAGTAACTCAGTGCTGATGGTGCGCGCGCTCCGCCAGTGCTGGGTGTCATAAACGTGCTGTAAGGCACCAGCGTGGAGGCCGGAACAGCTTACTAGGCCACGGAACTCACCCAACTCTGGCCGCCACAGGTAAGTCCCGCACTGGGAGGCAGGAGGGAGGCCATTGGCCAGCCCAGGCTGCGAGGGGGCGATATCCTAAGCCCCTTCCTGGTCCACGCCGGCATTACACCACCTCTCCAGATGTACGCCAGGTCTGGACCTGGCGTGCATCTGAGGAGGCCCATAGGCCCTGGGCTTGCTACACTCAGGGAAGGAGACAAAAGTCCCCTTCTCCAAAGGTGTGCTTCAGTGGCCCCGGGGCAGCCCGCAATGGGCTTAGGATACAGCAGCCACGTATCTTTACACAGGATTGGGCTGCCCATCTCAGAAAAATTGGGCAGTGAATTTGGGAGGAACATTTTCACTCACCCTATACCCAAATTAGTCAAGGGGGAACCAAACTGCATTCATCTCAACTTGCACCCTGGTTGTTCCAGACTTTCAGCATGGCTTGTTCTTACGAATTGCTTAGCTCCCTGATGTAAGGAGAGTGGCAGCCACTGCAAATTAAGATTAAATTGCTCAGTGGACTAACGTTTTCATAAATGCACACAGAAAAAGTGAGTGAAAAGGTTAGGAAAAAAAACACAAAACAGTATCCGTATGCATCTCTTCTTTATCTGAGTATCTGATTAGCAAACATTTCAGAAGTCTCCTCAAACCTCTTTCATATGATATACCTTTTAAAATGTCCCACATGTACTTTTTTTTTTTTTTTTTACAAATGTTCTCCTGATTTTAGAAATATCCTGTGCACCCTTTTCTATGGGAAAGATAAAAAAACTGTGGCATGACATACCCATCTTTTGTGACCATGTTATTCCTATGGCACATACTACATTATCCTTCTCAATGGCCGAATGCAGAAATGTCATTACTCATATTGACTGCCAGGAGATGCAACTGTAGCTACTGTCCCCATCATACCCGGACTAGTGAAGGCATAATGGATTTAAAGCCATGTGTGTAGAAAGAACAACGAGGTCAGTGGAAGCCCAAGGATGACAGTGAGGCCAAACTATTCAATTTGCTTATACTGTCATATGTGTGGGTGTAAGAGAAGCCGGAGGGCAGATTGGGCAGACTACCCCAGTGGTTAGTGACTCCCTGCTCCCACTTTAAACAGGTTCAAAATGAGAAAGATAGACCACTGCCACCACACCAGACTGAGAAGCCAGAAGGAGACTACCTGGAGAAAACATCAAAACTCAGGGTCTTCCTTAGAACCAAACAGTAGCGGTGCATATTAGTTTGAGACACATGGTAACCTGCTCCCTCTTGAGTGAACTGAGTCCAGGAAGGTGAAACTGTAAAAAGGCAAATGTTTAATTAAAAGGTGTTACAATATATCAAGACAATTGAAGGGAAATAGCAAGGATAAAACAAGACATGGGTATGACAAAATGATTCGAAATGGGGTGGGTGGCAGCAGCTAAGAGACAAGCAGAAAATAAAACAAATCCTGATGCATCTTACTGGGTACAATCCCTGCTGTACTTATGCTATTTTGGTGGTACCTCCACTTGCAGGAAGATGAGTGGATGAGTCCCCCCCCCCCATGATGCATCAGATGCTTCTGAAGTCAGACTTGAGCAAATGCGCAAGGGGGGTGCATGATGACCCCACTATATATAACCTATGGGTATTAACCCTGCTTTACATGTGAGATCAGATACTTGAGCTTGCCTGAGCCACTTGGAATTTTCTCCTTCAGGACATCAGGTGGGCTGTAGGTTCTTTGTTTACCCTTCAGGATGCTGAGGGAGCACAGCAAGTCTCTGAGATGCTAGAAAGGCTCAAAATGGGTAAAAACTGGGCCAAAAATAGGGGGAAATCGGGGTTTCACCACAGTGGGGAAGTCAAACTAGCAAGTGCTATGAAAACATGATGCCGTGTCTCAATTTCAGTGCAATTCCAAGAATTAAATCATCAGCTGATGCCAGCATGAGGTATTGCTGGCCAACCATCAGCTACACAACTTTATGGGACTATTCCTCTGCTGCCCTACAACTCCTGCCACTAAGGGTACATTGCTATTCAGTAGTGGTATCCAATTACCCTGTGTTGCGCCACCTCACTAGTTGCCCCAGTTGTCTCAGTGTTGGTTCCTCCCACCTTTCACATAGCTGCCTCTGGTACAGCTTCATAAATGAGTTTCTGCATAGATTGTGCTCTCTGAATTGGGGTGGCAAAAATGGAAAGTGAGACCCACAAGGGCTGATGTACCCCTTTATGAATGAGAAGCTATAGAGAACCTTTGCTTTGAAGCTGCAGCATGAATGGGTTAGCCCCACACTATCATTTCCTCAAGTAGTGTGTGCTCTGCTGGAGTACTTCGCTAAACCTTCGTAATTACTAAAAGCTTGCATTTTGATCCTTCATAAATACTGCCTAAAATCAATTCGTTGTCAGGCAACAGCTGCAGCATTCATCATGGCTTGTTCCCTTGAAAATGGTTAATTCTAAAATATGTTAATAGCCTCAGCTTTTCAATGGGAAGATTTAATAATCAACATTTTAATTTGCCATATAGATATATACATATGACTATATAATGCGCCTGCATTTAAGACAGGTTAGCCTGACAAGAGCATCACTTTTGATCCAGCTGAAGGAGGCAAGAAGATTGTATATCCTCGTTAATACCATAATTGGCATCTGGAATCTGTTCAAAAATTCCGATTTACTTTGTAACAGAGGATTAGGGTTGCATTTGGAGTTCTTTATGGTCTGCAGAAGCTTGTGAAATTCAAATGTAAAAACTGTCAGTTAAACATTTCATGCAAAGTCCTACCTTATGCTAATCCACAGAAACACGAGCAAGTGCTAGAGGGGATGAGAATCCACAATATGTTTTTGGTAGCTAACCACTTACAATAACATTAAGATTCTTGGGCAGGGGCGATCAGTGAGCTTCTGAAGTAACTTCGGAGCGATCAGGATGCCGTTTTGAACAGACATCCAATGCAGGGAGAGAGAGAAAAAAATAGTCGGAAGCCTCTAGTATTTATGAATTATTAATGTTGCCTTTCTGGGTTTTTCTGCGTTTTTTTTTTCCCTCTTTTCTTTTTCTTTCATTTTTTTTCGTTTGGCTTTTGTGTGTGTGCTCAGCTGAGTAATTCAATAGAATGATAGAGACATGAATAGATATGCTAACTAGCATGAGGGCTAACCTTTAAAGTTCGTTAAAGCTGCCAGAGAGCTTTCACTGAAATATTTGTAATTTTTATCTGAACTGGAATATATAAATATTATTTGTACACTTGGCACCGGGGAGGAGGGGGAAGGGGGGGGAGAACCCCAAGGAATTCGCTTTTGAAATTTCACACACACACACACACACACACACACACACACACACACACACACACACACACACACACACTGGCAATAGATAGGCTTAGGAAGGGTGTCAATTTTACAGTCTCACATTTACAGGCCTTGTCACCACAATATATTCATGTTGTGCCAGTTACCGCTCTCGGTTCTCATTACAGTCATTGTCATCCAAACACGGTGACGGCATTTGAATATCTCCTACCAGCTCTCCATGAGATATAGTGGAATCTGAAAGCAAATAAATAGGTAGGAGAAAGGGGAAGAAGTGTTGCGTCAGTGTGTGGGCTGCTGAGAGGACAAGAGTGATCTCAGATTCAGACTAAAGATAGAAATTAAAGAGAGCAAATACATTTGTGACCTACTGGAAAATGGGAAAGTACAAGTAGTAACTTTGTGGTGCCAGCTGTACCTCTTTCCCCTCTAAGAAGGTTGCCTTTAGTATTTTCTGTTATGGTCTATTTCTAAAGTGCATTAATAAGAACATAAGAGGAGCCCTGCTGCTGGCTCAGACCGAGTGCCCATCAATCTTGCATAACATATTTAAGAACATAAGAACATAAGAAGAGCCCTGCTGGATCAGGCCAAAGGCCCATCCAGTCCAGCTTCCTGTGTCTCATAGTGGCCCACCAGATGCCTCAGGGAGCATTCAAGATATCTGTATCCTATTGCCACTCCCTTTCATCTGGCATTCAGAGATAGGCTATCTCTAAAACCCGGAGGTTGCATATAGTCATTTTGGCTTGTAACCTGTGATGGACTTTTCCTTCATAAATATGTCTAATCCCCTTTTAAAGGCATCTAGGCCGGATGCCATCACTACATCCTGTGGCAAAGAGTTCCAGAGATTAATTACTTGCTAGGTAAAGAAATATTGTACATAGAGTGAAAAGAGAGACCCTTGCCCTGAGGGGCTTACAATCCAGATTGGACAGGGGATTGGGTCAGATTTATGAAGGAAAAGTCAATCACAAGTTACAAGTCATAATAACTGTATGCAACCTCCAGGTTTTAGAGCTAACCTATCTCTGAATGCCAGATGCAAGAGAGTGGCAATAGGGTATCTTGTTGCTTTGAGTGGTTCCTGAGGCATCTGGTGGGCCACTGTGAGACAGAAAGCTGGACTTCCTTGGCCTGAGTCAGCAGGGCTCTTCGTATGTTCCTAGATACTGATGCAAGGGAAACAGAGGGTGGAAAAGGGGATGGGGACGGGGTACAGAAGGGAAGCATATATGATTGTTTCAACCATATATACTTTACAACGAATGCGGTTCACATACGGGATAAGAGGCCATGTGGGATTCCGTATGTGAACCGCATTCATTGTATATTCTGGCCGGCCAAGTTTTAGATGCTGTCATATCTGCTTTCTTTTGCTTAGTAGGGAAGAGGAACAAAGCCAGGTGGCAAAGTCTTCATGGAAAAGAATGCAAAAGAAAAAATCCAAACCCTAACTTAACGGCTTCCATTCATGTTATATTGGAAAACAGCAGTGAACCCACTGGAGCCCTATCTATATATCAGGTACATGATGGTATACCTGATACATCCCAGAGGCGTCACTAGACGCGCGTCACCCGAGAGCGGGGCGTGCACGTCACCCTAGTGACGCCTCCCCCCAACACACACCCTTTTAAAATCTTTGGCGCAGCCGTAGTCCGCGGCGCGATTTGGGCGCGGCGCGGCGCGATTTCCCTCAGCAACAGTCTGCGCATGTGCAAAAGAACGTTATAAATAACGTTCGCACAGCGGGCCTTCCTCAGAAGGCCCAGGAGCGCAGACCCGGGAGGACGCTCTGAGGCCTTCTCCTGGCCTCGGAGCCTCCCGGGTGACGCGCACAGGGGAGGTGACGCGCGCGCGTCACTCTTCTGCGCGTGTCACCCTGGGGCGCTCCGCCCCACCCGCCACGCTACAGTGACGCCTCTGATACTTCCAAAACACCTTGGGTTGTCTTCAAAGGTTCCTTTCCTCTAGGAAGACACGTGAACCCTTCCTCTCTAGATCCATCTCCTTCTTCCAGAGATGAAAATGTCTGGATACACCTGTTGGGTATGTATATTGGAAACAATGTTAGGAGTGCCTCCATCCCACGTAAGTCAATGGGAATTACATGGAAAGTTAAGTGCTTAAATCCCATTTGTATCAATGGCCCAGATCAAGCTGACACAGGCCTGTTTGTTGGGCAATAATTGCAGCATCAAGTGATTACGTGCATTACAAGCAGCCATCTCAGGTCAAATCTCAAAGACTGCTTTCGTGTCACTTCATACTTCTCAAGTAGAGATGTTTTGCAGGTCCATTGACAAAGTTATCACGTGTTGTGTAATGAAATGATGAAATATCAAGCTGTTGTACATTGCCATTCAAGTGAATCAGCCCCTAGGTGTACCTATTGAGTACAAAATCCAGAGAAAGTTAGCCATGCATAAATCCAGTGTATCAAAAAAGTGTGCATTACTTTTATCCCACAGAATTCTAAGGGACTTAGATATACAGTACCTACGATTCTCTGGATTGTAATTTTGACTATCATCCAAAGTTTCTAAGTCATGGCTAAACCCACAGAGTGAGCAGTGCCACATTCTTTTCAACACAGGGGAATCGTTTACCAATGTGTCCCTCAGTGAATACATGGGAATATTCTACAACAGGAACAAGGACAGGATACTGTTGTTATTATGGTCTTTTCCATGTTTCTATCAATGATACCAAGGCACCTAGTAAATTATGAACCATAATAAAATATATCCAATCATTACATTCATCAGAAAATCAGGATAGTCTCCTTACGGACAGAATCCATTTGCAGGCAGATGATGCAACCCACCACATAGAAACTACAGCCACTACTTGGGTTGAAGAAAATTCCACTGAAACTAGTGAGATTTATATCTACATAATGTACTTAGGGATGGCGTTCCAAGACCCATAAGGATAGCACACACTGACAGAAGACCATCAATCAATAGGTCTGCTTCTAGAATTTGATCCAGCATGTATCTCTCAAAGGTTTGTGTGTGTGTGTGTGTGTGTGTGTGTGTGTGTGTGTGTGTGTGTGTGTGTGTGTGTGTGTGTGATATATTATGTTTCCATTGAACTTTCATATATAAAATGTACAATAGCCATCTTGCAATGGCCCTACACTAAATTAACTAGAAATAGTCTAGTCATGGAACTAGTCAAATAAAAACAACAATATTTAGTACATATACTGTACAGGGCTTTCCTATGAAAGGTCTCAAGGACCACAATCAACAGATAATTTAATCTGGTATAAGATTTTGAACAGAACTGTTCCAATTTATGAAAACAACCTTTAAATCAGCAGGCAGATTTACTTATTTGTGAGTAAATCCTATTTATTTTAAAGGGATTTACTTGTACATAGGCATTTCATTTTCATTCTGTCTTCAGTACAAATACAAATAGATGACATAATAGACTAGAAGACTCGTTGTGAAACCCTGAGTGCCACAGGGCTATGTGGCATTGCTTCACCCAGCCCGGCCCCCCAGACATGGAGATGGATCTCGAAAAGGGATGATCCGTACCAATGGCAGGAGCAGAGGGAGAGAATGGCAGTGCGTGGAAGGACATGGACCCTCTCACCCTCCCTCTCAGCAATATCAGGCTCAGTACACGAGCAGGAGCAGGAAGCAGAAATCCTGACCTTCCCTCTTCACCATGAGAGAACTGTGACTGGGGAGAGGTCAAAAGTTTCTCTTCACAAGAAGCAGCACTCTCCCCAGTCATGAAAGTAAAAAAGGCCTAACCAATCTGATCTCTGTACAGTGAATAACTCACATCTCTTACAGCCCAATCCTACCTGGACTAGGCGATGGCGATGGATGGTCCTCTTCTTCTGGCGCTGACTTCCATAAAGCAGTCAGCGCCAGTTGTAAAAGGCACTCCAGCAGCACGTGAAGTTGCATGCTGCTGGAGTGCTAGCGAGAAGGCCAGAGCCTTCCTGTGCTCTCCACAGTAGTGCAAAGATGGCAATGATGGAGGTAAGGTAGCAGGGGAGGCAGGAGGAGCGGGGAGGGCAGAACGGGGCAGCAATGGATGGATTGGGTCCGGGAAGGGGAGTGGCAGCAATCGGGTCGGTGGCAGCTGCTGAATCCTAACCCCCTTCCCTGACCCGACCCCACAGCACAAGCCCATGTGGACCCAGTGGTGTAGCAGGGCCCCAGGTGCCAGACCTCTTGGGGGGTGCCATGGGGGTGCCATTTAATAATAATAAATTATTTGATAACAAGACAAAGGTTTTCTGGGTGAAGTAGCCATGTAATTAAAATATAAAATACAGAGAACTCCAGACACACACGTATAAAATCTTCAAAAGAGCCACTCTTAGAAAGCAGACACTAAGAAAACTGAAACAGTGAGAATGGAGAAGTCCGATATTTATAAGAACCAACGTCATTTTCAAGGTGTAAACAGCAAGGCTGCAAAGATGGTATGAACAACGGTTGTTCATGCCATCTTTGCAGCCTTGCTGTTTACACCTTGAAAATGACGTTGGTTCTTATAAATATCGGACTTCTCCGTTCTCACTGTTTCAGTTTTCTTAGTGTCTATAAGGATAAGGAACGGTTCATACCATCTTTGCAGCCTTGCTGTTTACACCTTGAAAATGACTTCAGATTAGAAGTTGAAACGTTGGTTCTTGTAAGTATCGGACTTCTCCATTCTCACTGTTTCAATTTTCTTAGTATCTGCTTTCTACGAGTGGCTCTTTTGAAGATGTTATACATGTGTGTCTGGAGTTCTCTGTATTTTATATTTTAATTACATGGCTACTTCACCCAGAAAACCTTTGTCTTGTTATCTAGTAGCTGGCCGTGAAAGCTTCCGTTCCAAAATGATTTATTTATTATTTATTGAATTTATATCCCACCTTTCTCCCACATAGGGGGACCCATTTTTATTAGAGTGTGTATACTGTACTGTAAGGGTCTGGGGCAGTAGTTCTCAAACTTTTTAGACTCGTGCCTCCCTTGACCTCCCTTGCTGTTAGCCGTGGCTCCCCATTACAGTGCACTGAAGAGACAGGCACTCTTTACATGCGCAGAGGCACCCTTTCTAATATGTATATATGTATATACATATTAGAAATATACAAAACGAGCCCTAACGAGCCCAAAAAGAGCATGGATTTTCCATGCTTCTGCTGAGCAACAGTTAAGCCAGGAGTGCACAGGGTGGGGTTGGGATACTGCCCTCCCTCCCTTGGCAGGCCTGGGGTGTCTACCTGGTAGAGGGCACTGATGTCGTTTGCGTTAGTCCTATTCATGGCAAGAGAAACATCAAAGCATGGGAGGGAGGTCATTTCTTTTCATTGGTCATGCCCCACCCCAGTTGCAGAGAGAAAGCTCCTTTAGGTAGCATCTTTGCAAGATGAAAAAAAGATAATTATACTACCCAGCAGTCTCCAATGGGGGGGGGGGTTGTCCCAGCAAATAGAGTGGGAAACTAACTTAGAGGTGGATCAAAAAGGAGGAAGGAGAAAGATCCTACTAATTAATCAACCAAACATAGCAGCTGCCGCCTCCTTCCTCTGGCTTAAATAAACAAGGTAGACATTTCTACAGCTCACTCAACAGCAAGCAACTTACTTATGCCTCTTCTACCTCTCTTAATCACAGAGTGAGAAATCAAAGTCTTTAAAGCTTTCTTAAAAACATTCAGCAGCAAGAAAATATTTTACCAATTTGCAAACCTGCAATAAATGGAATGCTGCCTCCAGCACTTGTTTCAGTTTGCAGGGAGCCTCAAGCTACAGCGAATCTCAAAGTGCTTAGCTTATCTATTGAGTTGTTAATTGTTCTTTGATGAAGATAAGCAAGGCTCTCTGCTCACTGCTGTTAAAAACAAAATGTGGTGCTGGCTGCAAACCTGAAGTCTCTTGAAGTGAACTTTGAGTGACCGATGTGAAGAGGCAGGTTTTCCAGGTCTTTGTTTTTGCCTAAATGTCTCTCTTGCAAGCAAGAATATATGGTAATTAAAAGACTAATGTGACGCCCCTGGCTGCATTCCATGACGCACTTGGGAGTTGCGCCTCCCACTTTGGGAACCTCTGGTCTGGGGGGGATAAAATGTTACATTTTTGTGAATGTTTTGGGATTATTTATTATTAATTAATTAATATTAATTGTCATAGTTATTATTATACATAATGAGTTTGTTGGAACTCGAGGGGGGTGCAAACATTTCATGGGCACCGGACCCTAGCTCCGCCTCTGTGTGGACCTATGCCAGCTATTTAGCTAGTGCATATCCAAGTAGACCCCCTGCACCATATAGGTTTTCCCCCCGGGTTAGTGAATGATTATTCCCTTACCTAGAGGAGACCTCTACAACTGCTCCCCCCCCCCACATGATGCAGTGGTAGCCAAACAATAGGATTGGGCTCTTAAAGTCACAGAGATTCTTAATTTGGCTCATGATGAGAAGCGGGCCTCTTCCTCCTTGGAGTATTCACTAAGGGCCAGGATTCTAGATCATGAAAAAAAAACTCTCCCTGGGTCCCATACGTGCCTCTGCGGACACATGCTGAATGGGAAGAGAGCAGGCGGCAAGGCCATTGAGTGCATCAGTATGAGGGGGCATGCCTAGCCAGCACATTTGTTCCCTCTTTACCAGGATTCGTGCTGAATATGTCATAGGGGTACACACCTGCCACATTTATATATTCACATGGGTCCCTAAATTAGAAAAAAAGTCTTTTAACAAGATGAACATCAATCATTATGTAATATCTGTTCAACAAGCACAATACGTTTATCAACAGAGACTCGCACACTAGCAAATTTTGCCAAAGAGCAGTAGCTGAATAAAACAAGAAATAATTTATACAACTTTTCATTTCTTCATTAGCTTTTTCACACTCATTTTGCATAAGGCAACACGGAACTGAAAGTACAGAGATTAATTTAGGTAACAATTACCACAATTCACAATTGCATTAGCACCTATTAAGCTTCATTGTTCTGTGGAAATTTTAATGATATATTCCTGAGTGAATAAAAGCAGAAGATGATTAGACGTAAAATTGTTTCTATGTATGCTGACAGGACTGCTGAGCATAATAATACATTTCTGAGGCGACCTGTTTGGAGTTTACTCCATAATTTTATGTAAATTCTGAATAACTTCATTCTTTTCAGGTTAAATGCTAATGTGTTATTTTAACACACGGGGAGTACTAATGGACACGAATTGCCACTGATGGAGAGAGTGTCAGATAAGAGTCCTGCATATTCCAAAATTAGGGATATTTTGCTTTCTCATTGTTTTCCCCCTTTGCTCAATGTCTCAGTCTTAAACCAACTGCAATACCAACATTTTTAACAGTGACAGTCTAAATATGTAACCAGAGCTATTCGGGGGGGGGGGGGTGTCATTGAAATTTTCCCTAAAAATGAAAAAATAACCAAGCTTTTATTATTACACAATGGTTCGTAGCAGTTTAGCCTATTAGTGCATGAAGTTGTTGGTGGTGCTGTTTCTTAAAGGAAGTGTTCAGTTAACATTAAAAAAAATACACACAAGGAGAAATAAACTTGGACTGCAAATACATTTCCGCTGTTAAGCCCGTAACAGACCGCACGAATTCCGGCGCGTTCCAGATGCCCAAGGAGCTTTGTCGAGCTGTGCGGAGGTGTCTGGTTACCATAGCGGAAGCGAGCGGAGCAGATGCGATCTTCCGATTTCCGGCACGATCAAAAATGTTTCTGGCCCATGTTTGAGGGGGCGGCTTCGCGGAGGAAAGGTCGCTGGGGCACCAGACAGTTCACAGCGAGGCTGCAAGGTTTTTGGCCAACCGGAGCGCACTTGTGCTTAGCCAATCACAGCTGCGCTTTCTTAAGAAGGTGGGACAAAAGGAGGGACTGTTTACGAGAAGACACTCCTACAGACAAGCTCAGAGCATGGAGGAGAGCGGCCAGCTTCGCTCGCTCGCCTCGGCGCCGGAATTCGCCGGAATTCATGCGGTCTGTTACAGGCTTTAGACTTGTTCAGCATTCGGCCATTTTGTAAATGTTACAATTGCAAATACAAGTTTGCAGCTTTGCTGTTTACATCTGGACGATGACTTCAGATTAGAAGTCGAAACGTTGGTTCCTGTAAATATCGGACTTCTCCGCTCTCATTGTTTTAATTTTCTTTTTTTTTTTTTTATTATAGGCACAAAAAAAAAAAACTACAAGGGAAATACAATAAGGAAAATCACAAAGGGAATAGGGAATAGGGTACCAACGAAAATAGGGTTACCAAGGGGAATAGGGTACCAACGTGAAACATTAGGAAAAATAACTAACCGGACATCATTCTGTATTAAAATGACTATTTCAGACTATTCACTTATACTAAATAAACTTAACTTCGTACTTACTCCGTCCCCCTCACCTTATATATCATTACAGCTAATGATAATCTTCTACTTTATCTTTATCTTTTCATCCAGTCATAAAATGGTTGCCACCATTCTATTTTCTTTTTCACATCTCCTTCTCTTAACCTTTCAGTTAAAACATCTAATTCTATCAAATCATAAATCTTAATTGTTAACTCTTCGATATCTGGTATAGTCTCAACTTTCCACTGCTGAGCATATAACAATCTGGCAGCAGTAACTATATGTGTAATAATATATTTATCTTTTTGAAGTATTACTGATGTCATCATATTCAATAAAAACAATTCTGGTACAAACAGCACCGTGCATCGTAATATCTCTTCCAGTGCCGCATGGACCATCCTCCAGAATTTTTTTGCTTTTTCACACGTCCACCACATGTGGAAGAAGGAACCTTCTGAAGTGTTGCATTTCCAACAGGTATTCGAAACATTCTTATACATCTTAGATAACTTCTTTGGTGTCAAATACCATCTATAAAACATTTTATATAAATTCTCTTTGTATGCAACAGCTTTAATCATTTTAACACCTGAATTCCAAATCTGTTCCCACTCTTGGAGGTGAATCTCTCGTCCTAAATTTTGTGACCACTGTATCATAACATCTTTAACTGTCTCATCAACCATCTCAAAGTCCAGCAGAAAATTATACATTTTGGTTACATATTTGTCATCATCATTTAAAAATAACTTATCAAAATCAGTCTCACCCACGTAAAAACCCACTTTTTGATCTTCCCGTATCCTACTTCTAATCTGATTTTGAAACCAAGTATCCATCAGGATACCTTTCATCTTTAATCGATTCTCATCCCATAGTTTACCTTGGGGATCAATCAGTTCTTTATATTGTCTGTTTTGGGAATCTTTTATCCAATCTGGTCTATTAGCTACTTCTAATGGTTTTACCCAACCGGGTATTTTATCATAAACCTTGTATCTAACCTGTTCCCATACCCACAGTAGGGATTTCCTTAAGGTATGTCTTTTAAAAAGCGCGTAATGTTTAACTTTATCATATACCAAAAAGGCAGGCCAGCCCACTTGTAGTCCTTCTGCTTCTAGGGTAACGTAATTCTCTTTAGACTTAACAATCCAATCTCTAACCCATTGCAGAACTGTAGCTTGATAATAACATAGCCAATTCGGGATGGCCATCCCTGCCCTCTTCTTTTGATCTTGCAGCAGTTTCATTGTTTTAATTTTCTTAACGGCTGCTTGTTATGAGTGGCTCTTTTTGAAGATTTTATACGTGTGTACCTGGAGTTCTTTGTATTTTATATTTTAATTACATGGCTACTTCACCCATAAAACTTGTGTCTTGTAAGCAAATACAAGTCTTGAGACTGTATACATAATATGACTCTAAGCACTGTCAAGGTGGGGAGGTTATCGCCAGAACGACCTGTGCCACAGCTGCATCGGCAGTTCTCGCACAGGAAGAATTAACACATCGTGGATCTTCCAGTACTACTAGCAAAACCTACTGCTGGTTCAACTTGCATTGTGCACAGCACTGTACATAATAGTAGTAGTTCTCCTTCCCTCCTTCCCTCCTATAACATAAAGGGCCAGTTCAGGCGATACTTAATACAAGTACGTATTCTCCTTCTCATGTCTGAAGTGGCATGCTAAATATTGCCCCACTTCCTTGGTAATGTGCCAGCCTCTACTTCTCCTACTCCCTCAATTAGAAAAGGAAGAAGACAGAGAGGAAGAGGAAGTGTGGAGGAGAAGAGAGTGATGGGCTATATCATCAGAGATCTTGCTCACTGATGTCCTCTCCCCCTTAGTTCCTCTATTGCTTCTTCCCTTTCCTCCTTTTTCAATCCAGGGGGTGGGAGGAGGAATAGTGGAGGTGACTGGTCAGGTGGAGGTGGGGGCTTCCTGCCAATCTGCTGCTTAGGCAACTTGCTCAGCTTCATGGATGCGCCGACCCTGCATGGGGGACCCAATGCAGGACTTTGCCCCAGAGCCATACCTCCTGCACCCTCCTTCTCTGCCCAATACAAGTTACGCATACTCAGAGCAAGATACAGAGAAGCGGGGACACAGGAAGTGCATACCAATCTCCCATTCCCTATAATGTCTCAATACTCTGTCTGTACAGATGCCCATACACATGTCTTGACCTTCTCTGTCCAGGTGTTGCATCCATGCCGTGAGGGGATCATGCCCTTGAAATGTGCTATGAATATTCACAGTTGTAGTAGCGGCAGTCATTATTATATCATTTCCTCTTTTTCTCAGTCAAAGAACTCTCCAACTTTAAATACACAGAAGCTGAAACAATATACAGTATGGCAAGTCTTTGCAGCAACTGTATAAAGGCACTTGTTCTGCTTTGCCTTTTCCCCTTCATTTCATTATCTGCATGCATAACATACGGATATAGACAGCAACTATGGAAGGAAAGTGCAGAAAAATAATGAAAGAAAATTAAAATGAGTGGTCCTCCTTGTGGATTCAAAAATGGATGCCTGATCTGAATACTTCATGACAGATACAGGAGAAGGCAGATGCTGCTGAAATGGTAGAAGCCACAAATAACTTTTTTGAATTACTTCCCAAATAGGTCATCACAGCAAGAAAACAGCGGCACTATTGGAGATGCATAAATTGTTCACCACATGACTAAAACCCAGCAAATTTCTCTTATTTTTCTTGTCGATCCCACTTCGGAGAGCATTTCAGCAAATTGCTGAGCTTAGGTATCCATCATGATTTTTCTTTCCAAGGTATACCTAACCACCAGGCAACATTTTAAAAAAAAATGTCTAACAGTATGAACTAAAAACTAGCATGAAGTCAAAGCTAGTGACCCTGAGTTAGTAAAATAGGACTTTCCATTACATGGAAAGGGCTGTAGACCACATTCAGCCCACTGTTATACTGTATACAGCCCTTTATCCAGAGCTGAATGTTCATGGCAAAGACGTTTGAGCCCCTTCTTAGGAGAACCCAGAATATTCATAGTCTGCAAATATGAAGCAGGATGGTGGCCGCGGTCTGCCATTGCGGCCGCCCTTTCGATGGTTTGCAGAGCATGGCCGCTTATGCAAAGGCCAGGAGGCCGGTCACTGGTAGCAGTGCCATGCAGACCGGCCATCAGCACGGTTGTAATGGTGGTGTGGGAGGATCAGGGCATATCAGGGTGGGGATAAAGCCAGGGGAGGATCAGGGCAGATCTCAGTGGCAGCAATGTCCACCAGATCCTGAGCCCCCAGCCCAGGCCTGACATGCCCCCTCCCTCCCTCCACCATAACAGATTCACACCAGCAAAAGAGCTGGCATAGATCTGAGTAGGCTCATAGGGGAGCAGGGAGCAGTGGAAGGGTTGAGTATTTTTTTTCCCTTTATTTACTTCTCCCAGTCTACCCACAGGATGCAGCAGATGCTACGTCGGCATCCTGTACCATGCAGGCTGGCCCTGGGTAGGATCAGGCCATAGGAGTCACGATCATTTCAGATTCTTTTGATGCTAATAATAATTTTGCCACCTATCCATTGCTTTCATCATAGTTGGATCATATTACAGCTGCAATATTTCAAACATGTTTCTTCCTTTGGAACTCACAGTCAAAAGAACAAAAATATGTAGAAAAGACAATCATGAATAATAGCACCATCCCCAAGCGAGTATTGAGACATACTGGTCTTCTTACACTGACAGCCCAATCCTATCTTTCTCCCCCACAGGTGCAGCCTCCCGTTCTGCCCTCCCCCCACTGGCTGCATCAGTAGGGGAGAAGGATAGGATTCGGCTGCGAGTCCTTTCTTTTAAATCCTTAAAACCCACTTTTTCCATGCAGTTTCTGACACCACTCTCCAGTCCCTGCTGTAACTAAACCCAAGCAAGCATAACTAAGATTCGCATATTCGTCGCCTGTTTACTCCTGCTCCACTTCCCTTCCCTTCCTCTGTTCCCTTCGTTGTATCAATATGTAGATTGTAAGCCCTTGGGGCAGGGAACTCATCCTCTCTCATCCTTTGTAAAGTGCCATGTACATGGATGGAGCTATATAAATAATGAGTCTGTTGGCACTTTCATTTCTTTTAGATTCAGCATCTCACCCCACTTTGCAGCTCTCCAGGATGACACATGTCACACATTGATTCATAGGCAAGATATTATTTTCTTTGGCAAGTCAGTGGACATTCTATAATTTAAGACATACTATATTGAGACATACGGAGAGTCTCCTTATACCAGACACTAAGGACTGCTTTGTTTCAATATGCAAACATTAATTCTAAATACAGGATAAATTATTTTATAGATACACAGGACTGTCAAAATGCAGTGCAGATATATGAACCCATTATGGTAAAAGAGGCTGTTAGACCTAGGAATCATTTGGAGCAAGTACCTGTTGTATTTGCATAAGTGATTGCAATGGAAACATTATACTAAAGGACACTGACGTCACTGCAGGGAGGGGGAGCTCTAAGTTCCGCCACGGTCAGACCCTCCGTTACACGGCGAGGGGGCGGGGAGTTTCGTGCTCCCATGTAACAGAGGGTCTGACCACGGTGGAACTTAGAGCTCCGCCCCCCCCTGCAGTGACGCCAGTGCTAGAGGAAGATTGTGAAATAGTTGTAAGTCACTAGTCATTTTCATTCTATGGAACTAGTTATCACAGGTTCATGCAGACTCCAGGGTTTCTACAATCAGTAGATATCTGTCTCAATTAAAACAATTTTGCAAAATTTACTCAGAATCTGTGTTTCCCCCCCTTATTTTCACCAACACTGAAGCTGCCAAAGCTAGAAGGCAGCTCTGTAGGAAAAATCATTATGAGAAGCTTGTAGTACATGTTTTAAACAAATACATAAATCTACTCAGACATTTCTTATTTGCAGATAGAAATAATGCATAACAAAACAGAATATTCTGATGATTTCAGCTACCTCCTTTCCTACCCTAGAGACTAGGCCAAGAGTGATTATAATGACATACAACATTTTACAGGCAGTTGGCTCTTATAATACCAGGGTAAGTTGTTCTCTGCATTTTGATAGTTTAAAAAAAATAAATGTTCTGAAATTAGTTACAAGTAGTTTTCAAATGAAGAAAAGAGGCAGTCAGCTCTTTTTTTCCATGAGTTTGGAACTGGCAGATTTGACTAACCGCGGGTTCTGAAATGGAAGGGGGGCTCAGAAGGCCTCCCAGAGGCTACTTAAAGGCACTTCTGGTTTTTCTGAGAAAACGTAAGTGCCTTTCAGAAGCTTCCGAGAGGCCTTCTGAGGTGCGGGGTGGTCGCGTGCACATCAGAAGGCCTCCCAGAGCTTTTAAAAGGCACTTCTGGTTTTTTAGAATCCCCCCCCCTGGGTTTGATTACCTGAGGATTTCATTATTCATGGGGGATCATTGAACGGATCCCCCGCGGATAATGAGGACCAACTGTACATGGTAAGTGTACACATGAGCAGTAGCCTATCTAGGTGTCATTGTTTCCAGGAATTAAACCAGAAAAGGTTTACCCAAACTTCATCTTAGAATTTACCAAAGGGTTAGGGCCATGAGGAATGCTGGAAAGAATGCATCTGGAGAGCAAGGAAGGATAAAACCATTTCACTCTTTTCTAGTGTTTCCAGGTCAGTTGCACCCTGAGCCTTGAGAAGCAGGGTCAGGTAATATCACAAGACTGCCAACCCTTGAAAGCTGGAGAGAATCTTGTACTGAGATGGAGCCCCACAGTACAGAGATGACGTTCGGTGGTAAAGGGTCAGAGCTCAGGGGTGTCCCAAAAAGGATCGAAGATTAACTTTTATGTGCATACTTATTATTTGGGATTAAGTCCCATTGATCACAGTGTAATAACTTCTGAGTAAGCATACTCAGTTTCAGTGATGTAGACTTGAGTCTATTGACTCGGACTCGAGTCGGACTGAAGTCGCATCAATTACTTGACTCAGACTTGACGGCGATTGTAAAAGATTCAACACGAGACTTGGAGCCTTTTACGACAAGTCAAATTTTATTCAGGTTTAATCCCGTTTTCCCCATTAAATAGATAGGGACTCACAACTCATAACCAAAGACTCGGGACTTAGAGGCAAAGACTTGAGACTTGACTCGAGACTTGGAGTCAGAGACTTGATCCACATCCCTGCTCAGTTTATAAAAGCCAGAAATAATAGTTTAAAAATTATTGTTCAACACTTCAACTGAAAAAATATGTAAACCAGTGGTTCCCAAACGTTTTAGCACCGGGACCCATTTTTTAAAATGACACACTATCGGGCCCCACCTAACTTTACGAGACTTTAAAAAAAGGTGATCTAGAAAGAAATATGTTTGTTTGTTTGTTTATTTAACTGTAATATTTATTTGCTGAAAGCTCAATCCATTTCTTGTAATGAGGCAGCCCCTCAAGGCTTGAAGGGCTTAGTTATGTGACCCAGTCTTCACCTGCCCCCTCTACCTGTCATTGATGTACTTGGAAAAAAAAAAAGATCAAACATTTATCTCCTTATACTTGCACAAGCTTGCAAACTGCAGGAGTTCAGCTCCTTGCAGGGCAATTAGCTATCTTGCAAAATACAGGGACTCAGCTCTTTGAAGGGCAATTAGCAGCTATCTGGTTTTGGAATAGCCTCAGGACTTGAGGCAATCTGATCTTTCCATCACTTGGGACCCACCAGAAATCAGGTCACAACCCACCAAGTGAATTATTAAACCACAGTTTGAGAAATACTGATGTAAACCCATTCAGACCTACAGATGCAATATGAATAGCATGTGGCAGATTGTTTGGGTTTTGGTCACATTTGTGTCAGATTTTGTGTGCCTGCACAGTTCTGGGTTCAGGTGCACACTATGTGTGCAAGCAACAAACATGACCTGCTCCGTGCCTTGGGTCAGTGGTCCATGGGACAACCAATCCAACTGTGCACTTTGTACAGTAGTGACTGGTGTCTACCCTGTGCCATATTGTTTGTCTTGAAGCAGCTATATTCTGTCTGACAGCACCAACCTTTTTAGCAGATTCAGGGTCAGCCTTAGGCTATTTGCATACTGCAAACTTACATTGACTTTAACGAGCTCAACAGTCATGACTTCTGCTAAAGAATCTTGGGAGTTATGGTGAGGGTACGAAGAATTCTCTGTTAGAGGTTTCAAAACACTAAATGTCTGTAGTACACGTGGGTGTTAAAAAGGTAAAAGTGACCCCTGACAATTAAGTCCAGTTGCGTCCAACTCTAGGGTGTGGTGCTCATCCCCATTTCAAAGCCGAAGAGCCAGCGTTGTCCGAAAATGCCTCCGTGGTCATGTGGCCGGCGTGACTCTCCTTGCCGCAGCGCGTAGCAGGCAGCTGGAACACGGAGCACTGTTTACCTTCCCGCAAGCGGTACCTATTTATCTACTTGCATTAACATGCTTTGGAACTGCTAGGTTGGCAGGAGCTGGCCAAGCAACGAGAGCTCACCCCGTCACGGATTCGAACTGCCAACCTTTCGATCGACAGTTCATGGTTCAGCAGTTTAACCCACTGCGCCACCCGCTGGCGTAGTGCGCGTGTTAGATACACCTAATAAAAGAAATCATTACCATCATTCACGTGTTTCATCCAATGTACAGTATGTTATTTTTAGGGTCACTTCTCATGTTAAATTTTGAATATAACGAGACTGTGGCCTTGTGATCATGCACATATTTTCCACACTAAAAGCTCCAGTGTCGACTTTTGGCATTTCCAATTAAAAGTAGTAGAGCTGTTTACCTGAGACCTTGGAGACCAGTTGTCATGCCAGTGTGGTCATCTTGGGGATAAATGAACAATTGATCTTCTGCAGATTCTACTTGGATGAGGACAGGGAGAGAACAGGACACACACACAGTGTATTACCTTTATATTGTCAACCATCACCTAGTATCCAAACACAGTACAAGATTTTGATAACTCCTTGAAGGTCCTCATTATGTTAAAATAAATTAAACAAAGGATCCAAGATGTTGAAGGAAGTACCTAAATGAAAACAAAAGGGAAGAAAGACAAGCACTTTGCTGCAGGCGTCTTTCCTGCGTACGGTGCAAAACCTCAATGAGAATATCAACAAAGGCTCTCTCCGGTTGCTCTGCCTGTACTTGATGACAGACAGGCTTTGAGGAATGCAGTTCAATGAATATGTGAAAAGAGAGAGGGTTTCTCTTTTTTGTTTTTTTAGATCCACCCTTCTCAAATGGTGCTATCTACTGTCTGCTGAAGGATTATGTTACTTTTATCTTAACCTCATGCAGATGAAAAGTAACAAATGCATCTTCTTCACACAGGGTTGGTGGACGTGTGTATGTTGTCGATGAGATCGGCTTCACCCAGCTCAAGCTTGAAATGCACCTGCAAAATATATAAACCATCTGAATAAATAAAGTAGATCTCAGGAACTGATTCAGCTTGTTTTGAGGGTACTTCTACAAATGGGTAATGAGTGAGTTTCACCTGGCTCACCTCATATTGATTGGGAAAACTTTCTCAGATAACTCTTACAGCCCAATCCTGTGTAAAGATATGCAGTCAGTCTAAAGGGCTGACTGCTGTATTCTAAGCCAATTGCGGGCTGCTCCCGGGCTGCTAGGCTGCACCTCAGGAGAAGGGCACGTTCATCCCCTTCCCCAGATCATCCTTCATCCCCTTCCCCGGGTAAGCAAGCCCAAGGCCTATGGGCCTCCTTGAATATACGCCAGGTCCAGACCTGGCGTACATTCGGGGAGGTGGTGTAATACTGGCACAGGTCAGTGACTTGGGATATCGCCGCCAATATCCCCACCCCCTACCAGCCCAGGCCGGTCAATGCCCCCCCTCGTCACCACCCTGTCTCACCCTCCCACTGACCAGCATGGAACTTACCTGCGGCGGCCGAAGTTGGGTAAGTTCTGTGGTGCGCTGGCGCCACTTACTCTCAAGTCATCAAAAAAGTGCAGGGTGGGTGGAACTAGCAACAAGCTGGGTCTGCACTCTGCAGGGTATTTCAGTTCCACCAATAATTTAGCCATGAGTTTCCAAACTGGAAGAGTTTTTTTCTCTGGATTCCTATTCTGATATGTGCTGCTATCACATTATACTACTTAAACTTTATTGTGATTCTGTTGGCAAAAGGAATGAACATATGGTAATAAAAGATCATTGCCCAATGGGAAGAACTTAAGACAGTCTGGAAGGGAGTTGAGTGTTATTATAACGCTAATAAGATGGGCTTCCCACACTTTCACTCTCCTTAACTCCCACTCCATGCACATCTCGCATCCCTCGTTTTTAATGCACTTCCTGCAAAATCACTATCACAAAAGTCACTATCTCTCAGCCCCACCTACCTCACAGGGTTGTTGTGAGGACAAAAGGAGGGGAGGAAATATGTACACCACTCTGAGCTCCTTGGAGGAAGGGCGGTATAAAAATGTGAAAAATAAATAAATAAAATAAAATCTCATGTTTATCAATACTGTATGTAAATAGGCCAAAATGATTTACAGCCCAATCCTATTTTCCCTCCCCCGCCGATGCAGTCACCCCAAAATGGCTTTTGCTGCATCCTGTGGGGGGGGGGCAGTGCTAGAGGTCTCCTCTGGGTAAGTAAACATTTATTCCCTTACGTGGGGGTAAGCCTCGGAGGCGCAGAGGGGTCTACTCAGATCTGCGCCAGCGAAATAGCTGGCGCAGATCCGTGTGGACCCAGGCTGCAGGATCAGGTCTAGAAAGGGAGTTTGGATTCAGCAGCCACCACTGTCACCAAACCTGCCCCCTTCCCAGACCAAATCCTGCCCTCCTCCCCACCCCCATGACTGCCCTATTCTCCCCCCCAAAAAACCTGCCTCCCCGCAGACTTACCTGGGTCGGCAGGAGGCCTTCCCTGAGCCGCAGCTGCACATGGGGCTGCTCCAGCCTCCCCACTGGCACTCTGGCAGCATGGGGCTTCATACCGTGCAGAGTCATTATGGTGGGGGCAGTGGGCCCCAAGCAGTGGGGTCATGGGGGGTGTACCTGCCTCCGGATGCGGTGCTCCATCTCATGCAGACTCCTCTTCAAGTTTGGCCCTCCCAGGCGCTGTTTGGCTCCAAAAAGGAGACGAAAAGCGCCAGGGGGTTGTTTCCGCGCCACGGCTGCGAGCGAGGATGACACCACACCCCCCAGGGGTGGGGCATATTGCGTCCTGTGGGGGTGTCATGGCAGCTCCCTCCCACGGGGGGGTTAGGGCTGCTATTGAGTAGGATTGGGTTGTTAGTTTCTATAATCTATATGGATAAGAATTTTGGAACAATTATAGAAAGATGGCAAGTATTATATGGTGGTCAAGAATAAGTAACTGTCCAACAGTAACACAAAACTGTTGCTATTGTCACTGTCCTTTGCCAAAGGGAATCAATGCACTGAATCAGAAACATGTACCATGACTGGGAATACAACAGACACAATAAGTCTGTTTAGGTGATCACAACCGAAAACGTGCGATGCTTGCATGCTCCTTCCTCCCCTTCCCCTTTTCTTCACAGTTCTGGTATGAAGCTGGTATGAGTGTTTGTGACACAAACACTCTGGCTTCATTAAGTCACAGTGCCTCATGTTGACCACATCTGGAAACTGTGGTTTACAAAACATGCTAGGAAACCAGAATTAAATCTCAGCTGACCTTATCCTTCAGATCATACTGTGAATTCCATACCGTGAATTCCTTTGGGAGTGTGCATATATGTAGTGATTGTAAGCAGACTGAATGACTCTTTAAGAACATTCACACTGTTCTCACTGGGAGATGATGCAGACACTGGCGTCGCTGCAGGGGGGGCAGAGCTCTAAGTTCCACCGTGGCTCCGACCCTCCGTTACACCAGAGCACGAAGCGGCCCCGCCCCCTCACCTTCGGAACCATTCAAGGCGGTGAAAGCAGTGCTTTGACCGCCTTGAATGGTTCCGAAGGCAAGGGGGCGGGGCCGCTTCATGCTCCAGTGTAACGGAGGGTCGGAGCCGCGGCGGAACTTAGAGCTCTGCCCCCTCTGCAGCGACACCAGTGAATGCGGAGGAACCATTCAAATGAAAGATGGGTGGAAAATGCAAACATGGATCAGGTTTGTGTAAGGCAGCCTTCTGTCCAGGGAGATTGTGAGAAGTTCAACAGCAGCAAATTGCATGCTTCTATATTATCCAAAAGTCAACAGGTTTATAAAGTTTGTGTTAATTTCTACGTAGGCTGCCCTCAGGAAAACAGAAAAAATGAAGTCAGATCAGACTTGAAAAAGCATGACGATATCAAGGCCACAAGGCTGCTGTCAAGGAGGCACAAATCTTAGGTTTTCTGTCTATGGTATGTATTGTCCTGCGGGCTAAGTCGAATATTTGCTGTGCCTGCAGGTGCGATTCTGCTGTAGCTCTCCACAATCTTAAATAAAATAATAAAATACCAGCCTGCTCCAATCCCTTTCCCCTTGTAAAAATAAATAAATAAAAGTGCACATCTTTAACAAGTCAATCCAATGTCTGCTCTACCCTGGGAGGGAAATTCAGTTTGTTCTAGAGGGCTTTTTTTTTTTTTTTGCACATTTTTTTTTAATAAGGCTGATGGTTCCAGCATAAGCATTCTCAATCTGTCAGAGGCTGGAGAGCATAAAATTCATCACCCAGATAGTTTGAAATATGATAATAAAGAAATAAGCAGAAAAGGGATAAATTCATCAAAGTGCAAGAAATATTCTAGGGGAGAAAAAGGAATTTCCTGAGGTAACTGTCCTTGACCTGGCTCTTTAATCGAGTGAAATTTCATCACTTTATCTAATATCATGCTTCATGCTCCAGGCTCCCAGCAATTCTATTTTAGTGTGGTCTAATGGGCAGCTGACACATCCACTCAGCACCCGACTGCATAATATGTGCTGACACACTGTGTGGTGAGCACCCTATTGAGAGCTGTTTATTTGTGCCTGGCAAGGAAAAATTTCATCCAGTAAAAGCCTCTTCATAACAATTTCAGTCTCAGCTTTCATGGGCTCCATGGGCTTCACATTTCAAGAGGTTCTGAAATGCTTGCAGGAGGGGTGTGTGTGTGGGGGGGAGGTAGTTGCTTATTTGGGTGGCTGTTCCATTATCTGACTTTAGGTGAGAGGTTGTGAAAGCAGTGGTTATGGTTGTCTGAAACCGGTATCTAGATAGGGTAATGAAGAGTGTCATCCTAACTGCTTTGCAGGCAGCTCTCCTCAGAACACCTTGATTCAATTTGATATTCTAAGGTTAACGCACTGCATTGGGACTGAAAATAGGAATGCACATGAAACACTTTTATATTTATTCAGTTCAGTAAGCGTGGCAAACTCATCAACAGCTATTTGTACACTGTAGGCATGGTGGGACTTTGATGTACTGATTTATGGTTGCTATTTTCTTCCTGCAGTATTAGTTTATACTAGAAATGTCCTTTTTAAAAAAATAAAAAAGAGTCCATGTGCGTGGGGGGGGGGGAGAGATGGGAGAGAGAAAACATGGCTCTCAGCCTAATAGAGGACATTAACATAAACAAAGCAACCCAAGAACATAAAGAAGGGAGACACTAAATGATAAATGATTCTGTCTTCCCAGCTTCAGGCAACAATCAATGTTTTCCCTAAAGGGAAATAAATTATTTCTTGCACATGTATGCCTATAGCTCTCTACCACCATACTTATAAACATATTCAAGCAGAATAAAATGTGCATATGATTAATATATACACAACAAAAGTGAAAAAGTTAGCCCGATTCCCCATTTTGTAAACGATATTTGCAGTGTGTCCATGCAGGCATCTCTCCCTGCACATGCAGCTGTTTCTAATAGCGATGTGTCCTGAATTAGCAGGTAGGCTAAACTTCTCTTCTTGTACTTTTGGTTCTATACTTTTGTTGTTGTTGATCAGTCGTTCAGTTGTGTCTGACCCTTTGTGATCCCGTGTACCACATCCCGCCAGGCCTTCCTGTCCTCCACTATCTTCCTGAGTTCGCTCATTTTCATGTTCGTTGCATCGGTGATGCTGTCTAACCATCTCATCCTTTGCCTTCCCCTTCTCCTTTTGCCTTCAGTCTTTCCCAGCATCAGAGTCTTCTCCAGAGAGTCCTCTCTTTGCATTAGGTGGCCAAAATATTTGAGCTTCAGCCTCAGTACCTGTCCTTCCAGGGAACAGTCAGGGTTGATTTCATTTAGGATTGACTGATTTGATCTCCTAGCAGTCCAAGGGACTCTCAGGAGTCTTCTCCAGCACCACAGTTCGAAAGCATCTATTCTTCGGCGCTCAGCCTTCCTTATGGTCCAACTCTTGCAACCATACATTGCTACTGGGAACACCATCGCCCTGACTATACAAACTTTTGTTGGCTTGGTGATATCTCTTAGGCCCAATAAAAGTATAGAAACAAGAGTACAAGAAGCAGATGTACCAGAGAGAGCATTGTGGAGACATTTCATTAATTTTAAGTTAATATAGTCATATAGAATACTAGTGACAAAGTATTTGAGGCAGAACTTAAGAAGTCTGCTTCACATACTACTAAAATGTGCTTTTGGCCTCATAAGAAAATTGTCAGAATAAAAGGTCTGAATGTTTTAGTAACTGCATGGGGATCACTATTTCAGTAAAGATTATATACTATATCTTCATTGGGATTAGTCTGCATAAAACATATACAGATCAACAGAGCTGAGGATTCTCAAAGAATGAACAAAACATAGTGAGGTTATTGGGGAATCTTTTGGGGTTAAGGGGAATTACCCTCAAGAAGGCGGGCTCCACTGAAGGAATAATGGACTCTGCCGCTCTTGGCACTTAGAGTTAAGAAACACAGCAGGATTGCAGAACTACTTTGAAACTGTGTCCTGGTGAAAAGGTGACAGGTGCAGGAGAGCATCTGGCTCAGGACCGTGAATTCCTTTGGGATGATGCACCAAATGGTCTTTGTTCTCAAAGTGAGAACAGGATAGATGTTGACAAGAAGCACATGGTAGCTAATCAGAGGCAATCTAAGTGTCAAAGGAAATATGACGCACAAAACAGGCATTTAAAGAGAAACACTACAGGCATCTTTTGCAAGTACTAGAACTTAATCCAAAATTAGATAAAATCAATATAAAAAGACAAGACAAATTAGCACAGAGGAAAAAAAATATGGCTACCAGATAACCCTTGGAGGCCTCTGTCTCACTTGGGAATCACCCCACTCCTGGGACCAAAATGTCTTGATCCAACTTCTCCTTCTAGGAGCAAGTTTGTTCCCTTTAAATAATTTCAATCTGAAAATGTTTTCCCAATGTGCCGCTTCGACTGATAAACACCTCTCCCTTCTCAAATAGTTATAAAGCTATGTGCAAAAAGGAAACTAAACTCTGTACAAGCAATTAACAAAATTTATTAATTTTAATCCTTTACAGAAACCCTAACACCATAAATTAACCCAAAGCAGAAACCCTTCTGCAAAACAGTCCACAGAAATAAGACAGCCGCAGCTGTCTTCCTTCCCCCCAAAAGTCACTCTCAAACCGGTCTCTTAGGCAGCAGAGCTTTCTCCTTTCTCCGTCGGATTTCTCCAGTCTCTGGTCCAAGGTCACCAGTCCTTCAGCTTCGCAGAGTGTCCAGCAACTCCTCCAGCTCCTTTCTCCGTCGGTGTGGCAGCAGCGTCCCATCCTCTGGTAAAGTCCTTCAGCTTAGCAGCATGAGACAGCAGCGAGCGCCCTCATCAAGCCAGGATGAGAGAGAGTCCTGCTGCGATCGTGCTGCTTTTATATCCTTAAGTTCCAATTAGTGCTAATTGGGTGCAGCTGCGAGCCACACCCATTGCACTCAAAGTCCCAGCTTCTTCCTACTTAGTAGCAACACCTGTGGGCCACGCCCAATTGCTTTCAGGTGTGCTTCCACCCACGCTGTCCTGGGTGTTGACCCCTTGCTGCCCAGTCCTGTCAAAGTCCTGTCAAAGTCCAAGTCTGTTAACTCCATCTGTTAACTCCTTGCTGCCCGGATCTGTCAACAAAGGTCCACTGCTGACACCACACTTGGCTCCTGCCAGTCTTCTGGATCTTCTTCCACTACAGCCTCAGTTTGGCCTTGGAGGGTGTTTTTTTTGGGGGGGTTGCCTTCCCCACACTGCTGTCTTGGGTTGGGGTTCGCTTAGCCAGGGCAGTCACATATGGCAGGTACGGTATAGGCCAGGAATAGGGCTTTTGGAGTATACTCTGAGGTAAACTGGGTCAGCAGGGGAACCAGTACCAATCCCTAGATGCTGCCTGGCTCAGGGAGGCTATCTGGTAATCCTTTGGACTTTGATTGCAAAACTGACCTAAAATGCCTTCCGTCCTGGAGGAGGCAATGCAGTTCAGCTTTCTCAACCCCTCAGGGTTGGCGTTGATAAGGTCAGGCTCTCAATTGATGACCCGCAGCATGTAGTCCGGGTGGGAATGCCCAGTAGGGGAAGACGCAATCGTTTTGTTGCATCAAGGTTAGGTGTCTTCTCTAAAGAGGGGAGAAAGTGAGGCAGGACCCACTGCTGATTTGTTGAGAGTCATGATTGGCTTATCAAGAAATGTGGTCCAATGTTATTCCAAATCACTTGTCCTGTGTGTTTATGGGGAGTGGGGGGGGGGAAGGTGAATATTGAAAACAATCATTCAACAGAGAGTCAATAGCTGTCTTTTGTGTGAAGCCCTAAAGTTCAGGTCCCCAATTAAATAATTAATTTAGATTTTGTGGATTGAATAAATACCAAATGAACATTAAATACTCGTACGGTACAAGAGATTAACTGTGGTGTGTGGAACATCTGTTTAGCAGTTCTTAATTCTCTCTGCCTAATTAGAGACATTGAATGTAATATGTAGCAGTTGTAGCTACCCCAACAATTAAATGAGTTCACATCACATGCAGTGGTTTCCATTTGTTATTTCTTTATTAGATGAATATGGATTAGTTTTATTTTTAAGAACTTTCCACCATCTGGTAGGAGTGTTGAAAGTCAGACAGTTTCAAGCAGACCTCCCAGGATCACACAAGAACTTCTAATTTTTTTATCATGGCTTATAACACAGCCACTCTTGAATTGTTCTCCATCTGGTCATTTTCAATACTTGGTATGCACTGAAGGAAGTATAAATTGGCATGGCCAGCTATAGAAATTGGCCCGAGTTGCTAAGGAAATTTCCTCTCGCACCTCCTCTCCCTACCCATGGCTCTCTGGAAGGAAGGGCACCGATAACATGAAAGATGCAATAGCTAAAGTCAGGTCAACAACACCATCACAGATGACAGGGAATCGGGTATCTAAGGAAGACAACCGTGAGAAGCAGCCTCCTCAGTTCATAATGGAAACCTTACCCCACTGGTCTCCCTTCACAAAGCAACCCCTAAATACAAATTCTATATCTCCCAAAAGATAAGAAAAGGTCTGTCTCTGATTTGTCTGGGTTTCCATACATGTCACTGCCACTATAGCTGTTATGAAATCTTTTTTGGAGGGTTAAGATCATCTTTGCAGCTGTCATGCCTGAAATCCAACAGTGACTTACAGCAATCCTTTGCATGTCTGCTCAGAAGTAAGCCTCACTGAGTTCAGTTGGACCCAGGGAAGTATGTACTGTATAGGATTGCAACCTTGAAATTGTGTTTGCATAAGATCTGTGTAGTGTGCATAGATTGTGTATGAGTTTGCTTTACAGTTACAGAGACAAAAAAAAAGATCAATACTTGGAGATCAATGGGGTCAATGATGGGAAATATTTGCTCATATAGAACTTTCGAAATAAATGTTTGTGCACTGCACACTATGTACCTTAAGATCATACCCCTAAGCCATAAGTGACTTGCAGCCGATTCTGAGTTTGACATCCAGCTCCAACTTAGAATTGCAGAAGATCTGACCAAGGCAGGTCCCCTTGCAACACTCACCCTGATCTCCACCACCGCCACGGCTCTTTCCCTCCAGCTAGTCTCTGCCTTTTCCTTCTATACTCCCCATCTCCACCCCACTCAGTACTGTGGCACTTTAAAACATTATGGCAATGTTTGTACAAACAAGTTAATTGAGGGAGATCTGTATCCTCATCTTTTCTTTAGCGGGATTTAAAAAAATGCCAGCATGACATTGTGCACACCCAGGATTGGCACCATGGGAAGAGATGGGTAAAATGGGCAGAGCACACCAGATAATAGGTAAACCCATCCTCTAATGTGGGTGGGAAAATGTGGAATGATCATGGGGGAAAAACTGGTATATCCGCACAATAACTGAGTTGCTATTCCAAATGTGGCTAATATTGAAACAACAACAACATATCGCCTAAAACGTCTCTAGTCTGGAAGCACAATGTGAGTTTTTTTAGTTTTCACATTTGGAGATTTGTTAAGGTAGACATTTTGAACCATTGGAAATGGCTGGATGTATGGTTATGGCTACAGTTACTCATGCACCAGATTATTGCAACATATGGTACACTGGGCTGCCTGTAAAGATTGTTCAGAAACTGCATTGGTATTAACTGGTGTTGGGGTCATGACTATGTTACACCCCTCTTGTATCATCTCCACTGGCTGCCTGTACATTACTGAACACTTCAAGGTCCTATACAGCCCTTAACATTTTCGAACCTAAATATTATGAATCTTCATTTTGGGGCCTAAACTATGAATCTTCCCACCCCATGAAGTCCACCCCATGAAGTCATCTAGGGAGGGTCTGTTGCGGTTGTCATCACCATTGCGACATCTTGTGACAGGGCTTTCTCTGTTGTGGTGCCCTGTCTGTGGAATTTCCTTCCTGTTGAAATCAGAACCACCCACCCCCATATGTTGGACACAGGTATCTTGTTGTCTTGTGTGCTCCCTGAGGCATCTGGTGGGGCCACTGTGTGACACAGGAAGCTGGACTAGATGGGCTTTTGGCCTGATCCAGCAGGGCTCTTCTTATATGTTGCTGTCTCAAAAAGGGGTAAACATTTATTTCTTTAAGCAAGACTTCCATTGATGAAGTTGTGCTTTGGAACTAGTTGAGTTCACTTTTGATTTTTGCCCTGATTTTCTTTGCAATGGTGATATGATTATTGATGCAGTAGTGTTAATATTATAATGTTTATTTGTTTTAATTTATTATATGTACACTATCTTGAACTTTCCACTGGGTTAGAAAAGGTGGCATTTTCAATACATACATACACACACACACACACACACACACACACACACACACACACACACACACACACATACAGTGGCTGTGCTTTGGTCAATGGTAGGAATATTTTTGTGATCTGACATGTATGAGGGTGGACATTTCAATAGTCAGAGTACCACTTCCAAATGTTGCCAACAGAATCCAGCTTTGGGAGAGAGCTGTAAGAGGAAATATTCCCAGGTTTCAGGAAAAAAGCTGGAGGATTTCACTTGTAACTAAACAGTATGTGATGGAGGTTGGAGTGATATACTGTTGGGAAGAGACATCTGTGTGCATTATCCCCCCCCCCTCCCATGCAAGTGACAGTCTGGCACATAGACTGTGTGTATAATTCAGAGCTTTAAAATAGTCTCCTTTCTTTAGATTCTATAGAAATCACTGCTTTGATTGTCCATGCGAGTGAAAGTCAGAGTAAAAAATCAATATGCAGTAGAGAATAATGTATCAATGGGAGCTCTCAGATCTGCTGGGAGGAGATATTTAGCATCTGGAAGAATCAGAAACCACTATTTCTGAAGTATGATTAAGCAAAATAGAGATGAAGTTGTATTTGTTCCCTACAGAAAGAAAGAAAGGTCAGGGCAGTTGCCACTTAAAGCACGATAACACCATTGTTCTACTATCCTGAGAAAAAGAAGAAGAGTAAATCTATTTAGTAGATTTTTGAGTAGCATTTAGGACTGGTGACACATTCATAGAATCAGGAGGATGTCACTGATTTGGCAACCACAAGAGATGAGCAAATTTAAAATATGGAGAACGGACTGCCAAACCCATCTCCAGGTTCTCAAGCAGACAGACAAGTGCGTAGGCTTTTTAGACAACACAAGAACGAAGCTGCCGCTATCCAGCTTTTTAACTTTTGTCCTTTGCAGAATTGATTACTAAAGATGTGGAAGCAATTTGTGTTGAATGAAAGTATTTGGACATGGGTCATGGATCTGACTGTCCTAGTCAAGTAGTTATTTCCTGAGCGTCCGTGATGTGATTTCTCATCCATCCTTCCTGACGCATCAAAGACTGCAGCTGGTTAAGTTGCAGGAGACTGGGGACTAGGAGGATTAATCCTGTGTAAATTCCTGCCTTCCTGTGGCAGTTTTGACTTGAGTAGTATTAAAGGTTAATACAGGAGCCATCGTGGAGTTAAAGCAGAGACTGGGTGGGGAGGTCCATCTTAGTGCACTAGCCTGCACTGTGAGAAATCCTGATTATGTTTTGTGATATTTTAGTTTGCTTTGCTGACAGTGCATTTGCTTTCCAGTCATTTCTCTTCTGTGTTCTTCTATATAACATTCAATTTTATACTCCTAATAGCTGCACGTTTTTGGTGAAACCAGTGCAACAGTGCAGTCCATTAGGATGCACGGAAGGGATTCAATGCGGGTGCATTATCCCAGGAAATTGACATGTGTGTCTTCTCTGACACTTACATGCACTTCCCCACCTCCCATTTCCAAGTACTTTTTTCCCCATAGTAACAACTTTGTAGTTATTCCTTCCACATTCTATAATTACTACAGACACAATTATTCTCCATTAGCACCAGCTTGCCTGTTCCCTCATTTTATGCCTAGAACATCTCTCTCATGATCCCATTACATTAAGTAGGAGGATATTGCATATATGAAAGATGCTCCAGCTAACAGTTGGTGTCCTCCTGGAACAATCTGTGCTGTCCCCTTTACAGTGGGGTCCCACCAAGACCATTTTTGAACTACTGCCATATCGCCCACGTGTTCCTAAAATCTAACCTTGAAATATCACTGACAAAACATGACTCCTTGTAAATGAGAAAATAGCACTTACTGTCTCTTCAGTAAACCTGCAGTTAAATTCTAGTGAAAATACACAACCTCAGAATGGGATTTGCAAATGCTATGAAATGGTTTAAGTGTTCAGCTCTAATGTACCTTTGATAGGAGCTAAGTCCAATTAGACATATTGAAAATCCCATCCTACATATTGCTCTGTTGGATTGTTAAAAGGGTTATAAGCAAACTTTGCATACTTTCTAGGGACTTCATGGCTTAATTAATGGATGCTTACAAAGCACACCAAGAACCTTTAATAAAAATGCTGGGGAAGTGCAAAGTATTATTACTTCCCATTTGTATTGTAAATGAATACAAATGCTTTTGTGGAAGCTGACATTTTCACCAAAACCTACTGGATTGCTAGAAAATCCTTCCTTTGCTGTATTAAATATTTAGCAGGATTGAGTTCTTTTTTCTTTCTTTCTTTCTTCCTTTCCCCAGCATGTATGTGAAAATGTCAGCTTCTATGGCTGGATTTTATTCATTTGTGTCAGGACTTTATCACACAGCAGAAACACAGACCTCAGTGTGGAGAGGTGAGATCTGCTAATCCGCGTTCACCTCTGAAGTTGATCCTGTGGGTTACTGACAGACTGGCACACCTGAAGTGGTTTACCCACCCACCCCTTTTACACAGGGACCCAGTACAGACATCATGTGAAACTATGGTGTAAGCATGATGCTTGCAAGCTTTGGGCTCATGCCTCATTACCCCATTTCACATGTGAGCAGAGGAAGAGTTCAACTTCTGCTCATTAGAGCATGCTGGAATCTGCCATGATATCCAACACTCATAACCAGAGGGGTCACTAGGAAGCGCGTCACCTGAAGGCAGGGGACGCGCGTCACCCTAGTGACCCCACCCTGACTTCCCCCCCCCACTGTAAATATCGGCGTGGCCATAGGACGCGCCGCAATTTTTTTGGGAGGGACCCAGAGGCACCCTGCCCCGGGTGCCCCCGTCAGCCTCCGGACGCTCCGAGGCCGGAAGCCGGCCTCGGAGCGTCTGGCCCGGCCGGCGTTCCAGGGACTTCTGAAAGAAGGCCCAAGCCCAATGCGTCAATACACGAAATTTTAAAGTTTTCGCGCATGCGCAGAGACCGTTTCTGAGGGCAAGGGCCTGCCCTCTTGCCCTCAAAAAAGTCTGTGTTTCTGCTGTGTGATAAAGTCCTGACACAAATGAATAAAATCCAGCCATGAAGCTGACATTTTCACATACATGCTGGGGAAAGGAAGAAAGAAAGAAAGAAAAAAGAACTCAATCCTGCTAAATATTTAATACAGCAAATAATTTCGCATGCGCGAAAACTTTAAAATTTCGCGTATTGACGCATTGGGCCTCAGAAGGCCCTGGAGCGTCGGCCGGGCCGGACGCTCCGAGGCCGGCTCCTGGCCTCGGAGCGTCCGGAGGCCGGCGCGCGTCATGGAGGTGACGCGCGCCACAAAGGTGACGCGCACGGGGGGTGCGCATCACCCTATGGCGCTCCACCCCGCCCGCCACGCTACAGCGATGCGCCTGCTCATAACTCCATGCTTATTTTCCAAGTTTGGTCTAAACTAAAATAAGCTCCATGCTTATTTTCCAAGTTTGGTCTAAACTGTGGGTCGCGACCCACTTGGTTGGTCATGGTCTGATGCACGGTGGGTCACGCAGTTGGGCCCCCCCATCTGCCCTTGCTCCCGGTTGGCTCCAAACTGGATTTGCAGGTGGTAGCTGCAGCCTGGAGTGCCTTTGCCCAGCTTAGGTTAGTGCATGTGTGGTGTTCTTTCCTAATAATAATATAATATACAGTATTTATATACTGCCTTTCTCGGTCATTGGATTTCTCCTCCGACTTTAATCCAAGGCAGTGTACATGGGCAGGCTGTCCTAACCCCTCTTGGGGTTTTTTACAATATATATAAATGTCCAATCTCTCATGAACAGGTACTTTCCAGGTGGTATCCTTTTACAGTCTGACTTTTTTCTGCTGGCTGGCGCCTCCCACACTCAACTGACGCAGCTGGAAACTCTTATCTCTCCTCCTGGAGGCTTTCACAGCTTTTTACCGGCGGCATGTCTCGAACTTATCAAGTTCACCGGTCTTCGGGCTTTGAAGGCAGCAGCCCTCCCCACTACGCCAGACTCTTCTCTTCTGCTAACTGGATCAGTTAGGTGACGTCAAGATTGGAGGACTGTAACAAGCTTTACTTGGGGCTGCCATTGAAGACCACTCAGAAACTTCAGCTACTGCAGATTGCTGCTGTATGAGTGCTAACTGGCACCAGGCGGTTAAACTGGGTCACTCTGCTATTATGTAAAACGACCAGTCTCCTTCTGGTTGCAATTCAAGGTGCTGTAAAGTCCTAAGCAGCTTAGGAGGAGGATACGGGAAGGATTGCTCCCCCTGATGAAGTGGCCCATCCTCGAGGTCAGTAGTGTTTGCTGTCGTCAAAACTCTGGCGGGGAGTAACACAGAGGAGGTCGTTCTCTATGACGGATGGATATGTGGAACTCCCTCCTAGAGAAGATCAGCCTGGCTCCATCTCTGCCAGGATTCTAGCAGCATCTGAAGACTTACTTATTTTCCTTGGCATTTTTGGCCTTGCATTAGTTCTGCAATATTTGTTTGCTTATAGTTGTTCCTCCACCATAGTTATTTACCTTTGTAGTGAGGATGTTGCTTTATTGTGCTTATTTTTTGATATTGTGTTTAATTGTTTTATTGGTTTTTGTTGTTGTGTTTTTATTGTGTTTTTTTTTTGTAAGTCACCTTGAACATCTTCCTATGGGAGAGGAAAGACAGGATATAAATATTACAAACATACATACATTTGATAATTCTGTGTGTCCCACCCTAAATTCTTTGAAGAAAAGTTGGGATTCAATCATAATATGAAAGTTATTTATTGTTGGGGCTGCTTCAGTGGCAATTGAGCCACTCATGCATGATCAGCACTAAGGCAAAATACCCTTAGGAATCAAAGAGACACATTTCCAGAGGATGGTAATTTATTTGCAAGTATTAGTGGCATTCACAGCTGGATCGGATATCAATCTGCAGAGAGATATACTAACATGCCAACAGATGCTGCAGTTGATTATAGTCTAAGAGCATTTGCAGATGTTGATTTTTTTTTCCCATCTGAAACAGAATGGTTCTAGGATTGTATCCCAGCTTTGGATACGGAAGTAGAGTGACTCGTGCTTGTGAACAACGTTCATTATTGACTCAGATTATCATGAACGTACCTGGAAGAACACCACCCCCTTTCAACATTTTTTTAACCTCTCCTCGCACAATTTAATCAGCTACATAACATTGTGATGCCATCCTGATTACTGGATCAGCCATGCTTGGGTAGGATCACGCATGTGAATAATCCAGGAAGTGGAAAGAAGCCTCAACTGGAGGAAAATTGCACTGAAGCCTCAATAGTCACTGGAAACAATGGGGGAATCTTGTTGTCTGAAAGCACCCTATGAAAAAGGGAAAGCGGTGCTGGAACTTGCTCTCATACTGTACTCCAGACTCCAGCGATTGCTTCCAGCTGACTAACGTGTTGGGAAACTCTAAGCAAACAGATGTTTTCCCTAACCAATTTAGTTAACACCCATTGGCACCTCGATTTTCCATGAATTTTGGCTTAAGTGTGCCTGACTCTGAATGGGCCTGTGGCCTGAAAGCATGAGTAACTTGCACTTGCTTTTCCTCCCTGCAACGTGTAAACTCCAAAAGTCAATCATTGTCTACAGTCATATTTCTCAAGATGTGTTCCTTCAAGCCCTGGGGCTCCCCGAGTCCATTGTTAGGAGTGGACAGGACTCTGGAGACCAAGAAATTTACCCGATTTACACGATCTTTCCATTTTGTAGCAATTTATGGGACAGGCTTTCAAATGTAGGTTTAAAGCCTGAACTTCCCCTCCCCAATGGTGTAGTGCGCATAACCCGGTTAAGGGTGAACAAAGTCTTAGGGAGGGACGAGCCTGATCTGCCCTTGAATCGGGTGAAATGCACTGCAATGGAGAATTGAGAAATGCAGTGTACAGAAATAGTTTTGTTAAGGTGGACAGACTCAAGCCATGGTGACGAATACCTCAGAAGATGGACTGCCTTCTATTTGCCACTTTGTTCATTAAAAAAAAAAAAAGCAAGATGATTGTGCCTGCCTGCTAGAGTGAGCCAGTGAGGAGTGCCAAGCCTCAAGAGGAAATATAAGAAAAATGTAGTAAGTTCAGACACTGGGTGTCTTTTTTTTTAAAGCTCTGAAACAAAGTGGTTCTGAAGCAGTACCTAAAGGACCATTTTGAAGGTTGCATCTCACAGGAGAGACTCTTGTTACCACCAATTACTGCTGTTGTGAATTGTCACTTGCTTGTATTCTATACCCTTAAGCTTTACATGGGATGTAAATGCTGCAAACTAGCTGCATTTCATGTCCATTTGACACAACCATTTTTTCCTCTACCCAGATGTTTGTGCGCACACATGCATGCATGCACGTACACACACGCGCACACACACCCCAACTTACATGGTGAGGATAACACTTCATGCATCTGATTGTAGTACACAAACATTTGCGTTTCAATAAGTCTGTTAGTCTTTCTGCTGTTTTTGTCAATCCGGATTACTACAGCTGCCCCTTGGAAACTGATCATGGGGGATGCCAGAAGCAGTCATGCTCCTTGTTTTCATTTGACGGAGGCAAAACTATTCTATTTTTCATGTACCTTTTTGATAGCACCATTGTGGCAGCGTTCGGATTGGGCCAACTAATGGCATCTCGCTCTTCCTAGAATTTGTCTAAACACATTCCTGAAGAGGGCGTTGCAAAGATCAACTAGAGACTCTATGGTGAAATATAACAAAATCCCCAGGAGCTGTATAAACTCAAAGTGCAGATCCACCTTTCGTGAGAGTTGCATTCGGAGACAAAGCCTCCATACGTTGTCAGATTATTCCGCCCTGTCTAAACACTCCACCCTCATTTGAGCCTCTTCCATGATAATATAGTAACAAATAAACACACAGCGCAATTGGCAGCAGTGGCATTTCACGCCACCCATTAGCTACGAGGCTTGAAAGAGGAAGCACCGTTTACCAAATTGCAAATGTTTGGATGGGCTGTCAAAAAGCCTCTTGGTAAATGTGCTTCCATCCAACAAAAACAAACCCTGTGCAAACAAATCAAGTGGTGCAGAAATCCTTTGCACAAGATGATAGGCGAGGCCTCCATGCTGACACTGTACGCAAGCCAAGTTTTCATGTACTTGGATGGCTGACCTCCAACTCCTGACATATTCATTATATTCCAGCATGTTGGGCGCAGATTGCATTGAAGTGATGACAGCTACAAGACAGCCAACGAGGAATATGGGCATTCTGGCAACAGGTGGCCTTTCACTTGTACTGGGGAAAGTTAATCTAGTTTATCATCAAAGTATATTACATTCAAGGAGTGTCATGTTTGGAACATTTTAGTGACAGTGAAAATGGAGGGAGAGTGTACTGCCACAGACTCTGACTTTTACCCATAGTCCCTACCTTTCAAACTGCTCGAGTATTTATGCTTGATTTAGGTCATTGAAGGAGACGTTGTCCTGTGGTCATAAGTTGTGCGTTGCAAGTGCCAAATTTCAGCTTTGTGCCCTCTGTGAAAGACTGATGGAGGTATGTTTATTAGCAGGCCTATAAGGCAGAACTTTAGCCTGGTTACACAATGAGAATCGGTTCTGGCAAACCACAAGAGATTGCACAGCTCATCAGTAGAGTAAAATACTTTATATACACAACTCCTCAGGTTCATTCATCAACATCCGAAGTTTGAATGGATCTTAGGCAGTAGAGCTGAACCTTTGTCCAAGTCCCTGGAGATCTTCTGCCCGCTATGGCTGATGGTACTGGGTTAAACAGACCATGTATATGGCTATGTAATGGAGCTTCTTATAATTACCATTGGCATTGCACCTCCATGGAATTTCTTTTCACATGATTGGCGTAGTTACTTGTATGAAAATGTCATAGTAATGGATCATTAGCAGAATTTCCTGGAGTTGACCCCTCTGAAAAGTGTCAGTTTGAGAATCTGGATTCAGCACTTTATGAACAAGTTTTATGGATGTCTCAAAATTGCACCTTGCTCCTGTAGCATTTTTAATTGTTTTTGTCTAATTGCACTTTTTTTTGGTTCTAATTGTTTTATTGCTGTGTTGTACACCACTTTGAGCTTTAGGAAAAGTGGTATGTAAATCTTTTAAATAAATAAAACAATAATAGGAAGCATCCTGTGGATATGGTTGTGCAGCTGATGTATGATATGAAGTGCATCTCCCTATTTATTCTCCTTTGTTCAACTAATGGTGGGGAATCAGTAGATAGAACAACAAATGTCTCTATGACCCTGGTAACTGTGAGAGAAGCAACCTGAAAAACCTTCCATGGGCCAGGGTCTCTCTCTCTCTCTCTCTCTCTCTCTCTCTCTCTCTCTCTCTCTCTCTCTCTGTGTGTGTGTGTGTGTGTGTGTGTGTGTGTGTGTGTGTGTGTGTGTGTGTGTGTGTTTTGCAAGATAAAATGATGCAAGTGCCTGAAAATCACAGATCAGAGTTACAAGGTATCCATGGAAAGGTCCTAATTATGCTGACATTTCTGTATGTTCTGCTTTTGGAATTATGTCAGGTTCTCCTGTATAAACTGCTTAGCATGTGTGAAGTTGCTATCTAATGCACAAACTGCTGCGGAGTCTCACCTCACCATTCTCACAACTTGTCAGTGCGCTGATTTTGGATGCCCTCAGAGGACCCGTGTCCAGTCCAAATTGCCATCTGGTCAATCAAGAACAAAAATGGGTCAGGCATAAGAGCAGATTGCTAGCCTGCTCTATTTGGGAGACTCTCTAATCGTCATGTGTCAAGGTAGTAGAGTGAATCACGCTTAATCCAGGCTCAGCTGAGTACATTTGAAAACACCCTTTTTTCTCCATCCTTATAAAAATCTAACGTTCAGACTGGATTAGGAAAATGGAGCAGTTGCAGCCGCCGATTCAGCAAAGCACTTATTAAGTAACCTAACTGTATGCATCCAAGTTCCCCGCCCAATTGACTACAACGGCAATAATGTTGTGCTTAGAATTAGAGATCTGTTTAAATAGCTTGCTGAACCTGGTCTCCCTTAAATATCCAAGTGTGTGCAGTGGGAGAGTGCAACTCATTACAAAGCACACATTAATGAAGAAACAGTGGGAAGCTTTTACTTGGCTTAGTTTCGTAGACATTAACGGTGCCTGCTATTTGAAAGATGCTGATGATGAATCACCGGAAGGGAAAGGAGCATTTACCACCAGCTTCAAGCTTTCCAAGGAACAATTTTGCTGGCATACTTTTGAAGCTAAAATGTATTAAGGAGCTAATCTCTCTACTAACAATGCCTTTAAGACATTTTCAGTGAGGTTGAAAGACTATGGTGCACCTGAAGAGGCTATTTCCTATGAAGAATAGGAAGCCTGAATCTGTTGATTTAAGAGGTCTTTGACAAAAACTTGTATATTTTTTCTGTTGGTGTTCAGGATTTACTGTTCCAGCCAGAAAAAATTATCTTTAAAATAGCTTTACACATATTCACTATTAAGAAAACGAAAAACATTCCAGTGCTTACATTAAAATATTTAGCTCCAATAAACAAAAGAGAGATATTTTTGCTTCAGGAAATTGAATAGCAGCAAATGTCATCAAAAGTGAAGCAGAGATAGGAATATAAAAAGGGTTGGGAGGGGAAAAAAGAAGGAAGGCAAAGAGAGGAACTACTTGAACAAAACAGATATCAAATGGGTGCTTAGCATGTTTGACTTTGACTAAAATAAAAAAGAGGATTATCTGAATGGAAACCAAGGTAATCTCGAGATTGACTTCTTCAAAAGCACTCTTAATGGCTAGATCTATTGAACTGAGTAATTTAAATGCATTTTTCAAATGCAAAGTACATTGGGGTGTAGTCTATTGCACATTTACCTGGGAGTAAGCCCCACTGAATACAGTGGGACTTACTTCTGAGTAAATAAGCATAGGATTGAATTCTTACAGTGGTTATCATGCTTTGGCCTCCAACAATCCTATAAAGTAGGTTCACTATTATCCTCCAGATGGAGAACTAAGGAAGAGATGTGAGCGAGAGGAAGAGGAGGGCTAATCAAAGGAAGGGCTTGAATATGGCATCTGGTTGAAATAGCTGCCTTCCAAAAGCAAAACAATCTTAGAGGTATTACTTTGAACCATTTTCTTCCTGCAGAAGAGCTGTCCATTCTTGCAAATGATGTACATATAAAGTGAGAATTCATGGACTTAATTTTTGATTTTTTGGAACCTACATCTTTGGAGCTTCTGAAATCATTGTTGCCGAAGGTTGTCTCACACATTCACACAAGTGGGAAGAGGCAATTTTTATTGATCTCCCCTTCTTTCTGCAGCCCCCTTGCACTCCCTGAAAATCTGCTCCTGAAGGTTCCCAAACCCTCAGGGACATGTTTTTTGGGGGTACAGGGGGCTGCAGACAAAAGGGAAGATTATCCCCCTTGCACAAGTATCCCCCTTGCACAAACAGAGCTTCCTCCATGAACAGAAGCAGTGGTGTTTCTACACCACCACCCCATGGGGGGCTAACATGGCACCACAAGCTTCACCCCCTGGGTGGGCATGGTGTCATTTTCACGCGCCACTGCTGAAATTTGGCAGTGGCGCAATGCGAAAACACCCCCAGTGCTTTTCGACCTCATTTCAAAGCCAAACAGAGCCTGGGCAGGCAGGCCAATCTTGCAGCTGAAGATGACAAAAAGAAGACAAAAAACGGTGGAGGGGGCGATGGATCTGGAGGCAAGTACACACCTCCCCGCACGCTGCTTGCCACCCCGTCGCCTTGGGGCCCACCGCCCCCCCTAATAACACCTCTGAACAGAAGAAGCATTTAGGAAACAATCCACTATGTCCCACCCTAATGACAGAATTCTACTAGTTACCCGCTCAGCATTTGGCTGAAAGTAATGAATGGATTGGGCTCTAGGAAAGCATGCTCAGTGGCGTTTTAACGCCTTCCGGCGCCCGGGGGGCGGGGGCTGGAGCGCCCCGTTGCGCCAGAGCACGGCTGCCCACCCCCGGAAGCGGCCCGTCACCGGCTTCCGGAGATGCTTTGCTCCGAAGCCGGGAAGCCCTCCTCCTTGCGACCGCCCAGTTCGGCGGTCGAGGGCTTTCTGAGCCGGCCAAACGCGTCGCAGGCTTTTATTTGGGTTTTCTGCACATGCGCAGAACCTTTCTGAGGGCAAACGGGCAAAGCGTCTCCGGAAGCCGGTGACGTGCCGATTCAGTGCGCTGCTTCCCGGGGGCTCGGCAGCCGGGCTCCGGTGCCGCGCCCCCCGGAAGCACCGTGCCCACTCGGTGTCTGGGGCGCAGCACACCTGCTCCCCCAGCATAAGAATGCCTCTGAGCATGCTGCAGATTGAAGCTGTAGTAATCCCTGTCTGGGCATGTTTTGGCTGTTTATTCCCAACAAATCTAGCGTTTTGACTTTAGGCCTCCGAAACCTTTAAAGGACCATGTTCACCTAATCCATACTCTGCTTTAGATCAATTGCAGAGCTGTCTGGTCTGGCTCAGTTGTCAACCTAAGAGTCTATGTTTTCACATACACTGTCTAAGCTCAATAGTAAGTACCTCCTAAGGTCTCAGAGCAGAAAGTAGTCAAATACAAGCAGCAGGGCCACAAGCTGTTAACACTTAATAGAATAGCAGCCTCATCACACTTGAAGCTGAAAAACCTTTAACGCGGATAACAGTAACACACCAGCACTTCAGAAAAGCCAAGGTAGGGTCTGAACATCACTAGTCTTTTCTTACACAGTCTTAGAACACCCAAGAAAAATGAAGATAGCTTTAGTGTAGGCTTAATTTTGAACATACATAAATATGCATTATTTTGGTTGGTGTAAACAACACAGGTACAGACATGCTACACAATGGCCTGGTGCAGGTAACACATGGAACCATGGTTGAATAGTGAATTTTTATGATTTACAATCATATGATTTTTATGGTTTATGAGCCACAAGTTCATGCACTCACCCCCCTTCATGTGGTGGAAGTTTTAAAATCCTGGTCCTAGTTTAGAACAAACCAGGATTTCCTGTGATATCTGAACTTAGCATTAGGATAAGGTGAGCCTTACTGGATCAGGCCAAGGGCCTATCTAGCTTCCTATATCTCACAGTGGCTCATCAGATGCCTCTGGGAGCACACAAGACAGCAAGATACTTATATCCCGTTGCCACTTCCTTGCATCTGGCATTTAGAAATAGGAATCCTGGTTCATTCTAACCAGAGTTTAGAACAAACCAGGATATGAAACGAAGAACTCCCATCACTTGGGTGCAAAAAAGAGAGAGTGGTGCATCTCCCAAAGCTTGTGAAACATCACACAAAATCATGATTAAACCACAATTCCCTGTGAGATCTGCACTGGGCCAATGTGTGCAATGGCTGTAGCAGCTTAGGGTGCTACTTCAGCTCCAAAGGCATTGACAGCATTTTTTCATAAGACAAGGGAAGCAGACTACATGTAAAATGACACTGCATGTGACAGAAGAACAAAAAAATTGAACCTATGCAGTGCTCAGGAGACCATTTGCATTCAGATAATGTGAACATTTCAGACAATGGATGTATATGTGCAATTATTTTGTGATGGCCATTGGTTTTAAACAATAACAGAATCATACTACATGAAGAAAAATAATTTCAACATTCCTCAAACACCTTTTTCTGGAGGTGTATGAACTCCAGAACTGGTGTATATAATAACTCATTAGACACAGCATGTCCCTGCTTAATTTACTTCCCGCTGGTAATTACCCATCTAGTGAGATTTAAATAATGCCACATTTAATAATCTCTGTCTCGCTATGTAAAAGCATGTTCACGTACAGATGGAAGATGCTAATGTTTTGGGACATAATTGACTACAATACATTGGAATATAGTATAGATAAGCATAATGTATTACAAATAATGGGAAGATTCATAGGGTTCTTGTGTAAAAGTCATCAAAAGGGAACAAAGACTATATACCAGATGGGAGGTAAAGACACAATTAAAGTGGGAATGCCCACATTCTGTATTGGGAATGCCCAATACAGGCATACCTTGCTAATATGGCGGGTTAGGTTCCAGACTACCACCATAAAGCTAATATCGCCTTAAAACAAATCACAGCCTTTTTTCACTTTCCAGTGCATATAAAAGCCTAAACTCACATTTACACTATCATTTCTTAAGTACGCAAATAGCACTAGGTCTTAAAAAAGATGCAAAAGTAAATGAATAAATGCTACAGTACACGAGCGTGGGTAATGGTCAACTCGCTTGCTTCAGCTTGGAATCAGCTGCTGTGCGTATCACCGCCGAAAACCCCCATAAGAGGAAGGCAAGCACCAAAAATAATAAGCATGAATGCCATTGAAAAGTGCCGTATTAGCAAAGCTCTCTAAAGTGAAGCGCCTTAAAGCGAGGTAACAACTCTTCTAGAATAAAGGTTAGACTGTAAGCCTGTTCACAGTTATTTGTTTGTTTTTAATTATGAATGCCTGGTCCCAAAGAGGTACCTTTATACGATGATTTGAAAAAAATAGCAAGGGGACAGTTTGGATAATGCATTTACCACCTGACCAGACCCATGTGTTAAAAGATATTAAAATTGTGTGGTTCACATGAACCACCATTCTACACACACTGATAAAACAAGGATGCAACCTACAAACACTTGGTGCAAGGGGAGGGCTCAGGATGTCTGCACACGATAAACATTAACATCTTTGAACATGTGTGCCTGGTCAGGAGGAAGACGTTCATCCCAACTGGCCCACAAAGAACAAACCAAAATTAAATCTGAAAACACCACCACCACCAGGTTCTCCTGGTTAGGGGCTCTGCTTATGCAGTACCCACATGGGGTTGCACTCTTCTTGAAGAACCAGGTTTGCAATTTGAGCACATTCCTAGACTTGCTCTTCTTACTTCTGAATGCCCAGGTAATGACCGTGACCTGGGGTGCTTCAGCTGGTGCAGCAATTGTTCCCATTTCTCTCTCAAGTGGATCTGCCCATGGCTCTCTATGCCCCTTAGTCACTTCTTGGTTGGATTACTGCAATGTGCTTTGAACTGTGCTTTCACCCCTTGGAAATTTGAATTGGTACAAACTGAATTGATCACATTACACCACTGCTCTTGCAGCTACACTAGTTGTCAGTATATTTCTGGGCACAACTCAAGGTGCTGGTTATGATGACCTTCCAAAGCCCTAAACATCCTGGGACTAAAGAACCTGAGTGAAGCTGCCTGCCACTTATAGACTTCTGGCAGAGCTGGCCTTGCCATGAAGTGGCCTGAAATGGTCATGTAAAGCAGCACCCTTGGAGGGACAGTGAACAGATGAGCCTGCAGCCCATCTGTCTGCTGTCCTCTCCGCAGTGCTGCTCCACTGGGGGCTCCAATTCACTTCCAACTTGTTCTCACCAAGGTGGAAGAGGATCGTGGCAGCCCCCTGCCTCCTGCAATGCCGCTGGTGGGAGGAGCGAGAAGAAGGGGGGGGGAAAGATGCTGCTGCTCCAAATGGCTTCTCCTTGCCCACCTGGTGCTTACAAAGCACCAAATAGGAAGAGGTTGTGGCAGCTTTCCCCACTTCTCACTCCAGTGCTGCTGGAAGAAGGGGGTTGAAAGCTGCTGCAGCTCCAGATAACCTCTCCCTGTCTACCTGGTGTTTTGTAAGTGTGGGTGGGGAGAGGTGATTTGGAGCCTGCCGCCTTCCCTTACCAGGAGTGCAAAGCATAGTCCCCCTGCTCTGCACTTCTGTTCATTTGAAACAGAAGCAATGTGGAGTCGAGGAATCTGTGTGCCATGCTCTTGGTGAGTAAAGGAAGGGGATGGGCAGGATCCATGGTGTTTTGTAAGCATGGAGTGAGCAGGAAGATGCAATCTGGAGCTGCAGCAGCTTCCCCCTCCCTTCATCCAGTAGCATCAGAGGGAGAAGGGGGGGAATAGCTGCACCCGCCCGCCCACTCACTTGCCTGCTTGCCACCCCCCGCCCACTCGCTCACACATTTGTTCCCCCTCGTTCACCGAGTGTGTGCACGCAGGGGCAGCATTTTGGGAGGATCCAGTTGGCTTTATAGTCCTGTAAGCTTCCTTGAAGCGATCCTGAGAAAGGTGGTATAAAATCTTTTTAGAAACGAAAAAGAAAAAATGATAATTAAATAAATTATTTATATCATTTATTTAATTAGGTGCTAGCAAAAGAATGTAGTGGTCTTCAGGGTAATATGGGAAATGTGGTGATATGGAAAGTGCAAGTGAAAGAATGTAGTGGTCACAGTACAAAAATTAACACTGCCATCCTATCCACACTTACCTGGGAATAAGTCCTATTGCACTCAGCGGGACTTACTTCTGAGTAAACATGTGTAGGGTTGCCATGATAGTCTCAGTTCCTTCAGCATTCCTGTGTCAGAAGCATCACTGGAGGGGCGGGCGGGGGCCCCCGGCGACAAAGCGGAGGTGACAAAGCGGCAGGGGGGCAACAACCGCGGTGACAAAGCGGCAGGGGGGCAACAACTGCGCTGTTTTAGTGGGGATAACAGCAGGCGGCGGAGAAGGTGATGGGGTTGACCCACCGTCCAGCCCTGCGTCTCCAAAGGGTGTTGTGGCGGCGGTGATGTCACTTCCAGTGGTGATGTCACGGAGGGGCGGCATAGTGATGCTACTGTCCTGTGTAGCTCTTCTGAATGTGCCATATGATGAGAAAGGAGAATTTTTAGTTGGTAGCAGGTCGGTGTTGTAGATTTACACTGACTTGTATGTAACTACCACGCAGGGCTGCAAATTCTCTTTTCCTTCAGATTCCATAGTCCACTTTAACGTTGTGGTCCCTACCCTATGCTTTGTTAAAGGCTTTCAGCCTTTTTCTCTATTATTTTGATCATCATCTTGGGGACCTCCTGAAAGGTTACCACAGACACCAGTGGGCCATGGATCACAGTGCGTTAGATCAGTGTTTCTCAACCTTTTTCCGATCGTGGCCCCCTTCCGACCTCGTTTCCTTCCTGCGGTCCCCGTCCTACGGAGATGCAGACAGCTTGGTGTGTGCAGCAGTGAAGTGCGGAAGTGGGAGGGAGAAGGAAGGGGAAGGGGAAGCGATGTTGCCGCCACAGAGTGTGATTGGCGAGCCATCCACTGGGAAGCACAGTCACTTCTCTATTTACTTCACTTCTCTGTTTTCTGTTTTCTTTCTTGTCATCTAACAGCTGCCAGCTGTGCTTGCCTTGACAAAGTCCCATGTAAGGGAGGAAACGTTGGCAGAAGATCTAAAGCCCTTGCTTGTCTGTAAACTGGATAATCTTTGTATGTGTATAGCCGGATGGTATGTGCCTTAAAAGAATTTCCAGACAAACAGTACTAGTAAAAATTTCTTTATGTCTTCAACTATGAATTTGGACATGGCTGATAATCCCATAACTCCTGTATCGTTGAAAATTGTGCCAAGCCATGAAAACTTCCATGCCACATTGTTTTCTTTCTGTTCTTTTCTCGGTCACTTCTCTGTTTTCTTCACTTCTCTCTGTGTCCCCTAATCTCATGCTGTGGCCCCCCCTTTTATGTGATTTTCACCTGTGGCCCCCTTGGAATATCCTGGGGGGCAGGTTAAGAACCCCTGTGTTAGATTACCTTTCCCCCAAATATCAGATTTGCATTAAAGAGCCTTAAATTTGATCAAAGAACACTATGTTGGTAAATAAGCTGTAATAGTTTGTGAGAACATTGCCTCTCCATTCTAGAGGTTTGAAAATGGTACACATTATGAGCTGTCAGATCCAGCTGATTATTTTCATTGTTCTTGCTTGATGTGAACTTTAGAATGCATTCGGATCATGACAAAAATTAACAAAACGTTGGTTGTTGCTCTAATATTTGCTGCAATCCTTCCAAATGAAAAGCAATGTTGCTGTGGCCGTCTTTCACATTTTCCTGTAGACATGAATGGACACAATTGTCTTGTAGTTCTCTTAAGATTAAAGGCTTCTGGCTTTTTATCCTTGGAATGGAATTTGTACTCAGATCCTTGTTGTTCTGTTAAAGGAATGCACTTCTGCTCCATGATTTCTGTCTACGTATTGTTTGCCATGGTTTGTTTACACTGCATCTGACTCGAAATCCGCATTTGATTATTGGCAATAGTACTGTTCTTGACCTTTCCAGGTGAAGTGGCCTAGTCTTTTATCAGTTCAGACAGGGTTTAACAGGCCTTAGAGAGAGGCCACTATTGTTCTGAATGCAATCGGTCCTGTATAGCCTCTTTCCGAGGTTTGAAGTTCAACGCTACCTACTTTAGCTCCCCTTTAATTGGACTGTTCTGTTCTCACAGTTATTTTCTGCTTGGCCATTTGCATGCATGCAACAAAGAAAGGTTCTCTTATGTGCTACGCTATTCATAGTCAAGCAGTTCTCCAGCTGCATGGAGGTCAGCTGTACTCATCGTATCTTTCATCAGTTGTTTAGACAATCTTCTTTTGACAAAATATGGTGGTGGGTGGGTAATGGCGATAACTTCCAAGCACAGATGTAACAATTGCCTTGAGTAACATGACAAATCCAACAACATTAATGCATACCTTCTGCAAAAGCAACTGATTTTCTGATAATCTATCAAAAACTGACTTTTTTTGCCCTCAAGGATGGCAAAAAAGGGTGGCGCAGTGGGTTAAACCGCTGAACCATGAGCTGTCGATCGAAAGGTCGGCAGTTCGAATCTGTGACGGGGTGAGCTCTCGTTACTTGGCCAGCTCCTGCCAACCTAGCAGTTCCAAAGCATGTTAATGTGAGTAGATAAATAGGTACCGCTTGCGGGAAGGTAAACAGCGCTCCGTGTTCCAGCCGCATACTACGCGCTGCGGCAAGGAGAGCCATGCCGGCCACATGACCACGGAGGCATCTTCGGACAACGCTGGCTCTTCGGCTTTGAAATGGGGTTGAGCACCACGCCCTAGAGTCGGACACGACTGGACTTAATTGTCAGGGGTCACCTTTACCTTTTTTATACTTTTGAAGTTCTTTGAAGCTGCGTGGGGAAACTGCTAATTGCACTGCTCTTTTGCCATGTATACAAATGGCAATAACCAATTTTCAAATTTCCATTATATGGCTGTTTAGCCATAGCCCCATTCTAGCCCATTGTGTCAAGGTGCACCTTGACAGAAATTAGCTGATAGGCTGCCCTTTTTCTGTTGGAATGAAAATGTGGCAGTTCATTTCTTATTTCATTCACATCCACCCTTTCACTCCAAAGCCAGGCTCCAAGGCCGCTTACAAAATATAAAATACAACCTTAAAACAACAACATTACATGTATAAGATTGAGGGACCAATCCTATGCCCGATCGCCACCACCAGAACTAGTGTTCCAGAAGCAGGATGTACTTTACTACTGCTGTAAATGATGACCTGCGAGCAGCACGCAGAGACACATGCTTCCGGCCCACCACCAGAGAGGCCACGGAGGCCCAGTGGACAACAGCGGGGACAGGGGAAAAATGTGGAGGAGGAGGGCAGAATGAAGGTGAATGGGGGGGGAAGCTGGGGTGTGATGAAGGCAGGAGAGGGTGGCACCCAACATGGGAGACATGTGCTGGATGCTATCACCTCTGTTAACAGGCGGCACATCCCCTTTGTCTCATCGTACCTGTGCCAACTAAAGAGCTGGCACAGGTCCAAGGAGACCCATTGGCGATCGGGAGGCTTATGGAGGGGATAGGTGAAATCATTTCCCTTTCTCCTCCCAAGCCTCCTGGATCCCCCCCCCCAACTCCTAGCTGACTCATCCTCTCTATCCTGTATCCCATGAATGTAAGATATAATGCCGTTCAATCAACCAAGTTAACAAACCAAGACCACACACACACACACACACACACACACACACACACACACACACAAGGGAAGAAAGAGAAAAAAGAGGGGCAGCCCAGTCCAGCCTAAGGCCTCAGCGGCACAATTCAGTCACAAAAGCAGCCTAAGTGCTTTAGGCTCGAGTTGGGACTAAATTGTGCTGGTGAGGCCGAATTTGTGCTGCAATTGTGACGGGCGTAGGATGAATTTATGATGGACGTAGTGCGCATGTGCACTACGGGAGCCGGCACAATTCTGTCCTAACTTCGGCCTAAGAGTGGGCGTTCCATGGGCATCATGGGGGCGTGACGGGGGCGGTTACGAATTTGGGTCCAGATCCAGACACTGGCGAGCTCCGACACGCCCTCTCGAGCACAACTACGGAACAAAATTTAGGTCGACAAAAAAGGTGGACTCAAATTTGAGGAGACCCATAGGAGCCATTTTACCTTACACACTCCAGCCCTCTCCTGAAAAGTTGTAACACCCTACTCCTGAGTTATGCCTGAGTTAGGATGGAATAGCTGTGGCACAACTCTGGACATGGACACAGATAGTTACCCTATCAGCACTCAGCCACACCCAGCCTCTTTCCCACAAAAGCCCAGCCCCAGCCCTCCAGTCTCTCTCTCTCTCTCTCTGAGCACGTGGCGTGGGGTCCTGTCCCCCAGCAGCCACAAAGTGGGACTTTGTCGGTGGAGGGCAAAATTCACAAACACCCCACTTCTCTCTTCTCCTCTCTGCCCCCCTCTAGGGCAGAGAGGGCTGTTCAGGCTGTGGCCAAACTGTTTACAGCTGTGCCTGGGCAGCAGCCTCCATTCAAGTGTTTGCTAACCCATGTCTTTCTCCCAGCCCCTCTCTCCCCCCCACACAGGCAACAACACCAGCAGGTAAGTGCAGGTAAGAGCACGGTACGTGCTGACATGTGTTCTGACTTCTGCCTCTTTGCATAGAGAAATATAGGTAGGATACATGACGCTTTACCAATGTCTTGTCTGATATCTGCCTGCATAGCCTGCCATGATATGCTGCTCTACCAATGTCTTGTCTGATATCTGCCTGCATAGCCTGCCATGATATGCTGCTCTACCAATGTCTTCTCTGATATCTGCCTGCATAGCCTGCCATGATATGCCTCTCTACCAATGTCTTGTCAGATATCTGCCTGTAGTCATGTGAGCACACAACGCCACGAGTGTGGAACTGTTACCCTTATGTAGACACCAGCTGTTCCCCCCCCCTCTTTTCCCCACAGGGTCAACGGACAGGTCAGTATTGCTAGGTTTGCCATGGTTGTGACACAATACATGTGTTGTTGTCTCTCTCGTTGACCCTTTTCCCTTACAGGATCATGCTCCCGTTACACCCAGGGAAGGAGCTCAGACCATGCTATGTGTGTCACACCTGTCAGCTGTGTATTATTTCTCCCCCTGCAGGCCTTTGCAACCGACACACTGGCATTTCTTCAATGGTGATTGCTACCACACACCAGCTGCCATGGAACCCCCCCTTGTTTTTTGTCTCCCCAGGAATGTCCACTACCACCTACCTTCCTGGGAGCACCCCTGGGGCTCCAGGCAGGGTACCCACTGTCGTCTGCCTCGATGCTGCCAGAGGTCAGGGAGCCAGCCCTGCAACCCTCCTCAGCTGCTGCTGCTGCTGCTGCTGCTGCTCCACCTCCCTGGTTGTTGTACTTGCTGTCCCTCCCCTTTCTATGGAGCAGGCTGTGGTTCCACAGGGGAAGAGCCTGCGTCTCCAGGTCCATGGGGCACATGTGCTGCTGCTGCTTTCAGATTGGCTGCTGTGACTACCCCTGGCAGCCTCGCCTGGCCATCTCTGCTACCGTTCCAGAACAATAAAGATGCCCCTCGGGCAGAGCCCCCTTGTGCCCAATGTTACACAAGCATTGCCCCCCACACACAGAGACAGCACCCAGCACACAAGCCCCTGCATGAATCCCATCCAGGGACTGCCACTTCCTTCCCAGGGAGACCACAGCAGGGGGGCTGCCAGACTCTCAGGGCTCAGAGGGGAGTGGGGAGTTGGGGGGGCCTCTCAGGCAGGCAAACAATGACAGGCAACATGGCGCCCATACTGGATCCGCTCGCGTCCGCCATGTCCGTGAAGAGCCCTTTCGGCAATCGGGGCTCTCACCCGCCCACGGTCCGCCCATCAACGGTGTCCGTTCCGCCCACGGTCCGCCCGTCAACGGCGTCCGTTCCGCCCACGGTCCGCCCGTCAACGGCGTCCGTTCCGCCCATGGTCCGTTTGCATAAGAGGTGCCCGTTCCTGCATTGCCTTCATCTGCGAAGTGACCCCTGTGTCCCTATTGGTTTCTGCAGACCCCTCTCCCTGTATCGCTCTCCCACCAGCCTTGTTGTCTGTCTGTTTCTGACCCACCCGTGCCCCTCCCCAGCACCCCGTCTGCCTGCCTGTGTGTCTGCCTCCCCTCTCACTCCCTGATGATGGAAGCTGGCAACCCCCCACCCCGCCAGAGCGCCTGCCGCGACGCACCGACGTCGCCCCATCTGGGGGCGTGATGAGCTGTGTGAGCCCTTCCCGCTCACAGCAGACAAGCCCAAGGCATCTCTCGGTCTTGGCCGGGGCACAGAGCAGAAGGCACGATGGGATGCCTTCTTTGTGGGCATTGCCCCGGCCCTGGAGCCCCAGGGCTTCAGGCAGCGCACAGGCATGTCATGGCAGAGGCGGTTCCAGACATCATGAGACCCCCCTTGTGTGTGACATTCCCACCCCCTCCTTCCTTTCTCTCCCCCGCTCCCCCCCCATGAATCCCATGTGCAGCCTCAACGTGGCTTGGGGGTGGCTACCCCTTCTGCAGGAGGGAGGGGACGGTCACTCCCCCCTGCAGCAGGTGGCTAATGCACAGGGTGCCCTGGGGCAGCTGGCAGTGGCACAACCTCTGCCCTTCCACTGACTGTCGCACGCCCAGTGCCTGCAGGCCCACCTGTGGCTGCCCATCTGCTGCGAACGCTGCAGCAGCTGTGGTAGGTGCACACAGACAAACTCAGGAGGGGGCTCTTCACTTCCACAAGACTGACACCTCACCACAGGAGCCTGCCTGCCTCTGTGGTAAGTTTTGCCTCGATCCTGGGCTGGTGCTGGCCCACTGCTCTTGCCTCCTGCCTAACTCAGGCATAGTTGCAGCCTAACTCAGCCCTATCTTAGGCCACAGTTACGCCACACTTGGGCCTCAGTTGTGCCTCACTTGTGCTGAGTTGGGCTGGACTGGGCCCTGAGTGACCTATCTGACCCTGGGACCCAAGTGTACTCACAAGTAAGTTTGGAATACGCCCAGAAATGCGTTCTGAGTAGGTGCGCATTTATTGACATTAAGCAACTTCCATATCTGTCAGTAATTTCATTAAGACTTTGCTCTTTCTGACAGCAATGGTGATGTTCTGACAAATTGTTTATTATTGGGAGAGTAGTTATCAAGTTCTAAGAAATGCTTAGCTTGTAGAATCAGAATCCTATGTGACAGGTACATTAAAAAGTATATTTTCCCTTCAGATCACACACAGTGGTGAAAAAATAACACACCTCTCCTTCATCCCACAGAACATATCAATGATGTCAATAAACTGGAAATAATACAGAAAATGTAGCAACCACAGTATGGTGGCCTGCTTGGCATGGTAAAAATAAACAACTTGCTGATTTGTTGCATTTAACACAAAGAATCCCAAGGCAAAGGAGACTTCCACTGACAGGTAGATTTTATTTAGATGTAAATACAAAAAGCTACATGACATATTTGATGAATGTTTCCATCTCCTGCATTTGGTTGTCTTGTAAAAGAATATCTGACGTCTCAAGTCATGAAATGGCATTTAGATGTCAAAGTGTTGAATGTCTAAAGTTGTCTCGTAGGGCAGCATCACCAGGAAGAGCTGAACACAACAAGGAAGCGACTATTTAATTTATCCTGATAAAGATTACAGAAATCATAAAATGGTTGGTCGACATCCTCCAGACAATTTATTGAACAGATCCCCTAGTCTATGGACATGTAGAATAGGGAAATTATTATTTAGTGTTTTCCCCATGTCAAAACCATAAAAAAAAAATCCCTAATGGATCTGACCAAAAGTCCACCTAGACCAAAAGTCCATCTAGACCAGTATTCTGTTATCCACAGTCAGTGGCGTCGCTCCGGTAGGGGCGGGGCCATAAGTATCGCTCCGTCCTAGACCCTTTACCGAGCGAGCAGGAGGCGGCCCCGCCCCCTCACTGTCGGAGCCTTTCCCGTGCAGAGAAAGCAGCAGGCAGGGTCTCTTGCCTGCTGCTTTCTCCGCACGGCAATGGCTCCGACAGTGAGGGGGCGGGGCCGCCTCCTGCTCGCTCGGTAAAGGGTCTAGGACGGAGCGATACTTACAGCCGCGCCCCTACCGGAGTGACGCCACTATCCACAGTGGCCTACCAGCTGTGTCCAAGAAGCCCACAACAAGGAAAGAAAAGTATACTACTCTCTTGTCACTGCTCCCTCTGCAACTGATATTCAAAGGATATTACCTCTGAACCTGAAGGTAGCATAAATCCATCACAGCTAATAGCCATTGACAGACTTGTCCTCCAATGAATTTATCTAATTCTCTTGAAAGCATCTAAACCAGGGGTGGCCAACCTTTCACCATGAATGCTCCTGGCCCTTTAATGGCTGTCTAGGTGAGGGCATTTCATCAAGTGCAGCTACTTTAGCAGCACCATCAGCACTTGCAGCTGCCAATATTCTGTCTTCTACACAACACTTAAGAACGCAGAGGCCCTAATCTAAACTAATGGCTGCAACCACAACTTGTGTCAGCAGACTCCATAGATTAAGTATGCACTGTGTGAAGAAGACCTTCCTTTTGTTGGTGGAAGCTAACTTGTTAGGAAAAGGCCTAACCTTCTTCCTGATGTGCTAGTTTGATAAGCATACTACGGTATCATGAAACCCTTCATCCACCTTCTGAAGAAATATAGCGATGTGATGTCATGCGCTGCTGCGAGTTCAAAACACGTACAACTGTGCCACTGGAGTTCCAGAACTCTGTCATGAGATCAGGCTGCTATACAAGGGGCCTGTGGACACTTGTCGTCCCATCCATTTCTCCTTGATACAGGATATCATTGTCTACAAATTAAAATTTGAATTATAGGATTAGAAGACCTGTTGTGAATGATACTATGCAAGTGCCTGGTCCAGCCAGCAAGCCAGCCAGCCATGGTGTGAAGACAGGCATTGTCAGTGTTGCCTCTCCATCCCTCAGGTCCTGGAGAACGTCTCCCACTGAAGTTCAAGCACATTTTGCAAGTGCTGTAAAATCCATCCATGTTAGGGATTGAATCTCAGACAAAACGGATGAATTTCAATGCTGTTTTATCAGGTGACACCTACAGTTTCTCTTCTTCTAGGACAAGGCATCTTCCCTCCAGATCAAGAAATCCTTGCCCAGCAGTATGACTCCTTTTTCTAGAGACAGAGAAGCTGTACAGTAGGTGCCACCCATTATATTTCGCTGCTCCTGGTACATGTCTTGTTTTTTGTTATACGGTACCTCCAGAATGGAGCAAGCTCTAAACCTTTAAATTAACAAACTTTTGTGTTTATTGAGCATGTCATAAAACCTGGACAGCATTAATACTTCACGCCATTATTCAGCTTTGCTTTAAGTAGCATTAAAAAGCATTTAGGAACCACTGTAAGCATTAAACACTTGTGCTGCTTCACAAAGCAGAACACAAACATTTTTGTTAATGATGGGGGGGAAAAGCATGCGGATGCTGGGAAATTGTCTGAAAATATTTTACATACAGAGAAGTATTGTGCCAAGTTTCAGCCGTGAGTAAATTAATTTTTATTATGAACTTTCATATCCTGGAGAACAGTAGTAAATATAAAAGGGAACACTGCCAAACCTTTAACTACACTGGTGTTAACATGCATTGCTACAATACGTGCTTAAAGTCTGTGGCAATTAGCACTTGACCAGAAAGATTAATACTGGGAGTTCTTTTCCCACCTTTACGGGATGTAAATTAACTCTCTTATCGATCTTGTATAAGCATGGTAATGTGCTAACTGTTAAAAATACTGCAGGATATAGGAAATTTATTAGAGAGCTAGCCTCAGGAGTCGTGCTAAGTAAGGATTTGTAAGCATTTTTCAAGTAAAACCTGTTTACAGAGGTTTGTACTTCCAGCCATAAAGTGTGCAGCTAATAAAATCTTAGGGTGATCAGGAAAGAGGGGAGGCTTTGCACCTGAAGAAAAATATCTGGGCTCAGGAAAGATAGGAATATTTAGTTTCTTCTAAGCGTCTTTGTTTCACTGTGCTGCTATATATGTAGACTAATATTTGGCTTCTAGTGTTTGTGTGCACATGTGTTAGTGTGCGTGCACATACACTTAAATGTATGGAGAATGTCAGAACGCATAGTAGCTCTGATGGCTTGACAAGCAATAGACTCCATTGATATTAAGGGCATTATCAACATTCAAATACAGTAGTTGAAAGCAGAATAGAACACCACATGGAGCTTCTCACAGACAGTGGAATATAAAGCCACAAAGAACACAAAACAACTTGGAAAAACCACACACACACACACACACACACACACACACCATCCCCAAAAACCAACCATGGCAACTCATCCTAAAGCTTATCCCAAGGCTAAAGCATCCATGGAGCTGGACAAAGACAAAACACACAAAGGGAGAAAGAGCTGTAAGATGAGATGAGTCTGGAAACCAAATCCTGTGTAGAACAGATAAAAGAACTTGGTATGTCCAGTCTGGAGAAGAGAAGACTAAGGGGAGATGTGATAGCCATCTTCAATCTGAAGAACTTTCACACAGAAGGAGGAGTAGACTTACCAGTACTCTCTGTGGCTCCTGAGGGCAGGACTAGACCCAATGGGTTGAAACTACAGGGAAGTAGATTTAGGCTAGACATGAGGAAGAATTTCCTAACTGAGCATCCAGAACAGTATACCTTGGGCAGTAGTGGGCTTTTTCTAAATTAAGCCCACTACATAATAAAGTAGTGGCTTTCAATCAGAGAGACGGGGGGGGGGGGGAGAGATTGCATTTTCTCAACTACAAAAAATACACTGCACAGATGGGAGAGAAGAAAAAACACACCAAACAGAGAGCTTGATCTCATGTTAGTGCAAAAAAGACACATGCCAGGATCTCTTTTTCTTACCACCCCACCCTACCCAAGTACATTTTCCAAAGCAGGCAAACCTCATCATGTTGCAAAGAACCCTCAGCTCTCCTTCTGTTGCTCTGAACTGAAAACAAAAGTGAAACTGCAGAGCAGTTTGAATTTGAAAATACTTGACTCGCTGACACTCAGCTGATCCAGGGAGATAAGGCTCTTAAGTCTTCAGGCTCTTTCATGGCTGGGACTACTGCGGATGCATGCTAGGGCGGAGCTTCAGCGCGGAAACAAGTAACTTTAAATATTCTGGGCAATCAGCTGCTGATTGCAGCTTATAAAGGAGAGGCTCTGGCGTACCCCCAGCCGGTGGTCCATGTGCCCCTAGGGGTACGCGTACCACAGGTTGAGAACCCCTGGTATATAGTATGCATAACGTTTTTATAATGCATGTTTATAATACATTTATAATATATAATGTATAAGGGTCCTGTGACCCTTTCAACCTTTTACTGAGGGCCTTTCTTTTGGCCAGATAGGGTGCCTACCAAAGTACGAGACAAATGTTCGGTCTTCCCTATGATGCCACCTGACCACCTGACATACATTCTGAGGATGGGGGTCAACAGAGCTGTGCTCCCCAGTTCTGAGAACTGCCTCCAAAACACACACAGAAAAGATTCATTGCTCCCCCTCGCCACACACTTTCATCCATCCAGCAGTAGCGCTGTCTTCACAGAACGGGGACAGATGGTTTCCTCTCATGGCTGCCAGGTACTATAATATCAGCCACTTTCCGCAGAACTCAAAGAGAAAAAGACCAAAGAACGTCACTACTGAGAATGAAGCATATTAATGCCTCGGCAACTTACTTGCTCTTCTAAAACAAATTAATGGCTTTTAGAAACTGCAAAAATTATTTGGAACATTGCTTTGTACAAAAAGAAAAGTCCTCTGTGTCCGTAAAACTATTGAGTGAGGATTGTAATATTAGTACTTGCAGGATCTAAAATGGCTAATATTGCTAAAAGGATTATTAGCATTGGTACTTATTTTTTTCTTGGCACACTGGCATTCTGACAGTTCATGCCGTAAAAGTGCTTATGCATAAACTGTGGAAGGTTTTGAAAGAGAAAGGCTTATGATAATAATATTTGCGATTTCCAAGTCTATTGCTGGTAGCAACCATTGAAAATGACATCATCTCTGACCTCAGCAATATGGGTGACAAATGTAAGAAGATTAGTAGCAGTTTTCTACTGGGCTTTCATGCAAGTTCTTAGCTTGTCAGAAATGATTGCCTTATAAGTATATTTCAAAAAAGTCTCAGTCTCAGTAATTTTCAGTATAGCTGCTAATGTACTGTAGTAGTGTATCTAGAAATACAGGCACCTCTTGTTTTACACAGGGGTTGTGTTTTTGAAAAGCAGCATGTATCTCAAAAATGCATAAATTAAAAATATTTTAAAATTCATTTGACTGCTTTATTCAAAAAATTTGTTAGTGTAAATTAGGTTTTGGTATTAAAGAAGCACATTCTTCCACAAAATCTAAATCAAACACGTGTAAAACGAGGGGTCCCTGTAAAGTCATAAGACAACATTCAGGGGTAACGGTTGGTCAGGGAACCTCTGCCAGGGAAATGGATTAGTCCTCTCGTGGATTAGGAACTGGTTGAAGACCAGGAAACAGCGAGTGGGAGTCAATGGGCAATTTTCACAATGGCGAGAGGTGAAAAGCGGTATGCCCCAAGGATCGGTCTTGGGACCGGTGCTTTTCAACTTGTTCATAAATGACCTGGAATTGGGGATAAGTAGTGAGGTGGCCAAGTTTGCAGATGACACTAAACTTTTCTGGGTAGCAAAGACCAGCAGGGATTGTGAAGAGCTCCAGAAGGATCTCTCCAAACTGAGAGAATGGGCAGCAAAATGGCCGATGCGCTTCAATGTAAGTAAGTATAAAGTGATGCACATTGGGGCAAGAAATCAAAACTTCACATACACGCAAATGGGTTCTGAGTTGTCTGTGATGGATCAGGAGAGAGATCTTGGGGTGCTGGTGGACAGGTCGATGAAAGTGTCGACCCAGTGTACGACGGCTGTGAAGAAGGCCAATTCCATGCTCGGGATAATTAAAAAAGGGATTGAAAATACTGGTAAAACAGCCAATATCATTATGCCCTTGTAGAAATCGATGGTAAGGCCACATCTGGAGTATTGTGTCCAGTTCTGGTCACCACACCTCAAAAAGGATATAGCTGAATTGGAGAAGGTGCAGAAAAGAGCGACCAGAATGATTAGTGGGCTGGAGCACCTCCCTTATGAGGAAAGGCTACAGCGTTTGGGACTTTTCAGTCTAGAAAAAAGGCGGCTGAGGGGGGACATGATTGAGACATATAAAATTATGCATGGGATGGAGAGAGTGGATAGAACCAACGAACATGCACTAAAATTGAGTGGAGGGAGAGTTAGAACAGACAGGAAAATATTTCTTCACCCAGTGTGTAATTCATCTGTGGAACTCCCTGGCACAGGATGTGGTGATGGCACCTGGCCTAGATGCCTTTAAAAGGGGTTTTGATAGATTTATGGAGGAAAAGACCATCACAGGTTACAAGCCATAAGCAACCTCCTGGCTTTAGAAGTAGGTTTTCCCTGTGTCAGTGCAAGGGAGTGACAGCAGGAAACAGATTATCTTGTTGGCTGTGTACTCCCGGAGGCATCTGGTGGGGCCACTGTGATATACAGGAAACTGGACTAGATGGGCCTTTGGCCTGATCCAGCAAGGCTCTTCTTATGTTCTTAAGTAGGGGTACTAGGGACTGTATCATTTATGAATTCCTAAAGCTTTTAAGCAGCTGGCTAAAATCATTCTCTTATCAGTTATGACAATGTATTTGTCTACCTATTTCCACAAAAGGCAGACAGCACAATACTCCTCCAACACATCCACTAAAGGTGAAATAGACACTACTTTAATGGAGGGATTGAATCCCATGATTGAATTCCCCACATTTTTCTTTTACAACACACACACACACACACACACACACACACACACACACACACACACACACACACACACACACACAGAGCGAGAGAGAGAGAGAGAGAGAGAGAGAGAGAGAGAGAGAGAGAGAGAGAGAGAGAGAGATTTAGGCCTTGCTTTAATTCAGATCAGGATCTAGGTGCAGGGGACGCTTTTTTAACACATACACTCCCAATGCCATTCTCCGACTGAAATTCACCCTTCAAGTTGCTATTTGTCCCTATTGGCAAAGCTTATGTAAGGCAAAGCTTATGTGACATGAATTTTCAATAGGAAAATGGTGCAGGGTGAAAAGGTTAACCCATGATCATGCAAAAGGAAGACAACATGGAGAGTCCCAGTGTTGGGATACCAACAAGTCATGTCTAGTTTGACCCTTAATCTTGAGTGAAATTCCATGTTATAGCAGACACCGGAGCACTGTCCAAATGTTGTTCTTTTTCTATAACATGTAGTTTAATTAAATATGTGATGTCACCATATTACATCATACATTTCCCCACCCCTCTTGATCAGCAGCCAATTATGTGAAGTACAGGTTGTAAAACACACAATGTGAGAACATCATGGAGAGGCGTAACTTACCTCCACAGCACTCGGGGCAGTGATGTCATGACATATGTTGTGACGTCACTTCTCGGTTCTCTCCCAGAAGCGAGAGAACCCAAGAGGCGCTTGCGGCAGCCATGGCTGCTCTCCACGCTCTCTCCAAGTGGAGAGAGAGAATGCGGAGAGCGGCCCCGGCTTCGCAATCAGGCTGCTGTCCCCTCCCGACGACCTCCTCCTCAGTGCACAGTGGCCCAATCACGAAGCCGCGGCTGCTCTCTGCTCAGAGCAGAGAGGGAGAGCGCCCGCAGCTTTGCAATTGGGCTGTGACCGCCTCCTCGGGGTGTGCCAAGGAGGAGGCGGCTGTGGTGAAGCCTGAGGGGCATGCCCTGATTGCACACACACACCCCTTGGTCAGGCTCCACCATAGTTACGGCCCTGACATCATGGGGTCAATGGAAATACATATTCCAGGCAGAGGTGGGAAAACACAACATTCAAGCTATGGGTCATAATCTCTCTCCTTCTCAGTGGATAAAATTTCCTCCACTGTCTTGCAGTTTGTAACCTAGCAATACAGGTCCCCTCTAGGCTCTAACTGATCTTTCACAGGCCTTGATGGACATATCTTGTCCAATGGCACAGTGGGAGATGGCCATGTAAGTAACATGTTTTAAAGCACCAAGTGCTCACTAATTTCTCTTCAGGCAGTGGTGAAGAATTTGAAAATGTTTTAATCTAGAATGAAGTCCCCTAAATCTGCAACATGTTGTACTCCTGGTGTGCAAAGCAACAGTTTCAGTTTGAACAATTCCAAGAACAACTTCTGGAATCTTGCAAGCAAGTATTGATGATGAGTCAAAAAGGAACTAAGGCCTGTTATATTTACACTTTGCTTAAAATAGGCTTACCAGCATCCCGCAATCAACGCTGGCTTTGGCTTAGAGTGGACCTGAGCCACTCCCAAGGGTGCATCGCGGTTGCCCAACAGGGTTCCGGCTTCTGTCGCGTCGTTGACTGGAAGTTCCGGAAGCCAGAAGCCCATTGGGCAGCCGTGGTGACCCTTGGGAGTGGTTTGGGTCCGCTCTAGGCCGAAGTCAGCATCAATTCCGGGATGCTGGTAAGCCTAGCTTTAAACTAACCTATTTCACCAGGGCTGGCCTACTGCTAAGACAGATTGAAAGTCTCACATCAAGTGGCAAGTTTGGGGGGGGGGGGAAGCAGTGAAGTAAGGAGAGGGGTGGCATGACCCGTGTCTTCCCATCATATCTCGTTTGACCTTTAGTTTAGTCTTGTGAAGAACAGCGTATCAGTTCCTGAAGTCTGGAAGGCATCAACAAAGTGGGTGAACAGTGTGCTTGCTTTGGGGAGGGACTGCAACTCAATAGTAGCGCACACTCTTTGCATGCAGAAAATTCCAGGTCTGACCCTTGCATTTCTGATTCATAAGAACATAAGACAAGCCCTGCTGGATCAGGCCAAAAGCCCATCTAGTCCAGCTTCCTGTATCACATAGTGGCCCCACCAGATGCCTCAGGGAGCACAAGACAACAAGATAACCTGATTCAGAAGGTCTCTAGTAGTCTTGCCCATCACTACCTTTGTCTGGGATCTTGGAGAGCTGCAGCCAATCAAAGTACACAATACTGAGTTAGGTGGACAAATGATCTGGCATGGTATTAAGCAGCTTCCTGACCTAGTACATGCAGTGGGAAGGGGAGAATATAATTTTTGCTCAGAATACTGGATAGCAGAAGCATGCTTCATCAAGTCCCTGGTGAGTAAAGCCTGAGTGGAAAACAAAATTAGTGTGTAATAATTTTTTAAACTTTCAATGTTAGTTAATTCTAAGTAGTCAATACAGCTAATTTGATGCGATGACAGTTTCAGAGTAATTTTCTTGCTCTTTCAGTTTGAAAAGGATAAATTGCTGCAGTTTTTCTTAGAATTATTTCTAATGTCAGATTTCCTTTTGATGTTTGCCACATTGTTTTCCTGTTGGAGAGTGTTTGCAGTTCCATAAGAGGAGGTTTGCTTTGCTTTTCTAAAGGAGGATTGTTTTGTCTTCCTTAACAAGATATTTCACAGTTCTTATTTATATGAGGCAGCTCCTAATCTGATTGCAGTTGGTAAGGAAATACATATCAGTGTCAACAAAGTCCAAATATGTCATTTTTTCCCATTATAACCTAATAGGAACATTTAGCTGCAAGCAGCCCCCTTCCAACAAAGCCTCATTCACACCCAATAATAATAATAATAATAATAATAATAATAATAATAATAATAATAATAATAATAATAAACATTTGTATAGCTCTGTCTGCGGGTACAAAGTCCTTCACATGTATTATCTTGATATAATCCTTACAACAACCCTGTAAAATACGTTTTGGCTGAATCTTATCTGGGTCTTATGCTGGCAGATCTCATGATCTGCCAGCGTAAAGCCTGGGCCGCTGGCGCAGCAGCCGTTCCACCATTCTATAGGTTACAGTTGCCAGTGCAAAGCCCCGGAGACTGCATGCAGGTGACAGTGGCACACAGAACCGCCACCATCACTGGTAAGTTGGCCACAGGGGCAGATTGGGGTGGATTGGGGCAGGGAGTGGGCTGGGTGGAGGCGAGAATGGAATGGATCTTAGCAGCAGCCACGCACACCGGATCTTATCCCTCCTTTCAAGCCTGGACCCACCCCAGAGCCTCTTCAGACTTACACCAGCAAAAGAGCTGGCATAGGTCTGAGGAGTCCCACTGGGGACCCGGTGGCCTATGGGGAGGCAAGTAAAAATGTCTTTGATTACTTCTCCTTGGCTGTCTGGTCCCTGGCTAGCTCATAGCACACTCTGGGCCGGTAGAGGATAGAACTGGGCTGTAAGCATTATTATCCATTCCATCATTATAATCTCAGCTGTGGCTGAGAGGGAGTGGCTTACCTAAGCCCACCATTGCAGTGGCAAGACAAAGTGGGCAAGTCCTGATTTGAGCTCAAGGCTCTCTTGGGAACTATTCTAAACAGGCTACAATCAGATGTGTCCACCATTAAGATCTTCATCAAGTGCCCTGCTTCAAGTCATTTCTCATTCACACTTTGCTTTGCTGTGGTTCTGGAATACCTTCCCAGAGGTGAAACAGTTGTGGAATAGTCCACCAAAACACTTTTTTTTTGCTGACATTTAGGAGGCATTGTTAAAGACCCATCATTTCTAAAAGGCTTACAGACAGACTACCGACTGCTTATAGCAAACAGTGTTACTGTTGATTGCCTGCCTGCCTGCCGCCTGCCTGCCTGCCTGCCTGCCTGCCTGCCTGCCTGCCTGCCTGCCTCTCTCTCTCTCTCTCTCTCTCTCTCTCTCTCTCTCTGGTTTTCAATGTTACTGTGAACCATCTCAACCAGAGGAGAGGTGGGGTAGAAATAGTGTTAAATGAGTGAACAACACACCACCACCTCCTTGTATCCAATAGTATTGAATATATAACTCCAAAATCAATTATCAGAAAGTTGTCAAAAATACATACAAACAACAACATCTGCTGTGCCATAGCTTGATGCATAATCCAACATCAGTTCTAGAACTCCCTGTTTATTTAACAATGTACCCTAATGCACATAAAGCATTTTTTACACACATATATATTCTTATGAAGAGCTGGCCTCTTAGAGCACAAGTAAAATCACCAGCTGTTTGAAGGACCCAAAACCACATCAGTCATTTCATGTAATGAAATGTTAAGAGATACAAATGTGGATGCTGTTGTAGAAGGTAGAAGTGCGGAAATATATATACAGGGAAGAGGTTGCCCCGTTGAGCCTGCTACAGGTGCGGAGTGGATGAGGTGGGGGCTGGACGTAGGATGCCAGTGGCAATCCATTTGAGACAGAGTCCCTTGGAGGATGCCACTGAAAGAGAGGATCAACAATAAGTAAAGCGGGCGGCTGGAAGAAGCACTTGTGGGCAGAGCCTCTGGGTGCATTGTTATTTCAGAAACAAAGTTTGTTGCAGGGGATTCCCCATTTGGTAAGTGAGTTCCCCTTTTCCTGCTTCCTGCCCCTTGCTAGCCCCATGAGCAAGATAAAATAAGGTAAAGGTGACCCCTGACAATTAAGTCCAGTCGTGTCCAACTCTAGGGTGTGGTGCTCATCCCCATTTCAAAGCCGAAGAGCCAGCGTTGTCCAAAGATGCCTCTGTGGTCATGTGGCCGGCATGACTCTCCTTGCCGCAGCGCGTAGCATGCAGCTGGGACACGGAGCGCTGTTTACCTTCCCGCAAGCGGTACCTATTTATCTACTCACATTAACATGCTTTGGAACTCCTAGGTTGGCAGGAGCAACGAGAGCTCACTCCGTCGCGGATTCGAACTGCCGACCTTTCGATTGACAGCTCATGGTTCAGCGGTTTAACCCACTGCGCCACACCCTTGTAATATGGAGCTCACCCCATGGGACAACTCCAGGCCCCTGGGGCTGTGACATCATTTGTGGTGAATTCTTGTTTTGATATACAGTAAAATACCGTATTGTCCCGAGTATAAGACGCACCTGATTATAAGACGCACCCTTAAAGTTTGGTGCTATTAAAAAAAATTAATTAAATCATTGGCATTAAATTGCAACAGTCTGATTATAAGACGCACCCCTAGTTTAAAAACTTAAATTAGGAGAAAAAAGTGAGTCTTATACTCAGACCAATACGGTATTTATGCAGAGGTGTGATTTACGTACCACTGCAGTCATTACATTATTCAGTCACAATGTGCCTTTCCCTCACTAGTAATTTCTTATTTCCCTTGATTAGGCTTGCCATCCCATGGCTAGATCGCCTGCACTTGAACAACAGCCCAATCCAATGTAGGCTGTGGTGGCCGGCCTCAGAGGTGTTTCTATGCCCTTTTCGGGGGTGACACCCCCCCACGTGGCCGCTGAAACCCTGCCCACCGGGGCATGACATTGTTTTCAGCCAGCCGCCGAAATTTGGCAGTGGCACGGCGAAAATGCAACCCCCCCACCAGGATTTTCGTACCCTTTTCTGGGCCATACAGAGCCAGGGAGGGTGGGAGGGCTGGTCCTCTTTTCCTCCCTGGCTCCTTGCGGTCTGTAGAAGGCCGCAAAAATGGTGTTTTCACCACAGCGCCGCTGAAATTCGGTGGCGGCGCCGTGCCCGTGCCCCCCCTGAGCGGATCAACATCCAGCTGCCCAGGGGGCACCCCCCACCCGTAACGATGCCTCTGGCCGGCCTAAAGAGCCGACCGCCGCATCCTATTGAGTTCCCGGGCTGTCCTGGGGCAGCCCGAGAACAACTCGGGAGAAGGGGAGAATCGTCCCCTCCCCCGTGTAAGCGGCGGTAGGCTTACTCAAATGTACGTGAGCTCCAGAGCTTGTGTAGATTCGTGCAGCCTGTTCCAGCATACTTGGGGCCTGGAGGGAGCTCAGGATACTGTGGATCTCGGCCCCCAGTATTCCTGCCCCCTCCAGGTGGCCGCCCTCCCTCACTGCCTGGTTCACCCTCCCCCCAGCTGTGCCCCTGCCCCAACCGGCATAGGACTTACCTGGTCTGGCGGCCGCAGGGCCGTGGAGACGGTGGAGCATGCAGCGCAGGCGTTTCTTGCTCTCCAGGTGTCACGCAAGTGCTTTACGGCACTTGCGCGACACCCTGCCTTGGGGCAGTGCTGCACAGGATCGGTCCGTAACTCAGGAACTTAGAGCTCCAGGATCAGCAGGCCCATGAGAAGAACCTGATGTTGGACTATACCACTACAGATACCGAATCAAATATTTGCATGTTCCACCCAAATAAAAACTCCTTGCTCATAGTCTGAAATCTATGAAATGAACTACAGTACTTTAGATTCACACAAGAATTATTTATGATCTTTTAAAATGGTTTCTCTTTGACTGTTGACCCTCGTATCAGCAGCGTTTCCAAATTATCCTGAACTTCAAAGTCTTTTTACCATGCAGCATGAAGGGTTGCTATTTAAGAAACACAAGCTTGAACCCCTATTGGGTTCATGAAGCTAGTTTCGTAACTCATGGGTTCTGTCCATGGAAAACTAGCATGCTTGGAGAACAGATTCTTTCTCGCAGTCCCTTTAAATAAAACAGAAAGTGGGAGTTCCCAGCACGGCCCACACTTCCTGGTTTGTCTAAAAGGATTGTGAAATAAAGAGCAAGGTAAGAGGCTGCATATTTTTTCTGAGTTGGGAGGGGGCATGGCAGTACCAGAAGAAAAGAGTCAGGGATGCCATCAGATCTGGTTGAGCCATCCCTGCCCCCTGCCCTCTCCTCTGAGAGAACATTGTGCCCTAGTGCTGCCACTGGTACTAAAGGTTCAGGGGTTGTCTGGGCCATCCAGTCATCATAGGCCCTGTGCCAAAGCCCATCCTGGTCAACTCCTCTAACCTGGTCAACTCCTGGTCAACACTTTAACAGGAAGGATGAGTCCAGGAATAAAGAATGGAGAAGATGGTTACATTGTGAGCAGAATAAATGTGTTTCTTCTTCTGCATTCAGACCAGCTAGCGTACACAGTACTCACTATGAGATAGTCACAGACAAGAGAGAAGCATCTGAAGGAATGGAAGAAAAGCTGCTAGTACTCAATTTGTGTTAATGTCTGCCATCCACATCTATTGTTTGGTGTCTCCATTGATTAAGTGCTGTGAAGTGGAGAAGTTGCAAAGTGCTTCGGAATCAACTGGAATGAAGTACAACAGTTAATGGATCTGAAGCTTGCATATGCTACATCTGGTGAAGAGCTGTAGAGGTTATAAAAAATGACAGATCACACAAAAGAAATAAAATAGAGTGCAAGGGCAAAGGGCTTGAAAGAGAATGCTGACAACTCAAGGCTAAAGATAATGTTTCTTGAAGAGACAGACAAAAAAAAAGCTCACTTTTCTATATCACCACAATGATAAAAAGGGGAGGTAACACAAAACCACAAATGCAGGGGGGGACAAAGACTGAATTAAAAAAAATATGTATCTTGACAGGTACAGAAGGTGAGATGCTGCAGTGGAGTCAACAGGAAAATGGGTTCCTCTAAATTGGCGGTTCACTTAAGCTAATGCTGCACTTAATTTTTTTTTGATCCCAGCTCTTTCGGCAGATATCATATTGGGGGGCGGGGCCTTGCAGAGGAGGAGAAACTTTGATACTTTGGGAGGACGCAGAAGCATCAGAAATTTTCTGGGGGGTTAGAGGAACAGCCAGCCAGTGGTGGCATCTCTTCTTTCTTGGGAGAATTCTGGGAAAGACAATGGTGGGCAGCAGCTGCTGTGAAGAATGCGGGGGGGGGGGACGAGACGGTAACGTACTGTGGCAGACCTCCACCTTGTTGTTGTCAGTAAGCCTCCCCCACCGCGAAAAGTTTGTGACTTTTGCGGGATCCCCCACAAAAATGATGAGCCTTTTCCCCCATTTTTGCTGCCTAGAAATGGAGTGGCAAAAATAAGGGACAAGGTTGAGCCCAGCGCTAGTTTAACTTCCCAGGTGATATTTGCTGACAGCAGTATCTTGTCAACACTCACACAGATCATGTAGCAAAATGCAAACCATAGTTAAAAGTTTTCTACAGGATGCACAGAGATTTTCAAGTGCATCAAAAGGCTTCTGTTGATAACCAACAAAGCCTGACAGAATACGGTATGAAATTGATATTCAATTGGAAGGGGGCAGGGGGAACCGTTCAGTTTAGGAAATTTCTAAAGCAGATTATGAAAATCACAATACCTTATTTTTCCAAGGACTTCCCTACTACGCAAGAAGTGCATTTTATTATACCCATAAAAGATATAGTCTCAGTTGTCTCCTAACCCAAATTAAACTGAGCTGAAATGCCTGACTAGTGAAGGGAGAATAAGAGATTGTTCAGCTCCGTGCAATTAATGCCGACAATGTTTTAGACATTGTGCCCAACACAGAAGTGTCATGATGTCAAGGCCATGCTGGAACAGTGGGCAGCTTTCCCTACAACCAGATCTGGTACAGAGTGTAGATAAGAGGCTAAACAGCAGCAGGCAGAGATTCTAAACAGTTGATTAGATAAGGACAGAAGACTCCGTTCCTTGTATTTATACCGGGCTTGGCCAATCCAATGGTCTGTTCATGGCAATAATGTTAAGCATCCCTGTCTGACTCTGAAATATTAACATACATGGTCTTGCATAGTCCACCAGTTTATGCTGCACCCTCAGCCCCACAAAGTCACTCCCACTCAGGTAATTCAAGTAACATGCCAGGGTTGCAACAACAGTTGCTCAAGGTGATCTGCCACCGAAACCCACCCAAACTGCTGTGCAGCTCCTAAATTCCAATGCCTAGCCCTACCCCAGTAAGCATACACCATCATGTGTGTGCCATCACTTTCATTTGCATGCACCATCATCCCTCCCAACATGCACCTCACTATCTTAGTAGTTCTGGTCCTGCTTTGCCACCATTTTTTGTACCATGGTTCAGCTGGAAGACAGCTTGGAGCAGAACCTGTCAACCCCCACAGTTTTCTCTGCTGGCCATTTTACAAGAAACCATAGCAATGGAGTTGGTAAGTTCTCCCTTCTTTTTCTCTCGCATTCTCAGAGAGCACATGAGAAGAGGCTGGGTCAGCCAGGGGCTGAGGGAGGTAGCAGTTCACCACCTCATCAGTTCACGCCTGGCCAGTTCATTGCTTCCCCCAGGCAAGAGGTGCGGCCAGCCTTGTCAGTAGGCTGGCCTTTACACCATGGAAACATCAAAAGGTGAAGGAAGAACACAAGGATGTAATGAAAGGATGCATTAGGGAGGGGTCATTGGGTACCAAACATCAAGGAATATTTTGCTCTGTGGTAATCAAAGATTTTGTGAAGGAAGTGGATTGGTCAAGGGATGTAAAGAAGGGGAGAAGGTTTCCTAGCTCTCAGAGACAGGTACGCTTCCCAGAAAAGGAAGCAACTTTTGTTCCCTTCTGTTCTCCCAGGCTGCTTCCTCTGGGTGCTCACAGCTATGGAGCTTCTTCTCTCTGGAAAATGGCAGAATATTGAGGACCTTTTAGGAGAGCTACCACATCCTTCCTTCCTTCCTTCCTTCCTTCCTTCCTTCCTGAGCTGGATTTTCAAGGCCACAGTTAAATCAGAATGAGAACGGAGGCTTTCAGTCTTAGCTTTTTAAATTGAATGTTAATTAATGTTGCCCACCAAAATTAGTGAAGGGTTGTTCAGTCTAAGTGAAACATTTCCTGAACAATTAACAAATAAGTATAAGGAAAAAACACAACAGACTCAAAGTACGGTTTGGGTTACGTGAAAGAATACCTTGAGCATGCAATTCAGTTTCAGATGATTGACAGACTGAACGTCAAAAAGTTCATATCAGTGCACTTTGTAGGATTTGCTTTGCTGTGAGACCCTGTGGATGGTCACAAAAGAGTTCTGAAGACTAGCTGTTAGATGATCAGGCTTTGAATGGAAAAATAAAAGGGTGCATTCCAAATATTATTAAAAGATCCAAGACTTTCATATGGAGTGTTAATTTTGTCACTTCCTTTGTGTGAACTTAGAACTACTACATCTGTTTTTAAAACTTCCATTAAATGACATTTCCTGGCAAGCTACTGAAGGAAACAGTTAGCAAAGCTGAAAATATTACTGAGCTAGAAATAGGGATTTGTCTGTTTTGCTCAGGAAAATAAAATTCTGGCATCTCTGCAAATCCATACTGAAGTGACATTTTTATTTTGATTGAGTGACAAATAACTTCTTATGACTTTAAACCAGAAAATTATGTGTATTCTCTTGGGTTATAAAATGCTCTTAGTGAGCATTCAAGAATAACAAATGTGCTGCACAGTTTCATGTCACATCTAAATCTATAGAAAACAAAGAAAGGAAAACATGCAGGGAAGAAAGAATTCAAACACTTGGTAATCTTAAGTGGATATGAGTCGAAGGATGGCAATTAAAAACAGACGTTTCTCCACTTCCAGAATCACAGGATAAAATGAAGAATACAGGGCTAACCATTTAGATTTAATGTTTATAATTGTGTATGCACCCCATCCTTCTTCCAAGGATTATCCCATTTTATTTAAACACCCTAAAGGTAGGTAGACTGACACTTGACACAAAGTGCAGAGGTCCCAAATAAGCAAACCACACATGAAATTGGGTTCAGTGTCAGCTTTGGAAAATATGGATCTGAAAGTTCTAACAATGCTTAAAGCCCCAGCTGCACTGGTGAGATTCAGTCTTTGGACTGTGGTCAGTTGGCCCCACTGAAAGCCCTGTATATGTCTGTGTACCATATTCACACAGAGCTCTAGCACAGGAGTTCTCAACCAGTGGTACTAGTACTACCAGTGGTACTTCGGCCGTCTGCTGGTGGTACTCAGACCACCGAACCGCGGGAAACCCGCTCCGACATGATGCTTTCGGCAGCACATTTTTGCTCCTGAGAGGCTCCTGCCTTCGGCTGAGCCTCTTGGGAATGCTGAAAAGGGCCCTCCCACCCACCCATATCCTCCTAAATGCGTTTTTTGGCCTCCAAAAACCTGAAAACCCAGAAGTAACTAATGATGATGTCATTGCCGGTCACTTCCAGTGAGTCCACAGCAGGAGAGTGGCACCAGAGGTGGTAATCAGCTGGGAAGGGGATTTCTCTATTCTACCTGCTGGAGCAGGCTCACAGTTTGGGTGTCCTCTTGGATGAGCAGCTGCTGTTGGGTCGGCAAGTGGAGGGGCCTTTGCCCAGCTTTGCCTGATACGCCAGCTGTAACCGTACCTGTGCCATTTGGACATGCCATGGTGACATCACAGTTAGACTACTGCAATGTGCTGCATGTGGGGCTGCCCTTGAAGATGCTCCGGAAACTGTAACTAATACAAAATGCAGCTGCCAGTGTGGTCACGGACTGCTTCTCCAGCAACTACATTGGCTGCTGGTTTGTTTCTATGCACAATTCAAGGAGCTGGTTTTAACTTATAAAGCCCTCAACAGTTTAGGGCCAGGGTATCTGAAGGCCCTCCTTTCCCCACATAGACAGCTCACCTCCTGAGATACTCAGAGGGGGGGGCCTTCTTTGTGTGCCCCCCTTGACTGAAGCAAGAGGACAGCAGTGAGAGGAAGAGCGTTCTCGGTGGTTGCTGAGCTCCCAGAATGTGGAATTCCCTCCCAGGTGAACTACGATCAGCCCCCTCCCTGGACACTTTCTGACAGGGCTTGAAAACTTTTTTTTTAAAAAAATCCAAATAGCTTATGGTGATGGGTAGGATGAAGGAATGTTTATGATAGTTGAAGATATTAGGGGACCTGTTGGACCTTTTATTTGACCTGTTACCTGCTGCTTGCTTGATATTTTAATCTGCTGTTTTTGAGCACTCTGACTTTTAAGTATTTTTTTTGGTATGTTTTATTATGTTTTTAACCTTCTTGTAAGCCACCTTGAGGTCCAGGCTCTTAGCCTGAGGGAAGGCGGTATATACATCTTCTAAATAAATAAATTTATTTATTTTCTGTATTTATACACCACCTTACTCATCATCAGATTTCTCATCAGATTTATTCAAGGTGGTTTACATAGGCCTTTACAATATTGTTCTATTCATATATAGAACCTTCCATGCTCGAGATGTTTCCCTTCTGAGTGCAGCCCTCCTTCTGGCTTGTGCTCTGCACTTCCACGCTTCACAGTTCACCACAGTTCACCCTCAGATGTTTGTCAAGATGTTCTCTCTCTAGCTGGCTCCTCCGCATTCCACCCTCTCACAGTGTCTTCTCAGTATCTTCACGAGGTCCATTAGCTGCTGCCGTCTCCCATCCAAGTGAAAACCGAGTTTGAGCCTGCTTAGCTTATTCAGCACATATATGCTGCCACCACCATGGAGCTAGTAATGACAAGTGAAGTGTTACTAGTAGGTCTGCTGGATATTGCCAGTCCTGCTGGATCAGCACAGACTTATTCCATAATTCATTTATCATATTGTAATGCCTTTCAAATCAACCAATTCTAAATATTTGTTTTTAATTATCAATACTGATTGCAAGTCTTTGGGGTTGGGGGGGTGTCACATGATTTTAACAAACACACTGCAGTACGATGCCACAAAACATTCCTCAACAGCAGGTCTCATGTCCCATAAACATAGTAGTCACTTCTTTGCTGTTTTGAGATTCACTGCAGAATCTTCACATTTCTATCCACTGCTCTGTCTGTAAGAGACAGGCAGGCAAAGCTGAATCGCAGCAACAAATGTTCAGTCTGGCAGGAGAAACTAACATCTGTTTCACATCTCTATTTTTCATTCTTATTTTAACAGTCATAAACACTTTCAAACGCTGAAAAAGAACATTGCAGAAATTCAGACAAGGTAAGATTTCTTGTAAAGTGCATTTGGATATATATACCCAATCAAAACAAAATACGTTTCATGTTGCGTGGGGAGTGATAGCTCCCCCCCTTGCAATAGCCAGAAAAGGTGTTGATGGATTTGCTAATTTGCTGTGCTTTGACTGCTGTAACCCATAGAAGTCTCATGATAAAGTAGTTCCAGACTCTCTTTTCTAACAATTGTACATATATACTAGGAAGGGTCATCTTAGGAAGAATGTAGGAGCAGCAGCGTCACTGCAGGGGGGGCGGAGCTCCAAGTTCCACCGGGCTCTGAGCCTCCATTACATGACAGGAGAAAGCGGCCCCGCCCCCTCGCCTTTGGAGCCATTCCGGCCGACGAAAGCAATGAAAGCCTGAGCAATGTAAACAACAAATACAAAAAGGTAGAATATCTGACATATGGATTGGTATTAGATAAGCATGGTCACTCATAAGATAGACCAAACAACAATGAAAATATGTTTGATCATATGCATGAATGTTTTCTAGAGAGGACCTACATTATTTCGATTCCGGAAAGATTAATAACTTTATGACAGGCACAATCCCACAACATGTCATAGTTATGGCAAAGAATCATTGAAATTGATGAGATTTAAAATAGTGATGTCCAGCCCCATTGTTTTTAACAGGACTTTATTGTGGTTAACGTTTGCTGGATTGTACCCCAGGGTGTTTTCATTCACGATATTTAAGGCTTACAGAGATAATAGGAAATGTTTTTACCCTCGTGCGTGTGCGCACATGCGCACTTCATGTGTTGTACTTAAGTCTGTCAACCCTTGACATAATACATTCCAAGTGGGGCCAATAATATGGTCCCAAGAGCAAGTGTCCAGCACTTTGGGAAGAATCAGGTGGGCTGGTGGTGCAACAGCAGGTGGGCTGCTTTTGCCCCAATCTTCTCCCTGCTTTCAGAGAACAAGAGGAGGATAGGAGAACTCACTGAAGTGGTTGCGTAAGCATCACTCACAGGAAGAAGCTTGTGATGGGAAAAGTCTCTCCCTCTTCTGCCATGGCTAAGCCTGAAGGGGCCATTGCAATGGTGAAGGAAACAAAGATGGGACCTTTGACGCATTAGGTTTGGCTCTGGAGTTTTGCAAGACTTTGATGGGGTTTGGTCCTGGGGGTTTTGTGAGACTTCCAATGAAAGAGGGAACTGGCTTATAAAGGACGGTTTTACTTTGCTTTGCCTAATCACACCCAAGGCAGGAGCATGGCATTCTTCCGAACAGAAACATTTACCGCATTCATCATATTGGGGGTTTCAGAGCCCACATTTTCAGCCTAAGATCCAGGTTTTGGAGGGCTAACATTTGGTCTTCTGGACAAATGGCTTGATTTACACTGGCCCATCACCTCTGCTCTCCCCTCCTCCATTCATAACTGAATGTATGCTGATCACTCATTGCGCCATCTCCTCCAAGTGGCCTGAAAGGAGAAGTGGCAGCAGTGCTGGGGTGGAGGAGTGTCGGTCAACTGTGACGTCACCAGATCCCAGATCCTGAATCCCAGGTCTTGGGATGCCAATAACCTGACAATCTTCCATAGCAGACACCCTTCTTGGGCAGCAAAACCATCATCCACCAATCCCTTCCTCTGGTCTAAACAACAATATCACAAACCCAAAGGCAGCCCAAGCATGCGGGCACACAAAGGCGCTTTTGTAAGCAGAGCTGCTGCTCTACCTTCCTCCTCAACAACAGTTATGCATAGCCCCCAAAATCCTTTCCAGAATAACAGCTCTCTTTCATACAATGCCTTCGTCTGCAGGTGTAATATGAATGGGCCTGTTGACCATGTCATTCAGAGACTGTCTTGGATAGAATATAAATACTAGATTGTTATCAATATCAGTATCGTTTCCCATTAAATTAAAAGTTCTCCGGCTCATTGACACAATCCTTATTGAAATGCATTCTTTAGATAATAATGCTACTAAGGCATTTGAAATTACAAATAGCATTTTTCCCCTGCTCTTTAAGTGTAAAGTGCTTTAAGCAAAGAGTTCAAAGGGTTTTCTATTAAAATCACTTTCACCTAAATTGTATACCAAGTTCCCAGTTAGTACAGTCTGACATATTGTTGTAACTTTACACTTAGGACCGCCGTGCAGTTAGAGGCTAATGGAAGTTTAAGAGTATCATTCCAAGGCATTAGTGAACCCATGTTATTTTTAAACCACGCAGGGCATCTTGTTATACCCAGCTTAGAATGTCATGATAACCAGCAACGCTTCCAAAGAGATATTCTAACTCAGACCTATCGCTAGGCTTCTGTGCCATAGTTGCTAGAAAATAAACTAGATCTTGGTAGACAATATTAACTTGCGTCAGAATTTAGATGAAATGTGGCTGCATTCCTCCAGGCTTGAGTGTGAAACATCGTTGCTGAAAGAACAGTCAAACAGCACTCTCTTAGCCCACTTCATATATATCCTTGAAACAGAGGATTGTCTACAAAATCTCCTGCCTCAATCCAGCTCTTGGGACAATTTATATGTTACTTTTGGCCTTGGATATGCACGCTTAAGAATTAACGTGAATGGTCTACTTCAATGCTCATGTTGCCCCAGATCGGATTCCAGGGTGTGTTCACCTAAGCTGATCTTTGGTATCATGTAAATCCTGTCCTCACATGCTACACTGCTCAGGCAATTGGGCCACCTAAGTGAATGACAGTGCAATCCGACTTAACTTTTGTGCCGGTGTAACCAGCGGCACAGCGAGAATGGGAGGCCCCAGAACAGAAAAGGGATTCAAATCCCCTTTGAATTCCTCTTTTGGAGGGGATTTGAATCCCTTTTCCATTCTGGGGCCTCCCGTTCTCGCTGCGCTGCTGGTTACACCGGCACAAAAGTTAAGTTGGATTGCGCTGTGAGTTCATGCTTGTATTTGCATATACTCATGCTTCTACATCTGTAGATAATTCAGCACTTGATGGCTTACAACTGAATCAATGGCAATGCAATGGCTTCTGTCTCATTGGAAGTTGCACAATATAGTATTCACAAAACCAGTACAGGAAGATGGTGTTTGTTAGTTTGTCTTCCTTGCTACATTAAAATATTGGTAGATTGTCTTGTCTTGTCAACAATATCTTCTGCAAGTCTTAACATTTGCCAGACACTGGACAGCAAGAATTGAATCAAGAAAAAAAAATATATATGAATGGCTCACAGTGCAATCCTATGCATGCCTACTCAGAAGAAAGCCCATTGAGTTTACTGGGACTTACTACTACCAGGTAAGTGTGTAAATCATTGTAGCCTTAGAAAGCTTTTTGGATTTTTTTTTGTTAAATTAGTAGTGTAAAGATCACCAATGTAATATCAAGTTGCAAATAATATTAGTTCAGTTGAGTCAGCCCTTGCGTATTATTAGAACTCTCTATTACAGATCCTAAATTATTTAAATCTATGTTCAACGATTGTTATAATAATGTTTTTATTTGTAAAACAAATTGAAAAACAATGTGAACTGTCTTCATTGAAAAGGTGGGCTTTGATCTCGGATTGTGTTTTATATGTTCAGCTCATTACTTGATGCTACAATCATTGAGCGATGAACATACACATTTGAAATCAAATCCTCAAACTCCACAGCAGGATTGGTCCTGCTATTGCCGATTAACATGACTATGCTTCGAGTATCAACCCAGTTTCATGTCTCTGTGGCTGCAATCCAAACCCGGAGTAAAAAGTGCTTAACCTCACTTTGTTCAGTGGATTTACACACAATTCTCTCTCTGTTGGGTTGTAGCCCCTGTAAAGAGGAAGTTGTTGTTCAGTCGTTAAGTCGTGTCCGACCCTTTGTGATCCCATGAACCATATCCTGCCAGGCCTTTCTGTCCTCCACTATCTTCCTGAGTTCGCTCATTTTCATGTTCGTTGCATCGAGGAAGAGGAAGTACGTCCCTGGAAATATACTGGTAACCAGAATGCCCTTTATGCCATCATCATGGAAAAAGATTCTTTCCTAAATGCCCCCTAACTGGAAAAGAGTTCAATATGGAAATGCCAGTGGGCCAATATTGATTTGCTAAATGAGTCTACAAACAGCACACCATCACTTAATTGAATAAATGGCCTAAGTGTATCTTTACTATCTGTCACTGTTGGACACTAGCAACCATCTGACAAATACTCAGGTAACTCCAGAAAGTAAAAGGAAAGCAGTTGGAATAGATTGCATGAAGTTCATGCCCTCAGGTCTGCAGGTATTGTATATCTATCCAATTGAAGGAGAGCAGATCAAAGCAGACATGCTGCCTCCTGATCACTTCCTCTCAGCATCAGTTTCAGTGCTTTGTTAAGTATCTACTTTCTCTTTTTAGATTACCTTGTCTGTATCTTCAGGATTCCTCTGGGTCAAAACAGGCACCGCAACATTAAACAGGAATGAGAAAAATGTGCACTCTCCCAGTCCTTCAGTCTCTGTTCTGTATCTATTTGAAACTAGCTTGAACCTCCTGGAAATTATTTACCTCCGCATTTCTGCTTTCTTGAATGTTCTTTTAGAGTCAATACAGGCTCAGCTTTTTGCTGTAGAAAATTAATATCACTTAATAATGATAATAAGACTGTTGTCATCATGATGCAATGCTGGTCACTGAATGGTGCTCACAGTGCTTCGTAAAAACTAAAAGATAAAACCAAACTTGTCACGAGGGTAGTTGGATGCACTGTAGTGATGAAGTCCACTTTGCAGTACTGCTTGGTATTAAGCCAAGAACCTGCCAGATCTCCCTTTGAATCAAGCTACATTTTTTTCTGCTTCTTACTAGTCTGATACAGTAAAGAGAAGGCTGAATTTGGGTAACCCCCCCCACAGGTTATAACTCCTCAGTAACGAAGGAAGCTTGTAATTGTTCGGCTAAGACCGCAAAACTTTGACTGAAGCTATTTCTGGAGATTCCCCCCCCCCCAACCTGATGTAATTCTGGAAATTCCTGGAGGCCCTCTTACAATCTCCAGGATTGCTTTTCAGTTGTCACCTGGAGATTGATGCGGATTCCTGGGGATTCCAAGCTAATCCTGGAGGGTTGGCAAATCTACACTTGACCCATCACTATTTCAGGGCTTCTTTACACAATCAAGATTCACAGGCTGTTATCTTGAAAGTAACAAAGAATTCTAGCTACATCGTTCTTGGGTCATTCACAGAGAATTGTGTTTCACTAGAAAAGCTAGGTAACAACTTGTCAATATTTAGGGTTGCTTATTCCACATAGGCCCAGCCAGCCCACAGCACCTGAGGTGGCTTAGTGAAGTGAGGGGACAAATGGTTTACTTGTCACAAAATATAGCTTAATGGTACCTGTTCATTCTTTCCTACAGACTGTCCCATTATCTGAACACATGGCTGCCTTGGGCATATTTGGCCTGTGCCAGATCTATGCCTTTCTGGATTATTTGTACAGCAAACTGAGCACTCAAGGTTTTCTTCAGGAGTGTTCCCTCTCTGGTTGACTTTGTCCTTCTAACATTAAGAGGCTGTCAACACAGAACACCACTTCCTTTACAGCGTTGTAAGGACTACATGCCAAGCCCTTGAAGGTGCCACATAAACACTAAGGGTTATTATTATGAAATCTGAGGCAAATATCTGACTGGAGATACCAGGGACTGCACCTGTCAAAGGTTTACACCACTGTGTTATAATTCCTCCCCACTGTACTTATCCACGGTAAAAGAAAATAATCCCACATACTTTGCAGTTATAATACATTTTTTAAATTTCCAATAGTCCAACATTTACCATTTTTGCACACTTAGTGCATGAGCTGAGGTAGAAGAGGATTAGTTCATCCTGACTCAATACACACACACACACACACACACACACACACACACACACACACACACACACACACACACACACACACACACACTGAAATGTTGCTAATGCAATTAATGCTCAGAGAGAGAGACCCAGACGGGATCAGTGATTGTTTTTAATTGGGTTTCCACACAGCAGGATTTATATTTCCCAAGGCTAGTGTTACGTGTCTTGTGGTAACAGACTTTCTTTTGTGGATCTTTTTCAGAGCTGCCAAGAAACGTTTGTCCCCTGGCAAGCAGCCAGCACAGATATTAGGCCCATTGTAGAAGGCTGCTTTCTAATGTGCTTGCTTGCCAGGCGGAAAAGAAAATTGAAAGGTGTTCTCCCAGCACAGTTTGGTGAATATGACTGTACCGTACTTGGTTAGTGCAAGTTTGCCTAGCATGTTTAGATTAGGGAGAAGTTGCACCCAGGAAGGGGCTGAAACATTCCCCATAGGCCACAGCCCATATTTGGGATGCTTGAGATATAATTTGAACTGTGAGTACTGTAATACAAAAAAAAAGGACAACTAAGGGTGTAATCCTATCCGCCCCGACTTGGGAGTAGGCGCCATTGAACTTGCATAGGTTAAACAGCACACAGTCTTGCACTGAGTCAGACCATCACTTCCTCTAGCACAGCATTGACTAACAGTGGCTTCTCAAGCTTTCAGATGGGAGGCTTTCCCAGAACTACCTGGAGATCCCAGGCACTGAAACTGGAGCTTTCTACATGTAAAACATGCGCTCTACCACAGAGCTACAGTTCTAAGACTTCCCCTTAGAAGTCTACTTAGACGTCTTCTAAGTGGGAGAGGCACTTCTAAGTGTGTTCTACCACTGCAGCTCAGTGGTAGAACACATTTACTCAAACATGCTTGATACTGGGCTGACACAATGCTCTGGAGAAGGAAGTATCTTCCTTATGAAGAAAGGCTTAAAATGTTGGCATTTCATTGTTTAGAAGAAAAATGACTTGGGGATGAATATGAATGGTGTGGAGCAGGAATGGGAAGATGCAGAATGTTGTGAAGTCACAACATGAGGAAAGCACTACTAGGGTGCTAAGGATGAGGTGGAAACTAGATATATGATGGTGTCACCTAATTTTGCCCCAGTAGTCAGTACACTAGAACTTGGTTTGTAATATCTTCTCCTGTCATTTTTCTTCATACCATAGTTACGTGTACTGTACTATATGCAACTAACTTTCCAACAAGAGGTTAGTTGGACTCTATATTAAACAGGTTACTGGAGAAACATTGTCACCTTTGAAATGGCAACACAAGTGAAAGTCACATATTTTGTTTTTTGCCTGCAGGCTTCCTAGTACTGTATAAGTCTAACTCTTACAGCACAGATATATGAAGCTCCCTTCTTCTCCAGTTGCCTCATTTCCAGAGACCTTCTGAGGTCTGCGGAGGCCCACCACAGGAGAAAGAAGTGGGGTGTGGCGCCCTACACCGGGAAGCAGGTGGGTCGTGGAGGGAGGGGGGAGTCTGAGAACTGCTGTCCTAGCAGGCTCAGTTGCTGTTACTACAGTACATCAAGCGAGGGAAGGTAAGGATTGAAGAAAAACACTGCCATGACCAATAGTCAAGTTCAGTTTTTCTGACAGTGCGTATACATACCTTTACCGTGTTTATAGTTTGTCCTTTCAAAGTATCCACTTAGATGTTTTAACACATTACATTTCTATCGGAGACTGTGCTCAAACATGTCCCAATCAATAAGCTGGTTTCTAAGCACTGGAAAAACTATTTCCACAGCAAGACATTTCATTGTACCTTCAGAGCAAAATCAGATAAATGAAACCTATTGTTTTCCGTTCTGCTTAAGAAAACATCTCTCTAAACCAGCTATTTCAAAGAGCGATTGTGTGGTTTTTCAGTCTCCCTCTTTAACCATTATTACCAGAACAAAATGGCTGCCCCATCCTACCAACATGCCTGGGTATTCCATTAACAGACAGTAGCATCAAAAGGATTTAAACAATTGTAACACTATTGGGTTAGTAACTTCTACCTTGCAAAGGAACAACATTGATTCATCATCATCAACTTATACAGGATTAGCTGTAATTTGTTTCAATTTTCTTCTGTTTTTGAGTGTATTCCATTAGAACAGAAGGGTTAGGAACTGTATCCTGTCCAGACTATAGGATAAGCAGAGAAAGTAATTGGAACCACCATATTTTTAGCTCAAACAAGATGTTTTATATGAATACGATCAAATTATTTATAAATACATTCATTGATGAGAAGTACCTTCACAGACTGTACAGCTGCAGGGCTTACAAACTTCCATCATTGTTTCTTACCTATCCATCTCTGAAAAAGGGATAACAAGAAGATTTTCATGAATTGGGAGAAGCATCCTACACAATAAAGTCCTGCCTGATATTATTCTGTTTAGAAAAATGGGGTATTTGGAAAGTTAGTTCACAAGAAAGATAAAGGACTCTGAAAGACCTTCTTTCCAATCCCAATAGGTGGGCACAATTCACTTGTTGGATATTTGGCCTTTCTGGAATAGAGTTTACAAAAAACTATTATTTTCTTCTGTTTTCTAATGTAACTAAGGAGGGAAAAAAATGCTCAACTACGAGTGGTTTTAACAATATTGTTCTAGCTAGTTACATAATTAAAGGTGCACATGACCACATCTTACTTTCTCTCCTGGCACATATTTTCCCTACTTCACATCACAGGGAGTGGATTGCCCACACAGGGCCGCCCCCCTCCCCGATCTAAATACCACTTTAAAGTAGTATTTAGATTGCACTTGAGAGGGTTGTACATGTGAATCTGCCCTCTCCCATGAAATTAGAAGAATGGAAATGGTGCACAGGTGAGGAGGTGGGACGTGGGTGACACACAAGCCACCTATATCTTGTTGCCACTCCCTTGCATCTGGCATTCAGAAATAGGCTACCTCTAAAACCCAGAGGTCGCATATAGTCATCATGACTTGTAACCTGAGATGGACTATTTCTCCATAAATCTGTCCAATCCCCTTTAAAAGCATCTAGGCTAGGTGTCATCACAACATACTGTAGCAAGGAGTTCCACAGATTAATTACATGCTGGGTAAATAAATATTCCTTTGTCTGCTCTGACTCTCCCGCCAGTCAATTTTAGTGGCTGTCCTCTGGTTCTGATTCTGGTGTTATGTTAGCCTTCTTTCAAGACTGAGGAGCCCCAAATGCTGTAGCCTTTCCATTTAAGAGAGCCGGGTGCTCTAGGCCACTAAGCATTCTGGTCACTCCCTTCTGCACCTTTTCCAGTTCTACAAGGTGGAATATAAAAGACATAAAACGCATGAAGAAACTAGAATATTTTGCCTTCTAGGGTGCCTATAGTATAACTGTTACAAGCTATCAGGCTGTCTTTCACGGAGATAGCTACACAAGCTAAACCTTTGTACAAGCAAGCAAGAACATTTCACAAAAATTATAAACTTTCCTTTTATCTTGGCAAGAGGAAGTGATTTATGGTAAACTTTAACGTACTGACGTGCCATATACTATTTGTCACAGATGAAGAGCTTGAATCACTTTCATGTAAACAAATCATAGCTTTTCTTCCTAGAGTTGCTAAAAGGCTGTTTGACACCCTTTGTAAATGGCAGAGAATCACAGTGGATACCTTCCCTAGTTAAACTCACAGCTGGCTTCCCATTGCCAAACCTGCTCCATTATACATTGGTTTCAACTTTGAAGCCGTTACTTTCATATATTTGCCTAATTGACACCATCGGAGACTCAAATCTTTATGTAAACAAAGCCTGCACTAACTCCCAACATATTTTTACTAGCCACATAAAAAATGGGGGCTTAAGGAAGAAGGCAGCCAAGGGTATCCATCGCTCATCTTAAGGAAAACATCCTCAAACTCCTACATCTCATGTGTCAGAGGCCTTGCAGTCAAGTGCTGTTCTTACATTAATTCACTGAGTTGGAATTTTAATGGACTGCAAAAGTCATATGACCAGCAGGAATTCAGAGCTAACAAAACCTATTACTTTAAAGTGATGAACACAGCCCGGATTGGAGAAAAGACATGATTATAAATTTGCTTTACACTCACTGGCCTTGTATTCATTGCAAGTGTGAACTTCATGAACCAGAGCAGAAATACCTAAAGAGCAAATCCTTGTAATTCACAATTCTAATGAAATTATTCAAGTGATAGCTCAACTGTGACTAAGGCTGCAATCCTATGCACAATTACTTGGGAGTAAATTCTGTTGAACTCCCTGGGAGCAAGTTAATAATGCTTCGCATTTTTGTAGCACTATAGAAGGTTCACACCTTCACATATATTCATGCAACAATCCTTATAACACTCCCCCCAACACACACACACACACACACACACACACACACAGGGTAGATCGGTGTTTTATGTCCATATTGCAAATGATTCCCAGATTTTTTTTCCATTTGTGCAACCTGAGGATGTGGACAGGATCCTTTGAAGTATGAGACTATCTGCCTGAACACAACTTTTGCTCTGCTTTGTTTTAAATGCAGCCCAGGAAGGACTGACTGAATGAATGGATAGGGAGGTTGGTTAATGCATCATTAAAGGAGGGCGTTGCCTGGGATATTAAAAATGGCTGTAGTGCTCTTCCTCCTAAAAAAGCCTTCCATGGATCCTGCAATTGTGGACAACTTTTGGCCAGTTTCAAAGCTCCCCTTTCTTGGCAAGGATTTCAAATGTGTGGTGGTATCTCAACTTCAGAGGGTTCTGGATTAAATGGATTATCTATATCCCATTCAGCCCAGCTTCAGGGAGGGCTTTGGGATGGACAGAGCCCTGGTCATTCTGGTGGATGACCTGTGGCAGGGACTGGACAAGGGGAGTGCATCCATGCTGGACTCCTCACCATGGTGTCTTTCTGGAGTAGTTGGCAGAGTTGGAGCAGTGGTTCCGCTCCTTCTTGGCTGACTAGTCCCAGAAGGAGGTGCTAGGGGATGCCCGTTTGTTGCCCTGGCCATTGCAATGTGGGGTTCCACAGTTTTCTATTTTATCCCCCATGTTTTTTAATATCTACATAAAAACCACAGGGAGAGGTCATCCAGGGATTTGGAGTTGGGTGCTATCAGTAAGTTGATAACACCCAGCTCTTTCTTTCCTTATCATCAAACAAGGGGGCTGTCAAGGTCTCAGAGCATTGTCTGAAGGCAGATGGGATCTGGATGAAGGCTAACAAATCCAGACAAAACAGAGGTCCTATTAGTCCAGAAATCCACTATGCAGATGCTGGTTCATTTGCCTGTTCTGAATGAAAGGAATCTGTGCTCCCTTGGCAGGAACAGGTTTGCAGCTTGGGGGGAGTCCTAGATACACAGTTTCTTCTGGATCGCCAGGTGGCAGCGATGACTGGAGTTTTGGGTTGTTGTTGTTTTTTGCCCAGATTAGGCTGGTGGACCAGTTGCAGCCATACCTGAGTTGGTGAGACCTCACCAAAATGGCCCATGTCTTGATGACATCTCAGTTAGATTACTGTAAAGGGCTGTATGTGGGGCTTCCCTTGAAGATGGTCTGGAAATTGCAATTGATGTAGAATGTGGTGGTCCATGTGGTTCCTAGGGCTCAGTGGTTTAATGTTGAACTACTGCTCGAGCAACTACACTGGCTGCCAGTTCAGTTTTAAACCCAATTCAAGGTGCTGGATATGACCTTTAAAGGCTGAGAATCAAAGTAGTGAGGGCCTGCCCCCTCAGATTGTCTAAGTGAGTCCTTCTTCGGGTTCCACCCCTGACAGAGTTTGGAGGTGGCTATGAGAGGTAGGGCCTTCTTGGCGGTGGCACCGTAGCTGCGGAACTCCCTCCTTGAGTATTTGAGAACCACCCCCTTCCTTGATGTGTTCTGATGAGGACTGAAAACATTTGTGTTTCAGGTGGCTTTTGGGTGCTTAGGATGGGTGGGTGAAATATTTTGTTTGCGTTTTTATGCCCCAGAGCTTATGTCTCTGAGCTGTTGATATTTTATTGTGCACTTTAAGCTGCCTCTTAATTTGCATTGTATTATTTTATGGCGGCTGCTTATATATATTTTATTTCATGATTTTATGGTGCTTTGTGCCACTGAGTTTTCTATTTATTTTTTCCTCTGTTTTATTGCCGATGTGGGTGCGGTTTTTATGTTATAAGTTTAATTGCATAATGTTTATGTGATTCTATGTATTTTATTGTTTTATGATTGTTATCCGCCTTGGGCATTCAACTTGGTGAAGGAACGCTGGGATAAAAAAAAATATAGGGTCCAAATTCAGCCTTCAGCAAGGTAGGATAAGTAGCTAGATGGAAAGTCCATTCAATGAGCAAGGAACGGGAGCCGGCTCCGGGGACGTCTTCGGGTAACAATTAAGGGGGCGCCCAGGCCAGCGGCCAGCCTTGTCGGGCGCCCCCCCAAATCGCGCCAAAGATTTGTAAGAGGGGGTGTAGGGGGGAGGCGTCATTTGGGTGATGCACGTGCCCCGCTATGGGGCGGCGCGCGCCCTAGTGACGCCACTGCCCTCCATTACTATAGAACTCACTGGCTTCTGCCAAAGCTGGCCATGAAAATACTCCTTGTCCTGCCCTCTACCTTTTAAAGTTATCTGGAGAAAAAGGTGCCAGATCAATGTCACCACTTTATTGTATGCGATTATCTGAATGGAAAGCCGCTGTTGTCTAGCTTGAGAGACAGTTTCACTCTACACCTATCACGAATGCCATAATGATATGGGTAGCGGCTTTCCCTCACAGGAGCCACGCCAGTCAATGAATTAGGGGAGGAGAGTGTATTGCTCATTCTGTCCAAATTCAGTGTCTACCCTACCCCATCAAACGGTAACACAATGGAAGGTCATCGTCAAGCGACTAAGAATTCACAATAAGCTTGTACCCTCTACAATCTCTGTTTTTAAACACATCTACCACACAGATCAAGGTAGATATTTCATTACTGGGCTATGATCAGAATTATTTGTCTGCTTCTCCTCCGAGTTTCAAAAACCTCAACACAACCTTTTACCTGCCTCCACTTCCCTTCCACTTGTCCATCAGCTTGGAAAGAGCTTTCCACTTCAGTTCCAATCACCTAAATGCAACAGCAGTCTACCCAGGAAGTCTATTTAGGATGGAGAATCATATAGCGTGGCTTGATTTTAATTATACCAAATCCAGCTCTCCACAGGAAGAGAAGCTTGATTCTGAAGGAGTCTCACTCGACATATTACCCATTAGTCGAATGACTCTACATACTCCTGTACTATTGTTCAAATGCATTTTAGAAGTCAAAAGTGCACTACATACCTAATTTTTCTAAAGCAACCCATGATTTGGGGTGCTCAACAGAAAAGCAGCACTAAAAGGGCAGTTTTCCAAAAATATAGGGATCTATCCCTCAGGAAAAAAACCCACAAGCCTCTGGATTTTCTCTTAGCAGTTGGGTTTAGATGCAACCCTCCTCCCACCCCAAAAGAGGCCAATGCTAACCAATTGAGTACACTTCAAAAGTTTTAGGCCGGGGATGTCAAACCCGTTTCATACAGCGTGCCGAATAGCATTCATGTCACCTGCTAAGGGCCGGAATTGACGTATATAAGCAGGAACTTACGTTATTAAGCAGATGATGGCCAGAAATAAGAACCCATTAGCTGCAAATGATAGAAGAGAAAATATGCAAATCTTGACCATATTTTCAAGATAGGGAAAGCATTAAAGAGCTTCCGGATAAAGAGCTTCCGCAGGCCATATCTGGCCCGTGGACTTTATGTTTGACACACTTGATTTACACTCTGTAAAATTACATAGTTGTATAGCAATCTTGAGGAGTAACAATGTGCTTTTAGCAACTGCTGATTGTCATCAAAAGATCAAGTCAATACTATGCTGACAATTTAGTTTTTCCATTTAAAATTTGTTTTTCCCCTATGAAGGTCCCAAATGAGAGATCCATTTCCTTGACACCTTATTTAAAACCCAAACTTTTCGCTTCATTTCAGTGGTTGAATACTTTCCTGCAAAGCAATTTTGAACACAGACATTGCTGCAGAGAAGAAGAGAGTTGCTAAAAGCTAAAATGAATGTTTGTCTCACACTGCATGCCTTTTAGAAAAAGAGGAACATCTGAAACCTCCACATGTTATACAGACTGCATCACTTAAGTTGGAAAGATGTTCTAGTCCTACAAACTGTTCTTCACATTAACTACCATAATTAATCCCACCATAAAGTAATTCTTAATGTGACTATATCCTCATATGAGACTATTCTAACCACAGAGCTTCTGGATTCAAATTCTTACTTTAAGAAACTCCAAAATTGTTTGGTAGAAAGAGTACAGTACTCTATTGGTCTCTATGCAAGACATCATACATGCATTAGGAATGAAAAATATATAAGCAATATTTTGACTGGGTCCACATGAAGCCTAGTGACCCAAAGACATGCTTCATTGTTGTCAACAGCAGTTTTATGGACAAGTTGTAAATGTCAGACTATGCCTTTTTTAATAATAAAACAGACACTATAATACCATTTTCTTGTAACCAGGACAGAAAATCATTTGGTAACAGTAAAAAAAAAGTTATTGGTTTTGACATTAAAAACAGTGCTGTGAGGTAGAGATGCGGTACTCCAAATACCGGAAAAAACATGACGTCTTGAGGGTTATGTTCAGTAACTCTTGGTTCAAAAGCAGCTGCAGCAGGTGCATTATTTAAGAGGTTGTCAAAGATGATCTTCTACAGCACATTTCTTCAAGCTTCATCTGTCCCAGTGAATGTGAAGGGGGTAACACTATAGAAAATGTGGGACTTTCAACTAAGGCGCCATTCTGTCCCCATTGCGTCACTTAAACAACATCTTTGGCTGCTGCCTCAGACCATATTACATAACCCACAATAAACCAAACCCTTGGAATGTTAGCGCACCCCTCAAGATCTTGCACTACTAAGAATCTGCAACCTCTAAAGAGAGGACTCTGGCTATATGTTGCATACAGTGGCTGCTTAATACAATACATTGTGTGTGATTCATGCAGAAGAGAAACAACTTCTTTTAGTTACTTCTGTCAACAGAGCTCTGTGTTTGATTGCCTTCTAGCCTTCAAAGTGTCCTAAGTACATGAAAGGAAGAATCACCTCAAACAAGCCATCATCAGACCTGACATCCAAAGAAACAATGTCAAAGGAGGTTTCCAAGTGAAGGCCATCCAAAAGAATAGTAGCATGAATGTTTAGAATAAAGAAACTTCCTTTAAGGATTGTCTTTATGGGTCAATGCTTTAAATTTAGTTTTCATGGGCAACTGTATCAGCCATTACATAGACAGTTATGTGACCTCATTTCAAGACTGATTAACACAACCCTGAAGAGCATTGTGGGCTACCTTTTCTTCGTGCAGAGTTTGTAAGAGTAGGCTATCACAACTGTGCTATGATTCAGTGTGCCATGTTAAGGAGCACCTATAATGGAATGAACTGTTGGAAAAGCAAGTAAAAAACACTCATTCAAAGACTGCTCCAGGCACATTTCCACCTTGACTGTTAAGCCCAGATGGAAAAGAAGTGGCCCCACCATGGAAGTAAGGATCACATGCATCAAGGCTGATTGGTATGGAGCTAAGGGAAAGCAATGCCACATGGGCAGCGCAACCCACCATAACTTTAGAATGGCGGCGCATGCGCTCCTCCGTTCTAAAGTGTCGCAAACGGGTTGTAAAGCATGTTTGCGACTACTTTAGAGTAAGGGCTGCCGGCACGAGGCTGGCAGCTTTCACTCCATTGCTGGATCGTCCCTGCGGCCTCTGGAGAAAGGTAAGGCTCCCACCAGCGGGGGTGGCCCAGGCTGCGAGGGAGGGCGGCCATTGGCTGAGCTGGCCCGGGAGGGGCGGGAATGGCAGCCGCCATATCCCCGCCCCTTTCCCGGGACTTACACGGCCTCCTCCAGACTGCTGAGACACAAGGGAGCTTTGATTAACCCTTAAATAGCAACATCTGACACTATGAGACCAAGAACGCTCGTAGCAGATGTTTTTCACTTTCTGTAAATGCCACAGATAGTAGTGCTGAAACGTTAAGACTGTTTACGTATTTTAAACTTCTAATAAACGACGGACATCCCGGGATAATACATGCTTTTAATCCTATATCAATAGTTTTGTACCAGTTTAGCTGTTATGACATCGCATAAGCTGACAAACACGTGGTAATGTAGTCTGGTGAGGATGGAGAGATACCAGTACCCCCTGTCAAAACTAGAATTTCATCGTTTTCATGGTTTCCTGGGGAAAACTATTAAGTACCTTTAAGTCTATAGTATAGATACGCCCTGGAAAAAGGCTTACAAGTAGGAACTGAGCACTGCAACTGAAATTTTACCCAAAATGGTGGCAACACTTAACATTACCATAAACTGACAGTTTCAGAAGACGCCCAAACACATAAACGAGAAGAGCCTTTAAACACACACATTGTTCACTGTTCAATTTGAAAAAAGCTTTTACTTCTGCCAGCTGTTCTCAGTCTGCAATGTAAACGGACAGGAGAAATAAGTAGGAAAACCACATCTTACAAGTTACTTATGTTTAATGCTTAAAAGTCTGAATGCACAAACAATAATCTACCATTATAGAAGTACTTGTGGTCAATACAATGCATTAGAACTATGTACAATGACACAGTTTAGTATCAAAATCTTTCTACACTGTAGAGTATTACGAAACTGTTAATGACATCAAACACTGAGCACTTAACACATTTTTTTTTTGCTAGCACATTTGGAACTTCAATGAACAGTCCATTTCAACTTGCAGCATTAACCCATTTCTAGTATGAAATTAAGTAATTTTCTACTTACACAATAAAGGTTTATCTACACAGTTCTTTTGATTTTGATCCATAGCAGCAAAGGCACTGTACATCAGCAGATCCACAGACTTAAAGATTTTTTTAAAGCATTCAAAAAAAAATGTCACAGGTCATAGTTTAACAGCAACAACAACAACATAAAAAGATAACACAATGTTTCTGGCACAATGGCTCAGCCTGCGTCCATTTCAGGGACGTTCAACTAAGACTTGAATAGAACTGGCGGTAAATAAAGCAAGTCCTTCTCCCGAGTGAAAATCCATTCTGTTCCGCAATTCAGAATGAGTGCTCTTCTAAATCCTACCTCAGAGGTCCTTGCTTTTATAGTTTGTACACTTGTAGGAATCCATTCCCTTCTCAGTGCCATTTCCAATGAATATATCAAATATTTTTCTGTAATTTTTGTAACTGCAAAATTGCCCAAAGACGCACATCTCCCTTTTTCAAAGAAATGTGGCAAAAATGTCCAGAAGGGATGAAGGTGATTCTTTGAGACAAGTTATTGTACTTCTCTCTGAAATACACAAAAGAAAAGTGGTATTAAAATGCTGAGCCACACACTGTACTTCAAGGTCTCAAAAAGCATAACATTGTACACAACACTGTTTGTAAAAACACAGTAAAATGGCAGGTTATAGATGTTTAGGGGTTTCTTATTTTTCACGTATGCTTGCCATCATCTTTATGTTCATTCAATCTAGGTGATTTCAACATCAACCAAACTTGCTGTTAAACACAGTTACTGAATTTTCCACAAATATTACGTCCAGTATGGAGGGCACGTAAGATCTCGCTCTCCTAGTGTGCCCAGCCTCCATTTTCCTTGAAGTTAATTCAGACCAGGTCAGTGCCTCAACAATAATTATTCATAGTACAAGCAGCACTTAATGAAGTACTCGTAGCAGATGATGGGTAAAATGATCACTGCTTTCATTTTTTTCCTCTTCAAATTTCCAACCATCTTAAGCCTAGTTTACACATGTACCTTCAGCAAGGACATTGACCACTGGGAAAGCTCAAATCACTGCCAGCCTGTTAAAAGAGCAATTCAGTGGACTGGTTCTCTTCTGGGCCTGTCTATGTTTTCATAAGTGTTTGCTTAGGTCCTACATGCAAAAATCTAACACGGATAGGTCTGACCTACATAGTGATTAACTTGTATAACATTTGGAAAATGTTTGTGTGAACCAGGTCTACCAGCGTTGGCCTTTAGATATGTAGAGCTTTCAAATACTGTACTGCAAGTGGTGATGCAAGCAAGATCCTGCTCCTCCACCATATGCATCTTAGAAGTCCAGCTGAATCAGGCCACTGTCTTATAATATTAATTTAATATCTGAAAAGCCATAGCACGTAAAGCACTCACTGGAATTGAAACTTTACAAATTGGTAATAGCCGATATGTGCACTTAGTAAATACATTTTAATTTTCTTTATTTTCCAACTACTACCTTCCCCCCCCCAAATATAAATATCAAGAATACAACGCACCTTTAATCCAAGGCAGAAGTGAACTACTTTATTTAGTCAGTTCCTTGTTAGAAAGATTTTTTTAAACAAAATAAATACATTACAACTATGGTACATAATTAAAAGAGTCAGTTCCCTGTTAAGTATGCTTATTCCATCTTCTTCCAAGTAGATAGCTGGAGATTTGGTATTACAAGTTCTTATGAGTGCTTGCTATTAAATAGCAAGTTTGATGGGAAAATTCCACGCTTGCGATAAACATTTTCAGTCCTCAGTTTGGGAAGGAGAAAAAAAATATACAACAAAGTGCTACAAGGAGGAGTACGTTTTTTCATTCAGATTCATCGCTAATAAATAACTTCATAGACTGTAGCCTTCTTGTCCCCAGAGCCAGTGACAATGTACTTGTCATCCACAGAGATATCGCAGCTAAGCACAGAAGAGGACTCTTTGGACTAAAAGAATCAGAGAGAAGGAGGGGAGGGAAGGAGAGAGTTTATTATTCTTTAAATTAACCAGATATAATCTTGCATTACACACATACAAAATTAAACCTCACAATACAATTCCAGGATGATTTTTCTATATTTTTGCTTTCTATCTGAAGTCATTCCTTTGCGTCTAGATCCTTATACGCAACTGTGAAGCCTTTTCACCTCTGTTACAATTTACACTGACTTTTATTCAGCGATTAAAATTGAAGTTAATCAAAGATACCTTATTACGAGGACTATCCTTGACTAGCTACCCATCAGAAATGAAGGACACAAGAGTGTTCTCAACTCTCAAAGGCAGTTTGGAAGGAAGCAAAGAAATGTTTTTTGGGCAGCAAAATACACGGGGCTCCTTTTTTTTTTAATTGGGCTGCAAGGTAGCAACTGATTCATATAGCGGCTTGCAGGGGTTTGAACTCAGGTCACCCTAGCCCAAGTCTAACTCTGTCCGCTCCAGAGAAGCACAACTTCATCTGAGCACAACAAATCACCATGGAATCTAAAAGTTATTCTATTCTAGCTGGTCAGTTATTCTAAAACTAAAAGATCTCAGAGCCACATGCACACACTATATTTTCTATGGATACACATGAAACATTATATTGGTACATGCGAAAATACTGTATAGTACCCGCAAGTTGTACATGTGCTTTTCTAGCTGCATTTGCCATAGAGCAGCAAGAATGGCTACTGCTCCTTGTGTATCTGGTGGTAAGTACAAGTTGGCACCACATAGTGCGTGAAACAGACACAAAACACAAGGGCTTTTACAGTGCAACCCAATGTTTTTTCAGAAGGAAATCCTAATGGGGCTTGCTCCCACATAAATGTGCAAAGAATAGCAGCTTTAAACACTAAACTCCATGACTACAGAACAAAAATGCAAAGGTAGTTCATATTTTTTGAAAAAAATACGCATGGTAATATGTAATTGGAATATAAGCTTATGGTGGATTTAGAAATAACCAACAGTATTGCTTCCCAAAATGGAAAACTATCTAAACAATGTTTATCTTATATTTCTGTATTGCAACCCATCTATGCTTGTGTCACACACTGGTCTAGATCTCATAGTCTTATCGGCAGGATGGTCGATGTGATCTGGGATGGTGGACTACATACATTTTGGGGCCCCCTATCATTTTTACCTGGAATATACTGGCTCCATAAGGTGTTCTCCATGCATTAAGAAGATTATCTTTTCCAGTGCTTACAAACCATTTGCCTGAAATCAGATTTTTTTAGATGCAATAATTAGAAAGTAGAAAAACTAATTTATACATCAGCAGAATATATCCTCCTCCCCCCACCCTTTTACCTCTCATTAAAATAATCATCAACCTACCAGATGCTTCACCAATATATGAAGTAGTAAAATTCAATCACACATGAAAAGTTAAATATCTGACATCTGGTTTTCTTTTCCCTGTCTTTATTTGAGATGTGTTCAGGGAGGAAAATACAAGTATATATTCATTTGCTTACCACAGTGAGCGAATTTCAGGGATAACACACAACTCTCATGAAGATGCAATTGATACTTGTCTGGTTTAGTGACATGTAGCACCTCAACATTGCTGTTCTCCATTCCTACCGCCAACCATTCTCCAGTTGGGCAGTAACCCAACGAGAAGATCTGGAATTAAAATAGCACACGGGTTGATGGTTAAAAGAAGATATTAGATATTTTTACAAGCCCATCTTGGTGACACTATCATTTGCTGTTTAGAAGACATGAAACACACTTTGGTCTACCACACAATTCTTAAAAAAAGATACTAATCAAATTACTGCAGTAGATCAAGGCACAGCAGCTCATATAAACAAAACTCAATTAACGCTGTGTAACATAAGGCATTAATCAAGATCTAAATGTTATTTCTGTGATGGGCTGAAATAATGTTTTCATAGTGATTATCTTGGAATACGATGTAGAGAAAGGACAACTGATCAGCCAGTGGAGTCCTTCAGTCTGTCAGACTGCTATATTCATAAGGCTTTGCTGCTGCTTCTTGGAGGAGGGAAAACAACTTGTGTCAAACCAAAGCTGAGGAAAACTGGTACAGAATACAAAAGAAAACATTCTTCTGTGGCTGCCTTTCACGTCTGCTTTTAAAAACAACCTGATCTTTTTATAAAAGCCAACAGAGACGGTTTTACCATTTCAAGGTTTCTACAAGGAAGAGCCCCTTCATGGATCATTGCCTTGTCGTGGCGAAGGGGCTTGCGTAACTCAATGAAGCCATGAGCTATGCCGTGCAGGGACACCCAAGACGGACAGGTCGTAGCAGAGAGTTCTGACTAAAAGTGATCCACTGGAGAAGGAAATGGCAACCCACTCCAGTAACCTTGCCAAGAAAATCCCATGAACAGTACCAAAAGGCTAAAAGATATGACGCCGGAAGATGAGACCCTCAGGTCGGAAGGTGTCCAATATGCTACTGAGGAAGAGCGGAGGACTATTCCAAGTAGACCCAGAAAGGATGAAGCGGTTGGGCCAAAGCCAATAGGACGTCCAGCTGTGGATGTGTCTGAGGTTGAAAGGAAAATCCAATGCTGCAAGGAGCAATACTGCTTAGGAACATGGAATGTGAGGTCTATGAATCAAGGCAAGCTGGATGTGGTCAAAAATGAGATGATAAGATTGAACATTGACATCTTGGGAATCAGCGAACTAAAATGGACGGGCATGGGCGAATTTAATTCAGGTGACCATCATATCTACTACTGTGGGCATGAATCTCTTAGAAGAAATGGAGTAGCCCTCATAGTCAATAAAAGAGTGGGAAAGGCAGTACTGGGGTGCAACCTCAAAAACGACAGAATGATTTCAGTTCGAATCCAAGGCAAACCATTCAACATTACAGTAATCCAAGTGTATGCCCCAACCACTGATGCTGAAGAAGATGAAGCTGACCGGTTCTATGAAGACCTACAACACCTTCTAGAACTAGCACCCAAAAAAGATGTCCTTTACATCATAGGAGACTGGAATGCTAAAGTAGGAAATCAAGAAATAAACGGAACAACAGGCAAGTTTGGCCTTGGAGCGCAAAATGAAGCAGGGCAAAGGCTAACGGAGTTCTGTCAAGAGAACACGCTGGTCATAGCAAACACTCTTTTCCAACAACACAAGCGGCGACTCTACACATGGACATCACCAGATGGTCAATACCGAAACCAGATAGATTATGTGCTTTGCAGCTAAAGATGGAGAAGCTCTATATAGTCAGTAAAAACAAGACCTGGAGCTGACTGTGGCTCAGATCATGAGCTTCTTATTGCAAAATTCAGGCTTAAATTGAAGAATGTAGGGAACACCACTAGACCAGTCAGATATGACCTAAATCATATCCCTTATGAGTATACAGTGGAGGTGAAGAATAGATTTAGGGCATTAGACCTGGTAGACAGACTGCCTGAAGAACTATGGACGGAAGTTCGTAACATTGTACAGGAGGCAGCAACGAAAACCATCCCAAAGAAAAAGAAATGCAAGAAAGCAAAGTGGCTGTCAGATGAGGCTTTACAAATAGCTGTGGAAAGAAGGAATGCGAAAAGCAAGGGTGAAAGGGAAAGATATAAACAACTGAATGCAGATTTCCAGAGAACAGCAAGGAGAGATAAGAAGGCCTTCTTAAATGAACAATGCAAGGAAATCGAGGAAAACAGAATGGGGAGGACTTGAGATATCTTCAAGAAAATTGGAGATATCAAGGGAACGTTTTGTGCAAAGATGGGCATGATAAAGGATAAAAAAGGCAGGGACCTAACAGAAGCAGAAGAGATTAAGAAGAGATGGCAAGAATACACAGAAGAACTATACAAGAAAGATCTTAATGTTCCTGATGACCATGCTGGTGTGGTCACTGACCCAGAGCCGGACATTTATTTATTTATTTATTTAAAGAGATTTGTAGCCCGCCTTTCTCCCACAAGGGCAACCAAGGCGGCTTACAACATATTAAAATACATAAAATACATATAAACACATTGAACACATTAAAATTAATTAAAACAATTTAAGTTAAAACAAACAACCCCAGTGGGTTACATTTACATATGTTAAAACCATTTGTTAAAAGGTCAGCCCACCACGTCAGACATTAAAAGCAATCCTAAATAAAAACGTCTTAAGGCCCCGCCAAAAGGCCTCCAAGGAGGGAGTCATTCTTAATTCCTGGGGGAGGGAATTCCACAATTGGGGCGCCACCGCCGAGAAGGCCCTAGAGAGTGAAATCAAGTGGGCCTTAGGTAGCATTACTAACAACAAAGCTAGTAGAGATGATAATATCCCAGCTGAGCTACTTAAAATCCTAAATGACGATGCTGTGAAAGTGCTGCACTCAATATACCAACAAATTTGGAAAACTCAGCAGTGGCCAAAGGATTGGAAAAGGTCAGTTTACGTTCCAATTCCAAAGAAGGGCAGTGCCAAAGAGTGTTCAAACTATCGCACAATTGCACTCATATCACATGCTAGCAAGGTTATGCTCAAAATCCTACAAGCTAGGCTTTAGCAGTACGTGGACCGAGAACTACCAGACGTACAAGCTGGGTTTCAAAGAGGCAGAGGAACTAGAGATCAAATTGCCAACATGCGCTGGATCATGGAGAAAGCCCGAGAGTTCCAAAAAAACACCTACTTCTGCTTCATTGACTACGCAAAAGCCTTTGATTGTGTGGATCACAACAAACTGTGGCAAATTCTTAAAGAGATGGGGGTACCAGATCACCTTACCTGTCTCCTGAGAAACCTGTATGCGGGTCAAGAAGCAACAGTTCGAACCGGCCATGGAACAACCGACTGGTTCAAAATTGGGAAGGGAGTACGGCAAGGCTGTATATTGTCACCCTGCCTATTTAACTTATATGCAGAGTACATTATGAGAAATGCAGAACTGAATGAATCGCAAGCCGGAATCAAGATTGCCGGGAGAAATATCAACAACCTCAGATATGCAGACGATACCACCCTAATGGCAGAAAGTGAAGAAGAACTAAAGAGCCTCTTGATAAGGGTGAAAGAGGAGAGTGCAAAAGTTGGCTTGAAACTCAACATTAATAAAACTAAGATCATGGCATCTGGTCCCATCAATTCCTGGCAAATAGAAGGGGCAGAAATGGAAGCAGTAACAGATTTTACTTTTCTGGGCTCCAAGATCACTGCAGACGGAGACAGCAGCCATGAAATTAAAAGACGCTTACTCCTTGGAAGGAAAGCTATGGCAAACTTAGACAGCATAATAAAAAGCAGAGATATCACCATACCAACAAAAGTTTGCATAGTCAGGGCGACGGTGTTCCCAGTAGCAATGTATGGTTGCGAGAGTTGGACCATAAGGAAGGCTGAGCGCCAAAGAATAGATGCTTTTGAACTGTGGTGCTGGAGAAGACTCCTGAGAGTCCCTTGGACTGCTAGGAGATCAAATCAGTCAATTCTAAATGAAATCAACCCTGACTGTTCCCTGGAAGGACAGGTACTGAGGCTGAAGCTCAAATATTTTGGCCACCTAATGTGAAGAGAGGACTCTCTGGAGAAGACTCTGATGCTGGGAAAGACTGAAGGCAAAAGGAGAAGGGGAAGGCAAAGGATGAGATGGTTAGACAGCATCACGGATGCAACGAACATGAAAATGAGCGAACTCAGGAAGATAGTGGAGGACAGGAAGGCCTGGCGGGATATGGTTCATGGGATCACGAAGGGTCGGACACGACTTAATGACTGAACAACAACAACAACAACTAGGAAGAGCACCTGTGATGTGAAGTCATGCTGCTGCAGCTGTCTCCCTTCCCTCAGGTCCCATGATCTGACTGTATTGTCCAGGCCGCCTGTCCAAAGCTTGGTGCCGTCATTAGAAATGTCAATGCAACTGGCTCCATCTGTGTGGCCCTGGAACTGCCTGAAAAATGGTCAAATTAAGATAAAAATCAAATATAACTCACAAGAACTAAACAACGGAGATAGAAATCTGTCTTTAGACACAAATTTCAAATGCTTCAATGCTAATCTTGAAGTGCTGAATGTGTCCTGAAATCTAAACATACAGTGAAGGCAAGGGAATGCTTTTTAGATGATCAAATTATGCTCACAGTCATGGAAGCAAGTTTCTGATAACAGTGAAATCTTCTTCAATATACAATTACTTATGATCAAAACAAAACTAACAAGATAATAATGATAACCGGATAAAGTTCTAAAAAGGGCACTCTCAGAGACCCTAGTTTCACTAGATTAACAAGCCGATATGGTATGCAACTCATAATGTTTCCCTTTGCTCTGACTGAACAGCCAAGCTTGAAGAAGATTTCTATGTTACTCAAGGGCTTGTGCTTCTAGCATTTTGAATACTGGTTGGTCAATTAAAAGGAATTGCCTTTTGTTCCATGAGACCAGCACTCATAGTATCGTTGGGCCTCACTATCCACAGGGGTTCCATTCCCAGAATCCCCGTGGATACTGAAATCTGCGGATACCGGGGCAACTGTAAACCTGTTTAAAAAAAAACGGATTCTGCGAAAAGCAGTTTCTTACTTTTTAGATGGAAACGGTTGCATGTTCTTACTTAAACAAGCTGAAACAAGCTGAACCCCCTACTGCCTCATGTGCCCTCACGGGATTTGGGTGCCGCCACCTTGGATCTCGCGAGATCCAAGATGGTGGCGCCCAGAAGAACAGGTAGGGGGAGCTACCGGGGAGGCTACAGGGATTGGCAGGGCTGTAGGCTTTTTTCCCCGGGTTGTGGTGTGGGCGGGCGGGCCCTCCCACTCGTGCTGCAACCCGTAAAAAAGGCTATAGCCCTGCTGATTTGGCAGGGCTGTAGCCTTTCCCTCCATGTTGCGGTGCAGGTTGGAGGACCCGCAACCCGTAAAAATACATTTTAAGGGGGGGTACGTGGGGGGGGCAGCAAGTCTGGGGGTACACAGGGCAACTGGAGGCCTGCGTAGGGGTATGCGGGCCTCCAAATGTTGGGAACCCCTGTTAGACCCCATTTATTGTAAGACCCCATTTATGGGTGTGTACATGCGTGTGTAAGTAGGTAGGGATGTAACCTGACAGAATGTAAAAGGAAGCTTTGAGGCATGTCATAGGGCTTAGGACTCTCCCTTGCCCCAAGGATGCAACATATTACCATATAAAAGACGACTCATGGAAATATAAAAGATGTCTTATAGATTCTGAAAACTAACATGTGAGCACATGGGCATGTAATGTTATTAAGCTCTTCAGTCTTATGGCTCCAAGGACCCAACACCACCAGGGTAACACCACCATTGCCCTGCTAACTGGGCAAAAAGGCACCTTTTAAAGTGATGCTCCTCTTATATTTATCAGGGGGAGAGCAACTGTCCCTCTTCATCCCAGCATGGTGTCTTTTCCAGTAGCGATTGCTGGTGTCTTCTGCATCTTTTTTTAGACTGTGAGCCCTTTGAGGACAGGGAACCATATACTGAATTATTTTGCTATGTAAACTGGTTTGTGAACTACTCTTGTTGAAAAGTGGCATATAAAAATATTCTTAATACATAATACTAATAATAAAGGTTACAGTGAATAAATGTTATCATAGCCTGACTATGCAACTTAGTTGACCTACCTGACTAGGGTCTGATTGTGCAGATCCCACACCGCAATGTTCCCATCGCTGCAACAGGAGAAGCAGACCTTGGAATCAGGGCTGATTGCTAGAGCGTAGCAGGCTGGAGCGGAGGATGTCAGCTCTGCTTTTATACGTGGAGTTGGAGCTGCCAGGTCCCAAATGGATAACGTGCTAGCTTCCCCACCAACGATCAGGGTGCGGCCGTCTGGGAGCAATCTGCAGGAGCGGATGTAGTTATCTCTGTTCTGTGGAGACAGAAGCCATCAAGAGATTACTCATGAGGAAAGGAAAACAGCATTAACACGAGAGCAGAAATCCATAAAAGTATTGTATTCCCTCTTGGTTTTAATGAGCCATTTATACTTATGACAATGATAAAGTGGATTAATGCCAGAAAATTACACGACATTAGGGAAGTACTTAAACTTGATCTACAAAATTCAGCAGTGAGATATTTAATCTTAATTAGCATCAAAACGCACATTCCCAAGCCCAGCCCCAAATAGTTCAAAGCTCATGTATTTGAATGCTTATGTGGATGGTTACATTTAAAAAAATGTGTTTTGTTTCTGTTATTTTAACCCATTGAAGGAGACTAATTCTCAGTACACAATATCTGCTGTCACTGCCAAGGAGTTAGAAAAACCTGAACACAGAGAATGAGAAAGATCTGGCAAGCATCTTCATTTTATAGTGCTTAATTACCCACTGATGGAAACCTGCACCACTTTGGTTTAGCAGGATTACAGCAGAGACAACATCTCATCATTAATGGGGAAATGACAAAGGAAACGCTAACAATGGCAGTTCTGGTTGGCATGCACAAGTAATTAGCATGCTCCTATATAATATGCATAGGGAGATTTTTACCTTGTCATACACTAGGAAAAACATAACATAGCTGACACATATGGTTGGTTGCTGCTAGAAGTAGGGGAAACAAGACATTTCTAACTGCATAGAATGCATGCTTAGAACTAGAGAATAGCAGTATCTAAGGGACCGTGAGTGTGAACCAAAGAAGTACAAGGTGCAAATTTCACCTCGGCCATGAACTGACTCCTTAGTCTTAGGAAAGCCACTACCTCTCAATCTGAATATTTGACCCTGCAATACAGGTATAATACTGACCTACTTCATAGGATTATTGTAAAGATGGTTGGGATTATGTGTGAGAAGTGCTATATAAATCTTTAATATCATCATCTGCACCAATGTACAACCATGATTATACTGAACATATAGATCACTGCAGTCTTTTTCTGTCTTGGCTTGAAAATAGCCCTTTCATTATTCAGACATTGGGTATTGCACAGAGACATTGTAGCATAGCTCTAGTTGACAGAAGCTTACTAAAACAAGGATAGTTAAACTAGTTAAACCAGAAAATTTAAGTTAATGCAGTATAACTGAATGTAATGGAATTAAACCACCATAAAGCCAAATTCAACTTAATTACAACTTTTGTAATACACTTGCTTATCTTTGAAGACAATATATTAAGATGACTATTGCAGATGATGCAGGTGACAATTTAAGGATTTCTATGGATACATTTCCCTTGCCCAACATAAAAGAGCTGGACAATCCCCCCCCCCCCCCCCCGGTGGAAAAATAATATTTTAAACAGTCTAAATTAAGAGAGATAAAAACTGTCATCAGCACTGATATCTCTATCAAAAAGGGACAGGTCCCCTTGAAATCCAATTAAACGCCAAATTTTATGTGTGATTAATGAAATAAGCCATTGGTGAAACTGAATTTTTAGCTCAGTTTAAAAACTGCACATAGAAACATCAAAGTGACTGAGTAACTTACAGCTGCCATGACCAACAAGTGACGAGTATGATCCTCTATGGCCATCACATCACCATTACATTGTTGGGCCATCCTCTACAGAGCTTTTTGCTACTCTTAACCACTCCAATCATGTCTCTGTACTTACCAGACAATCCAACTGAGACACGGGGCTTTTGTTCCCTGGATGGCTGATATCCCAAACCTTGACACATCCTTTTCCACCAGTGTACACATGCCTTGTAGGATTGCTGATAGTAACCGCACAAACTACCTCTCCATGGTTTAGGGTGTTAATCTGTCGAGCGTGACGTGGGATTCCTGGTCCAATGAGGGCATCCGGAGGGAACGGTACAGGCTGCATTTGACCATCAGCACTTACATGAAAGGAGTATGCTCTAGTGAAGGGCAAGAAAAAATGTTTTAAATGTTGCATATACTCCTACACACACACACACACACACACACACACACACACACACACACAAACAATCGGAAAGTATACCTTGGCTAACATTAATTTATCCCAGTCCATACTGAGGCACGATCTGTGAAATGTAGTACTAGGTTCAATAAACACCAATCGCATGCTGGATTTTTCTTGCTCTTAGTCTGCTGTTGGGCACAGACACCAAGAAATCACATTTTTTCCAGCAACACCTGCCAAGATGGCAGACCAATAAATGCTGAACAGACATGGCAACAGTAAGTCTCACCATGAACAACATGTTATACGACTGCCAGTTATGCCACCTGTGAATAACCTATCAATAACTTAATCTCAAACGCTCTGCTAGGGAGAGCACTTTAGCGCTCAAAATTGTTTTGTTCTAAGATGCGACGTGCTGGAGCACTTCTGACATCCAACATAACTTTATCGAAGACGCAGCTGGAGTACATTATATGGAAATATATGGCTAACAGTAGCAGGGAATGGGGGGGGTTTAGTGGGTTCATGAAAGCAGTACCCATGTGGAACACACACACACACACACACACACACACAGACTGCGCTGAAAATAGCTCACACGTGTTTTTCTAGGAGAACAGATTTTGCTGCCTTATAAGTGGAGGACAGGAAATGTTATTAAATATATAGTATAAACATGGTATTTTCTCAGTTTTTTGTAAATGGTTTTGAACAAACAGGACCAAACTGTAAAAGGTAATCTCTATATATAAAAGAACAAGTCCTGACTGACTGACTGATCACCGCCCAGCCCAAACCCTTCTTGACACATGGAATTCGGGGAGCACGTTCCGTCCGTGACGTAAGCACCCACTAAGGGATTTTTAGAAATTCTACCCCTAAGGGGGGGTGAAAAGGGGTGCAATGCGTTTTCAGGGATTCCTCAAAATCTCTCAGGCCCGATGAGATATCCGCTTGGTTTTGGCTTACGAAGGTTACCCGTACAAATGCTGAAAAACATATTTCAGGATTTTGCCCTAATCGACCCCTAAAGGGGAGAACCTTGATTTGGGGGTCAATTATAGAACCCTTCGTATCTGCTGTGTTTGTGGAGCTATAACATTCATTTTTTGGCAGGGGCAGGCGGGTGCCTTTGTATAATCTTTAGAAACTGTTTTTTGAAATTTCACCCCTAAAGGGGTAAAAAGGGAGTAAAAGAAAAAGCCCAAACCCCTGGGCCTAGAAACATGAAATTCAGGGAGTATATTCCTTCGTTGACTTAAGCGCCCACTAAAAAGGGATTTTTAAAAGTTCCACCCCTAAAGGGGGTGAAAAGGGGTGCTGCAATCCTATTCACAATTACCTGGGAGTAAGCCCCATTGACTAGAACAGGACTTACTTCAGAGTAGACATACCTAGGCTGGGGCTTGCAATGCATTTTCACGGATTCCTCAAGATCTCTTAGGCCCGTTGAGAGATCGACTTGGATTTTGCTCACAAAGGTTACCCATACAAATGCTTAAAACAAATTTCAGGACTTTGCCCTAATCGACCCCTAAAGGGGCAAATTTAGATTTGGGGGTCAATTACAGAACCCTTCGTATCTGCTGTGTTTGTGGAGTTCTAACATGCTTTTTGGGCACATGGTGTCTTTCTATAATCTTTAGAAACTGTTTTAATGGTTTTATAAAATTTCACCCCAATGAAATTTTAGAGGGTAAAAGTAAAAAGGGGTGTTTTTTATTTGATACAGGATGCTTATTTGTTCTTGGGACTACTTCATGATTCAGTTATTACCTGTGAATCTCCCTAAACACACACGCTCAACAGAGGCTTGGGTAAAGGTTCACTTTATTAAATTCTAATAAATGTATAAAATCTGTAGCAGGGAAAAAACTATAACATCCCCCTGCGTGTGGGCACTAGGTGGGGGAAAAAGGTGATGCCAGTATGCTCCCACTGCTACCCTCAGGCTGACTCCAAGCTTGGCCCATGCATAAATTGGGAAAGCTTATCGCAGCCAACCCTGAAGGTGTTGATGCAGCTGGGCAGCGCAGACTCCCCCTAGGCAAGCCATGTGGTGGTCTTTGCTTACCCAGCCAAAGGGGCTTGCCAGCTAGCCTCACCGACCCGGGTAAGTATCGTCTGAGCGGTCCTGGCTCACCCCTTGACTTTGCTACTTCAGAATGCATGCCAATGAAGATCTCTACCTACCCATCCCACATGCAATCTGCCACACAGTGGGGTTAGCCTAGCGCTTGACCCCAACTGCCCCAAAACCAGGTTAGAAGGTAATATTACGTGGGTAATACGTATTACGTGGGTAATACGATGAGACCGATCAGTGTCAAACTACAGGAACATTTAAGAGCCACTAAACTACTTCAGGAGGATAAATCTGCAATCGCAGCACATGTAGCAGAAACCGGACATTCGATTGCTTTCCAGGAAACTCGCTCACTCTATAATGAAGCCAAAAATAGACAGAGGAGAAACCTGGAAGCGATCTCTATTTCTCAAAGAAGATTGTTAAATCCTTTGAATAGACAGCAAGAATTGGTATATGTCAATAAAATATGGTTTCTTTTTTAAAATAGAACGTAACCTCAACCGCCGACGAAGAGGTTTCCTCCGGTCAGCACGGAGTTGAACGCATCCGTTTCTGATTAACTAATTAGCTTTTCCCACGCTCTCTCAGCGGTTCAGCTTGATAAGTCTGTAAGGTATTTTCTCAGGTATAGGACCATCTGCCGGCTGGTGCCGGGTTTATGCTTTGAAAAAATCCCAAGCGAGGGAAGAAACATAAGCAGAGGAGTAAAGTCTTTTTCTTGTCTGTTCTGGATAATCCTTGGACGTTGTTACCGTTGGCTACTGGCGAAGGTACTAAGGTTAATAAGGAATTTCTCCAGACAAACGCTGTACAAGTTATAAAACTTTATTTCTTCAACAAAAGTTTACATGGCTGATAATCCCATATATCCTATTTCTCTACAAACGGGTCAGAAGGCTCAAAAGTCCTTGCTGCAGGTCCTTGAGGAAAATGTTGGCACTAGCCATGGAAAGGTGGCACCTAAACCGTGCCGGTGAAGTATAAACAATATCAGGGTGAGCAATAGTTGCTCCACCTTGTGCATTGAAGATCTTCCTCATTTAAATGTTCACCTTGTGCTGAGCAATATCAACATGACGCAGGTGAAATGCCTTACACCAAACTCTACGTGGCAGCCTGTCAGACCAGAGGATAGCAATCTCCGGAATCCAACCCCCAACTATGGTGATATCCTTAGCGACCTGCAGCCTCAAGGACAAGGAAGTCCTCTGAGGGGAACGTTGCGGAACACCTACGATCCCTCCGTCTCACCCCGCCCCAGAACACATGGCACATGATGGGCAAGAACTGAAAGGCCTCTTATACTTTTGGATAGTTATGTAGAAGGTAATACTAGTAGGCCTTGTTCTTTCCTGTTCCCAAAGTTCTACCTAACTATTAAGATACAAAAATTCTGACCAAACTGAACATGGCAACTCTTAACTTCCATTCACAATGTCATCTAGGATAGAGCAGCTACAAAATGTACACATGAATATGCTTTCAACATGATCAAGGTTTTCTAAGAAAGCAACAAATCTGAAGGACAATCAAGTATCTTTAACAGCTCTGCCACTTTATTTGACAATCTTTTGCTTGCACATGAGGACTGCCACACTACGAATATACAAACAAACAAATGCTCTGGATCATTGTTATTTCCTCTTCACTGAAGAGGAATGGGAGTGAAAACTTCTGTATATTAGTTATACAATTCTTTCTGTGTAGCTCCTAGTGAGCCAAGCTTGTTAGAGTAGGTCACTTTTTCCGGTCAGTTCCATCAAGGATGCATTTGTACATTATGATACTATAATTCTTTTCAGTATTTTCAATCAAACAGAACATTTCAGTGTTCTTTTTTTTGCACAATGTTGTTTATGGAACCTAGTAAAATTTGCAATAGATTGCAGGGCTTCTTATGTGCACAGAGGAATTATCTTTAAAGCGAGGAGCAGAATACATGCACACCAGAGAGCCCTCTGCAATTTGCATTTCTGTGCCAAACTGAGTTACCGTAGTCTCGCATCCCACTGCAGAAGCATAACCCTTTCCCCATGCCCTCCTTTATCCACAGCATCTGATACCTTTGGCACATATTCACCTATGGGAAAAACAGCCAAATAGGCTTTTAAGATTAAAACAAGGATTAACCACCCTCTGTCACACATGGAATTTGGTATCAGAGGAAGCAAAAGGAACAATAGCTTAATAATATGATTGAGTTTGTAAGTTTAACACTCACGGTTTGCCTCCTGGGATGCCTGTCAGATTCGGAGGGATGCCTGGGACTCGCATATGATGATGTGGATCAAAACCAACCTGAAATTTTCCCACAACAGAACAAAGGAAGGTCATGGTATTAGTGGAAAATGCTCAGTTTTGACCCATCTGCCTTAAACCAGAAGCTCCAAATATATATATATATTTTTACAGAAAGGGCATACGAAGAGCCCTACTGAATCAAGCTGAGGAGTCGTCTATTCCAATATCCTGTTTCTAAAAGTGGCCAACCATTCGCCTCTGGGAAGCTTACAAGCAGGGCACTGAGGCAACAACTCTCCCCAGGGAATACTCTCAGATCAGACATTTCACACATAGCTGTCCAAGATACACAGTGTAGTAGCTAATGAGAAAACATGTCTGGCAATGGCCACCTTTACTCTTAGTCCAGGGGTGAGCACACAAGGACATGGAACATCCTGTAATCACAGCATATTTTAAAAGAGCCCTATGGGCGGGATTTTCAGAAAAAAATAAAAAGGAAACTTCTACAATGATAATTATTGTATGCATACGTACAAAGAAAAACAACAACACAAACACAACTCCAGCAGGCCACATGTCTTCGGTATGGCAATGCTGCTTCCTGGCCCACCAAGCAATAATGCTGACATTACGATCTATGTAGAAACCATGGAAAATGCTTTTGCACTATGGAATCTCCATTCAGAAACCATCATATGCGAGAACTGTTCATCTTATGAATTGCCCCTATCACATGGAACAGGGATCAGCAACTGAAGGTCTGACAAACAAATCCTGACCTTCTAAGTACTACTAGCTGACCCTCCAGTTGCCAATCTAAAGGTTAATGGCTACAACAATGGCAAGAGAAATGAGGCAACAGAAGAAGGCACCTGGTCCATCTACTTTCAATCTATTCCTTAAAATGGCCTTCCTATAAATATAGCTGTTGATCAGGTTCACGAAGAGTTTCTACCTCAGAACACATTTTTCATGCAAATATGTATTGAGGGAATATTAATGGAAGGGTTCAAGGAGAAGTTTGGACCTCCCCTAGCAACTGTTTACCTCTCCGAGAGCCCTGCCTCACACTGTGAAAGTCATCGCCTTGAACAACACCACGTCTGTCCCATTCCTGAGCACAAGGAGGACTCACTTGGACACAAACTACACACACAGGGAAAACTTACCACTGGAGACCTCCCATAAGCTGCAGCTGCCGCAGCCGCAGCCGCTGCTGCACTCATTTGGGGCGAGATGTTATGCAGACCAGCATATGCAGCTCCAGGACTGGTCAGTTCACCATTCATTCCAGCATGGGGCACTATTCCAAATGGGGCAGGGTAAGGACAAGGTACTGCCATTGGTGTTCTTAGGCCTGAAGCTACCAAAAGAAAAACCCAGAGAAAATTTTTTTTAAAAAGCTTTTTAAAAAGAATACAAAAACAGAATGCCAATAAAGAATTATTTCATGGACTGTACTGCTTCAGACTGCAGCTGGGAAATTTCATGTATGAAATGCCTTTCCTGTAGAAAACTAGCTTGGTCATTTGCAGGGATTTTTTTTTCACATTAATAATTATTATTGTAATTAAGAATATTTATATACTGCTTTTCAACAGATAGTTCACAAAGCAGTTTAAATAGCAAATCAATAAATTTGTGAGCCCTTCCCCAAGGCGCTCACAATCTTAAAATAATAATAATAATAATGCAGAAGAGACACCAGCATCAGCTGGGGAAGACCTGCTGGGGTAAAGCGGGACAGTTGCTCTCCCCCCCCCCCGTTAAATATAAGAGGACACCACTTTAAATGGTGCCTCTTTACCCAGTTAGTATGGAAAAGCATTTGAGTAAGCATTTCACCTGCAATCCTAAATGTTTAAATTATCTCTAACACAAACAGGAGACAATTATTACTAATTATTTATATAGCGTGCTTTGTGTGTGTAAAGTGCTTCATTGTCTTTGTGTTCATCTGCACAGCATAGCTGTTAGACGAGGGAGAGAGAGAGATCAACTTGCCTAAAGTCCATCCAATAAGCCCAGAGTGGCATCTGAACTCGCATCCAAACCCAACACTCTTTCATTAAACTTCAACCGCTGTCATTGAGTGCAGTGCAGCAGAATAATCTTAAAAAGAACAGCATTTCTCCCTTAGTGGTCTAACGTCTACTAACCTAACGGGTCGACTCCCGGTGGCTTGCCAGGTACGGGCCTCAGTCCGGGTGTAGAATTACTGCCTGGAGTAGGAGCATCAGTCCGTGGAGTGGGGGTACTTGATTTAGACACAGGGGTGGTGGATTTCTCATTCTAATATAGAAAGATGCAACTTACTTTAGTTCCTTTTCAGATTATGATAGCAAACATACATGAAAAACTGGGCTAATGTGCACAGATCCTCTTTCCGTTTCAACTAAGGATACAATTGCCAAGTTGTAACTTGTACGGAGGCCACAGCAAATGCAAATTGCACAAGTCCCATTTTTTTCAACAGGCTCTACACAGGTGTACTTCTTAGCAGACTGCATTGCAAGAAAAACACACATGGTGCATATATGGGTGTTATTACTGAGAAAAACCTATTTCCTTTTAGTCTTTGAAGTGATTCCAGCAAAAGTAGAAATCCAGACATTATGTGGTGGAGATTGTAGGCGCTACTACTTGTATAATCAATCATGCACTCACTGTACAAAAAAGCTTGGCATGCACCAACTCAGTTACTCTCACAGAAACAGGGAACAAAGACTGTGATGACTTGATAAAAAAGGTACCCAACAATCAGGCAAGAAAGGATTTCAACTGAGCTACTGCATTCCAACATCTGCAGGGTGAATTCACACAAGTGCCTCTCTCCTTTCCACCCAAAAGTGTGAATAAGTGGAATGGACATTGGATATTTCAAATACTTTATCTCAGATATCTCTATGACAACCCTGTAAAGTAAACCAGCATTATAGGTTGAGTATCCCTTGTCCGGACTGCTTGGAATGGGAAGTTGTCTGGATTTCAGATTTGTCTGGATTTTGGAATATTTGTATAAATATAATGAGGTATCTTGGGGATGGGACCCAAGTCTAAACACAAAATTCATTTATATCTTATTACACCTTATACACATAGCCTGAAAGTAATTTTATACAATATTTTTAATAATTTTGTGCTCCAGCATGCCTTGTGCTATGCCAGCCAGGTGCTGGAAAAAGTTCTTTTTTTAAACAAAAAGTCATAGCCCAAAAAATGTCTGGATTTCAGATGACTGGATAAGGGGTATTCAACCTATACCAGAGGTTCTCAACCTGTGGTACGAGTACCCCTAGGGGTACGCGGACCAACGGCAGGGGGTACGCCAGAGCCTGCCCCTTATCAGCATCAATCAGTAGTTAATTACTTGTTAATTAGAACTTAAATTCAATCCTGTGTCTGTCTGTCTGTCTTTCTCTCTCTCACACACACACATACAGTTAAGTAAGACATTTTTTCACATTTAAAATAGTTTTAGTACTTTTTATTTAACTATTAATTAGCAGGGGGTACTTCAGAAAATTAGACCGTGATAGGGGGTACCCGGGCCTCCAAAGGTTGAGAACCCCTGACCTATACTATACAACACTATCATAGGGGAGGAAGCCGAAACAGAGTGGTAGCCTATACATATCATATTATTATTATTAATATTATTAACAGGCTACTAGTCGCATGCAACACTTTGTTTTAGTATATCTAGATCAAGCCTGGGAGTTTGGGATAACCAAGATTTGGATAACAGATTATTGAAGTTGATGACTACTATCCCAAGAGGTGTTTCTCTTCATTTTTTCAGTGTTACGGTACAGTGGTGCAAAATACCTATTGTTTGTACATAATTCACCATTTTTTTCCTCTCAAAGGGCTGTCGTGCTTTCAATTTTCTGTGGCCCTTAAATAATGGTGTGAAATGTTCAAGTGCTCTGTCCTACAGAGAGGACCATGCACAAAGCATGAGTTTCAGACCACAAAGGTAATTTACCACAGTCACAAAAAGTGAAGAAAGCCAGCACTACTCTGACGTTGCAAGAAGCCTGTCTCTGAATTGTGACTTGTTATGCAAGTCAAGAAAGGCTCTTGTAAATGACAGATTACTTTTTAGATAGAAAATGATTGTAGTTGAACATAGCCCAGTAATACAAATAAAGCCAGGAACCAAATCACATCCAAGCAGGAAGCTGAATTTACTGTAAACTGCCATACAAAAAAGATATATATTCAAAGAACCCCTGTGTGCTCTTATTTATCCACAGGAATGGCAAGCTTCCTGACATGAAGAAAAAAAATCACAAGAAAAGGCATATACATCATTGCAGACACTGCTAGCCGAATAAACCTCCATCGCCCCCAAAGATCCCGGGTTTCAATAGTATTTTTCTGTAGAAATGCACTGAAGTGATTTTATATCAAGATGTGCAACTGGGACACATCTCATTATTTTCTCTCTCTGTTTCGACACCCAATGGTGCACACAGAGATATGAACACAGACACTTACAAGGCTAAGTTCTTTGGATTTGGAGGAAGGAGTACTGCTGGAAGATGCTATAGAGGCTGGGCTAATTGGTGCATCTTTCTTGAGTAGACGGGTCTTGTCCAAGCCATTCTCCCTTGGGGAATGTGCTGGGCTTCCTCGTGGAGATGAAGGATCCTGAAGACAAACTGTAGTTATTATCAGGGCATCCTACTTGGTCTAGGTTAAGTGAGCAACATATGGCTCCACTGAACATTGCCTTCGAAATGAAACCCATAGACCTTCTCTATGGTTTTTAATGGCTTGTAGCTAAACATACTCCCATCCCAGGGTGTGGAGTAATGTCACTGTGACAACATTACAGAGATTACATTGGATTTAATTAAGACAAGCAATTGATTCCATTTTGCAAACAGAACCAAGAGGCTACTAACAGTAGATGCCACTACTACTTATGATTAGATCAACCCAATTGACCCAACTCTAGATATATGCATTCAACACCCAGTGGCATTCAAAAACTACAGCCAAAACACAATGGTATTTAAAGTGTCTGTACCTCATTGGAAACATCAACCACCAAGTTGTCATCACTTTTTTCACCATCACTATCCTGCACAGAAGATGAAAAATGCTTCAACATTCCAGAAGTCTGTAGACTTATATAAAAGTTACAGTTTTATTCAAGTGAGGATGACTAGCCTTGTACTGCCAAAACAATTACAGGAATAAACATGTCACGGCTGACAAACCTATTCCATGTAAGTTACAGCACAATCCTATTCCCCTCAAGCAATGGCGGAGTGTGCGCTCCACTGGCACAGACTGTTGCAAAACTGCCGTAAAGGGAGTTTACGACTATGTATCAGTAAGCAGCACTAGCAGGAAGGCCTGTACCTTCCCGCTGGCGCCAGTGCAAGGAGGAACGCGCGCCGGAGAAGGTATGGTCCATGCCGAGTGGAGCAGGGAAGGGCAGGGAGGGGTGAAATGGGTTGGTGTGTGCGGCGATGGGGGCGGGCAGATCAGGTCCGGGAGGAGGCAGGATTGGAGGCCTATCCTATACCCCTTCTCGGGCCTGATCCACTGACATGGATCAATTTGTACTTGTGCCAGCCATATGGCAGGCACTGGTCTGAGCAGACCCATGGCGCCACTTGGGGCTTTCCCTGGGGCAAGAGAATGAACGTCCCCTTATCTTAAGAAGACTTCCCACCACCTAAATTACCCCGCAGGATGCAGTGTAGCCTGCGCTGGTGGCGCTGCTGCAGCAGTGCAGGGAAGGTTAGGTAGAATTGGGCTGCCCATTTGTAGACAATGGTCCATGGACCATAACAGTACAGTCAATCTTTGGCATCCTGAGGCTCGTTACTGAGGCTACCCAAGTTAAAAGCTGAATTTAAATTAGGTACGTGCAATATAAATGATTTACTCACATAACGGGCTGCTATTTCCTTTTCTTCAGTTTTCTGCTTTTTGCTGTCAGAGGAGTAGTCTGTTGAGTTTCTGTGCTTCTCAGAGGCTCTGAAACTAGCTGATGGAGACACAGAGGAGCTCTGAAATTAGAGAGAAGGAAAAAATAGTGACTGATGGAACAATTCCACTGTCCTTTGGAAAGGTTTACGTGCTTTTGCATCAAGGAGATGACCAACAAACTAAAGCTGTCTTCACACATACAGATTGTCGTATTTCATGAGACACAAGCCCTATTCACATTTTATATTCCAATCGACACACAAACTATCTGTGTACATATGATCTTCAACAGCACAGAAATCCATACTCCACACACATAATCCAGACAAAAAGGAGAGGAGGAAATATGTACACCACTCTGAGCTCCTTGGAGGAAGGGTGGTATAAAAATGTGAAAATAATAATAAAATACTCCATATTTTTGCAGGAACCAACCCATGTTGACTTTCAAAATGAATGTACATAGTTTGAACAAAAATGGGTATGCTGTATTGACACCTGTATATGTATACAAAGTAATATGAATAGCCCTAATGAGATACAAACTATTCCACTCTGTTCTGCTTCTCATGAAATATTAGGGGACGACAATTACTACTTGGGAATCCCAAATCTGCTATGTCAAAGTGCTAGCCTCCAAAAAGATCACAAGCAGATTGGCCGTTAGACACTCCCAACTTTCCATTGCAAACAAGCACGCTTGAGTGCTTACAAATTTAACTACTGAATAAAAAAATCATGAGGACTACTACTTGTGACCAGATGCACTGGGCCCGGCCAAAAGAGGTGTGCCTTTTCATTGGACAAATCTAAATTATGGAATAGATTCCTCCCATGAAAGGTGTGTCTCCTTTGCTCTCTTTTAAACATTTATTGAAAGTGTTTGTCATCAGGCTTTTTTTTGGTAAGGGTTTTTTGTTTGTTTGTATGGTGACTGCTCCTGGTTTTTTATTACTGACTGTTGTCTATTATACAGTATATTTAATTAATATAATTGTTTTGTCTTAGGCCTTGTAACCTGGCCTGAGTTTATGTATGTATATAGAAATGTGGGATCTAACAATAAATATAAATAAAATATAATGGTGCATTGTTTAGCACGTGTGTTTTATGGCTAGAATCATACATTACTGTTATGACACGAGAGTTCCTTCCAGTTTGGTCCCATGCTGCAAAATATATGCTGCAACACAATATCTGTAACAAAGAACCATGTGGAGCCAGTGTAGACAACAATCACACCAGCAACCCATGAATGTGATCTACATCTTACTGAGCAGATCCACACACCCAGTTCTCCCCCCATATTAGATAGTAGCTTCATTTTTTCGGCTACCCTTGAATGTTTTACAGAAAGATCTGGTTTACATGAAAGATTCAAGATGCACTGAAATGAGAATTAGTACCAGTACAAAGAAGTTGCATCTATAAAGGGCTCAGGTTTTTCCCCTGGGCTGGCCTACAGGGGCGGGTCGCAACCGAAGGGGTGACGACAAAGAGGTTGGCCCAATTCAAGGTGCTGTTTTGACATTTAAAACCCCTTTATGGATTGGGGCCAACGTATTTGAGAGACTGCCTTCTCCTGTATTACCCAGCTTGTCCTCTCTGATCATCAGAGAAGGCCCTTTTAGATATGTTGTCACAGAGTCTTGAAACAGGGCCTTCTCAGTAGTGGCATCTGTACTATGGAATTCCCTCTGTTTTAAGAACAGCTCCTTCTTAAGAAGCCTTTTCACGAGGTCTAAAAAACATGCCTTTTTCAGCAAGCCTTCGGATTTTAGCCTTGGTGCTTTTAAGTATGTTATTGATTATGGTATTGTATATGCTCTGTCTTCTGCTGGCTGTTTTAAATGTTTATACTTTTAATATTTTTATGTTGTCAATATTTTTTATTTTAGAATTTGATTTTAATTGATTGTATAATATTTGTTGTAAGTTGCTTTGGGTACCTTTAGGAGAAAAGCAGGATCAAAATCAAATAAATAAATAAAATAGCAACAGTTTCAGACCAGGGCCAGATTGTTTTTCCCCATGTTCCAATAATATTTAAAACTAGACCTTTTTACACATCTTTATGCAAATGATTTTATGCATGTCTTAAGAATACCCCTGCTCTATTTATATTCATTCCACAAATGGAGAGAAGGCAGAGGATAATTTGAATTCAATTCACTATGACACATCTTTTTTTTAAAGTAATTGGCTGCAATAAAGGGGGAAACTAATTACTGAATGACAATTAGAATGATGGCTAAAGAGCCAAGAGTAAACCACTGCACTTATTTAAACCAAAATATTTATTTTCATAAATTTGAAACCACATGGATACATTTTTCTCAATCTAGTTAGCCTCAGTGCCACAAATACAGTACTCTTTTAATCTTTATTTTGGTGCTTAATAAAGTTATAATTTAGAGAACACTACTAGCATGATAAAGTAGCTAATTATGACTAGCTGATCTGTACTCTGGGGCAACACATCCTGCGTAGAAGCTGAATTGCTTTCTAGGGCATAATCAAGCACGCGCACACCTGCCTTGCAGTCATCATCCTAGCTCACCTGAAGCTATAGAACTTCAATCCTGTCCCCAAATTTAAAGAGCAATATGTTCACCTAGTTCCGTGACAGCGAACCTATGACACACGTGTCACAGGCAACACACGAGATCATTTTGGGTGACATGCCAGTGTTTCCCCCAGGGCCCTGACACACCTTATATTTTTTCAAAAGTTTTACAGGCCTTTCTTGAACATTTAGGGAAGGGATTTTAGCAGACCTCTTTCAAATTACTAAAACTCAGCAACAAAAAAGTCACTAATTGATGTTAAATAAAATGCAATGTGTTCTATAGTTGTTTTCAGTTCAATCCAAAATTACTACTAAAAGTAGCAATAGTCAAAGTACTATTAAAAGTATTTTTGGGGGGATGTGGCACACCAGCAGAGTCAAGTTAGGCATGTTTGCCATCACTGACCTAGTTGAACAGTCATTTACTTTCTCCCTGGAAATTGTGGTGGGAAGCTGAGAGACCTCTAGCATTCAGCATTCTCAAACTAATTGCAGGATCAAGGTAGGTGGGAAGAAACTTCATTTCTCCTTCTGATTGGATACATGATCATATGGAGAAACTACAATGTGAGCCAACAGCTTACATCAGAACAGCCACAGCCATTTCTGGAATGATGGTTGCCATTCACTTACGTGTATTTACAGGTTGAGTATCCCTTATCCGGACTGCTTGGGACGGGAAGTTGTCTGGATTTTGGAATATTTGTATAAATATGAGATATCTTGGGGATGGGACTCAAGTCTAAAAACAAATTCATTTATGTCTCATTTACACCTTATACACATAGCCTCAAGGTAATTTTATACAATATTTTAAAATAATTTTGTGCCCCAGCATGCCTTGCGCTATGCCAGCCAGGTGCTGGAAAAGGTTTTTTGTACAAAAAGTCATATCCCCCAAAATGTCTGGAAGTCCGGATAAGCGTTAATCTACCTGTAGCTGCTTAATGCATGTGAAAGTTGTATGTACAGAGAGGTATACAAATCGTCCAAGAAATGCACTCTAATAAAGCCTGGATGAAGCAGGTAAGTCCCACTTACCTCAATGAGACCTACCCACAAGCAAATTTTCTAAGATGACATCTTTATGATGAAAAATGTATCAAAACGGAGATATTCATCAAATGTACAGTTGGCCCGCATCATACACAATGGGTAGAGGCGTTTGAAAATGGTGGGGTTTTTTTGGGAAAATTTGTTGAATTAAAACGCAAAATGTGTTTTGTGTTTTTATTCACAGGTGCAAATTCTTAAGCATCAATTTCAGGTTTAATATCATTACATTGCAGCTTTCAATGCAAAAAACAAACTATTCAATTATTTCTATCTGGAAAAATAATCTGTTTCAACCAGATGCATTCCAAAACCAGTAGAGAGCTGGTAATTTGGTTCCAATTTGAAAATGTGTTTTGTGTTTTTATGCAATTATCAACAACAACAACAACAACAACAAAAACACTCCTAGCAATGAGTTATGTTCCAAGGCTGGAGCATAAAGCCAAAAGCTCCTTAGCATAGTCTTTTTTAAAAATTGTCTAAGCAATGCTTTGACATTTGGCCATGTTTAACTTTTATCCATGCTCCGGTCCCTAACCAGACGAAAGTGCAAGGTATTTCTGTACTCAAAATTGCCTTGAAATCCCCGACATATGGAAAATGTATACCGTGTCTTTAAAAATGACGAGACACAGGTAGGAACAGCAGGTTCATTCTCCAATCTCAGGCTTCCTCCCTCCATTCTATTTAATAAGTAGAATGGCAAGTGGAAATGCCTGCATTATTTAAACTGCTGTTTTTTTAGTTTTTGTTTTGGCTTGCAGACTGTATAAAGCTGAATTCACGCAAGTCTATCAGTGATAGACTATCACACACAAGATGCGAGCTGACTATACTTTCCCAAAGAAACTGCACTGCATAGGCTAGTCTAATCCCATCACTGAGAGCATTAGGTGGCAATGCATGTCTCCTTGAAACCACTTACATGATATGCTAAACATGCCATTAGTAGGGGCAGTCGTTCTCGGTAATAATGAAATAAAAATACATGACACTACTTTCTGTACAAGCCCCCGCCCCGAAATCTGCAAAAAAGCCCACACCGTTTTCTAACACTTCTACATACAGTGGGCCCTTGCCAACTGCGGATTTGAATTTACCATCTGTGGAGGGAGGGTTCCCACTGGGATGGAGCCATTTTACCTTTCTTAAAGCGCCGCCCAGGTCCGCCACCCACTTCTACAGTCCAGTGCCGCATGGTAATGTCCTAAAAGCCTGTTTAAAAGGAAAGAAAATGCGACCGGAAGTGACTTCTGGTTGCACGTAAAACCGGAAGTCACTTCTGATTGATTTTTTTTCTCCTTTTAACAGGATTTTAGGACATTATCATGAATCACAGGTCTGTAGAAGTGGGCCTTGGGCCTGGGCGGCACTTTAAAAAAGGTAAAATGGCTCCCCGGCCTCCCCCGCGGATTTAAATACACACGGTTTTTGGCATCCGCAGGGGTTCCAGGAACGGAACCCCCATGGATGCCAAGGGTAAACTGTATTGGTAATGACTGTGGCTGCATCTGTTGATGCTATACCACCTAAATCCCCTACCTGGTACATTTTTAAAGTGATTATTAAAGTGATTATAATTTTAAAAAATGTATTAAAAACTACCGCTTTCAGTAATTTTATTTTGGAAAACACTGAAATTTGCTTTTTGAAAACACAGTTTTGGACTGCCTCTAGCCATTAGAGATACCACATGAATAGAAATCTTTATCATGAACCCTAGAGGTGGTACAGGTGCAACCACACATAAGAATATAAGAAGAGCCCTGCTGGATCAGGCCAAAGGCCCATCTAGTTCAACTTCCTGTATCTCACAGTGGCCCCACCAGATTCCTCAGGGAGCACACAAGACAACAAGATACCTGTATCCTCATCCCCACCGTCTTTTTATCCTTGCACCCGCCAGGGTAGATGTGAAGAGACTCTAAGAACATAAGAACATAAGACGAGCCCTGCTGGATCAGGCCAAAAGCCCATCTAGTCCAGCTTCCTGTGTCACACAGTGGCCCCACCAGATGCCTCAGGGAGCACACAAGACAACAAGATACCTGTGTCCTGTCGCCACTCCCTTGCACCTGGCACAGAGAAAACCCACTTCTAAAACCAGGAGGTTGCTTATGGCTTGTAACCTGTGATGGTCTTTTCCTCCATGAATCTGTCCAAACCCCTTTTAAAGGCATCTAGGCCAGATGCCATACCACATCCTGTGGCAAGGAGTTCCACAGATGAATTACACGCTGGGTAAAGAAATATTTTCTTTTGTCTGTTCTAACTCTCCCTCCACTCAATTTTAGTGCATGTCCCCTGGTTCTGGTGTTGTGCGAGAGGGAGAAGAATTTCCCTCTATCCACTCTCTCCATCCCATGCATAATTTTATAAGTCTCAATCATGTCCCCCCTCAGGCGCCTTTTTTCTAGGCTGAAAAGCCCCAAACGCTGTAGCCTTTCCTCATAAGGGAGGTGCTCCAGCCCACGAATCATTCTGGTCGCTCTTTTCTGCACCTTTTCCAATTCAACTATATCCTTTTTGAGGTGTGGTGACCAGAACTGGACACAATACTCCAGATGTGGCCTTACCATCGATTTGTACAAGGGCAGATTGGCCGTTTTATTCTCAATCCCTTTATTAATTATCCCGAGCATGGAATTGGCCTTCTTCACAGCCGCCGCACACTGGGTTGAGACACTTTCATCGACCTGTCCACCAGCACCTCAAGATCTCTCTCTCTCTTGATCCGTCACAGACAACTCAGAACCCATTAGCGTATATGTGAAATTTTGGTTTCTTGCCCCAATGTGCATCACTTTGCACTTACTTACATTGAAGCGCATCTGCCATTTTGCTGCCCATTCTCCCAGTTTGGAGAGGTCCTTCTGGAGCTCTTCACAATCCCTGCTGGTCTTCACCATCCGGAAAAGTTTAGTGTCATCTGCAAACTTGGCCACCTCACTGCCTATCCCCGACTCCAGGTCATTTATGAATAAGTTGAAAAGCACTGGTCCCAAGACCGATCCTCGGGGCACACCGCTTTTCACCTCTCGCCATTGTGAAAATTGCCCATTGACTCCCACTCGCTGTTTCCTGGTCTTCAACCAGTTCCTAATCCACAAGAGGACCTGCCCTCTTATTCCCCGACTGTGGAGTTTTCTCAGGAGCCTTTCATGAGGGACCGTGTCAAACGGCTTCTGAAAATCCAGATATATAATATCCACAGGTTTGCTCGCATCCACATGCCTGTTGACCTTTTCAAAAAACTCTACAAAATGGCAGGAACCAGTCCAATGTACAGTATATCAGACAACTGCACAATCCCTTTTAATGTAATGGATCGCTATTCGTTGTTGAAATCAGGTGTCTAAGATAGTCGGAAATATCCTCCCTGACCATGTTCAAATTCATAAAGGAGATAATAGAGAGTCATGCAGAAAGCCATAAATATCTCACCAGCAAGAGGGCAAGCATCAGTGTGCTGTCTGCTTGCAGTAATTAGTACATCAGATTACTTGAACAAGCCAAGAGTTATTACTACCTTTCAACCCCCAATGTCCGCTGAAGATTACTTACAATAGCATGCGTGGCTCAAAGTGCAACAGGGGAGGAAGGCAATACAGTGAAATAAGGAACATGCTGCCACAAGCTGGCCTCTCCCAAGCCACACTATTCAACCATTTGATAAAGCATCTTAGACCGCTGACCTCAGGTGGGTAACGAAGAAAGAGCAATTCAGTGAAATTAGCATTAGAAATAATTACTAAAGACAAGAGAACCTTCCCATGCAATACGGTTGGGAACTCGCAAAACCTTTGCAAAATGCAATAATTCCCTAGTGTAACTTTAGAACTCTGGGACAATGGTGCATTTTTGAGCACCATAATTAAAACACTTATTCCCAACAAAGTGGGAATTATAATTGACCATCCAGAAGTATTAGGAAAAAACCACAGTAAAAGCTGAGGATACTCAGCGCCAAGGTCAATTATAATATAATTATCTGAATGGCATTATTGCCATTATAAAGTCTGCTCAAAGTACAAAAGAAATGAACAAAAAGTGATAATGTATGTATAGCAGGCAAATGACCTTAGAAAGAGGCTAATTGGCTGTGTTTGCACCTGCACAGGGACCTGCCAGGTAGAATGAAATGTCTGCTCCTACCCACTTAGATGAAACTCTAGGGGGAGAGGCTTCTAGAAAATTTGGGTCATGATCATTCAGCACAACTGAAACCATATGTGCACTCGTGTACAGCCCATTTACTTCTTACAACTATGCAGAGGCCAACTTGTTCCTTCGTCAGTCAGGGCAAACATGGGTACCAGAGACAGCACACAATGCATAGTTTTTGCAGATACATCAAAGTTCAAAACAGAAAGCAGCCTAGAATTTTCTAAAAATTGTATTCTTGTATTGGATAAAAATTGTATTCTTCATTCTGCTCAGTTCAGAGAGGAAGGTCCGTTCTCCACTGCATCATAGAGATTTAGGGTTCTGGCCAACAGAACTGGCTCCTGGGGGCCCTTGGCGAACTGCCTTCCATGGCCCTCCCCCATCTGAAAGATGGCCCTGAAAGAGTCACTCTGTCACCACTGCATAAAGCTGACCAGCACAGAGGTCATTTCAGAGATCAGCAATGGATGTTTGGAGGGCCCTTGGCTGCCCAACTATGCTGACCCTGCTGCTGGCCCTGCTAGTTGGAGGTAGTTAGGTACACCTATGTGTTATTGAAATCAAAGAGAATTAAGCAGTTCTCTGTGTACATAAGCCTTATTGATTTCAAATTGTGTACCTGACTCTCTCTCGATTGTGCCCTTTGGCAGGTCCACCAACCAGCATTTTGATATCAAAAGCTACCAATGAGCTTTGCAAACACTCAAGAACAAACTATTTCCATCACATGGGCCCTTCACTGATAAGTGAAATGTTGTTAGTAATCCAAAGAAACTATGATGTTAAAAGGCAGTCTGATGTTTTAATGGCATTTTACCCTGATGATTAAATGAAACTAACAGAAAGCAGTGTCCTATATGACAAAGTATAAATGCTTAATTGTGGTAGCTAACATAGAACAGACATAGGATCTTAACATGAAAAAATTAAGAGGCTTTTTGTTTTAATCAGAAGTCTACATAAAGCAAAATACTGTCAAAATGGGTTGGCACTAACAGCAACATCGTAACAGAAAATCTGCAAGGAAACACGTCAGGTATTCCAATTCTGCTACACCAAGGAAGGCTGTTCTGTGCTCAGCTGATTTGCCAAAATAATTTGTATTTGGTGTTTTGAGCATATAATGCCCCATGCAGAAAGAAAGTAGGAACAAGGTATCAGTCTGCCAGAAAAGTAGCTGTTTTAAAATACTCACACGGTAATAAATGCAAGGTCATATATTTCACACAGTTGGCCCTTGGAGCCCCCCCCCTTCCACCAGAAGCAAAGCACTACGTTTCCCCCTCTTTAATAACATTACAGTAGATTAATTTAATGTCAGATACAAGGTACTGAGCTAGCCAACCCATTTTATGTGTCCTTAAACAGCGAGTCAAATTAATTAGGCTGTTCTTACCTAAATTGAGGAAGAGTGTTGTGAAAAAGAAAACTCAAAGCGTAAATGCTTAATCATAGTTGTAAGACTGGCGATATATAAACATTTAACTAATTTGGAGGGTCTTGCTAAGCTGTCTGCAGGCTTCTTGCAATATAGGCAGTTAAATACACACAGCGTTTGTACGGATAGCTCAAGTCACACAGCATTACCCAGCAAAGATACCGCTCAATGTTGATAGAATTGGGCTTCAGCATGGAGTGTCATTTCTCTTGCCCCCTCTTGATACACAACTGCACAAAGGCAAACCTAACTGGTGTTTAAAGCAACAGAAAGGGCCACTACTTTGTGCCGCACAGGTGGATGTTTAAAATTAATCCTTTAGCATACCGTTTCCTCTGCAATCATTGACTAAGCCAATATAACATGTATGAGACCTTGCTGCAACCAACCTGTGAAGGGTCAAAGGAGAGTGAAAGTAACCAGCCATGCTGAAGTAGAGCCGGGGGAAGGTCATTGAGGAGCACAGCGGCAGGACAGGGAAAAGAGATGAGCTTAGGGGAAAGGTCACTGGAATACTATCATAGGAAGGTTAATAAAAATAAAGGCACATGGTATGATAACAAGAACCCCTTTGCAGGAAAATGAATAGGGGGAAATACAGGCAGGAAAAAATACACTGAAGGATATTTCTGGTCTGGAAATGAAGCACTCACTCAATTGGGACCACAAAGACAAAAACTGTTCAAAATTCACAATACATCATCAGACCTGCTCTTACGCTTACCTGCAAGTTGGGTGTGACCCCCTCCCCCCACCTACATATTTCCTAAAACTTTCCATTCTCCATGCTAAAAAGGGAAGTACTTCGCAAACACGCACGGTATCCCTTAGTGCACACACCAGGTGTTACGCTGTTCTCAAAAGAGATTGGTAAAGTTGCTACACACAGAGGACTCCCATGCATGCATGCATGCATGCAGAGCTGCTGGATTACAATCAGTGTAATTAAGGAAAGATAGATTTAGACTGTAAAGTGAAGATCCATAAATCATAGTTTCCTGAATATGTAAGACTGCTTGGAGGTGATGAGGTAAGGTTAGTTCAAGAAAAAAGAAAAAAGGAAGATGATCAGGCACAAAGCAGGTTCCTGGCACATCTGAAGGTTGTGGCCAGTAAAGCAGAACTGACATGGTTTGTACATGTATCTGTTATCTGCTTTCTTGTACCACACAAGACACATGCTCAATTATTTATTGAATTTATACCCCGCCTTCCCCCCCCGCATAGGGGGGACCCCAAGTGGGGGGACCCAAAGCGGCTCAAATGTACATTAGGGTTCCTCTTCACAGCCCTCTTAGGCATAGTTGGTCATCTGCACATTCAGGCAACTGCATGTGGCCATCACCAGCAAAGGCAGTCAAGGGAGATGTGACAGGGCATGCCAAAATCTACATGCGCCAAATTTGAGCATTTGGATGCGAGCATTCAGGAGACCAGACACTTGCAGTGGTGTGTTAAAAACTGAACACCTGCAAAGTTTAGCATGCCCCATCACCCTTCAGAGGACCATTCCCACTCATGGCAGTGGCAGCTTGCCAGCAGCTTGAGCAGGCAGCTGCTACACCCAAGAGGGTTGTATAAAGCTGAGTTGTCTTTCAGCCCACACTGACTGCATGTACAAGAGGCCATTTAAAAGTGGTTGAAGTGTGGTAAAAACGTAGACGTTCTGCTTGTTTAAATGCATATTATGAAGGCACTGCTATTCAAACTACTGTTAACACGGCATGTGCATTCAACAAGAGAAAGTGGAAAGTTGATGTGGCTGAAATGTTCTTCCTGGGCTGGTCTTTGGGCTCCAACCTGAAATTATTTATAGACACAATTATTTCTATCCTGCCTTTCTACTTAAACAACCACCCAAGGAAGTGAACAAAATCAATACAATGAAATGTTTAACACAAACGAGAATCATTTAAACACAAACCAGCAAAAGAAACACACACAGACAAGGACGGCAACTGATAAAACAATTCAATGCAAAACTGAATTCAATAACTAACTGAACAGTTAGTCAACCAATGACTTTTAAAAACAAAAATATCTTCAAAAGAAAGCTAAAGTAACAAGCAAGGCTGAAAGATACAATAGGTATGGGTTTTTCAGCCATGTGATTTCAGATCTTAACATTGAAGAAATAAAGATCAATCTTACAGTTGTCAGTAGAAATTCTGTAAGAAATGTAAGATTGATCTTTATTTCTTCAATTTTAAGATCTGAAATCACATGGCTCAAAAACCCATACCTATTGTATCTTTGAGCATAACAACTGGCCATGAAAACCTGCATGTATAACAAGCAAGGAGCCAGATGATTTACTTGGGCAGGAAGTTCCACAACTTGGTGCTACCACATAGAAAGCCCTCTCATATGTCAAACAAACAAACCCATCAAACAAACATCAGATAAAGGCAGGCCATTCAAGACAGTCGCATGTGCCAGTTTACTGGGGCAGAGCCCTGCACTGAGTGTACATTGATGGTACATTGGGTCCTATTGCTGTCATCTAATTGCTGTCTAACTGCGGTATTATTGCTGTCATAATATCGACGGTTCAGGGGACAGCCGAGCCAGGGGGACTTCTGACGGGCCTGGGCCCTTGGCCAGTGCCTGACCAGGCTGACCTCAGACCCCAACCCTTCAGGCCAGCTGTCCAGGTAGGACTCAAAAGGATGGGCAAGGCTTATATGGGAGCAACAGAGTGTTCTGTCCTCCTAACTGGGTACTAGTCCCAAACCACTAAGGGCTACAGGAGGTAAAGACCAATCCCTTTAACTGAGCTTGGAAACGTATTGGTAGCTAGTGCAACTAGAGCAATATATGTCCCAACCAAGATCTTGGCTGTAGCATTCTGTCTGAGCTGAAATTTTCAGATGCTTTGCAAGGGCAGTCCCACGCAGAGCACATTTCAGTAGCTCAAATGCAAGGTAACTAAAGCATATGCCACCATGGAACAATCTGCCTTCTCAAGAAACTGATACAGTTGGTATGCCAGCTCATGCAAGGCAAAAAGCATTCCTTGCCACAACTGCCACCTGAGCATCCAGTAGCAATGTCTGGTCAAGGCGAACTCCCAAACTGTGAACTCGATTCTTCAGGAGGAAGTTCAACTGGCTATCACAGGCTGAAATCCTATTCCCTCATCCATGCGACAATGGGCAAGAAGTCTGGATTACAGTAAGCCTCAATTTGTCAGCCAAAATTTAAGGTAAGTAAGAAAGGAACCTTTATTGGCATAAAAGCAAAACAAAAAGAAACATAACATAACATAACACTTAACACATAATATTTATATTATAAACATCTAAAAGCACACCAAAATTACAGCTTAAACATCATAGAGAATACTATCAGCTTTACGTGCTATGATGATTGTATCAGCAAAGGCCACAGATCTTTCCATTACGCCCTCCATTTCCGTCGATAAAAGGTAACGTACTACCTCCCGATCTGCCCAGCCTTGAAGCTTGACTAATATAGGGCCAAAATGTTGCTTACGAGGTGCCTCGTGGAGTGGGCAATACAAAAACATTTGTAGTAATGTTTCTACACAACCCACTTCTACACAACCCACTAGAAAGCCAAAATTGTTAGCCTTCACTGAACTGCCACACTGGTTGAGCAATTCCACGACCTCCCTGAGATCAGATGAAATGGAGAGATATGCTGATGATATTCAGCAATATTAATGGCACAAAGGAATCCAGATAAACAGTTTCATCCAGAAAACTGTGAAGTTGAATTGCTGCTATGTGCTCAACACCATGCTCCAGAATGGCAGATTTGACACTGGCTGGAAATTGTTCAGTACAGCAGGATTTAGAGAGAGCTTTTTCCACAAAGGTCTTACAACTGCCTCTTTCAAAGCAGATGGATCGATAACAGCTCTCAAGGAGGTGTTAATATTTTTAACCCACTAAGGCTCTCTCCCCCTCCCTCTGACTGGTTTAACTAGCCCGGAAAAACAAGCATCAAGCATGCATGCGGTCTGCACCATGCTTCCAAAGATTCTGTCCACATCCTCAGGCATAGCCATTCAAAAACAATCTACAGAACAAGACAAGCTGGTGCTGAAGGTGCCTCAAGTGGAACCACATTTAATGTGGAGTCAAGGTCAGAGTGGACATAAGCTCTTTTATTCACAAAGTGTCTTGAAATTTGGTCACTGCAGTCACTACCTGGGGAGCTCAGAATGTAGAACTGTACCACCCAGAAATGGACGACTATAAGAGTGGACACAACAGTAGCAGAGAGGCACACCCCAGAATGGGTTCTAATCCTTGTCTGGCCTGATTTGTCATGAGTTTTTAGCCGCCATGACAGCTATCATTTCACTGTCCAAACTCCTGAGAAAACCTGGGAGTTTATTGACTTCTTACTAGCAAGAGAGGCTGTTGAGGAACAATCATATCAACCACCTGGGCCATTTCTCCATGCCAGAGATCAACTGGGAATCAACAGAACAATGAATGATAGCAACAGGAAAGTCTGTCAGAGCTATCAGGAAATCTTTTGGATCTTTAGTCCCTGGGGCAAATGATCTAATATACCCTTCAACCCTGAGGAGGTCATAGAAAGCCAAAAATTGATCTAAGAGAGTGATTTGGCTGTGGAAGATCTTAATATGGTTCTCCTTTGTCATGGGAGGAAAACTATCATTGTATATCATTTCTGGTTTTTTTTTTTTTAAATGCTTTTGTGATCTAAAAAGATGGGCTACACAATTCTAGATAAATAAAAAAAACTTATCTAATTTCTGTGGAGGTTAGTTCTAATCTGTATTGGCATTTGAAAGCAAATAAACAGACACAGCAACTAGCTTGATTTAATTAATCCAGAATAAAAGATCAGACTGTTTATGTATGCCATATGACAGTGACAGATCTCTCAGGGAGGAAGGAGTCCCATCATCAAGGTCAAATGGCCAAAAATACCTTGAATGAGGTTTAGAAACCTTTCAGTATAAACCATTTACAAGACTCATTCTGTACCATCTAGGATGACTGGCATCCATTTCAACACAATGAAGGTTAGAAAACTTCCATCAGGAGAGAAATGGGCAGGTAATTTGAATAGAAAGAAGCAGCAGTCAGTAGCATGAGAAACAGAAGATGCTATACAACAAAGGAGCCTGAGGGTATACATGAGTGGCAGAGGACTGCAAGCCATTATGAGGTCAGAAATACTAAATCGCAGTGGGGTGAAAGAGAATAGAAGCAGACAATGAAGGCCAAGAAAAGTGGCATTTCTAGCATTGCATTCCACTGCTCTGAATAAATCCATACCAGGCTACAACAGCATTGCTTACATAAGGTGTTAAGCCAATCCATACAGATTCTAAAAAGCAATACAGGACAATTATACTGGAAATTTTGAAGAACACCACAAACAGTTCTCTAGCAAGCCTGGCTGGATGTTGCTTTAGAAGCTGATGGAAATGAGCCAGGATGGAAATTAAGAAGGATAATTTATATCTACTAAAGCTGCAATTCTATCCATACTTATTTGAGAGCAAGTCTCATTGAACTCAGTGGGTCTCACTTCTGATGTAGGCTATAAATATGCTTATTAGGGAACAACGACTATGCCAAAGATGACAGGCACAACTATTATAATCTTTGTTAAAGGTTGGTTTCTACTTTTCATAGATGAGTCAATTCCTGCTACATATCCCAGGAGTGTTATGAATAGTTCACTGGGCCACCAGTGCTTGGGGATAGTGCCATAAAAAGGAGCCAAGGGAGTTTCTCTTTTAAACCAGGAATTCATTCTCTCTCTCTCTCTCTCTCTCTCTCTCTCTCTCACACACACACACACACACACACACACACACACACACCCACACCCCTTCTTCTAGATCAGGATTATTTTTTTAAAAAACAGGCTCAATCATGAGACCAAATGGGAACCTCAGAGGTCATGCAACACAGACCTTCAAAAGCACCTTACACAGATTCCACCTGATTAACAGGCAATATAGAGCACAGTTGCACCTTATCACATGATTAATGCTGCCCAACTGGCAGCTGTGATCAGGTGACTCCCTAGAGAGCAGAACTGAGACTTTCCATCTATCATGAATAATGTCATGACCCACAGAAACTTCCTCCAGTATCCACCGAAATAACACGGTTCTGATTTTTGTATCAAGGCTGTTTAACTACTCACATACAATCAAATGCTATTATGTGTATCACTTCATAAATGTATTCTGTTGCTCTGAAGTATTGGAAAAGCTTTTTCTTCCTTGGAGCAACCTCCCCGGCCAATGCGCACAACGTTATTTATAACGTTTTTCGCGCATGTGCAGACCGTTCGAGGGAAAAGGGTTGCCCTTTTCCCTCAGGAACAGTCTGCGCATGTGGGAAAAACGTTATAAATAACGTTGTGACGCAGCGGACCTTTGTCAGAAGGCCCTGCGCGTCGGCAGGGGAGGTCGCTCCAAGGCCTTCTCCCAGCCTCGGAGCCTCCGAGGCCGGAAGAAGGCCTTGGAGTGGAGCCGGCTGCAACGGGGGGGGGGAGAGCCGGGGGGCATCCGGGGCAGCGTACCATCGGGTTGCCCCCCCAAACGGGGCGCGCCCATGAGGCCGCGCCAACAGTCATTAGGGTGACGCGCACGCCCCCGCTTTGGGGCAGCGCGCCCTCTAGTGAGTCCACTACACACCCCCTAGACAAAACAGATTTACACCAGCAAAAAAGCTGGTTTTGATCTGAGTAGGCTCATAGGGGACAAGGGAGTAGCAGCAGAAGCAAGTAAAGATTTTCTTTATTTATGTCTCCTGGCCTGCCTGGTGCATAGCCAGCCTGTGCAGCGATGGCTGTATCAGTGTCCCCGCATCATGCAGGTTGGCTGAGGATAGGATTGGGCTGTTATTAAAAGGCAGAAGCACTACTTTGTACCTTGGACTGAATGGTTACCTCAACCTGATTCTGGAAGCCCAAGAAGATCTCCACATGGTTTTGCCCCTGAAAGCTATACAGCAGTTCAGTTTGACTGCTTTCCAGTAATTTGGACAGTATCATGGCTGTTCTGTAACAAGACACCTGTCTTTCTATTGTGATGTAATCTATATTCCAACCAGGTCTTGTAAATTCAGTATCAATTTCATATCTTTCTAACACCTTCTAAATAACCTAACAAGGTTCATGTCCTATATTTTTAACTCTAGTAACATTTGGTTTTTACATTTCTACTTTTTACGTGCAAATAATCAGCTTCTGGAACATTACAGCACCAACAATTAATTAATTAATTAATTAAATTAATTAAATATGGAAGCTTAGTTTTGCTGATTCATCTAAGCAGAAGAAAATACTGAGATAATATAAGCTTCAAAGAGTTTCAAGCTTCTTACTACTTTCAGCTACTAGATATTGACGACAACTTTATTTTCCTTTAGATTACATTTCTAAAAGCAAGACTGATGACTGATGCTTACTACATGAGTTACCTATATCATGTAGTCATAGAAGTGCTGAAAACTATTAGACGTATAATGGCTACTAATGAATAGTCACCCATGAAGCCTGGGTGGAGTTCACAACACAGACCAGTCCTTAAATTGACCAGCTTGAGTGACAAATTAGCCAATCCCAAGATGCCTAGCTATATTGTATTACTCCAAGTAGGACTGCCTAAATTGAACTGGGAAAGATAGGAGGAACAACTCTGTAAAACTTAAACACTGATACAAACTATGGCCCTACATGGATTCATCCATATGCAGGGAAACTGAATACAAGGAGTCCCACTCTGCCAGTTTTAAAAAAATGTAATGGTTTCTTACACATCTTTAAAAAATGCAAGTTCTGGTAATAGCTTTCCTTTTTCTCTGTCTCTATTTTTGGTAGGAGAGACAGGGTGCTCAGTTAAATTTTTAGATGTTAAAAGCATGATCAAGTCTGTCTGGTTGGAAATGTTTTAATGTCAGCAATGAGCGGCCAATAAATTTTTAATTCAGGGTAGAGTAGCTGAAAAACAGGCTTCGTTGTCTAGTGCTCTCCCACATTCTGCCAACGCGTTAAGTGTGATAACTGATATTCAAACATGTAACCTTCTGTTCTATTTAAATGAGTTATCTCTAGATACATTGAGATGCCTTTTCTTGGTGAGCACACCATAACAGAATCTATATTTCATTTTGCTTTTGTTAAAAACAGACTACAGTAACCCCTCCAAAATGGTGCTCTAGCATACACTCCTGAATTATGTAATTCACCAGGGTCAACTCAGCTGTTTCAATCACTTTTTAGCAAAAACGGGTGTGATACACTGTACACATTGATACAACTATACAATCTGAGTTGAGCTTTCCTTGGCTCTATTCTTAACATTTCCATGTTGAAATTTATCTGTTTTAAAAACATCATCTGAAAGGTTTTTGAACACTATACATGTACAAGCTCTTCATTTTAAATGGTTTAGAAATGAAGTGGTATAAACACAAAGAGGGAAAAAAATGCTTCTGTTCTCTAATCTAGCATTAAGTACCATTTTAAGGAACAACAGGCATGTTTCCAAACAAACTATTGCAGTGTACAAATTACTCAGCAGGGACAGAGATAACAATGTCTCTGGTGTGGGTTTAGATCTTTGCAAAAGCTAACATTTCATCAAGGTTGTCTAGGAAACCACATCCTCCGATATCTATCTTCAGATGTGAGCAGTATGTATCCTAGTTTGGGATGCTTCTTGAGAAGCTACTAGGCTACAATGGCAATTACTGTTTATGAGGCAAGACCCAGATCCCAGCTTTTAATTATTGAGACATGAAGGCTTTGATCAAGTGCTAGGCCTTTTGAATGACTCCTCTCTAAAGGCTACCCTTAATTTATGACAAGGAAGGAACTACTTGGGCCCATGTCAAGATAGGGGACAATAAGGGAGGAGTTAAAAGAGAACATAGGAAGCTAAGCTAAATAGATCGTTGCTCCATGTAGTATTGACTCTCTACATTGTCAACCCAAGGTTTGTCTACATTGACTCTCCAAGGTTTCAGTCTTTTCCACCTTAATACGGAGATGTCATGTACTGAACCCAAGGCCTTCTATACATGCAAAGCATGATCTTCCACTGAGTTACAACCCTTACCCACATGTGCATATCATCCAACTCTGGTCCAGCTCAGTGGCAAAAATGGAACGCTTGGACCCAGAAAAAACGTCTCTGGACCATTGCAATTTGCCACTGAAGCCCGAGTCAAACCTATCAAGCAAGCTTATTGGTAACTACCACTTCAGTGGATTGTATGAACTGAACAGCCACTAAGATCTGCAACATTTCAAGCAGCTCTGCTTTTCCACATGCCCCAAATGTGAAATTTGGAACCACATTCTAACATAAGGCTGGTTTAGACTTCTTCCAAAGCGGGAGCTGGTGATCCTAGTTGTAGGAAAAAAAAAGATTGAAGCCATTAATAGTTATGTTTATATAAATCTGTATTTACTGTATATGCATATATTTATATGCATGTACTGTATTTCCTTACTTTTATAATGCTTAGGCCACTTTTGCTGTTATATAGCATTCAAGGAAGCTGTGAAGAACATTATTTGAGCAACATACAGGTGACATCTAGGTTTATGGCTTGTGGATAAAAATGAGGAGAAAACTGGGGAACTCAGTAATGTAAGGAAGTGACAATTACATCCACACGTGGCCAGCTGATCTAGCCCAGCCTAGAGTTAGTTAACGGACATCCTCTATCCCTATGCTGCATCCCTTAAACCACCTGCTGGCAAACGCTTACTATCTCCATTTTCCAAATGTCATTTAGCTACCTCTTGGTCACAGATACGTATGAGCTAAATGTCATTTAGCTACCTTTTGGTCACAGATACGCGAAAACCAGAAATGGCCAAAAATCGCTGTTTTTCGCCAAACTGAAGATCAGGGAGGCCTGCAGAGGTTGCGCAGGCCTCCCTGAAGCTCCCCCAAGCCCAGGTAACGAAGGAAATGGCACTTTCTGGCTGGGCCAGAAATGCTATGCAAAGGCAGTGCACTCAGTCATCCTCAGCTGCAGGAGACATGCTGGGGAGAGTTGGTGCTGAGCAGGTAGATTTAATGAAGGGAGGCGAGTCTTACAATTGATGGATTTTTTTTCCCTGCTGGTGGTACTGAAAGTAAAGGTGCGCCTTAGAATCGATGGCGCCTTAGACTCGAAGAAATACGGTATTTAAAAGCAGACGTTTGAAGCAATCATTCAATGGCAGTCCAATGTATTCTGGAAGCACATGCCACCTGCCGATGCTGGACTGAGCTGCCAGCCAAGACTCTTCCTGTTGTATCATTCTGCAAACTGGTTTCACTGCTTCAGACGAGCAGAGAGTCCTACAGCCTCCTGCCATCCCCCTGCAGCTCGGCAAAAGTGCAGCTAAAAATGCTTACATCTCAGGGGATGGTCCGCCTTATGTTGCAAATATGTGTCTAAATGTGTTTGGTGTGTCCTCTCTCTGTAGCGCTATTTTCCCTGTTTGAAATCCATCAGGTCCACTGATTTTCCCAATAGACTACCACTCTGAGCCTTTTCTGTAAGTCCCTGGAGGAAACCAGACTAATCCTACAGGGGGTTTGTACTAGTCCCCTCTGACTTTGTGAAGTGCATGAGGAAGAGAGGGAAAGGAAGGCGGGATGAATTTCTCCCTCTTTTTGAAAAGGCTAAATGAAATCATCTTGCAAGAGAAGGAGGACAGCCGCTTCCCCGTGCTCAGTCATTCGCAGTCACACTATGCTGTCCAGTAACCTGCATTGATAATTCCTCATGAATAAAAACGCCAGCATTATCATCCACAGCTATGCTGTTGACATGCTTTTTGCTATTTCAGTAAAAATACTATTAATTTTCTGGCTTCACAACAGCTGAGCTACTCCCCATTTGAATATACAAAAGAACATTTTGTTTAAACCAAATTAAAAGCGTTCCAGTAAATGACTTCAATTTTGCTGGCTATACCATTCCAGTGGATACTAGTCTAATCCCGCAACCACTCCTCCCCCTCCAATCCTTCCCTACTTTGCCAATTTTGCCTCCTCTTTTTTAATGCTTAACCCTTTCATGCCATGGACTGAAGTTGCCCATAACAGCATCCACAATCCCAGCACAGACTCCATTGAAGGAAAGCAAACACCTACCAGTAGTGCTAAAGAACTCAGAAGGGGTAGAAGCATTTCTTCTTTGCTTTATTAACACCTTTGTTTGCAAACAGCAATTGAAAATGAGGGTGGGGTGGAGGGGGGAAGAGGGAACACAAACATTTTAGACACCTTCTAGGCACTTTCCCATCCAGATTAAGTGCCAGCAGCAGCCCTTGTTTCAGTCAGCCTGTAAACCGCCATGCCTGCCAAGCCCTCCTGGCACCTCACCACTTTATTTGTTCCCATTTGTATCTAATGCTTTTGTCAACAGTTCAACACAAGGCAAAGCAAACAACCCACTACAAACACTGGGGGTAACAGCAACGAGCGTGAATCCTTCACAATTATCCAACCCCAGCTGTTCAAGGCCTGTCCAGGCCGCTTTCATTTACAACAATGTCAACAAAAGGCTGAAACCCAATAACTAGGGGTGGGTCAATACTACCACTGTAAAACCCTCTGGAGGAGGAAATGCTCTTCTCCCGCTTTACTGCTTCAGCAAACATGCAGAATAATTCAGCCAGATAGACGAGGGCTTGTCTAATCATTTGTCGCGCATGAATTATTCAAGGCTCGTCACGTAAACTGCTTAAAGGACGGCTCCTCAAATATTTCAGAGGAAGTACCAGCTGTCCAATTTGTTAAATGGAAGGCGCATTAGGCAAATCCTGACACAGAGGACAGAACTAAACTTAGGTCCTTGATAAAAAAAAATACCACCAACACCACAGCCTTCAATTGATTGGTTCCATTTTCTCCCAAAGGCTTCAGGCACAATAGCAAAATAGTGGGTTCCGGTATGTGCAACAGTCATAAATAGCTGTCATGGCTGCTCACGTCACGGCTCTGAGGTTGTATTCACACATCACAGTTTGAGAAGCACACACATAATAAGAGCGTATGTCAGATATTTTATGACGCTCAAGGGATGGGCCGGCCCAAGACTTTCAGGCACCTGAGACACTGGGTCAAATGCTTCCCCTAATCAGTGGCATGCCAGCTGCTGCTCTTCCTCCCAGGCACGGGATTTAAGACAAACAAGGAGAATGGAGCAGAAGAAGTGCGGAGAGGAGAGGAGAGTGGGGAACTAACAGAGCCTCCCGCACTCCAACCTACCATTCTCCTCTCCTTCAGACTTCCTTTTCTGCGCCGTTCCTCCTGTTCTTTTTTTGAACCCTGGGAGTGGGAGCAGAGGCGTCGACGGAGCGTGGCGGGTGGGGCGGACCGCCCGGGGGTGACGCGCGTCACGGTCGGACACTCCGAGGCCGGCTCCCTGGCCTCGGAGCCTTCAGAGTCCGGAGGCTCCAAGGCCCAGGAGCCAGCCTCGGAGCGTCCGGCTCCGCCGATGCTCCAGGGCCTTCTGAAGGCCCGCTGCTTGAAAACGTATTTCTTACGTTTTCCCACATGCACAGTACTTTTCTGAGGGCAAAGGGGCAGCTCCCGCCCTAGGGTGCCGCGCGTCTAGTGACGCTACTGGGTGGGAGGAGGTCTAAGGATGGCCCTTCTCAAGACTGCATGGCTGGCAAAAATCACTGTAGTGGAGCAGTGCAAGATGTAGAACACCCATATTCAAACCACCACTTAGCTCACAAGGGAGTCTATCAGCACTAACAATTAGGTTGTCTATCAGCACTAACATTCAGCAGGATGTTACAGATGGATTTCCTGCATGGCCACATAGTGAAACATTGTAATGAATATGTTGGTGAACTTGGCAAACAGCAACTTGTCATTGTGAAACATGTGGGGAGCCAGTCCTCAGCAGCATTCACATAGGCCGTAAGAACAATTTTTTTTTTTACTTTGCTGCTTTCCACATTTCTGATTGGGAGCAGAGGCCAAGTAAAATTCTCCCTATCATGGGAGCAGGAGTCGTAGATGACCCATTTGTCATAAGAACATAAAGACAATTAACATAGTAACTTGTTGGTATTCATCCAAGGAGTGAGGGGAAAATTAGCACAAGTATGCAAATACTGGTAACACATGCAAATTTTGAAGCATGTGGTAAAATAACTGTTCACTCCAAAGTTTTAAAGAAGATCATATGGTATATTATTCTGCCTTCCTTAACAGAGCCACAACGTGCAAAATGATCGCTGGGTGTCTCACTTTTTCTCACTCCTTTTAATGCATTCACAAGACAATTCCAACTCCACAATGTTAGAAAACAGAAAAACTGGGGTAAAATCTTTAAACACATTTGTTAAGCAAGTAGTCAGAGGCTGGAAACATGAAGTTATCCTCTACCAACTTGCTACATCAAGGTATCACTAACTTTTTTCTCTCTCCCTGGTTGTGAATGTACAGTATAGACATGAAACCTTTAATCGCTAACCTGACGGCATATTTAACAGATTTCTACTCCACCTTTCCTCCACTTACGTGGATAATACAATACTTTTGTTTTGTATAAACATTTTATACAAAGAGAAAGCAATAATTGTGTGCTAGGGTTTGCCATTCAACACATTTTGATGTTGGACAACACTGTTTGGTTATGAACACAGGACTAAACATGTTTTTAATAGCTTGTGTCATAAAATCTACAAAAGAACTCCAGTACAGAAGGTTGGGCAACAAAAGATAATTGGAATTATGGAGAGAAGCCATTTATTTTAGAGTCTTACAGCCTCAAAAGCATCCAGTGCTAATCATGGTCAAAGACAAAACATTGGCACAGATGCCCTTTTGACCAACCCCAGTAAGATAATATTTGTGTTCATACATTTCACCACGTGCTGTGTTGCCCATGACTTCCTATTCTCAGAAAAAAATAATCACCCTTATTATCTGTGTCTTATTCTTGATCCTTAAAGCTTGCTGAAACACAGGAGGTGGGGATGGGGAAATGATGCCTCTACTTTACCCCAGAACAGCCCCTAGTTAGTGGAGACTGGCTAGCATCAAGCTGCTGGACTATCCTAGCAGAAAAGACAAGTGTACTATATAAACTGGCCCACTGTTTGCATGTCATGCTGGGATCAGTGGGTATCTGCATAGGAAGTTGCCTTATATCAAGGTTAGACCACTGGCCCATCTAGCTCACTACTGTCAACACTGCCTGGCAATGGCTCACCAAGGTTTCAGACAAACTTTAACTTGGCCATATGGAGATGCTAGGGATTAAGCCTGGGCCTTTTTGCATGCACAGAAGATGCTCACAGAAGAGCAATGGTCCCTCCCATTTGGCAATGTCTGCTTACCTATTCTTCCTGCCCAGAATAGGTCCCCATCAAGTTATGCCTAACGTCTCCATGGAGAGAAAAGGCACAGAGAATAGTTATGACGACTGTGGTGAGATTGCTCCATTTCTCTGAAGAGCCCACAAGTCAATTCCGAGAGAAGGGGAAAAGCAGCAGGGCAAAGGGAGAAGGAGATGGCATGTGGATGGGACCTCCTACCCTGTGGCTGATTAGGCACACTAGTCCAACTGCATTTAGAAGCACGAACTCCATCTTAGAGAGCATAAGCAACTGCATACTAGAGAGCACCGCTATGATGCATTCTCTCCAAATGGCCAAAATGGCCTGAAACAGTCTCTGACCTGAGCATGGTCTCTCCTGGTAGGAAGAAACCCAAGCTGAGCAGGGACCTCTCTTAACATGGTTATCTACCCCTTTGAGATTCAAAGCATTCTCAACCCATCATCAACCTGAATCAGTCAGTACAGGATAACTATTCGTTCAGAATGTAACTGCAAAATAAGACTTCGTATGCAATTGCAAGAAACTACATTAAGATTCATTTGTATAAAACTGTACTTAAGTTTGTATATATAAACGTGGCCATTTTTAATGTGTATTAAAATCAAAACATGATGGTAGGCAGGGAGAGTCAGCAGGTGCAGGGTTAACATATGGTTATTTGAGCACCCATACTAGCAACTCCCAAGACAAAACATAAATTTTTACACAACCTAGTGACTGCATTTATTTTTATATATAAAAAAGTGAAAATGCTAGGGGCTCTCCTCAAGCCAATGGAACTTATGAGACCTAAAACTGAGCATGTACACAGTCTGGTATACAACAAATGTAAGTGGATTGCTTAGGGTGGAAATGTGGTACAGATGGCAACTAGGCTGGTTGCCCCAAACAACTCTTCCGGAGTCTATTGTAAAATCCTGATGGAATATGGTAGCATCTCATAGAGTTCCCAATGTCCTCTCTTTTCCAACACATATGCAGCCTATCCTAATTCCATTTTAGTTTCTAGCTGACATTCTTAGGAGCTAGGCAGGACTTCACCCAGGAGGCGTGAGAAAAGGCTAAACTCTTAGAGGAGGTCATGCGAATCAAAGGCCAGTAAGGGTAAGGAAGGCTGTAGCACTGCGGGGCATCTGTGTGTCTCCTTTCCTCTAGGTTCTGCAAATTTGGGAGCCCACCTTGATAGAATTTTGCTGCAAGCACAAGTCCTGCGGCATAAATGAAGTTCCAACTGCTCAGTCAGTGATCATGTCACCGGGACAGTCTTTTCAGACTCCTTGGCCAGGAAGCCTCCTCCCATCAATGGCATGGGTGTAGCACACTTCCTTGCCATATGTTTTGTCCCTCAGGAACTTCTCTGGTTGGGGTGCTATCAAGCCTGTGTGTCCACTGGGAAGGATTCACTTTAATCCAATCAAGTCCACACCCAGGATAAGCTTCAGATACTGTTGTCTACCCAGGGAATGTTTTTGTTTTCTTTGTGCAAAGTCCTGCAACTACCTCTGCTCTGGGAGCAGAACTTGTGGCATTTTCTTTTTAGAAAATGCTGACTATTTGGAGCTTTCGCTCCCCATAGAAGCCTCCACCATTTTGTCATTTTTCAATCTGTGGAAGTGCCCATGCTGCTGTGCGCCTATGCAGTCTCTCCTACAGAGAGTCTCTCCATTTTATGGCACTTTCTTCCCCGCTGAAAGCTTCCATGCTATTTGCTTTTGGTAAGGCTTGCCTTGCTCTGGAAAGCCTTTTGATTCAGTAGCCGCCCTCATCCTCGGTGGAGCTATTTTCCCTGCTCAAAGGAGAACCTTTTTGTGCTTTTCCCCTTTTCCTGGAATCTGAAGCTGTGCAGCCTAGGCCTTGCTGCACAGAAGGACAACGTATGCAGCCTACCCAGCAGATTAGGCTTGGTAATCTCTTCTCCTCATAACAACCTCCTTCCCCCCCTTTCTAAAAGCCTCCATTCTCAGGGTTTGTGTTTAAAGCATCCCACTATTTTTCTCCTGTTTTTTTTTTACACTAAAGGAAAAACAATGCATGTTTTTTTTTTCAAATTAAAAATCCAAGAGGTATAATTTTCTAAAACCTTGCACTTTAAGACCATCTCTTGTTTCTATGCTGCACTTCACTTTAATTTGTACGTGCTATTCAGCTTGCGCTAAGGAATAATTAGACATATCAAGAAGCCAAAGAAGTCACAATGCGGTGTGACCATTTGAATATTACAATAAAGCAAGCAGAGTGAGTAGATTAAAGCTAGAATGATTTGCCTTATAAGCAACTAACATCAAAATCCTCCCTCTAATTTTCATGGAGAGCAATTACCTGGCGATTATCATATATAGGTTTCTTCATATGCATTTTCTTCTGTGAGAGTGGGTCTCAGCACATCACACATTAATGACAAGATAAAAAATGGGAGTAGATCACCAGATTACAATCCTTTGATGATAAATACGTATTTGGTTTAACCATTTAAGTGCCATTTCATGGTAAAATTGGGTGGTAAGTTATCAGAAGCATTTACATACAAAGCCTGAACTAGTACATGTGGGTCAAAACATATTGTGGGTTTACATGTTATTGATTACAAAGAAAAAGAATCATAGCAAGACCCATAGATATACGATGGGTACAGTACACTAAAATAGTAAATAGTGTTTTCACAGCACTGAATATACCTGAATATTTGTAGGTTCTCCTGTAGTGAGACGAGCAAGCGCCACAATGAACCTGATACTTTGAACATCTTGTTTGAGAGTGGAGGGCAACAGGAGCCTGGCTGAAAAACCCTACAGTCTAGTTCAGGAGTGTCAAATTCATTTCATACAGCAAGTCGAATAGTATGCATGGTACCTGCTGAGGGTCGGAAGTGACATCATAAAGCAGATGGCCAGAAATAAGCACTTTGTTCTCATGAAGGAACTCATTAGCTGCATATGACAGAAGAGAAAATATGCAAACCTTGTTCATATTGTTATTAAGTTGGAAGAGCCCAACTATCACACGAGCCACTCTTTCAGCTGCGCTGCTTCTACCAAGGCATCACTTTGCAGCTCAGCAGCTGAGAGTTGCTCTGCAAAATGATGCCTCGGCAGATGTGGCGCTGCTGAATGGGTAACCTGCATGATAATTGGACTCTCCTAGTGCCTCAGCAGCATCTCCCTCTCTCACCCTTCTCGGCCTGCCCCTTACCCTGTAGTGTGTTCCTTGCTTTCTGAGGCCTCCTTCTGTCTCTCCCTCCCAGAACCTCAGCAGAAGTGGCGCTGCTGAAAGGGTGGCACTGGGAGAGCCCAATTCCTTGGCTAAACTGAATACATATTTATCAAAGGATTGTAATCTGGTGAACTACTCTCATTTTTTTTATCTTGTCATTAATGTGTGATGTGCTGAGACCCACTCTCTGAGAAGAAAATGCATAGAAAGACCTTCCATTGGCCGTATTCAGCCCGCAGGCCTTATGTTTGACACCCCTGGTCTAGCTGGTAAGGTCATCAGAGCAACAGCCATAGGTGGGGGAAGTCAAGGTGCTAAGGAAGGCATCAGAGAAAGTACTGAAAACCCATTCTGGCTTTTGAGGAAGGCTAAGGACAAAGGCAGGCCAGCAGGTTAAACCGCTGAACCATGAGCTGTCGATAGAAAGGTCGGCAGTTCGAATCCACGACGGGGTGAGCTCTCGTTGCTTGGCCAGCTCCTGCCAACCTAGCAGTTCCAAAGCATGTTAATGCGAGTAGATAAATAGGTACCACTTGCGGGAAGGTAAACAGCGCTCCGTGTTCCAGCCGCATGCTACGCGCTGCGGCAAGGAGAGTCATGCCAGCCACATGACCACGGAGGCGTCTTCGGACAACACTGGCTCTGCGGCTTTGAAATGGGGATGAGCACCACACCCTAGAGTCGGACACGACTGGACTTAATTGTCAGGGGTCACCTTTACCTTTTTAAGGACAAAGGCAGTGATACAATAGTGGAAAATACTCCACCCTACTTTTTTTTGTGAAAAATGTTCCATTCTAAAAAAAACATTGTTTCATAAAAATACCACTACCAGCCCCAGTCAAATTGGAAAGTTGCACAGTTGTAATTTTTTTCCAGATAATACTGATTTCACACTTTCAATCAATGAGAGGACTGGGACTGCAGCTGCACCCCCCCCCCACTTCCAATGTTTCCAGCGGCTTAGCTCTTGAACCTACACACACTCAGCCTGTATTCACATGGACACAGAGCCTGCTCACACCTTCTACTGAACACATGGAGACTGTAGGAAGAGCCAGCAGGTATGACAACTCTCCTCTTTCAGTCATCGACTGAAGTGTGGAATGAAAATGAGGAGAGGTTGCATTCCAAGGAAATATCTATAAAACTAATGTGTAGCTCCTTGGGTGTGCTAAAATTAGTATGTTAACAATTTTCAATTTCTTCATTTTGCTTCTAAAAATGTAACCAAGGGAAGTACATTCTATTGAATTGTCATGTCTTAAAGTTATTTGCAAGTATTCTAACAAAAACAATTTCTAAATAAGGCTCTGAATGCATTTGAACATAACATTTAACCTACATTCCATTGCTTTGAATTTTTCCCCATAATAAAGTATTTCAATTCAAATATTTTTTGCTCCTTGAAAAACACTTTTGAGCTATTTATACCACATGTTAAAAATGTGTAGCTCTGTCTACTAAATGTAGATCAAATAAAACATTAAATCGGATCCCAAATCTATCTAGGGCAGTGGTTCGCAAACTGGTGGGTCGCGACCCACCACAAAGGTCAGAAGATTGTGCTGTAGCCCCATCTACGACCCCCCCTTCCTCAGAAGAGCCCCTTAAGGGGCGTGGTGACATGCGGCAACAGCACTTTCGGGGTCCCGCCACCATGGAAAAAAGGTATTTTCATTTACTGGGGTTGCACCGGTCCTCCAGAGCCCACTGCACCCACCGCACCTCAGAAGAGGTTCCAATTGCGATTGGAAGCTCTTCGGAGGCGCGGGGGGGGGCGTAGATGAAGCTACAGCACAATCCTAAGCATGCCTACTTAGAAGTAAAAGCCACCAAGTTCAATGAGACTTACTCTCAGGTAAATTCAAATAGGATTGCAACTTTAGAGTAGTGATAAAGGACGACAGTCCAATATATAAGTATAGCAAAGTTTGCAACACAGCAATGCTGGTTTTAAATCTGTCCACAGTTCTCTGTGAAGGGAGGGGCCACAGGTCATTGGAAGAGTGTGCTTTGTCTTTGTATGAAGAAGTTCCCAGGTTCAATCCCTGGCATCTAGGGCAAGGCAGAAAAAAAGTCCTGTCTGAAACCATGAAGAGGCTCTGCCAATCAATGTTGACAATACTGAACTAGACAGCCCAATAGTCCAACTCAGGAAAAGGCTATTTCCTATGTGAAACAATCACATCGTTCAACGTAAGCAGATTCTATTGGTAAAAGTGGGTGATACTTCATTGGCCAACACAGTCTCACCCACTTGTTGAAGAAAAAAACACCACTACCAAACCACTTGTTTGATGCAGTTGTGCCACACATTACTGCGGTTAAAACATGAAGCCAAAAATGAGTGGTGTTACATCAGCAAATGAAACCACAACTTGTGTAAGCAAACTTTTCCTACAGTGCATGATGCAACTGCATCCTGCATTGCTTGTGGGGAGAGCTACTAGCATAATCAACTACAGGCAGCTCTCGATTTAATACATATACATGTTTTCAAAATAGCATGATTTGCAAATGAATACTGGAAGTCTAATTTATGCTGGCAATTTTTGAAACATGGTCAATTAGCTATAGGAGCGAGTGTGGAGGGGGCATCTAAAGGCAGAAGATAAAGGAAGAAAATATGCTCACAGAGATGCCGCTTACTGCTTTCTCAGTTTCCTTACTGGCATCTTTGATTTTATCATTGCTTTCTCAGGCATCGTCATCATAGCCATTCCCACTTGCCTTCCTCCTCAACTCTCCCTCTATGCCACCTTGGGCAAGCAGAAGTCAGCACTCGGTAGCTTGAGTATTCAATGACTTTCCCCCTAACCTATACCAGTTACATTGGTTCCTATAGGAAAAGTAGTTTTAATTTATGCATTTTTAATACACATGCAGATTTCCATGAATGCAAACCTCTCGAAAATTGAGAACTGCCTGTAGTGGGAATAGCTTACTGCTTTACGAGGATGGGCCAAATTTCAATACTGAGTTGCAAAGACAGATAACATTCAACTGTAATAGGTAACAACCAGCTCATTCTTCTGCATGTTTACTCAAAAGTCAGACCTAGTCTAAATAAATATGAACACTATGCAGCAAACACACAGTACAAAATAATCATGGATATCTTGCAGTAGATTCCTGATGTCGACCGCCACCAAAACTGCAAGTGATAACATACCTAAACAATCGAAAACATCACACGAATGATCAATTCATCATGAGGTGGGTATCATTTAGACCAGATCTAACTATGTCCAACAGGGCTTACTCACAGGTATGTGTGCACAGGATTGCAGGCTAAATGAACAACATGCAACTAAAATTCCCTACACATACATAGGTTGATCACCCCTTATCCAGAATGCTCGGGACCAGAATTGTCTCGGATTTTTCTGGATTTTGGAATATTTGCATAAATATAGCTTGCTGAGCCAGCTGCTGAGAGAGCAAACAAATGCTGAGACACAAACAAGAGAGGCACCTTCTATGCCTGTTGCTCAGAGAACCCAAACTCAAAAATACACTGTACAGAGCCACCTGCTGAGAGATCCGATACATCACTAAGAGAGCAAACAAACGTGGGGGTAAATTCTGAGGTGTCGGTGTTTTTACCTGAAAACATGTTAACTGGTGTGGTGTCCCCACATCTAAGACCATATCCATTGCTATAGATGAAATTTGTAAGTGGTTGCTCAGTTTAAAATAGTAACCAATGTCTAATGTATTAGATGTAAATTATCTAACACATTAAGTATCTTAGGTGTTCTGTCTAAGGAGTAGCATAGCAGAGAAATCGAAGCCCTTAGCTTAATGCTGAAGGCAGGATTGGTACTCAAAAAATTCAAAGAAAAAAGTCCTGTAGGCACACAAAGGCTGGGTAGCACAGAGTAGTGCTCCAGAATGCATCGTGCTACGTTGGCTGGTGCTGCCCAGAGCACAAAACAGTAAAAAAAATAGTCATGTCAGAGATCCAAAAAATTCCGGATTTCGGAGCATTCTGGATAAGGGGTAATCAATCTGTAATGCATATAAAGAATATTTGTGCAAATGTACTCCTTGCTTCTCAAGAGATAGGAATCAGGAGGCATAGTTTCAGTCAATATTTGAATATAAATAGGTAAGGGCTGACTGGATGTAATATGCGTCACTTAAAAGCACCTCAGTATTCTTTGATAAGCTCATAGCTCAAAAGGAAGGAGAAATACGGAGCAATCTGTTGCCCTCTTAATGCAATTAGCAGATTAAAGCACTATTTCACTTCATTAAGATACTGACTGCATGCAGCATTAACTGATTATATGACGTACACAGTGTTCCCCCTACAGTCCTCTCAGAGACACAGTGGAAAACAACAAGGGTAAGCCAAGCAGTTTACAAGTGAGCATCTGGTATTGACATTAGGAGCTGAACACAAAATCTACGTTGTAGTGTGCCCAAGGGGTAGAGTGAAAGAAGCACTACATATCAACACTCAGACTCATCTGAGAAGCTAACCGCTGGCTGATGTGGATATGCTTTGTAATTACTGAGCGTCACACTTCAGCAAAACACACACACACACACACACACACACACACACACACACACACACACAGCCGCACTATCGTGGCTCCCAAATTGAAGACCTTAGAGAGGCCGGCCCCAAATCGCATTGCTGCTATAGCGCTGGTTCCTGTCACCACCCCTTTCACGTTTCCATTTGGATTTGCCACAAACCTTTTTCCTCCCTCCCTAACCCAATAAGAACCAAGCAGAGGAGTGGTAAGGTCCAGTAAACTGTGGTATAAACACAAGTGATTATTTCAATTTTCTCCTCAGATTATTCTTTCGTGGCAGACCAATAAACCCAATAATGCCTAGATTTACTAGAAAATTTTTTATTCATTTCCCCAATGCAGCAGAAAGTAAGCTAATAACGTCCCACCGAGAGGGCTGTCAGACTAAATCCCTCAACTACTGAAAGCACTGCCTGGATAAATCTCACTTCACTTTCCATTCTGCCAACCACTTAGGGCAGGGCCCAGGGGAACTCTTCAGCTTATCCCTCCTCACGCAATGTCACAAGCGCAAGCCAGAGTGGCCCAATCAGTGCCAAGAAAAGAACAAACTAAAAAAGATTAATTCACAGATGTTCATGCATTTCACATACACTGTGCCCTATGGCCCGTTGCTAGGGCAACAGGAGACCACCAGTGTGCGCTTTATTGGCTTTATGAAGTGCGTCTCGGGGACTATAGTCCGAGAAATGCTGCATGATAATAGCAAGGCTTTTCAGAAGCCTTGTTTTGTGTTTATCCACATTTAACCCTCAGAGTATTATTAAGCACATTGCTATGCACAGCCATGGCACTGCTACCCCCCTCCCCACACACAACACACACACACACACACACACACACAGTGGGAAAGATGCTCAGCTTCCAAACTCTGAGATATGCAGACATATTTCCTGAGGTTCAAGCTTCAGATAAGCCTGTGATAAAATTCAGCTGCAAGCTAATAAACTCTTAGGCTTGTTTACTGAACCTTGAGGCAACATGCTTTCCTGTCAGTTTAAAAAACCAAACAGGACACACACCTCTCCTAAACCTGTGAAGGAAAAAAGAAATCCTCTTCTTTAGCCTTAACCAGGGTAATAATTAATCAAAGACGAGCTGACTTGTTGCCAAGCCTCTTCAAACTTTGAAGCCCTCTGATGACACGGAGAAATGTTTGGTTCCTGAAATGCCAGGCATTAACAGTATGTCAGAGCATACAATATAATCTATAAATTCACACAAAGAGTCTAGCTCAATGCATGCACCCAGACCTTTTCTACTCTGCCTCCTCATACTTTCATTTCAACACCTCACTTAATCCGAGTTTGTTCGCACTCAACAGGCCAGCAAATACTCAAGACTAAGGGGGTTTTGTTAGGGTCTTTCCCTTCACTTCCTTGAGGGGGCTGGGGGTTAAAATCACAAATGTCACAATTCTTAGAGCAGCAGCACATATCAAGTGTTAATCCAAAAAAAGGGGAGGGGGAGAGGGCTAGCAGAATAGATCAATAGAAGAAACAGCTTACATTCAGATTCACAGGAGAAATAACATGCAGAGACAATCATTTCCTGGGAAAGCTAAAGCCTAATGAGAATTTACTCTGTCTCTTTTCTTCAGACAACCAGCCCTTTTGTGGCAGGGGCTTCCTGACTGACAGGAACTCAGGGCCCCTTAATAGGATTTCCATATTATTTCCAACACCTGCCTAGAAGTTATTTGTTTACATTGAAGGAGGCAAGATTCTCAAATCAGACATCTGCTTCTAGTTCAGGCATATCTTAGGAAGCCATCTAGAAAGCAGCTTTGTTACCATGGTGACATTTTTATTTTCTTCCCTTAGTTGGCTGAAAAAACATTAGCATTTCCAATTTTATTTTGTTCTTCAAAAGGCCAAACGTTGCTTAAAAAAACATAGAACTTCCAAAATTGTTATAAGCAATGGGTCATCCAAGGTGTATATGTTTATTTAGCTTAATTAAAAGAATCAGGCATGAAAAGGTGAAGAGGAGCTTGCTTAATTTCCTTGTAAATGTTTTCTAATTGTTTGAGATTCAACGAATTCCCCAGATTTGTTTTTCTCTTAAAAAAAATACAGACAATTTATAACAAACATATTCATTCCCAGAACAATATAAAAACGTTAGATGAACCTTTTGGGGTCCTCTAACAACTTAAATATTTATAAGTGATTTACACTGATTATATATTTCACACACACAATGCTTGCATGTGTACACATGAAAATTTGAAAAGAGTATATGATATCTCTATGATCTAATACAAAACTTTATAACAGCATCACAGGACCAGAAAGATCAAAAGGCGATCAGATCCAACTCGTTTCCCCCTCACTTTCAATCAAAAATAAGGCAGGACCATCCACCCATCATCAGTCCTCCCACCTCCATAACGCAGACCAGAATCAGAATGTGTTTCAGACAAACAGCAGGGACGGTGTGCGAGAAGCTACCGGTAGAAGATTCAAGAAATCTAGTAATATATCTCAGGAAAATTCTCTAACCCTCATTTGCCAAGTTCATCATAGACCAAAGTGAAATTTTTCCAACTGAAACAGACTGACAGACAAAACCAATCCACTAATTCTTCTGAAGGGAAATTCCCTCAACTAGCCCCCACTGAAGGTTGCTGCAGTCCCAGGTGCTCTGGACCCGAGAAAGAGTTGAAAATGACAACCCAACATTTTATGTGGGAGGACATAAAAATGTCTTAATCCTGCTGCGAGCCACAACTGGGTCACCAAAGCCATACTATTCTCAATACATACATGTATTCAACCATGGCCTACTACCAACAGATCCATTTGAGCTGTACCACTTAACACTGAAGGTATTAATATTAGTGTATTAATTACCATGCTTGCTCTTAGAGCTGAAACTACCACCCCCAGACAAATTTAACCCTTGATTAGTGATCACTGTCTACTAGGTCACTCCTTTTGACATAACTGTACTGTGCAACTGCCTCCCTTTCTCAGTGTTTTATGCAAATGCAACACAACTTACATCCAGTATGGTGGTGCTGGAGAGAGAGTTGGGAGTAGAGCTGGGAAAAGAGGGATCAAATAAATGCTCAACAAATTACACTCTCACTCTAATTTACTTCACAGGATTACTGGGAGGATACCATGGGGAGGGGAAACACATGGATGCTACTCTGAAATTATTAGAGGAATAGTAGGATTGAAATGTGATAAATATATTCATAATTTAGGTTCAACCCAGTAGTAGCATAAGGCAGTAAGTATTTTCATGCTAAACACAGATATGCAGATACGGTATGTTTTCATGCCAAGTTCCTTAACCATCTCTTTGATAAAGGTAAAGGTATCCCTTGACAATTAAGTCCAGTCGTGTCCGACTCTAGGGAGCGGTGCTCATCTCCGTTTCAAAGCAAAGAGCCAGCGCTGTCCAAAGACGTTTCCATGGTCATGTGGCCGGCATGACTCAACACCGAGGCGCATGGAACGCTGTTACCGTCCCGCTGACGCGGTACCTATTAATCTACTTGCAATTTCTTGCTTTCGAACTGCTAGGTTGGCAGGAGCCGTCCCACGGATTCGAACTGCTGACCTTTCGATCAACAGCTCATGGTTCAGTGGTTTAACCCACTGCTATATTAACCTAGTAGGTGTTTCAGATGACTCCAAACCTGTTACAGGTTTTACATTCAAATTTATTATAAAAAGACATCGGTTTAGGAGAAAAAAATAGAGAACAGAGAATGGCGAGGCAACTGTTGAGTAATTTTGGTAACTGAGCAGCATTTCCTCTTGGCATAATCTTTAGACTAGTAGTTATCTGAATTTGAAACATAACAGTATGCTATTTTCATGACAATTTTGTTCACAATGGATAACATGTAGCACTTCTTAATATCATCACATAAAATCTAATTGTGATAGTAAAACTATATGACAGCTTGGAAAATCTCAAGACACACAGTAATTTACGCCTCCCCCCCTCTCTGAAATATATTAAGGATTAGGGAGTTTGAGATTGCACAAGGCCTCACCCAAATTTTTTAAAAAAACAAAGTTGTTTTCTATTAAACAAGTCATATACCCAATTCTCACTAAGGTGGTAAACTTGTACCTGGATTGTGCCACTTCAGAATGCAGTCGCACATATGATTCAAGGTCTTTCCAGATCAAAGCATTGCCCGCACACGAAAAACTTTCATGTCAAGGAGACCATTAAACTGAAACCCTTTTACATGACATCGAGCTTTCTATACGCAGGAAATATTTTTGCATGAAGGCACATTCACTCACGTCTGGCCCATGCGAAGTGATATCACTCAGCCAAAGTGATACAGCCCAGAGGCTTACCACCTCAGTGAGAAGCAGGCCTCAGTCTTTCATAGCCAATGTTACATTCTGTTCTCATGAAAGATATTTTGACAGGCTGGCTCAGTATTAGAACATACAACCCATGTAAGAGCCTCCTGGGTGACTAGAACATTTGGAAAAGGAGATTCAAGTGACTCTCTAAAGCATCAAACAGCCAAAGGTTTACTACCAAAAGCATTGTAGGATTTTTTTTTTTTTACCCAAGGTGCCTTTGCAGGATACATACAATTCTGCAGGCAAGGCTGGCAGAAGGTACTGGACAAGACTTCTCCAGCATAGAAACAAGAGAGGCAAAAGGTAAAGGAGGGCTATTTGCAACAGATGGGAAATCTATCATATATAAAAATGGTAGTACTGTACACACTATGACTCTTAAATGAGTGCTGCATGCTGAATGAAAACGCATAAAAAGACATTAAAAAGGGAAATAATGCGACAGTGAAAGAAAAAAGGAAATTTAAAAACTGTTTGGGGCACAGTATTAAAAAGCATTTACTGGAGTGTCACACACACCCCAACAGCAAGGGTACTATGAAGAGCAATGTCCAAAATCCACCACTTAAGACAAACGAAGACAACAGAGCACTGCTAATTATTATTTGTTTCATTTCAGCAGTTACTGGATGAGACTGCAAACAAGCAAGCCTGTCTCACCCAATCACATCATCAAACCACTCATTTTCCACCACCTGAGGACCTGCTGTGCCCCACAGATATGTATTCAATTACAACATATTTTCTGGAATTAGAGCACCTGTTACATTCCCAGTCTACATGCTCAAAGACAGGTATCTATTAATACTGAACAGATCAGGGGACCCTCCCCTGCCCCACACCCCTCTTTCTCTCAAATACCAGAGGTTCCTTGGGAAGTGTGTCCTTGTAACAACAGAGTATAACTCACACACTGGGCCTGGCCATACAAACTGTTATCCTGGAATAATTACCGTATTTCTTCCATTCTAAAGCACCATCAATTCTAAGGCGCACCTTTAATTTCATTATTAACAGCAGGGAAAAAAATTTCCCCCAGGATTTATGTGCACATTGTACCCCCCCAAACTTACAAATGGTACCCCTTCTTGCTTATTACCAGGGCTTGTGGGGGTTTCGGGGAGGCCTGTACGACCCTCTGCAGGCCTCTGCAATCTTCAGTTCGGCGAAAAACGGATATTTTCGGGCACTTCCGGTTTTCACGAAAACCGAAAATGGCCAAAAATAGCTGTTTTTCGCTGAACTGAAGATCGGGGAGGCCTGCAGAGGGTCGTGCAGGCCTCACCAAAGCCCCAGTAAGTAAGGAGGTGGCGTTTTGGGGGTGCAATTTGCACACCTTCGATTCTAAGATTCCCTTTTTTGAATTGCTAAATTCGGAAAAAAAGTGCGTCTTAGAATCGAAGAAATACAGTACCTCCAGACTCATGTCTAAACTGGGCTGGAAACATCTACTTACAACATGGCTGCTGCTTTTAACATCCTCCTGTTGAGAGGTCTTACCCAATTCTGAGGGTTACTCACACTGCAGTCCTGGGGAAGTGGAAGATAGGGTAGTACAGTACTCAATTTACCATGCAGAAGGCGCCTACTACAGATTAGTAGCTTTCCACATGGTTAGAGAGCAGCCAGAGTCAGGGGAATGGGGGAGAGGGGAAGAGTTGTGAAACAGCAACTACACAGTACATGGGCATCAGGTTTCCATACTGGTTTACAAGTTGACTTCAAACACAGCAGATAGAGATTGAAATGAATGGGTAGTTAACAAGTCAAGTCTGACAAAATGATGCACTGTTCTTCCAAGATATATGATTTTGTGAATGCAAACAGGGTTTTTATCTTGGTATTTCTCATTAAGGTTTTGTTTTTAATAAAATTGATGTTAATAAATGCATTACAAAAAAACAGAGAGTCGAATAACCCACATATCCTCCTTCCCCACCTTAGCTATCCAAGAGAGAAAAATGGGCAGTAAGCTTTTTAAAATTAAGAGGCAGTCAGAACACTATTAATAAAATGAAAATAAGTTCTACATTACTGTGAGTATTAAAGTATTTAGGTTTTTTTTAAATGATTTTATAAACCCAGTGTACTGAACATACCGGTAATACTTATTCCAACAGACAATTGATGGGTGCAAGTGCATATACCCTACACATGCTACAGGAACTTCTTCCATTTCCCCAGAGCCCCATTTATTGTTTCTTTAAAGTACAGTACCCACCTAAGGCCCTAAATTTAGTTACTAAAGAAGTGTCCAAAAGACGTTAGTCCTGAATTTGACAGAAATAAATGAATCATCCAACCAACCAACCCCAACGTTCAGGGTGGTTGTAGCTAGTGGAACTATCCCCATCTCACTACAGAAGAGAACAGTAATACGGTATGAAAAAAGACCAGGTTTCAAAAACTGGAAACTTTGATTTTTGTTTTACTGGCCATGGACATAGCACTATAAACAGCTACGCACAGTCCGCTTGCACTTCTCGGCCAGTCCTTTGTTGCCCACCCACTTTCCTTCACCACTACAAATTTCTTCCACAGCTGGAAACAGCAGCTCAGAAGTATCCTGGCTGCTTCCTGTGGCTTTAAGACACTGGGAGACGAATGCAGCAAGTACTAAAGCAATTTCTGTCCATGGCATATTGCACCTTTGACCAAGATTGTATTAGTGCAAAGTGTTATGGACCAGTGTCATTATCTACATGACAGTTAAAAATGAACAAAACAGGCTAAAGAGTACAGAACAGTCCAAAACTTCCCACACTCTCACTAGTGGTGTCATCAGCGGTGGGGGCCTTGGGGTGATGGGCCCCTGGGCAGCGGGATCGGGCCCCAGGCGGCAGGCAGGCGGGGGGTGCAACGGCGGCGGGGCGGATCGTCCTGTTCGCCGGGGTGAGCGAGGAGCGCCGTCAGGTGTTCGGCCCTCCCGCCCGCCCTGCGCCACTGAGTGCTCAATAACGGCTGCCGCCGTTATGTTACTTCCGGCACGGGGGGGGGGGGGCGGTCATAGGAACATCATTGACTCTCACCTTTATCTTTTGTACCTATGAAGCCTAAATTAGGGCTGGGCTAAAGGCCACTCGAGCTCCAGGGGTGATTTAAAGTTACTCCAAAATCTTCTACCCACCATCTTGGTGCTTTTAATTCCTTTTCAGGTGTTCTCTCCAGGATGTTGGGTTCAAATGCCAGCCCAGTCTTGTTTGATGCATGGATGGAACACTGAGCAAAATGCACTACCATGTTTTGTGCTTTGGTGTAGAAACATCCAAAAAATGTACATTATTATATGTGATGCCATTCTGCAACGGGCTCTGTCTCATCAAGCCAACAGCTCCTGAGGCTTTGGCAACAACAGCTGTTCCTGGAAGCCTAAATCCTCCCCCCCCCCCTGGGGCTCTAAATTCCATAACCCTTTCATTGACATGCGCCTAGACAGAAATGCATTATTTCCACAAGCAACATAAAATAGATCACACAAGGGTCGTTCAAGTTTGCAAATGCCAACTCTTGAAGTCAGCTTGTTGTGGTTTGTGGTTTCATGAACCCACCTTAGTTTCCAAAGCTCAGTAAAGCTGTAAATACATAGTCTTGGACACAACCATGAATGCGAATGTTGCATGCACATGCTCGTACGCACACAACACGCTTCCTTCTCACCAATGCTCTGGCCTAAAGATCCCTCTTAATGCATCTGGGATCTAGCTCTTTAGACGTAATTAATCCTTTGATCTCAAGTGAGTTAAGTAGGGAAGGTGAGGGTCATGACCAGAGCAATTATGAGGGAAATCATCAAGGAGGAAGGCTGGACAATGAAGTCTACAAACACATGAAATGGTGATAACAGTTTTTCAAAAAGATGGGAAGAGAAATACAACTGGACATATTTCTTACCTCTTCACATCAGTGAGTAGGTTACCTTAATTATCCCCATCCATACCCAAACACCTACATTTACATTTTATGAGCTATTCTAAAATCTGCCCTGCTTAATAATCTGTATCTTCAAGAACACACTTGAAAGCGACTCTCACAATTCAACCCAGCCACAACCTTGTATAAATCAAACTTTTGCTACCATATCAAAATGTTACACTGGGGCTGCATAACGTTGCCCACATCCTCATTACATGCTACACTAATTACTACCAGCAGATTCAGAATTTTCTGCACATTAAAGGCTTTTAGAGGAGCTATAAAAAATTTCAGGCACCATTAATTTAAATTTGTATTGAAATTTCCTTTTGACAGATGGCCAAAAATTACTTATTATTTAGAGCACCAGAGCTGCCTGTTTGCACATTAGAAGAGGAATGGGAAAAATTAAAAGCAAGGAGGAAATTTATGTCACGTTCATTACCTGTTAAATGTTAAGGAGCATTATCTTGCATGAATAAATTATTTCATACAAGCACACAGTCTCCAGCTGCTGGCAACGGGCATGTTCTGGCTGATAAAAACCATCTCAAGTCACACAGCAGACAATCATAAAAAAGCCTCTCTTAACCAGGAGCCACTTAAGAGAGGGCAGATCAATAGAACAAGCAACTAACTGCTACTCTGGGCATCATGGATAACATTTAAGGAAATTAGCAAACTATTTCACCTTGCAAAGCTGGCAACAAGCCCTAGATCCTGACACAATCCAACTTGCAACTTGACAATAGTACAAGACAAACATTTATAGCTATCGCTTTCTAATAAATCACTGCAAAAAGAGATACACCTTGCATGCTACGACTCCAGGTGCATACCTAATGGGCTTAGACTAAGGTAAACCCAAACAATTGCAGGTGAAGAAGTCTCATCTACAGAAGGGCACACCTCACTGGCTAATCTCCATTGCCCTTTCTTCAGTTTTTGAACAATGCTGATCAGCGAACAAGTTGTTTATGCACATTCACAGTTCACACAGGGTTCGTTCACATGCCATTCTTATGTCAACGGTTCACTCTGAACCACAAATTTTGCACACTGTTTAAAAAAGCCATGACTAAGTCACTAGAAATATAACTTTTTATAATGAACTCTTGCATATATTATGAAAAAGCACAACTTGTTCGGAGATAACCGCGAATATTTATACCACAAACCATCCCCTCTGTCAAGCCCACATAATTTGTGATCTACCAGAAGCACAATCCAAGTCATGTCTACACAGAAGTAAACACTACTGAGTTCAATGCGACATATTCCCATGTAAGCACGTATAGGATTGTAGCCTAAATCACATGCAGCCCACCAGTCATGTATTGTAAACAGCCTGACAGCTGTGGGACAACCCCCTTGGTTTTGCAGTCCTAAGCAGGCAGTAAAAACAGAAGGTTTATCACCACACACGATTAGAGACTGCATTTGTTTGAGTCACAACATCTTAGTCCTGTACTTTTCATTCTGCTTATACCCAGGGTGAAAACTAAGACAGTTACACTGAAGGCAAATGCTGATTAAATGAAAATAGTTACAAACTTACGGGAAATTCTAGATGAATGAATGCTGTTTTGACTACGCCAGAGGTTCTCAACCCCTTACCGGCCAAGTACCACCTCTGGCGCCACCAACCTGCTGCGTACCAGCGGAAGTGACTGGCAATGACATCGCCAGTTACTTCTGGGCTTTTCAGAGGCCAGAACACACAGGTAGGAGGCGCTGGGAGAATGGGAGGGCCCTTCTCGGCGTTCCCAAGAGGTTTGGCCAAAGGTAGGAGTCTCTTGAGAGCAAAAATGTGCCACTGAAAGCACTGCGTCGGAGCGGGGTTTTGGCGGTCCGGCAGTCCAAGTACCACCAGCAGTCAGCTGAAGTATCACTGGTGGAACTAGTACCACTGGTTGAGAACCCCTGGAGTACGCATTTTTATTTTTCAATGTATATCCCACCTTTTGGCCCTCAAGGCAGCTTAAAGTGCCATACTACATACTAAATTCAATTTAAAATTTAACACATGTAAAATAATTGGATAAGCACATTACCTTCTCAACAGAAACACAGCAACAGTAATACAAGCACAATCCCCCCAGCCATGCCAACTCACTACCCAAAAAGCCCTCCAAAAGCAAAAAAAAGCATTTTCAGCTTCCTGACAGCCAAAACAGAGCAAGCTTGGCAGGCATCCCCAGGAAAGGAGTACGAGGGCACCTACACAAAGAAAGCATTGCTCAATTGTATAGTGGTAAGTTTTGAAGTGCAGTGCCTTGCCCCATAACCATGACCTGCTAAGACTATAACACAACAAAAATCAACTTAATTTTGCTTCATTAGAGGGTTTTCTTCTTCTGCAACTTATTCCACTTTCAGACTCATCATCCTTCATTTAAAAATCTAGCTCACTTCAATCCCAAATCTTCAGGGATTTAATCATTTTAAAACAAATTGAAAAATGGGATTTAAAAATATCCCAGGTAAATATAAGAGTGTGTGTATGCACGCACGCACACCTTATATTTATATATAAATACAGAAATACAGCATATTAGAGTAATCGCTTCCCCACTCCGAGGTCTCACTGTGTTCAATAGGACTTTCGCCCAGGTAAATTTGCACAGGATCGCTAGCCTTAATAAGAGCTACATACTACATACTGTAGATATTAACATGTGCTCTAGGCAAATTTCCCAGTTGGCCTCTTGCTGAACCAGATGCTCTCTCTTGGCTAGGGTCCTTTGAAATTTTTTTCAAAGGCAGCACTCCTGCTGACGACATCAAAGCTCCTGCACCCAGAGTCCAGCTCCCCATCACCTCAAACCCAACTACAACCCTGGCCCTGCTTCTGTTGGCCAGAAGCCTTCACTCAGAAGGCAAAGGTGCTCTGAACAAGTTCTCACCAGATGGATGGACCGTATGGGAGGGTTCATATGGAAGAAGATGGTTCCTAAGATTTTTATCAAGACAGGATACATCTACGAACTAATTCAATACCAAATGGTAGGTGCTGATTTAAAAGATATTGGAGGCTCAGAAAATTACTCTGTATTACCAAACACCCCCTTCACAAGCCCAGGACCCACTCCCCACCTCTATCAGTCCAGAAGCAGTGTACTGGGAGAGGAGGTTTCTTTTCCCTCCAACCTTCCTTGTGCACCACCACCATTACCGATCCTGCCACTAGATCAGTAAAGGGCAAAGGGGAATGTGCTAGGGGAGACATGGAGCATGTTTTGGTGATGGAGAAGTTGACAGGGAGATGGGCAAAAAAATGGGCAATTCTTTTCCAGCTCAGACAAGGAACTTTAGTCTCTGGCAAAACAAATGGTCTTCTGACCCCCTCCCCAAGCTTAATTTTTTTTTACTGACATCTCTTTTTTAAATTGATTTCATGCTGATCAGCAGAAAGGCAGTTCTACTGCCACCACGGAACATGCTGAAAAGCAGATGGAAAACTGACAGATCTTGTCAGTTTGCAACTGTTAAGAACCTGGGGGCAAGTGTGAAACTGACAAGAACAAGGTCAATTTCCTTCTGTAGCAACATGACAAAGCTGTGAACTGCACCTGCAGAAACTGGGATAGAGTTCAGGTTGCAGGCCACTCCTGTTGTAAAGGGAAGACAGAGGTGGCCATTTCTCCATCTACTGAGGCCAACCTCAGATATAGATGTGTGACTGAGTATCTTGTCTGTCAACGCAATACGAGAAGCATGTCTGCTTTTAGTGGTGTCTCTTATGCGTTATTAAGCAAAGGTACTCTTGAATAGACCTCCCTACACTCTGTGGGAGTAACATTTATTGTTACACAGAGGAAAAAGCCACAGGTGTAGATGTGATTAACTGCACACCAAAGTCACCCAGACACTTCCTATCACAACATAAGGCAAAAGACCTTTGTGGAATATAAAAGTACAGTACACACTGTATTGTTCTTGGGCAGGGCATCAAAAATTCCATACCCATTGCAAGTTTAGGCAACAAAAACCAAAGCTGGTATTAAATCATCATTAAAAATTATAGTTCTCAGTGTTTGATTTTTGTTTTGTTTTTATATTGTAAGTTGCCTGTTTGGGAGGGCAAGAGTTGGGAGTACAAGTGTTTAAGTGAAATAAGCGAATGTGCCTTTTGATACAAGAGGGACACCTGCCATTTCTTGGTGCCCCTCTCTTGTCAAAGTGCACAACTTTGATGTGTTACTAAACTCCTCATTGTATCTGTACAGTATCTTCACATGGCTCTGATTAGGAGCATTCTGCTCCAAGAGCACCACGTTTATTTCAGATTTGAGCCCAACAAATATCATACCCAACTTAAGACGTTACTTGTGGGGCATTCTCTATATGGAAGATTGTGTAGGAACTGTCAATATAATGGTAGCTCCACAATTATGAGAGGAAGTTTCTAGAAGCACTATCCCCAGTGATCTGGCTTCCAGTAGACTTATGGGCACAATGGAAAGGCCTGGTTTCAAACTATAAAGACCTGAATAGTTCAGGTCCTGTTGACAGTATCCAAAGATTTCCTTCCTTCGGATTAAAACTCCTTCCATCAGAGAAAGGCAGAACACCTTTGCATGCAACCCTTTATGTCTTAGAAATTACTGTAACAGTCTTATGGTCAAGTGAAAATGGTAGTTTAGGGTGCTCTCTTTCTCCATTAAGTACAAACAATGGAGTGAAGAGGCACTACGACTGTTCTGATTTGGAAAGCCTTTTCTTTCTCCAGAGGTCCAATAAAGCCTGAAGATCTTCTGTAAATGATGCAACATCTTTTTGTTGGATGAACAGAACAATGTTTTAGGGTTGTTTCAATGAGCCTTTGGAAAAGAGAAAGCAGGCCCCCAGCTGCTTTATCATCACCATGTTCTGTCCTTAGACTTTGCTCAAGTGCTTTGCTTTGCTATTGCTAAGCTCAGGGAAGACCCAGCAATTATTCAAAGGAAAACCTGTTCCTTACCTAGCTTAGGCTGGTTTGCTAGCTGTACCTCTTTCCTGGAAAGCAGATACTTATTTTAATTACCTCCAGACTGAATTATTTCAAATGCCCTCTGTATAAGGCTGACTTTATAGAGCATTCAGAAATTTCAGCCTGTAAAGAATGCAGTGGCCAGATCACTAACATAAGCGGAACCTAGATAACCTATTACAACTATATTTGGAAGTCCTGCACTGACTCAATACCAGGTCCAATTTAAAGCACTATTTTTTTTACCTTTAAGGTTATAAAAAAATCTGGGACCAGGACACCTGATGGACTGTCTTCCCCTATGTGTCTCCCCATCACCATCATCTGAGGTAAGGGCTGAGGCACGGAACTCTGTGGCAGATCTATCTTGTGGAACCCCCTGCCACAATATGGATGGGGTAGAGTTTTGCTCCACTAGAATCTAGAGTGGAAGCATATCTGAAGCAAGGCCAAGATCTACCACTATTCAGCAGAATTCAGGCCCATTTTAAAAATACACAATAGGTAGGCACAGTGCAGTCTGGGCCTCTCTCTTGGGCTACACGAGGGTTCGTCACATATTTCTGAAGCCCCCACTATGTTGAAGGCAGAAGTCTATCTACCCCCCCCTTGGCATGTCAAGGAGCCTCAAAAATACTTTAAGTGGATTGCAGAATCCATTCCAGATGTGTAATCCACTACCGATTTTGTATGGATTCATTTCCCACGTACGCTGCCAAAACTTTGAGTGGAATCACTAGGATCTGCTCACCCTTATGCCACAGGAGGTCCAGCTGGTTGGCTCACTGGTGACTTCTAGAAAATTAATTAAAACTTTTTTGTTCAGCAAAGTTTTTAATTTACTTGCTGGCTCAAGTTATTTATTGTTCAGTAGATAAATTATTGCTGTTTTTAATTTGTTTTTTCCTCGTGTTTATAGACTTAATTGTGTTGGTATTTTGTCATGTTAGCTAACACTTGACCCTTTTTGGCTAGCTAGCAGTATCTAATTTTTTTTCTCTCCCACACACACACACACTCTTAACTATTCTGGCCTACTGTATTTTGACCAACTCCAATATTTCATAGCACATAATACAATAAATCAAACCCATAAATTTAGTTGGAAGATGCTATTAGAAATGCATCTGCCTTACCTCCTGCTTGACAACAGCTTAGTGCTCACATTTAGGATGCTTTTCAGGCCTAAAGATCTGAAAGGCCATGCTTCCATACAGCTAATTTGTGTTAAAATATCAAAAAGCCTCTAGGCACCAACACTAATTCCAGTGAAAATATTCATTACTAGGCTCAAATTATGGGAGTCACTCCAGACAGTAGTTTAACAGATGGGAGACAAGCCCACAGTGTATCCCTCCCTGCCACATCAAGCTCTATAAAGCTACAAACTGCAGTGCAGGGATTCTTGGGAATTAGAGGAGGAAGCAGGGAGAATCCCATGACAGTTTCCCCTGGAATGCAACACTTCTCTCAAAAGCACCTGCATGTACCAGTTCTTATCTGTCTTTTATTTATTGATAAGTTTGATAACACTAGGCTGCAATTAAGTGGGTGCAAATCATACTCACTGGTTGATAGACAATATTAACTGCTGGATGAGTGATTTAAAACATGTTTTACATAGCACCTTTGGAATAGTCTACCCAAGACTCTGCTAACCAATATGAATGTCACCATCTAGTTACAAATTGTAATATTTCCTATGTTTTGGTTCAGCTGTAATGAATACATTGTAGTTCTTATAAGCTGCTACTCCTTCCACCTGTGAAATGGGAATCTTACCTTTATAGAGTCTCTGTCTTCATGCAGAACAGCAGCAGTAATGAGAGAGAAGCAGAGAGAAAGAACAGTTAGTTTACTTGAAGTTATAGATTTCTTGTACCTCCCCAAAACCTGACCCCCGCATTAGATACTGAATTGCACAGGTGTTAATTGTCAGGGGTCACCTTTACCTTTACCTTACAATTAACTACAAAACAGTTAACTGATGTTATAAATCTTGAAAAAAAATCATCATTTCACTACATCCGACTGATTGAAATGTAGCAGTAAATATCTAACGAAGTAGTCTGGGAATTCATGGGGAAAGACAGGGTTAAATATTTTTCAGAGAGGAGGAGAAGTACACAGCATTTAAGCACTTTATTCCACTTCTAGATCTCTTAGCATTACTGCCTACTGCAATCTAATGTCTAACAAGAGTACCTGTTTAACAATGCCATTTGAAAAACTTCAGAAGGGGAGCTAGTGCAATCAATATACATAAGAAAAAACGAACAGATCCCTGCCCCAAAGAGCTTACAATCTAAAACGGTCTATTAGGAATCCAACAGAAGGAGAGCAGGAGACAAAAATGCAGGCAAATGCAACTCTCTCTCCAGGTTGGTTACAGTCAGGAATTGAAGATTAAGGCCCTGGCCATATGGAAAAGGTGCAGTTTGGATTTTGCAGAAGGATTTGAAGGGAGATGGAACCATACACATTTTAAGGAAAAGAATTCTATGCATACGGATAACTAGGAGGGCAAATGGAGAGAGACATTTAAGGGAGGAGACAACTGGTCAGATGAAGGAGTTCATGTGTTTGAAACTCTTGCCTTCTGGAAACCTACCAAATCCTTTATTATTACCAAAGTCATCCTTTCACAGAGAGAGAGAGAGAGAGAGAGAGAGAGGCAGGCTGTACATTCAAAACCAGGCAAACCTTCTTCCCAGAGGCCAGTGAAGCACTCCTCCTTACCTCTCTGATGATCGTTATCATGATGCTTTTTTTCGTCTTTAATTGGGAGGTGAGACTGTCCCCCAAGGGCACTGGACAAGGCCAAGAGGCCAGCGCTGCTTCCAATAGGTGGGATGGCTGGTGGCTGCAGTCCTGAAGGGTGTGGAGTGAGAGGCACTGGGAGACCATGTCCATGTGATAAATGCTGGGCCTGGAGTTGCTGCTGCTGTGAAAAATTAAACACAGATATTGAATTTGTTCCGAGGAAGAGAGCCTAAAGCACAGCTAACTGTGCGCTGGATTGCACTTGTGTGCTTTCAAGGGCTGTCAACCAATCAATGGCTTTGCCTTTTACAAATTAATCCACCAGTTAAAAATGGTACAGTGACTTGGTACAGGCGAGGACAGCTGATGAATGTAACAGTTTCTCTTGGCTGAAGTGCACAATCATTTATTGTTTGGAAAACATCTTAGCGCACACATTGCCTGAATCAAGAGCTCTGTTTTGGGCCAAAATGGAGGAAAGAGGTTGCACATTATATGCTTTATTAAACTATTTTTCAACGGCACCGTTGAAAAGAACAAAAACTGACATCTCAAGTGCAGCTCCTTCAACATTCTTCCAGGAGCAGTTACACACAGATACACATGTCTAATCAAAACACGTGAGTTAACTATAAAAGCAGTAATAATAAAGTTTTTTTAAAAAAAGAGAAAGAAAGCTGAAAATTGAGAAAATTAGCGTTAAACTGTTCTCCCAGAGCTGCCGCACAGCATGCAGCTCGAGTTAATTTGAAAGAGGAAACCTGAATTAACAATCCAGAAAAGGAAACTGGTTGCAGCCACCGTTTTAAGTCCTTTAAGTGTCCTCAGCGGTACTTGAGCAAATTACTAAAGAAAATCTAATGTAGCAAGGCTTGGGTCCTCCTGTAGGCTTGCTCAATAATGCTGAAATAATTGGGCACTCTGTGCACGTTTAGTGATGCTCGAATGAAAAGCTAGAGGCCTGCCCTTGTACTCTTCTCTAGCTGCTGACTCTGTGTTGTGACAGGTTTATTTGAGTGGGACTGTGATGCATGCACCAGTAACTGCGCTGACAAGAGTTTAAAGTCATTTTTACCAGTACACTGGCAACACATAGAGAAAGCCCTTGAGAGGTTAGAATTGAAGTGCTTGACCTCAGCCAAGGCTGCATCGAGCTCTCTACTATACTAACCATTGTGGGGTAGATGGTTTGTTGATGCTGTTGACGGGGGTGGGTGGGTGGAAATATGGTGGCAGAGGGAGGTGGAGAGGGAGGAAATATGTCATGCTCAATCTATCCCAACAGGGGACTGTTTCACTTCACAGCAGCACCAACAATAGCCCACTTCCCCACAACTCCTGCCGTTACATACACAATAATTCAAAGACCAACTTTGAAAACTGCTTTCACTTCCACAAACTAGAAAAAATCTACCGTAAGCAAATAAAGCCTTATTTTACTGCTTCCTTCCACTTCATGCCTTTCAGGGCATTTTCTAAAAGAGACAGGAGCAAACAGCTGTATTACCCTGCATCATAAATACACTCACACCCCCAACCCTTAGACTTTCCCTTGCCTATTATCTAAATGACAGCTCCATACTATTTGTACATCTTAGCTTTCAATCAAATTCATTACCTTAAAAACTGGTACACATAATTAGCTCTCACTTCTCTCTTGTATCAAAATAGACAAGACTTATTTTATTTACAGTGAGATAATCCATACAAAGTTGTTCTAAAGTTTTGGAAAGATGATCCAACATTTGGCTTCTGTTAAAACTAAAATTACGGCACAATCCTGTCTACTCTTAGACCGGGTGCAAAATGTGCCAGTCTAGGGTGCAAAATGTGCCAGTCTAGGGTATCACAAATGTGTTGCAAATGTGCCACAAACGCAACCGGAGAGTAGACAGCACATACACTGAGGCCAGCGCCGCTCTACTCTCAACAGATGGAGTGGAGCACCTGGCAAGGAAGGTTAGTTCCATGCCGGGCGGCAGAGGAGCATGAGCAGGGCTAAATGTGGCGTTCCAGGAGGGGGAGATTGGTCGGCCAGGCCTGGGAAGGGGGAGGGAGGTGTGGCGAAGACTACACCGAAATCCTATATCCCTTCCCGGGCGTAGCTGCCACTACATGGGGCTCTTGGACTTACGCCAGCAAAATATCTGGCACACATCTGAATAGCCCCATCGGGGCAGCTGCGGCTTTACCTGGGGGAAGGGAACAAATGTTCCCTTCCTCTGAGGTAACCACCTGCCTGCCTGCTTTGCGCCCTGGATACAGCAGAGGCTGCACCGGCCTCGCTGCATCGTAGGGTGCAAAGTTAGACAGAACTGGGCTGTTAATCTTGAAGCCACAGCAGGTTTCCTGGGCCAAAAAGTTTCAAAATAAGGAGTCTTCCTTACACTGCAAAAAGACAGAATCCTTGAAACAGACATTGCAATTCAGCAGTTTATCCTTCTTCTATTGTCAGCTATGCTGGAATAATCCATAATGCCCAGACAACTTGAGCATATCACACACGCATGGAAGAGTCCAAGGCCTCTATCTGCAGCCTGACCTGTATGGGCTCCCCCATGCTTAACACTCCCTTACCTAGAATAGGTAATGCAAAACAATGGGGAGGTTGTGGAGAAGGTCTTGTTGAGATCAGGTTGTAAGGAAGACCCTACACTCTAGCATGCTTCCAAAAGGGCCTAGAGGACTCACTCAGTTTTCATGAAAAAGCGATTTAGCCAGTCCTAGCCTATTCTCCCTTCCAACAGCCCTGGTAATAGTACAAATTAAACAATCATCAAGCCACAAGTACTCCATAACAGGGTACAGAGTCACCAATTGGGTAGAGCTCTGTCTGTACCAAAGTACTTCTACATACGTATGCCAACATCCTGTTACTTACAAAGACAAAAATAGTCTCCAGTTAATCAGCAGGTGAAAGCTCAGGGGCTTGGCAGTCACTATCACAGCAAAGAACATCAATATATTATCTGCTAAAGGCGTTGTCTTTGGGAAAGCAGACGAAAACTTTGAGGCAGTCTGTCATTTAGGAATTAATTTTCTGGAATCACATACACTGATCAGTTAAAAAAAGTGGTGGGCCAATTCTCAGTTTACCTTTTGTTCTGCAATATGGATACTTAACATTTCCTCTAGTAAAAGGCACATGCATATAAGCATGCAACACATCCCTTTGAAATCCTTGAAAGCAGGAGCACAATCATACCATGAATGATTCATAATATTTTAGGCAAACATGGTCAAATTACACACACACGCACACACACACACACACACACACACACACACACACACACACACTTACTTTATACTTGACAGAGCTTCATATTTTGTATTTGAACCCCACGAATGCGAAAATCCGTTGATGCTCAAGTCCGCAGTTGGGGGTGGTAGTTGAGGGCGGCGCCACTGTACCTTATTGAAGAGGTGCGCGGGCCTGCCACCCGCTATTTCCCTCTGGTGCCATAATAGTGTAAAATGCTTATTAGAAGAAAAACCGTGACCGGAAGAGACTTCTGATCGCACGCGCACAACCGGAAGTTGCTTTCGGTCGCATTTTTTCTTCTAACAGGCATTTAACATTATTACAATGTGTTGCCAGAGGGAAGGAGCAGGCAGTGGGCGTGCACAGCTCTTCAATAAGGTACAGTGCCCCCCCGTCCCCCAGTGCGTTCCCTCCCTCCGTGGATGGCTATCCGCGGATAGTCAAATCTGCGGATGGCAAATCCACAAATGATGGTCCACTGTACAAAACACAGTACGAGAATCAGTCTGACTTTATATATCTTGAGGCGGATATAAATAAAGTTAAAAGGGGGTGTGTGAGAAAGTGAGTGAACCTCAATAATGACTTCACTGCCATTTCCTAAACAGCAAGATCTGAGATATTGATGGCAAACTTAAACCTCCTCCCAACATATCTTAAAAGGATCAAATTAAAAGCACAATGTGCTTATAAACCATGGACAAATTAGCTTCTAATGTTCTCTTGTTAGAGTCAGCACATTCAGAAGCCTATTTTCCTGGAAAGGATTCAGGTTTCTACTGGATATATTCCAAGCAGTGCCATGCCAGAGTAATCTAGTGCTTTCCCCCTTATAGACCCTGAAAGCTCGTTGCCATTATCCAAAACAGCCCTAACATCCTCCTCCAACCCAGAGACATTTCTAATGTTAACTGACAAATTAATCTCCTAAAGACCTCACTTTATATCTCAACCCACATGCATGCTGTATGTACATCCTTTCCACACTGCCCGAAAAATAGAGGCAGGATCCAATTAAAATATTCTCATTAGTATTACTATTCAAGTCACACTGCATACAAAAACAGCTACTAACGGAGGAAACAGAATGGGAGGAGGAGAGAATCAAGGAACCTAGAAAGTTATATGGGTACAAAAGCAGAAAGGAAAAATTAACTCTGAAATATTAAATGTTAACATAGAACCCCTAATATTAAAGCACCAACTAAGACCCATTTCATACTTCTCCCTTACCCCACAGAAACATCCACCCACCCCATTTTCCCTAAATTATTCCTAACAGAGGTAAGGCGCATACCATATCTCATCTGATCAACGTATTTTCCATTCCTAAACTGAAAAGCAAAATTGCTTTTGAATGCTCAGATATCAGCCCCCCCCCCCAACAACACACTTTTAGGTGGTGCCTCATAGGAATTTTCCTCTTCACCCGATGTAGCAGAGGAGTTTACTGTCTTCATGTGGTTTTGCAGTCTGGTTGAGACATCTGGGCTTGTTGTCCTACACTAGGAAAGTTGACTGGCCTGGTGTACCTTGGTACCAATTACCTCTGTCTGTGGCATACTAAGTAATCTGGATGATCATATTCTTTTATTACAAGAACTAGTAAATTAAGAATGTCAGATGAGCACAGACTGACCTCCCTGTCTTTGCCTTTCTTCCCTGACACTTGCTTATAGTCTTGACTACATGTTCTTGAACCTCATCCTCCAACACATTTCCAGCCAAATCCCTCAAAAATATTAACAAAGGAGGACTGATGCTGTGGTTCTTTATAGAAAGCAGTGATGTGACTTGTTATTCAGAGCTACTCAGAGAATTCAATAGTTTATTTTTGTTATTTCAATAACATTCACAAAGGAACAAAATCAAAGGACAAGGGGGCAGGGGCATCTTCACTGCATGAAAATAACCGGGGGGGGGGGAAGAATCATCCCATAAAGAGTGTGTCCCAAATAATTGCATTATCTGAACCTCATGAGGTTTAAGAACAGCAATAGCACTGCACTCCAACAACATCACGTGGTTATACAAATGTGGCAGTATGTAACACAACCAGTGTCAAGTTTTCATTCGAAAGCTTTCATGGCCAGCAGATATAGTTAGAGAAACAGGTAGTATGGGTAACGCAGCCATATCTAAGTAAAAACACAGCAATCTGACTGAGGTTTAAAAACAATGACTATTTTATCTGGGTTTAATGATGTATTCCCGGACAAACAGAAATTATTAAGAAACCACGGCTGGACAAGTGAGCCCAACGTTTCGTGTCCTAATCTGGACACATCTTCTGGGGCAATCCCAAAAAGGAATGAGAGATGTTATAGTTCTCGGCGTCTTGCTTCCGTTGTTTTGAACTTCAGACTCCCCCCCCCCCCGGCTTTTACTTTTTTCCCAGTAAGCTTCATTTCTTCCTTAAAGAAACAGGAGAAGCAGCCATTATTACAGGCAAGTAGAACAAGACTAAGTCCTACAGAGGCTCTGCAAGGTTAACAGAAACCTTGCAGAGCCTCTCTAGGACTTAGTCTCGTTCTACTTGCCTGCAATAGAGGCTGCTTCTCTGTTTGTTTTAAGGAAGAAACAAAGCTTGCTGAAAGAAAAATAAAAGCTGGGGGGGGGCAAGCATGCCTGCCTGCAGGGGAGGCAGGGTGGAGGGGGCCCTCAGGAAACCATGGAGGGGGTGTTCGCTCTTATCCATGGTTTCAAGTATCCACGGAGGGGCCTGGAACATATCCCCAGCGGATATGGGGGCCCACCTGTAATTTCAACTATCTGGAAAGAATCTTAGGATACCAATTTGTAGACAATTTGAGCTGCATGTGCCATGTGCAAACAAATGATGCAATAAATAAGTATAGAACTGTATATCCCAGTATTTCCTGGAACATGAAAACAAAGTCAACATGAAACTGACACACCACTAACCCCTCCTCTGCCTTCCCACAATAACAATCTGTGTACAGTATACAGCAGGTGACCAATTTGTTTTACCACCTTTAAGTTCAAGCACAGTTTAATACAGGCAGAGCCTTCGATCAAAATAGTAAAAAAAAAAAACAGAGAAAGAAGTGATTGCTGCTCAGAGGTTACAGTCTATTACTAATTTATACAATGCCCTCCCCCTCTGGCTCTTTGAGGCTGGCAGCTCCAAACAAGACCACATTTGGTGGGAATGACTTTTACTAAACAAACTGAAATTCTTACCATCCAAAATTTACAGAGAAAATGCTCCTCTCCCCTCCCCTCCGCATTAAATCAAAATGTTCAGAATTGATAGGGACAGCCAAGTCCTCTCCCCAGCACAGATCCAGAAGCAGACACTCTCAGCCGGCACAAATCAAGGTACGTCAACTAAAATCAGTCGAGCTGCGCCAAATTATGCCAGCCAAAAGCCTAGCCCTTATTTCTTAACCTTTGTTTCAGATCAAAGACCCAAAGAGTAAACTCATTTGAAAGGCAAAAAGCAGCCCTTTCGCAGAGAGACAGAAATTCCTCCCTGTGTTAAGCACCAGTGCAAAAATGCATTAGCATTTAGCAGCATGAGCCACGGACCAGTGGCGCCATGGGGATAATAGCATGCACTGATGCTAAGTTTTTATTAGAACTAGTGTGCACTTATTTATACCACATGGCCATCAAGAGATTGCCCTTTATGTCCCCAAACATCTCAGGAAGGGTGACACATTGGGGTTTTAGGACTGCCAGTTTAACAGTTTGTTACAAAAGCTTTAACCAACGTACGCCTTGCATTTAAAAAAATGACAACCCCTCCTTCAAAAATGGGGGAAACAGACATTTCAATCTCAAACACAGAAGAGAAAACACTGACAATCAGCACATTAATTCAAGAGATTTATTTTCAGAACAAATATAGTAAGATGAAAACAGCAAAATGCTTAAAAATGACCTGAGACTGCCTGAAAATATTACCTGTTAAATAAGCATGTGTGCGCGTGCGTTTATAAACTGTATGAATATATTACACACACATATGCATACGTGCACCTATATATCTATATGTATGCATGCATGAATAAGAAACAGTACAGGCAAAATCATTTAAATCATTTCCTTAGTAATACAAGTAATATTTAAATAGATTTAATAGTACTGCTCCAAACCAGTGAATTATGAGTTTAAAACCTATTAAAATGTAATGTTTTTTTTTTTTCCTGAGCTGAGGGGAGAGAGATTTAAATCCACTGAATTTTAATATTTCAGCTTGAGCTGCAGGAGGTAGAGAAAGTCCAAATGAACTATTCCATCAGCACCATTCAAGCATGAACATTTTAATCAGTTTTACTTCCTTGGAGTTCTCCAACACAGTTTACGCTGTCATTCTGAAAGCACTTAACACAGAGAGTGTGAAAAACCACCAAGGCTTGTTATTGCTTTCACAATTGATAGCAAATAATTTTGCAGGCTTCCTATCATTAAAGTGTCACTGCCTAAAAATTGAGGTTCAGCACTTCTTGTGCTAAATTGTATTTTTTGGAACATCACTGCATATACCTGGTTCTTACATTTTTGCTACATTTCTCTCTGCAATAAACAGGTACACAAGTACTAGCTGCCATTTGTATGCTGCAACATAAACAGTTTTGTGATAACAGCATGCAGAATGCACATAAACGTGTGAGTGTACGTGTGCGTATACACACATACATATACATGCGCGTGTGTACATGAGTGTAAGAAAAATGATAACAGTAGCAAAATTCAGGTAGGACTGAACAGTCAAGTCTGTGTTTTCAGAAACTCCAACATTTAAATTACTACACTTCACTTTCTCCTGAATTGCTGACATTGTTACCTATCCAATGCCTCTGTTTATGGGTTCATCATAGGAACTACCTCCAGCTCTCACATATTTTAGCACCAGAATGACACTACTGGTCAACTGCTTTAATCACATGCTATAAATAAATCTTCCCTGTAAATTATTACAATCACTAAAATCCTTTAAGAGTAAACGGCTGGAACCTTAAAAGCTACTTTAAAAAAGGTAAAGGTATCCCCTGACAATTAAGTCCAGTCGTGTCCGACTCTAGGATGTGGTGCTCATCCCCATTTCAAAGCCGAAGAGCCAGCGTTGTCCGAAGACGCCTCCGTGGTCATGTGGCCGGCATGACTCTCCTTGCCGCAGCACGTAGCATGCAGCTGGAACACGGAGCGCTGTTTACCTTCCCGCAAGCGGTACCTATTTATCTACTCGCATTGACATGCTTTGGAACTGCTAGGTTGGCAGGAGCTGGCCAAGCAACGAGCGCTCACCCCGTTGCGGGGATCGAACTGCCGACCTTTCGATCGACAGCTTAATTACCATGCTTGCTCTTAGAGCTGAAACTACCACCCCCAGACAAATTTAACCCTTGATTAGTGATCACTGTCTACTAGGTCACTCCTTTTGACATAACTGTACTGTGCAACTGCCTCCCTTTCTCAGTGTTTTATGCAAATGCAACACAACTTACATCCAGTATGGTGGTGCTGGAGAGAGAGTTGGGAGTAGAGCTGGGAAAAGAGGGATCAAATAAATGCTCAACAAATTACACTCTCACTCTAATTTACTTCACAGGATTACTGGGAGGATACCATGGGGAGGGGAAACACATGGATGCTACTCTGAAATTATTAGAGGAATAGTAGGATTGAAATGTGATAAATATATTCATAATTTAGGTTCAACCCAGTAGTAGCATAAGGATTCGAACTGCCGACCTTTCAATCAACAGCTTATGGTTCAGCGGTTTAACCCGCTGCGCCACCCGCTGGCCTAAAAGCTACTTTAGGTGCACCTAAAAGGTCACTTTTTACTTCTTTCCTTTGAACAGGCCACCAAAGTCACATCACAAACTACTTTTGAAACTTCCCCGTAGTTTTAACTTCAGGTTCGGCCAACATTAGAATATCCTTATTAGACAGACTTAGTACACAACTCACAGCACAAATCCTAACCAACTTTCCAGCGCCGATGTAGCCGCACCAACAGGATGCACACCGCATTTTGCAGTGCGGGGCAGTCATGGAGGCCTCTTTAAAGTGAGGGAAAATTTGTTCCCTTCCCTGGCGGCTGCAATGCGGCTGCACCAGCGCTGGAAAGTTGGTTAGGATTGCGCTGTCAGGCAATACTTTTAAGCATTTGGCTTATCTACATCAAAGCAAACGGGATTTAAATCTTTCCTACTGAAATCAATGGGAACCAACATGTTTAACCTTGGCTGGTTCATGTTCTCAGTATTGGGGCAGCGCAACCCAAACCACCACCTGATGCAGGCTGAGGTCCAAAAAATAATTGAAACCCTTTCTGTGCTCTTTGAGTGCTGTGTTGAAACCCTGAAGTGCTCGAGCACTTCTGGCTTTCAACACAGCATATGAGGAGCCCAGTAAGTAGGAGAGTGACTGGCTTCTCACTCAAGTAAGCAAAGCCAATCAAGAAAGGAAAGTGAGAAGCTGATCATTCTTGGATTGGGGGGGAAGGCGGCAGGGGCTGAAGGGAGGTGGCAGTGGCGGTGGACTCGGGGCGACACCCTGAGTCCGCCACTCCTCTGGACCCCTCAAAGTCTGCTGCCAATGCAGCCACTTCTAGCAGCTGCATGGTTGGGCCAACCCTGCTGCTCAGTGTGTTACCCAATGTAGTCAACCAACCTCATCATTATAACTCGACATGAACAAATACTGATTTCTCTGTGCTTCTTAAGGCCCCACTCCAGATGGTCATGAATGATAATTGTCCCAGAACAGCAGGTAAGATTGCACATTCCCATCTATATTGCAAGAAAAAGGACAAAGCATGCTCTTACAGAAACTGCACAATGAGGTTGCATTGGTGTGGTGCTCTTAGCTCTCTTAGAGAGGTCTGGCTCAGTCGGTAGAACCGCCGCCTTGCAAGCCCGAAGATTGGCGAATGGCAAGTTCGAGACACGCCGTTGACAAAAAGCTGTGAAAGCCTCCATGAGGAGAGATAAGAGATTCCAGCTACGTCGGTAGAGTGTGGGAGGTAACGGCCAGCAGAAAAAAGGCAGACTGCAAAAGGATACCACCTGGAATGTAGCTGTTCACAAAAGATTGGACATTTATGTATTGTAAAAACTCCATATTAGGGGGGTTAGGAAAGCCTGCCCGTGTATTAGCCTGGCCTTGGATTAAAATCAGAGGAGTAATCCAATGACCAAGAAAGGCGGTATATAAATACTGTATATTATTATTATTAGCCATAGTTTGCCTGATGACATGCAATACCGTATCCAAGAATATCACAAACAGGATATCATATATCTAGGCATGCATGGCAAGAATGAAACATGGTTGTGATTTTATATAATCACAACCAAATCTGAACCATTATAGTTTCTATAGTGTATACACCAAGTCCCCTACTTACAGGGAGGTTAGATTCCGGAGGTTCATTTGTAACTTGAAACCAACGTAGTTTGGAATAGCCGGTTCTTGCCAGCCCAGCACTATTGCGCCTGTGTGAAAACGCCAGCAAAAGATTACTGCACCTGTGCAAAAGTGCCAATACAGCCGTCTAACTCAGACGTCTGTAAATTAGGGAGAATGTGTAACTAATCACAAGTATTCTTGATTTTGTCTAGCTAGGGTGATAACTGTAATTCCCATTTCCCTGCCAACAAGGCTCCTCTACCTTTAAGAACTGCATGACAGGAAACCTCAACATGTGACTTTTCCATTTGCCACGCTGGGAAAAGCTTCACCTGCTGAATTTTGACTTGTCACAGAACTAAAGATACAGGAGCCTTCCAGAAAACAAGGCAACAATCCTATATTTGCGAGATGTCTGGGAAGATCTTAACATTTACATACCCCTTCACTCATGCCTCATTGACCAACATTATTTTAAAATTGTGGTTGACTCATGGAATAATGAAAAAAAAATGCTATAAGCAAGAAAAATACGGACGTTCCAGCCACAGCAAAATAAGAACTTCCCAAAGTTGACCCCAACACTTTGGATGTTGTATCCTCAAGAGCCGGAAATGATTTGCTCCTGATCAGGCAGATAACACATCTAGTGAAACCACCTACTGTCTCCATATGCACACTGCACTGCTGCTATCTCAAAGGTGTAGTTCCTTAACAGGTGCAGGTGATAAAGGTGAAACCATCACTTCTAGGTTGCCCAAGTCCAACTTCACAACTTTGCACACACCAATCTAGCCAAACCACGCTCATCTCTTGTGTATCTCACACACAACAAACAGTCACCAAAAAACAGTATTATAGAAAGGGGGAGAGAATAAAGCACCTTACCCAAGTTTCAACAGCATCTGAAATCTCACTGAGGCAGTGAAATGAAAGGCTCCCACCCCCAATTTATCATGTAATTTCTGACTTCAGGCAATAAGCAAGCAAGGCAGGAAGGGCCTGGGAAGGCAGGAAGAATTGCCAGTTTAAGTCTTTACACTTGGAACAAATCCTATTCCCTCATTCCAAATCTTATCATCTACTAATAAAAAACCCAAAACCTGGATTGGTTCTGATCTGGCACAGGAACCAGCTAGAGATCTGAAAAATATTCAGACCAACGTTTCCCCTATCAGGTTGAGAATCATCCCAGACAGTGCTTGTGCCTCCTGCAATCACTTGAAGTGCTTGGGGTAAAGCCATATTCCATATCATGATGCGCACGTGCACCCATAAGAGATTAAATTTTAAAAACCCAAAAAATAAAATTTTATCATGCATTGATCACTTAAGAAATTTCTTATTTACGACTATAGATGTGTACTTCCAACAATACAATCTTGCCTTTTCCAGAGCACAATCCACATACCGTAGTTGCAACTAGCTGAATTCCCATTCATTTCAATGGGAGTTAGTCATGAGTGAATAATGCAGATTGCTGTCCTAAAAGTTTAAAATACAGCAGGTCACTGCACTAAGGATCCACTATGAACTATACTATATACCGGGGTGGCCAAACTGCAGCTCACGAGCCACATGTGGCTCTTTGACATATAGTGTGCGGCTTGTGGAAATATGTTGGCTGAGCTCCTTTTTGCAACACAATTAATATAAAATTTAATAAAAAAATTTCAAGCTTTATAATTATTTACTGGGTATAAACTGAGAGTCTACTGTATTAACAACGCAAGCTTAATGTTCATGGTGAGTAAATATATTTGAAAATTTAAATGCTTCTTAAATATTGAGGCTCTCAAACATCTGAAGTTTACTGTTTGTGGCTCTTAGGTTAAGCAAGTTTGGCCACCCCTGGTGGCGAAAACAGCCATTTATCGCCAAACTGAAGATCAGGGAGGCCTGCAGTGGGTTGCGCAGGCCTCCCTGAAGCCCCCCACAAGCCCCGGTAAGTAAAAATATTTCCCCCCTATTTTTAGCTCAATACTACGCGTGCGTCCTATGGTCCGACGCGTCCTATGGAGCGAAAAATACGGTAGATTAAAACCACCAACCACAATCTGTTAAACACACAAGACATGCCAGTGCAGAAGAATAATTTTAGAAGGGTGCATTGCAGTGCAAAGAGTTTAGAATAAAAACCCTAGAATGTGAACTATATATCCGAGGTCTGAAGTTATTTTAATCTCAGATGGTTTTTGTTACAAATAGTTAAGTTTTCCAACTCTTCTCTCCATTCCCTCCCACCATTTCCCCTCAACAACAAATTTTTAAAAGAATGGATAATATTTAACTTGTGTCAATCTGTCAGTAATTTTCAATGGAACATGACCTGTGAAAGAAGTCATTATAAGTGTTTCATTCCATTAAACACAACTAGTTTACTGTCAAGAGAACAACCCGTCTCTCCGTGTTTCAAGTTCACTTTGGCATTCCGCATTTAAATGGCATGGATCAGCGGTTCAGTTCATTTACCAATGAAGGTAGAATATTGCAAAGTTAACAAGGTGTTTCATCAGATTTCACGAAATCTTAGCATCAGGGTATGAAGATCTACAATGTATTATAAATACACATTCACAGAGTGGAACTACTTAATAGAATCCCTTTTGATCAATCCTCGATTACTCACATTTACTGTCCTATCTCCTGTGTACATTTTATTCCACAGAAAACTGTACCTTCCTTTACCCACACTTTTGATTACTGATGCCTCTTGAGCATCCCCAGGATATGCATACAAATGAAATCCTATTATTTTGTAGATACACATTAAAAGGTGATAAAAATGAGGGGGGTTTTTTTTGGGGGGAGGGGAGAGATACCACCCCTCTTGTGCTCTGAAATCCAAATACAATGAAATCCAAATCCAGCTGAAGCCTTTCTATCATCCTGCTGAAATTAGATGCCTTTTTGGTAATAATTTATTTTTCACATTTGTTTAAGGAATACACCCCACTGTAGCGTTAACTAGATTTTAGGATAGCAGCCCAACCAGTGACGTCGCAACGCCCCCGCCGTTTTTGGCTCATTTCGGAGCCAAACGGCCACAAGGGAGGGTGGGCAGGCTCAACCACTTCCGAGACATCACCGAACATGTAAGTCCCGGCCCTCCCGATCCCGCCCCTTCAGGGGTGCGCGCGTCACCCGTTTCAGCACGTCACCACCCGGCGGCCCGCCCTCCCTGCCACGGGCCGGTGACGTGCCTGATCCCAACTAGTGCTCCCGCTCCGGGAGCTTCCTTCATGCATGAAAGAAGCATTCCACTCGCGCAAGTACCCCTTGCGTGAGCAGAACAATCCATTCACGGCAGGAGCTTCTATTCCCAGAAGGAGCTTCCAACAGTAGAACCAAGCACTAGTCAGAATGCTACAATCATATCAAACCAAGTCTGTTAAATATGAGCAGCACTGGTAACAATTTCTAAATAAGAACATAAGAAAAGTCTTGCTGGATCAGGTCAAGAGCCCATCTAGTCCAGCTTCCTGTATCTCACAGTGGCCCACCACATGCCTTTGGGAGCACATAAAACAAGGTACCTGTATCCTATTGCCACTCCCTTGCATCTCAAATTCAGAGATAGGCTACCTCTAAAACCCAGAGGTTGCATATAGACATGGCTTGTAACCTGTGATGGACCTAACCTCCATAAATCTGTCCAATCCCCTTTCAAAGGCCAGGTGCCATCACAACAGCCTGTGGAAAGGTGTTCTACAAATTATTTATGTACTGGGTAAAGAAATAAAAGAATGTACATCAATTTCCCATTGAAGGACATAGGATACAGATGTAAAATGTATATAATTTTTATATACATATTAAACATGTATACAGTTTAGTGGATCAAGATGATTACATGAAAAATTCCACCTAAAACGTCCCACAACGGTAATAAAAATGAAAATACTACATATTTTGGATGCAGGATCTGAACAAAACACTACTGAGTGATAAAAAAAGATCACTACAGATCACTGGTAAGTAAGACTAGGCTCACACTTTCATTACTTACATGAAAAGCATATGCATTTTAAAAAAATCAAACCTTTTACAATTTATTGTACTGTATTCAAAGAATATTTAGATAGTGGTATTTTTATTAGGTAATGAAAACTAATTGGGAAATTATTCATCTTCTAGTCTCCCCACTGGAGCGTAAAAGACATACATACAACAAATGTTATTCATGATTCTAACACAACCCACTCTGCCTGATTCATCCCCTTCTTTCTAAGGGGCTCTTCAGAGGAAATAAAGGTTACTCTTTCCCATTTATATTTTTTAATTAGACTGCTGGTATTTTCTTGTGGTCAGAGCATAGAAAAGAGCGCTCAAAATAACCTATTAAAAAAAAAACAAGTTACAATCAAACCACGCTCTACACTACTGTCAGCGTGATCAGAGTGCCCCTTCTTTCTTGTTAAAAGACAGAAGCATAAATGAATATCTTCACTATGGATTGATTATTCGGCACCCCTTATCCACATCTTCACTCAGCAATTTGAATTTTAATGAAAGGAAATGGAATAATTAGCATTTCAAAGTGTGTTTGATACACTGAATTTTTTTAAAGAGACTTTTATGTATAGTCTATACACAAAAGGAGAAAGCATTTGCGAGTGGGCAGAAAAAGGGAAGGTACAGTGTAAGGTCTTCATTAGAATAACTTAAACAATTGCTTGCACTAACGGAATAATTACAGATGCGAAGCACGGGTTATTAGTAATTTTCCTCACCTTTATTTTATATGGTTCTGAACAACCAACTGTTTTATCAGTCTTTAGAAGCGAGTCATAAAAAGTTTTTTTTTTTTAAAAAATAGGCCATTAAACCTTCCTGCTGTTAAGAACTGCCTCCAACTCTGATATGCAGGAGGCAGCTTTTTTTAGTCAAATGATATTAGCAACGGTAGTAAAGTAAATGTAACTAAATGGGCAAAACCTTATCCTGTAGATGCAATACTGAACCCATTTAAAACAATCAAAGGTCAGAGTTTTGCGATATATGAGCATTACAAGCTACGTTGCCGAACATCTTGATGCTAAAAACATTCACTTGCTGTTTTTCAATGAACCTTTACTTTCTACTCTCATGTACTTGGGAGAGTAGACTAGTGCTGATAGCCAAACACAGCCTCATAAATGAGCGAAAAGCACTTCCATGCACACAGGTTGTCTCACCCAGCTGCAACTTCATGTCAAACGTAATGCTACTTGAGCATTCTGCTTTGGAAGGCCAAGGAGCTGAGGTAGGAAAGGGGGTGCTAGAAAAAACTGGTATGTACATGGAACATTTTGCATCTCCACCAAAGAGAGCAAATAAGCAAATTCTCTCATTAAAACTTTACCCAGATGTTATTTGTAAAGATGCCAAAGATACAGGATCAATTGTGGGAGAAGACTGTCAAAGGTTCATGCTAACTCAAATCTGTACTTGCTTTATTTGAATTGCATTAGGTATTCAAAATGTCATTGAAAGTGTCAGGGTGCTTAGAAAGATTGTAATGGCAAGCCAGGCCAGGCCAACCCATTTTTGTGGCCTAACACACACAGCGCATAGTCATATTTGTCTCCTGTGGCGTATCAATGAATCCCTTGCTTCAAGTAAAGTAAAAACTTTACTTTTTCCTTGATAGGTGTTTTTGAAAGCATTTTGTGCAAGCACAAAAGGCACCTCTTGAAAACAGTCAGGCACAAGTGCCTGACACATCTCAGGGCGCTTTGTGCAGATGTTACATTTGTTCTTCACTCACAGAAAGAATGCACCACCACAAGCAATGCTGTGTGTGCAGGTCCAGAAAGCTCTCGGATCTGAGGGCCAATCCATACAGCCTTATTTGCCATTTTTGTTGTCATTGATGCAATTTGTTGTTTTAGGGTATTTAAAATACTGAATTATTAGGCACCACCTTGGAAGTGTCAGCTGAAAAGTGGGAAATAATTCTAGAAAATACATAAAACATCAAATGCAGAAGTTTCTGTCCAAAGAAAGTTAGGGCACAATCCAATCCTACTTATTGTAACCAGCCGTTGTAACCAGCAACGCAGCGAAAATGGGAGGCCCCAGAACGGAAAGGGGATTCAAATCCCCACCAAAAGAGGAATTCAAAGGGGATTTGAATCCCCTTTCCGTTCTGGGGCCTCCCATTTTCGCTGCGCCGCTGGTTACAACGGTGGCTTAAGTAAGATTGGATTGTGCCTTAGTCATGTCTAAGCACTAATGAAGTCAATTTCAATGAGACTTAGTTATTTATGACACACAGTTTGTAGAAGCACACAAGATATATATTTTTCTGCAAACTGCTTCTTATGCATTCTTCTGACTTCATTTTGCATCCGAGATCTGATGAGAGATCATTCAGGCAAGTAGATTCCTTCAGTGAATAAAGAAGCTGCACGTAACACCTGCAAAATAACACATCTATTTGGCAAAACTCTTCAAAAATACGCATTTTTGGCCAAGATCTACCAGCCATTTTCTGAGCTTATGCTCATTTTAAGATTATGTCTTGGGAAAATGGAAATGAGAAATGGTCACATGGTCAATAGGAATCAATTGCTGGTTGCTACAAAGTTTCTGTAGTCCAGTTTGTACTACAACAAAGGGCCACTTTGCCCAATTTGTGGCGGCACAGACAAAATCGCTCGGTCTAGTGGTGTCCAACATGTTTTTGACCAGCTGAGAGAACTAAACTTAACAACAAAAGCTAAAGTTTGGAAAAAAAGAAAATGAACCAATTCCAAAAAGAGACTATTAAAGCTAAAATGGAAAGACCACATACCCCAATGATTGCGTTCAGTTCTGCCATGGTCACTTGCTTGGCACGTTCCACAGCCTGCACCACTTGTTGCTGGTGCTATAAATGAAGATCAGAAACAGAATAAAATTATTTGCTTTCTAATGAATTAAGCATATAATTTCCTATTTGTCTCTTTTTTCTCATTAACACTAAACTAAAAAAACCCTCTTGAGATTGCATGCAGGCTTGAAATAATATGGGTGTTAGGCTACAATCCTATACACACTTACCTGGGAGTAATTCCCACTGAATCCACTGGGACTTACTTCTGAGTAGACATGCATAGGATTGCGCTGTTAAAGAGCAAAAAAAATTGGGGTGGATTTGTAAGAGCTCAAGGAGGTGGTCTATTTTACCCAAAGCAAGTCATTACCTGGAATTAATATAGCTCCTTCCGGAGAGAGAAATCTACTCTGATGGGCAATGGTAGCATAGCAATATTTTACTCTATAGGACAGTGCTGTCCTAATGTGAAAGAACTGTTGCCAAGTTTAAGGCAATGGAACAACCCACTGTGATGCATTTGATTTGAGCACTCCACACACCCACACCTTCTACCTTGTCACCCAAAAAACATTTGTGTACATGAAAGCTAACTTTGACATAAATATCCCTAAACTTGCTTCAGCCTTGGATTTATTTGTGCCAATAAAGGAATAAATTCACAGGTGAAGCAATTAAACGGAAGGAATTTAGAGAGATGGGAAAGCAAGGAGGCAGTGGCTTAAACACCAAAGTCAAGCTTGCTGGTTCAGGATTGCTAAAATCTTTAGTATAAAAAAAGAGGACACTGGTGCATTTTAAAGTTACTCAGCTGCAAGATGACACATATGATGAAAGCTTCACACTTCAGTCAAAATGTGAAAAAACTTTGATTGAAACAATCACCAAAGCATGACAGTTACGACTAAGATTCTAACCATGCTTAAATGGAGGTTACACTGAAAGGAGGTGGGACTTTCAAAACAAATAGGGAGGAGTGCTTACCTGAGCTACATATCCGTACTGCTTTAATAATCATGTGGCTACTGTTCCAAGAACAAAAGAAACTGTAGCTTGTGAGGGCATTAAGAGCTTGTGTTAGCCAGCTCTGCACCTTCAAAAGAACTACAATTTCCTCTTTGATTGAAAGCTAAGGCACTTACAGCGTAATCCAGCGCAAGTTGCGGTGGTCAGCCTAAATGGCCGGACGCTGCATCCTGCACAGTATGCGGGTTAGTGTATCATTCCTAAAGTGAGCTGCCCAGAATTGGACACAATACTCCAAGTGAGGTCTGACCAACGCGGAGTAAGACAGAGCCACTACTTTGTGACTTGGAAGTTACAGTTCTACTAATGCAGGCTAACACTGCGTTAGCCTTCTAACATTGCATGAGATCCCTGTCAAACTCTCGATTGGACTGCTGCCAGTAGGTGTACACCTAGGCAGAGCAATAATTTGACTTGGTAGAAGGCAACTTCCTTTGCTCAAAAATAATGATTGCAAACATAAGCACAATGCTTTTTCCTACCACTGGGGAAATCATAAACCAGAAGCCACACAGCAGAGAAGAGCTCCCAAGGCTATAGTTTCCATGTAGGTTTGAACCCTGGCATCTCTCAGTTAAATACTTCCTGAGTTTAGCAGCAGGAACAACCAGAATTCCCCAATGAGAACAGAATCCTTCCTCTCACTAATGTACTCTGCATGTCTCCTTCCATCCAATCTAGCTTCTAAACATAGTGCCTCATCCCCCCCAAAAAAAGTTTTTTTAAAAAACGTACATTTGGGCAGCAAGAAAGGAATTAGGTACCAAGGGTTTGAATTTAGTAGGCACTGAGCAAAAATTCGGTGCCAAGGAAGACTGTACTGAAGAGACAGACTTTACCTGAACAAAGTCAAGTACCAGCACATACAGTTTTCTGAGATAAAAGTAGATAGATGTTGGGAAGTGACCAGTCTAGGATAAGTTCCCTTAGGAAAGATGTTCTACGGGCTGTCTTGACAGTAAAAACATAAATTGAGAAAAAGCAGATGAAGATGACTAAAAAAAGGATCAACACAACTTGCGTGTCAAAAGAAAAAGTTACTCGTAAAAAGAGCATTTAATAAGGGGGCAAAAAAGATGGGTATTTGATATGAACGTCAGACAGGTGAAAGGGAGATGGTTCCAACACTGTAGCTCTGCTGGTTCATTCACGTCAATAACTACTCACTCAAGCAGTCTATTCACATGAGCACTAAGTAGACAGTAAGTGTAACAGTTATTTGCACAAATAAGCTGGTGGATAGACCTACTGGACCAGTACTTATCGAGTGTCTGTAACTAAAAGAGAATATAGATATAGCAGGCAAATCAGAAATCTGGTAGCGCTGTGAAAATCAATGGGATACTGTTATCCCTGGATAGAAAAGCTGTAGAAAAAAGACAGAGTAGGTCATATTAGAGGTGGCACTGCACGTATGTCAAAGGAGGTATGGATTCCAAGATCTTACAGGAAACAAGTTTATCCAGAGAATTGTCAGGGTTAGAAATTCAAGTCCAGCAAAAATACAATACAGCACTAGGCACATATTCTGCTACCTGACCACAATTCCAACAGTCAGGAATGAAAGAAGGAACCAGGAAGGCAGAAAAAAAGGAGAAAGGTAACAACAGATGTCTTCAACTATTCAGTCATTTGACAGCAAGTATAACTTTATCAGCGGTGGGGAACCTCCGGCCCGTGGGCTGTTTCTGGCCCCCAGGGAAATCCGGTCCGGCCTGCGCACCGTACCCGAGTCTATCAGCTCCAGCCCACGCAAGACCAGACCGGAGGCCCAGCGCTCACCTTGGCGGCGACTCCTTCTGAAACCAGCAGTTCTGTACATGTGCAGAATGCCGCTAAGGCCAAGAGAGGGCAAGATTGCCCTCTCTTGGCCTCAGCGGCGTTCTGCACATGTACAGAACTGCCGGTTTCAGAAGGTGGAGGCGCCAAGGTGAGCGTGGAGGCGGCGGCAGCAGCAGCCTGGAGCCTGGAAGGTAAGGAGAGCGATGGGGGGTGTAAAAGAGGCGGGGGGAATCTGCGGTGGGCGGGGCGCCCAATTTGCGGTAGGTGGGGAAAAAATTTCGGTCGGCCTCATGGCCGGCCTGCAACAAATTTTCCCCATGGGAAAATGGCCCTCTACCGCAAATAGGTTCCCCACCCTTGCTTTAGGACTTGAGAAAAGACAAACATACATTCGTAATACAATTATTTATATGTTTTAAGTAAACTAACAAGAGGAGAGATGACTGTGGCTTTAGTCTTGAGTGGTGCCAAGGATCTGATACAAGACAAACGCTATTTAGCTTCTTGGAAACAGTACCCATAGCACTCTAAAATTAAATATACACGCAAGATAGAAGGAAATTACATGGAAAACTCAAAACCACCACACTCCATTTCCTGGAGGGAAATCCTCCAAACTAGTGGAATAATTAAAAGGAGCCCGAGATGCAATTAGGAGGGTTATAAAGGTGTATCCAACATAAAGTGTGCTTACTTTTTTCTTTTAAAATCACCCCCCTTCCCCTTAGAGATTCTAACACAAATGTACACCACGTATTAGAAAAGGCACAAAAAGTTCAAAAGCTAGTGTAGGTTAAACTGCATTGTCAAGTAGGCTATAAAATGCAAGACAATTGCTTGGAAAAAGTGCAAGATTTCTTCCAATGAAGAAAATAAGAGGCATCAACTCTGGAAAATCAAACACATTTACTAAAAAGGCAACACTCAACAAAGTCTGAAGAGCAAATGGCTAACGCTGTAAGTAGCAAAAGAAACTGAAAGACAGAGAAGCTATCAAAAAACTTTACTAGAGAACTTGCTGGTGAGATGACAAACATCCTGTGTTTGCATAAGGGGAGGGGAAGATATCCTAAATTTTTGGTGAGTGTTCTTTCCTGCTGTTCCCTTCTCCAAGCCACCGGCCGTCTCCTTCTGGGAAGTCCCTCAACCCTTCAGGAGGCTCAGAGAGCCATAGATGAAAGAGGGAGGCAGGAAAACACCCTGACATAAATGGAACTCTGTTCTGTTCTCATAATAGAAGTTACAATCCTAGCCAAAGTATTTAAAAGATATCACTTATATACAGACATCCCTAAAATGCATTAAATTTTAGACATAAGAGACTTAAAGATAGAATGAATATACCATAAATAATCCATATCACTATTCAGAATAGGAACCCAAGCATCCAAATGTTGGATGAGGTTATGTCCAAGTGGTCCTACAAGAACTGGAGTTTGAGATGAAATCAAATTAACAGCAACTAAATGTTGGTCTAATATGGAAGACTCCTCATCAGTTTGATATTAGTTATCAAATTAGTTTTGATAACTAATCGGGGGGGGGAACAGCCTGATTAAACCGCCAGGTGGCTGGGCTACTAGAGGACTGTCCGAAACAGCGAGACACATTGTACTTGTGAGGGTTCAGGTGGGTACCACGTGCAAAGAGGAAATTGTGCCAGGCGGGAGCTGCTTAAATGCACACAAGCCCCGCCTACACACAGGATGGACCAATCACTCCCACAAGGGGAGGGGGTCTCACGTGTACGGGGAGGAGCCAGGCAATGCTCGCTCCCAGGCACCATCGCGTGGGACTGGATTACTTAAGATATACCCAATCTAGGAACTTCCAGGAGATAGCGACGGCTGCAGAGACGTCACTGCCAAATATCAATGCAGATCAGGCAGTTTCTAACAAACAAATGTCAGGATTACACTGATTCCCAGAGAAACCCAAAATTCAAAAAACACGAGGAAGGCTTTAAATACAACCTCTTTTCAAAGAATTTCCATTCACCATTCCAGAGAAGCATGTAAGGAAAGTAATACTAAGTACTAAACGTTTACTTCTAGGAATTAATGATTTTTGTGAGTTGGGGGGGGGAGAATATATCTAAAAACATTTAGATAACTAAATATCCTCCAACTCTTAAAATGTGTCTATTTCTTCTAATCCCCTTTGGGATGGGTAGAGAGTCTGAGTTTCCAAAATACTTTGGAGATGACACTCACTTTTAAAAGATTTAGAAAAGTAGTCGTTAAAAAAATAAAAGTCAGTGCTACCCCACAGAGAGCTAGCAGAGCATTAAAAAGAAAAACCCTGAGTTGTACACACTGACAGAAAAGAGATTTAAGAACTGGAGGATTTTCTTTATGCTGATGGGAACTGGAGGAGGTGGGGTGGGTGGGAAGAGCAGGTCTTAACTACAGTAAGAGGCTTTTCATCCATTATAAAAGAACCGGACAAAGAGAAACCAAAGACATTGTATTCATAACTGGGTGGAAGCCACGGTATTCTTGAAGCACATCTTTCCTCTTTCATAACATATAACATCCACTGCTTCTTTCAGATATAAGTAGCAGGCCGTCTCAGCACCATTTCCTTGGAGTAAAGGGCATATAAAGCACCTGCTTTACAATATTTCAAGTTAACAAAAAGAATAAATGAACATGTGTACCATTACTATGCAGGGATTTTCAGGATCCCTCGGTATACCACTGGAAGTGGCAGGAGGGGACGTCATAATCTGTCACTTCTGGGTATTGGACACCGATGGAGCTCAGGAGCTAAGGTTTCCGATGCCGTGGAACTCGGGAAAGTTTGGGGTAGATGGGAGAGCCTTTTTCAGCGCGCAAAAGAAGCGCGCTTCATCATTGCTCGCTGGCTGAGCCACTTGCCAGCGTTTTCCCGAGCTCCATGGCATCGGAAACCTCCATTCCTGAGCTCTGTCGGAAGCGAGTTTCAGGGTTCAGAATGGCCGCGTACCACCAGATGTACTCCAAAGTACCACTGGTGGTATGCGTACTACCGATTGAGAACCCCTGCAATAGAGTAATCCATCTGAAGTAGAGGAAGGCAAGCCAAAGGGTGAGGCTCTGAACTGTAGGTGCCTCCCCCCATAACAGAACCGGAGGTAGGCCCTGTGGCGCGGCAGAATGGGGACATGGAGGTTGACCTCCGTGACGTCGATTGAGGTCAAAAACTCGCCCTGATCCAGGGCCGCCACAATCGTCCGCCATGTTTCCATTCTGAAACGGCGTTTGCGTAAATACTTGTTCAGCCTTTTGAGGTCCAATATGGGGCGCGCCTCCCCATTCTTTTTTGGCACCAGGAAAAGGATGGAGTATACCCCCCTTCCCTTCTGAGCCGGGGGCACGATGAGTCATGCGGTACGTTGTTCCTTGTGGCTTTTTGAGCTTCCCTCACTGGAGCTCCCGTGAGACTTGCTCTTGGGGAAGACTCTGGCCTTGTTCCATCTGTTGCGGGGTCTATGAGAGTCCCTTGGTTGTTGGTCTGTACGAAAAGGACGAAAGGACTGAGAGGATTGGAATCTGGGCTTGGGCTGCTCCTTCTTGCCAGAAGGGAGCACCTTCTTCTTGTCCCGATTCTCCACCAAGATGGAGTCCAGGGCTTGCCCGAACAGCTTGGCCCCCTGGAATCCACTAGTCTGGATTGCGAACCGGGAACCACTGGCGCAACCATAAATTACGGTGTGCCACCACGTTGGACGCCAGGGCCCTGGCATCCATCTGTAGTGCATCGAATGAAGCGTCAGCTGAAAAGGCTGCTGCCAGCGCGATTTTCCTTAAAGTGTTTTTGGTTGATTTGGATAAACTCTGGTCATTGGCAGCGAGTTCCTCAGACCACAGGTAAGCTGCCCGGGCAAAGATCGAATTAACTGCTGAGGCTCGAATTGCGTTGGATGCGGAGTCAAGATTTTTCTTTAGAGCGGCTTCCACTCTCTTGTCGCAGGGATCACGGGGCCCCCCTTCGCCTTCCGAGGGGATCGCTGCCGAGGTGGCCAGTGCGGCAACTGGGGCATCCACCGAGGGGACCTTAAGGGAGGTGGCGACATCCTCGGAAAGAGAGTAAAGCTTAGTGAACAGTTTTGGGGGGTGTCGAGCCGCAGTGGGGTTCCCCCAGTACGCATCCAGCACCCTCTGGAACGCTTCGGGGAAAGGAACTGACTCTGGCTTGGCCGGGCCTTGGGGAAAAAGTGCCCTGGAAGCCGGCCTGGCTTGGTCTGTAACCGTCTCAGAATCAGTGGCCGGGGCTAGGTTTAGAGCCTGGACCACTTTTGTGAGCATTCTTGGGAACAGGTCGTGTGGAAACAATCTATCCACTCTGCTGTCCTGGGAAGAGGATTCCTCCCCGGAAAGCTCTCCTTCCTCCTTGCTGGAGTAAGATGAGGCAGAATCATATGAGGATTGATGCGCTTGCGAGGCGCTTTGATAGTACTATGCCGTCTCGGGCTTCTAGATCTAGCTCTCTTCCTGAGACGCTTTGAACGCACCACCACTTCCTCCTCAGAGGATAAGGAAGATGCCAGGGACAGGGGGCTGGGTGATCTCCTGCGCTTCCCCTTTGTGAGCACTCTACCCTGAGCCTGATTAGCCGGCTTTGGGGTAGGGCGGAGGAGCCCCTGCATGGCTTCCTGCACAGCCCTGTGGATCTGTGCTTCAATGGCCCCGTCTAGTTCTTGCGGTTGGTTGGAGGTGCCCTCCCCGGGGTTGGGGACTGTCTCGCCCGCCTCCCTAACTTCCTGAGAACTTTCAGCCATCGTCCGCCCGAGAGACGAAAAAATTAGCCCTCCAAAGTTCCGAAGAATCTCCGGTCTTACCCCCTTAGATCCGCTGAGTAGTCGTGAAGCCACTCACTGTGCCTCCGCGGGGCGCGCGCTGCCTCTGTGCAGCCGCGCCGCGTTGTTCTAGCCGGCCGCTGAGTCTCCACATGGTGCATCCGCGCTGCGTTGCTCCAGCCGGCCGCCGAGTCTCCACGTGGTTTCGGCTGCTGCGGTTGCTACCAGCGACGGCCTCCACGAGGTCCGCTCACCGTAGCCTTGCAGTTGTTCCGGGGCTTGCTGGGTGGCGCCGGTGCGGCCGCCACCTCAGTTGCCGAAAGCGAGCCTCTGAGAGTGGCCGAGAATTTGAAAATGGCGCCGCCTCTTCAAAGCACGGGCTGCGGCCTCCCGGACCGGCGAGGCCGCTTGCTAAAAACGCGCGAAGATCCCCAATTCGCTCCTCGCTGTGCCGGGAAAGAAAGAGGCGATCGGGGAAAAAGGGGCCCGGGGAGGGAGGGGGGGGAAGTAAGGTTAGAACAAAAAAACAAAACGAAAGGAAGGAGAAAAACCTAGAGGAAAAAACCCTAAGGCAAAGAACTTTTAGCCAGCTAAAATGCGACCTGTCTGCTAGGAGGCAGGATCAGAACTGGGGAACGGGAAGCTCCTCCCACGGGGAGGAGAAGTTCAGGTAAAGCCGACCCTGCCTCTGCGAGTGGGAGGGACTACCCACAAGTCTGGAATGCCCTCTTCCTCAATCCAGAGAAGCAGGTAGTTCACATTTTTCACGGTTGTTCAAGTGATAAGAAAACGTGAGCGAGATGGAAAATGCACAGGGGAAAAAGTGAGAGACTAAAAGAAACATAGGAAGGCTGTGGCTCCTTTTAGACAACCAGTTTACAGAAGAAGAAAAATGATATTGTTATTCGTTTGTTGCTACACGGGATCCAGCCCCTCGAGGAAGAACTTCTAAAGAGGAGATATCACATTTTTCCCAGCTCTCAAACAGCAGCAATTTTGTCACTGGAAAAATACTATTACTTCCCCCAGATAACATGTCCATGGTTATTGCAAACGCCTGTGACATCTCAAGTGAAGAGCGGCATGTCTCCCTCACACAAAATACCAGTGCCAGTTTGTGACATTTTAACTAACATCTTCGAGAATCCAGCCCTTTTAACAAACAAAGAACAGCAGCATTCTTCTCTTCTTGCCCTGAGCAAAGTTACTTTCCCTCATCCATTACTTGGGTATGGAATACCAAGTCACTAGCAATGGATGGTGTTTGTATGAGAAAATATCAGCAGCGCTGGTCTTTCTAAAGGCCCTCTGAAAATAAATGAGAAAAGAAGTGTATTCCTAAGAAGCTAAGCCTTTCAGTATTTAGGCCACATTACACAGGTGCAAGCAAGGGACTACAGTTAGCAATTGCTCCCTGATGAGTGTAGCTATGACAGATGTTTGCCATGTTCATACTTCGCACATCTTTCAGTGTATACTTAAAAACAATTAGATGTACATTTTAAAAAAATGCACCAACACATGCTTTGAATCCCCCTCTGCCATGATCTCACTAGGTAGTCTGGGCAAGCCACTTCTTCCCAGCCTCAGATTCCCAGCATGGAGATAATACTACTACACAAGGTTGATGTAAGGATTACATCAGATAATATTTGTAGAGTGCTCAAAAAGCACTATATACAAATGCTACATACTGCATCATCATTATTAAGGTAAATTCTAACAGGTTGAGGACACTGCTCAAGTTCTACTAGCTGTAGGAAGAGAAGGGGAACCTCAACACAGGGCTGCCATTTTCAGCAACAGCTATGCACTTAGTACAATGTTTCGTTTGGCTCTAGGTAGCAGAATGAAAAGTTGTTTGTTTGACCATAACCATAATTACTAAAAATCATATAACGCACACAAGATATTAAATAAAAAAGAAAAGCAAATGAACAGAGTTGGCCACAATCCTCAGCAGGTTTGTCCCAGAGACCATTAATATGGCAAGGTCAGAATCCTCTGCATGCTGATTAAGCTACTGAGAGAACAGCGACATCCCAGTACTCCAATTTTAGCTGGCAACTTTGACAATGATCTGTTGCATCATGCCATGTTAGCTTATGCCACTGATTTCTTATGAAGTTAACAAGCAATGATGACTTAACCTGGCACTATTATGAGGCACTAACACTGCCATCGGTGCATATAGCCACTGTATTTTGTTCCATTTTCCCCCACAGGCATGCTCAAGAAATGACTGATGAGATTTCCAGGCCTTTAAAAAAAACTGGATTATAGTATATGCAAAATGAAATATACAGATGGAGTATGTATATCACTATTCGATTCTTTAGTATTGTAAAACGCAGAAAAATACATAATTTCATTAAGATGTTTATATTTTACATATACAAATAAAATAACCAACCAACTGAAAAGCAGAGTTTGTGCATGTGTGCACACGGCCATTAGTTACACAGAATATCTAAATACCATATTGCAGTGGTTCTCAAACCTACCCACCCCACAATCCACCTGTCCCCCTGTGGAGAGCACCACGACCCACCTCCAGCAGTGGGCCTCAGAAGGCCTCCTGAAGCAACCAAAAGCGACTCTCGCAAAACCAGAAGGAAACCGTAAGTCACTTTCCGATTGCTTCTGAAGGCCTCTTGAGGCCTGAGGAGGCCAACCGGAGGCCTGGCATGACACTGAAGCGGCAGGATAAGGCGAGTCGGACCCGGAAATGGCTTCTGGCTGCTTCCACTTGACTCCAAAGAGGGCCGAACTCACAACCCACCAGTTTGAGAAGCTCTGCCATATTGTGACACCAGTTTGAGACGCTCTGCCATATTGTGTCATCATATCACTACTTGCTTGAAAAAGTTCATTGAGATAAACAATCGCCCTTCAACCCCCAGCCCTAATCTTTGGCAAGGGGAAGAACTAGAGTAGATTGTTGTACAAGCTCTAACAAGTGCAATCCTATGCATGTTCACTCAGAAGTAAGCCCTACTATTTTCAGTGGTACTTACTCCCAGGTATGTGTACATAGGATGGTAACCTAAGACAACCTTCTTTTGGCAAGGACATATCTGTAGTCAAGGCATCAGAGATACTGAGAGTAAGCAAAGTTTTCATTTCACAGTCAATTATTTGGTCCTTATAATGGCAAAAAAAAAAAAGCTTAAGGAACTGCAAGAGGGGGCGAGGATGAAAACTGAGGATGTAACAAGAGCTTCAGCTTTTTCAGTGCCATGTCTCTTTGAATGGTTGTCAGTCATTAGTGTCCTGACCACCAACATAACATAATTCATGTACTTCCTCTACATTATGATCTACATAATGCCGCATTACTCCACAATGCTATCATTCCAAAGACAGTCAATGCCAAAAGGGCAAACCAGGAGGACACTGGCCATGCCAAGTTGCCAGCAGGCCACATCCCCTTGGAGGTCATGCATTCAATACTTGCCTGCACAGAACTGAACACATGTCTGGACCCCAGTTTTTACTATTTACTATGCAAGACAGCAAAACATAAAATAAAAATAAAAATAATTATGCCATTTTTCTTCATCTGCATAGTTTATACAGGCCACAGCAATGAAGAATTTGGATTGCTTTAGGGAGGACTTTTATTCTTAGAGTGGGAAATGCACAGTTCTGTTCAAAGATAAAGAACGGAAATTGATCTATGGAGAAAACGATTGCGCTGAAAAGGCAAAGAGCGGTGTGACATCACACTTCAACCAATACCCCTCCTTTCCTTGTCAGAATTTATCACCCCTCTTCCCATAAAATCACAGTATTCTTAGTGGCTCTTTCCTTAGAGCTTCTGGTTATCATTAGACTCTGCCCACGTATCCTTCATGCTTCTTTTCATAGTCATGAAAAAGACAGCATTTTAACTGTCATTTACACATCAATATGTTTAGTCTGGACACAGGAGACTCAGGTTCAAGTCTCCCCTCAACTGCTGTGCTTAGTGGATGGCCGAAGACAGGGGTTCTCAACCTGTGGTACGCATACCCCTAGGGGCACGCAGACTGCAGGTTGGAGGTACGCGAGATGCTCCCTGTTGTCAGCTGCTGCGATCAGCAGCTGATAACGGGCAGTGGAAAAATGAGGAAAGGGGGAAAAAAGTTTTTCTGGCCTGTGGCACGGCCGAGCGAGTTCTCCGGCTTGCGGCACGAGCCAGAGAACCCGCTCGGCCGCACCACAGGCCAGAAAAACCCACTTTTGGGGGTGTACTTTTGGGGGAGTATGCGGGGCTTGGGGGATCTGGGGGTACGCCAAACTTTGGGGGCCCACATAGGGGGTACGCAGACCCCCAAAGGTTGAGAAACCCTGGCCTAAGACATCCACTAATGGGTGTCTAACACTACATGATACAGGTTCAAATGAACTGGAGAAGCTAAGAATTTAGATGTAGTTTCATTGTTCTCAGTAAGCCACCAGAATCTGCAGGTCTCAGCTATCTTCCATACGAAAACAGTGCAATCATGGCTGCGATTTCAAAACACCCTTATGAAGAGAAATGGAAGCAACCTTGAGTTGGACACATTTTAGCAGTATTGTCTAACAACGGACACAATTCTGGGAAGGCATTGCTTAAACGAAAGTATGTGGTTACTAGCATTTAAAACCTGCTTCCTGCGGCCAACCAGATGGTAGAGTCACAGTGAAAAGGCGACACAGGATAAGTGGAACTGAAGATGATCCTTTTCTGTCTCAGCGGCTGAGAAGAATCACAAGGGGGGGGGTCATCACCCAACCGTTCTTTTTGGTATTCCATTGATCAAGAAAATCTTGCCGAAGTCTTTTTGGGGAATCATTTTACTGTACTCCCTAGTCAGATGAGCATAATGCATATGTAGGATTGTAAAATAACATACAAGGTTATTTAAGATGCCACCCAAGGCTTGGTGGCTGAGAGTTTGTCCATACACACGCACTTATTAATTCAAATCCAAAAGACCAGAACAAGGAACATAGCAAACTACTTCCATATTGCGGATTAACTGCATCGATTAGATTTGAACAACTCCAGTGAGCAAGTCCATTAAACAAAACTATTTTCACATTAGTATTGGCAACTAAACAAGAAAAAAGTATATAATTTTGGAAGTTTTAGCACTATGAAAAACAGAAGAGGGAGACATTCAGTCAGCATTTCAAAGTAAATCATCTAAAGCAGCAGTCACAGCAAGTTAATGCCCTGACATAAAGCACCTAAAAAGAGATGCTTAGCATTTCTACCCAATAGCATGCTTGATTATATCAAGTGCTGCCCAAGAAGCATTTACACTACAAATATCATTTACGTTTCATCTACTGTAGTTTAGAAGTCATGGCTTCCCCCAAAAAATGCTGGGAGTAGTAGTTTCTGGAGGGTGCTAAAATTCTTAGCCCTTTCAAATGGAAATAATGACCATTACGCCAGATGAGGTTCATAATACTGATATGTTTGAGACATAGCAGTCATCTTCCTGTTAAAAAAAACCCCAAATCCAAATCTTTTGAAGTTTTAAATTTAAAAAAAATACATTTCTCCCAAGCCTTTCAATAAATTAAGGTGACTAACAACTGAAGACAAACAAAACAATGTCTACATGTATGCATTTTTACATGCACCCTCTTCACCATCATGCCTTCAGCAGGCAGGCCGCATGACCTGAGAAGACTTCAAACTCACATTAGATGGGGTTTGGGTCAGACTGATAGCCTTGGAGTACTTCTGATCCACAGCTAAGTTAAAGTTGCAGCAGTGGCTGGGATACTGCTGAATTGAGAAGACTCCAACCCTTTATTGGAAACTGTTTGGAAGCTTCAGCTAGCAAAGATTGTGGCAGCCCATCTCCTTACAGGGTTGGGCCATGGGGAGCAAATTATGCCAACGCTCCGATATCTGTACTGGCTTGCTGTTTTCCTGGCACAATCCAAGGTGCTGGGCATACTCTACAGTTAATCTATTGACCCATAATCTATGAGGCCCAGCATACCTTTGAAGACTGCACCCTCTTATGGACCTTGTTCCAATACCATCATTCCATCAGGTTCAGACAGCATTGACACAAAAAGAAAAGTGTTCTCAGTGGTGATCCCCAGTTATGGAGCTCCTTTCCACTATAGAACATGAAGTCCAGAGCACTGTTAAGATCTTCTTGTCTGGGGTGGCCATTGGGGCCAAGTGGTTATGCTAGCAAAAGGATGAGGAAATCACAATGTGATTAAATTTTATTCTGTTCCGCTGTTTTCCAGGGATGGGGGCAAAGTACTTTTGCCTTTGGCACTGCATAACCTATCAACCCAAATAATAAAAATAAACTTGCACTTAGACCAAGCTTATTTTCCACCCCTGAGTAAACTTGACAACAAAATGACCTAACTGCTCAGAACCCAATAGGGGTATAAAAACCCTTTGTACAACTGGATGTATAGTACAGCCATGCAACATGAATCATGAACATGCACTCCTTAGCGACGTCCTAAATGGATGTTCTCTGGTTCCAGATTGCTTTCCACAGGATTACAGAGAACCAAACAGATGTAAATAACCATCCAGCACAGGAAAGTGATGACATATGAAAAGGCCCCTCATTCCAAGCCCTGCCTGTTTAGTCTCATCAACCCTCCCCAGCCTCAAAATGCACAAACATGAATCCACATGAAACATTGTCAAAGACTAAAGTCATTTTATTTCTCTACAAGTCCGTGGCAACACATTGTCAAGTGGCTAATATCGGATCCCTCTCCCTCTCCCACTCCTACTACTAGTACTAGGAAAGCAGGAGGAGGATTCTGCATCTCAAGGAAATCATATGCTCCCGCTCACCAAGTTATTCTCTGTATATTTTCTCCCCCAAATGCAGAGAATAGGGAAAAAAACTTGGTTAATCAGGCTGAAGTAAGAATTGGGGGGGGAGTAACCTGCATTAGACTGTTTACTGTCTAGAGCATCAGCACTTGAAGGCCCTTTGCATTTCCTGTCAAGCTTAACACCAGTCGTCAAGAGTGCTGCACAAATCATGCTTTTTCCAGTATTTTCTCAATATATCCTATTAGATGCCAGCTTGACAGAGTCATATTTCTGAGCACCAATGCACCGACATGACAGGCAAACATTTTTATATAACTAACGGCCCGATCCTAATGCTTAGTGCAGCAGTGACAAAAGTGTGTAGGATGCAGGCTTAACTGGCAGCTGTGCTAGCGCAACACCACAAACCACAATTATGGAATACATCAGCCCAAGATGTGGCAATGTCAACTAACTTAAATAACCTTTAACAAAAAAAAAAAAAAAAAAGAGTTCAGGCAAATGTGTAGGTGGATAAATCTTTCAATCATTAGCCATGCTAGCTAACCGCCATGTTCAGAGGAGGAATAGCTACAATTACCTGATGCTAAACAACAAGGGATGGTTATCACTTTCTCACCATATGCGTGAGTTGCTAGAGGTATCTGGCTGGCTGGCTGGCTGCTGGAAACCAGATTCTGGATGAACTGGCAGAAATTTTTAGGATCCCTGTTTCAAATCATCTCATGGATGTGTGTTACAGCCAAGCAAATATTAACCCAATGAGGGGAGGATAGTGGAAAAAGCATTAAGCTGCAGATACATGAAATATAAACACTTCAGGCATCACACTGCCAGAGAGCCACTTTAGCTCCAATATAGTTAAAGGAATTAAATCCTGCAGTTTGTGTTAACCCATGTAAACAACACACACACCCCTTACCTCCTGGGATAGGAAGGGAATGACCTGGGCACAGATGGCATTCAGCCTCTTGACAATTTCTGCCTGCGGACAAGAAAAGGAAAAGTTAGTCAGAAACATGTTGCAAATACACCACTGTGATCACACAGAAAGAGCAAAACACATTTAAATGGCAGTTTTGACAGATGGGCAGACAGTGCTCTTGGACTGGCTTCAGATACTGCAGCACAAGCCACAGCCTGGAAAGCTGACTGCACACAGCCACAGAACACCCCACCAAGACATCCAACTTCACCTCATTTGCAATGCAGTCTTGTTACTGGAGAAGAATAATACTGTGAGGTTGGGCCAAACTCTGCTCCCAGGCTGATGAGTGGCTCATAAAATACTACATTAAAAAGGTAACTAACTTCTCTTCTCTCACCTCCACAGTAAAAAAAAAAAAATGGGTAAGGAGAGTGAATACTGATACCTTCTATCTTCCCAATGTTTATGGATGGGCCCCGATGCCAACCTAAGAATAGGGATGTGTTATGTATGTCATGCCTGCACTGGGACCACTTGACCCCATCCTAGGAGCTTCTCCCTCAATTCCAAACTGGTGCACCTTGCTAGCTCCTGAACTCTGTTCTTGTCACTCTGAACTATAGATGGGATCATCTGAACTGTTAGGGGGAGTTTGGTACAGAAGGCACTGCTTCAAGTAACAATTTGGACCTAGGGCTGTGGTGGCTTAGTGGTTAAGACGCTGAAGTGCAGACCAGGAGGTAGGCAGGACAGCAGTTCAAGATCCGAGAGCCGTGCGATGGTGTGAGCTACCGTCTTTGGCCCCAGCTTCTGACAACCTAGCAGTTTGAAAGCAAGAAATTGCACATCGATTAATAGGTACTGCCTCGGCAGGAAGGTAACAGCATTCTGTGCACCTTGGCATTGAGTCATGCCGGCCAGATGACCACAGAAGCATCTTTGGACATCGCTGGCTCTTCGGCTTTGAAACTGAGATGAGCACCGCCCCTAGTCGGTAATGACTGGCTTTCGAGCAAGTGGAACCTTTACCTTTAGCCTTTGCTTGATTAGGAACTTGACAATTGTCATTGCATGCATCCTTCTAACAGGAAATAAAACTCAAGGAATGACAGCGACAGCCCCAGTGCAACAATTAGGCAGAGAATAATGGTCAACAATAACCACTTGCTGCCTTGAGAGTTGCTTGCAATAGCAAACGCTCGAGCTTCAGTACAGGACAGAGAATTTAATTTCCATCATTAAACCAGACTCTCTTGAAAGGATTCCAGAGCCTTTCATGGCACACAAGAGCAAGCTACAGTTTTAAAAACTTCTGATACACTCTCCCCCCACCACCTTCTTAAAATAAAGTTTTGTCTGAACAAAAGGGAAATTCAAAACCATCATTCAACTATGTAGGAGACCAAGTATTTTTCTTTAATTTAAAAATATTAGAAGAATTAAAAGACATTTGAGATCGCATAAAGGGAGATATTCATACTGTAGTGAGCTTCTTATTTTAAAAAGGTCTGTTGGCCGATTAAAAATTTCTGTTTGACTGATCAATTAAAATCTAGACAGTCAATTTATTCACCATTAAAAATAAAATATGACATCTCAACACAGATAACATTTTCATATTTAACACACCCACCCTTTTCATGGGTATGATTAAAAACTGATTAATCATTCCAGGCATACAGTATACGTATTTTCTCCAGCTCCTAAAGAACATTTCTCAAATTGGAATTTATTCCAGGGCTGTTTTACATGCTCATATATGTCCTGAGGTTATACGTGCTAACCAATCTTAAGATATGGATTTGTTCATGTGATCCAGGGATATACATAAAAGATAAAGGCATTAGAAGCAGACTGTTGTAAGCAACCATTTTTGTGCCTCTGCTTCAATTTGGAATACTTGACTGTGCAAACAAAACCACAATGGCAGAGCGGGCAGAAGTAACAATCCAAGGCAAGAACAAAGTGACCTGGAAGTGACCTAAAGGCTACAACAAGGGAATGGAGCTAAAGGCCTATGAGTGCAAACCTCCTGCTGCTGCCCCCCAAAAGAAAAAAAATGCTCAAGTATCAGTGCACGGATGGCTGGAGTGAGAAGGAAGGGGAAGGGAGCCAAAATGGGGCACGAACCATTCGGCCTACAGGTGGAGAGAAGCAGAGAGTGAGCACAGCCAAGTTGCCTCCCTCTTCCTCTTCTTACCTACAGCTTTGGTTGCCCTGAACACACCCTCCTCACTAGCCAGGGCCCATCCAGGGCAGTCGAAGTTATAAGTAAGAGAGGCTCCATCTCTTGGTCCACTTGGCTGCTTTCTTAAGCAGCCAGGTTTGGGGAGGTGGAGAGGCGGCCACAGCTGGTTTCCCCCCTGCCTTCTTTCTAGAAGTTAACGCTTCCCAGATCATCTTCCTACTTGCTTTGTGCGAGCGGGAAGGGGATCAGAGCATGAACGACGGTATCTCTCACTGCAGTGGACAGAGGGAACAGAGGGAAGACCTGGGGGAAGAGGGGCCCCTGAGAGATACTTAGATACTCTGTTGCATAAAACCCACAGGATAAGGAAACTCATGACTTTTGTATCCTAATGGGTGCATATTCCGTAGAAAATGCCCATTACTACATGGACATGCATGCGTGGGTACCTAAGATGCCAGGGATTCATCTCAAGATAGGGGACAGTGGAAAACAAGTGTACTATGATTAATACGGATATGAAATGATGGTTGGACTTCAGAATCTACTGCAAGGCGACAGTGACCTGAGAAGTAATGAACAAGCTGATGCAGCTTCAAAACAAATTCCCTGCCATTTCCATGAGGACTTCCATTTGAAGATGGAACCAAGATAGCAAATACCAGTACATATCTCCAGTTATTTAAGCAAGACCATCAGAAGGGGAATTCTGGGAAGGAACAATGGTTACTAGAGACTTCTCTCCAGTCTCACTCAGATCCCTTAAGTGCATTTTTCTGAAAGTAGAAACAGGGTGGGTTTGTTTTGTTTTGCAGAATGTAACATGTGTCACCTAAACAACACATTTGATGACTGGCAGAGCTGTGAACAGAACATTTAAGCTAGTTAAAAACAGAACAAACACAGAGTAGTTCAATGTGAAAACAAATGCTTTCTGTTCTCTGCGCACAGTCCTCAACACATGGGCACATGATGTACATGCAGCCTTCTATTCTGTAATCTACCCTGTGTGTTTTACTTTCATAAGACAGACAACCTCTAAAAAGGGATATTTTAAAATTGCATTCTACTTTGGGTCAGTTTGTCATTGCATTCAGTGACAAAATGCTCTTTCATGCAAAGTCATTACCCGAATGACAGACACACTCATACTTGTGTAATTGAGATTTCCTTCTTTCATCAGCAACCCTTTTGACCTTCTCGCTATGCAATCTTTTAAAAGGCAAAGCCTATCTAACCCACAAAAGCACACAGAACTACCCAGAAGAAACTAGCATCCCTGACAAGATCCTTCTTAATGAAACACTACAGATTCCTGGCTTTCAACAATGCAACACCAGACTATGGGTCATAGGTTTAGATCTTAAGTCATGCGAGCAGAACTCTGCTTGCACAATGGAACTTTCCTCCCCCACACTGCAGCACGCGCACGCCCTGAAAAGCCACTCTTGAGATTCAAGGGATCCTCCAGAAGAGTGTGAGATAGCACACAGGGGACTGCAGTGAGGAAGAAACCAGTGAAAGGGGAGAGCACTTTTGGATCCTACCTATAGTGCAATCCTTAGTTAACAAGTTAGATACTTCCCTTCCTTGGGGAATCACACTGTAAATCTGAATTTGCCTGGTGTGCTGGACACGTGCTTTCACAACCACAGCCCTGCATGACTCATTACCTGACCCGACCAAGCCTTTTCTCAAGATCCAGCAATATCATTTGGAAATATCAAAATTTAGACTCATTTCATTCATGTTAGGGTTGACATTTGGCTTCTTTTTATTTTATATGGAAGAAAAGAAAAAGGAAAAACAAAAAACAAATACTGTTTGGATTACATCTATGTGGCATTTGACTTCTTAAAAATCCTCTCTCTGATTAACTGGTCAAAATATTGGTCAATAATCGTCATGTGTCAAGTATTAATATGTATACTGTATATGTCAGGAAGTGAAACAATGACAAGAAAAGCTACTGTCTTCTAAAGATTCCAGGCCTCCTTCAGGCGTTTTGTTGAGCTCTATGCCAAATCACAGTGAGGTTCCTCCACCAGTCTGAATATACCTCTGAATACCAGTTGCAGCCAACAACTAGTTAGCTGGGCTTCCCAGAAGCATCTGGTTGGCCAGTGTGGGAAAAGGAGAGTTGACTAGATAGGCATTTGGGTTGATCCAGCAAGGTGCTTCATGGTCACACAACCAATGCTGTGGACTCTGGATAATCCTTCCTTTCGGAGGACCCAAGACCTGTGGCATCATGATGGGAACCTCGTGGCCCTGACCATCCTTGCAGTCACCAGCATATGGGGGCTAGTAAGAGAAGTCAAGTCATGTGGCTTAGTTGGCACAACCTTGACAGTTGCTAGACATCACAGGCATGGCAGAAGCAAAATTTCTGATCAGAGCATAGATCTGATCAAAAATTGATCAGAGTAGTATTATGTTGCTTTATACACTTCTGGTGGGCTATATTGTCTCTTCTATTGGGGCTCATTTTACTTTACCCTATTTTCCCTCTGTTATAAATCTGTCTCACCTGCAGATACTGAAAGGTGAATTTTTTGAATCCAAGTCCTGTTGTATCTGAGGTCCCAGTGTCTGTCTAACTAGATTTCTGCTCCCTGTTCATCTATTTTCTTTTCTTGTGCTATATTGAACTGTCATTCACCTGCTAATAAGGCTACTGTTCATCTTGACTTATTTCTTTCATCTTGTTTTTTCCTGTTTTGCTCCGACTGAAACTTGGATCCCACCACTCAGCCTGATACTCCTGTGTATCTTGCCAATGGCTCTCTCTTTCACATTAACCTCATTGCTTGGGCTGAATAAGCATTTCCTATAACACCACTGCAGTTTTCATCTTTTTCTTTTCTTGTGTCATGCCTCCCCCCTCTCCTTTAGTATTTACTTGCTTGCTTAGCCCTCTTACCATTCTTCTTGTTGCGACGTATCCTTCTGAAAGTTTCTCTTGTCAACACCAGCTCTTTTTCTTCTGCTCTTATTCGGAGTGATTTTAGTATCCACATCACGCCATCTGATGATCTAGAGCAGTGGTTCTCAAAGTGGTGGATTGCAACCCACCATTGAGAACAAAAGCTGCCCCTGCCCCCTTAAGGGGTGGGGACAACATGGCGGTGGTGGCAGCGATCCCAGGGATCACCACTGCCATGGCTGAAAAAGTGCCCGAAACCGCCAGTTTTGGCCTTACGGGTGAGTAAGGGCTTGGGGATGATCAGGAAGATCAGGGAGGCCTACAGAGGGTTGTGCAGTCCTCCCCGAAGCCCTCCAAAGCCCCAGTAAGGCCAAAACCGGCAGTTTCGGGGGAGTTTTCCCAGGGGCAGCGATCCCCAGGGACCGCCACTGGCCCCGCCCTCAGACACTCAGAGTTCTCTCCGCCTTGCGGGGAGAACTTTGAGAATCACTGATCTAGAAGCCCAATTTATATTTGTTCTTGATACTTTGGAGTATTTTACCCTCTCTCTTCTATTCATTCTGCAAGCCATGTTTAGGATCTGGATAGGAGGTGTTCTTGTTTGTCTCCTGTTTACTAATTCTCTTTCTTCATTGCCTAATTAATACTTGTCTTATTTTACGCTTCTTTTTCGTCATTGTATTGAATCTATTTTTTTCCTTCTACCTTCTGCTTTTTTCCAAACCTCCCCATAGTAAGGTTCTTTCACTATTTAACTCTTCCTTCTACTACAACTGAACTCCTTGGATCCTCCATTCATCCTTCCCCAACTGCTTTTGTTCTGCTTTTTCTTGTGTTAAACCATAATGTTTTTTCAGTTTATATTGATTCTTATTCCTTTTCTCCTTTGCCATCTCTTTTCTGTAATTCTTTGCAGCATCCTTCTATCACACTCCCCCCTCTTCTAAATCTTTTCTGAAATCTTTGATTTCTTGGTTTTTTTCTTCCCCCTCCTATACCTTTAGATGATCTCTTTTGTTTTCCTTCACCCAAAACAACTACTTGTGCTCTTGATCCTACTCCTCCTTTACTTCAAAAACAGACTGCCCTCCAGCTCTCTTAGCTTTGTTTCTTTGTATTTTTAATCTTCTATTGGCTTCTGGCGAGTTTCCTTCAGACTTTAAAACTGAAGACTTTAGTTTCTTCTGTTTTTTGTTTGGGGAAAAACTAGATTCTTCCCTGCTGGCTATCAGTCCATTTCCTCTCTTTCTTTTTCTAAATTGTGAGAATATGTTGGTTTTTATCAATGTTTGGATTTTCTTTTATACGGCTCTATTTTGAGAGAGAGAGAAAAAAAATCTTTATCAACTCTCTTTGACCTTATCTGGTTTCCGTGCCTACAATTCACCTAATTTTCTTCATTTGTCTAAACAGCAGCATAAGTATTCCATTCTTATTCGTCTTGATGGATCCTCTGCTTTTGATACTATTGATCATTCTCTTTCTGTCTCTTTCTGTATGATCTTGGTTTGTATAGTTCTGTTGTGTCTTGGTTTCCCTTTTATCTTTCCAACAATACCTAAAGTGTTTCTGTAATGGATCTCTCCCCTTTCCCTCAGACTACTGAGCTTTTCGAGATTCTGTTTTAGGCCTTTTCCTTCACAGAGCTTTAGGTTCCCTTATTCAGGTATTAATTATGTCTATGACAACGCTCGCTATTTAGTTATTCTTTTCTATCTCCCATTTGTTCCATTGGCGAGATAATTCTTTGGAGCCGACTCCACCTTATTTTTCCTGCACACAAATCTGATCATGTTTCTCCAGTTTGGATTCCTTTTCACTAATTACCTTTTCATTTTTGAATTCAGTAAAGTAAAGCCAGCGGGTGGCGCAGTGGGTTAAACCGCTGAACCATGAGCTGTGGATCGAAAGGTCGGCAGTTCGAATCCGCGACAGGGTGAGCTCTCGTTGCTCGGCCAGCTCCTGCCAACCTAGCAGTTCCAAAGCATGTTAATGTGAGTAGATAAATAGGTACCGCTTGCGGGAAGGTAAACAGCGCTCCGTGTTCCAGCCGCATGCTACGCGCTGCGGCAAGGAGAGTCATGCCGGCCACATGACCATGGAGGCGTCTTCGGACAACGCTAGAGTCTTTGGCTTTGAAATGGGGATGAGCACCACACCCTAGAGTTGGACACGACTGGACATAATTGTCAGGGGTCACCTTCACAAAGTACACTTACAGTCTATGCAGAAGTCAGTCCTGTTGTGTTCAATGGATCTTACTCCAAGGAAAGTGTTACAGGATTGCAGCCTTAATGTAGCTTAAATGTTTATTCAAACAAATCCAAAAGGTTTAAGAACACTTAAATATTTAAAGGCATAACAGCAAAATAGTGTGTATTTTCATTACTTTGCTTAACTTGTATTAAAAAATCACGCACTGAAAACGGTTGATAACGAACTATGTATTTATATTCCACATCCCTGTCCATTCGTCAAGGCAATGTCTTTATGTGCGTTTTATATAGCATCTAGCTTTTTAGGCGTCATGGCTACTATTAACGATGATGATGATGATGATTAAAGCATCATTTCTGGATGCACACAAACCAGGTGAAAATCAAAACTCGCAACATTGAAGCCAGTCAAGTATGTTACCACTTAGACAACATCAGAAGCTGCCTTATACAGACGCAGACCCTTCAGCAATCTACCTCTGCACTGACTATACTCACTGGTAAGCAGCTCTCCAGGGTTTCAGAGGTAGGCCTCTTTTCCAGCCCTACCTGATGATGCCAAGGAGCGAACCTGGGACCTTCTGCATACAAAACGTATGTGCTCTACCACCGAGTTTAACACTTTCAAGCATTTCTTCATAATTCAGAACATAACTTCCACCTCAAAAGGAAACATGGTTATTTTCCTTTTCTCATTATGAACAACTCAAAACCTTCTGGCAGCGGCAGACAACTAACTTTTTACTACTATTTTTTACATCCAAAAAAGTAAAAACTTTCGTAACAATCCACTTGACTGAAAGGACAAAGAATGCAAACCTTTCTGCAGTTTTAATTACGGCAGTCAATGCCACTCCCAAACTATCCACTCTTTCATGATTTCATACTGGAAAATCTGGTTTCATGCAGCTATTAAGACAGAATCTCCCTTACGGATAAGATACCAAATGGAAATAAGAGGAGAAAATAAGAATGCAAAGGCATCTTCCTGGAAAATACTGAGATATGGTTTTTCTTGCTAGAAGGAAGCCATGCATTTAAAAACAAAACAAAAAACACAAAAACAGAAGTTGGCCGAGGTCAAGAAGAAAAGATTCAGAGAACAAAGAGGAACACAGCATGTGGAGATAATCATATGGTTAGAGTCACTAAATGAATGTTCTTAATTTCTGCTGCAACCACACAAACACCCTTTATAAATACAGGTTGCCAGAACAGCTTTAGGACTCATAATGTTCACCAGTGTTATTCATTTCTGTTAAGGATACAGCATCTTTAAGGACTTTGACCACTAGGAGAAAATGGCTGCAGGAATACAGAATAAAGTACAGTAGTTAACAGGAGTAACTTTTGTAGGGTGACCAGTTTATCCGCAAGCCAGGTTGGCAGAGTTATATGAAGCCACAATCAATGGATTGTGCTAGGTGGGGGAAAGGTAAAGTACTGTATGATATGGTAAGTCGGTATGGTTTTCAGTAGCATTGCCACTGAGACGTTGCCGAAACCAGGGGTTCTCAACCAGTGGTACTAGTACCACCAGTGGTACTTCGGCCAACTGCTCGTGGTACTCAGACCGCCAGCCCACCAGAACCCCACTCCAATGTGGCACTTTCAGCAGCAACTTTTTGCTCCAGAGAGGCTCCTCCCTTTGGCCGAGCCTCTCGGGAACTCTGAGAAGGGCTCTCCCATCCACCCAGAGCCACCTACCTGCGTTTTCTGGTCTCCAAAAACCCGGAAGTAACTGGTAATGATGTCATCGTCAGTCACTTCTGGTGGTATTCTGAAGGAGAGTGGTGCTGGAGGTGGTACTCAGCCAGTAAGGGGTTGAGAACCTCCGGCCTAAACTAAAGTGACATTCAAAGCTAATTTTGAGGTTCTTGTTCAGATAAGACTAGTGTAATTTGGAAAGGAATTATTTCACATCCCTAGTTTCCAGTATCAAATGTGTACATCCAGTAAGGGGCAAAAAAAAAAACCCCAACAGCTGACATACTTCACTCTTTGAAGCATGTTTGGGCCTGGCTAGAACCTGAATAGGAGACTACCTGGGAATACTATGTTCCATATCATATGTACAACCTCCTAGAGATACAGTCACATACAAACACTTTTTTTTTTACAGAACAGATGGCAGGAAAGATGCTTTAAGTTATAAGTGCTATTCCAGGAGTGGGCACATATCTAAACAGAGGTGCTGGCCATCAAAACTAGGTCAAAATGTCATGTTCTGAGGGCACGATTAGAGCCACCTCACTGAACCTAAATTGGTTGGGGACAGGGGACAGTGTTTGGATGGGTGACTGCCCGAGAACCCCATATACAACCCTCCTTGAGTTGGAAAGCAGGATATAAAATATCAAATAAATATAAATGCATGTTAAAAAAAATATGCCTCTGCTTTTACCACTATTCTACCTTGCAGTATAAATTCTGAAAGATCTCTCTACAGGACTCGCCACCTCCGCTTCTACCACATGGCAACCACAATGATATACTGTACTGTACCTACTTACACTTTAACCAACCAACCAGATTTACAGTTCCTCCAAAACTATACAGTACACGAAATATCCACTGTGACAAACCTTCCTAGCATGGCCTACAGACTAATAAGGCCTCAAGAACAATTGCAGCCTCTTATAACGCACTTTGAAACAAACAACCCTGCTCGTATTTGACAAAAGCAGCAGCGACTTCCCCAAGAGAACGGCAACAGACAAGGCTGCGGTTCATGTTGTCCGCTTTGTGAGACCGCACACTGATTTGGTCCTGCTTTACAAAGAAGGAAATGTAAACTAGCACATTTCGATTCTGAACTTTAGAGGATTAATTAAACATGAGAATGTACAAGTTTTAAGTGAAAGCCAACAAGAATACGAAGAATTTTTATTTTGCTAAAGGCTAGCCTAATGTACATATCATTTGCCCATCCACTATGTTTTTTTATTATTACTATTATTATTATTATTATTATTCTACCACCACCACCACGGGGCAGGGTGCTGCAATCCAGATCAGGATAGCAGCTTGAGGGGGCAGTAACTTGATCTTTTCCCTCCATGGAACAGTCCACAGCTCTTATTTGACCCAGGAGAGAGGCTGTCATGGACACAGTGGTAGCTTTTCTCCCAGGACAAACAGCGATTTCATCAGGCGACTTTCATCAGGACTGCAGCATCCTTAGCCACTATGTGCTGCGTGCGGCCCCAATCAGGACTGTGACCCCGCCCACTATTCACTACATAAAGAGCAAGTTATGCTTTTAAAGTCATGCCATCTAGAGAGTAGAAGAAAATGTAAGCAGAAATGCCGTAGAGCGCTCAATGCTAGCAAACAAAAAGGCAACTCAGGTTTATTTTAAAAAATATATCATGAGTAATCCAGGGTGGCCAACTCAATGGGATTTAAAAAAAAAAAAATAGTTGAGGCTAGCCACCCAGAAGCCTGTCTAAATTCTTCCCTCAAAGCCAAAGATTTATCTTAACCATCAAATAAAAGTTTATTACAAATAAGCAGGTTGTTCTTTCTATGTGCTCACCCCAAACATGCCATAACCTGCCACCTGCTAAACCAGATTATTATAAGAGGAGGAGACTTGCATACAAAGAGAATTCGGGATACTTTCCCTCCCTGCCAAAAAGGAGCCTTGCCCTGAAGGGGGGAAAGAAATACAACCCTGAAACTGAAGCGCCCAAATGCCCCAGTATACTTACCTCATAAAAAAATAGAAACAGATTAAAGATTATACAGCTCTCCAGACACAGGAGAAGCTTTCATTTTGTTCTGCGTGCACTCTCTGCACAAAAGGTATTATTAGCGATATACAAATTATTCCTGGTCACAGGCTTGTTGAAACAATTCTTCAAACATTTTTTTCACATCCCATTAAAGAGAACGACAGAATTGCAACATGTCTCCAGTTCGGTGGTGGGGTTGTTTGGCTGTACTGTAATTACATGCGAAGGCAATTTGAGACACAACACACCTTGAACTCTCAGGCTAGAAATCCAAGTACTGCAAGTCCTTTTAAATACAAAAGGATGCTACACAGTTACTCTTCTCAGTCAAAGTTAGAACCCCGATAGCTTCCACTAACTCAGGACTGAATTCTTAGATTGATTTGTATTTCAAGTTGGGAAGGGTCATTTATCCAGCTCTTGAAATCAAACATTCTGGTATGTGGGTGCAAAGCCATTGGGGGCAGGTAAAGACTTAAGCTGACCCACACCGCACGAGACCAGGCGCGGAGGCGAGCGAGCGTAGGTGCCTGGACTCTCGCCTCCAAGCGCTGACATCGTCTATACAACTGTCTTCCCGCAAATAGTCCCTCCTGTTGTCCACCAGGCCTTTGCATTACATGAGACCCCAAGTAACCACTGGTGGGAAGGTAAAACGTATTCACCGATTAGTTCCTCCCAACCCACCACTTCGGAATCACTAAGTATCATAATATCAAGCTTTCAGTCACAGGAGAAGATAATAGGGAGTTTCTTTGGGTATAGTTCCTGGGACAGCACAGAGAACTACCAATGATGGACAAGTGTTCTCCAGTGACTGCATCTGTGAAAGGTCATCAGCGCCAGAATGTGGCTTCAAACCTATTTCTTGATAATCTGGCCCTTGGAAATGGAATCTAAGTCAAATTAAAGGAGTTCAAAAGTTATTTTGTATAATTTATTCTGAGCAAAGACGCTAGCATGCACATGTCTCACAGCAGGTTAGTATTGATGACAAGATTTCTGGGCAGCAGGGAAGCCCACTTGAACAACTCTCACTACAAACTTACTTGTATTGATTTTTTTAAAAAACCTTCTATATTGAAAACTGTTTACGGAAGCTGCTTTTGCTTAAGATGCTCTTTTTTCTTCATTCAGATGTTTTGCCAATAGAGTTTTTATGACCCCCTAATTGGAAGGAGGAAGCAGAGAAAGAGACAGGGGGTGGGGGGGTGCGAGAGAGAAGCAGGATTTCACAAAATTAAGTAGCCAATTCTTCACTTTGAAAGCTAAAGTTGCCTCGGAAACACTGCTGCTTCCATGGTCATCTAATTTTGCTTCTTTTGTCCTGTGGGGCCATGCTTTAGAGAGGCATTTATTTACAGGGCTTTCCATGGACTTCAGTTATCGGCCAATAATACTGTGGACATACACTTCTAATGGCCTCTGTTTTGAAACTGAGTCTAATCTAATGGCACAGAGCCCAAACTCCTTTTCCAGCATAGCCATTAAAGGATGTAGGTTATTGCTGTTGTCACCATTGATATTTGTCATTGTAATGTAATTAGGGCCCTAAAATGATGCATTACAGCCCTTGGCACAGCTTCTATTAAAATCTTTTCTTCTGCTCACTGAACTGCGACCTGCTTTCTGATGAACAACAGACAGACAGCTTTAGGGTGAGGAGCAGATTCATCAAAGAAGTATTTTTCAGCACTGGAAATGGGGAGCGAAGGGGAAAGAAAGGCAACCTATGAAGAAAAGCACAAGGAAAAAAAAGCCACACGGCACATTTGAATTTCATCTGACCACTTGAAATTCTGATTGCATCTGATGAATCTTGCTTAGACAATATATTCCCAGCCTGCGAATCACATGGTTAATCAGGGTTCTAATCTGCTATCCATCAGCCTATGCCAGCAATGTAACTTCCAATCAAATTTATAGGTTATGTGGGTCACGCATCCCTGAGCAACTACATTCACAGATCTCCCATTTAAAACAGACAGAGACTCAGAAATGCTTGATGTTAGGGTGACTGGATGTTAGAAGACTATTCAGAGCTTTATGAAAGCTCCTGATAAACAGCTGCTAAATTATGGCCTGAGGATGCGGCACAATGTTCCGAAAGAGCATTAATGGCCCAATAAAAGGGCGATTGTTCATGCCCAAACCTAAAGAGGATAGCTTCTGCTGCCATACTTTGTCAAAAACATTAACAAATACTGACATGTCTGCTTCTGCTGCTTCCTCTCAACACTTAAAAGCATTCCCGTTGCACAAAGAACACACCAGTGATGACGACTCAGAGAAAACGGGTTACTTCGTAAAACACAATTTCATATGCATAGTTAGTATTTTTAAGCAAATGCTAGTTGTGTATACTTCACACGGCTTTTAACACACACACACACACACACACACACACACACACACACAATGCCGTCAGGATAAAAACCATCAACTATATTGCATTGCTCTTTAAGGTGTTGTCACATAAAAATATACCATTATTTATGCATGCTCACAATGTGCTTCCATACACTTCCAGCCACTATACAGTTATTTGACTCTCCCGATTGATCCAGGGCCACACTGTGTGGTCTATGACAACACCATAACACTATCTAAACAGAACGTCCCATTTATCCAAACAACTAATTATCCATATGGTTTTCTCTTGTTCCCCAAATCACTCGGATAAGACAAGGTGTCACTGAGCAAAAACCAGGTGAATTGGTGGTGGAGGCAAGACTATGTGCTGAAGCAGCTAGCAAAGCAATTCTCTCCATGAGGAAAGCACATGTAAACAGCTGCAGTCACAAAATGCTGTGCTGTCAGTCTCCCTGGCTGTTCATTACTTTGCATGCTGTCTCTGGTTCTCTGCTACTTTGCATGATTGCCTCTACAATCCCAGCCCCAACTAGCAGGTATTAAGCATTAGTTTCCAACCAGCAACCACCTGAAGACACAATCTGGTTAACAAACAAAGTCATTCTAGAATCTTGGCCCAACAGCTCCAAGAATTAAAGCATATTAAAGCACTTTTGAAGTGAGCGACACAAGCAGAGGTTGGAGTTATCTAGTTGGGTTCCACCATTACAAAAGGGCTATGATCTCTTGTAAGGCCTCACTGGCACACAGGCTATAGAGTTGCCAATGACAGTAATGTGAGCTGAGAGATGGACAGACTTCTAGGTACTGTAATAAGGTTCTAGAAAGAGTCTGTTATCCATGTGGATTATAGGCTATTTTCTGTATACTGTTGGCTTTATCAAACCAAGAGTCTGTATATTGGCTTTATCAAACCAACAACTTTGGTCTCCCAAAAGCTTCTGTGCAGCCAAGCAGGCTATCTTGAGCTATTGGAAATCAAACTCCTTCCTTCTTTATCCATGTGGGGGAGTGGGAAGCGTGCAGGAAATAAACATTGGGGGAAATGAAATGAAACTTGAAAGGCTGTCTTTAAGTGATGCCATTCATATAACTTAGAACAACTTTTAAAACAGTGCCCATCTATTCCAGGCACCATTAGCAAAGCCACTGATGATGAGGATTGTCACTATACTGAAGTCCACAAACTAGAGGCTTCTTAATGCAATTAAAGATACCCAAAGCTGCTGTCCTGAAATGAACAACAGAGGATAGGAGAGGTTCTAACTATCCCATGGCTTTTTTCTACTCACTGACAATGGGATTGGGGCAGATTAATGCTTTAAAAAGTTAACAGTGTGACACCAGTAAAAGGGTTATCACAGGGAGAGAACCGATCAAGTAAATATACCCTAAGGCCAAGGACTATCCCTGCATTAAATCTGATTGACACATGGGGGCCCTGAACTCTGTTTAGTTTTCAGAGATGCTGCTGGGTGGGGGTGGGGGAAGTTAGAAACAACATTACATAAAAGTCAATGCCTAAAAATAATAGTGCAGAGGTAGGAATGGTACATTACCAATACAAAAATATAGAAACTCAATACGAGAAGTACTGTACCATTTCCACCCATAAATACAGTCAAATGTGATCTATAATGTGATAAAATTGGCTATTAATAATAAATCACTGGTTTCCTAATACCGTATTGTCCCGAGTATAAGACGCACCTGATTATAAGACGCACCCTTAAAGTTTGGCGCTATTAAAAATGTTTAATTAAATCACTGGCATTATTGCAACAGCCTGATTATAAGACGCACCCCTAGTTAAAAAACTTAAATTAGGAGAAAAAAAGTGAGTCTTAGACCAATACGGTATTCCTCCTGTTTTCAAGGCAAACAAATCAGCGTGCGTTGTTAAAATGTCAGGCTTTCTGGAAGAAGGCAAGAGGGAAGTCCACATATGCCAGTGATACAATAGCACCCAAAAAGTACTAGCATTCACTGCTGCTCATAAAAAGGTGTTGTTTCTTGCCCTTTAAAACTAACTAACTAGTGATTGTGGCATCAGCTTTAATAAGTGGTACACTCTCAGTTAAGAGAACCAGATGCCTACTGCTCAAACAGGCAAGGAGGGCTTGAGGGCACATGCACGTGCTTCTAGAAGTCTGGTTACGTGAATGCAGAGATGAATATATGGTTCATTGTTAAGGGTCACATAAAGCAGAAGGCCCAAAGATCATTTACCTAAGTGATTAGCGAGTGATTAGTACACCTTACATAACATGTTCATGCCAAAAATACAATCATTAGACATGATACAATCTGTAAAATATACTAAGGGATCTTGTGATGGGGATGATGAAACCCTGTGGCTGAGCTACCCTTACATCATAGAGGTGACACAAAACAGGAGAGTATTTGGGCTGCCATTGGTTAGGCTGCCCTAAGCCTTAATAAGACATCTATTTGGCAGCCTTGGGCATTTGCTTCGGCATGGGATAAGGCGGGGTATAAAATTTTTAAATAAATAAATCTATCGGTCACTGGCTTAATCTAGAGCAAGCAGAAGAGACTAGAGGAAGAAGCACAAGTCCAAGAATAGAGGCAGCCAGCCAATGGGAACAGTGGGCCTTAGGGAGGGAAGGTTGGAAGAATTAACAGTTCTAAAAGGCATTAAGGTACCAGAAAAATTCAGAGGGAGAGGTCTAACAGATGCACACAGTGAGGGAGTTTCAGAGGAAAGGAAGACTGAAATTCACATATTAATTTGGAATAACCAGTAAGATACTTTGTGACAGGACTCATTCCATAGTGCTCTTATTTGCAGATAAACTGACATCAGACATTGGAAACCATGAGAGTTGAAAAATGACCAATATGTTCACTTGCCTCCAAATTTCTAATCTTTGTACATTAGTATCATGGGTTAAACCACTGAACCATGAGCTGTCGATCGAAAGGTCGGCAGTTCGAATCCGTGGGACGGCTCCTGCCAACCTAGCAGTTTGAAAGCAAGAAATTGCAAGTAAATTAAGTTACCGTCAGCGGGACGGTAACAGCGTTCCATGAGCCTCGGTGTTGAGTCATGCCGGCCACATGACCATGGAAACGTCTTCGGACAGCGCTGGCTCTTCGGCTTTGAAACGGAGATGAGCACCACTCCCTAGAGTCGGACACGACTGGACTTAATTGTCAAGGGATACCATTACCTTTTTATCATGAGAACTAGACGCTTGTTTTCAGAAAGAAAACAAAACACATCTGGTCTCCTATGTCTATGAGGAATTTTGACTTGTACAGAAGAGCCTCCGGGTGGCGTTCGTCATGCAGCCTCAATAATCTTTTTGGCACAGTCCTTTGATTATTCAACTAATATCCTGCCTTATCAACAAGTGCTCAAGGTGTCTCACAGGCAGTCACTTTTTCTTAATCCTCTCAACAACCTGAGACAAGTTGCCCCAAGGTAACCAGCGAGTTGGGTAGCTTAATAGGAATCTGAACTGGAGCTTCCCACAGTCAAACCCAGCACCTCAGCTATGACATTCTCGCTCCTTTTTTTACACTAGTCGTTTACTCAGGGGAAGTGCAGATATTCAGAGACATGGGGACAGACATGCAACATGAAAGGAGGAAACTCGTATTTCTCCAGCAGTGGGCCTGCACAAGAGAAGCATGAATTTATCCTTTGCAAGTTACACTGAAAGTATACGTCATTTGCAGATTCTCTCTTACCACCTATCTGAACAACTGGGCCTGTTCTTACATTTCCTTCCTTTCATAACCACTGCAGCCCAAAAGCACACAGCATTTATCACACCAACTTGGTACAATTTTTTTTTATTTTTTCTAATTTTTTTCTACCACTCTTCCGATCTCTAAACCATTGTTCTATTATGATTTAAAACATATTTCAAGGGGAGAGGGGAAAGCATTGCAAACCATATGCCATAAACTCAAAATGGATGGCAGAGTGCAAGGAAGGAACAAAAACACTTTGGTCAGACTTCTGAAGCTAACCAGAAGGCATCAGGTGACAAATAAGAAAACAGACCAAAAAAACCACATGCATTTGCTTGCTTAAGGTTTTCAACTAGGGCTATGAAGCAAAACCAACACAAACTAAAGGCCGGTCACCTCCATATTAATCTAGCTTGATCTGTCACCTTGTCATTCTCAAACGTTATACCATACCTTGTGAGAAAAAACTGGTATCCTGTTCATAAGTGGTCGTGTCTGTGGTTTCTCTCCTCAGTTTATCAATGAACAATTCTGCAACGCTTAGAAGAGTGAACTACATACACTTTTTTTTATTATTACTACTACAGGCATGTCGCCTATCCTGTACCCAAGGCTGAGGGCATTCTTCCCTTATAATATATACAGTATTTATATACCGTCTTTCTTGGTCACTGGATTTCTCCTCTGACTTTTAAGCCCGACCCACACCGCAAGAATTCCGGCACGTCACAGACACGCTAGGCGCTTTGCCGAGCTGTGCGGAGGTGTCTGGTTACCATTGCGGAGGCAAGCTGAGCTGATGCGATGTCCTGATTTCCGGGGCATACATAAAGTTCTTTGCCCATCTTTTGAGGGGGTTGCTTTGCGGAGCTACTGCAGCCAACCAATCGGATGAGAGGGCGGGATGAATGGGGCTGTCAATCAATCAGAACTCACTCGAATCTCCGATTTCTCATGGATCCATTTCTCCTTCTCACAAAAGTTAGCAAGATGAATTCTATTCCCGGCACAAATTGTTATGTTAGATTTCTCTCCTTCCTGCCCCTCTCTCTCTTCTCTTGTGTATTGGACCGCATTTGTGCTTAACCAATCACCGCTGCGCTTTCTAAGAAGGTGGGACAACAGGAGGGACAACAGGCGGGAAGACACTCCTTCCGACCAGCTCTGCGCGCAGAGGCAAAGGCCTCCGTGCCTGAGCTCGTGTAGTGTGGGTTGGGCTTAATCCAAGGCGGTGTACATGGGCAGGCTTTCCTAACCCCCCTAATGAGAGATTTTACAATATACAAATGTCCAATCTTTCATGAAACTACATTCCAGGTGGTATCCTTTTTGCAGTCTGGCCTCTCCGCTGGCTTATCAGCTTTGTCCATAGTGTAGCTCTACGTGGTAAGTCACTATTATTCCAATCTTGGTGTTGTGGCTGAAGAGAGGAACTTGATCAAGGCCACACACTGCAGAGCTGTATTTAGAGCCCAACTCCCACAGGTCCAATCCAACATTTCCCACAAGACAAGCCTGCGAGTACGATGGCATAATTGCAAGTCTTCTCGAGATGCACATGATCATTCCTGTCAAAAATTTGTGACTAAGCCACAGAGTTGGACGTCAACCACTCCATCACAAATGTGACATCTTTTTTAAAACATGAGGATGTAAAATTGAACACAGAAACATGCGCTTGCCAAGACCTGCGTGTGTGGCATGCAGGATATACACAAGCCTTTGCCCGTTTCACTAGCACTGTCCAAATCTGAGCTTTTCTCTCAAGAGTAGCCGTCTTGCTTTGCGCCCTGTCACACGTTCAGTTTTTTCTCCATCTCTTTTTAAAAACTCAGACAGTGGTGTTGCTGTGGCGGACTCCCTCTTCCCCCTTACATTCAGTTGTCTCACATGCTAATACACTGCCATCTTTCAAAGAAAGCACTGTGAAATGGGAAGGCTGTCATACAGAGTGAATGGTACTGCAGGGAAATCGGAGACGTGTAGAGAAAACTAATTAAGTAATTTCTTTCTATTGTTCCTTGTTCTCTGCAAGCCTCCCTCAGACCAAGACTCCAGTGTAGACTTTGATTGACTTAAGCCTGATGTGCGCTGCCTTTTGTGCCTGCACAACTACAGTGGATAGTTTGCTTTGCAAGTTACTTTGCTTTGCAAAGTGGCTTATACCAGCAGAAGAAAAACACAGATCAAATAGTGGGACCTTTTCCTCCACCCAAAAGCCAGTGCCAGCTCCAGCTTTTGGGGGAACCCCCCCCCCATGCTTTGGAAAGCGTGTGTGTGCCAGTTACCCCACCACTGTGCCTGGGAATCAGGCAATGAACCAGCACCTGTTGCTGGCTTTTGCTCCCTACTGCCTTCAGGGAGTCTCCCTCAGCACCTGAGTTCCTGACTGGCTTAGTGGGCAATGGCAGAAAGTTGCAGCAGCTGGATTTGTAAAATGTAAGATGGGGGGAAGGGGGGCACTATCTCCAGCTAGCCCAATCGCACAGATCCCTGGGAGGCAGTGGGAAGCAGCAACAGCAATGGACTGTCCTCTTTTGTCCCCTAGTGCTGTTTAACAACTCCCAGATGCCCCAGCCCTGGTGAAGCCTGGACATATGGGAATTGCAAAATGGCTCTGGGGAAAGATTAAGATGATCTGCTATGCCACTGCTCCCCCCCCCCAGTCACTGCTCCCCCCCCAGTGCCCTGGCATCCCAGCTGGTGGTGAGGAGCAGTGGGTCCTCACTGCCTCAGGTATCAGCAGGGCACAGGCATGGGTCCTGGCATGGAAACGGATGCCAGCACATGAAGCCACCCCACCAACACCTCTGAATTCCCATCCTAGAACAGCTTTCCTATTCTCACATATTGCTAATTAATGTAGACCTAGTAAAAAGATAGACATTTATCAGTACATTCGGGTGGAAAGAAATAAAGGGCTACAGCACTTTCCCCTTCCATCGATGGGAGGAACAAGGGCTTCCTCCAGTACCATTCTTTCCTCACATCAATCCACTTCCTACATTGTCTTCCATTCTGCTCCCTCTTTTCTATTCCCCCATCTCCATTGTGTAATCCTGTGCTGAGTAATGTAGAGTATTATTCAAAAAGGATGGTGCAAAAGTAAAGCTGATTAATTCTTAAACGAACTGACATACTACAACATGGACAACATGACATGGACAGGAAAACTGTCCAAGTTTCACATGTACCTTACAAATATTCGATGGGGCACTTGCGTAGTTACAATGGGGCAACGGGGGGGCACACAGCTGCGGTCTCCTCAAAAGACGACCGTGGCTGTCACCCGGGGCATCCTCCCCCTTTGTCCCATTGTAGCTACACAAGTGCATACATTGAACATTTGTAAGGTGCACGTGAAACTTGGACAGTTTTCCTGTCTTTTCATATCATGACAGTTGTGGTATGTCAGCTCATTTAAGAATAAGTCAGCTTTACTTTTGCACCATCCTTTTTGAATAACCCTGTATAAGCCTTGCTCCAAATTTTCTTCCTTCTCGGCACCCTATCATCCTTCCAGTACCACCACCACCACCCAGTTCCCTTACCACTAGTGGCGAGAGAGAAAAAGCAGAGAAGGTGCTAGTCAAAGCATCAAGATCAGAGTGTCCCTGTAAACAATGACATTTGAGACAAGTACTCTAAATGGGAGCATTGAAGTGCTCACTGCTTAGTCTGTCCGTTGCTTACAAAGGTCTAGGAAGAGACTCCATGACTAATAGAGCAAGTTCTACCTTGCCAGTTTGGGAGTAATGAGGAGGAACCACTCATATTTTCAAACATATATTTTCAGTTCATTCATTCTCCCTCTCCTTGCAGAATGACCGAGAAACTTAGATGTTTTATCACATTTGAATTCTCCATTTCCTTGAGCCCTTTTTGGCTTCTGTACCCATTTCAACCTTCTTTTCTTCATGGCTTTGGGGTTTGTGTCTTTTGTTTAGCTGTTGCTCACAGTCCTACCACCATGACCGGTATAGCCAAAAATAACTTGGTTCAAATAGCAAAATGGTACCTATGTACCAATTATCTAAAGCTCAGATGTTAAAAGTAAAGAAATCGTACCATAGGAGAAAATTTACACATTATCAGTACTTGTGTCAGTCCATAGTTATCACTTGGCCTACTCAGTGCTCATAGATCCAATGAGAGACACATTTTGGTTTTGCACTTCACAGCTGTAGACCAGAATGTCATGGATACCCCCCCTATATGACTTGGCAAGGCAAGCAGCAGCCCTGTGAGGTACAGAAAGGATTGATGCAAGGGCCAAATGTGATGGAGCAAGTTAAAATGAACCTGTCTCATGTTGAAATCACCACAGCCATTTGTTGAAGCCCATTTAGTTTGTATTACGCATCAACATTGAATTGTACATAAATGTTTCATGTTCATTAAGTATGTTGCATGTTTATATATAAAGAAATACGGGGGGGGGCTTATCCGTGGATCTGCTATCCATGGATTCACGTATCTGCAGATAGTGGGAGGGAGGCCCCCCCCACATGCCCCATCGGTCATTATTTTACCTTATTCCTTCCTTTGTCTTCCTTTAAACAGACGCTATAAGTAGCAGCATGTTGTTTATAGCGTCGAAGCCGGCTGAGTGCTAGAGAGGCTCAGCCGAAGAACAGGAAGCAGTTCCAGTTCCTGCTTTCTGTTCTTTGGCTGAGCCTCTCTAACACTTAGCAGCTTCAGCACTATAAGCAGCATGCTGCTACTTATAGCATCTGTTTAAACGAAGATTTGGCACCATGGCAAGCAGAGAGAGGGAGGCGAGACGTTTCTGCCAAAAATCATACCCCTCCCCCGCCCCAAAAAGGTGCCATTATGCCCTTGAAGCAGCTATTTGCAGCAGGGATTTGCAGTGAGAATATGATATGACAGGAAAGGACTAATCGCCCCATCCCCACACGCTATGGTCCCAATACAAATTGTCCCCCTTCATTCTTTTTTGGGGGGATAAGATGAGCACTTCTGGTAATATGTGCATCGTTCATTAATCCACGTTAGCATACATCTGGTTTGGCCTCTAGTGAGTTTCTGCAATTCCTCTTTTTGGAATAAGACAATGCAAGACTGTTTTGCCCCATGAATAATATCACCCAGGTTAGACACAATGGGAAACCATGGTTTCATCCTTTGTGAATGAGCCTCTGCAATTTCTCCTCCTCTTTCAGCTGTGAGGAAGAGAGGGAAAGTTTTCACTTCAGCTTTGAAGGAAATTACCGTTTGCCCATTACTGTACATTCAAACTTGGGAACTGTGGTTTACTTGAAATCACAGAATTAAGGAAAACCAAAGCATGATCAAAATGTGGTTTCAGATCCTAGTTTGCAGTAAACCACAGTTCCCGATATCACAAATGGTGTGAACTGAGGTTTACTAAAGCAAAAGCTTTCCTTTTCTCTTCTCATGTGGAACAGATAAGACAAGTCCATCACTCACATGGCTTGTGCATATCATGGGAAACCATGACTCCACATTATGTCTGAACCAGGCCCATGAAGTCTTCAGACTCAATGTTATAGTGGCAAACCATGGTTTGCAAACTATGAACAAGCAGGAAGGAGCTTTGAGATTGCATGTTTCCTCCTCTCCTTGCACACCACAATTCTCTTCCTTCTGGTGTTGGTTTGAGGCAAACCATAATTTGCCATTTCAATCAAATTGGCAGAACAAGCACAAACTACAGCCTGCCAATTTGGATGAAACAGCAAATGATGATTTTGCCTCAACCCTCGATCAAAGGAAGGGAATTTGGTATATGTGGAAATGAGAATGTGCATGATCACCCAAGCCTTCACTTCTGCTTGTTCATGTAACGCCAAACCACTGTTTGGTTTTACATCTGACCTACATTCACATGCTGAGACACACTGGGTGCATTAAATACTGTAAATTAATTCCACATTTGACCCTCAATTTGAGGTTTGCTTGCCCTCTTTGAGGCGAGGCAGCACCTCAGTCACCCTTGCTTTGCGTGACCACAAATCCCTTCTCTCCATCAGTATAAAGACGGACATTCCTTCCAATACCAGCCATCAGTTTTGAACACAATTAAAACTGGGCAAAGCATTTGTGTTCCAACAGCGTTCAGAAAATTTCACAAGGTTGCCAACTCCTGACCCAGAAGACCTTTATTTTAAAACAAGTGGCCCAAGAAATTCAATAGATACATTCATTCTTTTTTTTTTCCTTGTTCCATCTTTTCACTGACATCCGGGCCAAACATTCCCCACAGTCTAGTGCCGTGATGGAAGAAGCTGCACTTGCTAAGCTTCTCCTTACCACACTGTGACAAAAACAAAATAAAAAAACACACACGGAAGGATTGCTGAAGGCCAAGTGTCATCAACCTGAGTGGCTCAGACTCTCTCAACAGTGACATTAATCTTCTGTAGCCCATTTTATCTGTGCAACACGAAAACGCTGGCTACTGGCAAGGCCTAGTGGCCTTGAGCTCAATCTCTCAACCCCTCAATAGGCAGCAATCACAACTCACAATACACTCCTTAACTACATTTCTATCTCTTGTACACAGCCTCAACCTACAGTTGGTGGAATTTTTATTATTATTCTCTTCCCTCCCCCCCCCCATTCTATTTCACCATTCTTCTGCAATATTGAATTTCCAAGCAGCTTTTGCTGTCACTGCCTACAAGTACCAAAATGTTTTATTAAGTCTTTGCTGAGGGCATATGCTGGGCTGGTTGTACTTTGATTTGTTGATTCTGGGTTCAAACTCTGAAAGCAGCATGGGGAACTGGGTCCCTTTTGCTTTCAGAAGAGCTTTTCCAAGATAGTAAATCTACATCCCTGGGCTAAGGATGCAATTCACACATGGTTGATGGATTAACAGCAGGATTACCATATACCTTATTTACTGTTGCTGCACTGGCGATGCAAAAGACCTGTATCAGGATAGTGGCTACTCATTTAGTTGGCCTTTTATTTTCATTTGAGACTTTCTCAAATGAAAAAATAAGAACAAAATGGAAAACCAAGATGAAGATGTGTAAACATTTGGCACACACAAGCTGAAAAGAGAAAAACCCACCAGACAGAGGAATTTATTCCTCTTCTATTCTCTTCTATTTATTTTAACAAGGCCTGTGATTCTGTTTGTGACATGCTATGGGATAGACAGGTCTGTGTTGAGTCAATGGATGAAGGTTCCAGCTCCATAAGCCAAGGATGGGAGGTGTAAGATGTTATAATGGATGGTTCAAAAAGATACGCTGTCTGAGAATGTATGTCAGCAGGTTGCACTGTCGGCAATGAAAACGTGAGAACTAGACAGAAGAAAACGCATGACAAATTAAAAGGAATAGTTGAGAAGTTCTGAGATTTGGAAATCACAGAAAATTTTACTAACTTTAACAGACTAACCACGCAATCCTGCTTAAGTATAGACCAGCAGAGCTCCCGCTCCACCGGCCTACGGTGTTGCAAAAGTGCAGTAAAGCACGTTTGCGACACCTCAAGAGTAAGCAGCGCCAGTGTGGAGGCTGGCGCCATGCACTCTGCCACCTACCTGGACCTGCGCTGGCCGACCAAGGTGAGTGCTGCGTGGGTCGGCACAGGGGCTTGGGAAGGGTGGGCTGGGGTGGTGAGGGAGGGGGCCATTGGCCAGCCCGGGCTGGGAGGGGGTGTGGATATTGGCGCTGGGTTGCGCCAATATCCAGTGCCAGGCTGGCCTTACACGGCCTCTCCGGACGTGCGCCAGCTAAAGAGCTGGCGCGCATCCAAAGAGGTCCGTTGGCGCCTCCGGCACTTACACCAGGGAAGGGGGCAGCCCTTTAGACCGGCCGCCACATCTTAGGCAGGATCGGGCTATAAGGCTGCAATCCCATATACACTTACCTGACAGTAAGTCCCATCGAACTTAACAAGGCTTACCTCTGAGTAGACATGCCTAAGCTTGTGCTATAAGAAGAACAAGTTATGAGATACATGCTTGATATAGTAATCATCTTTCAAAAGAACCATGTGCATTTAATGCAATAGTGGATATGGAAATAATTTGTTATTTTCAAAATGTGTATCCCACTTTACCTTATGTAGAAAAACGTAACTCAAACTGACCAACAAAAAGCATGAACAAAGTACAAAAGCAAAGTACAGCAGCAATACCACATCATAAAAGTAGCAAGAACACAAACAAGGGCAGGGTTCGATTAGCTTTCTTTTGAGTTTCTCTGGGTTTTAGTTCCTAAGAACATAAGAAGAGCCCTGCTGGATCAGGCCAAAGGCCCATCTAGTCCAGCTTCCTGTATCCCACAGTGGCCCCACCAGATGCCTCAGGGAGCACACAAGACAACAAGATACTTGTATCCTGTCGCCACTCCCTTGCACCTGGCACAAAGAAAACCTACTCCTACAACCAGGAGGTTGCTTATCCCCATCATGGCTTGTAAGCTGTGATGGACTTTTCCTCCATAAATCTGTCCAATCCCCTTTTAAAGGCATCCAGGCCAGGTGCCGTCACATCCTGTGGCAAGGAGTTCCACAAACCAATTACACGCTGCGTAAAGAAATATTTTATTTCGTCTGTATTAATACTCCCTCCACTCAATTTGAGTGGATGTCCCCTAGTCCTAGTGTTGTGTGAGAGAGAAAAGAACTCCTCTCTATCCACTCTCTCCATCCCATGCATAATTTTATACGTCTCAATCACCACCACCCCTCAACCGCCTTTTTTCTAGACTGAAGAGCCCCAAACACTGAAGCCTTTCCTCATAAGGGAGATGCCCCAGCCCACTAATCATTTTGATCACTCTCTTCTGCACCTTTTCCAGTTCCACTATATCCTTTTTGAGATGCGGCGACCAGAACTCTGATTATTCTGCACTGCTGTTGACTTGTCTCTGTTCTGACTGCTTTTGATTAATTGGTTATTTTTAATAGTTGACTTTGAATTGTTTTTAATATTATTGATGGATTAAAAGCCACTTTGGTGGTCCTTTTATAATACTATAGCGTCCTTATGGCACCATATATTTGTACATATGGAATACTGTGTACAATTATGGCCATCACATCTCAAAAAGGAGAGGATAGGGCTGGAAAAGATACAAAAGAGGGCAACCAGAACGATCAGGAGGCTGGAGAACCTTCCTTATAAACCTCCCAAGGAAGGGTTTTCTGTAGCGTTGGCACCACTGCTGAAAAGGCCCTGCTCCTGGGAGACTGCCACCAAATCTCATTGAGAGGTGCCCAACCCAGGGCTTCGGACACTGAAGGGAGTGTACAAGGAGAAATATGTGGAAAATACCGTATTTTTCACTCCAAAAAATAGGGGGGGGAAGCGTGCGTCTTATGGAGCGAATACAAAAAGGGGGAAATAGTTGCCGGGGCTTCGAGGAGGCCTGCGCGACCCTCTGCAGGCCTCCCCGATCTTCGTATCGGCGCTAAATGGCCATTTTCGGCCATTTCCGGTTTTTGGAAATTCATAAACAGATTGAGTTGATTTTAAAGATTAAGGTTCAAATGAAACCGGAAACATTTTTGTTGGGTATGTGGGAGGATCATGTAGGCGAAAAATTTCAAACTTTGTTTTTATATATGATAGCTACAGCAAGAATTTTATATGCACAATATTGGAAGAATTCGGAGATACCTTCGCTGGAAGATTGGTGGCTGAAAGTTTTGGACTATGCTGAAATGGATAAACTTACAATTTTAATTAAGGAAAAGTCAGTTAACTTTTTCGTGAATAATTGGAAACCATTTATTGACTTTTTAAGAGAGAGAGAGGAATGATGTGATGATATGCAGATTTAATGAATAGAATGTGGGTGTTTTGGCTTAGTTGGAAATTATATGTAGAAAATAGTGAACAGTATGTTAGTAGGATGTATTGCTTCGCGCTTGCTATAACTTTGAAATATGTATTGTTTTTATGTTTTAATATATCAATAAAATATAAATATATATGAAAAAAAAGAAAGTCTACTCAAACAAAGAAGAATTATAAAAAAGCAGAAGTATAGCGTTCCTCGCACAAACATACAACTACCCAGAGGTGTCACTACCCCCGTTGGCGCCCGGAGCAACGGAGGTAGTGACACCCCTATAATTAATATCGCCGCGGCCTTCGGCCCCGGCGCGATCCAGAGGGGGGGCGCGATCCGGGAGGAGGAGGCTGGCACGCTCCGGGAGGCGGCGACCCCCACCTCAACCGGGAGAGCCGGCTCGGGCACGTCTTTCCCGGCCGGCTGCCCGGGGCCTTCTAAGGAAGGCGCGCGAGAACGGTATTTATACCGTTCTTTTTGCGCATGCTCAGACTTACTGAGGGAAAAAGGGCAGCCTTTTTCCCTCAGTAACAGTCTGAGCATGCGCAAAAAGAACGGTATAAATACCGTTCTCGCGCGCCTTCCTTAGAAGGCCCCGGGCAGCCGGCCGGGAAAGACGTCCCCGAGCCGGCTCCCGATTGAGGGGGCGGTGGGACTTGAGTCCCCGAGTCCGACTCGGACTCGCGGGCGGGGCGCCCTTCGGGCGATGGCGCCCGGAGCGGGTGCTCCGCCCACTCTGCCCTAGTTTCGCCTCTGCAACTACCATACAGAACCTTGGAATGAATCAAATATTTCCAAACATCAGCCAGTGATTTCTATCTTACAGATACTTTTCAGATGCCCAAAAGGAAGCAGCCTGAAAATTCCTGAAGATGCAAGATGCATTCCTAAAAACATGTCTGACTAACCACCCAAGAGTTGACCTACGATAACTGTAGATTTCACAATAGTCATTTATGACTTTTGTATGTTACTGAGCAACAGTGCTCATTTTCTACCTCCTTCCTAAAATTATTTTCTTATATACCATGTTTCAACAACAACAAAACACCTCAAAGTGGTTTACATAGCAAAAGGAATAAAGAGATGGGTCTTTCACCTAAGGAGTCCACAATCCAAAAAACGAAGAAAAAATGTCTCTTTAAATATGAAGAGGAAATACAACCTGGAAAATGACAATAAGGATACACCACTCTTTTACCATTAGTAAATGAAGCTAAATCCCCTAAAGCAGTCCATGCTATAAACGCATCTGAACCATTAAGCAACTGATAAGTTGCAGAAAAGATGCTCCAAAGTATTTCAAATGACTAAAAAAAGTACAGTATAAATCTTTGGCATATACTAAAAGGATACATACTCATTACATTTGTCTCTTGGTACATTAAACCCCACACAACTGTGTGTGACCAGAGGGATCAATGCGAGTTTGCTGTTGAAACCTCAACTCCTCTCACTGTAATGACTGTTAACTCCAAGCACATCTCATTGGATGTTGCAACAGCAAAATTACACACCATTTATAAGGGAGAGAAAATTAATCCCCCCCAAAAAGCCCAACATCAGCCTAGAGTCCACCTGTTTACCACTTGTGACAGACCCTAATTAAAATCTAGGAATAAAGCACTACAAATGAGTGTGTCTATTTCATCTTTCCTCCTTTCTCAAAGAGCCTAAGGCTGCAATACTACGACATACTTGCTCTCATCTGGGAGTTAGCCCATTTAATTCAATGGGGCTTTTTTTGAGTAGGTATTACAGGATTGCACTGTAAGGCCGTTACATCATTTTTCAGTTAAAGAGAAGGCCCACAAAGACAAAAAAAGTGGGGGAAAGATTGGGCATTTTCTCTCTTCAACTCCCATCTTTCACTCCCCATATTCTATTTGATTTTCAGATAACACCGCTGGGTACCTGTATGTCACTAGTATTAACTCCAGTTATTAATAACATATACCTGGTCAATCAGAAAAGCAAGCATTAGCGGTAATAATTACTGTAGTAAGGAAACAACTTCATAGACAAGCGCGCGCGCACACACACCCCACTGATATTATATTGCTTGTGGTGGCAGGGCCAGCCCAGCCATGAAGCTAGAGATGCAGCTCATATCTGTGGTGAGGGGGGCAGCAGATTCAGGGTGTCCTTCACACCAAGTTCGCTGCCATCACCTCCTCCCTCTAGCTGTCACCTCCTCCCGGAAGCGAGCTGCATCGATCCCCTTCCTTACCACACTCCTCTCTACCCCACAGCTCAAGAATGAGGTGAGGGAGTAAGGAAGTGAGACACTGCTGCCTATGTCAAAAATCCAGTGTAGACAGTGGTGAGCTGTTTGAATCACCCTCATGCCTTCCTCACATGGTCCCTTTTAAAAGGGACTGAGCGATGAAGGAGCAGGACAAAGGGAAGCAGTGACTAATCTGGGTTCTTCCTGGACGTTGATAATATCTATTTATATACCGCCTTTCTTGTCATCCGATTTCTCCTCAGACTTTGTTCAAGGCGGTTTACACAGGCAGGCTTTTCTAACCCCCCGTTGGGATTTTTACAATAATGTTCTATTTGCATAGAACCCATTTCCTTCTCCAGATGTTTCCCTTCAACAGCATGGTATCTCTCTGGCTGCACACACCTTTCTGAGCTTGTCCGACAGCGACTCCTCTCTCCCACAGAGGGTCAGCGCAGGCTATCTCAGCTTGTCGGCAGCTTCTGGCCATCTCAACCTGATCTCGTCCCAGCTGTTCTTCGGCCAAGGCGGCAGCTCAACCACTAGACCACACCTCCTGCCCAAGTGCAGGATATACTGGCTTTGGCAGCTGGTATGTTCATGGCATGTTCATGGCTTTGGTTTGGCAGCCTCTGGTTTAAAGAACATTTCAGCTGTCCGGTAACTCACAGCAAACAAAGCCCAGATACTGAACACTGGAGAGAACACAGCTACAAAACAACAATGCTTTGCTGAAAGTTACAAAGTCTCCTAGAAGCGTTTAAGTTGCAAGCAGAGGAGGAGCCAGACCATTTTTGATCCGGGGCCCAAACCCTTGACGCCCCCCCCCATAAAAACGCGCGGCCGTAATCCTTTACGCCCCACAGCGCAGCCGCGCAGCAATTTTTTGGGATTTTTTGATTTCAGTTTGGAAGCCTCCTTGTCCACTTTGTACCACCTGTCTCCATTTCCAGCAGCACACATGATTATGCATTCATAATGATGTGAATTTTGCTCTGCAGAATAAACTTGAAAGTGTTCCAAACATCAATTTTGTGAATTTTGCTCTGCAGAATAAACTTGAAAGTGTATTGCCCCTTAATGCCCTCTGGGGGGGGGGTGAATCAGGACTCCTGGGCTGCTAGGCAAGGCTGCAATGCAAGGGGGGGGAAGACTACAAAGCCCCGTTACTTCTAAAAAAAAACCTTTAAAAAATCCGGAAAAACGGGAAAAAACAAAAGAAAAAACTGAAACCTAGGATGTCTCCCGCCCCTCCAGAGGCCCTCTACGCCCCCCCAGGAGCCTCTCCGCCCTTACGCCCTGGGGCCCACTGCCCCAGGGCCCCATATCAGCCTACGCCCCTGGTTGCAAGAAAAAAAAAAGACAAAAGCTGTACAAGGCTTTACCAAAGGAAAAGGGTAGGAGAGGGTTAACTTGCAGCAGACAAGATTATACTGCAGAAAAGATTCTGAGAGTTGGATTTTGAGGGGGAAAATCGGCTTGAGAGAAAGGGTTACCAAATGACAGAATTTCATCCTCCTGGCCGAACAGAAGGAATTACCCAAGCAGGAGGCTGTAAAGCTGAGAAGGGGTTGGGGGAGCCATCGCTTTTACCCAGACTGTGTTTAGCTTTACAGCAATTTGGGGGTCCCTTTTTGCTGTAGTGTGTATGTTGGTATGGCGAATGCAACTACATGTCCCCCTTCTTTAAAAAAACCTATATGCTGCATGCCCCTTTGGGGCCAAGATGTCTTAGGCCGGCCCCCAGTGATAGCATGCCACTAACAGTAACCATATAACTAGCTAGCATAGCAGCAATTCTCTTCCTTACAGACATTGATATTGGTTTGTCAAACCCAGGCCTTACATTGCACGTTTTTCTGGTACGCAGGTTCCCCTTATATAAAATTGTCATTACCCAGTCATTTTGGGTAATGACATTTGCCATTCCTCTTTTTCCAAATATGGGTAATTTACAGAATCTACTATATACACTGCCTACCAAGTTATGGATGCTCAGGTTACAGGCGGCTATGTCAATGCTTTGTGGTGTTTTCGGGCAGGTGAAATAGCGCAGGGCCAGCTGTTTGAGGTACATACGTTCCAACTTCCATACAGACCTTTGGAACAAAACCAGTATGTATTTGGTATGTTGCGGACTTAGTGTAAACAGATGTGAGCAATGTTGCTAAAACTGCCTATACCGGTAGTCTTAGTCTATTCAGATCTGGGACCTATTTTTAGCCAAACATGCTTGATGGTATGCATTTCTTAATTCTGTTTACCATAAAAACATATAACCTGACTTAAATAGGCTATGACCCAGCTGTGGATCCCTACCCACCAATTGAAGACTTGCGATTTATATCGCTTCTGCAAACTACTATCGTCAATATGATGAGATCTGAAAAATGCGAATTGGACCTGCCAAACAAAATGCAAGAGGAATGAGAGAGCATTATGGGCCCCAAGTACATAGGATCCTTTGATGGAGACTGATCATTCTTGCTCTAAAGCAAGAACAGCCAACTACTATATTCTTAGAGACCCCTTTATTATCCAGACAGCAGGGCCCAGAAGTGTATTTGCTGCACAATCTGACTGCTTCATGGATAGTCAACTTCAACATGACACCTGAAAAAAAGGGCTTCACAGTTATGGAGCTGAAGCTTATGTGCTCAAGCATGGCTGAAGTACTAAATAAATAAAAAAAACCTAGACAGAGATGTAAAGAGAGAATGGAATATCTCAAACAAACAACAACAACTTGGGAAGAAAGAACTCTTCTCTCATACTGAGTGAAACAGTAGGCTAGGCAATGTTTTCTCCACACCTTAATTACACTTTCATGGGGCCACTGAGGGCCAGCTAAAATTGCTTTGTGGCCCACAGGTCATCAGTGGGCCATCTGACTCTAGAACAATCCCAATGGCTTTGGTGGAACCATTCCAGGTAATAAGTTGGACGACTGAAACCCCCCATGTGTGCAAGTCAAAAAAGGGTCAATTAACTGTTCAAATACAATTATGAAAATTGGTTTCACTTGAGAGAGGGAGAACGAGTGTATTTCCTTCTTTCATGTTCAAAACAAAAAAACCAATATAGGAAATCTGCCAAAACCAAAACAAAGCTTCCTCTAGTATTTACTTTTCTAGCTATGGATTATAAAACTGAACATCCAAATCCAAAAGATTTACTGCACTGTACAATGCATGCTACTTATAATGGAGCTTACCTATTGTACCAGTGCAATATCATAAATGCGATGTTATGCCAGCCTCCTGGGGTGTTACTTCAGTATTGCTGGCTGAGATGCTGGCACAAATATTTAGGTCTACGCTTCAGTGTACTGACAATTGGTCCAGTGTTTACGCTGCTCAATTAAGAGGAATATTAGAGGCTTTGTTTATTAGAACTCACCACTGCAAGCTGACGTAGGCTCGCTAATTAGCGCTGGTCCTGCAGAGATCAGTTCTGCTTTGTAGTGACAAGGAAGTGGGGGGAAATGGCACATACTACACGTCACAGCTACCATGCTTTGCTTAGAGCCAATAGCAACAATTCTCTCTATTGCACATAACTAAGATTTTTCTGAAGCAAAATGGTGCACTTAAGAACTCCAAAAGCCTAGCCCCCCTCCCCCCCTCTCTAAATCACAAGTCTCTCACACACACACTTAACTGTCAGGAGCAGAAGTGATGACATAATTAGAACAAATCAAACCCAATCAACCCTACTGTTTCCATTTATGAGAATTCAGCAATTAATAGAACTTTGATCCAAATTATGGAAAACTCACTCATATCATCAAGAGCAGCGCCACCATACACACCTCAATCACATCTGACACAGATATACGGATGTTTAAGGATATGCATCTGTTTACACTTTACCTGTTTACTGCAAGAAAATACCAGCAAAACACTACATACCTGCGGCAAGCACAGCAGATGCATAGTGTTAGGCAACAATTACGGGTAACTCCTGACTTCACCTGGCAGATAACACAACTGCGTAAGGTACACTGTTGCCACATTATTTTTCCCCAGTAGAAACATATACCTGATAACATACCTAAATCTTTAGACAACTGTACACCTGGGAACCCTGACCATCATGTGAACTCAGGAGTGTAAAGACATGGGTATGTCATCTATACTTTAGGCACTTGCTATGGGAAACATTGATGCAGTCACAGAAATCAGTTCTGCTTTGACAAGCAATTCCAATGTTGCTGAAGAGGTCTTTAAAAAGGAAGCCACCTCTCCACTAGAAAGCCACATCTCCACTAGAAAGCACACAGCCTAGGTGCATGGAGCTGAGCCCCTCCCTAATTACGTGAACAGAGCATCCTATTCACCATCTATCCCTGTAGGACAATGCAACCTTATATAAACAGCATTCTCAGTTATATGAAAATCTAATTATTCAAATAGTTTTGCTCTCTTCCAGGCAGTGCAGGTAAATGAGGCTTATGCTAAACAGAATGATCTGGCATTGAAATTAGTGTCTTTCAAAAAGAAAATAATTATATTTTAGCAATGTAGTAAAATGAAACCTTTAGTGAGTAAATTGTTAGCATTTTGGCCTCAGCCCAAACATCTCTGCAACTGCTTGCTATGGATCTGAAGCACACTATGGCACTACCAGGATCCATGTAAAAACAATTATTTTTGCAGTTAATAACCAACCAATGAAAACCAGTTTGCTAGATTGACCTACTTCGCGCTGCCTTATATGCCTACTGCTAAAGTAGGTACCATCATGGTCTGTGTACCTTATATACCTTAGACCCTGCCTTGTATACCTTAGACCCTCACTGCTACGGTAGGTACCATCATGGTCTGGGATTGGTGGGGCCACAGCATTCAGCTGCAAGGTTCACCAGCATGCATCCCACCCTCAGCCGCTTTATGACGACATCACCAAGCATCAGAGCCTTTGGGTGGGACAGGAGACCTGTGCTGACCTCCATAGAAAGAGAAGGTGGAGCCAAGCTGGAGCAGAGGATTTAAGGAAGGTCACAGGCCGAGATAGGAGAATGAGAAGGAAGAAGAGGAGGTAGAGGAAGGGCAAACAGAGAGAATAAGACAAGGTGGGGATAAAATGAAGGGATATAAAAAGATACCTGAAAGAGTCAAGGGGGGGGGAGAGATTAGCCAGCAAGAGGATGATGAGCGGGTGAGGAAGGGCCTGGGCAAGCTGGCATGTGTTGGGGTGAAGGAACTCCCTTTGAGAAAAGAAAAGAGCAAGGGGCAAGGTGGGGTCCAAATATGTATTCCAGAGCCCACAATGACAGTACATGAGAAAACCCCAAATAAAGGATCTCAAAAGGTAGCTCCACGTTTCTGCATTGCCCCTCCCCGAAATGTCCTACCCGGCCCCCTATGATGTCGACCTGCTCCTCGGGAGGAGATGGAACCAGAGGGGGGCCATCACCATCTACCATTTTATCAATGGACAAAAGAGGTCTGCGTCCTAATGGACATTCTTTTAGGAGAAAACCCATACGTTTCAACAATTTCTCTGGAAATGTGCCCTTAGTAGGTTTCCTCCACAGGACTGTTTCTACAGCATCTGTTCATTGAAGACACACTTAAAGATCACCATCTACAAGATCCAAAAACATGAATCATATTGAAGTATAACCTTTAATTAGGAGTGCTATAATCCCCACCTTCTCACACAACTAAGTGGATGACCCAGCCCCACATGCTCTCCCCCCCCCATTACCATGTGGGTTGCTCTACAGTGGTTCCTTGCTGCCAATACCCTCTCTCCTATCAGCAAGCCTCCCTGTATCCAGTCAGCTTTGTTCACAGGAGGGTGTGTATGCTCAATGTTATGCATGGCAGCGGGTGTGGATTGGGTCCTAAAGGAGCAATTTGGCTGAACCAGTCTCACAATACAGGCTGGATAATCTTTAACAAGCACAGATAAGCGATTTGTCAATCCACTTGTTATATTTTGAAATTTGATGGTAAATCTACCAGTAGAGCTCCCCCATCCCACAACCCTGTAGGATGTTGTATTCCTTTAAATTTTTACTTCTAACCTAGTTTATTTTGAAGCTTCCTAGATCTCCCGACTACTCACTGCTTATATCTTGATTAAATCTGTCCTACTGTTTATAATGGAAAGAAAATTCAAGAAATGTAATTTTAGCTGGTTCTCCAGCTTTCCTTCAAACGCAGGGCAATATATCTCCAGCCACAGATTAATAAAGCACACTTTTTTATTATTCTGCTTACATGTGCAACCTCATTTGCAATCCAAAACATTTCGATGATCAGGAGGTCAAACAAACAGGGGTGCCATTTAAACATATACAAATGTTTCTAGAATTTCCTCAGATCACCAGGTTACATGAGAATGTAAAAGGATATATGCTCCTTTGACTACAGAGGCTCCCTGAGCACATTAGAGCTTCAACCTGCACATGATGTTGCTACACATGTGCAATCCGCAAGCTGTGTTGTTCCCAACACTGCAGTGAATGGCAAAGCCTGTGCTCCCACAGAGTCCTTTTAAACATTGCAGCTTCCCCTGTGGGGGCAATTTGTGTTTGTTATGTACAAAGAGAAGCTGTGGCTGAGCTATGTTACCTATCTGAAGATTATCGACACATACATACACCCCCTGCAACGAAAAGAATGTTCAATACATACACAAGACAATATAGCAGTAGTTCTCAATATAAGCATTCTGTGGCCATGAAGGTGGAACAACAATCAAAACTTGGCTCTCAATTAAACAAATTGATCTCCATCTTTAGTCTTTACCAAAATAATTTACTGAAGCACAAGCAGTAAGCAGACTCAAGGCTAGAATGTCATAGAAGCCATACATTAACTCAGTCAGCGATAAATCTCCTTCTCCCCTCCAAGCTCTATGCTACTTTCTTAAATAGCTCACTATAAAGCCCCAACCTAATTAAAAACAGCTTCCTCTGCAACAGCGGCCTTGATTTCACTTATTTACACATTAACTGCAGCCTCCGTTTGGCCAATCCAGTCTATTCCCTGTACTACGCGGGGCCTTTCATCTGCCCTGGACAGCATTTTCTCCAGCAGATGAAGTAGATGCCGATTGATTTGCTGTCGAGCATGGTAAATTAATAGCAACAAATTGCTGAGGGCCCCATCTCACGGCACCACCATGCTTCGGCAGTTTTGCTTTATTTGCTCCATGATGGGCAGCAGTCAGGCCTCTTCAAGTCAATTTCTTCTTAACAACCTGCAATACTTTTCAATGGTGAAAATAGAGCTGTTCCTCGTAAGTCAGAAATCAATATCCTATTGCCCTTAGAAAATGCTAAACAAGCAGTATTGGCAATCCACTTGGTACCAGAGGGTATCAGATATAATGCAAATCCATACCGCTTCCCTCCTTGTAGTTATTACAGTTTGCTAAAAGGTTCCTAATGCCATTTATCATCATTTACCATCGACTACTGCAGCTACGATTATGATATCCTATCAGCTGGCCAGAGCCCTTTCATTTCTACTCAATTAATATTTTAGCAGCACACAAATGGTTGTTGCCTAAGACTTGTAGTAAAATTTACATGGACTAGAATGAAATGGCAGAGGACGAAGGAGGGAACTGTTGCGATTATTCCTTTAAAAAAAATACTCATTCATTTTTCAATGCCCTGCTTCAAGCTCTGGACTTCCTAAAATATCCCTAGGAAGAAGAGATCGGTTTGTTTGAGAATTCTTTCAGGAGGTTGAACCGAAGAACAAAGCATCACTGTACTCTCCTCAGAAAAAGACAGACTGATATTTCCCTCCTATTTAACTCCCCACTGGTCCTATTCATAAGTGTTATTTGCAGCCAAGTGCCGAATCTGACTTTACGGAATAAACCACCAATATAAGATTAGAAGCACTGCAAGTCTTGCTTGATTACGATTGTCTGAAATGAAGGAATACTGATAACAAAAATATTGTCTGAGCAGTCAGAAAAACAAAATTTAGCACACCTTTCCTTACTTACAATATATGTTAACAAAGTAAACCCTACACTTTTCTCCGAGGACAAATATCCTCAGAACACTCGCTACTTAATACTTTTACAATTCAGTTATGAACAAGCTTCCTTGAACGCGACTTGTTTCCATGCCATTTACTTCCTAGTAAGTATATTCAGGATTCCAATCTCATTAATAAGATCTGAAAATAAGGACTGTGTGTTTTCTTCCCCCCCCCTCCCATCCATAGCCAAAATGCAACCAGTTTTTCATCTGGCAACTCCCAATCCATCTACCCCACTCTATTGATCTTAGCAGAGATTGCCAAAACCGTAGATTAAAACGTTAGGCTTTAATGCCACACACTGAGGTCTTAAAAAATACCCAAAACAAAAACCCCAAAATAAATTCAAAGAACTAATTCTATCAGTCTAATGCTATTTACTCAGTTACCAAAATCTAAATTAATTATGTTCTCAAACATAATTGTTAAAAATTGGCAACATTATGCAGGCTTAATTAAGATTAAATCCAATTTACTAAATGTACTTTAATTGGTACTAATTACATTAGCTTTCCTTTCAGAATGACAAATTCCCCATAGGTTTCACTTTAATAGTCTTCTATCAAAATCAACACAGGATGACTGATGATCAGCCTTGTGAAAGAGGAGGGGAGGGAAAGCAACTGTGCCACATCCTCTTTGCCCCTACCCCACCCTCAAGGCACACTCAAACATGCGCGCACACACACATACACACACTCCCTGCTATGTGCATTTATCCTTTTATCAATTTGCTAAATCACAGAGTCATGACTCCATCACAGCCATCATTTTCTGTTCCAATGAAAAATTTCTCTAAAAATAAACACTCTCTGGCTGGGAGCAGCCAAGAAGAACAGACGCTTTAACAGAAGAAAAAATACATAAAGGTTTCAAATATCAGGGCCACCAATTACTAGGGTACTTCCAAGGACTCCAGGGAGCCCTACTTTTGAACCCTCTGAGACGCAAATCTAATAAGCGAATAAGCCTAACCTGATCTTGAGAACTAGGTCCAATTATGCCGTAGGGCAACTCTACTGCTCTATTGCCTGCTTTCCATTACAAGGGCATCCAGCGACTACATCTGGAAAAGGAGCTAAGAGGAACCAAGGCTGTCTGCCTAGGAAAACAAATAAAGACAGATAGGCCTCCGGACTGGGGGGGGGGGAGGGGGCCGTGGAGCTGGGGTAGGAAGAAAGAAAATATAATAAGTAGGTGGTTTGCAGAGCTGTCTGTATTCCATAATGTGATAAACTGCGCTCAAGATTTTTATGTGATTGAATAAAAAGAACAAAAAACCACAAATAATCCCCAAAGCGGATCACTCCGTTTCAACTGGATAGAATGAGAAGGGGGTGGGGGAGAAGAGAGAAAGACTGAAAGATTTAAGATGGAGGCCTGAAGACTCTGTCCCCTTAAAAGTGGGTCTGCGCATCGATTAGCATTCAACATTTCCATGGTGTCAAATGGGGAACAGGAAGTCGCACCCTCTGAAAAGGAAGGGGGAGAAATACTATGATACTCATTACAAGCCCACATATTACACAGTGGAGAGAGATAATGAGATAAGATGCGGAGAATGATAGTTCTATGAACAAGTTTCTTTGTTGCATTTCATTAGAGTCAGCAGCATGTGATAAAAGTATTAAGAAGTGTTTTGTGCGAGGGTGAAGTGTTTACATTACTAATCTGAATAGAAATGACAGTAATGGAAAATGATATTCTAATTAAACTCAATCCTTCAAAAATCCACACATTTATAAATTAAATATATAACTTCTTCAGAACGCCCTACTGCATATCATTTCCAAAGCAAACTGTTTGAAACAACATTGTAAGCTCACTTTTTTTTTCCTTTTAAGCGGTGTAATTCTTCTAGATGTACTCTGGAACAGTCTCCTGTTAGCTCTTTAGGTACAATCATGTGAAATTATGAAGTGAACCAACCGATCCATCAAGATACCAATTTTAATTATATGTGCTAGATTGAAATAATGCAGGGCCTTTAAATGCTGCACCAAACCTAATTCATATTAGAAGCTGTTATAAAGAAGCTGTTCTTTCTAAATTAAAAGAGACTACATAATTCCCTCACCAAAACACTCACAATCACTTGTTAACCACCAATCCTGTGAATACTTGCATTTTCCTTCAAAACTTCAGTGAAGGACAATTCACATATCTATAGATAGTGGAGCGTTCATTCTATCACAGAATAGATTTAAGCTACAAAACATTGGGGAGTGTGTTAGTATTGTGCCCGATATAGCACTTTTCAAACTGCAACTAGCCTCTTGAGGAGCAAATTCAGCTGCAAAACTTCTCTCAAGTTCTCTCTCAAGCAGAAGATTCAACACTTCCGCAACATACAATTGTTTAAAAAACAATAACTTTAAATCGCATTTCCTTTTTTTAAAAAAGTTCACAGTATAATGATAGAGCTAAAACAAGAAAAATCTCACTAAAACTTTGGTTCTCCAGTTGCAAAGGTTAGGATTTTTTAGCAAGTTACCAAGAAAGGAAGACCAATTTACTACATCACGCTAACCTACTAATCTTGGCCTAATTGCTAGAGTCTACAGCAAAAGGCTGAACCACAGTATGGGTTCATTTTCTATGGAGAAGGTTTGGAACTAATGGCATGATTGCTCGATGTGGTCCACCTGAATAGCTCTGGGTGTTTGACAAAAGGAACTTGATGAAAATATGGTAGCAATGTACCCAAATACATTGTTTTAATTACAATATTTTTATCCTGCCTTTCTCCCTGAAGGGACCCATTTACAGATCATTGAACGAAATAAGACAATAGTCCCTTAGCCCTACTCAGACCTCAGGACCATTTTCCTTCTATTCATCTAGCTCTCTACAAGACAGCAGGTTACAACACAAACAGCTTGAGCCCACAATCCTGATTTTGTGATAAAATGACAGAATTACTTGTAAGCAGAAATTATTCATGTAACTATTACAGAATCCAACAGTTTCAGTTTTTGGAGAGTGGGGAGACTCGACTCACAGAGAATGAGGACCAGCTTTGACAATCTGTGAAGGTTCCTTATGAGAATCATATTTTGTCACATTAAGTGAAAAATATTCAGATACTTGATGGCAATTTAATGAAAAAGCTAGAGTTCAGTAGTTTATCAGGACTGGATGCAAAATCAACTTTAAAAAAAAAGAGGAAAGATACTTTGCCTACCTGTTTATGCATCTCTATATTCAATCCATAGGACATTTCATAATACTAAGGGTGGGAAAAAAAGGAAAATGGATTCATTTTACAACTTACAGTCACACAAATGCATTCAATTATACAGTCTATACACTGTATCATAACTAAACTTTCAGTCTTCCCAAATATCACACGTTCATAATTTTCTGTTTTTAATTCTGCACTGTTTAAAGTATTACTTTAAAGAAAAAATTGCAGACATGCAACCCAAAACAGACCACACCACAATTATTAAAGATCAGAAGTATACAAGCCAAAAGTATACATTTTGTTCCACAGCGCCAATTTTTAAGATGCTAAAAACGCCAGGAATGCTAGAAAGCAGATGGCCATAAATCAACAACATAGAAGAGACTCCTCATATACTCCTCATAGTATGGCTCCTTCAATATTTTAAATTAAAAACATAAAAATGACTACAACTAACTATATGTTCCGCTGAGAAATAAAAAGAGCATAGCAATTCAGATTCAAAGCAGGAAGACCATGGTTTAAAAAATATATATATTTTCCAGCACTGCCAGAAAGAGCAGTTTTGTCAGTTCGCACCATAAGCACAAGGCACACCAGGACATATGAAGGCCAGAATATAAGCTTTGATAGATAGTTTGTGCTCTGGCTAGAAGGTGGCAAATTTCAAGGTTATTGTCGTCCTTAAAACTCAGACGCTCCATCACATAAAGAAAGCAATTATTTCCTCATATAAGCAGAGGGCAGCCAGCAGAAAACCGCTCTTTGGGTGTCATCACAATCCATCAGAAAATTAGGTGTTTAGAAGGTTTATCAAATGCCATTATTGGAGGAAGAGAGACCACAGTCAAGTGGAGAAAAAAAAAAAGATCCTTCCTGACTCTGGTTACCGACATCCTTGATTAAATCGGAAGCCTTTAACTGGCAGCCCATAAGCAACAGGTTTAAGAACTAAGACATTAAAAACAAAAAAAGCAAGTCTTGGTTTCTTCACTCCTTCTGAAAATGCAAATTTCCCTCTTTGAAGCATAGATGTGTTCTCCAAGTTGAGAGGGTGAAGGAGGAAGCGTAGATTTGAAAGCATTCCCCTTGAAGCCAATGCGTAAACTTGACTACGCCTCTGCCAGCCTAACAGATTTTCATTAATACATCAAGGCATTCTACACACTTTAAAATGCTCCGCATTCAATCCTCCAGGACCTTCTGCCGTGCAGGAGCTGGGAGCTGTGCTTCACCTATTCATTTCAGCGATGACTTGGGCAAAGGAGGCTCCAGGTGGATTGTAGCATGCAAGGAACATTAGAAGTTACCAACAGTAAGCAGGCAGGTGAAAAGCCTTAGAATCCAGGTTTCATAATGCAACCTTTGGAATAACTGTGCCTCCTCTATCACAAGCTAGCTAGCCGCCTCCAGCAACCTGAGCGCCTCTCATTTCGTACACCACACTAATAAAATAGACATTTTGAATTCGTTATGCTGCTTGCTTACCATGACATAATGCCGCTGCATCTCTGTCTTTTCACTGGCCAGTTTTTCACATTCTAGTTTCAAACTGCTCAAGGAGGAAAAAACACACACAAACACACACACATATATATACACATGAGTACTTAATAATGCCACTTTTTACACCTTTCTCGATATACAGTATAACTATATATTCCCTACAGGTCACCCTCTACAATATTAATAAACAGACAATTGGTAAAGATCTCCATAATTTTGTCTTTTGACAGATGGGCTGCATTTCCTCAAACAAGATGTGTAAAAGTTTAGTATCTTGCTTGAACAGTGGGTGGGAAAGGCGACAACAGACCACCTTGCAGAAAATTACATTAGCAGGCACAACTATCCAAAGCTCTAAATCATTTGCTGTTGGATAATTCTCTCTCAAAAGAACACTTTTAATAAGCTGGTTTTACAAGTTATTGTGCTTGCCCTTAACCAGACAATATAACTTTGAGTAACCACTCAAAGGCAAATCGAGTTGAAAGGTGTTAGGTTTTCAAAGGAAGTCACAGAACAACATCTACAACCAACATCTTGTGAGCACCAAGCAATAACACCTTCTTGGCCTTTTGCCTTTTTTATTTTGCTTTTAAAAGTCAGCACAACAATCCAGGGAGACAATGGTTTGTCAAGGAAAGAATAAAGTAATTTTACCCTAAGGATAATGAGAACACACTCCCAACTCCTATTCCAATTTATCAACACCTGACACTGCATGTTGTCTCACCAGCGATGAAGGAGAAGGGTAGGATACACGCACATCCCAAGCACCAGTTAAACAAAGACACACAGGAAAATCAAGTCTTTTTTCTCTTCCCCACCCTTAAAGTTGGAAAAAGGGAGGAAATCCTTGCCCATCAGCCTCCAAACGTTTCTTAAATACTTTCTTCAACATATCCATAAGAGCCTTTTTTTATTTGTGTTTTGGTTTCATGTCTGCCAAGACTAACCTTTTAAAGAGGATTTCCTCATCTAGATTAATTCAGAGGGAGTGTTTTTTTTGTCTGTTTTTTTGTCAAGTACCTCTGATGAAGTGTTTTTGAACATATTCAGTGAGATGTTTAAAAGCACACTCATAATATTTTGAAACCTCCCTCAGTCAAGTGGATGCAGCTCAAGCCAGCTCTCCATGGCGAGCTGGAGATGAAATGACACAGTTCCACCAGGGTTATGACCTGGAAATGTTTTTCTCCAGGGGGCAAGGGGGGGGGCGTTGTCTCTTCTTCTTAGTGAAGACAGAGTATGATCAAAAAAGGAACACAAAAAAAAGACAGCTACACATGTCCATGCCTTTGTAGGGGGGAAAAGTGACAAGAGATAAGCAAACACGAGGATCAGGGAAAGTAAACATCATTACCTGTGGTACTGAGCCTGTAAAAACTGAAACTCCTCCTTAATCCGATCACAGGATTCAGAAATGGTGAATTTGAAGGGTTGAGCAGGCTGATGCGGAGCCTAGAAGTGGTCATCAGAATGAAATGCTTTAATTACTCCACATCTAAGCCAGCCCACTGGTGCATACAACACACATAAACATGCCTGGCGAGGTCACCCATACATCATTAATGAAAAGAGCTATTAAAACTCACTTTGCGTGTGTGTTTGCGTGCGCGCGCACATAGTGTTTTTCCTCTTTCAATCACAGGAGTCCTTTTGGCTTTACACAGGCACAAATTATAGTCTTGTCCACACCTTTATAAGCCTCTAATTGAGGGGAGAGTCATGTCTTAGATGGCTCATCTTTCCAGTCTAACACAACCAGCCAACCGCAGTATCAAGGCTTGGGCAAGCGGGGGAGGGGGCACAGAGAAAGAGAGAGCGCGCGCAATAACATTACCCCATAGGATATACCGGTATTAACTGGGGTGAAGGGGAAGAAAGATGGAAAGGGGCAACAGAGAAAAGATGGGGAAAGGAAGTCTCGGGATACAACAGGACAGCAAAAGCCCTAGGATATAAAAAGAACAAGAGATTCAAGAATCTCCGTTTTCCCCCTCTCTGTTTAATTTGCCTCTGAATCTTTCCAAGGCTAGCAAGACGGAGAAGTATATTACGAACATATTCCTGACATCGTAAAGCCTAGAAAGGCAAAGACAACAATAAGAAAATGGCTACAACTCAATTGTTTCAACCAACTCTCCCTCCCGCCTCCTCTTCACCCCCCCCCCCCAATTTGCCTTCTCAAAGCAAGAGGCAACGCGGGCTGGGAGAGATTTGTCTTTATTCTTGTTGATCGGCCCTAGTCTATTCTTTCCCCCTCCCCCTTCACGGTTCACGGTTCCGCCCCTCCCATTTTGTAAACACGACTTTCGGGAGGGGGGCTCAAACACAAGCCACAACATAGGTCTCACCCCCAGCCCTCCCCTCTGGCTTGTCACTACTCACCGGGTGTCTGCTTTGAGGGTACATCTTGCTCAGATCGCGAATCATCCAAACAGATTTAGTGGGTGCTCTGGGCCAGAAGAAAAACTCGGTTCATTGATTTTAATTGCAACAATGCAAAAGAGATGGTGGTAGTGGAGGACGGGGCTGCCCGACGCTCGTGCTTTGAGGAGCGTCTCCGGCTCTCCCCGTACCCTCCCACTCCTGGGACTCGAGTGAACACACAAGGGGAAAGAAAGAGGCGGCGGCTGTTGTGTCCCCGGCAGAAGGGGACCTGTGCAACATTCCACAGGGGCTGTCACTGACCGAGGAACATAATCGCCGGAGGGACCGCAGCCAATTCCCACCGTTCCGGCGCTCCCACGCCCAGGGCCTCAACAATCAGAAGGTCCAGATGTCTCAACGTTCCAAAGCTTCTTCGAACGTTCTCAGACAGGTTCCTCTTGCGATGTCCCAACGTTCGGAAGGCTTCTCATTCACGGCTCCCAGCAGCGCTGGCTTCCTCGCTCGCGGTTCGAGGGGTTTCCTCTCCCTTCACCGCGATTGACCCTCCTCCTGTTCCCCTAGATGGCAAGCAAAGGGAAGGGAAAGGAAAACTCCGTTTATACCAAATTTGATCCTCGCCCAGAGATTACCTCTCGCAGCCGCGTCTTCCGCTTGAAAACTTTTATTGATCTTAGTTGTTGGTCCTTCACAACGAGAGAGCGAGCGAAAAAGGGGCGAAAATTCCTTTTCTTTATAGCAACCAACAACTCCTGGGACGAAAAGAAATTCGCTGTTACTCCCGTCTTCCCCCCAGCAATTATGCGCGTCTTCGAAGGTCTAAGTGCAGTAACCTTTTGTTGTGATTTTCTTCTTCTTCCCCTTTAAATGGCTCTTGTTCTCCCTCCCCTTTTAAAAATATCTTTTTAAAAAGGAAAAAAAAAACAGGATCTTGATTGGTTGACTTGGTTTATTTTTCCTTCTCTCCTTTTCCTTGCAAACAGCAACACAGAACAATATAATACAAAACCGCAGCAGCAGCCCGAACCCACCACTCCGAACAGGTCTAACAACACGCTCTGGCGAGGTGACTCCTCCGAGCAAATTTAGCAGCAGCAAATCATTAACATTCTGATACATATTCACAACAATCGGAAGACAAGAAGGCCACGGAGCATCCTGGGATATGTAGTCCCTTCACTGGCCTAGTCTTCCTATTTTATTTACGCAATGAAATCAAATAAACTACAACTCCCATCAGGAAGTTCAATGCCTCTTTAGCCTCCTGTCTATTTTCCTCAACCGCTCCGCCCACGGAGGGCGTCGCCAACGACCAATCAGCAGCGGCCACTCATTAATCGCCGTTCTGTATTAATGCCCATCATTTCGCCGCTGACAAATGGGCTTACGGGTCTGAGGTGGGGGGGCGGCTCTGCTCTGATTCCCCCACGTGGGGACCTGACGTGACTCCAACTGGAAACCAATAAGAACGCTCTATCTGAGAGGGCACTCCCCCAACCCTCCCTTCTTTGCTCTGCCTGAGGTGGAGCTTTGAGATTGCTGACGTTCGATTGCGCCGGCGTTCGAACAGGGGAAACATTTGTTCAGCTGTCAATCAAAGTAACGTGGTGTGGTTGCTGCTGCTGCTGCTGCTGCTGCTGGCTCTTGTATGCTGGGTGGTGGCACAACAAGGGAGGTGTGCGGCGGGAGCGGGGGAGGAGAGGGGACCCATTGAACTTCCTTATGTCCCACCCCCGTCTAGTGCCACTCACCGCCGCTGTATCACCCACACCAGGAGGAATGCGGACTAATTAGGGGCCAATGTCTCCTTAAAGAGACAAGCTCGGCCTTGTGTAACGTGCCGAAACCCCTGTTGAGACAAGAGAGGGAAGATCACGCTGATCCCACTTCTTTCAGTTCACATCAATTTTACGCGCCACTGGAGCTGGCATAATTTTCATGTGAACGGGACTGAATCGCTGCATAGAGCGAGAAAGAGAGACAGAGGGACATAAATGCCCAGGGAAGGGAGTGCGGAGGGGGGAGATGATGGGGATCTTTTCATTTTCTTCCATTTAGGGATATGTCAGGATTTCCCTCGATATAAAAGACTTGCTGTTAATTGGGCACAAATACGCCTGGCACTGAAAGGGAGAGACGGCAGAAGGAAATGAAGGCTGTTCAAACGAATAGTTTATCCGGAGATAATTTACTCAGCGCCAGTGACCTCCGTCCAGAGTGGCGGCAACTAGCATAATTCCGGGGGGCTCCCTAGACGGCACAACGTGGGGGGGGGGGCTTCCCTCAAATGTCAAGGAGAGTCTGCGCGAGGTTAGTCGGGAAATCACCACACATTCAATCCTCACTCCAAATGTGGATGCTCCTTTTTCCAGAATCGGATGGGGGTTAAAGTGGTGTCAACAGACAATGTGACATGGGAACGCTCTTTCCCACAAACAGAAAGGAAAAGGAGAGGAAATCTAGGCTGATTCGTTAAACTATCCAGATTTCAATGCCTCCGAAGCTCGTCCTTTTGCTTTTATCCACAGAAAACCCAGTTGCATGGAGGGCCACAAGATGGGGGGCAGGGGGTGGAGGTGACCACTGACTGGGCAATACAGTCCTCTCTGTGGGTGACCCTCATGCTATTAAAGGGACCCAAGGTTTCCTGGGCCTGGTATTGTAGTAAGGGGGGCGGATCGCCCCTGCGCAGCAACAGGCACCACCACCTTCTCTGCCGTCCCCACCGCCATATTCTTGTCGCCGCTGCCATTTTGCCACCCCCGTCGCCGGTAAGACGCCCCCCCACTTGCTGCGCAGGGGTAATCCGCCCCCCTTACTACAATACCGGGCCCAGGAAACCTTGGGTCCCTTTAACAGCTCGGAGACGGCAGGAGAAGCCGTCCGCCACCTCAGCGCAGCCGTTTGTTTTGGCCCCCACCCTCCTGCCTGATCTCCGAGGGACATTTGGCTCTGGATGATGTCCCTCGGGGGCAGGCCCTGTGACGTTGTGGGCCCATGACATCACAAGTCCCAATGGGGCTCCTACCCACAGTCCAAATTATTCAGTTGCTACAGAGGAATGATCCCTCATTGTCTCAGGCTGTAGTGCAGGCACGGCCGGAGGATGGGGTTGGATCGAATCTGTTCAGTCTATACTGTTTAGAGAAGGCCGAGACCCCTGGGGGGAGGACAGGTAGATTAGCTGGTCCTACAAGCCACAACCATGTGGTTGGTCCACAGCATTCATTCACCTGACCACAGAAAAGACACTACAGCGCTTGTACCAGCTACTTTGTTGGCTGGGGATACAGGAACAGTTGCAGCATTTTTGCACCTCCTGCCTGGAATGCCAGCTGAACAACCACATGGTCCGTGCGGGGGGGGGGGGGTTCCCTTGCCCTGATTCCCTTGCAACTGATTCAATTGCCCATTATAGGCACCTCATTTGAACAGGTGACAGCAGATGTAATGGGCCCCCTTCCTTTGGCACAAGGCGGATATACACAAATATTGGTGTTAATTGACTATGCCACCAGGTTTCCCCCTGAGGAACACATGTAGGGAGTACGCTCCCTGTGTAAGGAGTTTCTAAAGTTGTTTTCTCAGACAGGTTTCCCCAAAGAGATCCTAACGGACTACGGAACCAATTTCATGAGCAGGGTTCTGCATGGAGTGTGGAAGCTATTGAAGGTGAATCTCCTCCACACGTCAGTTTATTACCCCTAGACAAGTGGCGTTTTTGGCATGAAGCCGTCTCTGCACCACCTATTGAAGGGGATAGCCAACAGGAAGGGGCGGGCTCCAGGGGAACCCATTACAAACATAAGGACCCTGGAGAGGTGGCCAGATGGAGCAGAAGTCTGAGCCCACTGTGATCCTAAGGAAAGGAGACAAGGCAGGGAGGAGGACTAATAGTGTGTGCGTCAACCCCCTCCCCCTGCTATGTCTGAGACCAGCTGTAGGGCACCCCAGGGTGGGTCCCATCCTATCCAAACCCTCTGGTTTCCCGAGTGACCCTATGATCTGCACCTGGGACCGGATAACTACGTTTCATCTTTTTTTGTCCCACGGGTGTGTGGCTCATGGGTTCTGTGTCAATGTACTCCTGCAGCCCACTTGGTATGAAAAATTGGATCTAGAGGAAGTATTGAGGCAGAAAGTAGAATACATGAAATGGTTAGGGCTGATAGAGGAATCATTGAGCCCCTGGCAAAGCCACCTGGTTATGATCCCTAAACCCGAAGGGAGTGTGTGTATCAATTTCAGACAGGTCAACAAAGGGACACCTTCGAAGCCTACCCCATGTGCTGATTGGGGGGGGGCTCCTGCAGCGGTTAGAGGAGGCCCAAGTCTTGTCCACCCTCGATTTCACCAAGGGCTATTGGCAAATCCCTCTGGCTTACTGGTCTCGGGAAGTCACCACCTTCATGGACCCGAAGGCCCCTTCCACTTTTCTTGCATGACCTTCAGCTTGCATGGGGTGGTGGTCATCTTCTTGCACCTCATAGACCGGATCCTCCACGGTCATAAAGACCACGCCGCTATCTACATAGATAACATCATCATCTACAGCACGAACTGGGAAAGCCATCTTCATCATCTGTGTCAAGTACTGCTGACCTTATGTCAGGCAGGTCTGACAGCCAACCTGGCCAAATGTCATGTAGGACTGACCCAAACCCAAAAACTGGGGTACATGGAGGGCAGATCCAACCCATCATTGCCAAGGTCCAAGCACTCTAGTGACAACCCCCACCACGGAACAAGAAAGAGGACCAGCAATTCCTGGGGCTAGCCAGGTATTACTGGCAGTTCATTCCCCATTTTGTTACAGTGGCCACCCTGTTAACTGAGCTTACCCATAAAAATGCATAATGGATGTTTAAATGGACATTTGCAGGATGGACATTAAATGGACATTTGTGTGCCTATAGGACTCTGTAGTCCTTAAAGAGCCCATGATGAGCACTGTCCCTGTTGGTCCTGCTGGACATCTCAGTGGCTTTTGACACCACTAATCATGGTGTCCTTCTGGGTCAGTTGGTTGGCTTGGGGCTTGAGACACTGCTGTGCTGTGCTCCCAGTCCTTTCTACCTGTAGCTGACAGATTCCAGAAGGTATTTTTTGGGAACACCTGTTTGGCACCCTGGTCTTTGGCGTGTGGGTACCATGGGGTTCTGTTTGTCCCCTATGTCTTTCATATCTACATGAAACTGCTGGAGGAGATCATCCAGAGTTTTGGAGTTGGGTGTCATCACTATATGGATGATACCCAGCTCTATTGCTTTGAATCATCTCTAATCCCAGGGAGGTTGTTAAAATGTCCCTCAGGACCAACAGCAGGAACCATGGAGGCAAGGTCTCCCTGGGCAAAGAGGGGTCAAAGACAGAAAGAGGGCTATGAGCAAGCCCTTAGTATGCGCTTGAGGCAGTAACCTTGAAGGAAGCAGGACAACAAGGGACCCAAGCTGCCTTTCTTGGAGGAATGGGGTGGAGAGAGAGGATTGAGGATTGTGTTTCAATATATTTGTGGGGAACCGCCTTGGGTGTCATGGTTACAGGAGGAAAGGCGAGATAGAAATGTTTAAAAATAAATAAAATAGATGTGGTTCAGCATAAGGCCAGCATCAGGGAAGAAAGTGCTCATGTATAGATAATGATTCATATCTCCTATTACAAAGGGGACAGGTGTACCTGTTTATATATGCACAGGTGTTGTTTAAAAATACAACTATCCAAAATAAAGTTTTTTAAAACTTAGTGTCCTTCATATTGAATTACATATGTATATGCAAATGTTCTCACACATGCACTCTCAATGCATCCCCCTCTTCCCATTCTTTGGATCTGAAAAAGAAGAAGGGAACGGAGCAGGGCAGGAGGAGGGTGGGGGTTAGACAGTGTGGTTCTCAAACATTTTAGCACCAGGTCCCACTTTTTAAAATGAAACTCCAGCGGGACCCACCTAGCTTTACAAGACTTCTAAAAAAAGGTGATCTAGAAAGAAATAATATATCTATTTATTTACAAGTAATATTTTATTTATTTGCAAAAAAAAAACAAAAAAAAACCCCAGTCTATTTCTCGTAATGAGGCAGCTCAAATGAATAGCCTCAAGGTTTGAGGGACATTTATCTCCCTATATTTACACAAGCTTGCAAACTGCAGGAGCACAGCTTTTTGAAGGGCAATTAGCAGCTATCTCATTTTTGAATAGCCTCAGGGCTTGTGGCAATTACTTATCTGATCTTTACATCACCCGGGACCCACCAGAAATCAGGTTGTGACCTACCAAGTGGGTCCCAACCCACAGTTTGAGAAACACTGGAGAGGAGGGAGGAGGCAGTGACCAAATCCAGGAAGGAGGCAGTGGCCAGTGCACTGTCAGGTAAGGGGAGCGGCATGTAGCATGCCCCCCTCAGGCACTTGGAGATCTTGGGCCAGCCCTGGCTAGTTCTCATGGAATGAAAAACAAACATGCCTGTTTGTAACATCAGATGAAAATATCCAGCGTACATTGGCTAAAACCACCTAAATGTTCAGAACTGATTTAAACTAGGCCCATACTCATGTTGGGGTGGTGATAGTATGGGGGGAAGTGGCTGGACCACCACAATAAAAGATACCACAGCCTGTGTTGCAGCAACGCCTGGACATCTAGTTTATGCTACAGTGTATATCTTGGTTTGTGCCTCAAAAATCAATAATGTTGCAGCCCCAAAAGGGTCTCCAGTTCACTGTCGAGGTATATTCGTTGTCCATAGCCATGTGTCTGCGGCACACAACAGAATCTGAACAAAGAGAACATTGTAACACTGCACAGCTCATGTGGAGCAGATACAAGCTGGCACCAGCACCGCGGTATGGGTAAAAAGCAGGAGCTGTATTACTACTGCATGGGGAGCACACACACAATTAAATAGCACCGGTGATATATTTTTCTCGTCAAGTAAACACTCCCAGGTAGTTATTTCTCCTTTTATGAGTCCCAGGAAGCAGTCCTGAATTACAGAGAAAAAAATATTACCGGTGCAATAGCACCAATGATAGTTAAGATACCAGTGATACTATTTTGCCATTGGTGGTATGCAAGCATTTTTGCTAGGGAAAAACACTGCCATGCATCATAGTCATTCTTACTACCATTTGTAACTGTTGGGAAGCTTGGCCATGAAGACTGCATTGACAGGACTAGCAGCACAATTCTATACATATTCACTCAGAAGTCTCACTATGTTCAGTGGGGCTTATGGCCAGGCACTGGCATCATTTGTTGGGTGCAATAAGTGTATGGTGCACCGGGTGAGGATACCACTTTTGGGAGTGACACCATGGGGCGACCTGTGCCGCTCAGCACCCCCAGGCAGTCAGCGGCCAAAAATGCAGTGACACCCCTTGGCTTGTTCGGTGGCTCGCCTGCGTCCTGCGAGCCAAAGCTGCATGACTCGGAAGTGACCCGCATGGCTTTGGTTCGCAAATGAGAGCCGTGAAAAAAAAGCCGAAGTGAAGGAGTGACATCCCCCTGACTGCCTTCGGCTCTGTTTGGTGGGTCCACCTGCAAACCAAAGCCACACGAGTAATTTCCAACTCATGCCTTTGGCTAGCATGTGATGACATCATGCCACATCAGTCACTTCCAGCTTTTGGGTGGTGCACCTCACCTGGCGTGCAATAGGTAAGCTACACCTCTGCTGCCAGGTAAGTGCGTGTAGGGTTCTAGCCTAAATAACTGTGTTTGCATATAAATAACCACTGTATGTACATAGAATTTCAAGGCACCCATCTGAATCCTACTTCACCTTCTAGAGAAAAAAAATGCTAGATTGCAGCAATGGGTAGATTATACTTTTCCCAAAGCACTCTAATCTGTGAAACAATTTTGGCCAGTTCAGACGATACTTTGTTCACCCAGTCAGCTCTATGCAATTAAGGTTGTGTGCATTTGCATTCACAGCATATGCATGTCCTATCCCCTCCTCTCACAACCAGGTGAGTGTCCTTAATTGCATGAAGGGGCAGTGTGGACAACTCCCCCATGATTAAGAAAGCTCACCAAGGGTTGGAGCCAAAACAGGTGTGCGCTGTGAGGGCACATGGCCTTAATCACAGGGGGGCTAGTTGAGCAATGGAAGTGGCGACCCAAATTCTTTAAATGAGGGTCTCTTCCAAATGTATAAAGTGGCCAATGTTTAGAGCAAGAAAGGTCACACCGCTGAACCTTCTCCATGTCCAATGTTTACCTCCACAGAGCCTCTCTTCCCCAAGTTATTTTCTCCCAGCCAAGTTCCTTTCTGGTATGAGAACTTAGCTGAGATTGACTTGAAGGAAGTAATTCATGGATGGGGAATGGGGAGGAGGCTTTCAAAGGGGACTCATGAATCCCCATTGCTCTGAAAATTACCCCCATTCCCCCTCCTTTATACATGACTGGGGCAGACCCAGATTTGAACACACAAGTCTGCTTCTGTGACATTTAGCTTAGCCTCTCTATTATGAAAAAAAAAAAGTTGGAATTGTAAGGTGGCTGCCTGTACCATTTATTTTTAAGCTTAAACATTGACATGCTGGGCGTAGGGAAGTGCTAATTTGGCAGCTGTTGTGTAAACTGGCTCTGAAATGCATTGCTTTTGCAAGAGTACTGTACATTTCCTATGTATTTTGTAGAAGAGGGAATGAAGTATGATGATAAACAGAGCTGAAAACCAATATTCTACTACAGGAAGAAGACTGTTACTTTCCCCAGAATTAAGAACCCAGAGATGTGGATCTGGGTCTGTTATTAAGAGCTGGGATAGACAAGTGGAGAATGAGAGGCCCAATCCTGTCCTCAGCATAATCAAGATACAGGCAAAGCGCACAGTGGGTAACTGACAGGGATGTGGATCAAGTCTCTGACTCCAAGTCTCTGGGTCCAAGTCCCAAGTCTATGGGTCCAAGTCTCAAGTCAAGTCCCAAGTCTTTGCCCCCAAGTCCCGAGTCTTTGGTTGCGAGTCCCTATCTATTTAATGGGGAAAACGGGTTTAAACCTGAATAAAATTTGACTTGTCATAAAAGGCTCCAAGTCTCAAGTCGAGTCTTTCGAGTCTTTTACAATCGCCGTGTCAAGTCCAAATCAAGTCATTGACCCCACTTGAGTCTGACTCAAATCCGAGTCAATAGACTCTACATCACTAGTAACTGACAGCACACTCTTATCCAGGTCTACTCAAAAGTAGGTCCCATTGTATTAAATGGGGCTTACGCTCAGGAAAGTGTTATATGATTTCAGCCTGAGCTAGGGACTTCTGAGTAGACATTCATCAGATTGCGCTGTAAAAGAGCCCTTTGCTTGTGACTTGACCTGTGCAGGAGAAAGTTGCTGCCTTTGTGATCAGTATCACACATCCTTCTGGTCCTGATTACAAGGGCATTCCTATTATTATGCACTTTAGCCACTTTCTCCTGGGCAGGTCAAGGTACAAGCAAAGGGCTCTTTTAGTTACTTAACCAATGTGCCCTTTGCCTCTGCCTTGAGCTGCCTGAAAATGAGTCAGTGGGCAGAGTCAGTGTTGCTGGCCCTTCATCCATTGTTGAATTCAAAACATGGCACCTGTTAAAACAGTTGCTAGCCAAGGTCTCAGATTTCTGGAAGGTAACAGAAGTGTAAAAATGTCAGTGGCCACATTTCTCTCTAGCATCCCCAAACTGACACGCATATTGAAATGTAGAGAAGCTGAGCAGTCATGTACACCTGCCATTGTGCAACTCCCAGTCATCACAATATGGCTGGCACAGAAATTCCTGCTGGATTGTCCCCTGGATCTGGAATAGCTGCAGAGGGTTGCCTCTTTCCATTATCCAAAGTGCTTTCCAAAATACTGTATGTAATTTGCATTTCTGTATTCTAGAAGAGGCTTTACACACGCATGGCATTTGGAAATGGAAGCAGCATGACATGCTTTAGAGCTTAAATACAAGTTCATTGGGGAACCTTGTCCTTGTAGTAACAATCAGACTTCTGTTGCTTTAGTACTCAGCACATGCCCTCCTTGAAGCTCTCTTCAGTGCCAACACCTTGCTCGGAGCCAAGCCATCATATACTTTTAATGTAACTCATTAACTTGAGAAATGTTGCTAAGCCATGAAACTGAGCTTATCAAGCAAGAATGAAGAAAGCAATCCCACACCACTGAAAGCTTCCTGAATTGTTATTTGCCGACGGATCCTAATTACGGTGTCCCACAACTGGGCTTTGGCAAGTTGAGACATACAAAGTAAGCAGTTACTTCATGCAATACAATAATTGAGGGTGTGTTCTTGAGTCGTGTATATGTGAGTAATTAGTACTTTTGGCAACAGTAATACTCCCACAGTAAATATTTCTTCCTCTTAATGCCAGCACTACAAACTTCCAAACGATGCCTGTAAGGAGGCAACTCCCTTCATCAGCTAAATACTGGAGTACAGTTCCCCTCCAGGTATTTCGTTAGACATTCCAGGGCATTTAGGTGCCAGACTGAGGCCACACAAGAGATAGAAGGGAGTCTAGGGAGAGTCTAGGTATTGCCCTGTCTTGCTTTGCCTTGTGGTAGAAAACAGAGGTAGTTTGCGCCCTCAGTTATTATAATGCTGTTTATACACATCTATGGTGTGGCTGCACTTGGACTATTGTGTACAATTCTGGGCAGCATCTATTGTAGAGCTGGAAAGGGGACAGAAAAGGACAATCAAAATAATCGAAGTCTGGAGCACCTCCCTTATTGGGAAAAGCTATGATGTTCAGGGCTTTTTAGAAGAAAAGGTGACTAAAACAGAGACATGATTGAGATGTATCAAATTCTGCATGGTATGGGGAAATGTGGACAGAACGTTTGTCTCCCTTTTTCACAATGCTAGAACCAGGGGTCATCCCATGAAACTGATTGGCAAGAAGGTAAGATGGACAAAGGAAAGCACGTCTTTGTGACTTGGGGTAGCGAATTCCAATTGTGCACTGTGTGATTTAAAAGGGGATTAGACATACTCAAGACAAGTCTATCCATGGCTGGGTTTTTGAGGCACTATGCCATCGTCTCCTGCTTGTGGGCTTCCAAGAGGCATTGGCTGGGCACTTTGCAAAACTGGAGGCTGGTTCAGATGGGTCTTTGGCTTAATCCAACAGGGTTCTGCTTTGGTTTTGTTTACATGCTAGTTACAAATCCCTTGCTCAAGTAATATTGGGCCAACATAGGAAACAGATATTCATGCTGAAAATAACTGAGAAGCCTCCAAACATTCCCACATTTACATGACTTGTGAGCAAGAGGTTATCAGAATTTCACAAAAGGCCAACTGCAATTCCAAGACTAATTCCAAGATAGAGAGCGATCATAGTGTAATTATTCAATTGCTGCGTGGGCAGTCACCTTCCTACTTGCTACTCGTAGTTACTGTGGACACCTCAGTCTTAGACAACACCTGTCTTCCTGATGCTCACACATGCACTGTCGAAAATGTTTTTTCTACATGCAAATGAACATGGTGCAGCCATACTTGTTTATCCGTGGCCACTTTGTCTCCCTGCAGATAGGCAGTAATATAAGAACACATGGCAAACAGGGCTGGCATGTCAGGGATTTCATGAAGTTATAAAATAACTAATTCGCTTGACGTTTTGTAGTTCACGACCAGTCATGTAGCACACGTTAGCAATTTATTCACTATTTGAAATCCGCACAGTAAAGGTTAATTTGTTAAATAGTACGCCACTGCATCACAATTTTTTGAAGTACAAATTATGAAGTCAAGAACTGCAAACGGAGAAGACACAAATTAATTAATTGGGTATTAAAAGATTGCAAAGTGAAAAGTCAGAAATTGCAGTTGCAAATAAGAAGCAAACTATTCCAGATGCTACTTACTCTAATGCTTCTTAAGAACATGTCTACACAATATGATGCTGGCAGGAGCTGAATGTAAATATGGTGCAGTTCCCAATCTAGCGTACACATTGTTCCTGCATCTACTGTAGTCTTGTGCCCTGTTCACCTCTGACCGTGACAGTCCACAACAGGGCAAGAGTCATATTTACATTGAGGTTGACATCCTCTGCGATTTCTTTTCTGTCTCTAGAAGGACAACTTCACTTGAATGGAGCTCCATTAGTGGAATGACCTATTAGTCTATTGATGCTACTCCAGAGTTCTCAAGAGCTGTAAATTCAGAAATAGTCACATTTGTTTGTTTCAACTCCTACCCATTGCAGAAGGAAGGGCATTTATATTCTTTCAGTAGTTAAAGGCATGCTTTTCCGCATACTAAAAGGCCTTCAGAACATTATACTGTATAATATGATTTTTTTCCTGTAGTCCAAGAGGTACTTTAAAATGTACCTTTTAAATGTACAAAAGGTTTTCCAACAATAGATTGCCTGTAAACAACAAGCACAATCCTGCCAAAATTAAGCACTTTGAAGTTCCATTTACATCCACGTGAAAGAATTTAAACCCATACTTAACATTCCTATTGGAATTTATGGTCAGCAGTGCTTAATGGTGGCTGCATGATGCTGCTTGATATTCAGACATGCTACACATGTCTACTCAGAAGTAAGTCCCACCTTGGTCAGTGAGACCCGGGGTCACTCAGACTTGCGCTAGCAAAATCGCTGACACAGGTCCTAGTAGATCCATTCGAGTAGCAGAGCCTTACCCCTGGGGAACAAATGTTCCTTTACTTGGAGGAGACCTCCAGGACTGCTCCCCCCCCAAGCAGGATGCAGTGTGTGCTCCGGTGGTATGGCTACATAGGTGGGGGTGTTAGATAGGATTGGACTGTCCTTCCTAGTTAGGACTGTAGCCTGGGACAGCTTTATTTGTCCAGTGAATGCTTAGAGTTCAGATTTCTTTCACCAAATTTCTTTCACCAAATTATACACTGAATTGTATAGAATAAGAATAAATTTAGGGGTAAAATATATCAGTGTCTCTCCCATTAATTTAAAGTATGAAAGATAACAGCTTTCCAACTGGAGTTCACTGATTAATTAAAAAGTATTCAAGCATATTAGAATATTTGTTCTTAATTATGGAATTAAAGTTGACCTTTTGTTGGTACTTATGAGCTAGATATTTTTGCCTTGACCCAGCTAGAGTGATGTGAGTGGAAGCCATCTTCTGCATATATATTCTGCCAAAATTGCTGTTTTTATGATCTTGTTTTAAATGTAATTTTTAATCAATTTTAGATGTTTTTATTAACTTTTTTGCTGTTTAAAAAGTAATTACTGTATTTATTTGTATTTTTTTGTATTTTTGTATTTTATTTTTGTGTAAGCCGCCTTGGGTCCCTTTGGGGAGAAAGGCGGGATAGAAATATTGTAAATAAATAAATAAATAAATATTCCCTCCTTGGTAGACTGAGAACTGCATAGGTTCAAACATGCGAAGTTCTGGATTATATGTGTCATTTCTATTCAGATCACCACAATCACAGTCCCAGTTAATGTTTTCAGTGTAAACAGTCCTGGTTTCTTGTCTGATCAAAGGAGGATTGAATTCAGCCCCCTTCCTACTAAAGAGATGATCCCTCCCCCCCCCAAAACACACACCAAACTGGGCACAACTGGGCCTGTACATGTGCTATAGTTTTCTACCTCCTCACTTTGTCTTCATTGAGAAACACTAGTACGTGTACAGTACTGCAAATTCTCTTTTCAGTCTTTTGTGTCCCAGAAGTACACCATTTAAATAATTGGAGCTTGGTGTGCAGTGCAGATGCTAATGCATCTCCGTGGAAACAAGTCCATAGGGTACCTTGAATGGAATCAGTGAAGGACTAGATGTGGGCAAAGAAGCTAGAATTAAATCCAGACAAAGACAGAGTCCTTTCTGGTCAGGAGACTTACTGGGTTGATATCAGTGGGTTTGCCTTTTCAGGGTGGTGTTGCATTCCCGTTCAAAGACCAGGTTCACAGTTTGGGAGTGCTCCTGGACTCCTTTCATGCTGAGGGAGCAGTTCTAGATTGGGGCGGGGGGGAATTACCTGCTAAAATTAGGTGATAATATATACACTTTATATAACAGTATAACCAACTTATATGGCACTGTGCCCATTTTCTTCAGTCACATTCATTCCAATATATACACTTTATATAACAGTATAACCAACTTATATGGCACTGTGCCCATTTTCTTCAGTCACATTCATTCCAATATATACACTTTATATAACAGTATAACCAACTTATATGGCACTGTGCCCATTTTCTTCAGTCACATTCATTCCAATCTATCTATCTATCTATCTATCTATCTATCTATCTATCTATCTATCTATCTATCTATCTATCTATCTATCTATCTATCTATCTATCTATCTATCTATCGACCACTCTTCTGTGTCATTTCCAGGGCAGCAGACTGTCTAAAAATAATTACAATAAACAATGAGAAAAAGTAAATAGGCAGCAACCATAAAGCCATTACCTCAGCAGAGCCATAGAAATGATGATAGAAGCAATTACAAGACATGCTGACATGCCTAGGCAAATAAAAAAGGCTTCATCTGCTGATGAAACGACAGGGAGGGGAGCTGCTTGACAGACATGGGGTTGCCAGGTTCAGAGGTGAGTAAGGGCTCTTGTTCCTACGGCTGCAGAACAAGGAACTCTTAGCCCAGCCTCATGCTGCAGTACTACATCACAACCTCATGAGGTGCAGAGAGAGTCCGTTACTGCTGGGGCCAATTGCTTTTGCTCCTGTCACCTCCAACCAAGCACAGCGGGAGCCCTTTCTGGTCTGGAGCACTCTGGCAGTGCTCTGGCTTCTCCTAAAGTCACTCCTCTCCACTTGTTGTTTGTGTCCCCCTTCCAAACTGCTCATCCCCCCCCCCCCCGGGGTTGCAACCTACAGATTGAGAATCCTTGCTGTAGCCAGTCACAATTAGCAGTCTAGCAGGTGTGCTTTGGGACAGCGAAGTGAGGATGCAGACTTTTGCATGGATGAACTGTGATATTCATCCAGGACCTGTTGCACTGATTAGAAGCCTTTTTTTATGTGGATTGGAAAGCACATCTTTACCTGAGGCTGCTAGTCATTGTACATGTTTAGAGGTGCATCAAAACCTAACATTTTTGTTTGGGGGACTTATATACAGGGAGTACTTCAGCAGTTCAGCTTCACTTGAAAACCACATTAAACAATGAAAAGATCCACGAGAACCCTTTAAAAATAGTATCAGCTTAGCGGGTTCTTTTGTTTCACATGGTGCAAAAGTAGTGGTATTTCAGTCACCCATTTGGAGGGCTCCTTAGAATACACTTCAAAAATGTTTCCTCTGTTCTGCTTTGGCTTTTTCATTCTGGTGCAAGCAGAGGAGAAAATGCACACACACGAACACACATGCACATACATGCGTGCACGCACACACACATACACACACACACACACACACACACACACACACACACACATACACACAAACCCCTACACAAAACTAGGACAAATTTCCTTTGTAAAAAAAAATATGGAAATTATTTTGAGAGTATAAATAAGATTTCCAGCGTCTTTTACTCATGCTGCTTGCTGCAAATTTCCTGGTTTCTCTTAAAGGGTAAAGACACTATTTCTCCTTTAATCTTCAATTACATATTGAACTTGACTCACATGTTATGGGTCTGCCAACTCAGCAGGAACTCCAGTTAAGGCAATAAAAAGTTTAGCTCCCATATATAGTTGCATTAGGGAAGATGCATTTGCATGTTTCTTTCTCGTGGAAAAGTTATTCACAAAAGGAGCTTAGCTATGAAGAAAGACTGATTTAAGAAGTGGCTGCTGAACTCTTATTTACCACTGTGTGTAGAAGGTGGGAAGAATTCCAATTCATTTTTTTTAATGTTCTTATGAACATACTGACTGCTATATTCCCTAAGAACATTTTGCATTTCCCCAAGAGTAATCACTTTCAGCATGAAAGTAATGCACAAATGTGGATGTGGTCAATGCCTGCTTTTCTCAATGGTGTTCTTTGAGATGCCCATTCGAGTGGCTGCAAGTTCAAATCAAAACACTTCAGAGTCTCCTCCCAGCCAGGTTTCTTCATGGGTCATTCTTCTTTTGCACTGCATTTACGTTATTCTTTATGCTACTATCCTGCGTAATTCCCCTTTGCGTAGGAGACAGCATTAACCACAGGGGTCCGGAAACCAAATCGTATGAGGAACAACAGTTTAAAAGAGCTTGCAGCCTAATCCAGTGTAACTCCCCTGGGGACAACGCAGCCATGCTAATGGGTTGCGTGCTGCATCCCGGAGGCCTCCTTGAGGTAAGGGAACATTTGCTCCCTTGCCCCAGGGCAAACCTCTGCTGCCCTGATGGATCTACTCGGGTCTGCTCCAGCTATTTTGCTGATGCAAATTTGAGTGGACCCGGGTAGGTGCATCAAGGCTGGGAAAGGCAGGTAGAATATTAGTGGAGCTGTTACCACCAATAATTGTCCCTTTCCACTTTTGACATACTCTTATTCTCACTCCAGTTCTCGCCCCAATCTTCTCCCTCTCTGCCCTGTTCTGTCCTCTCCCTGCCCCTTCTCCACCTGTATTGAATGTATTTAATTTAAGCAAAGGCATCCCCAGAGTGGATGCTGGGTTTATTGGTGAGGCTTGTGGAGACTGAACAGCCAAGCCATCACTGAACAACTGTGATTCCACCAACAAAACTTCAATTGAGGGGGATCACTTAGCTGCACCCAGACTTCTAAATCCAACTGCTAATCAGACGTGTTTTGCTTGAGGATAGGAATAGAGGTTGCACCCGTGGACTGCAACGTCACTGCAAGGCATGGCACCACTAGTTTTCCAGCCTACATCCACCGTTTTTACAACGCAATCCTATCCAACTTACACCACCGGTGAAACCAGCGGTGCAGCGGGAACAGGAGGCCCCAGAATGGAAAGGGTATTCAAATTCCCTCCAAAGGAGGATTCAAAGGGGATTTGCCTCCTGCCCTGCCCTCCCCCGCTGGTTATACCAGTGGTGTAAGTTGGATAGGAGGATTACGCTGTAAATGTATTAAACTTACAAATCAAATTGCCTTTGTTTTCTTAGAGGTTATGCACTCCCTCACTCCAGTACTGGAGATCACTTTTCTTACAATATGGAAACAAGCTTCAGCTATCCACCTGAAGCAAAACTTGCCTCGTTCCCTTTCATTATATAGAAACAACTAGAAAAATAAACGACCCCAATGGGAGCTTCCCTTCCAGGGCAAATAGTTGCCATCTGGGGCAAAGTGTTAAAGCTCCCATCCCCCCTCCGCCATTGTCCTGGTCCAGACTGCCATTTAGATAAAAGTCAACCACATGTCAGGACCAAGCATGTTATTAGTGTAACATGTAGTTTGGTCTTCTGAAGTATAATGGGGGAAAAGACAGCCTGGAAAGGCCCTCATTAGCTTTCAAAGCAACACTGAATAACAGCCTGCCTACGTACACACATGCACGCACACACAATTGTGGGGGCACTAGAGGAGTGCGAATGGAGTGTTTGTTTTTAAATCAGTGGACCGGATTACTGGACTGGATGACAAGTACCTGAAAACAGACTGAGAAGGTTTGAAAAACAAATTTTCCGTTTGTTTTTGATGAAAAGGAACAGCTCTCATCATATCAGTATCCCAATCGGGGGGGGGGGGGAGGAGGAAAGAAGGGAAAACCTAAGCACATCAATGAAACAGTATCCTTTAACAACAGCCAGTCACTTCCTGCTATCAAAACCGCACTAGCATGTGGCTTTTCCAAATAAAGTTACTGGACCGGAGCCAAGCAAGTAATTGATGTGTGTATTTCTCCTCTCCCCCCCCCCACACCCCAGACCTGCCTATCCATCAAACGTGTCACTCCTCCATAGTGCTTTATCTTTGCCGTGATCTTTACCTTTAACTGGGCACATTTAAAAAACAACAACCAACACACACACACACCAGTAAAAAGTGCCCTTGCACTGATTCATAATGACTCTCTGTTTCTCTTTGTTATTTTATCGCAGCTCCCTTCTATTTGGCTTTTATTATTATTATTTTTTAAGAAAAAATGGCTCAGTTAGTTGCTGGAAGTTTCAGCTGTCTCTAAACAAAGTATCTCTGTTGCTGTATCAGCTTGCATTTTCCTTGGATCATGGTGTGCTGGTGCCTTTTCCCTGACTTCAGCACTGGTGTATCGTAGCCAGAGCATCACTAAGTAGACTGTAACAAACAGATTCATTGGGCCTTTCTCTGGGCTGCATCTTATTAACTGATCTGTGGGAAATGCTGTTTAGGCTGTTGAAGTACATGAGCTATTGCAACAATAAATTAAAGTTAACTGGAGGCAGCTCTGTGGCTCCTAACACAATAACCCATTACAAGTAGTCATTGCAGGGGGGAAAATGTTATTTAACTTACAGAGGCATCTTGCTTTCAGATGGCATTTAGACTTTTGTTATAGTTCATCTCCCTTATCTTTGACATCAGCCTAACAGTTATGTGTCTCTTAAACTCCAGTTTCAAGGAATAATGTATGTTTCCCTGATATCATCTAACAGAGTGCGCGCTAAAATGCCAGGGCGCATTCTCTGGCCTTGTCAAGTTCCACATCTCTCTTCCTCTCTTAGAAGAAGAATTCACCTATCATGATAAGAAGACCTTCTATTTGTATTCAATTTTAGAATTCACAAATATCATTTTTGCTGGGGCTGCAAATGCCTTGAATAGAATTGCAGCTTAAAAAAAAAAAACACCACTAAAGTTCTTTGCAGTGAAAAACACCCCTCCATCAGAATTTTGGGGAGAATTCTCATAGTTTTTTTTAGTTTAGGACTCAATTCTGCATTTTAACTTAGAGAGTGCAGGGTCTGAAATCTGGCCACCAGACAGGAACCCCACTTTTTGTGACCTGGAAGCAATGCAGCTTATGTCTTGAATCAGGCTATAACTGATGCATGTTTTATAATCACAGATGAAAACAAAGGTTGATGTCTGAGGATGATGATGATCATGATGGGAGCAAAGGGCTGTGGAAGAAACAAAGGCAAGCAATCGTGGCTTTCTGACTTCAGTGCAGTAGCAGTCCTACGCACATATAGGCCCATGTCATGTTACTGCGACAGTGTGGAAGCCACTGTGTGGAAGCCAACAACGCATCCTTCACACATCAGCTTTGACCTACCTGGGGGCCAGAAGATATTTGCATGGGAGAGAACCGTGGCTGTGCAGCTCTTTCAACCAGTTGTTACTGAAATAGCAGAGGGCACTACTATAGGAAAGTTGTTCCTTTGGTTGCTCAATAAAGTTTGTATTATTTATTTATATAAAACATTCCTTTCTCCCACATGGGCAGCCCGATCCTGCCCAACTTTAGGCCGGCTGAGCTCTTACTCCACTGGCCTAGGGTGTCGTAAATGTGCTGTTAGGCACATTTTCAACACCCTGGGAGTAAACAGCGCTGGCGCGGAGGCCGGCACCGTCCACTCTGATGGCCTCCACATGTCGCGCCAGCCTCCACAGGTAATATCTGCGTTGGGAGGTGGGAGGGCAGGCTGGGGTGGCAGGCGAGAGGGACATTGGTTGGCTGGGCCCGGGAGGGGGCGTGGATATCGACGGCATGCTCTGTCATATCCCCATGCCCTTCCCGCGCTGGGCCGGTCTTACATGGTCTCCCCAGTTTGTGCCAGCTAAAAAGGTGGAGCGCATCCAAGGAGGCCCATTGAGGCCACCGGGGCTTACACCGGGGGAACGGGATGAATGCCGGCGCAGCCCGCTTCCTGCGCAGGATGCAATGCCCAGCCATTTAGGCCAGCCGCCGCAACTTGCGCAGGATTGCGCTGTCAGTTTCATACAGATATACATAGAAATGCGAAACGTTGCCCTTTTCAATCTTTCAGTCTGGCTAATGTTTTCAGTTTTCAGACATTCAGTCTTGGGGAAGGTGCGGTATCACAGTGCCAGGCAGGTTCCATTCTGATCTACATGATTTCATGCATCTGAAGTGAGTCCCTGTGCATATAGCTCTAATGAAGCCTATATAGCCTGCCCCCCCTCCCTGTGCACTCATTATCCCTGAATTGAACAACATAGTGCACAGTACTGGATCCTAGCATCAGCACAATGGCACAGCTAACAAATATGGGGTCATTTCAATGGCTACGACCAGGGTTGCACCATCCAGGAGGCCAACAGAAGTGGTCACCTGAGGCAGCAGATTGTTGGGGGTACTCATGTTTGTCCACCGATTGGTCCTTCTCCTTCCACTCTCTGAATTGGAAAAGGAAGAGGGAGAGTAAGAAGGAATGGGGAGGGGAGTGCAGAGCTAGAATATTGAAGAGAGTGGGAAGAGCAGATGCTGGCACATCATCAGGTAAGCATTTGGCATGCTGCCTCAGGTGTCAGGAGGTCTTGGGTCAGCCCTGCCTAAGACAAAGGGAAGTACGTACTCATGAGTAAGGAGTGGCTCAGCCACTGCTTGTGTTATCCCTGCTCAGTTGAGTGGACTGGATGATACCACGATTCATCATGATTGCAGTAAAAAGTTATGATTTCAGAAAGCTCAAAACCATATTTTCTGATTAGCTTTCAGTACTAGTGTTTATATTTTACGTCAATTCAATATTCTCTGATTAGCTTTAAGTAATGGTGTTTGCATGTTTATGTCGATTTATCTTTTCAGAAAGTGTGCATAACATGGGAACAACAAATATCCCATTTAGCTAAACCTGTTGGGATATCCATTTTTATTACAATTACTTTGAAAATAGACTTTGTGTTTAAATAGACTAACTCCCCCCCCCCATAGCAAGCTCATTCAAATGTTTTGATTTATCAGAGCATTTTGTACTTACTTAAGAAACACATTTTCTAGTCCCTGGAGAAGTTCATAATGTGCTTGGTGAAAACTCAATGTCAGCAAACAATGTAATCAAAGTGATAGAATAAAAATTCAAGAGAAACATTTCAAGCTTTTCTTCTAATGATATTTATGGTGCTGTGCATTAGTAATTGCTATAGAAAATGAGACCCAGAGATGCGGTATGGAGGAGGAAAAGGCCATTGCTTTACTTGGCAGACTAATGTGCGCAAGTTAAAAGCATCATAAGAAACCTTGCTATCCTTGAAAGAGGTCAGTCAAGGACCCAGGCTGCTTGTCTCTCTATTCCCACAAGCCTATCTCAATTGAATAGACAAAGAGTCACTCTACTGCATATTACATAAATGTACTAATTCAGATCACAGATGGGGGGGGGTAATTCATATTTTGGATGCTCCCCTGAGAAAAATGTTTCCTGCACACTGGAAAACCCAATGCTTCCTTGAATCAGGCTATAACTGATGCATGTTTTATAATCACAGATGAAAACAAAGGTTGATGTAACGGTTTACTATCTTCAGGATACTTAGAGAAGCATTCAAAAGCATGCCCTGAAATGATACAGTCCAAAATTCTACCACCATGTCTACCATTTTTTTCTGCGTAATGTTTAGATCACCTCACAAGGGCCCTTTTCACATGATCAAACTAGCTTGGGAGCTGCTACAACGTGGCTCCTTCTCACGCCAGCATTGTTCCTTCCAGAAACTGAAGCAATGCTGGTGCAGTAAAGAGCCATGTCATAGACCTCTCCCATGTGGTTGGGTCTCTGGAGCTTTTGATGTTACCGTTGTGGTACAGGAAGGAGCCAAAATGCAGCAGCTCCCAGGTATGAGCAGCCAGAGGTGTACACACTACATTGCTGGAATTGCTCCAACCCTTGAAGTTATTGCAGCAGAGTGCCAAGAACTTCTAAGAGTTCTCGTTTCTAAATGAGACTAGGTAAGCAGAATGGTCTTAACAAAGTGCAGAGTTTACTCCCGAAGTTCTTTCTCTACAGATGACCACAAACAGACTTCTGTCCACTCCTTTTTTGAATCATCCCTGCTCCCCCCCCCCCGCCCCAATACAATCCTGGAATGGACTACTCATCTGTGACCAAGCCAGGAGACTCCAAATATTAGTCTGGACCAGGGAATGGCTCAATCACAAATACAACATCCTTTTCCCTCAGATGTGAAACTATAACCTTAATAACTACAAACTCAATTTAGAACACAATCCTACCACAATGAACAACACTAACAGTGCAATCCTACGGTGGGTCAGCACTGGCACGGCCTCGGCACTGGCCTAGGGTATCACAAACGTGTCATAAAGCACATTTGCGGCACCCAAACAACACTGATTGTTTGGTTGTGCGGTCATCTTCTTTCATGGCAAGAAATAAATTCTCCATCCTTTTAAGTCAATGTTCCCACTTGGGGCCCCGTGTACAGTGAGCTCCATGTACAAGAAACTCAGGAAATGCAGGAAACATGTTGAATGCAAAATCACAGAATTGAAACAAAAACAAGAATTCTTTTTTCTTGCCACACTTTCGAATGAATGCTTTTGGAAATGAAACTTAATATGGCTGCTGCCCCACATTTTCACACAGAACTAAGATTATGCAGAGTGTAAAATGGCTACTGGATGTGGAATGGTTGAGTGGCCTAACAGGTGAGCTTTATGGGTAGAAAGTGCAGATATTGCAACCACAGGTGTCGCTAGGGCTTGCCACACCTGGTTTGCCACAAATGCTTTCAAATAAAATATCATTCCATTTTTTCCCCTAATAAGACAAGGACTAAATACATCTAGGAATTATTTATATCTGTTATTGAAGATAAATGGGAGCAGCTGTTGAATGGTGCCCAGTTAATTCTATCTAACAGCTCCAGCTAGAAACTGAACAATATTGTATCCAACTGAAATAGCACCGAGAATCTAGGAAGACATGAATTAAAATGCTCAACGTTTGAGATTGTTCAGATAAATTGATTCCACATCCTTTCCCTTGCAGAAAGAGATGTTTGGATTTTAGTTTATTACATGTTTTAGCCAACTATGAAAATAGATTTCTTCCTCGCACACAGTTTAAAACCATTTGTCTAGCTGACATAAAGCTGTTCCTAGCATTTCGAATCCTGGTTTGTAATGATTAGCCCACTCTTTAAAAACAAAACAAACACATTTTAAAGCTTCATCCCAATTAAACAAAAAAACAGATGACCTCATGACTAACGAAGGCTAGAAAAGATATAGCTAAACACTGGCAGGGTAATTCTTTACCATAATTTAAGAACTGGGTGCTGTTGGTAATAGAAAAATTAAGACAGGACTTGAAATTCTCAAACAGTTAAGGCAAGTCAGATTTTTGCCCTAAGTCCTGGTTTAGTCCACAGTTTGACCATGGTGGCTTCTAGCTTGCATATTCCCTTCTCCCCTTCCCTTCCCACAATATGGTTCCTTCCCTCACTTTCTGGTTTGTGGTAACTACAGTTTTCCAGGGGCTGGTTCGGAGAACACTATCTGGTGGTCCTTCCTAACACACAAACGTTGACGTGGGTATGCGCGTGCCAACCAGTCTCTCCTGACACACTGTTCAACTTTGCATAATTGTGTGGGAGGATGCAGTCCAAACTTCTAGTTAAGTACTATGCATGTTAATGTTAAGTACTATTATTATTAGATATTGTCTTTAAGTGATGTTTTTCTGTTTCTGTTTCGATCACCAGACCAGAATTTGTGTTATTTATTTATTATTATTATTTATTTAAAGCATTTATACCCCGCCTTTCTCCCGAGGGCACTCAAGGAGGCTTACAACACATTTAAAATACATATATAAACATTAAAATAATTAATTAAAACAATTTAAAATAAACAACCCCAGTGGGTCACCTGAATTGACATATGTTAAAAGCCATTTGTTAAAAGGTTAAAAGGTTAAAAGGTCAGCCCACCATGTCAGACATCAAAAGCTGTCCTAAATAAAAACGTCTTAAGGCCCCGCCAAAAGGTCTCTAGAGAGGGAGTCGTTCTTAATTCCAGGGGGAGGGAATTCCATAATTGGGGCGCCACAGCCAAGAAGGCCCTATTCCGTGCCGCCATCCCCCTCACTTCCGTCAATGGCGGCACAGTTAACAGGGCTCCCCCTGATGACCTCAGAGGATTATAGGTCGGATTATAAGGAAGGAGGCGGTCCCTCAAATACCCTGGACCCGAGCCGTTAAGGGCTTTAAAAGTCAAAACTAGCACTTTGAATTGTGCCCGGAAACAAACTGGCAGCCAGTGTAGCCGCCGAAGCAACAGTCCGACTGAGTCGAACCGACAGGCCCCGGCAACCACCCGAGCAGCCGCATTCTGCACTAGTTGCAGTTTCCGAACAGTCTTCAAAGACAGCCCCACGTAGAGCACATTGCAGTAATCTAGTCTAGATGTCACTAGGGCATGGGTCACTGTGGCCAGGTCTGCACAATCCAAGTACGGTCGCAGCTGGCACACCAGCCAAAGCTGGGCAAAAGCCCCCCTGGCCACATCCGCCACCTGAGAATCCAGGAGCAGCTGCGCATCCAGGAGAACCCCCAAGCTGCGGACCTGCTCCGTCAGAGGGAGTACAACCCCATTCAGAGCAGGACGATGATCCTGTACCTGAGTCATAGACTTCTGGACCAGAAGAACCTCTGTCTTATCAGGATTTAATTTCAGCTTGTTTGCCCCCATCCAGCTCCCAACTGTACACAATACTATAACTGTGTTATAGTATTATTGCTTTGTATTTTGTAATCCGTAATAAAAATAAAAGTAAAAATAATAAATAACCCCACAACACAGAGCTCGAAGCTTCAGAAGAAATGTCTTCCGTCAGTGTATCCATGTATGTGTGGATCTAAAGAAGTACAGTGGTGGAGGACTTCATTCTCTTTGAAATACAGCCTTTCTAGCCTCAAGCACTCCCTGAAGGAGACCGAGGCATTGTTTCAGTGAAAACTGCATGAAAGTCTTTTGACCTGCATCCAAATGGAGGATCAGCCAGCCAGGCCCTCATCCTGTCTCCCACTCCCTGTTACAGCTGACAGGATCATAGCAAAGCTGAAATTGTGTAGCTGCAGGTCATTTGTCCATATACTGCCTCATCAGACTCAACATATTGTATGCCTTTGGGCCTGAAAACATAGAGGTTTTGCTCAGAAATCCTCCGTTTTAAACAGAGCTGTACTGACTGAACACAAATTTCCTCCTAAAGACCAGACAATTTTGACAAAAAAACACAGCATTTTTCTGGGATGACACTGGGTACTGAAAATGTTGTCTTTCTTTCAGAGGCAGTATAAATCAAATGGTAATTTAGCTGTGTATGCTTCACAATTCCTTTATCTCTACTAGTATATAAACCTGTGGTCACCAAAACACAGTCCTATTCCAACAGTAACCTGATCAAACTAGTAGAACTTCCTCCTGCCCCATATCTACTACTCACCACTCTGCTTTCTGACTGTCAAGTACAGGCTATGGGCAGTTGTACCTCTCAGCGTATAGAATCTATTCGCTTGCCCAGGGGCCCTGAGGTCAGTTCCTGGAACTGGGACTTGCAAAAGCTGCAGTGCAGCACAAACGTTATTACATACAGCTTTATTGACCAGGCAAGTGCAAAAAGCCCACGTTTCTAATAGTTATATGAGTTATACCAGGTCTTGTCAATTCAGAAGCTTCAGACTACCAGACCTGCCAATCAATAGGTCTTATTTCTTTCTGTACTTGAAAAAGGCACCAAAGTCTGAGCACACATAGATGGATTGCCAAGTCTCTAGGACTGGTCTGGAGTCTCCAGGCACCAATCTCCAGGAGACTACTGGAAGCAGTCCTGGAGATTTTAACAGGGCATCCATGGCTAGGTGACATTCCGTCATGTTGGGAAAAAACAACACACCAGTGGTGTAGCAGTGGGGCCCACCACTCTAGGCAGCAAATCACAGGGGGGTGTCATGCTGTCTGTGGGGGGTGCACAGCAGCAAGCAGAGCAAAATTTGGCCTCTCCATTCACCCTCAGCCTCCATTTGGCTCCAAATCGGAGCCATTCCAGAAGCAGGGGGCAGGGCGATGATACAGTCCCGACGAGGCAGTCCTGGCTACCAGCCAGTCCAGCTATGCTACTGCAACATACTCCAGGAATAGCTTCAGTCAGTATTGGCAATCCTTCATACAGATAATTGACATGGGGCGCAATCCACCGGACGGTGCCAGCGACGGTAAGAGCTCCCAGCGGCCGCCGCATGGGTGGTTCAGCGGGCAAGGGAGGGGGGCCATTGGCCTAGCTGGCCTGGGAGAGGATGGGGGATGGCGTTGGCCATATTCCCGTTCCCGCCAGGCTGGCTAAGCCGTAACATGGCCTCCTCTACTTCCGCCAGCTATTTAGTTGGCGGAACTCCGAGGAGGCCGATAGGGCCGGCCCCGGTTTACACCTGGGGAAGGGGAAGAGTGTCCCCTTCCTCGAGTAGACCTCCGGTCCAGCAGTAGAATGGCAGCTGGGGCTCAGGATCTGGTAGCGCGGCCCTGGGCCGCCGGCCGGATCTCTAGTCAGGATTGCACTGCTCATTAGGTTAGATCCCATCGCTTGGCTATTAAGATTCCTGGTTCAGATTCCAGAATCCTCGGCCTTGAGTGCCTCTTGATATTAATCACATTTCCATGGAAGCCAAGTCGAGCGCACCCGGTCACAGCCGCGAAGAGCATCACCAGCTGAGCCGTGGCCCACACCGCGCTTGCGCCTTGTTGGGCATCTCTCAAGGCCCAGGAGACGCATGCACTGTCAGCGGGCTTTTCACTGGTGCTACTGGCATCCAGGAGTTCCTCCGGTGAGGATTCATGCTGGAGCGTTGCGGATGCCTATGGGGCAGCCGATTGATTTTCCGGACTTGGTCCAGGTAAGTGGGGTGAGCGTGGTCCTTGGGACCCTGGATTGGCTATCTCTGACAGTCTCAGAAAGGGGGGAGTTGTCCGCCCAGGCCCCGGGAGGTCTAGGCTGGGCAGTTCCTCCGCTTCGGTCAGGAGGAGAGATGCCTCCAGGGGTCAGGCAGCCGTAGGGGGAGTCCTTCTTGGGTTGGGAGGGGGTTGGTATGTGCGGGCTGCTTCCCAAGTCTGGGCAGACCCAAACAGATAGGATTGGGCCCTCAATCTTCTACCAATCTTCACTACCTCTCAGACCGGATTATGAAACTCTACAGTTGCAACTGAAGATGGCTCATTTGCAATGATTCACACATTGTATATAAAAAAAAAGTTGCAAGAATAGACAAAAGCTGAGATAGTGAAAAGCTAGGGGAAATTGCACAGATTTCTTTATTCCTCATTTGAGTGAACGTGTATGTTTTTTGATCATCTTGAAAGAAAACTGTTGACCACATATGTTGAAATACAAGGCATACCATATGGCTGAAAGCATTTCCTCCTGGCTGTTTTTTTCATACTAGTTGTCTCTAGTTTTTACCTGAAAGTTTCCTGAAAAACTAATGTGTGTGCATTTTTTCAGGTATCTTTTAATAATCACATGTTGATTGCCCAGGTTGTTATCTATAAAACTAAGACAGAAATTCCATCCTCAAAAAGAGAGTTTTGTTGTTATTGTAGCAGTACTCTTTATTTTCTTTCTGCACTGATTTAAAATAGTATCCTCAGATATATGCTGTCTAGAGGTAGAATATATCCCAGCCGAAGTAAATCAGTCTAAACTGAGAGTATTTTGACAAAGGTTGGTTCACACATGCATAACATTGACAGTTTGCCAAAAATGACCTTGTTTCTTCCCCCCCTTTTTTTTCCTCAGGTGGCAAATGTTAATCTCAAGTCTTTGGGGGCTCTACATTCCATTGCTGTTGTGTTCCAACATGGTAACAGATTTTTTCCCCTCCATCTTGTGACATCCTCGCACCCTTCTTTGTGACATCACCAGACCCCACCTCAGAAATCTCGGGGTATTGGATACATCCAACTTGGTAATTGTACACATGTACGTACGTTACTTGATTAGTCAATACTTATGACTTGCATCTGAGTGTGCGACCTGACTCCACTGTGAACTGACTCCATTGTTTTTGAAGTGACAAAGAAAGAATACAGCAATAGGAGGTGTACGTTTATCATATACAATGATGAAGAATTCTTGCCAATGTCATGTTTGAGCCAGGGGAGTCAAACTCAAAGCTCATATGGTTTACCTCTCCAAGAAAATTGCTGTGTTAGCATCTACTTCACTGCAATCTACTGCAAGAAGATTCACAAGTGAGATCTGGCACATCTGATTGTGGGAAAATAACCTAATGGTTATGACCAAGAAGGCCAAGGAGGCTCGTCTTCAACTGAGTCAATGAATGAATGTTGTAGGAGATCTCCATTGGACTTTGCCCTTTCTGAGGGCTAAATGCATGTGATGAGCCTGAAAACCTGTACCCAGAGCAGTTCATGGGGCACATGCAAAGAGGCCAGCAGTGGCCCACGCCCTGGATGGTACTTCCCTGCAGCCACCAGGAAAGAGCCTAACCGGGGAAGGATAGTTCTAGGTATGTTGCAACAGTCAGTATGACTCATACATGGTCAGTAGCAGCATCAGAAAAAAATATGGGGGCGGGCAAATGCAAACATGTATTTCTGGAAGGGGGAAACTTTGTCCCACAAATGCAGCTTCTGAAAGAAAAATAACAGTACATTTTACATTAATGCTCCCACCCTAAGCATAAATTGAAGTGAGCCCATGAGAAACTGGTCTTTATATATGATTGATGACAGTAAAGAAAAGCATTATGAGGATGTGAGAAGTATTTTTCCAAATTACTAAAGGGGTCTAATAATGAAGGAGGCTAGAGGATGGGTAAGCAACTTATCAGATATACCCTCAGCTCCACCCTGGCACCACCTATGAACTTGGTTCACCCAGAAACTCTGATACAACATATGGTATCAACCCTCCAGGACTGGCCTGGAGTCTCCAGGAATCAGCATCAATCTCCAGGTGACTACTAAAGAGCATCCTGAAGATCTTAACAAGGCTCCAAGAATTTCCAACATTACATCAGGTTGAAAAAGAAAAATCTCCAAGTATAGCTTCAGTCAGAGTTGGCAACCCTAATTTTGTTGTTGTTCAGTCGTTAAGTCATGTCCGACCCTTCGTGATCCCATGAACCATATCCCGCCAGGCCTTCCTGTCCTCCACTATCTTCCTGAGTTCGCTCATTTCATGTTCGTTGCATCGGTGATGCTGTCTAACCATCTCATCCTTTGCCTTCCCCTTCTCCTTTTGCCTTCAATCTTTCCCAGCATCAGAGTCTTCTCCAGAGAGTCCTCTCTTCGCATTAGGTGGCCAAAATATTTGAGTTTCAGCCTCAGTACCTGTCCTTCCAGGGAACAGTCAGGGTTGATTTCATTTAGGATTGACTGATTTGATCTCCTAGCAGTCTCTCGAAAGCATCTATTCTTTGGCGCTCAGCCTTCCTTATGGTCCAACTCTCGCAACCATACATTGCTACTGGGAACACCATCACCCTGACTATGCGAACTTTTGTTGGCATGGTGATATCTCTGCTTTATATTATGCTGTCTAAGTTTGCCATAGCTTTCCTTCCAAGGAGTAAGCGTCTTTTAATTTCATGGCTGCTGTCTCCGTCTGCAGTCATCTTGGAACCCAAAAAAGTAAAATCTGTTACTGCTTCCATTTCTGCCCCTTCTATTTGCCAGGAATTGATGGGACCAGATGCCATGATCTTGGTTTTATTAATGTTGAGTTCCAAGCCAACTTTTGCACTCTCCTCTTTCACCCTCATCCAGAGGCTCTTTAGTTCTTCTTCACTTTCTGCCATTAGGGTGGTATCGTCTGCATATCTGAGGTTGTTGATATTTCTCCCGGCAATCTTGTTTCCGGCTTGCGATTCATTCAGCCCTGCATTTCTCATAATGTACTTGCATATAAGTTAAATAAGCAGCGTGACAATATACAGCCTTGCTGTACTCCCTTCCCAATTTTGAACCAATCGGTTGTTCCATGGCCGGTTTGAACTGTTGCTTCTTGACCCGCATACATGTTTCTCAGGAGACAGGTAAGGTGGTCTGGTACCCCCATCTCTTTAAGAATTTGCACTGCAGCATTAATAGGCTTACCATCCGTCCCAGGACAGTCCCAGTTTCCGGGGGTCCATCCCGGCCAGCAGGCCCTGAAACCGGGTCTGTCCTGGTTTTCCTGGTTGCCCCGGCCACCCGGCTGCATCACGGCGGGCTGCAACTCTTCTGAGCCTGACCGGTTGCATTTGGGCCAGCCAAGGCTCCTCATGTGCCTGTGCAAGGCTCGCGAGGCTCATGCAGCCGCACAATGCCGAGGAGAGCTCTCCCAGAAAAAAGAAACGCGTTGTGCACCTGCGCAAGCCTCACGAGCCTCGCACAGGCGTGCAAGGAGCCTGGGCTGACCAGAGCGCAGTCGGCCAGGCTCTATGAAGAGTCGCGGAAGCAGCGGTGGCAGGAGTGGGTAGTCAACCTGCACACGAGAAGTCCTGGCTGGCCTGATGCAGCTGGCCAGCAAGGATGAAAATGCGGCAGCAGGAGGAGGAGCAGGAGCAGGAAGGAAGACGGCAAAAGGCAAGCAAAAATGGCAGGGAAACACAGCGAAAAGGGGCGAAAATGGCGGGGAAAATAATTAAATAATTGAAAAAATTGGCTGCCCCGCCCACAAAAAAATCAAGTCAAAAAGAGAGACCAGAACCTAGTTGGACTGAAAATAAAAATAAAAAAATAAAAAATATTGGAGGGGGAAAATGCGGGGGGGGGGGGGTTCCCGGTTTGGGTTGCCCAAAATATGGTATCTTTAAGCATTAACATTCCCTGGATATAGGGATACCTTGCTCTAAGCTAAGGTATTCTTGATTTTTCTCATTTCCTTAGTGTGTGTGGTTCCTTTGGGGTATTTCCACCCCACCCCCAAGTATTCAGGAAAATTGTTTAGATGTAATGCAGAATCCTATTATGTTGCCTCCCTGCCCAGTTGTCCACCTTGGGCTCATGTTAGTAAACATCCATTAAAGACAATCACATTAAATCTTGTCAGGGGTGCGCCTGTTGGGAGAATGAAAATTAGTTATTAGCCTAGCTTTTCATCCACGCATAATAGGATGCTAAAATCAGAGATGTTTGCTTTGGGCCATGGGACGCATCATACTTGAAGCTGACTAGTTCTGAATGTACACAGTGTAATATGTTTAAAATAAACACATACAAGGCAGAAGCCCATTCTACATAATGAAAGCAAAATGTAGGGTTTTTATATTTCTCCATTAAACTTTCAGCAATAACAGAATGGGGTGGGGGTGGGTGGGGGAGCAGATGCTGTCTTTCTGTATTATTTCATTCCGGTTTGCAAACAGGAAAAACGAAACAAAAAAGAACTACAACTGATCACCTAATCAGAAATATATACAGTATAGTCCCAGCAGCATCACCTCAAAGAGTTCTGCATCAAAAATATTCTACATTCTGAAAGCAGTCCTGCATTCTGTATTCACATTCTGCATCAAAACATAACCAATTATCCAACAAGGAAACTCAGATTAAGCAACGAGAATGCAACAAGTGAAGAAGTTATGCAAGTGTGTTCAATTTGATAGGAATTATCCCCATGCACAGGGCTATTTGATTATTCCCTAGACATAGGTCTCACACCCTCAAAAGTACCATGGTAGAGTACAGCATATAATGCATCATTTTTTTAGTTCATACACAGAAACACAGTCCAGTTCATGATATTCTGCAACGTGAAGCAGAACACCAAATGGTACCCCCCCTCGCTTCCCTCCCCTCCCCTCCTCTCTCTTATATAACAGGCCCGCCGTTTGCTGTTAGAAGTAGCCCACCTTGGTTGGCTTTATGGCAAGGCCAGCCCAGGTCTCTTTTGTCCAAGCAGGCACTTTCCTTCCCAGGTTTCTTCAGCCCTGTAGTGTTCCTTGAGGCATGATAGGTATCAGGGTTGAGGTTACCTGCTCAACCGGTGGTGCGTTTCATGACCTTGCTCTGCCATGTACACCTGAGGACCTGATAACTTCAGCAACAGGTCTCTGTTATTTCCCAGCATGAGAGAACATCAGCTCCTGAAGAACTCCTTATACACACTGAGAGAGGGAGCACTGCCACGACTCTACACAATACAATACAGAGAGGGAGGGGGTCTGGAGGGGAAAAGGAAACTAACTGTGCATGCTCACTAAAAGACACACACACACACACACACACACACACACACACACACACACACACACACACACACCTGTTATTCCAGACACCAAGTCTTGCATCTTAACACATTAGAAAAGCCCTGCTGGATTGGATCAAAAAAGACTCATCTAGTCCAGCATCCTGTTTCACATAGTGGCCAACCAGATACCCCTGGGAAATTCACAATGAAAGATGAAGCCTACACCTAGCAAGTGCTAGTCTTCTGAAGTATATTGCCTACATACACCTGGAGGAAGCATATAGCCAGCATGACTAGTAGGCATTTATAGGCTTGTTGTCTTCAGCTGACAGGGGAGAACAGGCTGCCATACCTATTCCTGCCCAACAGGAAGATGCCAATTTTTCTGTGTGTATGTGTGTGTGTGAATGAGAGGTTTGCATTGGAGAATCAAGATGGCGAGAAAGGGTTAACCCCCCTCCCTCCACACACACCAGAGTCTTGATTTAAATAAGGCTGCCACAGGGCTGCTCTTAGCAAAAGAAACATATGCTGGACGATCCAATCACAGATCTCCCAAGTAACATGCAGTTTGACCCTTAAGGGTAGCTGAGCTGAGCACCCTCCAGCTCTGCTGAATCTACAAAATATAATTTATGGAAAGGCAGTACACACCTAAGCAACATCAAACTGTTGGGGTACCTAAAAAATATGGGGAGCGTTGCACATCGGAAGAACACTGTCACAACAAGTTGCTGTGCTTATAGCTTCTCTCAGGCTGCTGTCACTCATGGTGGTTATTTGGGGCTTCAATGCACAGGCCTAACAGGTCCATGTGCGCCTAGCCAAACCTAGGACCTGTTAGTGGAAACTATCATAGAAGTAGCCAGGCTCTGCTGTTTAATACTTATACATGTTGCCAAATTCAGGAGGAAAACTGCAGGCTGCAACTGATTCCACTCAGTGGGCTGTACAGATTTCATTGGACTACCCATTTCTCTGGACTAAACCTAACAGATGGCAGGCAATGCAGAAACCCCCCCCCCCCAATCTGTCTTTAAATACTGGCAATAGGGTATGTCTTTTAAACCAGTTTGTTCTGCACCCATTTGACTTTTTTTTAGGTCAGTGTAGTAGACGATGAGCAATTTCAAATCAGCACACTTCGACTTAACCTAATCAAATGACTAATGGAAGAAGAAATCCTTCTAAAATTTGAGTTCCTTTGCTGACAGTGTCTTCTAAAAAAAGGTATTGGGGATTTTTCTTTGTTCCATTCCAACAGCTGGATGATACTCAGCGACTGACAGATACATGTATGGTTTGTGATGTGTGCATGAACATCCCAGTGGAGGCAGCAGGAGCTGTATGTGTTCTTGTGGTTGCGGCAGGTTGGTTAAATTAGTCAGAGCAGGGAGGGGAAGGAAGTGTAGCAATTACAATCTACTTAGGAGTAATAGCAGATCAAGAAGTCAGTGAGCACAGACGTTTCCATAAACACTGTTTACCAGCCCAGCTTTCACTTCCATTGTGCAGATGCAAGAAGTGTGTGGCATCTTTTAAAACTGGCAATTGCACAAATGCACATAGGGTATAATAGCTGCTTTATACTCCAGGCAGCATTGTCTACTGGTGTGCAGCACGACAGGTGTAAGGATTTGATGAAGAATTCCCCTGCTACTTAAGTCAGAAACTCTTACATTTTCTTCTCTTCTGGGGCTCATTTTCTTTCTCAGTGGTTTGGATGTTTCCAAGCGTATGCTGACGGGGTTTCAGAAGACAAGAACATGAAAACAGGGAACTGACTTGTGTACTTGTAACACCCTTACGCCTGAGCCAAAACAGGAACACATGAAAACATGAACACTTGTACAGTACTTGTAACACCCTGTGTACTTGTAACACCCTTACGCCCAAGCCAAAGAGCGCTCCTTGAGCCATCCCCATTATGCATAGCTGAAAGGCCTGCTCAGCTTATTGTATGTTAAACTGACCATCAGGGCTTACCTGCTTGGGGATGCAACCCTATGCACAATTACTGGACTGTAAGTCCCACTGAAATGGAAGAATATTGAATAGGGTATTGAATTTTGCAGTAGGCCCAGTTGTAACTGTAACTCAAAACACACTCAGCAACATTACTATCTGGAAAGGGAGATATGCATGGAATCGAAAGTCCGCATGCACATGCATGCAAAGGATGGGTGACATGTATTGTGCCTCACTCCCCCCATGTTTATCTTCACAACAAGCCTGTAGGAGAGTGGTAGCCTGAGATCATCCAGTAAGATTCTTGTCCGGGGTGGGGGGAGAGATTTCAACCTCCTCTTGCCAGTCTGACACTCCAACTGCTTCTGCCTATGGTTGTCGCTCATAGTTTTTTGAAGATTGAAAAAAACACCTTAAAGAGCTTCAAGGTACCCACATCCCCACTGGGTCCTCATTGCCGCTTTACACCCCCCATAGCTATTAGCAAAACCAGCAAAGGGCTCTATGGCAGGTTCTATGTCAACTTAAAGACAAACAAATTCATAAAGACCCTACAATTCACCATACGTGACCCTATGTATACTAGCTCCGGATTGCCGCCCCACTGTTCTCCCAGATATTTTGCCTTCCAGAGTACATTCCATTCCAGGGTCTTTCTCAGCGCCAGCTGAACCTATTGAGCTGCCTGAGGCTGCCCATTAGTACCGCCCTCTGCACAGCTCCCTCAAATCCCATGCAAACCTTACCTGGCTCCTTCCTCTGCACGGGCCCTTTAAATTAAGCAGAAAATGGGGAGCACACTGGAATTGGTCCCAGTGTGCTTTGCACTTCCTGCTTTGTTTAAAGAGCCCGCTTGGAGAGGAAGGAAGCTGGAGGAAGCTCTGCTGCCACCCTCTCTTCTTTTCTTTCCACACTTGATTGTACCATGCACTGTTCCTCTTCTTTTCTCTGTGTGCAGACACGTAGTTGGAGTCCTCCTTGCCAGAGTGCTCTGTCCGCACTCTGGCCCATCTGCACCCCTGCCAAACAGAGTGAGAGCATCGAAACGGAGGCCACTGCAACACTCCCGTTGCTGATCTCATCACTACTCCTCACATAAACAGGGACTCCAGGGTTACTCCATCTCTGTGGAAGGAGTTATTTGATGTTAGAAGCATTGAAAGCCATTGCTTCAGAGGAACATCAATATCAAAGGGGACAGGGAGATCCCTCTTCTGACAACTGGACTAATGCCTTGAGCAGGAGCAACATTCCAGGTTTCAGCAAGGGAAGTAAAAGATATTTCAGTGGAGCAAACAAGATTTATAGCAGGATTCAAAGAAATCGCTAGCGCATGTCTGAGGAGGAGACCCATTGCAAGTCGGGAGGCTTATGTGGGGGTAAGGGGATTTAAATCCCTTTTCCCTGCTGAAGCCTCCCAATCTGCCTCCCTGCTGGATACAGCATGCCTGTTTTTGGCATGGCTGCACCTGCAGGGGGGAGGAGGATAGGACTGGGCTATGTATAAAAGTTGTTGTTGTTGTTTAAGTCTCTGCCTGTGATAGCCAGGATGAGTGGAAACACAGGGAGACAGGAAAGGATCACGGTAACAGCCCCCACCACCTGATCTATGTGTGTTCCTTTGAATGTCTGCATAGTTAAAGCATGTACATGTGTGGGGCTCTCTCCATGTAACTGGGAATCCTGAAAGACAGGGTTCTCGATTGCAGAGAGAGAACTCTCTGTGTGTACAGTTGTGTGTGCATGTGTGTGTGCGTGAGCCCCATGCAGGCATTCAAGTGAATGCATGGAGATCTCCTCTCTATACACACAACCAAGTAAGTCACACTCTGATCTGGTGGACATGGGCAAGTAGACCTGAGTGCTGTGTGCAGACGATAGTTTTTTCAAGGACTCGGAGGTGGGAATTGTGCTGCAGAGCTGAGTAGGGCAGCAGTGCACCCAGGAAAGCAAGCAGTGTTGGAGGCTGGGCTCTAGCAAGCCGTGGTGTCAGTACTGCTGCTTTGCTTCTGCTCTTCAGAATTCAGACACAACTGCTTTAGGCGCAAACTCTCTTTGCAGACTCCTAGCACTTTGCAGACTCCATAAGCTCTTTGATTTCTACAAAAACAGACTCCAAAACAAGGAAATGTTCTTTTTAAATACCAATCAGAGAAAACAGACTTTCTTTCATTTCCAGGCCTTATTTATGCTATATTTCATTCGGTGACCTTCTGGGATACAAGGGCATTGTAAACCATGTATCAGAATGGAAAATTCATTAAGACACAATAGTTAATTGGAAAGATGTCAGAGCAAATTCTGCTTGCATCGTAAGCTGCTTCCCCCTCCCCCCCCAGTTTTGAGGAATTGGCTTCCCTATTGAAAATGGGAATTGAATCACATATATCAAGAAAAAGTCCATTGTGTTTAGTTCTATGGCTGTAATCCAGAGAAGTGCATAGGCAAATCGGGGTGTGTGTGTGTGTGTGTGTGTGTGTGTGTGTGTGTGTGTGTGTGCTCTCCCCAGTAAAAGAAACAAACCACATTCCCTAGACCTCCATCACAGTGGAGTGGGTCAGGGGCTGCCTTTGGGGGGATAAAAAGGGAAAACGCCACGTTGCGCGTATAAGGTGTGTAATGAAAGGATTTGGCAGCTTGTGGTCTGTAGGCTTCCTCTCCTATTCATTTGAGCATAAGAACATTTGAAAGCTGCCACATACTGAGTCAGACCGTTGGTCTATGGAGCCCAGTACTGTGGACTCTGACTGGCAGTAACTCTTTAAAGAGGTCTTTCCTAGCAGTAGTGTTGCCTGGGGGGGGGGCTTGCGACCAGTGCGGGTCGCACCAGGCACAACGCTCCATGGTGGGCGACACCAGAGGCCCCCAGAGGCCAGAGCAGCAAACGGAGCTCTGCGTTTGCACGGTTTGAATCAGGATGGCAGCTTCATATGCGCATCTTCTTTTTCCCCAGTTGCGTTGGTTTGTCTAGCAGCATGTTGTATGATCAACAACATCACATGGGATGGGAAGCCCCTAAACGCCCATTAGGTTTATACAAATTATAAATAAGATAATTAGGAAAAACAATGGTTTCGTATCTCCTTGCTGTTAGTAAAAATCCTCCCCAACTTAAGTGCCTACTTTCCAGAGGAAAGGTAGAGCGAGATTTTTGAAACGAAGAAACGTAGCAACAGGATAGGAAAAACTAAACTGCGAAGTACGAAAATTACTCATCATCATCAACCCAGAATGTCTCATGACCCTCTGAAACTGCACAGCAGTTAAAGTGAGAAACATTCTGAAACATTATCTGTGAGTTTGCATAAATCCCCCTTTATTTCCTCATGAAGTATTCTCTCTCTCTCTCTCTCTTTTTCTTTTCCCCGTGCTAGGAGTCTTATGAAACTGAAATGTCAAGTGAGGGTTGCTTTATATCGTGTTCTGTCAATCAAACAAACGGAGGCTTTATGCATCTGTTGCTAGTATATTGGTACTTTTTGAAGAGTGTTTCGGTGGGAGTGAGAATAAATAAAGATCCTTCAGGCACTTTCTCATTTATGGATGAGGAATCAAAGCAGTCTGAAACTTCATTTTCAGCCTGATACCCTGAAGATTGTTGGCTGATAATTCTGGATGGAACAGCTTATCTGGGAGGATTAGGAAGAACATGGGCTTCCTATTACTGCTGGCTTCAGCCTATTCAGCCGCACAGACTTTGTCACACAGTATCTGTGCCTTTACATATGTCACTAATCTTATCTATATCTTTTCAGCTCCTTCTGTTGGAGCTGTGCTTCCCTGCACCTAAACCTCCCATTCCTTCATTACACTGGCTGTATAGGCATTAGCCTCCCCTTAACAGACTTTTCTGTACCATGTCATTCAGAAAGCGCTCATAATGCAAAGCTGTAGCCTTCACAACAAGGTAATGGGTGTGCTTTATCTCGGGGCCTGCAGGTCACACACCAGTATATTAAACGCAAGCTCTCTCTCTCTCTCTGTTTTTACTCCTCCAAAATCTCACCTTTAAACCCCCCTCACCAAAATCTGATCAGTAAAATGAATTACAGGGCCTTGAAGAAAGCCAGGGGTAATCTAGTTCAATTCAAGCACTCTAGTTGGATCCTCCACATTATAAACTCACTAGGGAGGTTATGGGATTGTCTTCCTTGGAGGTTCTTTTTTCTTTAGGTTGTAGAAATAAATATCTTCCCAAAGAGGTTAGGTGTATGAGATATCCTAACTTTAAACTTCTAGGGGTAGCTATGTTCAGCTGCAGAAAAGACCTTGTAGCACCTTAAAGTCTAACCAATTTATTTCAGCATAAACGTACCTGGACTATAGCCTATTTCATCAGATGCATCTGATCTGACATCATCAAGTGCATCTGATGAAGTGGACTGTAGTCCATGAAAGTTTATGTTGAAATATACTGATGGGTGCTACAAGACTGTTGTGTTTCCTGACTTTAAGCAGGTGGTTGGACTAGAGATCAGTGGTTTATAGACATTGTACGGTCGTTGAACTCTTTCCATATTGACTTGATTGCTGAGGAAGACCCACCTGTACATTGCCACAGAACCTCTATGTGTTTCAGAGTACACACTTAGTTCACTCGGCCTCACCATCACCATGGGTGAGCTGATGGCGTGCCCTAGACAGGAGCATGCAAGAAAGAAAGTTGTTTCATGTCTCTGTTAATTTTTGTATCTAAAGATTTTATCCATGCATGTCTGCGTGGGTTGATGGCTATCATGTTCATTTTGTCATGACATTTGCCCATTTAGCAGAGATGGTTGCTGATCATCCCGTGTGCGTCTCATTTCAAGCTTATCTTTCTCCATGAAGTTGTGTATCTGTGAACAGAATCACATGGAGACATTGACGGTGCAATCCACCGTAAACTTAGAGCGGCGGAGTGAGCGCTCTGCCGCTCTAAGCCATCACAAATGTACCATAAAGCATGTTTGCAATGACTCGTGAGTAAGGATCGCTGGTGCAGAGGTCGGCAGCCTTCACTCCTGCGTTGGACTGTCCCTGCAGCTGCTGGAGAAGGTAAGGGAAGTACTGGCGGGGGCAGTCTGGGCGGTGAGGGATGCCAACGGTTGGCCGAGCCAGCCCGGGAGGGGGTGGGGATGGCAGCTGCTATATCCTTGTCCCCTCCCGGGCTGGCACAGCCTTTACACGGCCTCTTCGGACTTCAGCCAAATAGCTGGCGGAAATCCAAGGAGGCCCATTGAGGCCTCCCCGTGCTACACTGGGGGAAGGGGACATTCGTCCCCTTCCCCGCGTAGACCTCTGGGCCAATCATGATCGGTCCAGAATGGGGATAGGATCCAACAGGCGGCCCTGGGGCCACCCGCAGATCTTTAGTCAGGATTGCGCTGTAAGTGTGGTATGAACCAGCTTCATGTTTCTTTATGCAAATATGGATCACAGAATGAGGGCATCAAATAAAACAGACCAGTCCTATAGCCATTCAGGTTCTAATATCCCTGAAGCAGAGAGTCACCGTGGTGCAAGTTAGAATTACTAGATTTGGTGCTGGGCAGGGCTCTTGTGCTTTTAATAGATGCTTAGGAAGGAGACTTTCAGCAGGTGCATCATAGTGAGAAAAGCACCATCCGCTGAAGTTCTCTTTTTATATAGCAAAGGCCCAAGAGCTCTGTTTCGTACTGCATCTGGCAGGATTAGGCAGAAATGCAGTAAGCGATGCTTGCAGAACACAAAACTGCCTTAGGCTGCAATCCTGTGCACACTTACCTGGAAGTAAGCCCCATGAACACAGAGTGCATTTGTACAGGATTGCATGATTAGTAAAATAGAGCTGTGTGACTTATTGAAGCTAAGATAACAAGTTCTTTCCACCACCAGATGCTACAGAGAGTCACAAAAAATGTACTATTGGAAGAGCAACAGCATGCAAGCTAGATTTGCATAACAACAGTGGGTGTGAGTATATGTGTTCATCCCTACCAGTAGGAGGAGCAGTCACCTATTCAGTTCCCGCAGGAGGCCCATCTAGCCCCTTCACTTTCACTTTTTAAAAAGTAGTGAAGACCATCTTGATCAGGCAGGCTTTCTCAATAGCTTCTTTTTCCTGTGCTGTTGTTTTATGTCACCCTGTCTAAGTGGCCATGACCAGTTGTTTCTCTTGCTCATATTGTTCATTCAGTATGTAAATAAGGTTGTAATCCTATGCACACTTACCTGGGAGTAAGGGCCACTGTACTCAATTGTACTAACCCCTGAGTAGACATGCATAGGATTGTGCTGTAAGGCACTTTGTGTCACTCAGCTCCGCTCTGAATAAGTTGTTTTTTTTTTCTACAGCTCTGCTAACATGTACCACATGTACTGGCGTCGCTGCAGTGGGGGGCGGAGCTCTAAGTTCCGCCGTAGTCCGACCCTCCGTTACATGGGAGAACGAAGCACCCCTGCCCCCTCGCTTTTGGAGCCATTTGGAGCGTTGCTTTCACCGACTTGAATGGCTCCAAAAGCGAGGGGGTAGGGGCGCTTCGTTCTCTCATGTAACGGAGGGTCGAACCACAGCGGAACTTAGAGCTCCGCCCCCCTGCAGTGACGCCAGTGACCACATGTCCTCACATGTGTCTTGCTTGGGAATCACCCCACTCCTGGGACCAATTGTCTTGCCCAAACCCAACTTCTCCTCCTAGGAGCAAGTTTGTTCCCTTTAAATAGTTTCAATCCGAAATGCTCCCTTAAATGCCCGCTTCGACTGACCAACACCTCAAATAGTTAATGCTGTGTGAAAAAAAGCCAAACTCAGATGGACAATTAACCCAAATTTATTGCTTTTACAGCAACCCTTATCTCCAACACCGTAAATTATCCCAAAGCAGAAACCCTTCTGCTAAACAGTCCACCCAACAGGCTATCTCCCCCAAACCGGGCTCTTTCAGCTGGCGTCCAGGCAGGCAGCAGACTGGTTTCTTCCTTTCTCCGTCGGCTTCCTCCAGTCTCTGGTCCAAAGTCACCAGCTCAGCAGTCCTTCGGCTTCACAGAGCGTCCCGTAGCTCCTCCAGCTCCTTCCAGCGTGGCAGCAGCGTCCCGTCCTCTGGCAAAGTCCTTCAGCAAGCTAGGAGGCTTTCAGCAAGCCAGGATCCAAGAGCAGCAAGCCAGTCCTCAGCAAGAAGAAAAGTCCTGCTGCAATCTTGCTGCTTTTATACTCTTAAGTTCCAATTAGTGCTAATTGGGGGCAGCTGCGAGCCACACCCATTGCACTCAAAGTCCCAGCTTCTTCCTCATTAGTAGCAACACCTACGCCCAATTGCTTTCAGGTGTGCTTCCACCCACGCAGTCCTGGGTGTTGACCCTTTGCTGCCCAGTCCTGTCAAAGTCCTGTCAAAGTCCAAGTCTTCATCTGTTAACTCCTTGCTGCCCGGATCTGTCAACAAGGGTCCACTGCTGACACCACATTTGGCTCCTGCCAGTCTGCTGGATCTTCTTCCACTACAACATGATAATGTTTCTTGATAATTTTGCATAGTCACCCTGAGCAATCAATCATTTTCATTTATGACCAGCATCCAGTAGATATAATAATAGATTTTCAATATCTCAGCTTTGTCTTGGATTCACTGAAGGCCATCAAGGAACATCTCAGCCTCTCTTCTTCATCATTTTGTTGTGAGGTTGAATGAAATCTAGTCTGTTTGCAATGCCCAGTACAAATCTAAATACAAACAAACTTCACTCCCTGTTTTAGGCTGCCCTTTTCTATGGTAGTTGGCTTTGAACAAAACTGTCTACCCATCTGCTATTACGAGATCAGAGGGAGAATCTTTCCATGGTTGGAATCAACTGGGTTTAGAAAGGTCTAGACCAGGGTAGTCAACCTTCCACTATTAGGGCCTCCGTGTTCTTAAGAGTTGTGTAGAAGACAGAATCTAGGCAGCTGCAATTGCTGATGGTGCTGCTAAAGCAGCTGCACCTGCTGAAATGCCCTCACCTATACAACCAGGTCCAGGAGCACTCATGTTGAAAGGTTGGCCACCCCTGGTCTAGACCAATTAATGAGACACTGGAAAATTAGTGGGCATGAATCCCTTTTTTGAAGACTGACTCTCAGTCCGTTGAAGTGTCAACAGGAACATTTGTTGTGCATTGTTAAGTACTGTCACTATAGAATCCCAAACAACCTGTGTGTTAGAGACATGATATTATGCTAAACAGACTGTTTCAAGAGCAGCCTTGTAGGTGCTCATGTACCTATTTCTGGCATTGCAACATGATTGCAGTGGCAATGCACAGACAGAGATTTCTTACTCTGTTTCATCACATGGCCTTGTAGCTGGCTTGCTATTACTATATAAATGTTAATGAAGAACAATGCTCAGTTCCACATCCTGAAAATTTGACAAGGTAGTATAGCTCATTAGTGTAGACCCCCCCCCCCCGATTTGAAGTTCAGTTATTCAAAACTCTCATGTATATGAATTCACTGTGCATGCCCTATGTAACCCCTATTAGTGTAACACTATATAAATAGCATGCCCGCTTATCTGAATATTTATCTGAATTCTTCAGAGGTTCCCCAGGCCAGTTGGATAAATGAGATTGCACTGTTAACAGGGAATTCAATCATCTCTCTATACTGTTAATTCTAATCACTATATAAAAAAAATCCTTCATGGTTTTACTGTCCTAGATTTTTTCTTCTTATACTGCAGAGTTATTAGGGGGCTGTATCATATCTGTTCCCTCAAGGTTGAAACAATAAGCTTTACCTGAAACTGACAATCGTAATTTTTCTTCTTCATATATGAATCCCTTGAATGTCATGGTTTGCTCGTCCTGCAATAATCAGCCCAGTCAGGGCCACGTCATTTAACACAGACCCATATTTTACTCTATGACAAGCAGAAGCAACAACCAGCATAGCCTCTATCCCAAAGCCTTGTGCATGTTGCTGACTTATGTTATGGGGACAGATACCAAACACCATGCTTTTGCCTGCTTGCTTAATAAAGAATCTCCATGCTGGAGACTTTGGGAAATTTGGTCAACCCTACGGGGGGGGGGGGAGTGGGATATAAATCCAAACAACAACAACAACAACAACAACAACAACAACAACAACAACAACAACAACAACAATAATAATAATAATAATAATAATAATAATAATAATGGGCAGTTTTCTTGACTCTCTGAAGGAATGTAAAGATTCTAAAAGCATGTCACTCCAGAATTGGCAGGGAACTGTCCATGGAATAGTTATGGTCAATCCCACAGACAAAAAGAAGATAACAGCGCAATCCTAACTAACTTTCTAGCGCCGGTGCAGCCACAATGCAGCCCCATGGTAAGGGAACAAATGTTCCCTCATCTTGAAGAAGCCTCCGTGACTGCCTGCCCCTGCACTGCAAAATGCAGTGTGTGCCCTGTTAGCACGGCTACACCGGTGCTGGAAAGTTAGTTAGGATTGCACTGTAGATTACAGATACTTGTATCAGTGGCCAGGCACCCAGGGCAGAGATGACATCATGTCACTTCTAGGTTCTCACCACTTCCTCCTCTTCTTGTTCCTGCCTGGAGCCTCCAAACTTTGGAGGAGGAGGCAGAGGAGGAGGCAGCAACTTTGTGATCTGGCTGCTGTCACCCTTCCTTTTCCCTTGGAGGCTATGGCCAGGAACATAAAGAGGAGGAGGTGGTGCTGGCTTTGCAATCTGACTGGTGCCCCCTTTTCCCTTGAAGGCTTCGGTCAGGAACACAAAGAGCAGGCAGCAGCAGCTCCATGATCTGGCTGCCCCCCCCAAGGAAGGGGGGGGCAGCCAGATCGCAAAGCCTCTGCCACCGCTGCCTCTTTATGCTCCTGCCTGGGTTATTTTTAATGTTGAGCTCGGAGTGTCTGCTTCTTTGCTCCACTTTGAGTTCTGCAGTGAACCTAACCACTGCAGAATTCAGAGCGGAGCAAAGAAGCAACTGGACGGAGTCGACAGGGCTTGTTGGAGCAGAGCTCAGCTGAGACACTTCTTCACTCTGCTCCGAGTTCTGCAGCACCAGCATCTGGGCTTGGAGCAGCCAAAGAATGTGCAAGCATAGAGGTGACCACAGCTGGTGCTGCTGCTGCTTCTCCCATCACTGCCATCTTGGCTGGGCCTCACATGGCACCCCCTTCTGACCTGGTACCCAGGGTGGACCAGCCCCCAGCCCCCCACTTGCTATGCCACTGACTTGTATTCTAAAATGTACACGCTGCTTTAGGGGCAAACAAGGCTCCCTAGAGGGGGCAATCAAGGCTCCTAACCTGCGACCCATCCTGTGTGGCCTCCGCGACCCACCAAGTGGGTCACGACCCACACTTGTCTTTGTGCAGCTGTGCACAGCTGTAAGCTCTTATGGCATTAATCACTTGCAGACGAGTACCTGCACAAAGAAAAGGTGGTAGACGAGTGAGTGGCTCTCATAGTTGGAGATTCACTCTGCATCTCTCTTCTCCAAACTGTGCCTCTTTTGAAAGGCCAGGCAGCTACACAGCTGCATCTTGTCCACTGCTGGACCACAACCCCAGCCACCTCCACTTTCCACAAAGTTGGGCCAGACCAGGAAATGCCACATGGTTACCATGGCAGCAGAGGGCTAACTACCATACTGCCATACTGTCCACTGGTTGAAAAGTTCTGCATTAAACACATAGCTTGGTTCCACATGTATATTTTTGCTAGCTTAACTAGCCACTGTAGTACGGGGGGGGGGGTGTAGATTTGGTGGGGGAGGTCAGATGAGGCCCTACACCAGCTATTATTTTCCCCAGGAGGGAAGCCCTCCTTGGTGCCAAGGAGCATTTTCCTTCCTAGACAAGTAGGCATGGGGAAGGCAGCAAATACCAGCCCTTCCCTGTGTTAAATGTTATTATTATTATTTATTGAGGAAAAAAAAACAAATCTGTCAGCCCTAATAATGAGCTTAACGTGATGTGCAGCTTGGCCCTCAGATTAACTTCAATTAGTCTTTCTTCATGGTAATGTTTTGAACCTAACCCCAGAAACGTTTGCAGTTAAAAAAAAAATCTTTTCACTTCTAGTGGATCAAAAGAGTATGTGATTCATTTGGGTCAACAAACTCAATGAGCCAAGAATGTCTAAAATTTAAACTTAAAGCATGCGTAAATTGCTTTGGCACAATCTACTCTTCAGTTCTCTTGAGCAAGCCCTACTGAAATGAATGGGAAATGTTGCTTGCGGGTGAGATAATCAGTGACTGCATCAATCATCTTTCTCTGGGGTATGGATTGAGCTTTTGAGTGAAAGGAACCATGTGTCCAGCACCAGTCTGCGCACAACATTTCTCTTTCATTGAGAGATTCACACATGGAGACATGCTTCTGTATACATATAGCTGGATTGAGAAGGACATTTTTAGTATGTGTCCTATAGATGGAACCCGATCATTTAATGGACACAGCAGACCATAGTGTGACATGCACTGACCCTTTCTTAATGTAAAAGCCATGCCAAGGCTCAATGACCAGTTTTGCCACATCCCTAGCAAAGATGTGCATTCACACCCACCCACTCACACCCACTCACTTCCAAAGGTCGATTTGAGTGGCGTTCTGCTCCGATTTGAGTGGAGTTCTGCTCCAAGTAGCAGTTACAAAAAAGAGACAGGGTGAGTCCAACAGACTTCCAAAACTGTGTCTTGTTATCAATTCTTCCAAATATGTCCCGATAATAAAACAGGAAATCAATTCAGACATAAGCAAGGGCTGCAGTGATTTTATCATCCCCTTGTATCCATTCCAGTTTTTCATTAATGTTTTGCCAAAGTGGATATTTATTTCTTTCCCCTTAAGAATTTCTTTCAAAAAGCATTTGCTGTATATTTCTTTAATGGCAACTATTATGATACCCTCTTGCATAGTCCTCTAGTCTGTCATTAAGAACAACGACTAGCTGCATTTAGGAGGGAGAAAAACACTTAGAGAATTCATTTGAGGAAGGAAAAGCCTATACAAATAGATTTTAAATCAAGAAAATTGGTGCGGAAACAAGGAGTAGGAAGTTTGGGAGGAGAACTTGGGAATTAGGGAGCTGATTGGCAACTCGCATGCAAAGCACAGGCCAGGTTGTAGGAGATGATCACACGGGACCCATCATATACACGTGTTTGTTTTGCTGCATGTATTGTTTTTCTGTATTGTGCAGGCACATGACTTTCATGCAGTTTCACAGATTTTCATAGGCAGTTTTCATACCTTTTCCTATCCAGGGGTGTTAAATGTCGCAGCCCTGAAGACAATTGAAAAAAATATATATCATGGGCTGTTTTGCAAGTTTCAGAATTAATAAATACACCACATGTACATTGGACATGCTAGAAGAAGCACTGGTGCAGGAAGGCTTTATTGGACGTATGGTCTTTGGTACATACTCAGGAGACACATAGTAGGTGCAATGCAGCTGCTAAGGTTTTAACCTGTGAAAACGGCCACTAAAAGACAGTACACAAATGTATGGAGTAGTTGCTCGTACCTTCAAGTGCTTGCCATAGTGAAGCGTGCTCTGCATTTGACTTTGTTTTCAAAAGCTATTGCACTTATATTCCACTATCAACCCTTTTAATCTCACAGCACAAGACAGAACATTGCCAAATACAGGTAGCATCTGAAAAATGTTTTTGGGGTGTTCAGAAAGTCTAAGCTTATGGTGGTGTAGTGGTTTGGAAGTCGGACATAGACCTGGAAGATCCAGGTTCAAATCCCCACTCAGCCACGAAGCTTCCTGGGTGACCTTGGGCCAGTCACTATCTCTCAGCCCCACCTACCTCACAGGGTTGTTGTGAGGACAAAAGGAGGGGAGGAAATATGTACACCACTCTGAGCTCCTTGGAGGAAGGGCGGTATAAAAATTTGAAAAATAAAAATAAATAAATAAATGAGCATCAAGAGGACGGGGTCATGAGCTTGCAGGAGGTCTTTGACTGGGAATCTACGTAGGGGATAACTGTGCCATCATCCAGCTCTGACCGAAGGACAGAAATTCAAGGGATATCCTGGCCACACCCATCAAGGAAGTGCCCCTCTTGAGCAGGACAGGTGATACTTTCATATCTCAGTCAAAGCTTGCCCATTCATCTGAACAAGGAAACCGATTCTTGCTGGACATTAACAGCTGTCACCTTACACCCCTTTGTCTCAACCCGAGTCTAGGCTATGGGTCTCTAACACAACACCTTCACATCTGCTCACTGAAATACAGGTCCAATGGCCTTGTAATATAGGCCTGACACTGAAGGCACCAGCAAGCTGTTTATGTACAACTGCATTGCCATGCTCATTTTCGTAAGTGCTCGTGATGGCCACTGGCGTTGCTGAAGGTGGGGTGGAATGCTAAGTTCCACACCACTCTGACCCTCCGTTACTCCGGTGCACGAGGCGGCCCCGCCCCCTCGCCTTCGAAGCCATTTCAGGCGGTGAAAGCAACGCGCAGGAGACTCCCTGCACGCTGCTTTCACCGCCTTGAATTGCTCCGAAGGCGAGGGGGCGGGGCCGCCTCGTGCACCGGAGTAACGGCGAGTCGGACCATGGCAGAACGTAGAGCTCCGCCCCACCTTCAGCAACGCTACTGGTGATGGCGACTGTGTTTGCAAGAGCGTGTCTCAGTACCAGATTTTATGAAGATGAGGGGCACAGGCCAGGTTACTAAAGTTAGCATGCATGGCAACATATCGGAGCACCTGCAAGCTTATCTGACTGGTCCATCTCTCCCATCTAAGTTCCATTTTGAAGATAATACCAGCTGTGCTAAAACAGGATGCACAACTCACTGCTGCTTCCTCTCCCCTCTCTCACACCTACAGAAGGCACTCCAAGTTTATTTTCTACTCCTTTGTTTTTGAAAAACAGAACACTCGCTAGAACCAGATTTTACATCTATCTAAACATCTATTTGACCTTGAAAATGTTGACCTGAAGAAGTATCCTCTGAACTCAAAAGTTCAGAGCATTTTAAACATTAGTGGTTCAAATCAGGGCCAGCCCCTCAATGAGGCAGATTGAGAAAGTTGTCTCAGGCAGGACTCCGCAGTACAGCCCTAACCCGGATAGGATTGGGCTGTTAGTCTATCAAACAGCATGAAGTTCACTCTGCGAAATGGAAAAATGGTGATCAGGCAACACTTATCTGCATGTCACACAGGGCCAGCTCATCCATGACACCAACTGAAGCGGTTGCCTCAGGCAGCAGATTGGTGGGGGGGGCACTTCCACCCTTCCACTCTCTGGATTGAAAAAAGAAAAGGGGGACAGGGTAGAAGTGTGGGCAAGAGCAGACTACTGGGCTAGAGTGGTGGAGGAGCAGAAGCTGGCACATCACCAGGTGAGGAGGGCAGTGTTTTTAATGCCACCTCAGGCATCAGAATGTCTTGAGCCAGTCCTGGCATGTCACACAGGGTGACCAGATACGTTGGAGGACAAGGTGCCTATACCTTTAAGCATTGTATAGAAGTGGGAATTTTGGCAGGTGCAGCTCATCATGGAAGGGTGCAAAAAGCTGCGCCTGCCAAAATTCCCTCTTCTATATGATGGTTAAAGGTATAGGCACGTTGTCCTCCATCGTATCTGGTCACCCTGATGTCACACCACACGGCGCAAACGTTTATGGTCCAGTTTATGGAATTTTCTGTGACAAAATGAAAATTCAGCCTGCCAAATATTGGTGGGAAGCAGACGCCCATGGTGTGCGTGATAAGCCCACAGCAGCTCTGAGAAAAAGAGATCCGCGTATGTTTTAAAGAGTAGTTAGAATTTAAAATAGGCTTGTGAGCCAGGTGGAGGTGAAAGAAATAGCTAAAATGGTGACTGGTGTACTCTTTTTGTTGTTGTTGCTGTTATCTCAACAGCTAAATGCTTGCACTTATCATTTCACTCATGTGGAAAATAGTTCTTAGGAAGTTACAGGATAGAGCCACTCTAGTGGCGATAAATAGAGATCCCCAACAAAGATTAGTCAGTGTTTTGCTCTCAAGCTTCAACTGGCTAGACCAGGATTTGGCTTGATTGGGAATTCAGTTTGTCAGATTCACTCACCTGAGAGTTATAGAATTAAATGGTCTTATGATGTGGCAAGACAAGAACCATTATTCTTGCCTTGCTCACAGTCTCATGGAAAGCGTCCAATTCTCTCCCCTAGTTTGGACATCTCCCATCTGTGCTTTTGCAAATACAGTCCTTAAGACACATTGCTTACTTGCACTCACCCTGCTATCTTTCTCGTATTGTTGTTCTATGGACTAATTTTCCAATTCAGCAAGCTCCAGGATTCATTTGTCTTCCAGAAAATCTAAGCAAGTACAGATCCTGCTTGTATCCCCTAATTATCCTCAGTGTACAATACTCTGCCCCACATAGTGACTTCAGGTGGGATTTGCTTCTTATCTCACAACAATTGGTCTTGATTCTTCAGCATATGAAGAGTCTAAATTCTGATATGCAGAGTCTAAATTCTAATCACTGTAAAAGAAACATGGGACCTCGGGGTCAGGAGAACCACTGTGATCCATTTTGATTGACCTACACTTAGGTCTGGATCAACGTGAATGGATTGTACAGGTTTTTCAAGTTTGGATTGTACAGGTTTGGATTTTTCGAGAATGGATTGTACAAGTTTTTTGCACTTTCCAGTTCCCCTTTTTCCCCAATGTACATCCCCAAACAGATGCCCTGGCAATGACTCTAGTTTCTTCCTATCCATCTATGTATCAACTGGGCAGAGTGTCCCTAGATGAGTTTGCCTTAACAAAAAGTGTGTTGACTTTTGTTTTGTTAAAGGTTCTGCAAAGCTCGCACGGCATAAGCAGTTTTTACTAAGGCACCACAGTGCAGGTTGTTAACGAAAATCTGGAACTCTGGTGATAATGTGTATATTCGTTCAGTGTAAATGACTAAGTTCAAAAAAACATGCAATGAATCATGGTTGCAAGGCCAGACTTGCTTTGATTAACTACACTGGTATAATGAAATCCAACAGAGCAATCACTGAAACATTTAGTTCCAAATGTAAATCTTCTTGAACTCAGGGGGGAAAAGCATGTTAAGGAATGAGAGGTGGCATATAATAAAGCCATATTTCACATAATGAAAGTGGAGGCAGTTGTAAAGGGGAAAAAAAGAATGTTTAAAAGTTGCTGTACTGTGTTTGGCAAGCAAAAATGGGTTATTTTAAATGTGTCAATCATGATAATCCAACATATTTTTAATCTAAAGGTCAATAGAAACGGTTTCTACAGTGGTTACAATAGTTATACCAAATATGAAAGCAAGCATTTATAAGATGGTTTTGAGTATTAATACATCTACACAATGTGTCTTGGAGAATTAATCTCAGCATTACATTGAAGGGCAGAGATTTATCTAGGTAAGAGAATTTTATTAAAAATGTACCAATATAACCTGTGCCACTTTCGTTTCAACAAGCCTCCAGTGCTGAATTTGCTGTACTGCAAGCATGGTGGGAGTGGGGATGGTGAACATTTCTATCAAGACCTGGTACCTGCTTTGTCTCAGTGAACCCAGGAGCAAATTGCTTCAAAAATCAGAGCATGAAGGTTTCTTGAAATGGTTACTGGTTGTACCTATGATCTTTCTTCCTTTAGGACATTGGAGCAATGCTGCTACTCATGTTAATCATGTGCTATGGATAGTCTAGTTCCAAAGAGATTGTCCTCAATGTCTGAATGCAAATAGGGCTGCAATCCTATACACACTTACCTGGGAGTAAGTCTCATTGAACTCAATGGGATTTACATCTAAGTAGACAGGCATAGGCTGGCGCGGTATGCTTAGTACTCTTTTTTTAATTAAATATCAAAATAGGTAGACAATACACAACATTTGTCATACATACAAAATATAGCCATCAGAAAAACTACACAAAATTGACTTTGATCAGAAATATCTTTTAAAATGACATGTTAACAAAAAAAGAGATAATATTCGCATCAGAAAAAGTAAAACAACGCACTGCGTCAGTTTGGACAATATATTTTCAACCGCCCCCTGCTCTACGCAGTTAGAAGAGGACATGCCACAAGCACACATGTCCTGCCCCCTTTGGTATGCTATGGTATTGCCTGATCATGGAAGGGTTATTCCATTCAAACGTCCTCTCTACACATGCTTTTTTCTATTTAACTCCCATGTGGAGGGATGAATTTAGCAGGACATTCCAGGCATTGGAAGTAGGAAAGTAGAATAAGTGGAAAATAGGAGATGTTATGTGTCGACAGCAATGTTGGAAGAGTGAAGTGCTGGGGAGGGATATGGTGGAAAATAAATATAGAAAGCTACGATGAGATAAAATCATGGAGAACTTTAAAGATAAGACAAGGGGTTTGTGTTGGGCAAGGAGTGTCAAGGGATTCCTTTGAAGGGATTTGAGGCAAGGCATCATATGAGCTGAACAGCAGGAGAGGTGATGGATTTTAACATTTAGTTCTGGACCAATGTGTAACAAGCGAAGTCCCAACTGTGTGGACGTATGCAGATATTTCTTTTGATGGCATGCCAAGCCTGAACAAGTAGTATTCTTAGAATGAACATTTTTTTCCTGAATTAATATCCTTGATGCAAAGATATTCATTTTAAGCAGCAGCTCTTCTGTTACAAGTTCTTTTTGTCGTGGTGCACTATTACAGGAGATATAGGAAAGGCTAAAAACACACAAAAAAAATCTACCCAGTGTTCAGCCTATTTGCTTGAATCTTTATGCGACTGCTTTTAAAACAAGAACTCTAAAACTGAACAGTGGAATTTAGATTACACATTAAAGAACTTGACTTTTAAGACTATTTAAAAGACCTTTTGACCACTCAGGAAATCACATTTGAAAACTCTTGAAACTGCAGTAAGGAATGACATGAGATTTTTCAAGTTTTTGTTGCCAAGAGAAATTCAGCTGTTTCATAAAAAGAATGCCAGGCTATAAAACTTGCTTTACTTCAAGGTACATTGGATCCATGGTTCCCCACTCCATGGGAAGGAAAAATAACAGGCCACTGAAAACCATGAAGCAAAACAATGTACAGCACAATCCGATGCATGTTTACTCCAAAGTAAGTCACACTGTGTTCAATGGGCTTACTCCCAGGAAAGTGTGCATAGGAGGATTGCAGCCTTACTCTCCAGTGACTTAGCAGGAAGAATATCTCCTCTATTCCCTTTTGGTTGTACAGAAGAGCTGGACTAGGTGGGGTGGAAGAAAGACAGGCATTAACCACCACCACCACCACCACCACCTGTATTTCTCTCTAAGTACAAAAGAGAACACGTTGCACCTTAACGTTTTGTGCGAACATGCAGCAGGCCACAGAAAGGGGGTATTGCTCAGTGGTAGAACCACATGTATTGTGTGCTGAAGGCCTCAAGTTAAACTCCAGGGAAAGCCCCCCCCCCCCTGCCTGAAGCACTCACTCACTCACTCACTCACATGATCTTAATCCTTTGTTGCAGTCCTAGATTTACTGGTGGCAGTGACAAAAAAAGTGGCACAAACCCAAAACAATGGCAGCTTCTCTTAAAATATGTCATTGCTCTGCTGTCAGTATAGCCAGTAACCAAGGGACTGGTGTGTGTGTGTGTGTGTGTGTGTGTGTGTGTGTGTGTGTGTGTGTGTGTGTGAGAGAGAGAGAGAGAGAGAGTGAGTGAGTGAGTGAGTGAGTGAGTGAGACTTGCATGGAGTCTTAGCAAGACAGAACTGTAAGAAACAGAAACTACAATGTGACATATCTCTCTGCCTGTTCCAGTTTCCCTCTGAAAGTCATCTGGGAACTTTCTATCTCCTGAGGGTTTTTCCCCCATTCTGATAGGAGTCCTAATTCACCATCTCTCCTCTACCATGTCTAGCATCTGTCCATTCGTGTACTGCCTGACGTATTTCCAGGATACTGCACGGTTGTTTCTGCCATTGGTCATGGCGGTATCAGCACACCTTCTTCTGCATTGCGGCAACAGCTTTCAGCCCTGGTGGTTACTAGCATGTCAGAATGTTCATCTCTGCTTCCGGGGATTCACTAGAGTCTCTTAAATCAAAGCACTTTGTTGCCATAAATTTTAAGGATGGGGAGAGATTTGTTTACAACCATTTGAGGATTCCGAGAATGTTTAGAATCAGAGCGTTAAGTAGGGTGAGAGTTCTAGCATACATTTGGATTGGTCTGATATTATGCGTATTAAATGCACACCCCAAGACTTCAGAAGGAGGGTACTACACTAGGAACACAGAGAAATATACACAAACATCCTGTGATAATAATTATAACACACAGGAAGGAATTGTTTGGACCTCTTCTGGAAGGGTGACCCAGGCACCACCAGCTGAAGTGAATGTTACAGTGACCTCTGTTGGCTGAATTTGAAAAAGCCATGCATCTTGCTTGATAGCTAGCTACTGCTTCCCGTGAACCTCAGCTGACTGGCTACTGCTTCAGCTTTGAAAAGAGAGGCCTAACAGCCCCGTTCCCCTGCCTGTATACAAGACTATTTCTTCACAATCATGATAGTCACTTTAGTTATGATTGAGGTTGTTGATAATGGACTCCACTAGAACTCACATTTCCATAAATCACATCCTGTTAACGTGAAAGCCAGGGGGATTACAGCTATTATGCATTTTCTGACATGCAGCTTGACCAGCTAATGGTGAAAATGTGTCAGCTTTCTAAAATTAAAAGAAATATAGCAAGGAGTCTAGATCAGGAGGATTGAAGCCGCAGAGATAGAGCGCAGGCAAAATGAATTACTGCTTGCCTTTCCTTTAGTGACAGCAGATTACAGCAGTAGGAGGAAAAAATACAAATCCCCACAGAATAACATATCTGTGATAAACTTCCTAGAGGCCTGACGGTGGAGTAATCTCAGATCAGGCACCTGTTTATGGGGCAAATTTAAGACACCTTCGACTCCGTAATAGAAAAACAAATCAGCACAGAAAGGAACTGCTAACCAAGTCGGGTTGTTTTCTTCCAGTCTTTCAATATGAGATTGTTCCCTGTTCCCCTTTCCCCACTCCATGGAATGACTATTCCAATACCTGCATCATCATTACACTTAAATATCCATTAATCAGAAGAGACAAATGATCATATCTTTTTCTTAAAAAAAAAACCCTGAACACTGAGACTCAGCAGAGGGGAAAAAAAGAGTCCAATAACTTTATCCGTAAAGCAGAGTGGCATAAGCAAGTATAAATCCCACTTGAGTTATCATAATGGCTGCCAAGCTAATTGAGAACACATTCACTTCTTTAACTAAATAAATTACGGTTGCAATTATATGACCTCAAGGTCACCTCCTCTAGGAGATGCCCAGCACTTGAATTAGCTATTCAGCTCTTCACAGTAAGTGGCCTTAGCCAATCACTGCCAGATAAACACTGTTGAAATATGCATTTAATTATCTTAGCCTTTTAACTTTTAAAATCTTTTCATTGCCAGCAGTTATTTGCTAATTTATTCGGGGTGGGCAAAGAAATTCAGTGCCTAGTTAGGAAGTAGTCTGAGGGTAGATTCATGCACACTGTTGTTGTTTTTTCTCGATACAAGGTGAATTGTTCAAAATCGTCTTGTGCTGAAGATCCAGTCTTGTGCAAGAATTCAAGATGTACATAGTTGCCCACCCTAATGCATCATCCTGGCTATTCTTAATGACTGTTGCTTAGAAATGACCTGATGAAATTAAGGATCCCTCTTCATCCATCAGCTCAGGATAGAGTAGGGGAACTGTAGAGCTGACACCACCACCCCTTTTATAGGAAGTCCCAGGCCCACACAAGGCCCTAATAATTCAAGTAGTTTTACACAAGATGGGTGCATTTCACCCCTTTACAGATGACTGTGATCATTCTAATCCTATGTTCGCCAACAGACTGAAACATCTATTTTCACTTACTGATTTGTTGTTCTGTTCAAGCAAGGATTCTCAAAACAATGCCAACTTTAACTAAAGAAAAAAAATACATGTAACTGATTCCTTGATGTTCTTCAGGAAAAAAAAATACACTAATCAAGTGAGATGTGCTTTTGTTCCAAATAAGATTGGCAGTCTTTGGGTCATCTGTGCTTTTGTTTTGTTTTGTTTGTGACTACTTCATGGTAGTTTAACTCCTTATGTGAGTAGCAAACTGAAGTTGCCGTATGCTTTCCAATCCAGATACTGAATCAGCTGTTTGCTTTTATTATGACTGTCATTTAAAAAGTGTGTGTGGTGGGATGAACTCTGCGTTGTAGGGACTGCTGGTGTTGTGTGTGTGTGTGTGTGTGTGTGTGTGTGTGTGTGTGTGTGTGTGTGTGTGAGTGCACGCGCAATGTGTCACAGTATACTCTGTATATATGGAGGCATCTTCCAATCCTTCCGCCATGATTCACACTCCCTATGGAAGTCTATCCACTCACTTGCTAGGGTGATGGCCAATTTTAGCTCCCATTGCAACTTTGTCCTTAAGTATGGTTGCCAGTTTCTCAAAAATGACTCCGTAACTCCAGCTTATTGCTTTTTTTCTCCAGCGGATGGGAGGCAAAAGTTAATCTCAACCCTCTACCTTTTGGCCTTGCCTTTTACTGCTGGGTCCCACCACAGTACCAGATTTTTTTTTTCAAGGGTTGACAGTTGACTTCTTTCTTAAGCAGCTGGGGTGTGTGTGTTTTGAGATGGAGAGGTGGAAGTGGTTGCGGGGGGGGGGGTCAGTGGCACTGGAAGAAGAAGGAGGCCACTGTTGCCAGGATCCTCTCCCCATTTGCTTTGAGTGGGAAGGGGATTGGAGTGCAGACTGGAGCATCTCCATCGGCAGAGGTATTGCCAGACAGGGCATGGGGATGGTGCAGGGTGTGGGACCCCGCTCCTCATTTTGCCACCCCTCCAAACTCACCACTTGATGCAAGACCTTTAGTCTGGGTCATCTGTGGGCCGGCCCTGATGGGCAAGAGTGTAATGAGATATGATTGGATGGACAATGAAGGGGGGGAAGGCCATGGAGGGCGCTGAAGGTATGAACAAGGAGTTTGTGCTGGATCTGGGAATGGACAGGATGCCAGTGAAGAGATTGAAAGGTTGTGTGTATGACGTGATTGGAGTGACAAAGGAGGTGAATTATTTTGGCCGCAGCTGGCAGTGAAGGGATCCAGACGACCCATAATTAAGGAGCCCACTGCCCATCAAACTTCCCATCATGAAGACTTACTAACGGTATAATTTATACGATGCCACATTTCTCAGATACTTTAACTTTTAGTGCAAAGATAAACTGCTGTGCTTTATTTGGACACTGAGAATGTTCTCACTCAACAATGGCTTGAGTCATCACCATGTAGTGAGAATCTATTGCACCCATGTTGTGTCTGAATGAGACAACTATTCAATGGAAGTTCTGGGTGAAGGTAAGGGGACTGATATTCTAGTGTTACTTTTACCGGGATTGCTTGTTTTAGATTCGAATCACTAATATTTTCAGAATCTAGCTCCAAGTTAAACTATTGTGAATCTGAAGAAAAAAATACAACACATTTTTTATCTGTTTATATTAGGGACAATTTGAACCTAAATTTAACACAATTTCAGAAAGGCTGCAAATGTGTTTTCTTCCCCCACTCTCCTCCTTTTAGTTTTTATGTCATTTTCATGTAAATAAACAAATCCATAATACATACATAAATTTTAATGTTGAATAAAGGACCGTAGTTCTGAATTCATTTATTTGCAGTCTAATTTCTATGAATATTAATTCCTTTAAACAGAAAAAATAAAAATAATGACACCCTGCAGAGCAGACGGCTTCATACCTCCAGGGAGAAAAATGGTTCATTCAAGAGACATTCATTATTATGCTTTCTGTGACAGGACTTGATTTCTTTTGGTAAATGATGACCATAATTAAGCAACTCATAATGAATGTTGCGATTACTAAACAGTACAATTTATATACCGTAATGTCTCTTCTCTCTGAGACTTTGCTTTTAGCGAAAGGATAAACTACAAGGGAAGGATTCAGACAATCAGACTGCTGAGCCATTCCCATGTTGTGAGAATCTACTACAACTAAATTGTCTGTGAGCCCAATCCTATTGTGTGTGTGTGTGTTCCACCGACGCAACAGCAATGAAATGGCTACCATTGCATCCGGGGGGGGGGGGGCAGTCGCAGAAGTCTCTTCTGGGTAAGGGAACATTTGGACCTGTGCTAGCGAATTCACCGGCTCATGTCCACATGGACCCGCACTACAGGATTGGGTCCGGGAAGGGGTTAGGATTTGTCAGCCACTTTCTGGACCCAATCTGCCCATTCCCCACACCATTGCCTCCCCGTTCTGACCTCCTTCCATCCCTGTTCTGCCCTCCCTCACCCCGTCCCACCTCACCTGCCAACTTACCTGCTTCGGTGGGTTCAGGGGGATCCGTCAGCATGCATGGGAAGGCTCTGGCCTTCCCGCTGGCACTCCAGCAGTGTGTACCTCTGCGCATTGCCAGAGTGCTCTTTATGACTGCCATAAGGCAGCCAGCACTGGTGGAATGCTTGTCCCACCAGCAGGGCAGCCCAATAGGACTGGGCTGTGAATGAGACTACTATTCGATGAATATCACGGGCATACACTTTCAGAAAAAAATGGGTTTTTTTCAGTTTGAGATATGATGAAATTGAATCTATCTTGTTGGATCCTACAGAGCGTAAGTGGAGAGAAGCCCTTGCAAACAAACTTCCTGACCCTTCAGTATACGAGCACCTGTGGCACCCATCCCGAAAATATGCTCCTGAGGGTTCAAGGATTGCCTGAAACCAGATGATATGGGGTGCAGAGAGCTGCAGGTGCTGCAGGCAATCCGTTCCAAGTGAATTGGCGAAAAATAGCACTCCCATTTATTCATTTAATTGATTTATTTAGCCATTTTTACCTTGCCTCTTTGCTCCTGAAGGGGCCTTCAAGGCAGCTTACAACAACAACAGCAGCAGCAGCAGCAGCAGCAGCAGATAGCATAGTAATTAAAACAATAAACATTAATCAATAATTAAAGCAAAAGCAAAACACTCATAAAAACTAGAAGAACCAACCAATCAGCCACTGAGAGCAATAAATGATTGCCTGTCTGAACCATTTCCAGATTCATCTGATGATCTGATGATTTGCAGAGGAGGGGGAGCTGCCAGGGAAAGTAGCAGGAGAGGACACAGTGAATCACACATCTACTCACCTGCTGCTTCTCCCTGCAAAACTACCTTTTTCCAGTGCCACTATGCAGCAGAGAGAGGGCAGGCTCGGACAATGTTTTAGCACCTGAACTGGCCCCATGCAATTAGCGGTGTGCATGTTCATGCTACATGCATATCCTTGTTCCTCACCTTTCTTCAGTGTTAGTTTTTTTTAATTGTGTGTGGGGTGGTTCATCCAAACCACCCCTTTATACATCCTGCTACAGTTACTTAGGTTTAGTGGCATGTGTAGAGTGTTGGTTCCGATGAACCTCCCTCCCCAGCAATTGGAAAAACTAAACGGGAAAGGAGGGGAAGAGCTAGGACGTTTGTGCAATGTGGGCATACATGTTGTTAATTGTGTGTGGCTGGTTTGGGCACTAAAGTATTCCCCTGTTAACTGGACAAGAGGCACTGTTTCAATCGGTGCTCCTCTTATATTTAGCAGGGGGAGAGTAACTGCCCCATTACACCCCAGCACAGTGTCTTTTCTGGTGGCTGTTTGCTGGTGGTGTTCTGCATCTTTTTAGATTGTGAGTCCTTTTGGGACAGGGAGCCATTTAATCATTTGATTTTGTCTGTATACCGCTTTTTGAACTTTTTGTTGAAAAGCGGTATATAAATACTGTTGTTGTTAATAATAATAATAATAATAATAATAATAATAATCTGAACTGGCCCAAGAACTGGGGGGGGGGGTTCTATTAGTTTATTTTTTAATTAAAATTTAGATCTTGCCCTCCCAAGCTAAAAACAAACCCAGGCAAAAAACAAGTAAAGCAAGAACAAAAAACAAGCATAAAAAGTAATCTTCAACACTTCTCCAAACAGTAAAGATAATAAAAACAAACATTCAACCAAATAATAACAGTGGGAAAGCAGCATAAAGAAAAAAGAAGCACAATTAGAATCCAAATTAGATATAACAGAACAGCAAAATAATACATGCAAAATTTCAACAACCAAAGGAATCCAGAATAAAACACCATTCAGTCAGTCCAAAGGCTTTTGGAACAGCCAGATTTAAACCCTGCACCAAAAGGTACCGTATATAATCCTGGGGGAGAGCATTCCATAAACCTGGAGCCATTGTGGAAAAGGCCCTTCTCAAAGCAGTTATACTTCACAGAGGTACCTAGAGCAGAGACTATAAGTTGAACAAAGTGCACAAGATGGCACCTATGAGAAAAAGTGGTCCTTAAGGTACTCCAGCCCCAAGCGGTTTAGGATTTCAAGGCTAAAGGCACCATTATGAAGTCTGCAGTCAAACTGGCAGTCAAACTGCCTAAATAAATCAATAGTGGAGGACATACTGTATTATTTCAGGGAACTTTGTTCACCATTACTAATTTTCTAATCAATGAGCCTCTGAACTCCTGTAGAATCGGGCAGCCCAATCCTAACCTGCGCCAATGTAGTGAGGCCAGCACGGCTGCGCTGCATCCTAAGTGCAGATTGAGCAGGCAGAGCCCCAGCCTGCTCAATGAGACAACTCGGATCTGTGCCTGCTAAATAGCCAGCACAATTCCAAGCTGCCTCATGTCAGGTTTTCAGGCCCGGGAAGCAGGCTAGGATTTGGAGTACACCAGCCTGGGCCCGAACCACCCCGTCTCTGTGCACCCCAACCCATTACACCCCTCTCCCGCCCTTCCCTGCCCTTCCCCTCCTCTGAAGGGCTTGGAGCAGCTCTCATCTGCCAGTGCCCCTATCTTATGTGCTGTCGCAACATGCTTTACGGCACATTTGTGACAGCACGTGCCAGCGCAGAGGCCCAGGACAGGGATATAGATATCCTGACTACAGAGAGAAGAAGGGAAAATGTAACCAACAAACTAAACAAGAAATGTTCTGTTACAAAGTGAGGCTGAAATGTCACTCGATCAAAACGATGCAATAGGTGTGTCCCAGTTGTACGTGGAGCACAAATGAATACAGAATCCAATCAAATGAATGCATGATTCAATCAATGTGGGTGTCTCCTGAGTAGGAGCCATTGGTGATGAACAGGCATAGCAAGATAAATGGAGTAAATCAATGTCCAAAGAGGGACAATTACTTTCTGTCATGAGCTAGCCATTCCCAGGATTTGTGGAGATCAAAGTAGAATGGAGAGCTTCCATGCAGGTCTTAAATGACACACACACATGCCACAATGGATGCTGACAGCCTGCACACATTATTCTTGGTGTACTAAAACATATTTTGGTGTTTGCATGAGGTTAGAAAGACCGCATTCCAGTTCCACAAGCGTACTGTGTATAATATCATCAGTAACTCCATCAAAGCATTAAACGAGATGTTCTAAATAAAATGCATTTAGGATACATTTAGAAATGTTTGCTATCCCGTGACCTTAAAGGTAAAGGTGTTGTTGTTCAGTCGTTAAGTCGTGTCCGACCCTTCGTGATCCCATGAACCATATCCCGCCAGGCCTTCCTGTCCTCCACTATCTTCAAAAAGGTATCCCCTTACAATTAAGTCCAGTCGTGTCCGACTCTAGGGTGTGGTGCTCATCTCCATTTCAAAGCCGAAGAGCCAGCGTTGTCCGAAGACGCCTCCGTGGTCATGTGGCCGGCATGACTCTCCTTGCCGCAGCGCATAGCATGCAGCTGGAACACGGAGCGCTGTTTACCTTCCCGCAAGCGGTACCTATTTATCTACTCGCATTGACATGCTTTGGAGCTGCTAGGTTGGCAGGAGCTGGCCAAGCAACGAGCGCTCACCCCGTCGCAGGAATCGAACTGCCGACCTTTCGATTGACAGCTTATGGTTCAGCGGTTTAACCCACTGCGAAGTTACACATAATTTAGGTTGAAACATCCTAGGGCTGTTCCATCACCACCAGCACACATTCGGGGAATGTGTGGAGGGAAATCAGGACTGTGCCTGCTAACTGCACCCCAATGCCTCTATGCTCAGCAGCCACACCCCTGACATCTGTGCAGTGGCATCACTAGGGGGGCAGGGGGAGGACCACACCGGGTGACACCTCTAGTGGCCAAAATTGTGAAAACTTTGTATATATGAATAATACCATTTTTTTATGCGTACGTGTATGCCAAATGCAATGAAACAAACCGTTATGAATTATCTGTATTCTCTATTTGGCCAAATTCTCTATTAATTATTATTATTTGGGTATGGCCAAATTCTCTATTAATTATTCTCTATTAATTATCTGTATTCTCTATTTGGGTATGGCCAAATAACCAGAAACAAAAAACACAACTACCTTACAGTATATAACAAAACGTGGATTTCATTAACTCAAAACAGACCAATGAGACTGATTATTCTGAGAGCTGAATTGGTTACTGATTTGTTAGGTGATCTGTACTGTTATATATAAAATAAATAAAGTTAATGGGGATAACACCATGAGTAACTGGACCAGGTGGCACCATCCCTAGTGACACCACTGACTAGGAGTGATCTGTAGAAATACATAGTCCTGCCTGATGGGCATCTTTTGTAGAACCCAGCTCAGCCCAACCTTGTTTCTCCATATTCACCTCTGGGGTCCGTCATGGGGGTGACGCGCTGAGCTCTCGCACCAGGTGACGCAAACCATAGTGAAGCCTCTGCATCTGTGCATTGGGAGAACACATAAAGGGGTCTATGCAGGTATAGTTGTACATATGCAAGGTTCCAGCACATGATTGGGAACCTCGACTGCCCCATATTCCTGATTGCATAGGGGAGCTTTACAGCTATAGGCGCAAAAGCTCTTTTTTATGCGTTCTGCTGAATGCACAGACATTGAGTGCATGACTATGTGCTGAACCCAGGGCATAGTCCACTCTTCCCCTGCACGCATGCACGCAAGCACGCACGCATGCACGCGTGCACGTTCATTGAATGTGTAGGTGTGTGTGATCAAGTGAAGGGCTGTCTTGTGAAGATTGCCAGGCCAACTCAGTCCCCAAATTTAAATATTTATTTATTAAAAAACATGTATATCCTGTCTTTCAGCCCTAAGACGAGCCCCCAAATCTGTCCAAAGTCAATTGAAAATACAATATTGAGGAATACCAAGGAAGTTATTGTCGGTCAAACTCAAGAAATGTTTAGACAGAAGAACTTGTTCTATAACCATGACATCAGCACCACCATCCTAACTGTAGGCAAACCTGAGCCTGTGATCTGAAAACAATTTATAATCAAAGCAAACAAATGAGTTGCCGTTATCACTGACAAAAGCATAGGGTGTGTGGGAGCTGGATTAGCAGTATGCATACAATGTTGGCTGCTAGCCCAAAGAATTGGGAGTTGAAGTTCCTACGATGAAAAATTTAATTGAAGATACCTCGCTCAAATGAAAAAAGGCCAAAAAAAAAAAAGTGACCCAAGATTGGAAATCTTATCTAAAACAGCAGCCAATCTTATTTGTGTTGTGCTGTTTCAGAAGAACACCAAGGAATCATTTTTTCCTTGGTGTTCCTTTCAACACCAAGGAACGCCAACAATTTTTCCTGCTAAAGTTGACATGATTGCAACAGACCCTGAATGAATAAAACAAGGAATCAGTAAGGGAAAACAGACGTTTAATTATTGCAGTGAACGTAGGATTATAACTGTAGTGCGGTGGTTCTTGCATAAAACCACATTGTTTTATGTGTGGACATTGTGTAGGTCTCATAAAAGAGACTCCCCATTCCTTCTCCCATCCATTTCAATGGCATTTAGATGTTGGTTGAAGGCACTGCTCTTTTTATAGTCTTTTAAGCTGCACGTGTGTACTAGACACAATGGGACTTACTTTTGAGTAGATATGCTTAGGCTTGTACTGCTAATGGGGTTTAGGACCCAAGGGCGTCACTAGGGGGGTGGGGGTGCGGACCACACTAGGTGACACCCCAGGGAGGGATGACACCAAAATGACTTTCTAGGTGGTATGAAAACGTACCACTGGTAGAAAATGGTTTTTTCCGATCCCCACTGTGGCTCACGCAAGTATTGCATTTCCAAAGAGGTCTCCACATCATGTGGTCTGGTCTGGTAGGGGAGAAAGTCCATGGGGGTGACACCATGAGATCTCGCCCCCGGGTGTCACCAACCCTGAGACACCCCTGTTAGGGCCACTTGGCCAGTATTTTTTTTTTTTTACTGCTGTTATAACAATGTTTAAAAACTGGTTAAAATTGTTTTTAATTTGGGTTTTTTTCTGTCGCTATTGGTTATGTTTTGATGCTAGATTTTTTTTCCCATCTGATTAAGTTTATATATTGTTGGTTTAATTACATTGAAATCTGCCTCAGATATGACATTTGAGAGGCAGGGTATAAACAAACAAACAAATGTACTCTTTGCCAACAAAAGTCTCCATGGTCATCCTTGTTCTATTGGATGCAACCACATTTATTTGGTGGTTCCCCCGCCAAGAACGGCCCCAAGACCAGAAGCCTGAGGTGGCCTGCCAAATGCCCTTACCCAGGGCCGTGTCCTGCATTCAATAAGGAAGGGGGGGTGAGAGATCTCACTGCTCTCCTCTCCTCCACACCTCCTCTTCCACTCTTCTCCCCTTTTCTTTTTTTAAATGCAGAGAGTGGAACGAGAAGTACCATGCAATCCTGCGTAGTCTTCACGTGCTGCCCTGGTGCGTTTCTGACACCGTCAGACACCGCGTTTCTGACACCCAGTGAGTAAGGACCACTGGCGCAGCAGCTGGCGGCCCTTTCCCGGCCGTTCCCCCGGCCCTGCACCCACCGGAGCAGGTAAGTGGACTGGGCGGAGCAGGGAGGGTGGCCATTGACCGCCCCTGGGCCTGGAGAGGGCAAGGATATCGCTGGCAAGATCTGCCATATCCCCAGCCCTCTCCAGGCCCAGCGCAGCCTTTCCTGAGTGGCACAAATGTGTGCGAGCTCTAGAGCTCGCGCACATTCGAGGAGGTCTCCCGTCACTTACACGAGGGGAATGGGATGATTGTCCCCTTCTCCCAAGTTGTTCCTGGACTGCTCCGGGTCAGCCTGGGAACTCAATAGGATACGGCGGCCGGCCCTTTAGGTCAGCCACCGTATCCTACATGGGATTGGGCTGTTAGAGGCGGGTGGTGGGCTGTCCCCAGCAAACTGTAACCTGAGGCAATCACCTCAGTCAGCCTCATGGATCATTGGCCAGCCTTGGACACCCCTAATTTCCCATACTTCAAAAAGCAAATCCCAGCAATATAGGATGTTTCGGGAGTGCAAGAAATGCTGGTCTTGTATTGGTTTGGGCTTCTGTCATAAAATTGCCATTAGTTTTTGATTGACAAAGTTTATTTCTTTGAAAGTTATGTCTTATGTCTTTTGAAAGACAACGGTTATGCCTCATGACCAGCCCATCATGGAATGAAACTATTTGTTCCCATGGCACATCGCTCTCAGGCATCCCATGGGTTACATGGGTTCGTGATAGAATAATTTTTGCGTCAAACTGTGGTATCCTACAAAATACAAAATGCTTTACTTGTAGTCTGAGCTTTCGGTGGGGGGGGGGAGGTGGGGGGGTGAAGGAACTGTAGGCCCTGAGTCTTAGCAACTACATATCTTGTTTCCTCTTGCTGGACATGATGAATGTTTGGAACAGGAATGGGTCCACAGTTCTTCCGATCCGGAACATCAGGCTACCTGTGGTAAGTCATTGCTCCTGAGGGTGTATGGTTGCACTATACACCATACTTCCTAAATTCAAATTTTACATTCCGATCAGAATGGATTTAGGCTGCAATTCTAGGGAGTAAATCCCGATAAACACAGTGTAGTGTTTACTTCAGAGAAAACATGGTTAGGATGGTTATGCTTTGTAACCAAAAAAACTTGGTTACAAGTATTTTTTTTAACAACACCTTGCTGGCAGGAGCACTGCATTACCTACAAGAGTGAGCACCCCGATAAGCCTAATCCTCTGACCCAGCTACCAAGTGTCCAGTCCATCTCCTATATAAATTACCTGCCCCAGTGCACGTAGGAATGAACCACCTTCCGTCTTTTCATTCCTGTCTCCCATGATACTACCCTATTTTGGTGATTGTTCAGCTATTAACCTAACCTTCCATGAATCTCTGCTCTGCCCCTGAATCCTAGCCCATTTTTTCCACGCTCCTCATTCTTCTCCCCTTACCTCTCCTCCTCCATATTTTAGCCTTTCCACTCTCCCACTGCCAGACTGAGGAGGCTGTCCTATTATCTGACATTTCTGTTAGTTTACTTTATAGTAAGCATGCATTCCCCCTAGTGGCAGACAAATGGTAGTACAAGTGGAAATGGGAACAGCATGATTAAGTACTCCAGTTGGAGAATCTGTCATTGGCAGTCACAGAAGCAGCTTTGATGGCAACTGTAGATCAGGTCCTTATTGGACATGCTGAATGTGAGAGTCTTCAGGCAACTCTACCAATTGCCCATCCATAGTGCCTGTTATATACAGGTTCCTGGTTCTCAAGCCGTGCTCTGTGTATTATATCAGTGGTATACAGAACTAAAAGAGGATTGCCAAATGACCAGAAAAATCACTCTGGTTACACTGTGCTCCTTGATATGTAGGAATTGACAAGTGAAGCTTTGCAGGGTATGGAGTTGAATGCTAGCACCCGCCTCTATGGTTGTTAAATCATTTGGCACAGCTAGAGAGGCAAGTTTTAAAAATTGGCAATCCTACATGGAAGGATAATTTCATTATAGTGGCAACTGAGATGACAAATCACGAAGGCATTAAAAAGTCAGAGGTCTCCTTGTACTAATAATGAATGCCTTGTTCTGTCTTCATCTGTTCTGGAAACAGTCATTGTTCTTTCCATATATTTATAGTTATTTACAAGCACGACAGTAAAACCTGGCCCAGGATAATGGGGGTGGGGTTTTTTTTCTCATCCTGGAGTAAATGATCATGTGAACAGCACCATAGTTACTATTTCAGCACTGGGCAATGGCATAGTCATAAATTTTGCAATGCAGGAGTTTGTCATGAAACCCCCTTCCCAGGCCTGATCCACCTGCATGGATCAACGCGGACTTGCACCAGTGGTATCGAGTTGACCTGTTGCAGCTGCTGAAGCTCACCCCAGGTTAAGGGGACCTCCAGCGGCCAAACCCCCCACCCCCCGCGGGATGCATGGTAGCCTGCGCCAGCACCGCTGCATCGCTGCACAGGGATTTAGGGAGGATTGGGCTGTGAATGTAACAAGAGCTAATACTGTCTCCAAGGCAGCTCTTGAGAAAGATGGTGGCCTACCCCCCAAGACATTAATGTATGTTCTTTTTTGGCCTCCTGCTGAGGCTGATGTTTCTTCTCAGTTATAAGGTCCTTTGAAAAATGTTCCAAAGATAGCACCTGAGTGCTCTTCATCACTGCTCCTAGTGTAGGAGAAGGTCTGGATCTCCACTCTCCTCAGGCTCTCCCTTGTCTGAAACCCTGGAATTGGGCAAGGAAGGGACTCATCTTCTTCCTCATCTGCATATATAGGAGCCCAATCTCAACAAGAGATGGAAACATGACTCATGAAATCCTGAGGAACCCCTCATTCATACCACTATCTGTGGCCTCTGGGTCATTTTGGGATCCCACCATACCTCAGTGTATATAACCAAACCAGAGATGAGAGTAAGATAACAATATCAAAATAACTCACAGCCCAATCCGAAGCGTGCTGCCATTGGGTGGTGTGCCTCCTGTGCTGGTGCTGACTGCCATAGAGCAGTCAGCATCAGTCACAAAAGCCTCCCCGACAGCATGCTGACCAGTGCGCTGCCAGAGACACTGGCAGGAAGGTGTGCACCTTCCCATCCGTGCCGGAGGACCTCCAGACATGCACTGGGAAAGGTAAGCTGGTGGGAAGGTGGGGGGAGGGCATAACGGGGGTGGGTGGGGTGAAACTGGGCGGGGAGAGGGTGTAACGGGGTGGCTGTGGGAGGGGAAGGATCCATTGCAGAAGGCCCACGCCGGATCCTAACCCCCTTCCCTGCAGCTTCCATGCCCCTTTTCTCTCCTTGGACTTAGGCTAGCAAACTTGCTAGTGTAGGTCTGAGGAGGCCCATTGTGGGCCATGATGAGGCTTACGCAGGGGTAAGGGGATTAAACATCCCCTTTCCCTGCAGAAACCTCCCAGTCTCGCACTGGGATGCAGTGGTTGCCATTTTGGCACTGCTGTGATGTTGGGCAGGGGAGTGAATAGGATTGGGCTCCCAAATAATTCTGCGCACAATCCAATCAAAGTTAAGCACTTTTGTGCTTACCTTTGGTGGTGCATGGTTCATGCAAAGGAGTCCTCACTATCCCTTCTTGAGTTAAAGGCCATGCAGGAAATACAAGATCACAGTGTGTTCGCAGCCTCTGTGCTCTTTATTCAGCAGCAGCAACTTTTGTTTTGAGATGTATATGGGTAGCTCTTCCTCTGCTTCTTCCCATTCTGCTCTTGAACTAACTTGTAAAACGATTCCAATCTGCATTTGTTTTAGTGTCTTCCTTCCTAAATGATGATTTTGTGAACATCTGTTTCAATCACAGTTGCAAACCCATTACTTTTATGAGCACTACATATTTTAGATGGATTTACTGTTGACCTTTGTTGGGAAATGGAATGTTTTTGTTGTTGCTAACATTTCTATAATTGATACTGTTGTTACTGCCACCAGGGTACTTCGTTCACATGAAATACGGCATCTTAGCTGATCTTCTTGTTTAAACATTTTTAATCAGATAACTATTATTTAACTTTTCCTGGCTTTAAGACAAGACATGTAATTAATCCTTTCAGTTTTTGACACACACATTTCCTCACCATTCAGACAAGTTGCCTAACTGATCCAGACCTTATTGCTTTGTGACTTATCATTCAATAACAGCTTTTGAGAGATAGAGTATCTAAGCCCAGCATGTCCATGGACTGACTGCATCCCAATCGTATTCAGGTCTTGCACTGATGGAAGTCTTGGTCCAGGCTACTAGTGCAGAGCAAGTGCAGCAATGGATCACGGTCCAAAGCCACCGGCTCGAATGGCTGGCAGCCCCAGGTGCGCACCAACAGAGTGCCCAGTCCCCACCGGAACAGGTACGTCAGCAGGGGGCATTCTGGGATGTTCTGGGGGAGGATCATGGTGGGAATCAGGACCGGCTGGTGGCATGTCAAAGGTGGACTGGGGTGGACTGGTGGCAGCAGTGCCGCTGAAATCCCGTGCTCCCGGCCCAGCCTCAACATACACGCCTGGACCTCTCCATTGCTGCCTGGTCCACAGCCAGCCCATAGCCAGTCAGTCACTTTAGGTCTGTGGTTCCCAAGCTGTGTGCCATGGCACTCTGGGGCGCCACAGTGAACTCACAAGTTCCCTGTCCCCAAAGGGCTCACAATCTAAAAAAAGAGGAAGCAGAAGAGACACCAGCAACAGCCACTGGAAAATATGTCACACTGGGTTAAAAGGAACAGTTTCTCTCCAAGAAGAAAATTCTAGATGCTCTGGTACTGGAAAAGAACATTTTATTTGCAGAACTCATAGGTGTTCAAATAAGTCATATGGTGTGTTACATCCTATTCAGGGCAAATTTTCAGCCACCTCCACCTTAGTTGTCTCCCTTGCCACATTTTTCCCAATCCATTGGAATCCCATGGTGTCAAAGCAACTGAAAAGAATGCTAAGGTGTTGCCAGCACTGCTTTCAGACGTAGATGTAGACACACACACACACACACACACACACACACACACACACACACACACACACACACACACACACACAATCTTGGGCCCAGGTTTGCCTGGCCCAGAATTAAACTCAATTAGCGAATTTATAACGCGCGAGGTCAAAATGCAGTGTATAGCTGTTTGGGGATCATTGACTGGATAGCAGAGTGAACAACCTCAAATTGTCTCTAATTAGGCTAACAGTAACCATGAGACTTCATGAGTTTTCCAAAAGAAGATAGATTTTATTAAGAGTTATAAAGAACAAGGAAAAGGCAATGTAAGATCACTTGCACAGAGATTTAGGTGGTTGTGGGTGAAAGAATACTTGTAAATAGCTCAGCTTGGACAGGCACAGGTTAAATGAAGGTGGGTCATGCTGAGCTGGGCTGAGTTTCCTGCCCCAGAAATGACCCAATGGGAGAAGAGGGGAGAATTAGCAGGGGGGTTAAATGAGCACTAGGGAATGGATGATTTTAGAAGGGCGGAGGAATTGTTACAGGGGTTAGAGGGAGAAAGGAGAAGAGAAATTACCTATCCTGGGTGCAATGTCCTTGAAGCGATGCCAGGCTGTATAGCTTCAGATCCCGAGAAAAAGGAAAATCTTCCTAAAGGCACTCCTTGGTGGGCAGGGAAAGTAGCTCCTCCAGTGATGAGGGCATGTACCAAGGCAAGAGGCTCTCCAAGTGGGAAAAACCTCATGAAAAACTGATGGAAGTCTCTATGGTGGGAGAGACTACCAAAACAGACAGCATGGATGCTTTCACTGGGGAAGAAAATGCCAACGTTCTGCTTCCAGAGGAGCAGGGGTAGTTATCAGACTTTGGACAAAGAAAACAGACATTCCTGGGTGAATAAAGGTATCTGGAACATCTCCTGGGTGTGCAGCAGGGAGTTTCCTGGGCTTGACTGATTGGATTAAGGTGTGCCCCTTCCAGGAGGGCACAAAGACATAATTGCACCCCCATCAGAGAGGTTCCTGAAGGGACAAAAGGTATGGCAAGATGTGAGCTACACCCATGCTTGTTGATGGGAGAGGCATCCTAGAGCAGGAATCTGAAAAGACTCTCCAGGTGGTCTGGCCACTGGGCAGTTAAGACTAGTTTATTATGTAGGAAGACTGGTGATTGTAAGTGAGACTGTACCAAGGTGGTGGAGAGCCTAAATTTGCAAGACCTTGGAGGAAGGTGACGCACAGATGTCCCGCAGTGCAACAACATTCTGTTCCGATCAGTGGCCCTTGATTAGCATGATCCTGATCAGAGGGAGCTTTGCCTGACCCCCTTCAGGGCGAAGTCCCGACTAACCCTTAGGAATGTCAGCTACGGAACCAAGATGGAGTTAGGAGAGATTGTGAACATTTTGGAAAGTTAAGTCATTGGCAACAGAGGAGCTACCACATTGATGTCCCAATCACACTTTTTGGGATGACATTATGGATCACTTATTGTTATTAAATGGTCCAGGGTGGAGGGGGTGCCCACACTGAGTAAGGTGCCTTCTTCCCTCTTCCCCGTGTCTCTGAAATTATAACTTTAGAGTGGACAGTTCTGTTTGTATTACTGGAGAACTACTAACAGTGTTCCCTCTAATTTTTGCATGGACTTTGCAGAGTCCTACCTTTGTTGACATCACGGTAGCTGCGCAGAGCTCCAATTCAAGCTATGCAGCCGCACGGCTTAGGGGAAATGCCGACCACCAAGTGGCGCTCCCAACTGCTAGATTCAGCTCCATTTTGTATTGTTGATGGTATGGGAGATGTTCAAGCAGACACTCATTTCCACGCATGGATCCACTGTTCCTGTGTCCAGGCCTCTCATTTGAGTAGAAAAGTAATTCAAATGTGTTAAGGATATCTCAGCCACATCAAACAAGTGCAATAATGCACTCTCAATAGCCTATGCATGTACATTTGAAATCCCATTTTGCCCACCAGTCCATCTGGTGCCAGGTTACTGGGAGCTGTAGGACAAAGCCATGGGACCTCCCATAGCACCCCACCTGTTCCCTGATGGCACATTTGGTACTATCACTGTAGACAGCATCTAGGTGGCCCTCTAATGGTTATGAGCCTTTGGCCAATGCTCAACCTTCCCACCTCTGATGTCACCTCTGATCCTTTTCATCTTACCCTTGGTGGAAATCAGATAAGCTGAAATTCAATAAGCCTGCAGCAGGAGTATTTTAGTACAGTTTTAAATATGACATATGTATGCTATGAACATATTGAAATACGAATGACATTCCATTATGAATCAGTTAAGCCAATAGTCTTTATTTTTTTTTTGCCCTCAAGCAAATGTTGGTCAACCCAGGCTGTCCCCAGATTCTGCTTAAAGCACCAACTAATTGTTGCTTCACTTCACACTTGAGGGAAGTGACAACAATCCTGAAGATGCACCTTTCACAGCACAATGTGTCTTTATGCCTTTTTTTTGCAAATGTGTGAAAATCATAACATATGCTCATACGTTCAAAAGTAATGAGTAATAATTTAATTACCTGTTTAGCAAAGATTCAAGGTGATATATAACAAGGTGCATTTTTAGCATCTGATTGCATAAATGGAAAACATTCTACAAAGATTTCTCTCTGCTAAAAACTGTGAGCCTCTCTGAAAAATTCACCGTCAATATCTCATAAAGGATACTGAAAAAGTGTTAAGTGCAGTGGCATGAGTAAATATCAGCTCTGAACTCTGAAAGGATCGTTTGTACTTTAAATGGCAAATTTTAAAAAGATCAGTATACACTTCAAATGGTGAGCATAATGATAATAATTTACGCTTACTCAGCACAGTGATCCGAGCATTTACCATCGCAATGCAGTACCAATAGCTGTGACACAGTTTTTAATATAAGCCTTTTAATTAACAGTTGAGAATAATGAGTTCCAGTAGCCAGGGCATGAAATTATGCACTAGGAAAGTGTGTTTGAGCACAGAATTGTGACTACAGAGGGGCAGCGCAATCCTGATTAAGGATCTGGCCGGCGGCCCAGGGCCGCCCGCCGGATCCTGTGCACAGGCTGCCCAGTGCGCGCCAGGCCGGAGGTCTACTCTGGGAAAGGGATGCTTGTCCACTTCCCCGAGTGTAAACCCGGGCCGGCCCTATCGGCCTCCTCGAATTTCCGCCAGCTAAATAGCTGGCAGAAGTAGAGGAGGCCATGTAATGGTGTAGCCGACCCGGCGGGGATGGGGATATGGCCAATGCCATCCCCTGCCCCCTCCTGGGCTGGCTAGGCCAATGGCTCCCCTCCCTCACCCGGCCGGACCGCCCACGCGGCTGGTGATGGAGCGCTTACCTTCTGCCACCGTCCGCGTGGAGATCTGGCACTGGAGTGAGGGAGGCCGGCCTTGCACCGGCCTCCCTTACTCGCAAGTCATCGCGAACATGCTTTACGGCACATTTGCGACGTCTTCCGGCGACAGAACCCTCGTTCCGTCGCCGACCGGAATTCCAGGATTGCGCCCTTAGTATGAGAAGAGGAACAGTCACAGTGCAGTTGGCTGTTACTCCGAAAAGGAAGAACTGCACAAAAGAGAGCATAGAAAGTTTCCTTCTATCTACTGAATCAGACCATGGGTCCATCGCTCTGCCAACAGCTCTGAAGGGTTTCTGACAGGAATTTTTCTATGCCCTACCTGAGATTGTACCTGGGACCTTCTACAGACAAAGCAGACACTATCACTGAACAATGTCCCCAGATGCCATCATAGACCGCATTTTCCTTGCACTGTGGACAAAGAAAGGGCCTAAAACAGGTGGGCCCTTGTAGGCTTGCGGGCTCTTGGCCAGTGCCCACTATGACAAGCAAGGGGGAGGGGAGGAGAACACAACAACGTCAACAGCAGTGATCAGGATTATTGTCATCACTACCTATCTACCCACCATCACTGCCACTACTACCTAGCTTCCCTAATTCCTACTCCTGGCTGTGTTGCACCTTATAAAATAGGGCAGAAGAGTGGGGCAGAACAAGGATGCTAGAAAAAGCAGAAGTAGGGCCGTGCTTCTCTCAGCTCCCTTGTTCTGTTCACTCTGCCGTGCTAGTTCAAACTATACAGTGGCATAAAGTGGGGGAAGAGGTAAGAGGCAAATGTGGGCTGGATGAAGTTGGCCATGTTCATCTGCTCCCTGAAGCAGCCTGCCTCACCTCACCTCATGGCTGGGCCAGCATTGCAACCATGCATTGCCTACAATGCTTTTTTTTCTCACTGGATCCTATGAAACTTTATTTTTGCAAGCCTTCAAAAGTTAGGAATCTTACCAATAAGACCCAGCAGAGATATTAAGACTCTCAAAGCTTCCCTGAGAACGGAAACCAATTTCTACCTCACAGATCCTGATAACCAGTTTTGAAAACAAATAAATAAATAAACCCTGTAAGCAATTTCGTGTTTTCCATACCTCGTCCCTAACACGGCAACACGAGCCTGCCTTTTAATAAAGCCCCAATAATGATCCTGCTTTAAAGGACAAGGGCTAATCACTTGCTGCTTAGCATTCTAGCCACATGACAGTGGAGACAGAATAAATCAGGAGAAACAGCAAGATGCAGCACAACTAATTTTCATGTAAAAAGGGGTGATTGCCTTAAAAAAAAACATTGTGATGTTTTTTTTAAGCTGTTAAAGCCCCAAACATCTCGTCTATCGGTTTATGAATTATTAATTTTGAAAAAGCGAGAAAAGAGGCTTCCCTCCCCCCACCCCCAAATCTCATCTGCTAAGCCACCACAGACTGAAGTGCCTCACACTGATTCCTGATTTACATAGTCCCAGTTGGAAGCTAATGAAGACTGCTGAGCCACCTTTCAACATGCAGATAAACCTTCATGTATTTAAAAGCAGGGAATGCGCGCTTGTTGCTGGCAAATTATTCATCTAAGATCTGAAGTTTCTGACACCGCCTGCGTCAGATAAACTGTCACCCAAATTGCAAACTAATTAGTGATTCAAACATTTTCGAGCTGATTGATGACAGAATAATTTACGCTTGTTTCTCAGTTTCCAGCTGGCACAGGCTGCTGACTGGAGCCCTAATTAGCGCAAGTACATCAGTCATGTTCTGCCAAGGCAGCACATACAATTAAAAGGCAGTTTAAATGGAATATCACATTAAAAAGGCTGGTAGATGCAAATGTGAGGAAACAGCACTTTAGGAAGAAATGACAACAGAACCCCATAAACCAAAACAGAACAGGATTTAAAAAAAATGAAGTAGGAACTTTTACTTTATGTAGGTTATTTAACAAAACAAAACAAGCAGAGGATTTAAATGTGTGGGATAAATACTTCTCAATCTGAGGTGCTGTAGCCATTGTTTGCTTCTTTATTCTAATATTCTGGGCCAATAACGGACATTTTTATTTTTCTTCAGGTAGGTTTCAAGAGTGAAGACCAGAGGATGTAACTTTGTAGGTACCTTCCAAAGGGGACATTTTTCTTTTTCCTTTTCCTCTCACCTACAAATCTTCCCTTCTGTCTGTACTGCTAAAAGTCATATGCATAAGGTGCATAACCATGTCTTGCAAAGATTGCTTGCCAGACATCAGTCTGAATAATCTAGCACTTTGGGTTTAGCAAAGTTTATCTTAATATTCAGTAGTAGTAGTAGGGTTAATATATTCAAGACTGAGCTCTTGTAATGAGATCAGTTTAGAACTAGCAACTCAAGCTCAGCAAGGAACTCGGCTATCTTACAATACATACTGTAATGTACTGGGCAGCCCAATCCTAACATATCTGGCGGGCGGCCAAGGCCGCCCGCCAGATCCTGATCGCCGTGGGCAGCCTGGCAGCCCTCAGCGGAAAGTCTACTCAGGGAAGGGGACACTTGTCCCCTTCCCCGAGTGTAGCAGAGGCTGGTGCCTATAGGCCTCCTTGGATTTTGGCCAGCTACTTTGCTGGCAGAAGTCGGAGGAGGCTGTGCAAAGGCCTAGCCGCCTGACGGGGACCTGGATACGGCGGAAGCCATGCCCCTGCCCCCTCCCGGGGTGGCTGGGCCTATGGGCTCCTGCCTGGCTCTGCCGACCCGCCCCCCTGCCTGCTGACGGATCCTACCGTGCTTGGGTTCGGCGGCGGGCCGAGTCCTTGGGTAGCGGAGCTGGGAAGGCTGGCCTTGCGCCGGCCTTCCCGGTTCTAAAGTAGTCGCAAACGTGCTTTACGGCACGTTTGCGACTAGTGCGGGCAGCGGAATGCTCGTTCCGCCGCCTGCTAAAAGAGCAGGGTTGCGCTGTAGATCGTGGACAGTATACTGGGCAGCCCAATCCTGTGTAAGGATACACGGCCCAAGACCATTGCAAGCTGCCCCATTCATCCCCTTCCCCAGGTATAAGTGACCCTGGGGCCTATGGGCCTCCTCAGATGTACGCCAGGTCCAGGCCTGGCATACTCCCGAGGTGGCAGAGTCAGGCCGACCCAGGCTGGGAAAGGGCCTAGGATATCGACAGAGTGCGCTGCCAATATCCCCGCCCTCTGGGATCTCCGCCCTCCCCCCACCCCTGTGCCCACTGGCACTGCACTTACATTCGTTGGTGGGTACAGGGTCCGGAGGGTGACGGAGTGGGGCTGCTGGCCGCTGCGCCAGTGGCCCTTACTCCTGAGTTGTTGCAAACATGCTTTACGGCATGTTTGCAAAGCTTTGGATTATGCAGGATTATGAAAGTTATGCAGGATTGCGCCGTTAGGTGCTTATAACACTGTTGAGAATCTCCAGAAAGGTTTAAGTGATATGAAAAAAGCAAAGTCAGGACATAAGACCTCAAAGCAAGCAAGAAGATTGATCTTTAGAATCCCTTACATGGCTGTCTAGCAGGTGTACATGTGTGCATGTGTGTGCGCGTGTGTAACCCCACTTTCCCCTCTGCAGTTTCTGATTGTGTGGGAAGAGTCTGTGGAATCTGAAATCCTTAGAGCAGGGGTGTCAAACATACGGCCTGCAGGCCAGATGCAGCCCGCGGAGCTGACCCCCGTGCACGCCCCCCACCAATTACCTTCATTTCTGTAGCTTCAGCTGGCTTCTATTCCTTGCTTTACACCAACACAACTTGCAGGCAGACTGCCTGCATGCTAGAGGGAGACTGGGAAAAGCTCCTGCTTCCTGTGAATATTCTCCCAGTCTCCTCTCTGTAGTGTGTGCAGGCTGCTTGCCTGCACATTGCATTGGTTGAAAGCAAGGAAAGGAAGCCCCTTTCAGCTTGAATTACCTTCAAAACGAAGGTAATTGGCACGGGGGGGGGGGATAGGCGCACGGAGAGGCATATGTGCACACATATACCTTATATGTGTATATATATATATAAGAAACTGACAGTACAATCCTATGCATGTTTACTCAGAAGTAAGTCCTATCGTGTTTAATGGGTTTTACTCCCAAGAAAGTGTTATTGCAGTGGGAGTGATTCTCAAAGTCCTCCCCGCAAGGTGGGGAGAACTTTGAATATTTGCAGGGGGCAGGGAGAGCGGCGGTGGCAACTCCAGGGATCTCAGCCACCGGCGGGAAAAATGTATTTTAAACACTTACCAGGGATCCTGCAGCCCTCCGGATGGTGTGGGGAGGCCCGCGGTCCACTCTGCGGGCCTCCCTGAGCTTTAGATTGCCAATCTGCAGCGATTACAACCACTTCTGGTTTTCAGACAAAAGCTTTGTTTCCAACTCACCTGCCTGTTCTTCCTCTCACACTGCATTTTCTATCTCGCTTAATATATCAAGAACATGCAGTGTTAAAACTTGATGTTTGTACTGGTTTAGCAGTAAAATGTCATGGGACAGCATGGGACATCACAGCATGGGCAGTAAAATGTCATGGGACTCATGTGTGTGTGTGTGTGTGTGTGTGTGTGTGTGTGAGAGAGAGAGAGAGAGAGAGAGAGAGAGAGAGATGTACAACATCAGCCCTCGGCAGGTGCCATGAATCCGATGTGGCCCCATGAATCCGATGTGGCCCCCAGGATGAAATGAGTTTGACACCCCTGCCTTACAGTGTAGTAGGTTGTTGGGTGAGGGGGAAATTATCCAATGAATATGACATGCCTCCAACCCCCTAGCCCCCCCCCCTCCACACTTCGTTTTGGCATAAATTCTTACTACTACTACTACTACTAAATAAGAATAAGAATAAGAATAAGAATACAATAAAAACTGAACTGAATCAGGCCCATTTGGTTCAGTTTTCATTCCTTTAAAGGGATGCCTTGTGGGGCGAAATGAACTGAATACGACATGGACTATTCATTCATTCCTGTCATTCATTTTTGCAATGGGAAACAGGATGAGGAGATGCACAGCAGAGTCTTGCCTGGTTGAGTGGTGGGCTTGTTTGCCTTGCTAAGAAAAACCTGTCTGTACAGTAGAAAAGGAATAACTGAGCTCCTCCTGGTGGCCACTCTGTTGTTTTCACACAATGCCCCAAGCATTGTCAGTCTGGGGCATGGGGGGGGGGAGTGAATGGTGACTGCTAGACAGCAGCTGGCAGGAGGAGCTCAATCTGTTGCTCCTTTTCAACTTGAAAAGCTGCTTGAAAAACACAAAACAAAAAGCCCTTCGCTCTGCTGTGCTACAAGGTAAGCCTCCCTGTCCCCCATTTTGATAATGAATGGGGGTAATGAAAATGGGGGGGGGGAGATATTTGCCTGAAATGAATTGGAGTACAAGCAAAAGCATTCACTGAACAAGTCAGGCTTGTAACAATGAAAACAGACATAAGGACAAAATAAAAGCCTTGCACGCATTACTTATGTGCTATTTTCCAAAGTAACAACCGAGACAGTGTGATATAGTCACTACAGAGTTAGGCTTCAGTTTGGGAAACCCAACTTCAACCCCGCATTCAATTTGTTCCTTCAGAGTTGCAAGCAATGGCCATATCGCAGCAGGTGCATCTTTTTTAAAGGTGATCCAGTGCAAAGGCGGCAGCGGCCCCTGTGCCTTTCAAAGTTGCCTATAAGAGGGAATTTGGGCAGGTGCAGCAAGTTAGGCAGAGATTGACACTGCTGACAGTGTCAGTCTATTTAAACTACGAAAGGTAGAGGAGCCCTGGCCTTCTTTAGGATCTTCTGGCACAAGTACACTTAGGAGCAATCCTATCCTTATCTAGCCAGCATAAACTGAGAATAGGATTATGCTATGTATCATTTAGCCAAAATGTATGAAACTAGAGAGCAAACTCAACACAGATATCTCAAAGCACTGGCAGAAACAGATGAAAGCCCGCTCAATGTCTGCATTGGTATGCTGAATTCTGCCACTCTAGATAATGAACGGTGTAAAGATCCTCTCATACCTGATCCCAAAACAGTACATTTTACAATTATCACGGGGCAAAAGCTAATGAAACATCTTTAAGCAACTTACAAAGTATTACTGGATGAACCACTTCAATGCCATTTAAAAGCCAGATTAGTAACATACTCTAGGAAAAAGCCTGCAGGTGTTTGGGAAATGCATTCTGAATTGCAGGTACAAAGCCTTGGCAGGCCAGCTGGAATTCCAGGTAGCAGAGTCTGATGCACTGTACTTGTCAAAGAGCCGTGACTAATTTAAATTTGATGTAAAAATTAATTTAATAGAAACAGACCCAGAAGATCAACGGGACTCTTTACATGTGTTGTGAGGCCAAGCTTGTTCACCAGAGCAAGACTCTGTAACATACATTCACAGGTAACACCTGCAATTTGAGGACTACTGCAGATCCCAGAGACACGAAGGGGTAAAGTTCAAAAAGAACTGAATCTTACAGAAAAATAAAGGTGATGGTCAGTATTGTTGGACATCACCTTGGAGAGAGATCTCTGTAGGAAGGACGTCTATAAACGTTATAATAAATAATGAAATATATAAGCAAGGTAGAAGAACTTACAGGGTGGCTCATCCAATGTCAGCCCAAAAAAAGTATCGTTCCATGTCAGCTACTAATGTCAAATACATTTGTATTCCAACCATGAAATACTGTACTGTCATATGGTATATCCGTTGTGTTAAAACCATCATCAGGAGAACCCTGTATCCTTTAGGCCAGTGTTTCTCAAACTGTGGGTCGGAACCAACTTGGTGGGTCGCGACCTGATTTCTGGTGGGTCCCAGGTGATGGAAAGATCAGATAAGTAATTGCCACAAACCCTGAGTCTATTCAAATATCAGATAGCGGCTAATTGCCCTTCAAAGAGCTGAGCTCCTACAGTTTGCAAGATAGCTGCTAATTACCCTGCAAACAGCTGAGCACTTTACTTGTAAATAAATAAATATATATTATTTATTTCTAGATCACCTTTTTTTTTTATTCCGCATAAAGCTAGGCGGGTCCCGATAGAGTGTCATTTTAAAAAGTGGGTCCCGGTGCTAAAATGTTTGAGAAGCACTGCTTTAGGCGCTTATCAGGGACAAACAGCTGAACAACAGGTTGCTGACCAGTACTGGGAAACATCCAGAGAATATTCACCATCAAAAACCACAGAGCAGAATTCCGGGGAACAATTCCCCCCCCCAAATTTAGCACAAACAAAGATCATCTGTGGAAAAAGATATTCCTGAACTCAGTAGGCTACAGTGGGACACCAGACTAGCAAATAAAATGACCTTTGCAAGTGTATAGATGCTCCCAACAATATTTTGTGCATCCACTGGAGAAGCAGATCTCTCACTGCTACTGTGTAATTGAACTGGCATTTTAATTATTATGGACAGGTCCTTGGGAACCTCTGTGGCAAGAATTTTCCTAAAACTGGCAGGCTTTTTTTTGTTCCAAAGCTTCTCGTTATTTAACAGGGCCTGTGTTTTTATTACTTAAGTATTTACATCTCCGTTAATCTCAGTCAGCACACACAGGTGTGTACCTCTAGGGGCAACATTTGATTTGTCATTTCGGTAATAGGGAATGATGCTGGCTATAATCTCATATTTTTATTTATACTCGAAGCCAAAATATGCAAACAATCTTGTCTCATTGCATTTCCTATTGGCAATGCAACGTTCGCGCCGAGGACAAAAGAAACAGCCTGCGCAGCGTAGGTGTTAAGGCTACAATGCCAAGCCCTCGTTGTAATGTACACTGCATATTTGATGACACTAGTTCATCTTACTCCAATGTGACCTCTGTGTGGGGGAGGTTTTCATGAATATAAACAGCCTGGGGGTTCGAACCTTGTCTGCTAAGGTGTTTTTGAGATTATCTATAGAACATGACAGATGAGCCCTTGACTCTTACAACACTCAAGCTCAGAACAAAGAGAAGTCACCATGCTAAACACAAATAGAATCCAAAGCGGAAGATGTGCTAAAGCACTCCAATTTGCTTCGAAGAGTGGTGAAGTCTGAAAGCTCATGTTATTCACACTCTTGCAAAATGACATATGAGTCTGTGCAACGCAAAGTAGGTTAGGTGGTAACTGTCTTTTTAAAGAATTCATTTAATAATTTATACCAGCAAATTTACACCGACACATACCATTTCAGCATACATATTCCCATTTTCAGACTCTGATCCCAGGACTGCAAAAGCTAACAGATGTGGGTGCTTAACCTCTTGTCACCCAGAGCAGCTGAGTCATCTGGGGAGAAGATGGCAAGATGGCCGGTTTCCAAGCATTACGACGCGTCCCCCTAAAAATGGCACAACAGGCAAGGCTTGGGTTGATAATAGCTTTATTTAATACTGAAACAACTGCAGCAGGGAAGGAGGCTAATCTCAACCCTCCCCTCAAGTGTGTGGGCACTTAGGGGAAATGGCGTACCCGTCTGCCTCCCCAGATAAAGGGAGCATCAGAACCTGGCTCAATACTACTCCTGGTCATAGACCAAGGGAGCTTATCCTGGCCAACCCCAAAGGGTTGAGACAGCTGGAGAGCGCAGACTTCCGCGGCAAAGCCTTGTGGCGCCCTTGCCTATTCCAGCCAGGGGGGTCGCCAGCCAGCCTCACTGATCTGGGCAAGCATCTCATGAGCGGTCCTGGCTCACCCACTGGCCTTACTAACCTCATGATATACGCAAAGATGTTGTACCTGCCTACCAGATGTTATATACCACCTGCCAACATACTAACCTGCCAAAACTGGGGGACAACTAAGAGAAAACCCCAGCCACATGGCCAGTCTGGGGTAGGTGAAAAAACCACCAGTCAAGGGCCAATCAGGCCGATAGCAAAAAATTCTGACCCGGCTCTCAATTGAGCAACCAGCTAATCTCAGACTGAACCAATGGTTGAGGAAGGGCTTGAAGAATCCGATGCATCTGAGGGACTGAACGAGCCTCGCCCCTCAGTGCGCCCGCCCCCAATCCGCCCTGGCCAACCGAGCCAGGGAATTTTGCCACCCTTTGCCTGCTGTGCATGGGGGAGGGGCAGCATAAACCCGACGCCGGGCTAGAGGCCTGGCATCGCCATTCTAAACTAATGAAAGAAACAGTGGGAGACAAATCTACCACTAGTGGAAGCAAATAAAATCATGTTGCCTGGGAATCAAAGAGGTTGCACCCTATTTTGCCTGAAGTCATAGGGCTGGTTCATTCATGCATGTTCATCACCTGATGCCTGCAATATCGAGTGCTTGCATGTGAGAATGGATCGTGATAGGTAGAACTGCATAGAATATGTGAATGAACTACCACAGATAGAACTTTCAAATCTCTCATCTACTTAAACACAATGCTTCTTGATGGCTCACAGGTGCAAGTGACAAGCATCAAGAACATAGCAGATGAGCTGAGAAATCAAGTAATGTTCAAACGTTGATGAATCAGGGCAAAGAGAACCCTCAGTCCACTTAAATTATTAGCTGTCTTAACATGAAAAGCTCTCAGCTGATTTCAGCTGTGGTCCGGACTACTTTACAAATTCAGTGAGCAAGCAAATTCAAGTGTGAAGTAAGCTGAATGAGACTTAGGGCTAAACTACATGATGTGTTAAGCACACCCATACATAGCCAACCTCTGAGGCACCGAGGGCTCACAGCTGCAGCTGTCCCCTGGTAAGTCAGGGCCCACTTACTGGGAGGTTGTGGGTGAACAACAACAGCAGACCACCTTCTTCTTTCTTGTTGCTGGTGCCCCGCTGAAAGCTAACCAGGAACTGAGCAGCGAGTGTGTGAGAGTTCTGCTTCACCACCTCCTCTGTAACTGTGGATGATGTTTTCAGGAATGACTTGTGTCTGTCTTCAGGTTCCTCCTAGGCACCATGTAGCGCATGCATAAACACAAATAAAACATCATTGGGGAGGCCCGACATGACCTTTGCTCCAAAAGGTGCATCCACTACTGGACTTGTGCATGATTTAAGGAAGTACAGTCGGACCTTTTATTCACTGGGGTTCTATTCCCGGAACCCCAGTGGATAAAAAAGGTGTTATATGAAAACCGGGGTGGGGAGCAGTGCCACATTACCTCTTTTCCAGCATCTTGAGTGCTTCCCTCCTCCTGAGTTTGTTTAAACTGACTGAAAAAAAGAAAAGAAAAACTGCTTCCAGAAGCAACCTGTAGATGGTGCCAGAGACTCCAGGTTGCATTTTTTCAGCACTTTAAACATGCCGGAAGAGACTGGCAGGCCCCCGACAACACTGAAAAAAGAGGTAATGTGGCACGGTCGGACTTCCTCTTCCACAGTTTTGCCACCTGTGTTGATTCAAATTTGTGGATGGAAAAACCATGGATAAAAAGGTCCGACTGTATAGCTGAAACACCTTGGAATGAATTCCTTATTTCTGTTAACAACCTCTGAATCTTGAATATGTCAGCAAAGTCATCACAGGCTTCTGTTGGAATCTGAAAATATGTCCCATCAATAGCAATGGGAGGCATCATGTTGCTTCTTCTACACAGTCTTTAGGTCTTTGCCATATCACTGACCATGCTAGAACCCTACTTACCTATCGTTATAGTGTCACTTTACCCATGTGCTGGCCTTTCTGCCAGACATCAGAGCTTCTACTTAGCTCTGTTTATAAATTCAGATGCACACACATATGGGGGAGCACCATCAGACACACTGACCCAGTCCCCACCCCATATGTGCATTTGGCTGAAGTAGTGAAAGAACTTACATGCAAGCAGTGCCCAATCCTATCCAACTTTCCAGCACCAATGTAACTGTGCTAACGGGGCGTGTGCTGCATCCTGAGGGGAGGGCAGTCACGGAGGCCTCCTCAAGGTAAGGCAGTGGTTCCCAAACTTTTTTGACTCGCGGCTCCCTTGACCTCCCTCGCCGTTAGCCGTGACTCCCCATTACAGTGCATGGAAGAAACAGGCACTCTTTACATGCTCAGAGGCACCCTTTCTTATATGTATGTGTATATGTATGTGTATATTCCCAAAACGAGCCCTAAAGTGGATTTTCCATGCTTATGCTGAGCAGCAGCTAAGCCAGGAGTGCGCAGGGTGGGGTTGGGATGCTGCCCTCCCTCCATTGGCAGGCCTGGGTAGAGGGCACTGATGTCGTCTGTGTTAGTCCTATTCATGGCAAGAGAAACATCAAAGCATGGGAGGGAAGCCTCAGTTGCACAAGAGAGAAAGAGAGAGAAAGCCAGCTCCTTTTGGTAGCATTTTTGCAAGATGAAAAACAGATTCTTATACTGCCTGGCAGTTTCCAGGGGGGGGGGGGGGTTGTCCCAGCAAATAGAGTGGGGAACTAACTTAGAGGTGGGTCAGAAAGGAAGAAGGAGAGAAATCCTAATAATTAATCAACCAAACTAAACATAGAAATCAAAGACTGTATGTAAAGTAGAACCTGCTCTGCACCATTTTCAATTGCAGTTCTTGCATTTGTTTTGTGTTTGCTTTATTAAAAACATTCAACAGAAAGAAAATACTTTACTTGCAAACCTGCAATGTCTCAGGATTTGGAGAGAAACGAGATGCTGTCTTTGCAGCTCTAGCTCCAAAGTACCTGTACTTAGCTTATCAATAGAGTTGTTAATCGTTCTTTAACATAAGATAAGAAAGGGCTTCGCTCCCGCTGTGGTGAAAAACAAGACGTGGAAACTGCCTACAAACCTGAAGTGTTTTGAAATTAACTTTGAGTGACCCGATGTGAAGAGGCAGCAGTTTTTCCCGATCTTTCTTTTTGCTCTCTCTCTCTCTTGCAAGCAAGAATATGTGTTAATTACATATAACGCGACGCCCCTGGCTGCTTTTGATGACGCACTTGGGAGTCGCGCCTTACACTTAGAGAACCTCTGAGGTAAGGAAATGTTTGTCAGGGGTATAACTAGGGTGGGGCCTGAGGGGCAGCTGCCCTGGGTGCAACGACAGAGGAGGATGCAATCCTCAGGCTCCACCACCTAATGGCTGCCCTTGTATTTGGCTTGGAACACTCCGAGCCATTTGCCTGCTGCCTCCACATGCCGCCCCTTCTCTTCATGACTGTGAGTGTTCCAAGCCAAACATGAGGACTGGTGAGTCCTCCCGCCTCCACGCACCTCACAATTGTGAAGAGAAGGGGCGGCACGTGGAGGCAGCAGGCAATCAGCAAACCTCACATTTGGCTCGGAGCACTCCAAACGCAAGGGCTGCCAAGTCCTCTTCTTGCAATCTTGTGGAAAAGGGGTGGCACGTGGAGACAGCAGGCAATCGTAAGCCCTCACGTTCAAATGCGTGGGCTGCCGATAGCACCCGAACCAGCATGCTCTCAGGTACAGCATGCTGTTTTGCGCCAGGTGGCACTGGAGCTTGTTACGCCTCTGATGTATGTTCCCTTACCTCAGGGCTGCATTGCGGCTGGAAAGTTGGATAGGATTTGGCCCTTATTCCTCTAGACTCTGACTAAAAGCAGGTTCTTTCACACCTTTGGTTGATCACATGTATGGAGTAGAGTTAGGAGCAACCGCCATGGATGAACACAATTCTGCTCTCCCATTCATTTGCATGTGTGAATAGTGCTATTCACAAGGTGAAGGAGAGAGATATCTGGAAGGGCCTATGGCAGTTAACTCTTCAGCAATCTAACAGGAAATAGATACTCCACTCACTATTTTGGTCTGCTGTATCCCACTGTTGCAAAAGACAATACACGTCATATTGATTGATTGTCTTCTTCCCTATCATGTGCATTTCCACTGAAGTTTATTTATGGTTCTTCACTCAGGGCAGAGTTGGTCCAGGTGGTGGTGCCCCATACGGTAAGTACTTGGAAACAGTACAAGGTGGGGACGTCAAAGAACTCACAGTGGAGATGCTATTTTCAGTGGCATCCTCGTGATAAATGTGCCCTGTGTTCCAGTCCTTCGATGGCCCCAAATCAGTGGTTCCCAAACTGGGAGGCGCGGCACCCAGAAGAGCGGTGGAAACCAGCCAGGGGAGCCGTGGAATACCACGGGATCTTCTTGGAAAACAGTGCAATGCCAATTGGCAGGCATCAACATAATGTAATGGGGAGCTGCAGCCAATGGTCACCAATGGTCAAGGGAGCCACAGGTTGAAAAAGTTTGGGAAACACTGCTCTAAACCCTTGCTTTTTTAACATAAAGATTAAACACATTCAGCTTTCTCTATCCATGTGACCATGCCTATTTGTTGTTTCAGGTCTATTTGTATATACTTTTTAATCATAAATCAAATATAGCTTCTCTTCAATACTCTGTTGCCAGCACTTCCTTTAACTTCTATTGTTCTAGAGAACTAGACATCTAGCCATGACAGCAGCTCTAGTGATTCATTTTTCATCATAATTTGGAAAGGAATACCTGAACTGCAAGAATGCCACCTAAACATTATTTATTTACTGCATTTTTATAAACCTCCCCCCCCCCCCTCAATATAATTCTCAGGATGGTTCACAAAATGAAACGGTTGACAGTCCAGGTTAATTCATTATTGCATATCATGCCAGTATGGTGAGATTTTAGGATAAAGGCAAAACAGATGTTATGTTCACTTTGCCTTTGATGGGCTATCTTTGCCTTTGATGGGCTATCCTGCTGTGCCTTTTACGGTTCCTTTTAGCCTTGGCTGACAAGAAGCAGCCATGGGGAGTGGCAAGGTGCATTCTCGCTTTTGGGGACTGACGCTGCTAAAGGACATGCAGTGGCTATCAAGGGCCCTCTTCACACAAACTGCAACTCAAAGGATCAACATTGCTGTAGCAACAAATACTGTACTGTCAGGGAATAAAAGCTGTTCTACGCAAGAATAAAATATCAAGTTTTTATTGTCAGTCCACACTTTAAATATATATATTTTTCTCTCAAGGGAATCTTAAAGTTGGAGAAATATATATTGAAAGGTGGACTGACAATAAAGGCTCAATACGTTATTCTTCCTGCAGAGTTGTTTTTCACAGAAGAGTTTCACACTTACCTCTAATAGCACGGAGAGCTTCTTCACAGCATTGCTGCCAAGTTGCTGGAAGCCCTGGGCCAATATATCTGACTGCTGGCGGTGTATAGGGCACTATGGTTGCTACCTAGGTATTGAGGTTTCAGGATGTTGGAAGAGTGACAGCATGAGAGCAGAGCCTCCCAGTATATAGTTAGAAAGGGTATAAATTTGGCCTCTAACGTATCACCTATCTTGTTATTAACCTATCTTGTTACTTGATTAAAGACTCCTGGGTCACTCTCTCCTACTTTCACTAGATGTCTGTTTAGTTTCTTTTTCCTGTCTTGTTGTTTCTGTTTAAGTTACAATGGCTGCAGTTCTTTCTTTGTTGCAGTAAAATTCTTAACAAAACTCAGCTTTGCTGTGTGTGTGACTGATTGATTCCCTCAGCTTGGCTAACAAAGGAGTTGATGTGGTTGGGTGGGTCACCTGATAGACAGGGGCCTGGCCACTGTCTGACCTGGCCAACCATTGATGCCACTCCTGCTCCTTCATGGTGGGATCTGATGCCACTGTTGTATGTCTGTAAATGCCATGAAAAAATGTGAGTATTCCTATCTAATCAATACTTAATTGAAAGTATTTCCTATCTAATCATTGCCCAATTTGGAAGGAATGTGATTATTTATGTTGGAAACACCCACACAATTGGTCCTGTCTTCAACCCTGTTTAGATCTTGAGTCCACACATAGAAGGAAAGCATAGAGTCTCCCTGGAATCATGTTCCCAAAGCCCTGTCCCCACCTCCACACATTCAGTGTTTGTCTGCATTGACAAATGTAGAACATGGAGCGACTTTCTCTTCGTGATTGCCACCCAGACAAATGCTGAATGCAGGAAGGGTGGGGAGGGGGCATGGCTTTAAGAGCATGTCATCAGTGGGGGATGGGCCTAGCATGGCACAATCTCAGGGAGGGCCCCCCACGTGTTCCTTCTATGCATGTGGACTGAACAGGGCTAATGTGATTCTGGTATTGAAACAGACGTATAGGACTACACCATGAGGAAGTGACTTTCCTTGTACTAGTGATATGTACGAATCAAGCCCATATCCCTTCTTGTTCATTGACCTTACTAGCCAGGTCAAACTGAATTTTTGTAAACACACAGATATTATACAAACAATAACACCTCACTCTCTCCTCATAAGAGAATATAAAATAATGCATCCATGCTTTGACCTTCTACTCACTTGGGAAAACAGAGAGCACAAAATATCCCTGTGGAGCTCTGCCAGGCTGCAATGGGCATGTTGACCATTCTGACGTGGGCGGTGATGTCATCATCATCAAGCAATGGGCAGGGCTGATGGCCCCATGAGAACCTAGCCAGCAATCGTAGCCAGGAGCGATGGAGCTGAGAGGGGCAGGGAGGCTTTAAGGAGAGGGCAGAAGGACCAGGACAGGATGAGGAAGCAGAGCCAGGGGACAGAGCAGAGAAAGAGGGTGGGAGAGTTGAAGAGGCAAAGGGGAGGAAGGAGCAGACGGGCAAGACGGAGGGAGAAGGCAGGATTGGAGATAGACAAGTGGGGATGGAGGAGAAGTGACTGAGGAAAGGAAGTCAGAGTGGGGAACTACCGAGGGGACCAGAAAAAGGAGGACAGAGAGGGACAAGAAAGGGAGAGGCTGAAGAGCCCTGGAGGGGAGAAACGGTGGGTGAGGCTGGTTGAAGGTCAGCCAAGAAGATGCCCCTCTTTCCAGGCTATGGCTGGGCCTTGGGACAGGGATGCAGGATGGTGGCTTACCACATGCTGGAGGTGGAGCCCCCAAACACCCATGGGGGGTTGCCCCACAGGCAATGGCGTCACTAGACGCGCGTCACCCCAGGGCAGGGGGCGCATGTCACTCCCCGCCCTAGGGTGACCCCCCCAACACCCCCCCAAGCGTGGCTGTACTTGCCGCTGCGGAGGCTCCTCTCTTCGTCTGGCTTGGCCGGCGCTCCAGGGACTTCTGAGAAAGGCCCAATGGCTCAAAACGTGAAGATTTACGTTTTTCGCACATGCGCAGTACATTTTCTGAGGACAAAGGGCTGCCCATTTTTCCTCAGAAAAGAACTGCGCATGCGCGAAAAACGTAAAACTTCACGTTTTGAGCCATTGGGCCTTCAGAAGGCCCTGGAGGGCCAGCGGGGCCGGACGCTCCGAGGCCGGCTCCCCGGCCTCGGAGCCTCCGGAGGGTGACGCGCGGGTGATGCGCATCACGGAGGTGATGCGCGGGGGTGCACGTGTCACCCCTTTGCGCACATCATGCACGCGTCACCCCCTGGCGGTCCGCCCCCCCGCCATGCTCCAACGACGCCCATGCCCACAGGGACAAACCCTGTGATCGTCCCTTTGGCTTGGGGGCAAGAGAAGTAAGGACCAGGTATAAGAACCTTGTCAAAGGCAATGTTGCTGCTCCCTCTGACAGGCTACAGGAAGGAAACCTAAAGTGGGATAGGGACAACAGCATTAAAGAGCAAAGAGGAGAACCTTGAAACTGCATTCAAGAGCTTGCCCTCAATGACTATAAAGTGAACCCTCCAATACAATCACTTAAAGCAACACACCCCACTGCAAGATGGCTCTTTTTGTACTACATAGGGTCCTGGGGCCAGAGCCCCCATGTCCAACCCCATGTCATGTGAAGTGGGCCCACCCCATAGGAAGATATAGAGCCTGGAGGCCCCCTACAATCCATTAAGTATTTAATTATCAGTCAATTGTCAAAGCAAAGAGGGAACTATGTTTTGATGGCAATATATCTGCACAGTATGGCATAAATGAGTATATCATTGCCACACTCTAAGACTCTGAAACAAATGTGGGTATATCAGTCATGACTCCAGATGAAATCCAGACACTGACAAATTAGTTTCTGAGCACATTAGAATGTAAAAAATATTCAAAGTAGCTACAAGGTTCTCTGTCATAAGGTTATCGTGTCATGAATTTGGTATGTTCAGAATGAACATGTTCACTGTTGAGACTAAAAATGTTGGTTTAAAATAGGTTTATTTCATGAGATTACTCAACCAAATTTGAGTTGTATCACCCTATGTCTCACCTGATGCTTACAAATGTCACTATATACCTTGTCAGACACTATATTTATAGAGAAATGACACATAGGATGATAGGAGCACACTTCTCCCTGACCTATGCACATTTCAGCATCTAAAATGAGCCTACATTGGTACACACCTCTCCACATAATCAGGAACACCACATAGTTAGAAACCCTATATAGGAAGCTGGTAAGATGGTACCTCCGTAGGTATCATCTGTGGTACCTCCATATCTCACAGATATTTGTATGCCATTTCCTATCTATCAGATTAAACCTTCTCTTAACTGAGGATTGTCAATGCAAGTAATATATATGAGGTAGTCAGAGGAGGCGGCAGCAGTTGGCCAGGTGCCAGCCAGGACAACTGATTGAACCCCACAGCACTGATACTATGGTATTGGTGCCCATCACTCCATTCATGAATAGGAGTGTCTGCCTACGTTCCCTGGATCATCACAGGGAATCTGGCCAATGCTGATGAGGATGGCTGATGTGATGGGGAGGGTGGGAGGAACTACTGTCACTGTTGTCAATCACTTCCAGTTGCCCATGGAACTGGTAAGCTGGGGTGGGCTGTGTAGCGCTTTGCCCCAAAGCTTCCAACAACTGGGCACCAGCACTGGAAGAGATCACTCAGAACAGTATAGGGCAGAGGTTCCCAACCTGTGGTACACATACTACTAGTTGTACATGGACCACAGTCTGGTGGTATGCAGCCAAGATGCCAGTGGCCAAGATGGCAGTTGCCATTTTGCCTGTGCGGCGCTGCGTCAGAGCCTGAAAAGCGGCGACTCGAGATCTGCCGAGCCGGCAGAGCTTGATCATGCAGGCTCCAAGCACAGGGAATGGCCCTCCTGCCCTCCCCTGTGCCTTCCCAGTGATTTCTTTGCTCCGGCGCAGCCACAACCCCGGAAGCCGTATTTATCGGCGTATAATACGCACCGGCGTATAAGACAAACCTTCCTTTTGGCCCTGGGTTTCAAGAAAAAAAAGATTTAAAGCATTTTTGGGCCACTTGGCCACTTACCGCTTGGCTGCTTAATTAGCTAATTTACATAAATTGCACAAAAATACCAGGATCTCTTTTAAAACACACAGCAATAAGACACATGAACAAAATGCACCAGAACATAAATCCCAAGTACAAAAAAACACCAGACTCAACTCTTTTCCCCCACCCCACCCATGCAGTTTCCAAAGTAAAAAACATAAAAGTACAAAAAAAACCCAGACTCAACTCTTACCACCTTACCACCCCCAGACTCAACTCTTACCAACTCTTAAACAACATAAATCCCAAATACAAAAACCCCAGACTTACCAACTCTTAAACAACATAAATCCCAAATACAAAAACCCCAGACTCAACTCTTTTCCCCCACCCCACCTAACCTATGCACAGTTTCCAAAGCCTCCCACCTACGCCCAGTTCAGAAGCTTACCCATGCTGCCTTCATTCGGCATCCAGGAGAGCTGGAAAAGACTAGGCCCTCTGCAGCTCAGCTGAACTGAACTGAGCACAGCGCCCTCTGCTGGCTGCTGAGAAGCTCAATTCATGCAGTGCATAAATTAAACCTGACAAACAGCTGTAGATCGGATAGATTAGTCAGGGAAGAAAGCACAAGGGAGCTCTCCGGCTCCGGAAAAAACCGGGTAAGCCCAAAAATGCTTTAAAACGGGCGGGGGGGGGAAGGGATTTTTTAGTATTAGCGTATATGACGCACCCTACTATTTTGGGTCACAAATTTAGACAAAAAGTGCGTCTTATACGCCAATAAATACGGTAAGTGCCGATGACATCTTATGCTCTCATTGGTAAAGGAGAGTTTCACTCTTAAAAGGTGACTGACGCAGTCTCACCAATGGAGACATCTTCAAAGAAGAGATGTAAAAGTACTGTCATTAAGCAGATAATGTCCAGAAATAAGCACTTTTTAATCAATTAGGAACTCATTAGTTGCAGATGACAATAGAAAGTATGCAAATATTGATCATATTTTCAAAATATAGTGGCGCAGCGGGTTAAACCGCTGAACCATAAGCTGTTGATTGAAAGGTCGGCAGTTCGAATCCGCGACGGGGTGAGCTCTCGTTGCTTGGCCAGCTCCTGCCAACCGAGCAGTTCCAAAGCATGTTAATGCGAGTAGATAAATAGGTACCGCTTGTGGGAAGGTAAACAGCGCTCCGTGTTCCAGCCGCATGCTACGCGCTGCGGCAAGGAGAGTCATGCCAGTCACATGACCACGGAGGCGTCTTCGGACAATGCTGGCTCTTCGGCTTTGAAATGGGGATGAGCACCACACCCTAGAGTCGGACACGACTGGACTTAATTGTCAGGGGTCACCTTTACCTTTATGAATGAAAGAGCTCCTTTGTTTGTGCTATTCCTTTAAATAAAACTGGAAGTCTTGCATTTCCGGGTTTGATGAAACTGTGCAAGGCGCACGGTATGGAGCTTTTCTTTTCTGGAGCACTACGGCAGAGGCAGCAGCTGCGGCGCTGGCATAGGGTGGCACTCAGGTCACGTTGCCCCTGCCTTTTTCTTCCCTACAATTGCACGGTTCCGGAGGGTTTGCTGCTTCTCCTCCTGGGTGTCCCACGTTTTGGTTTATTTTTCAGCTAAGGTTTGTGGCAACAGATCTATGCAGCAGATCCATCCTTCCTAACACGTACAAATACACACCATTAAATCATATCTCAGCAAGATGGGAGACACTTTACTGACAGATAATAATCCATCTGTCAGAAGAAATGGGAGCTGTTTTTATATGCAAAATTATATGGTTGGAGTTAAGGTTGTGCTTTGCTGCGATGTTTAGGAACTGGGTGTGTGCAAAGAACAAGCCATTGGTGCTTTTAAAAAAAGCTTTTTCAATTTTCAACCAGCATGACCTTTCAACAGTGTTTTTGCCAAGCTCAGCCTTGTGCTGCCAACCTCCGTGACTGTTTTGTTTTGAAGTAAGTGCTTTTCTCCATGTTTTGGTACTAAACTCTCTCGCCTTCCCTCTGGTTCGCTAAACAAACAGAGACAAATAAAAACACATCATAATTAAAATGAGATGATAGTGTATATTACCTTTGCAGCTCAATTGGCTCCAATGCTTGGCACCATTTAATTTTCCCATTAGCTGACTTGTCTCATTTTCAGCTTTTTATTATTAACATTCACTCTTAACTGGGCATATTAAGACTTGTAATGAAGTGTGGGGCTAATGGGCAGCTAGTAAAGAAATGAAAGGAACTTGTCCATCAAAATTTGCAATGTACGCTGCACTGGATGTTGGCCTGGATTCTTTTTTTTTGGGGGGGGGAGGCCATTTCAATGGTAACCAATCAGCAGTTTCTGCTAAGAGAGGGTGAGATATGCCAGAACTAAGACTAGAGCATTTGGGTCCACGGGTGCCATTTTGTATTTTGCCCTAAATGAACTTGTTCCTCCACCTTTTTTCTCAGGCAGATAGATGACAGTTAATCTCAGGCCATTTTTGGCCCACTGCTAGGACCTATATCACTGAACCCTTCCCCTGTGCCACTGGGGTCCAACCTCAGTCCAGATTTTTCTCCCTGTTTTCCGTGGGTTGACAGTTTTGTGACATCACTAGGCCCTTCCTTGCGACATCATCAGATTCTGCCTTGGAAATGTTCCTCTGATCTGGTAACCCTATCGTAGACATAAATTGTGCTGCTCAATGCAGTCTACCTCAGGTAGCAAAAACTGGGTATCTGGAAAGGGAGTTAATTAATTTATTAATTAATTTATTGCAACATTTGTACTGTTAAGGGGGATAATCCATTTGGACTGAAATGTATTGGGCTGCCACTGTTCTTGTGAGCTATTGAAGATTGTGTGCTCAGTGAGAGGCCTTTCAGGGAGTAAGGTTGTGCTGCAACAACAACCCCTGCAATTGGCAGGTAGTATGAAGTCTCTGGATTGGTCAGGGCTGGTACAAATAGTAGTTCAGGCTCCAACATCCAGTTCAGTTCTTCCAGGCCTGGAGTCAGATACTCCAGATCTAGATTTGAGCATGGCTATCAAATAGGCTTACCAGATTTTCCCAGTTCTAAACCGGGACACCCCCCCCACCAATTATTCATTTAATTAATTAATTAATTAAATTTAAAAAAATCTTTTTTATTTTTTGGGTGTGAAGTGCCCTTTTGCCACCCAAAGGGTGGCGGAACGTTTATTGATTGATTGATTGATTTTAGTTAGCCAAATTCATTAATTTGGCTAATTAATCAGTGTCATGGTTTCTCCTGGTGGTTAGTACTGCTTTGGTGCCTTTTTTTTTTTTTTGCCTTGCATGCTGCTTCTTATTCCTTCCTGGATTACACCATCTTTGCCAATCAGGGATCAGACAGAGAACAGGTTCACATCACAGGGCTACATCCATACGTGTCGCTGGGCCGTGGCGGGAGGGGCGGGCCGCCGAAGGGTGACGTGCGCAAAGGGTGACATGCACACCCCCGCGCGTCATCCTCCGGAGGCTCCGAGGCCGGAAGAAGGCCTCGGAGCGTCCACCCCGGCTGCCGGCCCAGGGCCTTCTGACGAGGCCCAATGCATTAATATGTGATTGTTTTGCTTTTTCGCGCATGCGCAGACCGTTTCTAAGGACAAAAGGGCAGCCCTTGCCCTCAGAAACGGTCTGCGCATGCGCGAAAAAGCTAAAAAATCACGTATTAACGCATTGGGCCTCGTCAGAAGTCCCTGGACCGCTAGGAAGGAGGACGCTTGGAGCAGGGGTAAGTCCTCCTTCTCCGGCTTCTCTGGAGCGGGGGTAAATTTGGGGGGGCACGGGAGGCAGCGCGTGCGCCCCTGCCATCAGGTGACACACGCGCAGTGATGCCACTGGGCCTACATCATCATCACATCATCATCTCAGTCAGGTTTTACTGATCAAAGACAATGGCAATCAAAGACAATGGCAATAGCATGTGAGGACAAATGGTGAACACATTCACAAGGAGTGTCAAAGAAAGCATAGGAAAAAAGGACATGAAGAAATCAACACTGGAACTGCTGCAACAGCCCAGCTGCTGCAACAGCCCAGCTGCTGCCCCCTCAAGCAGCCCCCCAAGCAGCCCCCCAAGCAGCCCCTGCCGCCTGCAGCCCCCCTGCAGTCTCCAGTCCCCCTCCAACCGCCTCCAGCCTCCCCCTACCCCCTACCCCCTACCCCCGGCAGCAGCAAGAAGCAGCTGTAAATTTTAAAACTTACCTTTTTTGCTAGAGGCGACCATCTTGGATCTCATGAAATCTCACGAGACCCAAGATGGCGGTGCCCAAATCTCATAAGGGCACATGAGGCAGTACTGTACTGTACTGCCTCATGCCCACACAAGATTTGGGCGCCGCCATCTTGGATCTCACGAGATTTTTGTGAGATCCAAGGTGGCCGCCGCCAGCAAAAAAGGTAAGTTTTAAAAATTTTAAAGCCTCAAAAGCAGCTTTGGGGGCTTTGGGGGCTTGCACCGGCCCAGAAATGTTCTGGGACAAATCCGGGATCCGAGCTCGGGTTCCCGGACTGTCCTGGAATTTCCGGTACGAATGGTAAGCTTAGCTATCATTGTCATCAAACCTTTATTGGCATCACAAACAAACATCCAAAAACAAATACACCAATACACAGTCACCATCACTCCAGTGGAAAAAGTCACTAGTCAAAAGAAAAGAAGAGAAAACAGTCTATTTTTACATCTCTGGGTCAATAGTAAGGCTAGATGTCTGTAATACACTTCTATGGCAGACAACCAAATAAAGATATTTAGCCACTATCTTGGTGAGCTCCTGATCTTTCCCCTGTAATAAAAAACGTATGACCTCCATCTCTGGTTTCCAAGTGGGAATACAGAATTGATCTAGGAATTGTTGGTGGAGATCATCATATAGTTTACATTTAAGAACCATATGTGCTAGACTAGAGTTTCCACCAGATGGTCATCACATGGGCAAATCCTATCTCCTTCTACCATGCCCGCAAACCTACCCCAAAGAAGGTTTGACGGGTTAGAATTGAACCTAGCGTAGCTATCAATGTCCCTGATCTGTGGACAAACATGTTAATGTACTGTGATGAGGAGAAGGCATTGTTTCAACAGTTTGTTGAACACATTAAGAACCTATGTTCAGATTTTTTTGCCCAGTCACATAACACTCATATCCCAGCATTGCTTTATTTCGTAATCCAGAACAAGTATAAACAATAAGACACATTTCAAGGTTCAAAGCATTTCACACATATTATCGCAATAATCCTTACAAGAGTCCTGGTTGGCCTGTATTATTGTCCCCATATTGTAGTTTGTTGGAGGGCCAAGAAGGAAAAGAATATGGGGCTTGCCTAAGGCTTTCACCTGTCATGAGATATTAAAGTATTTTTTTTCTTTGTGTTATAATCAGTAAAAGCAAGAGAATGAATCAGCTATTAATCAGCAGTTAATTAGCTGATGGTTATAATAATGAAATGCCCATGGCAGAAAATCCTTGAGAGTAATGGAAACAAATGTTGATAATCGCTATGGAAGATTTGTGATCCAAACTGAGGTCCCAAGGGATGCAATTAGCCCTGGGAAAAAAAATCAAGGGAGATCCAATCACATCTCCGGTCATCTCATTTAAGTGTACCTCAAGTATTGCATGGATTTCCTCCCTCACCACTTATTTCTGTGATTTTTTCTTCTTCTAAATCAACAATTGTTTTGTTTCTAGATTTCTTGAAATTTTATATATCCAACTGGGCATGTAGGCTATTCACATCTCGAGGCATAGGTCTGAGTCTCAAGGTTTCCTACCCCATCCATTGCACACGTTTGCTTTAATAACATGGTGCTTTTATGTGCAAACACTTATGCAAGGACACCCTCTTCACATAATCCATCCAATGTGGCTATAGGCCATACAGTGATGGCAAACCATTTGAGCTTGGTGTCTCAAAATTTTTGAAAATGCCTAACTTGACCCTGCTGGTGTGTCCCCCCCCCCCAACTTTTAATAGTACTTTGACTATTGCTAATTTTAATAGTAATTTTGAATTTAACCAAACTGAAAACAACTATAGAACACATTGCATTTTATTTAACATCAATTAGTGACTTTTTTGTTGCTGAGTTTTACTAGATAATAATTTGAAAGAGGTCTGCCAAAATCCCTGCCCTAAATGTTCACGACAATATAATAATATAATAATATACAGTATTTATATACCGCCTTTCTCAGTCATTGGATTTCTCCTCTGACTTTAATCCAAGGGCAGGCTTTAATCCATGGGCAGGCTGTCCTAACCCCCCTTGGGGTTTTTTTACAATATATATAAGTGTCCAATCTCTCATGAACAGCTACTTTCCAGGTGGTATCCTTTTACAGTCTGACTTTTTTCTGCTGGCTGGCGCCTCCCACACTCAACCGACGCAGCTGGAAACTCTTATCTCTCCTCCTGGAGGCTTTCACAGCTTTTTGCCGGCGGCATGTCTCGAACTTATCAAGTTCACCGGTCTTCAGGCTTTGAAGGCAGCAGCTCTCCCCACTACGCCAAAAATGTAAGGTGTGTCAGGGCCCTGGGGGAAACGCCGGCGTGTCACCCAAAATGACCTTGCGTGTCACCTGTGACACACGTGTCATAGGTTCGCCATCACGACCATAGGATATAGGCCATATAGGCCAATGTGAATATATAAGTTCAATGTTAGAGCACATGGTTTGTATTCAGAATCTCCCAGGGTTGATTTTCAGAAGATCCAGTTAAAAGATAAAGCAGCAGCAGGTGATAGGAAAGGCTTCTCCCTAAGAATTGGAAGAGCTGCTGTCAGTTACAGTAGACAACACTGGGCTAGATCGATGAACCTATGAAATGACCTAGTACAGGCCAAATCATTGGTTGTTTTCGATAATTGGTCTGGTCAATATAGCAGAGGAATATACTTTTGTATGACATTATCAATTGGGCAGTCCAATCCTATCCAGTGCTGGTGTAGCAAGGCTGTGTAACCCATGCTGTATACAATGCTGGCTAGGAGCAGGCTGGAGGTAAACCCCCAGCCTGTGCACTGGGGCTACTCAGATCTCCGCCAGCTCAATCGCTGACACAGATCTGAGAAACCCTGTGTCAGATTTTCAAGCCCGGGAGGGGGTGACAGGATACAGTGTGTGCTGAGGTCGCCAATCCCTCCCCCTCCCGACTCAATCCGCCCATTCCCCACCCTCTCCTGCCCCATTATGCCCCTGCCCTCCCCCACCATCCCTCAGCCACTGCACCGCCTGGAGCGGGCTTACCTGCTCCGGTGCACGGTGCACCCGGATGCAGTGCCAGCGGGATGGCACAACCTTCCCACCGACGCTGCCTTCACAGGGTGTCACAAACATGCTTTATGACTGTGCCGAAAATGAAGTGCTAGATGTTTCTTGCATGGTAAGCAAAATACTTCTAGTTCTCCATTTGCCATCAGGTCTCTGCAAAATGATGACTGAAGGAAATATGATCAAAGAAAAATATAGGTGATAGAGATTCTTCAAAGGGAAAAAACCCTTCAATCAGCAAAGTGAATTGCTTGAAGTCATAGTATATGTTGGCAAAGAGACTTGCTAGTGTTATTGTCAGTAAAAGTGTCTGTCCGAAAAGAATTGTTGGCAGAAGACAAGATTTTTGGCTCTTGTTTTCATTGCTTTGGAGGAATGACCTTGATATTTCACTAACCAATGTTTAACAGGGATGAATTGGTGGTAAAATATAGGCATTGATCCAAAAGTTGTATAAAGAAGTAAATAATGTCATTATCATTAAAGATTACAAACTCAAGGTTGTCTTTAGCCTCAAGGGATGAGAATTCCTTCAGTATGGAGTGGCAGCTTTGGAAAACTAACATTTCTGGACTGCAATAATACCAAAGGCATAGCTACCATGGGAGCCTGGGTTGAACAGGAACACTGTAGTGAATACTATGAGGAATGAAGAACTGTTGCCAACATTTCTTAAAACACTCTCATGAAACTATTTCCCATAGAGTGGCATGTAGAAAACCTGTGCCCTCTATGTGAAGCATCATCATAATACAGCCCAATCCTATTGAAGGGAAGATTTAGGGGAACACATATTCCGCTGCTGCTGGCTGCTGCAAAAGCACTTTGCGCTTTGTAAAACGCTTTGTAGCAGTGCCGGGAGCTGGTGCACCAGCAAGAAGACTGGAGCCCCGCATAGGGGGTATAAAAGGGTGGGGGAAGGCAGAATGGGGAAGAGATGGGATGGGGTGGGCAGATCAGGCCCGGGAAGGGAGCAGATTTGGGGTGGTGCATGCCGAATCCTTACCCCCTTCCCAGGCCTGATCCACCTGCATGGATCAACTCGGACTTGTGCCAGCAATATCGCTGGCACGGTCCGGGTTGACCCATAGCAGCCGCTGGGGCTTACCCTGGGCTTAACCCGCTGGTGTTTACCCCTTCTTCCAAGAAGACCTCCAGCAGCTCCAGCAGTTATACGAGCAGCCTTTTTGGAGCCTCCATTGCAAACAGCGATGGTGTCAACGGCCTGCTACCACTACCAGCTACTCGTGGGAGCGCAGGTAAGCCGGTGTGGGGTCAGGCAGTGGGAGGAATGGAGCAGGGAGGGGGCAGGCAGTATGTGAAACGAGGAGGAAAGGGTGAATCCTGGTGGCACTGCTGTGTGCTGTGTGCCAGGGTCCAATCTCCATTCCCTCTTCTCCTCCCTCTCCCTTACTCTCCTTGGTTCTGGCGCAGATCTGAGAAGACCCACTTGGGCAGAGGAGGCTTGCCTCAGAGTAAGGGAATGAATGTTCCTTTACCATGAGGAGACCTCCATGAATGCCCCCCCCCCACCGTAGGATGCAACACATGTTCTATTGGTGCAACTGTATCGCAGGGGTAGTAAGGATTGGGCTGTTAATAAATCACTGCAGTTGCACACACAGAAAAAACCCCAAACCACATCCTTGTTTGTAACATTCATGCCATTTCTATTCAATTGTATATGCATTGTGCACATTAGTTCTCACTTCCAGTTCATACATTAACTGTAATCCTAGAAGATTGCCATTGGTACTGTGAACATTGCCCACCTCTGTGCGATACTTTGGTTCTTGAACTGAGGATATGTTTAATTTATGCCCTACTTTATACCCTATTTTTTAGCAACTCCATGGTAAAGGAGTTGTCAAAAATTCTGTCTGGTGTATTGTTGAAAATATGGCACAGAGAAACTATTTTGATCTGATAAGAACAGGAGAATTTCCCTGCAGAATCAGACCAAAGTCCCACTCAGACGTCTCCGATAACCATTCAAATGCTCTTAAGAAGCTCACAATAAGAGACGTGGGAACCACCATGGTTCCATTCAAGGCAATCCAGGAACACTTGTTTCATCTTTTGTGAAATTCATATAAGGACTCTCCATGGAGATGCTACCGAATTGTCATCCATGTGTCAAGCGATGCCTATCTAACAGCGTAATCCTGTGTAACCTTGCACCGGTGTAACAGTAGACACTTACACTGGTGCATCTGCTGTTACACCGGTGCATCTACTGTTACACTGGTGCAAGGTTACACAGGATTGCACTGTAAATTTAATTTAGATGAAGAGGGGAGAAATGATCACACAAAAACTGTTTTCAGTGGCATCCTCAATTATATTCAATGTTTCTAGCCCTACACTAGTGCCCTTCACCATATTTTTGGGCCCTTTCAAGATCGTAAGGTGCGTAATGAAGTACGTCCTCACATTTGTTCTGAACCTCAACCATCTAATAGATTATTGTATGACCCCAAGGAGTAGAGTTGGGGGTGGGGAGAGAGAGAGAGAGAGAATTTATCTTTCAGAATTAAAAACATTCACTTTATTTTACAGTATGTATCTATCCTCTGTATACCGCTGTATCTATCCTCTGAAGATGCCAGAAACGTTGTCTGGCGAAATGTTGGGACTGTTTTTAATACATCCTTTTAATAAACTATCAGGAAACCTGGCGAATGTGAATGTTTTTAATTCTGAAATTTGGACCAGTCATGAAAACTTGAGAACCTATAGAATTTATCTTTGTTTACTCTGTCCATTCCACTGAGAAACTCACTATCATTCAGTGGACAAACTGTTTATCTGGGAGACAAGGACAAAATTGGTTTCCAAACACAAAACATGTGTTTCATAATCTCAGAATATACTTCCCCTTGATAAATATGGCATGCATACTTGAGGTGTTCTTGAGAAATACAGCTGGACCAGCAAAGCCAACAAAATAACTGCTACTTGTTTCTGAACTTTGCAAAGTTAGCCATTTTTAAGCACGTTCGGTGACTTCAGTAGGCTTTGGATAAAGCCAAGTAAACATGGATATAGTCTATGAGAAGCTCAGAACGCTATAAGTTCCATTGAGGTAGATGAAAAATGGAAGCCAATGTCACTCAGCATTTGAGAAAAATGACATATTATTACCACAATGAGGGGGGAAAGCCTTTGGCTACAGCTTCGCTTGTCACTCTGACTTGAAAGGACATAATGAACACACTGAGCACTTCCTTTATCAAGATGCTGAGTGACATCTGCTGAACACAATTTTGAGAATCAAAATCTGCAACTGTCTTACCTAGCATTTGCTACGATTGGGCAATTATGCTTCATATCCCCTAGCATTCTCACTGAGTTTTCTTCCCTATTGTTTACTACACGAGCAAGTCAGGGCAAAGTCAGACAATGAGCAGGGCAAGAGTATAAATCTCAGGCATTTCTCAGATAGCTTTGGTGAGACCATCAAAAATGAATTCTCAAAGAGGCTGGGCATGCTAGTTCTAATGAATATTACTGGCACTCAGCAAGTGGATTCAGCTCCATGAGCTGCCCATGGAGGTGATGTTGTAGTTCACTGTTTACTGAATTGACAGAGAATTGTAGGTACAGTTCATATTCTTTCAACTGTGATCCTTTTAACAGAGACCTAAATAAATAACCGAAGTAAAATACATATATCCACCAAGACCCTTTCTTGTTAATTTTGTCATCCCAGTCACTACTTAGAGCTGACTTTCAGAGGGCTGTGTGTATTTGCAGGTCGGGTTCATCAAACATTCATTGTTCAGTACTGTGACAGCTGGTAGCAGACATACATGCTCTTCTCTTGTTTGGATTTCTGATAGAACCTGTCAAGTACTGCTTGACTGTAACTGAATTTGTCACTCTCTCAGCAAGGTTATATCTCTTCTCACCATCAAACAAAACAATAAAAGAAGACAATACAGATTCCAAGACTGGATTGTAAGGCTGCTAAGAACGCAAACAAGCTGAATTTAGCCAATTGCTAACACAAATCAGAGCTTACTCTTAATGAATTGTTCTTCCTGGCTTTATAAAGCCCAAGTTCACAGCTCAAAGAGCTTTTATAAGTGCATAGGAGACATAAACACAATGAGACAGATTTTGTTTCCTGAACCATTCCATCCAGGTAGCCTTTAGAATAAACATTTGTAAAAGTCTGCCTTCTGCAACAGGATAGGAACCACCTTCTGCAACAGGATAGGAACCACATTTTTAAAAGGGATTTTTGTTCACTGCAGAGGGATTCCCCCTCCCTGAAATGTTTTCACCCACCAACCTAAGAAAAACAAAGATTTAAGAGTTGTATTCAAATGATACAAAAGATCATTAGCTCTGATCCAGAGATTGTGTATTTAAGTTCCATTGCAATCTGCAGAACTTCAGTTTCGTTGTTCAGTCGTTAAGTCGTGTCCGACCCTTCGTGATCCCATGAACCATATCCCGTCAGGCCTTCCTGTCCTCCACTATCTTCCTGAGTTTGCTCATTTTCATGTTCGTTGCATCGGTGATGCTGTCTAACCATCTCATCCTTTGCCTTCCCCTTCTCCTTTTGCCTTCAATCTTTCCCAGCATCAGAGTCTTCTCCAGAGAGTCCTCTCTTCGCATTAGGTGGCCAAAATATTTGAGCTTCAGCCTCAGTACCTGTCCTTCCAGGGAACAGTCAGGGTTGATTTCATTTAGGATTGACTGATTTGATCTCCTAGCAGTCCAAAGGACTCTCAGGAGTCTTCTCCAGCACCACAGAACTTCAGTTAGTTGTGACTAACTCATCCCATTGGTTCCCGCAGGAGTTGAAGTGTGATGTGCAGCGCAATGGGCAGCTGGGCTTACGTTAACAGATTTTGCCATTTTTACTTACTTCTCCTAGGCCATCTCATCACCCCTCCCACCACAGCATGCAGTGTGTTCCATGCTCTGAGCTGGCAGGAGATACAATTGGACTGTAACTTACTAGGTCAATGATCAGGAACTTTTTCATAAGGAAAAAGGTCACTAATGGCCTGATCCTATTCGCTGGTGTGGGAGCAGCTCTGCCATTCTGAGTAGATCTGCCAATGGCGCAAGCCCCTCTGGGCCTCATGCCGCCACCAGCGGCACTTGACAGACCCACCATCAGCAGTTGTCACCTGGCAGCAGGGGTGGTTCAGGGCAGAGAGTGGGGCAGTTCAGGGTCGATAGGGGGTGGGTCTCAGCAGCAACAGTGCACACCAAATCCTAACTACCCTGTCTCAGCCCAGACGCACCCCCTTCAGCCTACTCTCTAGTGTAGATCTGAGTAGGCCCAATGGGAACCATGAAGTACCTGAGGCATTACTAACCTCTCCCAACCAGCCTGGTTCCCAGTCAGCCCATGGCATGCAGTGGACAACACTGCATCAGCAGCACTGCATGCTGCGAACTGGCAGAGGATAGGACTGGGCCATTAGATGGGCACCGGGAAGCAAGAATTAGTCATACAAAACAGTGGGTCTGATGTAAAAATAATAATTCTGCTGCATATTGGTATACTGTCTATTGCTGAGGTTCCCAACCTGTGGTGGCATGTGGGCTGCCAGTGGCCAAGATGGCAGCCACCATCTTGGCAGTGCCACAACCAAGTCTGAAAAGCAATGCTTTGAGCTCTGCTGAGCTAGCAGAGCTCGAGCGAGCAGGCTGTAAGCACTGGGGATGCCCCTCCCCTGCATCTTACCTTGCCTTTTCTGTTATGCTTGGAACTCCAGCCAGCCGCGAACACAGAAGAAAGTGCCGATGACATCATCAGCATTTTCTTCTGGTGGTATGCGGCCGGCCGGAAGCATGCATAGGTGGTATTCCAAACTTCAAAGTTTGGAAAACGCTGGTCTATAGTACATGGTATATACTGTCTATAGTGCTATAGACTCCCTCTTTGATCTTCTACATAGAGCTCTCTAGTCCACCACTCTCCTCTCCTTCTACTTTATTGCCCTCTTTCTTTTCAAATTCAGGAACGCGGGAAGGAGGAGCGGCAGAGGTGATGTCTGGTGTGCAATATGGTAAATGAGGGGATGGCATTTGGGGCTCTGCCCCAGGTGCTGGAAGGCCTTGGGCCGGTCCTTCTTGCACGTGCTCCCACTGCACTAACATTACAGCGGAATCATAGGAATGGGAACTGCATGCCTCCTTCATAACATACTTTGGCCCTGCAACTCCTACCTATACCAACTGTCTCTCACAAAAGACAAAAGGAGTTTGGATTAATGGAGCCCCATCAATTTGAAGCCACATTAATAACGGAGCAATATTAATTTGGATTAATATTATATAATTGAAATGCCACAACTCTCCACCATAGGAAGAGAACCAAAGTTCTGTTCTTGCAGATAATGAAGTATTGTGACTGTGGCACAGTAGAAATGTCCATGTTGTGGCACCATTCAAATGAGCAGAGCTGTATTCTACATTTCATAAATCAGGCTCTGTCTTCACTGACATTGTAAATCACAATATGCAGTAACTTTCGAAATCGCTGATGTGATTCTATCACAGAAAGTAGGGAAGGTTTAATTCTTATTTACACTCAAGCCTAATACATGCCCCGTAGTGTAAAAAAAGTACATTGGAGTAAGTGTAAAAGTAACTGATATCCACTTTAAGTCAGAGCTGTGTAAAAATGGTTCAGTGTAAATGAAAAATTAGGCTTGAAGTATTTTGGACTATTGGCATATCATATGATAGGACTTTTCACCTTCTACTCAAAAACAAAATAAAGCATATGACAGATCAAGGATGGAACGAGGATTAGTTAAAGGAAGCTTCATGAGAGATCTTAGATATTGTGTAAGCTCTTTGTTATGCAACCAATGGAGGTAGCTTTGTAGTGATTATCTAAGATATAGCTAAGAAGCAGAAATCCTGTCAGAGAAATTAAATGTGTAAAGAAGTTACCTACTATGGCATCAGAGATAATAAATGAAAACTAGACGATCTTCTCTTGCCCTCATTCCAGAGGCAATACCATATTTATCTGAGTCAGATAAATTTGGATTTCAGATTGGCCATTAGTAAACCCAAACTGTGCTATTTTAGAATCTGCAACTGGACAAATTCTGCATGAATGTATGTCATTTGAATCCTTCCTACTGTTTCAATCGTGAGACATGATAGGACTTTGCAAAACTACCACAGAATTGGGGAAGTATTCTTTTAGGACCTTACGGCGCAATCCACACTAAGAGCTGTATCAGCACAGCATGCGGTGTGCTGGTGCAAGCCATCACAAAAGTGCCATAATAAAGTGGTTTGTGATGGAATAGTAGGAGCCTGGGCCTGCGTGAAGGCCTCCACCGGCCCGTGCACACCTCCAGATGGAGCAGCGCGGGCCGGAGAAGGTAAGTTTCACACAGGGCAGCACGAGGGCGTAACAATGGGGGAGACAGTGGGGGGAGGGTGGGGAGTGTATTGGGCCCAGGAGGGGACAGTGCTGGCACACACTGGATCCTATCCCTGTTCTCGGACCTGTTTTCCCTACACAAGTCCTTTCCCTACACGTGTGCCTACGATTTAGCTAATGCAGGTCCAAGTAGACCTGTTGAGTGGGCTGAGGCTTTCCCCACATCAAGGGGACAATGCCCGGTTCCCCAAAGAGACCTCCAACCTGCTAATTTCTGGGAAGTATGCAACATAGGCCTCGCTGGCCTCGTTGCATCAGTGCGCAGAAAGTTAGGTAGGATTGGGCTGCCCATTAATGATGTGTTTATATTCATTAGAAGTGTTATACAGTAGGTGGCTTTCTATCATCAAAAAGGCAACCAGAGTGGTGCACAAGACAAAGTTATAAAAGCAGTTCAAACCACAATTGATAAAATCAAAACAACTTGGGACCACAGCAGCCAGAAGACCATCACAGCACAGGCAAACCATCACTGGCATCGCTCGAGGTGGGGTGAAATGGTAAGTTCCACACTGTGCTAACCTCCGTTTACTCCCCGGCACAAGGCAGCCCCGCCTCCTCGCCTTCGGAGCCATTCAGTGCGGCGAAGGCAATGCGCAGTAGACTCCCCGCGCGTTCCCTTCGCCACACTGAATGGCTCTGACGGCGAGGGGGCAGGGCCGCCTCGTGCCGGGGAGTAAACGGGGGTTAGAACAGTGCGGAACTTACCGTTCCGCCCCACCTTGAGCGACGCCAGTGCACTGGACCAAACGCTCAGCAGGAAAGGGGTGGTCTTCCACCTTCCAGAAGGCCAAGTAAATTTCACGGGGAAGGGTATTCCGCAGTCTGACTGCAGCTATAGAAAATGCTCTGTCCTGAGTCCCAAGTACGGAACCGCAGTGGCGTCGCTTCGGTTGGGGCAGGGCTATAAGTAACGCTCCGTCGTAGTCTCTTTACCGAGCGAGCAGGAAGCAGCCCCGCCCCCTCACTGTCGGAGCCAGTCCCCTGCAGAGAAAGCAGCAGGCAGGGTCTCTTGCCTGCTGCTTTCTCCGCACGGGAAAGGCTCCGACAGTGAGGGGGCGGGGCTGCCTCCTGCTCGCTCGGTAAAGAGACTACGACAGAGCGTTACTTACAGCCCCGCCCCAACCGAAGCGACGCCAGTGCGGAACCGGGCCCTTGTCACAATGCAAGACCAGGCTACAGGACCCCATGAGTAGAGTACGTAGGTGAGTAGAGGAAAAGAATGGCTGAGAAGAAACAGTTGCATAAAGAAAGGTAAGAAGACAGAGACTGGGCCTGTACTGTCTGAAGAATCTCTGGGTGTCTACTTTAACCAAGCTACCTAGAGCTTTCTGGAAATAGATGCAATATAAATCTAATAAATAATCATTATTATTTTCATTCTGTCAGCCTTCAAAGCTGTTTTTTTTCCAAGCTCATGAGACTCTAGTGAAGGATAAGGGAAGTGAACAGCATTAAAAAAAAATGACATCTCTATGGAGCAAGAATGTTATTGTAGCATTGCTGAGGACTCTATGTCAGAACTGAAAGTAATTCTCTCACTGTCAACCTGCAGAATTCCAATTACAGGATCAGATTTAAATACAATCCTGTTGAGTCTATTGTTGAAAGTATATCTGCTACGTCGTGGGAGTCAATGATGGCTTTGTGATATTGTAATATGTGCCATAATAACCATTTCCCCTCTGCCTTGCGCTGTATGCACAGAAACTAATCTGTTCACGTTTGATCTCTTTAAGAACAATTCCTGTCTGTGTGGGGAAAGGAGAAGAATTTCACCTCCTGTAACTGAGACAAGAAAGCAAGGCATGTGGGTTTTTACAAGGTCTGGACTGCATTTTATTTTTGAACATTCAAGGCTCCAGCTAGTGATACCTTCGAGTTAGATTGTGATAAGAGCTGACTGAGCCACTAAAGCATTTTCATGACCTAGAAATTACCTCAGGTTTAAGAGCTGGTGTAGCCTCTTCGGCAAGCGATTCTGAGGGGGAAGTATGCCTGCAAGAGACATCCAGGGCATTTTTATCAACTCTTTAGGCTTCTGGTGTCTCGTGGTATCATATGTGAACAATCAAATCAGTTCTGATTTGAACGCTGTCACTTGGATTAGGGTTTATCTATCGCATGGTAGCACTGAGTTAGCAGGCCGCGGAGATGAATAGGAGTACTGATTGCTGAACTGACAGCCTTGGAGATGAGTAGCGTTATTTTATCACATCCTTCTTTGCAGCATGTGCCACTGGGTTTCAGCTGTCATATTTTTGAAAATTATCTAGCTTTGGAGTTAAGCCACAGTGCTTGGATCCTCAGCACACAGAGGTCTCTCTCTAGTATTATCAAACCTCCCCCCCCCCTTCTTTTCTTTTTTATATAGCTCTAGCCAAGCGATGGTCTTTTCTCCAATCACAGGCTATTAGCATGGTATGCTAAAACTGTTGCGCCATTTCCTTAATCTCCACATTCCACCTGTTTGGCAAGCTCAGCGCTAAAGAGAACATTTGAAGACATATTTAAAATTCACCTAATTAAACACAACAGTTCTAGGAAAAATGAAATAAATGTGTTGAAATAAAGATGAGAAAATCCACCTTGCCTGCTAAAGTAGTACTTGTGAAACAATTAACCTGCCACACCTCGCCGGCCGCTCATGGGTGGGTAATGAGTTGCCCCAACACATGGAATGAAAGCATAAGACATTTTATGGATAGGGGTGTTTGTTTTTGTTGATAACCACCTAAAAACACAAAACACCACCTTTTTCAACCTTTACAAACTGAATGAAAACACAAAACACCACATTTTGCATTTTAATTCAACAAATTTTCAAAAAAAAATTCAAAAAAAATAACACAATTTTCAAACACTTCTAGTTATGGATCAAAAGAGGTCACAGTTTTACTAATCAGATCCTTGGGTTTGCATCGGGAAGTAGCTAATTCAGTTCCCGTGCAGTGCCTATTTATTTATTTGTAAAATTTATATCCCACCTTTCCTCCCACAAAAATGGGGTGCCCAAGGCAGCTAAGAACAAAGATTAAAATACAAGAATTACAATAAAATACAATAAAAGATAAAAACTAATTTCTAAGTGGAAAACTAGGAGATTATTTCTCTTGCTTTTTTCTGGGGGCACCCTGGCTCAAAGCCACAGAGCAGTCCTGAAATTGAACTTTATGTCTCATTATCCACCATTTTAAACGTTTGCCAAGAAAGCTCCTGACAGTTTAATCAACCCCCAAATAAATGAACCTTTGGGATCATCAGTGCTCAAAGATGGTTGGTTCCAATCCCAGTTCCTCTTGGGCAAGTAGATTGCGTCTTAGGTTAAGCCTTACTTTGTCCTCAGGGTGCTCTCCAGTGCACCTGGGTCTTCTAACCACCACCACCCCTTACCCACATTTTATCTGCTACAGGAGGGAGCTAATCCAGATCACCATGCCTTGTCTCACTGGTGTGTGCACTCCCCTGTGCTTCTCCCAGCACAGGTTATCCAGCAGACTGACCAAGGCCATTTCTATGCCAAAACCAGGCCTGAAAAAAACTGAAATGGGTGTAGAGTCTACTCAGTAGACCATCAGTCTTCTTCACAAGTACTTTACACTCTTACACACTCCCATGTAGCTACCAGAAGGTGCCCTAACTTGTACTCTCTGACAGACTTGCTGAGGAAAATCAATCCCAACCCAAGAGGTAATCACCAAGCAGGAGCTGTGGGCTTCACCTCAGTGGTAGAGCACAGGCTTTGCAGGCAGAAGGCAAAGATATCCCTGATATCTCTAAGTAGGTCAGAAGAAAATTCCTGTCTGGAACCCTAGAGAGCATCTGCCAATCAGTGTTGACAATACTGAGCTGGATGGTCTGACTTGATGTAAGGCAGCTTTCTGAACACACCTCTCTCCATTATTCAGATTTGAGCCATTGGCAGCACTTAATAGGTTGCTCGTTTCCATAGAAATCATAATAGAATTGTATTCACTCCTTTTGCTTCCCTCTCCACCTTCAGAGCAACCCTCACCCAATAGTTCTTCCATTCAAGACTCTGAACAAACACTTACATGATGTATACTTCTTACAAAAAAAAAATACAGGGGGAGGGAGTTGGATGTTTGCTACAGCAGGAATGGGTAAGTTGTTGTCTGTCCTGACACTAGAGTCTGTACCCCTTTGGCTCCAGGAAATGTTCCTTATTCTCCTTCCCCCCCACCAAACACCCATAACTGATGCTGTGTATCATGTAGCCTACTGAAAACTCCAGCTGTGCTGTTGCTTCCCCCTCAAGATATAAATGCCCTGAGGCTAATGACGCCATCTGTCTTGATTTCCTCTTTTGTAGATGGCAATTAAATTTCCCTCATAGGAAAAGAGGTTATTTCAGCATCCCCAACCCCCCATCATTCGAATTAGGTCTCACAGATGCCTCTGTGACAGTGGATCAAATGTCATGATATTTCCTACTTAAAAGGGCAGAGCAGCAGAAGATCTCAGAAAGGCACTCAAATTCAATTGGGCTTCTGGAAAACAAATCTCTCTCGGTGGGTATGTGTGTTTTAACGTTATTTTGGTGATTCATTCTTGCAAAGAAGTTTGCTGTGTTCTGTTCTTTAACTCAAAGAAGTGACAGAAAAATAAGAAGCACTTGAAAAAAATAATCCAAGAAAAAAGCACAATATACTGTACTTACTCTATGTTATTTATAAAGTCTGGCATTTTATGTGTGGATGTCGACCAATGGCAAAACCTGCAGGATCAAAAAGGAAGGGAAAAAGATCTACTGATCACCGACATACCGTACATACAATTTGCAGAAAAATAGTCTATGTGTGACACAAAGAGGTCGTGGTGGTCAAAATGAACAACAGTACCTATATCAGATGCCGAGGCATCTCTAGAAAAGCCAGCCCAACCCTCTCTGGCACCTGACGTGGTGTGGTACAGCACTGCCCTGATCCTGGCAGAGCACTCCACTCGGCCCCCAGTGACACACTTCACCCCCACTACCACCACTCTCTGGTGCACTCTGCTGTTCCTCCCCCCAACACCACTCTTCATTATCTTTCTCACCCCCTGTCTCGGAAAATAAAAAAGAGGGGGGAGGTAAGCAGAAATGTGGGGATGAGAAGAAGAAAAAACAAGCATGATTTTACACAATTTTTCTGTGTAAAAGCTTAGACAACCAATTAGAGTCCTCAGATTTGCAGGAAATATTGATTGCCTTAAAATGAAAAATAAACTTTTATGAAGGTCAAAAGGGAACACAGAACACACAATGACTAGTCTTGGAGGGCAGACTGGGGGAAGGTGAGTTTTGATGTCATTATGACACGCCTTGTTACCTGTTAATTCATCGGTATTATTATTATTATTATTATTATTATTATTATTATTATTAATTAAGAGTATTTATTACTTGAAAAGGTAAAAAAAAATCAATCCTCCATCAATAAATATTACTCTTTGTACAAATTCTGAGATTACAACTAACCAGGAGGAGATCTCTCTCTCTCTCTCTCTCTCTCTCTCACACACACACACACACACACACACACACACACACACACACACACACACACACCTAAGCAATAAATCCCTGAAAATATTACAGTAGAAAGACTAGACTGGCCTTTAACTATAGGATTGCAAATAGTAATCCTATAATAACTGTCCTTCTATTTTCGCTCTCCGTTTTCTACCCAGGTACAAAAAGGGAAATTATGGCCTTTACCAGTCTTTTAAATTGAAGGTATATGGATGCTGAACATTCATTCCCTGTTAGATATAACCACATTGTATTATTTATATCTTGCTGTCATTCATTAGAACATATCTGATCCTATGCAGTATCCTTTTAAGGGAATGTGTTGGGGATTTGGAACACATAAGTAAGTGTAACTCAAGGAAATTATAATAAGGCTGCCACATGGCTGCAAACAAGGAAGTATCATTAAACGTAGGGGGGCAATATCCAGGAAATTGTTTTTAGAAATGGAAATCAGGACCATAATAATAGTTTGCCACTGTTTCAGGGATGTTATGATGATATTCCAGGAAGGAAGATCCACATACAAAAATGTTTATGTATCAGATCTTTTTAGGCCTTTTCAAGTTTGCAATTTCAGCAAATGCTCACCAGAATGTTTCGTATATAATACTAGAAAACTAATTTACGGTTTTATTTATGTAGTGGAAGGACTATGGGAGATTTGCCAGTTTTAATAATATCACTTGACATTTGTGCAGGGCTGTGACACACCGTAGCTCCCCATGGCATGGGACAAGCAGCCTCCACCCAAGGCACACCAGGAGCCTCCGCGAAGATGCCTGAAAATGATGTCATCACCATGTGTCCCCACAGCTTGAACAATGGACAGCTCAGTGGGTGGCCATCGGCAGCAAGTGATGGCAGCTGAAAATGTACAACCCCATAAAAGGGGCTGCAGAAGAGGTGAGCGAGGTGGAAGAAAGGAGGCCCAAAAGGGGAGAAGCGACGGTGAAGGGACCTGCAGAAAGAGAGTGTGTTTCAATGTGAGCCAGGTGAGATGGAGCGGTGCAGAAATGGTTGAGATGAGAGAATGAGTGGGCGAAAAAGGGAAAGATTGAGGCAACAAGGAAGAGAGGAAAGGTGGACAGAGCAGGGAATGACGGAATCAGGAGGCAAGCAGTCAGGAGGACCCAAATACGGAAGGGGAAGTAGAAGGCATTGCCCTGAGTGACAAACCAAGAGCAGCAAGAGAACAGCCCCCCCCCCAGTGATGAGGAGGGATGGAGCTGCCAAGTAGAGACACTCTCCAGGGGCAAGGCCGAAGGGAAATACTAGATGAAAACCCTTCAAGAGGGCTCACACCACAAGGGTGCTACAGGCAGAGTCAGAAGGCCTATTGCCACTCACTGGCCAACTGGTGCCCCTGAAAAGTGTGGACAAGGCACTGATCCGCTGCCTGAAAGGACTCATGACCCCAGAACACCCCATAATATATGGATGAGTTAAGGTGATGCAACCTGCCCGTTTAGTTGTAGCCTGGGCGTGCTTTAATCTTGTTTCCATTAAAAGAACTTAACTTAGTGCAAGACTCTGTCTGCATCTATCCCAGGGTGTCCTTCCCACAACCCTAAGATGCTGAGTTGCCCCTGTAGGACAAGGGGGAAGGCGGGGTGTATGCCATAGGGCACAAGTTCCCAAACCGGGCATTGTCAGACCGTTCCAACCCAAGGGCTAAGCAGCACAAGTCAGACCTAAAGTCAGCCTAAGTCATTTAGGGCGAAGTTATGTCTGGAACGCGACCATTTACGGCGAAGTTAGGTCGAAGGACATAAAGTCAAAGTTACGTCGAAGTTATGTCGAAGTTAGGACAAAAGGACATAAAGTCAACATAAAAGTGGGCGTTCCAGGGGCGGACCGTGGGCGTAACGGGGGCGGCAACCAATTAACATTGGATTCCAGACCCTGGCAAGCACAGACACGCCCCCTCCAACACAAATGCTGACCTGAAGGGCAGAGAGGGCTGTTCTGGCTGTGGCCAAACTGTTTACAGCTGTGCCTGGGCAGCTGTCTTCATGCAAGCATTTGCTAACCCATGTCTTTCTCCCAGCCCCTCTCCCCCCCCCACAGGCAACAACACCAGCAGGTAAGAGCAGGTAAGAGCAGGGTATGTGCTGACAAGTGGTCTGACTTCTGCCTCTTTGCATATAGAAATATGATACATGCCTCTTTACCAATGTGCCCTCTCATGTCTGCCTGCAATACCTTCTCTGAAATGCCTCTTTACCAATGTGCCCTCTCATGTCTGCCTGCAATGCCTTCTCTGAAATGCCTCTTTACCAATGTGCCCTCTCATGCCTGCCTGCAATGCCTTCTCTGAAATGCCTCTTTACCAATGTGCCCTCTCATGTCTGCCTGCAATGCCTTCTCTGAAATGCCTCTTTACCAATGTGCCCTCTCATGTCTGCCTGCAATGCCTTCTCTGAAATGCCTCTTTACCAATGTGCCCTCTCATGTCTGCCTGCAGTGCCTTCCCTGAAATGTCTCTTTACCAGTGAGTAGTCTGATGCCTGCCTGCAATGCCTGCTATGATATATAGGATACATGCCGCTTTACCACTGTTGTGTCAGATTGCCGCCTGTTGTCATGTGAGCATACAACACCACGAGTGTGGTGCTGTTAACCTTCTGTAGACACCAGCTATTCCCCCCCCTTTTTCTCCACAGGGTCAACTGACAGGTCAGTATTGCTAGGATTGCCATGGTTGTGACCCAATATATGTGTTGTCTTCTCTCTCTTTGACGCTTTTCCCTTACAGGATCATGCTCGCCTTACACCCAGGTAAGCAGCTCAGACCATGTAATGTGTGTCACACCTATCAGCTGTGTTTTATTTCTCTCCCTGCAGGCGTTTGCAACTGACACACTGGCATTTCTTCAATGGCGATTGCTACCACACACCAGCTGCCATGTAACACCCCCTTGTTTTTTGTCTCCCCAGGAACATCCACTACCACCTACCTTCCTGGGAGCACCCCTGGGGCTCCAGGCAGGGTCCCCCACTGTCGTCTGTCTCGATGCTGCCAGAGGTCAGGGAGCCAGCCCTGCAACCCTCCTCAGCTGCCGGCGCTGCTGCTGCTCCACCTCCCTGGCTGTCGTACTTGCTGTCCCTCCCCTTTCTATGGAGCAGGCTGTGGTTCCACAGGGGAAGAGCCTGCATCTCCAGGTCCATGGGGCACGTGTGCTGCTGCTGCTTTCAGAGTGGCTGCTGTGACTACCCCTGGCAGCGTCGCCTGGCCATCTCAGCTAACGTTCCAGAACAATAAAGACGCCCCTCGGGCAGAGCCCCCTTGACAAATATGTGCCCAATGTTACACAAGCATTGCCCCCCACACAAAGACAGCCCCCAGCACTGAAGCCCCTGCATGAATCCCATCCAGGGACTGCCACTTCCTTCCCAGGGAGAACACAGCAGGGGGGCTGCCAGACCCCCATGGCACAGAGGGGAGGGGGGATTTGGGGGGCCTCTCAGGCAGGCAAACAGTGACAGGTGCCATGGAGCCCATAGCGGGGCCGCTTGTGGCCGCTGCGTCTGTGTAGTGGCTGCTCGGCAACCGGGGATCTCACCCGCCAGGGCGTCTGCCCGTCACGAAGCCACTTCCGCCCATGGTCCGCCCGTTTCTGTGTGTCGCCCAACGTCCGTCTGCATAACAGGCGCCTGTTTCTGCATTGCCTTCATCTGCGGAGCGCCCCCTGTGTCCCTATTAGTCTCTGCAGACCACTCTCCCTGTATCTCTCTCCCACCAGCCTTGTTGTCTGTCTGTCTGTTTCTGACCCACCCGTGCCCCTCCCCAGCACCCCCTGTCTGCCTGTCTGTGTGTCTGCCTCCCCTCCCACTCCCTGATGCTGGCAGCTGGCAACCCCCCACCCTGCCAGAGCGCCTGCCGCGAGGCGCCGTAGTCGCCCCAACTGGGGTCGTGATGAGCTGCGTGAGCCCTTCATGCTCGCAGCAGACAAGCCTGAGGCATCTCTCGGTCTTGGCCGGGGCACAGAGCAGAAAGCACACTGGGCTGCCTTCTTTGTGGGCATAGCCACGGCCCTGGAGGTCCAGGGCTTCAGGCAGCGCACGGGCGAGTCATGTCAGAGGCGGTTCCAGACCCCCCTTGTGTGTGACGTTCCCACTCCTCCTTCCCTTCCCTGCCCCGCTCACCCCCCCATGACTCCCACGTGCGGCCTCAACGTGGCTTGGGGGTGGCATCGCCTTCTGCAGGAGGGAGGGGACGGCCACTCTCCCCTGCAGCAGGCGGCTACTGCACAGGGTGCCCTGTGGCGGCTGGCTCAGGCACCTCGCTCACCTGTCACCTGCCGTACGCCCACCACATGACTGGCGCAACCCCCATGCCTGCGGTCAGCCCCTTTGCAACCGGGCTGCGACAGACACTGCGGCAGCTGCCATGGATGGACGCTGACAAATGCAGACAGAGGTCTGCACATGCACGAGCCGGACACCGAGCCTGGAGAGCCTGCCTGCCTGGGTGGTAAATGTTGCCTGGATCCTGGGGTGGTGCTGGGCCACAGAAGCCTGCCTAACTCAGGCATAACTCTGACATAACTCAGACATAACTTATGTCGAACTTACGCTGAACTTAGGCCACTCTTATGCCAGACTTGCGGAGGAGTTGGGTTGGAATGGGCTGTGAGACTCCCTAGCCCAACAGGAACCAGTTGCTATGCCTTTAATGGGGGTAGCGATATCGTAATGGCACTTCTGAGATTGCCTTGCCATTGCTGAGAAAAAAAGGGGGGTTCCATTTCACTGGGGGTAATGAAAACCGGAAGTGGGTTGCAATCGTGCCAGGGAGCCGTTCTCAGGTGTGGGTAGGGCTGCAGAGGGGGCCACGCCCCCCCTCCGGAGGGCCGGCATGACCCCCAGGGAAGTGGAAACACCTTTTTTCTCGGTGGTGGTGGAGTGATCCTGGAAGTGCCATCACCAACGTTGCAACATCGCCACCCCCCTTAAGGGGGTAGTGACTCCGCCAGGCCCCCACACCCTCCGTAGGGCCAGTGCGACCCACAGGGAAGTGGAACCCCCCCTTTTTCTCTCCGGCAGCAGCGCAATCCCAGAAGTGCTGTTGCCACTGTCCCCCTCCCCCCCACACACACTACTTACAGCGGTCCCAACTTTCGGGTAAAGTTTGGAAACCACTGCCATAGTAACTCAGTACTTACAAGCATCCCACATTGAAAGTAAGCATTATGATTCCCATATTACAGCTCAGAAGGGGCAGCTTGTTTATGTCCCAATGTCTTTAATGCATGGCAAATTTAAACAGGAGAAGTCCTGATTTGTAGTTCAGTCACCGGAGCAGGTATGGCGGTGGTGGGAGTGGACCAGGGACTGCCATACAGAAGAAAAGGGCCTGATTTCATTCCTGCGCCCCCACCCCACAATAGGTCGAATTCAGATCAGGGCCCCTGCAACTGCTATCTACAGATTTTTTTTTTTAAGATGCCCACAGAAGGGCAAACATATTTAGATTAATGTCTCGTATAGCCCTCAGCTGCCTCTTGTTGTGGTTCCCATCCTCCCATGCCTTTTGGTGAACTCACGGTGCAATCCTGTCTAAATAATAGTGTGCCATAAGGCACGTTTTTGACACCTGGTGAGTATGTAGTGCCGGTGGTGAGGCTGGCGCCACCACTCGTTCTACTCCAGATTCGGAGCTGTGTTCATCAGGGAAGGTAAGTTTTCTGCCAGCCAAGGCAGGGGTGGGCGGAGGGTGGAACAGGGCAGATTAGCCTGCTGGGCCCAGGAGGGAAGGGATCAATGGCGGCATGCTATGCCAAATCCTATCCCCCTTCCCAAGCCTGTTGGGCCTTACACGGGACTCCCGGATTTGTACCAGCTATTTTACTGATGCACATCCGAGGAGGCCCATTGAGCCTACTGGGGCTCTACCCGGGGGAAAGGGACAAATGTCCTGAGGAGCTCTCCAGCTCCACCGGTGCTGGTCCAATCCTGGCTTGGATTCTAGATAGGATTAAGCTGCCCGACTTTTCTACTAGCAAAAAATGGATGGGTTCTTCTTGTTTTCCTGCTTATGGATTACACTGGAGCCATTGGCTTTCCGGTCCATCTTCCTCAGGTGGTTACAGGTCCAAGGTCTCTGCTGTTTCTAGACAGCAAACACAAATCCCAAGATGGCACAAGCTGAAGGTAAAAAAGCCTAATCTATCCATGCAACAGCTGCTCCAAGGAATTGCCTAGGCTTACTTAGTGGTCAGATCTACCATGGATGGTGTGTGTGTGTGTGTGTGTGTGTGTGTGTGTTTGTGTGTGTGTGTGTGTGTGTGTGTGTGAGAGAGAGAGAGAGAGAGAGAGAGAGAGAGAGAGAGAGAGAGAGAGAGAGAATTAATTTGCACAATCAGGAAGTTTGGTGAAAGTACAAGCAGGTGGAGGGGTGCGGTTGTCATCTTTCAAATATTAACACAGTTAAAAGTAATGTGCAAATACTGTAGAAAAAGAAACCTATGATTGCAACAATAACTTCTTGTTCTCCTGTAAGCTATAATTGTTTTGCCAACTCTCTTCCAATGCTGAATTTCTCTCTCTCTCTCTCTCTCTCTCTCTCTCTCTCTCTCTCTCTCTCTCTCTCTCTCTCTCTCCTCTAAGAGCTCTGTATCCAAGAGGCAGTCCTTTCTAACCTTGTTCTTTATGCAGGGGCAAGATTAACTCACACATATAAAATAAAACTATTGAGCTATTTTAATACTTTTCCTGTCATGCATTCAGGACCCTCTAAAGTTGTCACCAGCTACTGTTTCATTTAATTCCCCGGCCTTCAGGGTAATGTAAGAAAATTGAAGAGATTAGGAGCTCTCTCTTTCCTGTTCAATGCATTTGTGTTGCAGTAAATTGGTACCAACCTTCAATCTCATGGTCACAGCTCTCCAGGGTCCTTCCACTGATATGACAACCCAGTCAGCTTGATAAATGATGCACACCCCCTCCAGTGGAATGAGAAATCTCCACTCCCTGAATTCACAATTGTCTCTCCCACACAAGCAAGGAAGAAACACTTCACTATCTTAGGGCACTCAGTGACCACTGCATTATGTTTAACTTTACCATAATAATTTGAAGATACAATTTTCCTAATTGATTAATTCATGTACTGTGACAGACATAAAACATGACCTATGGTAAATGGGAGGTGGGGGGGGGGCTTACCATCTGGAAAATAGCCCTTTAAATATATGGTGGGTTTTTTTTTTCTCTTTCCTGTCTCATAATGAGGGCAAAACCCATTGCATGCAGCAGAAAGATCCCAATGAGATTTAGAGACTAGGACTAAATTATACACTTAGCACTCAGGTACAACCCTAATAAAATGAGGGAATAGTGCTTGTAGTAATATTACTGCTAGGGAAATAGCAAACGTAATTTGTGGCACAAGGACCATACATGAAGTGGCCACTTACCAAGGTGTGCATGCATGTTATACTTAACATTTATATAGTGCTTTTTGAGTATACAAAGTGTTTAACGTGTATTATTTGATGTCCTGTATGTATTATTGTAACGTGTATGTATTATTGTCCTCACAACAACCCTTTAAGGTATTATAAGCCAGGATGGTGTAGTGGTTTGGGAGTCGGACTTAGACCTGGAAGATCCAGGTTCAAATCCCTGCTCAGCCACGAAGCTTCCTGGGTGACCTTGGGCCAGTCACTATCTCTCAGCCCCACCTACCTCACAGGGTTGTTGTGAGGACAAAAAGGAGGGGAGGAAATATGTACACCACTCTGAGCTCCTTGGAGGAAGGGTGGTATAAAAATGTGAAAAAAAAATATTACCCTTATACTGTGGCTGGGAAGGTGAGGCAGAGTGGCTTGCTAAGGCCACTTTGGGAGGTTTTGACAGAGGTGAGATTCTATCCGGGGAGGTCCTAATTCACAGCGTAGTAATTTATAGCACAATCTTATGCTCTAGTTGCACCAGCGGTGTGCGGGTTCCGCCAGTGTGCGCTGTCACAAAAGCACCATTAAAGAGCTTTGCGACAGCACAGAAGACCGGCATGCCAGCGGGAAGACCGGAGAGCACAGGGACACACACTGGAGCAGGTATGTTTGCGCAGGGGGCAGAAAGGGGTAGAAGAGGGCGGGGAAGGGGCTGATGGGGCAGGGGGAAGGCAGTGACAGGGGTGGGGTGGGCAGACCAGGCCAGGGAGGGGTGGGATCACAGCACCAGTGTGCGCCGTATCCTATCCCCCTTCCTGGGCCTGATCCACTGACACAGATCAACGTGGACTTGCACCAGCTATGGAGCTACAGAGCTGGTGCAGGTCTGAGTTGACCTGTTGCACCTGCTGGGGCTTACCCCAAGGAGACCTCCAGCATGCAAAACTCCCCCACAGGATGCACCCACTGCATTGCCACATGGGAGTTTAGTTAGGATTGGGCTGCCCACCACTAGGCTACACTAGGTCTCATTTGTTGAGGTGATTATCCCATCAAAAAGTGAGCAAAATTTTAGTATACCTCCACACCTGTCCAGAGCAGGGATGATTCAAATGCCACACCCATTTTCACCACTCCTCTCACAGGTGGTAAATGTGGGGAGGGCATTTCAGTGGTTCTGGGTGAAATTTGGGGATCAATACACATAAGAACAACCCTGCTGGATCAGACCAGAGGTCTTTGTAGTCCAGCATCCTATTTCACACAGTGGCCCACAAGTTGCTTCTGAGAACCCTACAAGGAAGGTCTGAAGGCAACAAATCTCCTGCCATTTTTCTCTCCTCTAACCAGTATGCTACGCTCAGTCTGGATGTAGCCTGTAGCCATCATGACTAGTAATCACTCCCAGCCAGCTCCACGTTTCCTGCTTCATGTAAAGAGATCTGACAGAAGAAGGAGTGCGATCGCTGAAGTCTGATCCTTGGAGTGCAGCAATCTGGCTCCCTCACCTTCCTCCTTCCTCCATTGGGCTCCTTAAAAGAGCCTGGTAGAGGAAGGAGCAATGTGAGAAGGCAGCAGGGGGGACAAATCGCTGCACTCCAAGGATCGGAACACAGCGGTCCTGCCCACTTACCAGGCGCCTTCCTCCACACAGATTCATGAAGCTTAACAAGAATACCAAGTGTGGTGGGATCACCCTCAGCAATCTCTCCATTTCCTGCTTTGATTCAAGAGCCAGGTGGAGGAAGGAGCAAGATTGTTCTTTCCTCTGCTTGGGCTCCTTCAACAAAGCAGGAAATGCCGAGTGTACCGGGAGCAATCCCAGCATGCTCCACATTTCCTACTTTGACGCAAGTAGGAAGGAACCAGGTAAGGGGTGCAGGTGCTGGGCGGTGGCAGCAATGGCTGGGGGCACAGTGGTGGGGGGCACATCTGTTAGCATCGTGGGCAGTGCAGTTCCTCCCTCTCCCAGTCTCAGAGGATGGAAGAAGAGGAGCTGCTGCTGCTGCTGCCTGCTGTCCTGACTGTCATGGGCACATACCCTGTTGGCCCAGACTCTGGCACTACTATCGTTTTGACTGTTGTGCAACCAGTTTGCATGGGGAACGACATGAGAACCAGCAAGATGATCAGCACTTTGCAGGACGAAGCCAGTAAGCATATTCAATGAAGAATTATCTGCGCAATAGCAAGTCTTCTAAAGTGGAAACAATGCACAACTGAATGCTCAATGCTTACATATGAAAATCAACTGCGTTTTATAGATAAATAATGCCCCAAATGTGTTGCCTTTTGGTGAAACAGCAATAGCAGAAAGCTTTGCAAATGTGTCATTGAAACTTACCAGAACAAAGCCCACTCACTGGATGTAGGTAAGTTCCCAAAGGGGCACAAAGGAAGATTAGACTTTATATCAATAGTCCAGTCCTGTCACTTAAAAATCATAGTACAGTAACTTTGTAGAATCTGATCCTGACAATTTTACTTGACATTGGACAATAGTCCCTTGTTAAAATTAATAACGATTTCATGCAGCGGCAAGAAAGCAAATGGATAATTTGTTTAACCTTTCCTCATCTGTTAACCAGGCAACACATGCCCTAAAATAATTAATTTCCATGTAAGATTAATGGGATGAATGGAGACAGCTGGATGAACAGAGTAGCGAGGGATAATGATGGCATTGAGTCTGAGAAAAAGGCACAGAGGTGCTTCTGGAAATCCTTAAGAGTAACTGCAGAACTCCAAACATTTCTGTACAGGGATGATAGAATACTAAACACTGGTTGGTCAAAAACTCACTAAGAACAAATACGCCGTTAGGGACAGAAAGCGAGTTGTTGCGGGTTTTGTTTTTTAAAACAATTAATCTCACTGTGCCTCTGGCATGGCACAGGGCTCAGAGTAGAGTGTGCAAAAGAGAACTCAGAGCTTGCTGGTAAATCCAATGGGGTGAGTTAAGGACAAATGGAGCAATCTAACGCTACGTTTTCTTGCTTTTGTAAGCTTGTTAGAGCCCTGGGGCAAGCGATTCAATGCACTGCCTGCTTGTCACTTGCCTTGGAACCACTACTTAGAATTGCAAGTTGATTTTTAGGCGATTATGCAAGGACTCCCGGAACAATTGTTAAATGAGCAGAGAGAAAGGAAAGGGACTGGGGAACTATTAATTGGGATGCAATTAGAAATCCGCTCTCTAAACTTATGCAAAGACTGTGCTTGGCTGGCAGATTTTGAGGACTGAAGTACACCAGTAAGGTGCACTGCAGACAGAGACCAGGTTGGGACAATTTGCCCCTTGTTGGCTTGGTTTTCAGGCAATTACACTAACTGCTTCTGTGTCAAGTTTGGTACTCCATGATGGTTTCGAATTACATTTAAGATTGGCTGGATGAAAGCCTTGCCCACTTTATTATACACATGTTAATTTATTGACAGCTTGGCCTTTCCCTCTGCTTTTATCTGCCAGTGACTTCTGGTTTCAGGAGAAATTGTGTGGATGCTGTGTGCTAGAATGAGTTTCATAAAAGCTCACTGAGGTGTTTAATTGCAGTTGCTGTCTCCTAAATCCTGAGTGTGCTTTCTGAAGAAACAGTGGCCAAAGTAGGTCTAGGCTATAAAAACGGAGCACTTTCCTGCTGACACATGCGAATCTATGGGACACATCACAGGTCTGTTTCACATAACCATTTTTAGCTCACTGGTGTTGATGACCCAAATAGTCCCATATTCCAAGTTGGAAGCTGAGGCTGAAAGGGAATGGCTTGCCTAAGGCCAATTAGTTAGTTCATGGAAGATTGAAGGAATCTCCTGTTCGCAGTTCAGTCTCGTAGCCGTGTTACACCAGCTCTCAGAAAGTAACCGTGAGTTGATGTTCTGCAGTGGACTTGCACATGCTGAACTGTTTTGAAAATACAAGTCAGACCTTTTTATTCACTGGGGTTTTGTTCCCAAAACTCCAGTGGATAAAAAAATCAGTGTTATATGAAAACAGGCGTGGAGAGCGGTGCCACATTACCTTTTTTCCAGCATCTTTGGTGCTTCCCTCCTCCTGAATTTGTTTAAACTGACTGGAAAAAAAAAAAAAGAAAAACCGCTACTGGAAGCAACCTGTAGATGGCACCAGAGACACCCGGTTGCATTTTTTTTCTTTTTCCCAGCAGTTTAAACACACCGGGAAGAGGCTGGTAGACACCTGACAGATTCCCGGTTGCGATTTTTTCTTTTTTCAGCAGTTTGGACACGTGCAGGAGGCAGGAAGCAGCTGGCAAGCCCCTGATGAAACTGAAAAAAGAGGTAATGTGGTGCGGTCGGACTCCCTCTTGCCACCCATGTTGAGTCAAATCCATGGATGGAAAAAAACATGGATATAAAGGTCTGACTGTAGTTCAACAGATTGTCCCAATATATCATGAAAGTCATAGAAAAGTGGTGAATCCACATATGTTATCTTGAGCCACAATCTGAATGCACACGGAAACATTGTAAGGTGCATTCAGCCAATGCAAATTCACTGCTAAAAGCTACTTTACTAAAAGTTAGTTCTAAAACTAAAAGACTAAAAGTTAGTCCAAAGAAACTAATGGGTGCCCTGTGCTGTGAAGAACATGCCTCCACATGCGGGAGTGCACTGATGGAAGTGTAGCAGTGACGCAACTACCTTTGAGATGTTTCTCACCAAAGCAGAAGACATATGCTGTGCTCTCATTACTGTAATGTATTAATTATGTACATATATATGTACTCATTACATAAAGCCCAAACTTGTGAGGGGTAGGGCAGGGTAGGATTCTCTAAATTTAATGATAAAAGAAAGTAAAAAAGCAGTTTTCTCAGAACAGGTGACATGAGAGATGAACCTCAGAAGTGCCTCATACCAAGTCAGACCATTGGTCCATCTTTCTAGCTTATCATTGTCTGCATTGACTGGCAACAGATCTCTAGGATTTCAGACAAGCGTCTTTTCCAGCCCCACCTGGAAATGCCAGCCAGGCATGGAACCTCAGTCCTTCTATGCAAAATAGATGCTCTACCACTAATGTACGGTCCTTCCCCAAGGGACAGCATATGTTCTCTTATCCCAACTGATCAGACTGAAGACAGCACAATAAAAATGCCCCAATTTTTGCTCCGCATAAGAATCCAATATCTTGTTTCATTGCCCTTGCTGCTAGATCCCTCCCCACCTGTCATCCCATGTCCAGAACTCTTACTGTAATTTTATAGTAAGCTCTTTTTGGCAGGAGGGCATAACTTGGAACCACAAATGGGGATAACACATTTTTCTGGCCCTACTTCTGTGCCTTTCATGGCAGTCGGACTCAGAGAACCTAAGCTGGTGAAGCTTTTCCCACCACTACTTCCCAAAATACAAGGAAAAGCTTCATCTGCTATATTTTAGGGTGACAGGCTGCTGTTACAGACCCAGGAGAAGCACCGTTAAAAAAAAAGTAGTTGTAACTCTAGCCATAAATAGATCCTGATTTTCCTTCACAAATATACTTCCTAGTAGATAAACTGTATATTGTAGGTTCAAAGACTTCAAAGGCCAATACTAAAATTATCAGCTATATTTTTACACCCAAAATTGGTCTTTTGTTTTCCCTCACTAGGCTGCTAAACATAAGAGGGAAACCATATATTACACTAATTACACATTTCTTATTGGTCAGGAAGCAAATAAGTCATTCTGAGACAAATCTCTGTAGTTATTCATGAGGCAGTTTGAGATGACAAAGACAGAGTAAACTGAACAATCTCTCATTATATTTATTAGACACTCTTTGTGCTAATGAACAACAAGAGGCTTTGCAGAAACAATAGTTCCAATTTGAAATGATACAAGATTTTACGTAAGCCATATTTATCAAGACCACCAATGACATTTATTTGCTGTTCCTATCTTGGTTCATTTCTCCATTTCAAGAAACGGGACAGGTTGACAGCGACGATGAAGAGGGTTTTACAAAACAGTTTTGCAACACCTCCATAGAACCCTAGCAGAGTGAAGTCCATAGAAGCTGGTTTGCAGAAGGCAGAGCTGCAAAGGAATGTGAATGGATTACTCAGGGGTTCTCAAACATTTTAGCACTGGGACCCACTTTTTAAAATGACACTCTATTGGGACACATCTAGCTTTATGAGACTTTAACAAAAAGGTGATCTAGAAAGAAATATTTTTATTTATTTACAAGTAATATTTTATTTATTTACTATATTTGCAAAAAAACTCAATTCATTTCTCATAATGAGACAGCCCTAATGAATAGCCTAAAGGCTTGAGGGGTTTAGTTATGTGACCAGGCCTGTCATTGATGGACTTGGGGGAAAAAAACACCAGAAAAAGACACGGGTAGCCCAATCCTCATGTAAACTAGGGTGGCGGAACAAGCGTTGTTCCGTAAAGCACGTTTGCAAATATGCCGTAAAGCACGTTTGCGACTACTCTCGAGCAGGGAAGGCCGGCGCAAGGCCAGCCTCCCCTGCTTTGCTGCCGAAGCACCCAAAGGACCGCCGCCGGACCCAAGTAAGGATCCAGGGGGGCGGTCCGACGGTAGCAGGAGGGGGACCATTGGCCCAGCCGGTCAGAGAGGGGGCGGGGGATGGCTTCAGCCATATATCCCGTCTCACGCCGAGCAGCTGGACCGTTACCCAGCCTCCTCCGACTTCCGCCGCCGATTTTAAAATGACAAAACTTACCTTTTTTCCATGCGCCGCCATCTTGGATCTTTTATGCGATTATGGAAAATTATGCGAGATCCAAGATGGTGGCGCCGAAATCTCGTGAGGGCACATGAGGCAGTACTGTACTGCTTCATGCCCTCAGGAGATTTGGCCGCCACCATCTTGGATCTCGCGAGATTTCGCACCCGAGAAAAATGTAAGTTTTGTCATTTTAAAATCGGCGGCGGAGGCTTCCAATGGGCCCAGAAAGCCCGGGACGGTTCTGGGACCGGAGCCACTCTTTAGACATCTACCAGGGCAGCCTACAATAAAAAACAGAGCACTAATAACTGGAAGATAACAGAACATGCATTTTGTAGAAATAAAACATGGCAGTCATAAACATTCCTAAAGTTCAAAAATGCTGTAAAGTTTCAGTGGAGCAGACTTTCATCAAAACCAGCTTAAATTGAATGACAAAACACCTGGGCAACTAAAAGTTCATTGCCTGGTGACAGAACAACATTACTGTTGGCGACGATAGGTGAACTTTCCTGGAGAGGGAGTTCTGCAACCAGGGCATCGCAGCCAAAAAGGCCTTTGGTTTCCCAGGCATCCTGCACCTGTGATACTGCTGTTGCAACATTCAGGCTGCTGGAAGAAGGATGGGAGAGCATGGAAGAGAGGCAGAAACTCCCAAGGAGGAATGGGAGAGAGCCTCCCCTCATCACCACTCTGCCATGAGGGACGCTTGGGAGCAAAGTAGGGTAGTGATGGGCAAACCCAGTATGCGGCAATGTGGGACCCCAGGTTCAAATTTTCACAGATCTGGACTCGCGTTGCATGGAGTGAGATATTTTGAATGGAAGAGTTCATATTCCAAACTCCCCCAGTTTGAACTTCACCTCTAACTCTGTTTATCACAATGATCGAATGAAATGAAGCCAAATGAATATTTGGGGTGGGAAAGATGGAAGAAGTGAGTGAGTGATGGAGTCCAGTACGTTGTCTTCCCTGCTATAGCGGAGACTTGGAAAACTTGCTGCCTTACTCCAGAAATCCTCTTTGAAGGCCAGGCCTTTCTAAATCGTCCTCCCTTTTCCCTTCATCTGTAGCACCATTAAAAACATTTTCTCGGCATCACAAGATTGTTCTGCCCTCAACTGAGCAAATCAAATTAACTGATGACAATAATTGCTTAGTTGTGTCTCTAATTTATTTGAAAATGCACACTCATTTTGGTAATTGCCCTTCTGTGTTCACTTTCAGTGGGAAGGCAAGAATCAAAACAGAATGTATTTGCCTTGCCCACTGAGCAATTTTGATAGGGGAAAGTAAAACATTTGCATGAGATCCACATGTGTATTGGATGTGAGGGTTTTTTTCTCTGAATGTTTTTGACATTGCTGTCATAGGCTGCAATCTCATACTTGGATGTGGGTCCTATTGAACTCAGTAAATGTACACTTGTGTACAAACGTGTGTAAGTTTGGACTAAGACCAAAATCTTAGGTCTTGTGTGTAGGTTTGGACTGTTGGACCAGGCGCGTTGCTAGAGCGAGGCGCGGGGGACGGACCGGCGGAGGGTGACACGTGCAGAGGGTGACGCGCGTACCCATGCGCGCATCACCTCTGCTGCGCGCATCGCCCTCCGGAGGCTCCGAAGCCGGGAGAAGGCCTCGGAGTGACCTCCCCGGCCGACGCGCCAGGGCCTTCTGACGAAGGCCCAATGCGGCGATACGTAATTTATAACTTTTTCGCAAAAACGTTATAAATCATGTATCGCCACATTGGGCCTCGTCATTAGGCCTCAGCAGCCGGCCGGCGCGGATGTGTGGAGCCGGCCGCCCGGGGGGGTAGGTCCTACATGCCGTGCAAAAATTTTTGAAGGGGGGAATGGGGGTCACTAGGGCGGCGCGCACGCCCCACTTTGGGGCAGCATGCGCCTAGTGACGCTACTGTGTTGGACTGAGAATATTGAACAAGAAAAATAAATCACTAGTGCTAAGAAGGACCCAGATCTGGGCCTCATGAGACAGAAAGATCAGGCTGTAGATGAAAATACACATTAAGATCCAAAGTGTTGTAACATCTTGTTTTCTCTAAGAAAATCATGATATGGAGAGCTGCCTTATACCAAGTCTGACCATTGGCCCATTGAGATTAATATTATTGACACTGACTGGCAGTGATTCTCCAGGGTTTCAGACAGGAAATTTTCTCTGCCCTAGCTGGAAATATCTTGGCTTGAACAAAGGATATTCTGTATGCAAAGTGCATGAAGTGTAATCAGAGGGGCATGATGACCCAGCCACCTTGCTGAAGCTACGCTACTCTCGATCTGTTTGGCACCTGAATGGGTGACTTCCTGAGTAGCCCATGTATGTTTCCTTACATTCTATGATGGAAGAATGGCGGGATATAAAGGTCATTATTTCTACCAGTGTGTGATGCATTACACAGAGTGAAAAGTCAGGTCTCTGCCCAGAGGGGGCTTACAATCTAGATATTGGCACAAAGGAGACACCAGAGTAGGAGGTGGGTGGGAAGCATATGCAGTTCTTTCAGTTACATATGCTTAAGCTTAAGTTAAAGTAAGGAAAGAATTCACATCCGACTGTATGGTACTGTTTATTAAAACAGTAAGTAAAGGTAAAGGTATCCCCTGACAATTAAGTCCAGTCGTGTCCGACTCTAGGGTGTGGTGCTCATCCCCATTTCAAAGCCGAAGAGCCAGCGTTGTCCGAAGACGCCTCCATGGTCATGTGGCTGGCATGACTCTCCTTGCCGCAGCGCATAGCATGCAGCTGGAACACGGAGTGCTTAAAACAGTACTGTTTATTAAAAAGGAAAGACTGAGAAGAGAAGCCGAGCTGATAAGCTGCAGAGTCTTTATGGGGGAGTGAAGCTGCAGCTGCAACACTTGAGTAACAATCAAGGTTGCCTGTGTTATCTGAAGCTGAAGCGTGCTGAGGTGAAGGCCAGAGAGAGAGAGAGAGAGAGAGAGAGAGAGAGAGAGAGAGAGAGAGCTGGACTGTGAAAGCAACATCTCGAATGAAGGGTTCTATGAAAGACTAGAACATTATTATATTGTAAAAATCCCTTGGGGTTTAGAACAGCCTGCCCATGTACACCGCCTTGAATAAAGTCAGAGGAGAAATCCAATGAACAGAAAGGCTCTCTCTCTCTCTCTCTCTCTCTCTCTCTCTCTCTCTCTCTCTCTCTCTCTCTCTCTCTCTCTCTGTGTGTGTGTGTGTGTGTGTGTGTGTGTGTGTGTGTGTGTGTAATTTTAAGAGCCCAATCCTATCCAACTTTCCAGCACCGATGCAACCCCAAGTTAAGGGAACAAATGCTCCCTTACCTTGAGGAGGCCTCCATGACTCCCCCCCCCACTGCAGAATGCAGCACACATTGGCACGCCTACATCCGCGCTGGAAAGTTGGATAGGATTGGGCCCTAAGAGGGATATTCATGAATGCCAGCAATCCAAAAGCCACCGAAACACCAAGCCACATTATAGCACAGTTTTTATTCTTAATAAAATTAAATCAGCTTAAAGAAGGGAGCAAGAGTGATTAATTCCGTGCAGTGTACACAGGCAAGCAGCACCCACCCACAGCATGAATATTTGTGAAAGTGCAGGAGCATATGGATTAGATTGCATTTCTGAAACAGCCACTTCAGCTTAACCTTCTTTTGGCAGAGAAAAGTGCCAAGGACCAAGACTTGCTGCCCCGCCAACACAAGGCTGTCTGTCACTGATTGTTGTTACGGTGGTCTGTTTACTATTCTGTGTGGGAGGCTTTCTAGAGCACCCATTCTCCCGGTGTCTCCTTACAACATACCCATGATCAGTCAAGGAGAGAGGGGAAAGAAAGCTTTTGAATGTTGAGCACAGGGTGTTAAAAAAAAGAAGAAAGGGAAAATGCAGTATAGTACCAGAATGCATTGTTTTTAAGAAACAAAAAAAAAGTTTTCTCCCTTCTTTCTTTATATTGAAAAGCCAATCTTTTAGAAGGCTAAAGCAAACGGAGAGTTGCACCACGAAGGTTTTTCTTTTCTTTTCAGTAGACTCGGAGTAAATTTATTTATCCATGAATATTTGTTATCAGAAGTGCTGAATAAAAGAACAGCCTGGAGGTAAAGAAACTGAATGCGCGATAGGGGAGCAAGAGGGCATGTGTGATCCCTCAACAAAAGGCATACAAGAAGCAGTTGCGCTCAGCAAGGTTGGGAATTCGTACAGCAGGCAGGTGGCTTAACTCTATAAAAAAAGTGTAAACTATGTAGTCATTTACAAATGCAGTACAGCTCAGCATGTTACATACAGTAAACACTTAAAAGCTAGAGACTCTTGCAGATCTATGCGAAATAGGGCTGTACCGTACTATTGTCAGTTTCGATTTTCACATCAAAACTTGCCCTTTTGACAAGGCGGAACTTTTTTGTCAAATCAGTAGGCAAGTTATGTAAAACATCTCTCTCCTTTTCCAAAGCTGCTTTGCACAGAAGCTGAGTGTAGTCCCTGAGCCATCCCCAAAGTGAGAAACCCTGGGAAGTTCCTCAGCCTTGTGCAGTCAAAAGCCAGGCAAAAATTAATGACAAGTTTCAAGAAGGATATTGAAGAATAACTGAGCAGCAAAGTATTCTGTAGGTTTTGTTTCCATACAAGCAAAAATGAAAAATAAAAGACCATGAGATTGCGCCAGTGTTTTTGTTTCCATTCCACTGACTTGAAGTGGCTACGGACATTTTATTTTGCAATATTGCCATGTCATTTCAAGTTGGCTTGAAATGCCTTAAACAAGCATTTATGGCCCAATCCTTTTCTCCCCCCCACCCACTGATACAGCTGCGCCGAAAAGGTTGCGCTGTATCCAGCTGGGGGGTGGGAAGCAGGAGGCTTCTGAAGGGAAAGCGGATTTAAATTCTCCTTCCCCTTCCTAAGCCTCCCGCCCCACATTGGGTCTCCTCAGACCTGTGCCAGCGATTTCAGTGGCCCACATCCAAGAAGAGAAAGGGGATGGGGAGGCTGCTGCCGGAGGGAATAGGATCCGGTGCATGCCATTGCCACTGGATCCACCCCCTCTTGCAGCCTCCCTTCCCCTGTTCATCCCCAGCCAGTTTTTCCCCCTCCCTGCTCCCGTTCCACCCTCTTCCCATCCCCTCCTGCCTCCTGCACTGGCGTACCTACTCGAGCAGGTGGCCAGAGCTCAGATGACGTGCGCGGGAAGGCTCTGGCCTTCCCATTGGTGCTCATGTGCTGCCGGAGCACACTGTACAGCTGCATTGCAGTAGTCATCACTACAGCAGACGGACAACAGCAGACAACACTAGTTCCGCCGCGAGGCAGCCCAATTGGAATTGGGCTGTCCATTGATTAATAGCTTAAATTGGGGGTGGGGAACCTGCGGTCTTTTGGGGTACCAGTGGCAGCCTTTTGTTTATTTGTCCGCAAATACTAAATGCACCTTCTATTTCATGACATAATGCCAAACTCAGGGGTTTGGGTTTTTTTGGTAACGTTTATATTCGGTCAGTAGCAACTTAGTAATTGACAAACTGGCAACTGCGCAGTGACTCGCATCATAGACCTGAGAGCTTCTTAGGGAGAGAACTGTATTGTATGCCTTTTCTAGTTAAGGAAAATAATAATAATGAATTATATATAAAAGTAAAATGAATGAATGAATGAATGAATAAATAAATAAATAAAATGTAGCCTTCCAATATGAAAAAAAAGTTCCCTACCCCTGACAGACTAATTAATTTCCAAAGGTTTAGATCAACAAAGACATTTCCCCAATTAATTGTCAAGTTAATTTAAATGTTTTTAATACAAGTTCTAAAGTGCAGAAGGGAAACTCCATTTTGAAAGAGGCATACTCTCCTGTAAGAGACTAAGGGCAGAATGCCGATGTCTGCGATGACATGTGCAGCATCTAAATTCAATATATGATTTGTTTTATTTCTATCATTTTCTCATATGCACATTCACAACCTGATTCTATGGGTCTTTTGCATCACAGATCTTGAGATCAGCTAACGCAAAAGACCCAGAGATGCCGAAAGTGTCGTGCTACCATTGCACACAACAGAGCCACTGGGGGAAACAACCAGCGGCTCTGTGTATGCCAGATCCTCTGGACGCTCTGCCGATGTCAGTAAGTTGGCGGTGCAGGTGGGCTGTGGGCAGGGAGGGGGAGGATTGGGGCATTTGGGGGGAAGAACCAGAAAGCATGTCAGGGAGGGAGAGGGTGGATCCAGCGGCAGTCCCACACACCAGATCCTATTCTGTAACTCCACCCTAGAACACCCCCTGGCTCTCCTTGGACTTATGCCAGTTCCATAGCTGGCATGAGTCCAAGGGGTTACACAGAGGTAAATAAAAATGTTTTTTACTTACCTCCAGTTTGCCTTCTGGACACACACACACACACACACACACACACACACATACACACACACACACACACACACACACACACACACACTGTGGGTGAAGCTGCATGCTGTGGACTGGTGGGGGATATGATCAAACTATCAATCAACATATTGGCTAATATGTTAGCATAATAAGCTAAGCTTATCCTGAAATCATACGATTAATAGACTAAAAGCCCAACCCTATCCAGCCCTTCCAGTGCAGCCGCACCACCAGAGCCCACACTGCATTCTGTGAGTAGGCAGTCCTGGAGTTCACTTCCAGGTAAGGGAACATTTGTTCCCTTGCTTGGGGTTAAACCCTCACTGTTGTGATGGGTCTACTCGGACCTGTGCCAGTGATTTTGCTGAGGCAAGTCCAAGTGGACCCAGAAAGGTGTACTGATGCCAGGGGATAGGATATTGGCAGAGCTTTTGCCGCTGATACCGCCCCCTCCCTACCCTGGGCTCTGCCCATTTCTCCCTCTCCCCATTCCACCCACCCCTGCCCCCCCATGCCAAGTTACTGACACCAGGGTTGTTCAGAGGCTGTTGGCACACAGCTACGGCCACTCGCTGCTTGCAACAGCGGCCCAGCTGCGGAGAATGGTAGGTCGTGCTTTGTGAATACCATAAAGCATGCTGTGCCAGTGGCGCAGTGGCGAATGTGGACCATAAGGACTGGGCCAAATAGGACTGGGCCATAAGAACTGGTTTCAGACAAGCTCTCAAATGTGCAATTGAAAGCATTGCAAGGGTATGTCCTAGCACCCCACCCCTTGGGAATGTCTTCCCTATTCTTCGAATTGGTTCATCCAAACTTTTAAATACTATTCCAAGGATTCAGAAAACCCTCTAATGGAATAAAAAAATAAAACCAGAAAGACACCTTGGAATGGGGACCAGGACATGCTTGAGTACTTTCTTAATTGCATGTGGGGGAGCTGGTTGGAAATGTATTGTCTGAATCGGCCCAGTGATTTCTTTGACTGGATGTCACCCTGTTGCAATTGTCTTGTAGTTTTGTGTGATATGATGGTTTTGCTTTACAGCAGTGCTTTGCCTTGAACCATTTAAACTGGCTTGGGGTAGGGAAGCCTATTTGTCAGTTATCTCAGCAGGATCAGATATGGCTCTAAAAACATGCAAGAACGTGGCACTTTTAGTTTTATAGCACAGAGATGCCTTTTCTGTCCTGCTATCTACCTCATGGTCATATAGGATTTGCTGTGTTCTCAACTTCCTGTGATTTAAGTGGAAGGCCTTTTCTTCATCTTCCCCTTCCCTCCCCCCCCCATAAATGCTGCTAGTGCTAAGTGGGCATGATGCTTAGGTTCATGGCAAATGTTTCACAAGACTGGGTCACTGCGGGCTGTCTATACATTGTCCCTCCCTTGCTGTCAAGTTGCATATATTGAAGAACTGCTTGAGCGTTTTTGCTGTGGACTGTTGATAGCCTTCTCTCACAGGGCTTTCATAGAACTATAACCAGAGGCCACCCACCTTGTTTCTCTTGAATAAAGATTTTACATCCAGCAAATTCATTCAACATTATAGTTTCCCCTTTTTTCTTTTTGGTGAAGAGCTGAGAAAAAGGGAACAAATGCTCATTCTCTTTTTTCCGGCGATGAGTATTACTAACACCACTTCTTTCAGCATAAAGGCTCCATGCATTTATCACAGCAACATTCAGTGTAGTTTTGGTGATACTTGCCTCACCCCTAGCCATGAGCCACTCGCGGCCAGCTATCAAAGTTTGAAAAGTTATATAAGTAACTGTTGAGGCAAACCTTGTTTCTGGCGTAGTGAAGTGAAGCATTGTTACTCACTTTATGCCTTTTAAATAAAATGGTTTACATTTTGAAGGCGATACAAGAGAAACAGGGAGGAAACAAATGTTTTGGAAGTTGCCTCAAATTAATGCCTAGAAGAGATCATTTGAAGCGTCTGTAATGAAAGGATTAAAAGCTATCATAGAATTTCAATGTGTTTTTTCTATAGCAATGTAGCTATAGAAAAAACTACATATACATGTGGGTGGGTGTTTACACACACACACACACACACACACACACACACACACACCTACTGAGGATATCACTTCCTTCATCTGATGTAGTTAACCTTAAGCCGTGGAAGCTTATGCTGAAGTAAGTGCGTTTGTCTTTAAGGTGCCACAACACTCTATGTTAGCCTTTATCAGTTCGCAATAAGCTGTGTACGGTTAGTAGCTCTCCCAAATATATTTGATGTTGCCACGGTTCCTAAAATCAGGCTCAGTTCTGCACCCTCGTCTCACTGGAGCATTTTATATGCAGTCATGTCAGCTGCTGGTTTTTCTGCCTCAGCGCTTCTTCACCAATAATCACCACCTCACTGACTGATGTTCTGTGGTGTCAACCATGCCAGGTCTCCCTTGTCTTCTGCAAGCATGTCCAAAGAACTCAAAAGAAATCTAGGAAAATCTGCTCTTTGGGCAATGAAATATGTTGGCTGCTCCGGGTACAGTGGTGGAAGGCTAGAACAGAAGTGCATGCTTACTTTACCGAAAAGCAGAACAGGGTGCCAGGTAACAGTGACTGAAGCTGGCTTCTCATAGAAACCAGAACTAAACAGTTTGGCAGGCTCAGGACTTTGGTATATGTCAAACTCTGGAACATGCATTAAAATTCACAGGCAAATTCTTCTCCCTATTAAGCAATGAGATTTTATTTCCAGATCTCATGCAAAATTAATTTTCATAATTCTCCCAGATATTGTCTACACATATTTTTTCCCTCATTAACTATTTTATTACCATATCAAAATGCTTCTGCTATCATATTTAGGTGACATAGATAAGAAATATGAACCGACTTTGACAGTATGACACATCAGAAAGTATTAAACCGTGCAATGAACAATTACAGTCTGGTGAACTTCTGGCTAAAAAAACCTCTGTGGAGATGAGGATTTTAAAGAATATATTTTTGGAGTGGTGTGTACACGCATCTCATTTGTAATCTACACTAGCAATGTGACCATCATCAAGCTTAACAAGTAAAGACGTGAATTGTGTCAGAGTTGTGCTGGGACCATGGGAAACCACAGCTGTGTGCATTCTCCAGCCAAGAACCCCCAAGATTAGCTCCTGAAGCTGGGTGGTTCAGCTAGAGCTGGGCACTTTGATCCTGAGCTGAAACCTGAGCCCAACTTTGAACCGGCACTCAAATTGGAGCCTAAAGGTGCAGCAAACAAATGGTACTGCTCTGCTTACAGGCAAGGACAGAAAGGCGGGCTCCTAATATCTCTATGAGGTCTTGCCAATTCAGGAGCTTCCTAATGCTTGTCAATTGCAAGGGCCAATGTTGCATACCCCTATTCATTTCTGACATTATAGCAAGTTCCCAACCACTAAGGGGGGGGGGGTGTTATTCAGAATGGGATCATATCAGCAGCGTCACTGCAGGGGGGGGTGCAAGTGCTTTCGTCAGCCGGAATGGCTCCAAATGCGAGGGGGCGGGGCCACTTTCTCCCGTCATGTAACGGAGGGTCAGAGCCCGACGGAACTTGGAGCTCCGTCTCCCCTGCAGTGACGCTGCTGGATAATATCATGGGGAAGGGGGGTGTTAACTGTTTAGCACTAGCATGGAACATATGCATAATGTGTAGTTTGGCCCATACACTGCAATCCTACCCATACTTAATTTGGAAGGATTTTCTTACAATAATATATTACTATATTAATACATATTTTAGAAGTCTATTATATGTATTTTAGCCTTATAATTTATATATTTATAATTTCTATAATATATAATTTATATTTATTATAAATATAATATAAAATATAAAAATTTATATTTTATATAGACACCTCAAACTTCCTGTTATATATTTATGTATGGTTTAGGAAGTGAGCATTGGGTGGGTGTAATTATCCAGGCTTGTAAAGAAATTGACATGTTTTTTAATTTAAGTAATGGGCAGCCTAATCCAGTCTAGAATGCAGAGGTGGTGCACCTACGGCGGCCGCTGCATCCTAGGCAGGACTGGGTCCATGCCGGTGGAGCTGGAGCGCTCCTTGGGGGAAAGGGATGTTTGTCCCTTTCCCCTGGGTAGAGCCCCAGTAGACTCAATGGGCCTCCTCGGATGTGCGCTGGCAAAATGGCAGGTGCAAATCTGAGGAGCCCATGAAAGACCAGCCAGGCCTGGGACGGGGGATAGGATTCAGCGGAGCACACAGTTGGTGATCCTTCCCCTGTTCCTGGTCAGGCTGTCCAATCGCCCTCTCCTTTTCCACCCCAGTCTGCCCTCCCAGCACCTCCCCCCACTACCCGGTGCAGGATCTACCTGTGTTCACCAGCAGTGGCTTTGGCCCCAAGCAGAGTGAGCGGTGCCAAACTCTCTGCCAGCGCCGCTTACTCGCCGGGTGTCAAAAAATTGCCTTTTATGATACCCGGCACCGGCAGAGCCATCACTCCGCCGGTGGATTTGCAGATAGGATTGCGCTATGAGTTACCTCCCCAGTCAAAGGCCACTTATCTTTTGTCACCAGGATGTGGGTCTCCACAGCATACTGTAAGACTGCAATCTATTATACATTCACCTGGAAGTAATTTTCACTGAACGCAATGAGAATTACTTCTAATTAGACATACATAGGATTGCATTGTAAGTACACAACATCAGTGTTATCCACGGTTCTTTGATTTAATTCACAGCCAATGTCTGACCATGCTTAGCCTACAAGACTTATTAAGATAACAACCTTAGGAAATGTAGCACTGTCAGATCACTTTATTCACATTCAGCATGTCTGCTGATTGAACTCTGGGCATAGGAAGCAGAAGAAAGATGGATTCAATTCTTTCTTTGGCTTCTATTCCTGAAAAAGCTTTTGCTGAGTACATGGATACTTCCACTCCACTAATAAAATCTTACTCATATGCCGTATGTATGAAGATAAGATACAGTTGTTACCTGAAAGCAATAATTGCATAGATCACTTTCTGCCCGGTTTCACAGCATACTTTAAATCCCACAGACAAATAGACAAAAATACTTTAAGCAGCATCAGTAGTGAAATACAAACCTAACAGCATTTTAATCATTTTAAGGTGTACTCTTTGCACCTGAAACAGGTGCAGGAATGCAGGCATCTTGACTTAATGATGCTGTATCAGACTGATTTCTTCTGTGCAAGCAGAAACAAATTTAAAATCTGGAACAGGTGTTTGAATGTGGTCCAATGGGCAGGATCACATAAAACAAGGCTTCCTTGAGAACATTAAATATTTTATGTATTCAGTCATAGGTAGCAGAGGCCAGGGATAAGGAAGAACTCCATTGCCTCTCAGTGTTGGGATGGGAACCATTTGAAAAATATATGATCCAAGTTGCACAGGGGGGTGGGGGCATGGCTCTGTGGTTCAGCATGTGCTTTGCATGCAGGAGGTCTCCAATTCAACGCCTGGCATCTCAGGTAGGACTGAGAAAGAGACACTGTCAAGTCAGTGTAGACAATACTAAGAGAGATGGCCCAAAGATCTGACTCAGTCCATATGTTCAGGGGAAACCCACCTTCAGAATCTATTGGAACTGGAGGCACAGCTTATTTGTCCTTCTACCAGCCTAACAGCGCAATCCTGTGTAACTTTGCACCGGTGTAACAGTAGATGCACCGGCATAAGTGCACTTACACCGGTGCATCTACTGTTACACCGGTACAAAGTTACACAGGATTGCGCTGTAAGTATTTGTACCCTTAACAGCCAGCTGAAACCAAGATTATGGCCTATGAATTGTGCCCATAAGTGCTACTCTGGAAAATACATCTGGGGACAGGAAATCCCCTCCAACACCAAAGGAGCATCTCACTGGCATTCTGAAGAGGGAAATGTGACTTTTCACCCCTTCTCGTAGTTCCCGTTGCTTGTAATTGATGAATTTGTACTCACTGTTCATGATCAGGGCACAACTTGCACAAGACAGGATGAAACGATAGAGGGCAAGGGAAGCCCTTGAAACGTGGTTCTAGAATGTGCAGTAGGGCACTAGAGGCATGCCAATGGCAAGGAAATTAGAATACGTCTAGGAGAATTAATATGACTTCCTGACTTGATTGACTTTATTTTTACAGTTTTGCTCAGGCTAACAAAAATCAGTAAACAATCAGTTAAGCAGTTATGAGAGCAAGCTATATATACACACATGGAATCTTCAGCAAGTAGGAATGAGATCCAAATTAGAATAGTATGAATAAAATCAGTGGTGTAATTCAATGGGAAAATTATTGTGACTACTTAATGCCTTGCTTTGTATGAACAAAGACCAGCCAAAGTGAAGCATGCTTAAAACCAAATTATTTCAATAAAAGATTTAAGAATGTGCTTAACAGCCCAATCCTAGGTAGCTCCCCGTGTGATGATGTAGCTGTGCCAACGGGGCATGTGCTATATTCCATGAAGGAGTTTCAGGCCCTGGAGGCACAGGCGTCGCTCCCGTCAAGTAGCGGGAGCGGGCCACTATGGGGTGACGTGCGTCACAAGGTGACGCGCGCAACCCCGTGCGTCACCTCCATGACGCGCGTCGGCCGCCGGACACTCCGAGACCGGCCCGGGAGCTGGCTTCGGAGCATCCAGCCAGGCCGACGCTCCAGTTTTCGCGCACTGTTTTCGCGCATGCACAGACCGTTTTGAGGGCAAGAGGGCAGGCCCTTGCCCTCAAAACGGTCTCTGCGCATGCGCGAAAACAGTAAAAGTTCGCGTATTGATGCAGTGGGCCTGGGCCTTCTTTTAGAAGGCCCTGGAGCGCCGGCTGGGCCGGACGCTCCGAGGCCGGCTCCCGGGCCGGCCTCAGAGCTTACGGAGGGCGACGCAAAGGGGCGGGGGGCACCCGGGGCAGCGTGCAGCCGGGTCCCCCCCCCAAATCGCAATTGTTCTATACGGGGGCTTCACTAGGGTGACGTGCGCCCCCCACCTTGGGGTGACGCGCGTCCTAGTGACACCTCTGCCTGGAGGTCTCCACCAGGTAAGGGAGCATTTGTTCCCTTGCCCAGGAGTAAGCCCTTGCTGCCTGAATGGGTCTAGTCGCACATGCATCATCAATATAGCATTTAGCTGGACTATACTGCAAGTCTGAGTGGACCCAGGAAGGCGGATCAAGGCTGGGAAGGGGGATATGATATCAGCGCACTGCTTCCTCCAATACTGCCTCCTTCCCAGCCTCAATCTACCCTCATCCCCATTACAATCTCTGTCCCATTCCTCCCTTCCCCCCCTGTTCCCCTCCCTGCCTCCCTGCTGCCCCCCCCCGTGCTGACTTACTAGTGCCGGGGGATGTGCATGGCCCACCGGTGCACACACCCTGCCTTTCACTGCTTGCAGTGGCAGCCAGGCCACGCGGAATGGTGTGTCGTTCTTTGCGACAGCCGTAAAGGGCCTTATTTTATGCCAATAAAGGTTCCTATACTATACTACTACTGTAAAGGGCCTTACACTTCTGGAACACTAGTTCCGGCAGCTTATGGCCCTATTAGGATTTAACTTTCTTTCATCGAAATCAATGATATTTTAATTTTTAAATAATATTTTGAATTAGCTGCTCTTTCTTGTTGCACTTCTCTTCCTACTGCACAGCTGCAGTGGTGATGCCTATGGTTGAGGAGAAAATCTCATTCATTCCTAATAGGGCAACTTGGGCCATATACACTATTTTTCTGTTGTGACTCTGTGACCTCCGCAGATTTATTTCATCTCAGCAACGTGTGAGGTGTTGATGAAATCGGTGCAAAAAACATTCAAACAAGGTGTGCTGTGGTAGGCCAACAGTTGGGACTGGGGCCATTGCTTCTTTTCTAATCCTGAGGGAATACTGTGAGAAATTGTCCTCCATCTTGTCCAAACATCTTTTTAAATATTCAAGAAAGGCCAAGAAGCATGCACAGAAGACGTTGCCTAATCTTCTTTTTCCGTAAACTAAACAGACCAAGTTCCTGCAGCCTTTTCTCCTATGACTTGCCGTCAAGACCTTTTGTGTCATTGTGCCCTGTTGAAGATAATGGTTGGTGGCAAGGATATAGCTGGAAGTTACTTTACAGTAGCTCTGTACAGCAGGGGAGGAATTCCTCCTTCTTCTATCTGCTGCTCTTACCTTTCAGTACACGCTCTGCTCGGCTGCCATTCCACAGTTGCGGGAAGAGATATATCATCTGAAGAAGCAGAGACAAATATTTGATTTGGATGATTACCCTGCAGGTGTCTCATCATCACCGTAGTGCAGAGATTACTAATTATTTCCCCTCAATTTGTGTACATTCTGCTGTAAATACATATATATGGTGGCACAGATCATTAAGATTCTTATGCATGTGGCCAGAGCCACTCATGCAGTGCTCCTCATTCAAGGTGAACTCTAGAGGACAGCCAAGATTGCCTTCTGGATCTTTTAAGATGGGCTTTGATTAAGATCAAGCTCTGTTTAGACTGTAGCTGTGAAGAGAACTAGAATCCATAGGTTTCTTCAAACACACTGAAAAATGTTCAGAGCATTGAATTGTATTAGTTGTTTTGATATTTGTCTTTAGTTTGATTCTACGTGCCAAGAGATCTTTGACTATTTACTTTAGCTGGTCAGTTTTGCTTTATTTTTACCACAACCCTCTAAAGTAGGTCAGTATCACTGGCGTTGCTCGAGGTGGGGCGGAAAGCTACGTTCTGCAGCTTTCCGCCCCACCGTTACTCTCTGGTACGAGCTTTCCACCCCACCGTTACTCTCCTGCACAAGGCGCCCTGCCCCCTGGTCATAGGAGCCCATCAGCGGAGAGAAAGCAACGCGCAGGAGAGTCCCTGCGCGTTGCTTTATCTCCGCTGATGGGCTCCTACGACGAGGGGGTGGGGCGCCTCGTGCAGGAGAGTAACGGTGGGGTGGAAAGCTCGTACCAGAGAGTAACGGTGGGGTGGAAAGCTGCAGAACTTAGCTTTCCGCCACACCTCGAGCGATGCCAGTGGTCAGTATTTTTATGTCCATACTGCAGCAAGCAAATAAAGAACTGAGGCTGAGTGGGTGGCTAGTCAAAGCCAACTAGTGAAATCAAAACAGAGACAGGATTCAAATCAGGGACTTCCTCGTTTATGATTCATTCAGTTACCATGATACTACAATAACTATCCTTTACCAGCTTAAAGAGATCTAGCTCCCAGGGACCTTTGAATTTCTGACCTCCACCTTCCAACAACAACAACAACAACAAAAGATAATCCAAATACAGTATCATACTAATTGTAATATCCCCAGAACCAGCTACCAAACAACTACTAAAATCTGGAATTCTTTGCTTTGTGAGCTGCCAGATTTTCCTGACTTGGTGGAATTTGTGCAGGTCCTGAGCTCTGCAGAGGAAAAATGGTCCTGAACTAATGCAACATGGTCCTGAGCTAGATTGGGCCCCCTCGAGCTTTTCTGTATCAAAGGTACAGGTACAAAGGTACTTTCAACTTACTTCTGGTGCTGAGGCCATCATTTAATGGCCAACTGGCAGCACAATCCTATGCATGTCTACTCAGAAGAAGTAAGTCCCATTGAGTTCAATGGAACTTATTGCCAGGGAAGTGTGTACAGGATTGCAGCCTTAATGTAATGTGTAGTTTGGCCCTTATTTTGTCAGCCAGAGATCTCTGCAGAGAGATTATGTAGAGCAGAAATGGAGAGACCCAAGCTATCTCCTACAGCAGTGGTTCCCAAAGTGTGAGCCACGGCTCCTTGGGGAGCCGCAGGAACCCCCCAGGGACACTGTGGTACGCTCGCCACCCAAGCCACTTGGCAGCGCGATCACGCAGCGTGATCATGACGCAACCTGGACATCCACGGAGCAGAGACTTGGCGGGCACAGCTCTGAGTGTGACGTTTTCGTCGCCTGAAAAACCTGCCCACTCACCTGCCCTGAGTCTCTTACCATGGATTTCTAAGTTGCATCACAGTTGCAGAACCCGGAAGTAAGTGGCAGTGACAACATCATATCACACACTATCGCATCATTGCAACTACTTCCGGGTTCTGCAACCAGCGCCAATGGGAGGAAGGACATCATGATGCTGGTAAGTCTGGGAATCACTGCTATAGTAATATTAGAATATTTATGATAATTTCAAATGTATTTTGTTATGCAATTTACATGTATATTTATTTGCATGCACCAGAAAACTCTACTATTTATGTATTTGTACATCTCCCATTTACAAAGAGATTCTCATCATTCAAAGGACCTCCTGAACTCCAACCCTATGGCAGGAGAAGTGATCACAGCCTGCTGTTTTTTTCAGTGTGAACAGCAGTATAACTCCGGGGGGGGGGGGAGCCCTACAGCATAATAACAGATTGTGTGATTATACCCTTCCTTATAATTAAGCTGTTACAATGTAGACATGTTACTGCTGTCTCATGTCACCAACAGGAACCTCTTTGCTTTGAATGGAAAGTGACTCACTTCAGCAATTAAAAAAGTTCCTTACATGAGTCTATAGTGTGACCTTCCGTGAGCTCGGAGCAGGGTATTTGAGAAGTATCAGCATTACAAGATAACCTATGGTTTCTTCCCAGCAGCCCATGGAATATCCAGAAATTACACGCTCAGTCAATCAGCACTTGAACACTTTGTCAAGAAAAGACATGAAGCTGTTTAGCGTACAGTGGAGTGTCTAGAAGGCTGGAAATGCAGCACTCACAGGTTTTCTGCCTGCTGGACAAGACCAGCCACAGAACTGGGGGAATCCAGTAAGTGACATCAGCCAGAAGTCTGATCTGGATTTAGACAGGAAGCACTCATTTTGATCCACAAGAGACATCTCTTTTCATTCAGGTGTGATCATTCTGAGTTGCGTTTCAGTATTACAAAACATGTCAAGATGGCTCTAATTTGGAAAATCCAATTGTGCTGCTCCAATTCCTGCGACCCAAGTGTCTGAGCTGCTCCAGGCACACTCAGTTGATAGGACACACAAGTGGTGTGTGTGCAGCAGCCTCACTTATTGATTTCCTGCAATGGCCATTTTGCTATCCCAGGAGGAAAACATACTTGCAATTGCAAGTACTGTACAACTAAGGGCTTTTGCACCCAGTTCCAGTTGGAAATGCAGGAAGCCTTTAGCATGCTCATGATATAGCTCTCTGACCAGCTTGTGGTTTTGTCCGTCTATTGCTGTACCTCGGAACGTTTTGCCTAATAAAGCTTGCCAATTCAGAAGGGATTTCACATCTAGATGCCGGGCACTTGAATTAAATCAGGTAAATCTGAAGGATCTATATACTGCAGTGCACATTTGGTTCAGCTCTGTTGCATACTCGCACTCGTTCAAATGCAGCAGCTACAACAGCATTTCTGAAAATCAAAACCTAATGCGTTCATCTGGTGTAAAACGAGAGAGAGAGAGAGAGAGAGAGAGAGAGAGAGAGAGGGAGAGGGAGAGAGAGAGATCTAAAAGGCTGGGCTCAGGCATTACAATTTCAGTCATGCTTTGAAGGAAATTTGTAGAGCCTGGCTAATTTTGCAAAAAATGGCTCTTCAGCCCACTCCCTCCCTCCAATAAGCTATTCTGCACTCAATTAACTAAGGACAACTGATCATTCTGAAACTGTATCTGTTTCTTTTCATAAAGCAGAGGCTGTTGACAGCTGACATGATTGTACACACGGCTGCTGGCTGAGGTGCTCTGTTGTTGTCTTGGCTGTGCTGCTGCCAAGAGGGAGAGGCCAGTAATCTCCTCTGACTGGCCTGTCCCTTTTCCCTCCATTCTGTCACTGTGCCTCCAGCAGGCTGTCTTTTGTCATTGCTGCCACTGGGAATGTTCAAAGGCGAGGGCCTCCTTGCCATTGGTTGGTTGCTACTCCTCACGCATGCACAATTGATGTGATGTTTGGACACCAAACAAATGCTTGCACTCACCCAGCAGACATAATCCGAGACAAAAGGAGATGGTGGTTGTGCTGAGAAAGTGAGGACAGGAGAAAAGGAGAGGGAGGAGGAGGAAAATGGGGTATTAATTAAAAAAAAACCTGAATAGTCTCCAGCTGAAATTCACAGGCTGAAATATTCGGCAGCTGGCAGCTGTACGAGGATGGGAGCTCTTACTTTTACACCTAAGGTTGGTGTTGACTTTGCAGTTCCTAGATGCAAAGAAACAAAAGGAAAGAGAGAAAGAGAAGGAAGGAAGAAAATGGGCACAAATCACCAATGTGATCCTATGCATGTTTACTCAGATGTAAGTTCCACAGTGTTTATTTGGGCTCACTTCCAGGGACATTTGCTTCAATTGTAGCCTTAGTGAGACTTAGGGCCCAATCCTATCCAACTTTCCAGCACCAATGCAGCCTCAATGTAGCCCCGAGATAAGGGAACAAACGTTCCCTTACCTGGAGGGGGTCTCCGTTACTGCCCCCCCAGGATGCAGCACACACTCCGTTGGCATAGCTGCATCAGTGCTGGAAAGTCGGATAGGATTGGGCCCTTACTAGGTAGTAAACACCATTCAACATAATGCAGCCTACTTCTGAGTAAACATGCTCCCGATTGCACTGTAAATTTCTTAAACAACAGTTACAAGGTCCCTAATCTGCCTCAACCTCACAACCAGTGCCCTAGATCCTATTATTTCCTTTGCTCTTGCTAACAAATTCACTCAATGAGGCAGTCTATACATGCCTAGAGGGATTTCTCTTTTTCCACAGCTGAGCCCAAACACTGAAAAGAGATTCTGGAGAGGGGTTGTGGCTCAGATTAAGCCTTGATTGTGATCAGTCCCTTTACAGACCATTTCAAGTAGGCTAATTTAATGGCAGCAATACTTAGCAGAAAACTAAAACTAATGGTTGGGAGGAGATAGACACAAGCTAATCTAATTATAGGGTTTTTCATATATAAAAATCAGTTCAGATCAGATCAGACCAGACAGTGCCTCAGGAATTACAGCTTGCATTTCAGTATTTTCTCTGGCTTGTGCTGGTCTCATTTTCGCAGTGTTAATTTAGCAAGTGAATGTACAAAACTTCCATGCTGTTCCCTTCCACTTTGCTGCTCAGGGATGTTGCCAAGGGGTAACAGGTGTGGGCCAAATATTTCTTGCTCTTCCTTTATCGAATCTACTGACAGGCATTCCCAGTTGTGCAAAAATGCTTCGATTATCACAGAACCACTATATTCATTTAAATCTATAGTCTGCCCTAGGTGGAGGGCTTCAAGCAGGTAACAAGGCAACTGGTACTAAAAAACAAAAAAAAAACCCACCAAAACCCACTAGCCGCTTAGCCCTCTTTTTCAACGTCCAACCCAAATAATGACGATGATTTTTATCAAAGGTATGTTGAAAAATAATTGCTTTGATGAATGCTCCAAGGAGAGGAAATTCCATGATTTAGGACAGCTGTGACCCTACGTATTTGGACATGGCACACTGATGGGCTGGAGACAAGGTATCTCATTCAGGATTTTTTCTGTGTTTTCTACATTATATGTAGAAAAATCCTTGTTCACCTGATAAAAGGCGTCATAAACCCTTTTCTTCCCCAACCTAATTACTCCACTGTTCTCCCCCTTTTTGTTCCATTGCTCCACTGTGGTCAAAAAGTGGTATTGCCAGGGATTCGGGGCGGGGGGCACACGAGCCCCAAGAGACAAGGCAGGCGAAGGCAGGCGAATGCCAGTGGCGGTTGCATCGCCAGGAGGTTCCAGCCTTTCTCATAACAGGCTTTGTTCAAGTTCACCTTGTGCAATAGCAGAGGAGTCTGCGAGCCCCAGAGGATAATGGGGTGGGCGAGATGCAAAGAGACAAAAGGAAAGAGAGAAAGAGAAGGAAGGGGAAAAAATGAGTGCAAATCCAAATGTCGATTTGTAGACATAGTGAGGAGAGCCTGCTGGCTGACAGGCTGATTTATTGGATTCTTCCAGTTAATCACTGCCGGCCTGTGGCCAAACGGATCTCCAGCAAAGCTGAAAGGCAGCCGAGGGAAACAGGCTTATAAGCATAAAGCCGCATAATGGTGTTCAATGAAGTGTGAGACTTTTAGTTCAGTCTCACTGAGCCGGCCGCACCGCCGGAATGTCAAAGAGGGATTGTGGGTGGAAAAATTATGGATTTAAACTGCTAGCTGTAAATGAGGTCAATATGTCTGGTTCATAAACAGTCCGAGCCTATTCCAAGAATGCAGTGAGGGGGAAAATTAGCGTGAAGCCAACGCTGTAGACAAACCTCATTGAGATATAATTGCGGCTATAAATACAAGCGAAAAGCTTACCAAGTGCAATAAAATACAGACATGCTTTTTTATATCTCTCTCTCCCCCCCCCGTCCTCCTCCTTTGAATCTATGCATTTGTTAAATGTTGTGCATCTATAATGCTCCTTCCCACCCCAACCCCCTGCCACGTTCCTCCCTCTCCCTCTTGTGACACCCAGTGTTGAAATTAATTGAGTGTTCTTGATCTTCCATTCCATTTTATTCAGCTGGGATTGGAAAAAATCAAAAGAGCACATCTAAAGCATTTTCTTCCCCTTTGCTTTTCTATTTGAATCAAGTTGAAATGTGTTTTTCAGTCCCTTAAAAAGAAAAAGCATCACGTTTTTCTTTACATATAATTAAAAAAAGTAGAAAGTCTTTTTTTAAACTGATACATCTGTTAGATCATTTGAATCTCAATATAATGATGTGACATCAAACGCAAAGGGTTGGTTCCTATAGAGTGTCTTTTTTTGGTGAGATACCTCATCTTTGCTCATGAAAGATTGATTTTAAATTAAGATGATGTTTCCTGTTTTTAATGGAAGACATCCTTCCCCTCCTCCCTCAATCAGCTGAAGTCTATTATTACTGTTTGTTATATCCTGAGCAAAGGACAAGGGGGACAGATGCTAGCAACTTGATTCACTCAGTTAGAATCCAATACAGTAATAAATTAAAGACTAATCGCTGCGGTCAGGTGGTATTTCCCCTAAAGTCAATTGATTTAAACGGCAGTAATTTGGCTAGTAAGGCTAGTCCTGTTTAAATTAAACCCATTAATATAATAGCACTGGCGTTGGAAGGAATCCATCTGGTAGCAGAGCCTTTCCCGGTCAGTGGTTTAATAACTGGATGGGGATGCCCTGCAAATGTAGCATCCCAATAAACAGGAACTCACAATCCCAGCCAGGATTCAGAAATTCTCCAACCTGAGAGAAGAAAAGAAAGCAAATCTTATTGAAAGGAAGATAATGACATAGTTCTCATTGTTCTGACCATCTTTCCTGAAATCCATACCTTAGCTTCCCACCCATTTCCACATAATTTAATCCAGTTTATGACCCATCCTAGCTTGATACCTATGCTTCTCCACCTCTACTACTTTCCACCACCAAGCAATATGCAGAAAGCTCTTGAGAAATATCCATTGTCTTATTGAAACTTGGTTGGCTTCCCATAACAATTTTCAGGTGTTTCTGGAGGAACCTTGAAATTCGGGTCAAATTTCACTGTGTGTGAAATTTCACTGCAACCTCTCCTGCCCTCTTCAACCGCTGTGCCCATTCCTCTCAATACTTTTAACTCTTTCCTGTGTGCCTACATTCAAGTTATCAAGTAGTTTTGGCCATTGGCGACTTCACATGTGTGGCAGGCAGTGGACAGCCTGGTCCACTCACTTTCACCGCTGCAGTTGACACTACTCTCTGGATGCACAAGTCACTGTTGCTGTCACAAAGGTCTCTGGCACTCATCCTGGGGCAACTCGATGAGACAGATAGACCATGCAATTCACGCTAATGCTGCATTTGTCCTGTGTGGTGACACTGCTATCCACAACAGTACAACTTTGTGCAAGGCTGCAAGACCAGCCAGGGCAAAAGCAGTGTGAGAGCAAATCTCTCCCCCCCCCCCATGCCAATACAGCATGCTGTTTCGTGCAAACTGAAAATGTGCCCTGGAAATCTCAGTGACAAAAACACTGGAGTATACAATTCCCAGTGACCCCCCTCCCCTTGTGTTGGCCACTTCTGACTTACCTCGTTCAACATAAATGTAAAAAGATTTAAGCACATATAACAAATGGGGGCTCTACAATGAATATGGACTTTCTGGATAGGTCCCAAACCAAATGGTGCAGAGCCAAAAAAAAAAAAAGAGTCTAAAATGAATTAAACTGTACATAACAAAAATGCATGGGGTTCTGAAATGAAAATTTGTTTACATGCACTTCCCCTACAAAATATTATAAATTTCAGAAATTGACCAGTGAAGAGTGTTGAGTCACTAGCAATACAAAACCAGTTAGAGCACACGAGTCTTGCTAAATTACTGTGGGATTCGTTGAAAAGTGTCTGACTTGAAACATTTTAAACCAATTTGGCCTAATATCAGATAGTGTCTTGAATTTCTGAGTGAAGTTAAATTCTCATGTGGATTGTTGATCCTCTGTTGCTTTGGGGCAGATGGAATGGAATCTGCTTTTTGCTGAAAATGACATCAGATGCTTTCTGGGTTTATATGTATGATTACTAAGTGGCCTGAGCAGCTTTTTACAGGCCTGCAGAGAATTCTGTTACAAATCTCCACTTTTCTTCTTCATATAACTTCCCCTAAATTACTGGCTTCGTCCTCATCAGCACCAAAAGTGGGTATTGGCAGCCAGGAACACAATATACTTCTGAATTAATGTGAAAGAGCAGCACATTTTCAGCACTTTATATATATGCCCTGCAAAATGGTAGCTGGAAGGATCTGGCAGTGGAAGAATCAAAGGCATAATATGATGTCTTTTGCAACAATTGTCTACATGCCTTTCCTGTCATTCATTCATTCTTATAAAGAACCTTTTTACCATGATAATTAAGATGTCAGAAAAGAGCAATCCTTTACTGTTGTGGTTTTTAAGCTTCCTGTCCTCAAGGAACCATTATACACCAGCTGTCTGCCAAGAAACTACTCTCCATCAGCCAAGGAACTCCTGTGAGTTGCAGAGGATTCTAAAGCATGTTCTAGGTGAACTTCAAGTTTACATGGCACACAGATTTGACTTAGACATTGTCCCCCACAAAATGAGAGCAAACACTCAAATGCACCAAGCATTTTCTGTGATTGAACATTGTGTAGAGAGATCAGAAGGTACTAGTCCAGGGGTTCTCAACCTGTGGTACGGGTATCCCTAGGGGTACGCGGACCTATTGCTGGGGGTACGCCAAGCCCTGCCCCTGATCTGCCCCATCAGCAGCTAATTAAGTGTTAATTAACATGGATTTTAAGTTTTAATTATTTTCGGAGCCCTTCTGTCTCTCTGGTTTTGGGCTTATTTTTGTACTTTGGAAAATGTACTTTGGTGGGGTGGAGGAGGGAGGAGCTGATTTTGGGAAATGTGACGGAGAAAAAAAGAGATCCTTGCATCTCTCTCTCTCTCTCTCTCTCTCTCTCTCTCTCTCTCTCTCTCTCTCTCTCTCTCTCTCTCTCTCGCACACACACACACACACACACACACACACACACACACACACACACAGAGTTAAATAAGACATTTTTCACATTTAAAATTGTTTTAGTACTTTCTATTTAATGATTAATTACCTAATTAATTGATTGATTAATCCAATTAATTAGCAGTTAATAAGCAGGGGATACTTCAGAAAGTTGGATCGTGATAGGGGGTACCCGGGCCTCCAAAGGTTGAGAACCCCTGTACTAGTCAAACACGCTTTCAGAGAAGCTTGTGTATCATTACTGTTCTCTTGAAGGCACCCCTGATAAGCACCCAAGGAACTCCACGGTTCCTTAGGATACAGTTTGAAAATCACTGCATTAATGGGTAGGAAAAAGCCAACTGTGGGTAGTTACATCCATCCAGTGAGCTAATAGCACACGTCCATTGTTAGTCTGGTGAAGCCACCAAGAGGTGACTTTTTCCACACATTCCTATTGTAACTGAACTTTTATGATTTCACATGACACGTAAGTAGTCATATCACTGCATCAGGTCATTTCACAACACCAACATTTTCCTTTCAACCTCAGACACATCCACAGCTGAACGTCCTATTGGCTTTGGCCCAACCGCTTCATCCTTTCTGGGTCTACTTGGAATAGTCCTCCGCTCTTCCTCAGTAGCATATTGGACACCTTCCGACCTGAGGGTCTCATCTTCCGGCGTCATATCTTTTAGCCTTTTGGTACTGTTCATGGGATTTTCTTGGCAAGGTTACTGGAGTGGGTTGCCATTTCCTTCTCCAGTGGATCACTTTTAGTCAGAACTCTCTGCTACGACCTGTCCGTCTTGGGTGTCCCTGCACGGCATAGCTCATGGATTCATTGAGTTACACAAGCCCCTTCGCCACGACAAGGCAATGATCCATGGAGGGGATCTAGTATACATACTGGCCGTGAAAACTTGAGACCGTATACTACCCAAGAGATTCATAGATAAGCAGGGATTTGAACCTGGTTTCCCGCCAAGGGTGGCATGACCAGGAGCACCACCCCACATGAACACCATGGCTGCCGCCTCTGCTGCAGTGCTGTAGAAAAGGGGGGAAGCTAAACCGTGCATCTCACATGGTTTCAGCAAACCCGGAACTGCAAGATTCTGGTTTTATTTAAAATGTTCTCCCTGTAAATAAATCTGGAAGTCCTGCATTTCTGGCTTTGAGAAAACTGCATAGAGAGCAACGTAAGGAGGTGGGTGATCTACTTCTTGCTCAGGCAAGTGGGAACCAGATCACAGCCACTGATGCAATCCATATAACCCATGGTTGGACTGGCAATGGTTCACACACCCAAGCTTACAATCAATGGCGTACCTAGGGTATTTGAAACCCAGGGAGGGCCGCACAAAGCCACAGGTAGACCTGGCCTCTGCGTCGAGACCCCCCTCTGGTGCAGGCCAGGACTAGCGGCCACTCAAAGTGAAGGGCAGACCTGGCCGCAGCCTCAAGATCCCCATGGGAGGCCAGGTCTACAAGCTGCTCAGTGGCACATTTGACACCCAGGGAGTAACCCCCCTCCATCCCGCCCTTGGTATGCCACTGCTTACAATCCTGCCACCTTACCACACTCATTTAATTTAAGTTTATGGCCTCACTGAGTGAGAGCCCAAGGCACAGAATGTGATCTCTTGAGCTTTGAGTGGTGTATATGAGAGATGGGACTGGAGAGAAGTTTCAAGTCAGTAGTCCCACTTAGGCTAAATAAACAAGCTAAGACCCAGCTCTTTTGTCCTTTTCCATCTTGCCCGAATCCTGACACTATTAGCAAGAATTCTTCTCCATCTGGATACTGGGTTTTTCCCCCCAAATCATCTGGAACTGACATAAACTGGGCTAAGGGTGTTTCATTTTCTTGGTGGTGTCTATTCTTGCCCCTCAGGTTTCTGTGGATGTCCTTAGAATTCAGAATCAAATCCTATCACATTCTGGCCTTATCAAAATTATCTTTCATATTTTTTCTTGGTTTACACAATTTCCCCCCCCCTGGGGGCTTTGTTTAAGAAAAGAAACAATGAAGTGAATTTTCTTTGTTCATGTATTACTGAATACCTGTTGACAAAAACACAACACAAAAAACACAGCATTTTTGACATGTCCAATTAAAATGACTTGTTCCTTCCCAATTTATCATCCTTTTCCAGAGCAACATCTCTATTTTATTTATATAGGCATTCAAATATACACATGAATATATACATACACAAGCAGTATAGCTTTACATGTATCTATATGCATATGCACATGCAAGCCGACAGACAAGCAAATAAATACTAGATACGCATTAATATATTCTGCATTGTGCCCTTTCATAAATATAAACTTGTGATGGTTGGAAAGGGTGGAATGCTTTATTTTCATGAGTTAGGAATGACTGCATAACTCATGAGTGGCAAAGCAGAGCTACGCTGCTAATGGATTGTGTGCAGGCAGCCTTAGTGAATGAGAATAAAAATCCATTACACTGCCCATCATAACATATTATATATACACCATACCAGAGGGTTATGTCTGCAGAGTAACTAAAAAAATTTGTTAGAGCTAGCTGAAATAATTAATACAGTTGAAGAAATAAAAAGATTTATAGTTGGTGTTTATTTCCCACCGGCAGATTCTAAATATGTATTTCACACAGTCAGCACACATACGCACACATTCATATATTCAAGGATATATATATTCTCTGTTTCTGGGAATTACTTAGATGGCATTCATCTGTGCTTTGGATATTATGAAGGCTAGAGAGTGGGGTCTCTTTCGATTGATATATCCAACTTTGGGGTGTGTTTTTCTGACATTCCTGTGGTTGCAGCAGATTAGCAGCAACAGTTACAAGACAGTTATACCCTAAGTGTGACATCCTAGCAGTCACTTGACCATCCAGAAACAATGCTGGGTCCAGAAACAATTCCAGACTGAGAACCTGGTCCTTCAAACAGAGTGAAACCTCCTCCAGAGCAGGCTCCTCTACACCTAATCCTAACTTAGCTTTCCTACTAACTTGTCTGGATTGAGTTTCAGTTTGTTAGCCCACATCTAGGTCATCACTGATCTCAGATACTGATTTAGAGCCTCCAGTTCTGCCCTGGATTTAGATAGAAAAGGTACAACTGAGTGTCAATAGTATATTGATGGCAGTTCAAACCTATGAAATCCTGAGGGAACCCATAGGATAAAGGTCATGGTGTTGAGCACCAATCCCCAATCACAGCCAGATGGGGTCTGGCCTCCAAATAGGACTGAAACCAGTGCAACACAATGCCCCTTAGTCCCATCCAGCCAAGGTGTTCTAGAAGGATACCATAGCTGGAGTCAGCCTCATTGAACACAAGGGGACTTACTTCTGAGTAGACAAGCACAGGATTGCACTGTATGAATGCTAAATTAGACACAGACCAATAATAGTCCAAAACAATGGGGCCAATGAGGGCTTCTTTAGTAATGCCTAACCACACTTTGCTTTAAAGCAACAGGAATTATACTCTCTATCAAAGAGGCATTCAAAGAGGCATTCATGGAACATGGGCCTCATACAGTACAATCTACTGTATTTGAGGTGACAAGAGCAATGTGAGTTGAGAAATATCACTTGACTTGTTTTTGTTTTCTCTCCACCACACCAGATAATTCCTCATGGTATGGCCAATGCTTTTGAAGCTTTATGGAACTATGACAAAATGCATCCATGCAATGAAAGTCAGGATCTAGGCACAGAGTGAAACATTCATATGGTTGCTTCACCACCAGGCCAACAAGAACTATTCAACCTGCTCCTTACCCTAAAAGACAATGTGCAGATGGATTTGTACATATGGATACTATGGTGAAATCTACCTTTCTTTTTTAAATGTGTTTTGTGCCTAGTCTGTATATAAGCACATGCATGATGGGGTTATTTATGATCACATACATAATGTCACAGCCTTTTAGGTGGCATGGAATTCAATCGTATGACTAGGCATAGGCAGAACAAGTTATTGCCCGAAGCACAGCCAGATAGGGGTACAAGTGAGACTGGAACACTGTCTGTCAAAAAAGCCCCACCCAACCTCCAAAAAGCAGGAGATCTTCCAAGCAGTGGCGTCGCTTACCTCCTTTGTATCCAGTGCGGCAGCAACTGAAAGCCAGAAGTAATTGATGTGATGTGATGTGATGTATTCAATGGGGTTTAATTCATCATCACACCACACCAATTACTTCCGTGTTGCAGAGTTCTGCGACCCAGAAGTGTTCTCCGGGAGCAGCCACCGCAGGAGTGTGAAGAGTGTGAGGAGGTGGCAGAGAGGGGTGAATGATGCTGAATGAGGCAGCAGGGAGGGGTGACACCCCCTTGGCTCAGCGGCTCAGCCTCCGAGCCAAAGCCTCAAGTTGCTTCTTCACAAAGAAGCAACTCATGGCTTTGGCTTGGGGGTGTAGCCGCCAAACACAAAGATGGATGAGCATTTTTGGTCACGCTGAGCCACTTGTTTGTTGTTCGCTTGTGAGAACACAAACAAGTAGATGAGAGCGGGCATGGAAGGGCAGCGAGGTGGCAGCGTGGTGACGCCACCAAAATTGGTTTTACCACGGTGTGCCACACATTGGTAGCACCCCCTAGCAATGCCTGTGCTTCCAAGGGTACAGAACGTATTAGTTACAGCTTGGGAGGTATTCCTAAGCACGTCACCATCTACACTGGTCTTTCTGCCATGCACCTGTATGCATGGAGTCTGCATATACGAACACATGGATTTTAGCATGGTGTGTGGATGTGCAAATCCACCCTAAATAGGCTATGAATCCCCATACAGTTTTTCCCCGAAAATAAGACCTCCCCCGAAAGTAAGACCTCCCCTCATTTTTCCTTCATTTTAGTTGGCACATAAAAATATAAGACCTCCCTGAAAATAAGACCTCCCGCATTTTTTAGGGCCAAAATTAATATAAGTCACTGTCATATTTTCGGGGAAACAGGGTACATCACTAGCACCGAACGTCCAATGGAAGAGATAAGAACAGCAGTACAGAAAAAGATTTTACTGATATTGTGCCCAATGTCTTTTTGCTGAAAATGTGTTCTGGTTATGCATTTACAGCCTTCAACTGGTGTATAGTATCATGTGTGTGGTCCCCCCCCCCCACTGGAAACACTGATGGTGGAACATCATGTTAATTACAGTGAAATGCAGGTGAGTTAGCAAGAACCAGAGATGCAGTAAGGATGTTTTCCTCTAGGTATAAAAATATATCTTACTGACAGTATGAAAGGCTTAATTAGGATGCCAGAAAAAAGGATAGCAAAAGTCACCTGAAAATTGTACATTTGAATCAGGTGCATACCACACATATAGCAATATTTAAAAGAAATTATGCTCTGTTTCTGACTGCGAAAATGATCTTTAAAGCATTGTTTGTTGTGATGTTTTCTTTCTAATTTGTTTATCTCCCCCTATTCCCCATAATGCTGTTGTCACAAAACAAAATTCTCCTCCTGCTTTGGCCTCCCTACCTGACTTTGAGCACAAGCTTAGGTGGGTCTACTCAGAAATAAGGTCCATTGTATTCCATGGGGTTTAATTCCAAGAAAGTATTATAGGATTTTAGCCTTTGTCTGTTATGACAACTTGGACATAGCCTCAGGTTAGACATAGCAAGTTAACGGTGATGTCCAAAAAATGCCAAAGAACATTGGAAGTGCAGAGCACGAGTCAGAAGGAGGGCTGCACTCGGAAGGGAAACATCTCGAGCATGGAAGGTTCTATATATGAATAGAACAATATTGTAAAGACCCTTATCGGGTCTATGATAGCCTGCCTGTGTAAACTGCTTTGTATAAATCTGATGAGAAATCTGATGATGAGAAAGGAGGTATATAAATACAGAAAATAAATAAATAAATAAATTGCCGTTTGCTGTTGGAGAATGTTGCAGCTTCCATCTCAAACCAAATCTGAAAATGGCAAACCTAAAAAAAAGTGCAACAGATAAGAAATCAGGTGGGACTAACCTAAATACAGCTGCGAGGAGTAATTTTGCATTGTGTTGCTACTTTTTAATCATATGCAGACCTAAGAAAGCTTTGGAAAAAGCTGATTTTCTTTGCAGGTAATTTCTCCATTTACGATTTAAGATTTCCACAGCACCATTCATTACACAAAATGATTTGCATTCTTATCTAATGTTCCTCATAACAACCCTTTGAGGTAGTTTAATTAGACTGAGCACTGTGCCTTGTCTGTGACCACGTCATGCGTTTTATGTTCCAGCAGGAACTTGAGCCCCAGTATCTCACATACCGAGCTCGGAGCAGCGAGAGCAGGAGAGCCAGAGAGCCGGCGATCCGGCGAGAGCCCCTCGCCAGATCGCCATCCGAGCTGGCTCGCCCGCTCAGTCTCTCACTGCTCCAAGCTCGGAGTGGCGAGAGCGGGATCACGCGGACCCGGTCGGACATCAAGGAAGGACAGAGCAGGAGCAGCAGCAGCAGCATGGCAGCGATGGGCAACGCGGGCGGCGAGGTAAGTCAATTAATTAATTATTTTACCCTGAAAATAAATAAATAATTCATCCCCCCCCTTGTATTTAAAAATTTATTTTGTTTATTTATTTATTTATTTCTTGACTTAAATAAATAATTAAAATTCCGGCCACACTTCGCATGGCAAAGGGGGGACGCTTTGCGCCCCCTTGGTATTTGTATATGTATTTTATTTCTTTAATTGATTATTTAATAAAAAATTTTTTAAAAATTATTTACCGTAATTATGTAATTGGTGTGGGTGGAGGGGTGTCCCGGTTGAAGTTCAAGGAAAATATGGTGAGCCTAATCATGCACAAAATGCAGGCCGACTATATTCAGAAAGGATGTAAATCTCAAAGTGGTGGGTCGCGACCCATCATTGGAACCAAAATCTGCCCCTTGTCCTCTTAAGGGATCCCAGGGATCGCCGCCGCTGTGGAAGAAATTTTAAAATGTAATTTTCGGACTTACTGGGGGTCCTGGAGCCCTCCAAATTTTTTGGGAAGGCCTGTGTTACCCTCCACAAACCCCCCCCCCCGAGGTTCACATTGAATTGCATTTTAAAACTTTTTCACGACAGCAATCCCCGAGATCGACCCTGCTGGCCCCGCCCCTGCAAGCACTCACCCCACCTCAAGGGGAGAACTTTGAGTAACACTGATGTAAATGTTAGCTGCACCAGTAGGGGCAGCTGTAACCCAGGGCCTCTGAGAGGGGGGGTTAAGGGGGTAATTTGTACTCAGGCCCAGTGTGAAAAATTGGTCAAAAATGGGGTCCTGGAGCAAAATAGGGGAGCCCAGGAGCCAAATTCATATGTAGGGAAGGGGCCCAAAAGAAACGTTTTACCCCCTAATACATTTCCTCTGAATGGTCCTGCTGTAACCTATCTTGTTAAAGGCTTGTGGGTTGCTCTCTCCTGCTTTTACTAGTCTTCTCTTGGTTCCTTCTCTTTCCTGTCTTGGTTTTTCCGCTTCTGTCACAATGCCTGCAGTTCTTTCTTTGTCCAAGTAAAGCTCTTAACTAAAGTCAGTTTTAGTGTGGGACTGCTTAACTCCTTCAGCTTTAATCTCTCAGCTCTGCTGACATATATTGCATGTAAAACTTTGCTGTGGTCTACACCATTCTATAAATTCCCATGTGGACACTCTCACCAGAGTGACTGGCTTACGTAGCTAATAAGATAGAGGCCAACCAGGACATCATAGACTCCTTTGATGTTACTTGGTTTTGCTGTTTGTACTCAACACTTTTATTCTTACTTCGCCTCATGAAAAGCTCATTCAACTTTAGAAATATTATGTGTTGAACCAACTCAGCTCTAAGAAAAAGGAACCCAGAGCCATCCCCAAAGGTAAATAAACATCCATTCAGGTTAAAACTTTGGGCAGCAAGCTGCACATCCGTGGTTTAAATAATCTTGCCAGCGCAGGAAATTGGATACTGAGTCTGCACATGTGGTTTATGGTTCCTCTTCAATAGAGCATTTTCCTAAATTGTTGCCTGCTGGTGCTAGCCACATATTCAGAGTAGAACCAAAGAGATACGGGACCACAGGTTGCTGAGGCCTGCCTATCCACCTGCATGCAGTCAGGCCAAAGTATATTATTGTAGTCTGTCTACAGGTTTTCACAGAGCAATTTGCCCTGAAGTTCATTACGTACGTGACACCTCTTTCCTTTTTCGGTGCCCAGAATATTTAGTAATTCAGAAACATAACACAACAGAGTCAAGACACAACAGAGAGGAGGGAATGTAAGAACTCACTTGCTCTTTATTATGGAAATTACAAAGAAAGAATGAAATTTGGAACTGCAGAAGTAACAATCTTTAATTCAATGTCTCAATCAAACTCGGATTCTTCCCCCCCTCCCCCCTCCCGCCATTTTCTTTATTTTTGCCTGGAAAGTATTTGGTTTGCAGAAATAAGGCTGGTTTAATAAAATTGGCCTTCTTCCTAACAGTTTACCTGTGAGAACCCCGAACATAATAAAATCAGATTATGAAGGCAATCATATTTACCAGTAATAAATCAAATCTTGCAGACATCAGTTAAGTCTCCCTTACTGCACTGGGACAATATCAAGTGTGCACACATCAATACCTGAGGTGCCAGAAATATATTTCATAAGTTCAGGGGAAAAAAATTGCGCATACACTTGCTGCACCATTATGAGCAGTGAATTTGTAATGTGAACATTATGATGTACAAAGTGGCTTTGTTCCTACATTTAATAAGTACCGCATGTCAAACCCACAAACATAATGGAATTTGCAGATGATTTCTTACCATTAAACGCAGGTTATTGTTTTCAGGAAGAGAGCTGCTCAGAGCTTCATCAACAGTATTTAATTTTAAAGAGCCATCCTCTTCCTCTTCATCGCTTCAATGCACAGCACTTTCTTTAAATCAGTAACGCAATGAAATTTTAAAATATAAGCAGTCTGAAATAAGCATGGGACAGTTTTTGCTCCATCTTCAAAAAGGAGGCTTGCATTTAAAAGTGAATGTTTAAATTTTAAGAACTCGTTCATTCCCCATGCAGAAGCTAATTTCCATGTGGCACCAGCTATTGTGCCTGTCCAACTGACTTGTGTAAGGACCCAGCATGGGAATAAACCCCACAGAATATGAATCTTTTTTCATTCCATGCACAGAAGTTTTTTCATGTAGCTAATTGTTCTTCTGTTTACATGGAATGGCTTTCGGAAGCTTATTTATAGCAATTGGGAAAGATCTGGATGACTATGCCGGGGCTCAGCAAATTTGCTTTGGATCTAGGAGCCAGCCCAAAAAGTTAGGAGCCAGACAATTTTTCCAGCTTTCAGGTTTTTATATCTTAATGCCCCATCCCCCCCCCAATGTTATGTTCCACCAGTGAATGATATAAATTAAATTTTACATTTAAAAAGCATCAGAAAGCACATTTTCAACCTCTGTGATGGTAGGAAAAGTTGGCAAATGTCAATGTAATAGCAAATTAATAGCTTTGTAATAGCTTTGATCCAAAGATAAAGAAGTTACATCAACTTTTTGAAAAGTTAAATTCATGATACTAACAGCACAATTCTATGCATGTTTCACTCAGAAGCAAGTCCCATTGTGTTCAGTGGATTCACTCTCAGGAAAGTGTGCATAGTATTGCAGCCCAAAGCTGTAATCCTATGCACACTTACCTGGAAGTAAATCCTATTGAACTCAATGGGCTTATGTTTGAGTACAGATGTGCTGTAAAACAAGCACACACTCTCCTTCCCCACTGATTTCCTTATTTCCTTCCCCTCCCCAGGACAGGTGAGGAGATATGTACAATCCTAGATGACCTATTGGAAGGGTGTGTGCTCCACGTACCAGCCAGTGAGTGTGAGAGAAGCTCTTTCCAAAACTAAGTCCTCTCTCCACCCTTCTTCTCTGTCCTGCTATGGCTCTTCCTGCATCTCCCCCAAGCCTCGCGACCCTCACTGCCAGGGGCGGATCTACTATGAAACTAATGAAGCTTAAGCACTGGCGTCACTACAGGGGGGGGTGGAGCAGTAATTTCTTCCGTGATCGGAGCCTCCGTTACACGGAAGAACGAAGCGCCCCGCCCCCGCGCCTTCCGACCCATTCAAAGCAGTGAAAACAACGCGCAGGAGACCGTGAAGCTCCGCCCCCCCCTGTAGTGACGCCAGTGAGCTTAAGCTTTAGAGGCCGTATTCCCAGAGGGGCCCCGGAACCAGAAGCGACTTTAGTCCACATTGCTTAAAATTTTTGGGTCTACTGTATGAGAAGGTTTTTTTTTTTTAAGATTATATTGACTGTGGTCTTTTCTATGTTTTATTTCATCATTCTATGATGCTTCGTACATGTATATAACATTTTCCTAATTTTCATTTCCCCCCCCCCATATAAGAGCATAGGACATTTTTATTCACACCAGTGACTTTGACATGTGAGATAATCCAGTACAGCAATTTTAATCAAAATCTGAGATGTAGTGGTTAAATTAAAAAAAAAAAAGTTGTGGTGATCTGTCATGGAACAACTGCATTGAAGAAGATAACAGTGATTATCCAGACCTCTTTGCTGGCTGTGAAAAGGCCCCCATAACAGTTCAAGCTTCAGGGCCCCAAAAATGTAAGTCCGCCACTGCTCACTACTGCTGCAGCTGCTGTTTGAAGACAAAATCCAAGCCCTCCAGCAGCAGAAGTAGCACATTGATGGCTGCCCCTCAACTGCAGCCTTGTGTCATTTCCCTAGGTGCTAGTAACACATTTTGAGTCAACATGGTGACCTGGTGGCATAAATTTGTCAACCCCTAGGCCAGTGTTTCCCAAACTTTTTCGACTTGCGGCTCCCTTGACCATTTGTGACAATTGGCCACAGCTCCTCATTACATGATGTTGATGCCTGCCAATTGGCATTGCACTGTTTTCCGAAAGGATTCTGTGGCATTCCTGGCTGGTTTCCGCGGCTCCCCTGGGAGCCACACCTCCCAGTTTAGGAACCTCTGCCCTAGGCTATGCCCTATTTGCCAAAAATAGGAGGAATTGGCTCACAGTGTGTTGCTCAGAATCTGACCTTATCCTCATCAAAATGGAGTCTTGCTCAAGCAACCCCCAGAAATCACATGAGACAAGATTATATCTGCTACAAATAAGGCCACTTTATTAATTACATAGTGCAATTATGCTTACTTCTTGTAGAAGATCCTGACTACCAAACTCCTCTCCCTTTAGTGCGGGCACCTACCCTGAGGGAGACAGACACAACTGTTCACTTTCCCGTTTGGGTATTAGCATCCTGGGTCAAGAGCTCAGTTCACGCCAAACTCTAGTTTTCCACATCAACCCCTGGAAAGGGGGAAAGGGCAACCAAATCACCCTGCTCATCCCAATCCAGAAAACCTTTAAGATGGACTTTGCAATTCTGGCCTTAAGGGTCCCTGCCAGCATCCCAAAGCCAGACAGCTTCTTGAGATTGGTTCTGGCTTCCCCTCTGGCCCTTGCATACCTTAGGATGTACACCGGATCTCTACTCCAACTCCCAGTCGCACACTGTATCTGCCAGAAGGGACCAACCTGGCTAAACTAACACTGTACCACAGGAGACAGTCTGGGGTAGGAGAAAAAACCTAAAAAGAAAAAAGGTTCTAATCTTTTTGATTGTTTTTTTTAAACTATCCTGGATATTTTTAAACAGGGAATGTAACATCACACGTACATATGCCCATGTGATAATTTATAATTACATCTTCAAGATATTAATCTTCTTGCAGATAAAGATTTTAAGAGGATAAATTTATTTAATTTCATAATACTTAAAAAGTGAGAAGTCATATTATTTGGGTTTACACTCCTTTTGTGCCATTTGTCATTAATGCTAGTTGATGTGTTTAGTGGTAGAATCTGATGCCGGGATTCCATTTTAGTGGATGGAAATGATCACCATGATAAGTGAACAGAAGATTTTGAAGGGCAAACTGGTTGTAACTTGTAAACAAACTTTAAAACAGGTCAGCAAAGGATTTCAGAATTTCATAACGACATGAGAATGTTGAACAGGTCAAGCCATGTTTGCTAGATATTAACAACTTAAAATAGATTTTGCTGAAATCTAGCAAAGCATGCTGAAAATAAAGTTTAATTCTACTACACGTTGATAATTTTACAACGGAGATGAAAAAAAGTAAGGAAAATGAAATGTCTAGACAGTGTTTACATTGCTCTGTTGATATCCTCTTTGCAGCTTTCCAAAAGCACTACTATGACACATACAGGCAAAACTCCCAACACAGAACATTTAAACAGTACATCACTTGGTTAAGACAATGGTGAATACATTGGAAAAGATTGATTCCATTGCTATGCAACCAGACCTCCTGGACCTGGTCATTCACCTTGATAAGAACAACCTATGCAAGTGGCCTGGCAGCACGCAAGCAGCAGTTCTTTGGTCCCAGGGTCATTTGGTCAGAGCTCCTAGAGTGGCACAAGTGGCAGGGGCCACAGACTCCAAGGTGGTTGGGACATGGAGGAAATTTAACAAAGCACTATGTGTCTCCACAACTGCTAGAGGTAGAGGAAGAAGAAGCTCTACAGACCAAACAACATTCACCTCTCCAATACAGGCGATGGCATATAGCTCTTCAGTCTCCAATCTGGACTTGTCATTGCTTCCAATGGTTTGGTGGTGGAGGCAGACAAGCTAAGCTGACCAGCCTCCTGGGGCAGTGGGATATTGGGCAGAAACCATAGAAAAGGGTAATGACGGTAGCCTGTCCTCTTCCCCACCCCCACCCCAGAGGCAGGAGTGTACCGTGTATTAACCTATGGCCAGGCCCTTTGGCTTTCAGGTATTTTGGGACCCCTCCATAATCCATAACCGGGACATTGAAGGGTGACACGGGCCCCTGTCCCTGCGGGCCCCCTAGGCTGAAGCCTAGTCAGCCTTATGGATAATACACCCCTGCTCAGAGGTCCACTTCTTAAGAGGTCTTGGGATAGGGGCAGGTGTGGGTCATCAATTGGTAGATGGATCCTCTGTCCCCACCTTGATTGACCCATTACTCCAGATGCACCTTCAGCTGATAGGCAGGGGTGGTGGTGATGGTGGTGCTGCCACCCATCAGATTGGCAGTTTGATGGGGTTTTCCATGTGATTATTGAAATGTCCACCTGTAAGCCATCATGAGTAATAAAGCAATATGGCCTGTTCATTGTCCATCCCACTGCATCACTCTTGCCTTCTTTTTCCACCTTGCCCCAGGCCCCACTATAGGCACAATGTCACCGCCTAATAGGAGGCTGAGTACATGCTGCCCTCAAGTACCTTACAAACAGAATTAATTTCTTTCTAATGGTGATCTCAGAAAAGGCACCATTCCAATTAATGCCTGACACTTGAGGTTGCATGAAACAAACCTTCCTTGAAATAAATTTGTTTTCTTAATTATAGGTAATACAGAGCCATTTATCTCATCTGGAGGGAGAGTGATTATCTTTCAACTCCACACTTCAGTGCGCTGTCAGAAAACATTTTATTGTTGAGAGAAGATACATTGTGGTGCCTGATAAATATGGTCAAGATGAATGTTAAACAGAGAGCATCTTTTGCATTATGTGGTTAAGGGACTTTCAAAAAATTTCCTCAGGTAAAATGTCAAGTGCCATTAATTCCTACATATTATCAGCCAACTCTACACTATGCAGCTAATCACTTACTTGTGACATTTTTATTCCACCTCTACTCCAAGGGACTCAGGGCAGCATACATAGTTTCCCCATTTTATCTTTACAACAAGCCAGGTAAAGTAAGTCTGAGACACAATGACTAGTCCATGGTCATTCAATGAGGTTTGAATGGGGATTTAAACCAGTCCAACACTCTAACCAATATATCACACTGGCTCTTGATTTTTGTGTGTTCAAGGCACTACCTATATATTTTACACAACAACCATGTAAAAATTATTACACTCATCTTGCAGATGAGCGACTGAGGGACTGTGCCATAGGAACAGCTGGGGCAGGGGGTTGGAGGGGCCCTGGGTAGCACGCGGGAGATGGCAGCTTACGTGGAGCTGGGGGTGTCAAAATGGCGGTATCAAAATGGTGGCTGCGGCAAATAATGTGGTGGTGGCGAAAAGCATGGAGATCGAAGCAGCGGCAGAACAGCTCGAAGGAGCCAGGAGAAGGCTCCTTCCACCTCCATGCCGCGTTTTGATTTGGGGGGCCCTCCCAGCCCCCGAGGGACATTTGGCTCCGGCTGACATCACTCGGAAGCAGGGAGAATGACATCATCTGTCACGGGGGGGGGGGGCGTTACTACAATTCTGCTGAGGGACTGTAGGTTGATTAAAGGGCACCTAGTGAGTCACAGATTAGACATTACATTAAGTCTGCAATTCTGGGAGTAAGTGCCATTAAACTCAGTTGAGCTTACTTCTGAGTAGACATGCATAGGATTGTGCTGTAAATGTATAACGTGACCCCAAGTGTTTCATGATGCCTAATCAGGATTGGGATCTCTGGGCATCCCACCCAAGTCCTGAAAAAGTTGCTAGGAGCCCCAGCAAGCAGCTGCAGCAAGTTTATTTCCTGGAAACAAGAAAAGGCTGCCAACACAGCAACTGGCAGTGATCTCCACTGGGCAGGGCTATGCGACTTCATCGGAAAAATGGAAATTGGTCGCAATCGCATTGGAGGGCCATTTTGATACACGGGGAGGCCTGCAGAGGGGTCCGCAGGCTCCCCGCAACCCCCGGAAGACCAGCAAACCCCTCAGGAAAGTCAGAAAAAGCACTTTTGTCCCACAGCGGCACGATCCCGGGAGTGCTGTAGCTACTGTTGGGGGGGGGGGCGGAGCAACTTACAGCACAGAAAGCCCTACCTGGAAGTTTGGGAACCTCTGCCCTAGGGGACTGAGAATTTGTTAGTGATTGATATGATTGCCCCCAAAATGGCCATCTGCTTGCAGCAGACTGAGATCAGGGCTGTGTTCACCCTGATTTGGCCTGCAGGGGAGTTGGGGGTTTGCTTGAGTTTTTCTACTCAAGTGCTCATAACAAGCCCTACTTGTAAACAGTATCATAGGCTGACTATGGTTAGTACTGACATTGGTGCAAATATTAATTGTCACAGTAGTATGTGTTTCTTTCAAGGTCTCAGATGAGGGTCTTGCATAAAACAAACTTTTACCAGCATTCTTTCACACAAGATAGCCAACAAAATAATGATTCCTGGTTTACAAGTAAATGCATCTATTTACAATATCTGGGATATAAGTGCTTTTGTCTGAGCAAAAGTGTAGCACAGTCTATATTTTGTTTGTTTCTGCTTGATTCAAGGTGTGTAGGAGGCACACATGTACAAGCCACAGTGGCACGATTTTTGTCCCATCATAGGGGTTTGTGCCATCATAGGGTCATTTACAACAGTGGATCAAGAGATCCACTGTCATAAATGGTCTATAAGATTGGGCTGGTAATGGTGAAAATTTATTTAGCAGTGGAAATAAGTCTAAATAAGTGCAATAAAATAAAATCTTGTTGCAAAATAAACAATTGACAGAATACAACATCTACAGTGTAGATTCTATACTAAAAAAATCCAGTTTCTCCTCTTTACTTCCCAGTGACCTGTATTCAATTGTTCAGAGCCTATCACAGTACAATAGAAACCTCATTGTTTACCAAGGAACCTACCTGGTATTGACATAGGGTTACCATATTTTACGATTCCCAGTCGGGACAACAACCCCCCCCCCCGGAATAATTAATTAATTAATTAATGATCCTAAAGTGCTTTTTTGTGTGTGTGGGCGCAAAGCACCCAGTCGCCACCCAAAGAGTGGCTGAAATATTTATTTATTTATTTATGGCCACAAAAATGGCCATCTTGCCGCCGCCACTTGCCTTGCTGTCGCTGTTGCTGTCCTGCCGTCGCCGATGTTGCTGTTGCTACCACTGCCGCCACCACTGCTGCCGCCGCCACCGCAACCACCACCACCACCACCACAACAACAACTGAAGCCTAGCCGACTGCATTTGGGCCAGACAGGACTCCAACTGCCCCCTTAAAATTAAATTGTGGAAACGGCAACGCAGTGGCAGACCCGGAAAACTGGAACTGACCCGGTTCCGGACCCGGCTCCAGAAACCGGTGCAGTCCCGTTTTTTCCAGGATGGATGGTAAGCCTATATTGGCAGCTCCAATGCATTTCCTTCCTCTCTTCATGGAGGCTTAAAAGCCACTGCGTTTTGTTTTGTTTGGCTTTGGCATCAGGGTTGCACAGCAGCAATGCTAACCATATTTAGCTCCAAAATGGAAGGGAAGGAGGATACCATATGAAAGAGGAAGGAAGCCTGTAAGGTCTCAGTTTCCTAACCATGATGCAGTGCAAGGTCTTCACAAGGTCACTGTCAGTGCAATCCTATATGTGTTTACTCAGTAGTAAGTCCCACTGTGTTCAGGGGGAGGTACTCTCAGATAAGTGTGTATAGGATTGCAGCCTGTGTTTGGCAGTGGCTCCAAAAGACTTAACCTAGAGTCTTTCCCAACCCTGGGGATTAAACCTATTGTATGCAGAACACACAATCTTCCAATGAGCCATCATCTCGAGCTGCCAATCAGCTGGGAGGCAGCTCTAACTGAGTGGGAATTGAAATCCGTTTCTGGACAGTATTTGCTCTGTAACAAAGCTGCCAGACCAACAGCTGAGAATATTAAGTGACTTTTAAACAGTATAACTCTTATCTTACCTGTGGAGGTACATAGTTAGAAAATTACCCATGTAGTAAAACACACACACACACACACACACACACACACACACACACACACACACACACACACAACTCCCCAGCTACACAGCACAATTACCATCTGAAGTGAATTACCATTCAGTTAAAATTAATCTGTGACGCACAAGTAAAATTAGCCAAGCAAAACCAGGTAAAACCAGGCAAAGAAGGTGGAGGATTTCAAAGTGAGTGCAACCAAATGAAGTAACTCTGGTTACAGTGGGAAGTGCTTTTCCCTCCTTAAAATATCTCCTTTTTCACTGACAGGAATCCAGCTTGTGCTCCTGATTACTGAAGAGCGTCACCTGCCCTGATTAATGTAGATTCAAGAAGAATTTCAGTTTCAAAGAGCTCAGATAGACATCCTACCTGACTGGTTTTTTTAAAAGCAGCTCTCTAGTTACGGTCACTTTTAGATGTTCCAGGTTTGGAATGTAAGAGATTTACGGCGCAATCCTGTGTAAGTTTAGACCGGCGGAGCTCCCACTCCACCGGCCTAAGGAATTGCAGTAAAGCACGTTTGCGGTTCCTCACATGTAAGTGGTGCCAGCGCAGAGGTGAGTCCCATGCCAGTAGGCGCAGGGGCGGGGGAGGGCAGGCAGGGGTGGTGAGTGAGGGGGTCATTGGCTGGCCCGGTCTGGGAGGGGGCAGTCATATCAGCGCTGAGTTGCGCCAATATTCATATGCCCCATCGCAGCCCGGGTCAGTCTTACATGGCCTCTCCAGTTGTGCGCCAGCTAAAGAGCTGGCGTGCATCCGAGGAGACCAATTTCAGCCCACGCCATTTACACTAGGGGAAGGGGACAAATGTCTCTTTCCCCCAAGGTGATCCCGGGCTGTGCCGGTGCAATGGTCATAGGATACAGCGGCAAGTCCTTTAGGCCAGCCGCGCAAAGTTACACATGATCGGGCGGCTTGTTAATTTCTACCCCTCTCACCTTGGACCCCTGGAAGCCTTTTACTGGAAAATGCCTAGGATAGGAATTAATATTGCCCACAGTGGGACTTTTGCTAATGGCTCCCACTGTTGAGGACTGAAGAGAACTATTATTTTTATTAAGAGGGAATGTTTAAATTGTCTTTCAAACTAACTGTGGCCATGAGAATTGATATTTCACAGGATAATACATCTCTGCCCCCCCCCCCGCGATCCTAGTAACTCATACTCTTCAACTGAAGTAGAAAGTAAGGTAACAAGTCCTGACTTCCCAATTCTCAGGGGTCCAAGACTAATCTGAAAACAGCAGAAAGGAATGTATTGACCAACAGAAGATCATGACAGCAGTTGGACAGAAGAGTCACCTTGCGACTTGGAACATTCGTCTGGTGCGGCAACAATTTAAAGTGTCCTAAGCACTGTAGGGAACATAGGAGTAATACAGGATGACAATTACTATGGACAGGAATGGGGCAATCAACCCATAAATAGTGTGGATGGCGAAGGAAAAAGAAACAGGGACAAGTAAGGGGAAATTATGACAACTCAGAAAATGCTTTGCCAAAATAAGTGCACCCTGAAAAAGAAAGAGAGGAAGAGGCAGAATATAGAAGGGAAATTCTTCTTGGCGTAAGGCAAATAAAAGGCACAGAGACAGAATAGAAGGCAACAAAAGGGGTGTCCGTAGATGAGCTCATGTAGAATGGAAGAACAGGCATTCAGGGAAGAGGAAGGGGGAGGTAGAGGTGGTCAGACCATGCCAAAAAGTGAGAACTAAAACCTTGAAGTTAATGTGAAGGTTAACAAAGCACTTATGTAAGGATTTAAGGACAGAGATGACATCGTCATAGTGATAAAAGAGACAGAGAGCTTTGCATTGACAGAAGCACAGACGTAAATGCTGTGGCTATTACAGTAATGAGAGTTTTGCTAGTGTGGAGTCAATAGAAATCTATATCCTGTTAACAACCTTGGCTGTTCTTGATGTTGGAGAAGGGGATTTATTGAGACAGGAGGTTAGTCAGCTAAGAGCCTGTCCTATTGGTAGAGGCCCCACTGCTAGGCCACATCTCACTGGAAATTAGTGTACTTCTAGAGCAGGGGTGGGGAACCTTTTCCCTGGCGAGGGCCATTTTAAATATTAGAAATTTGCTTGAGGGCCGGCCATTAGGCCGGCCGCCATTTTTATTTATTTAATTAGTTTTTGCCCCCTCCCCCCATCGGCCTCCAGAGGCTCCGCGCTCACCGTCCGAAGCCGCCGCCAGGTCTGCGCGTCACCTCCGGCGTACCATGCCGATGAGGACAGACAAGAGGGCAAGAGCTTGCCCTCATCGGCGTGTTACGTATGTGCGAAATGGCCAATGGCCTGGTGAGAAGGGGTCGAGGCGGCGGCCGGGAAGGACATGCAAAGGCCCTCTCCTGGCCTCCGGAGGTGACGCGCGGACCCGGCAGAGCCTCCAGGGGCCGGTTGGGCGGCCTCCCGGCAATCTCTCCGGGGGGCGGACCAGATGGCCTTGGGGGCCTGATCCGGCCCTGGGGCCGGAGGTTCCCCACCGCTGTTTTAGAGGGACTAGCCAAAGAGTCCCACAAGTAGGATGAGTGGAAACGGTCACTGGTGGAAAATGGATTCCCTCCTGCTCCTTTCCCAACACCCACCATGAGTTATTGTGGATCACCCTTGTACGTCTACATAAGCAAAATGCTATGAATCAGAGAAGGTCCTTTAGAATGGGAACAGAGTGCCGAAGAAAGCGTTGTTATTTTTTTAAGATGGCTGTCACATATATCATTTTCCTGCTCTGCGAGCTCTCAAGGAACATGGCTGAACCAGCAAGAAGCTCATGACTCTACAATTTTAAAGATTTCCACTGTGTGCTCTTGGAGAGAAGGAATGAGCTACCCTACCCTCCGCATCAGAGCATTAAATGTGGCTGCCGTTTTCACTGTGTGCCTTTGATACCTTGGATAACGAAACCATACATACTGTAATTACACCGATAGGAACAAACAAGTCTTCATCTATTGTCTCAGCAAGAGCCGGATGGAGGTGGAATGCACTTTTGCAAGGCTGCAGGGGAGGTGGAGATGTCATTTTGGCTGTGTATCAGTAGACATTAAATACATTGGAGGAGAGAGAACGTAAGTAACTTGTAGGAGTCTGACATTCCTGCTGAGGAGGGGAGGCTTGAGCAGCACCCTTGCTGTCCCCTTTTCCATCTCAGAAGCAGGATGAGAGGAGGAACGTGTATGGAAAATGTGGATAAACTGGACTGCCAATTTACAAGTACAACAGTTACTCTGGTGTTTTGTTTTAAACTAGAAACAATAGGAGAGTGAGTGAATTCCAATTACTGGCCATTGATTGCACATAAATAAATAGCAAAGGGTGTTGTGTTGTTAGCATTTGGATCCCCCAGCTAAATTAAAAGCCATAACAAGCAGGAGTTGCTAGCCAGTGTATTTCCAGCTGTAACGTTTTCGTTCATGTTGGCATCAATATTCCAGTAATGCTGATGCTATACTTCAGAGCCAACATTAATTGATGATGGAATTATCAATAGGGCGGTCCACTACAGGCCCTTTAAAATGTCTCTTGTATAGCAGATGGAAGCCTATCGATCAGCATTGTTACTGTGCCTTACAGTCAACAAACCAACAAATGATCCACAGAACTGTGCTCGTCAATCCAAGGAAAATGCAAGCAGCAATAATTCTACGTCTACGGAATCGTATTATTATCAGGGCTGTGCAAATGTTGTGGTTCCATGGAAGGGCTGACAAAGGGCAAACTGTGCTAGGAGGCACAAGGTTCAGCTTCCTGAGAATCTCAGTCTTCATTAAAAAAAATAATAATACCCCACATACAGCCCAAGTGGTAGACAAATCCTTGGGCAGCTCTCCCGTCCGACCGTTTTCCTAGCTCTCTGGACCATAGAGAAACAAGCACAGTTGTTGTTGTTGTTGTTGTTGTTGTTGTTGTTGTTGTTATATTTCTATCCCGCTTTCTCCCCCCATGGGGGGGACTCAAAGCGGCTTACAACAATAAAATACACATAAATATATAATATAAATCTCTTAAAACATTAATATAATCTAAAAACACAGCACAAAATATAACAAAATATAAAATCAGCAGTAAAAGGAGTAAAAGGGGCTGGACCACTAAAATAGTTAGGCTAGGTGGTTAACTCAGAGGGCTTGTTTAAAAAGAACTGTCTTCAGGCCCCGCCGGAAGGCCTCCAAGGAGGGAGCAGTTCGTAAGATCTCAGTACTGTACACGGCTTCATTAACATGCCATTCTTAGCTCCGCCTTCTCTCACTGGCTACAAGAGTGCAGAGTGGGAGGTGGCTGCTTTCTCAAGTGACTGGGCTGAATGCTCCCTGAATGTTTTCCCTTGTATGTCAACTTCCAAAGCAGCTGGACTCTTACTCATTTAAAAATGACAGTTGGCAATTCTGGTCATCTAGTGGGTCAAAAGGTGGCAGGCTCGGAATCTGGAAAATACCCTACCGTCCAGGTAATACGGCAGTCCTACTCTCATTGGGCTGCTTCGGACATTATGTGCTTATATGGACAGACGTTTAATCACAGCTCAGTTTCCTTTGGTGGGACAGAATGCCTCCTTGCCTTTCCCCAGAGTATTTAATTGAGAATTATTAGAGATGTCGCTGACATTTGTAATAACCTGGTTGGTTCAAATATGAATTTTAGAACTGAGTTGGAATTTTTTCAGCTGGTAACATTAAGATTGAATTTGGTGAATTGAGGGAAGAGGAAATAAAATTGTCCACCCCACCCCAGCATAGTTTGTTGGTCTCTGCCTCCTGTTTTGTGATATGGTGGTGCTGGAGCATCATTGTTAGGGGCTTCTGGGGGGTAAAGACATGCTGCCAGCCATAGGAAGGTGCCCTGTTGCCACCATTGGTGAATTTCACTACACCCCTGATCTCGATCTCTCTCCCCCACATCCCTGAAATGACCCACCAACTTCACCACCTACAAATGGGGTGCTCAAATTGAGGCACTCACATCGTGTCAGTTCTAAATTTGTCCAGCTTATAATGCGCAGCTGTATTATGAAACAGCAGCATTTCTCCCAAAAGTTCTTATCAAACGCAGGTTGTAAAACCGGATTCTGTCTGCACAAATATACCAACATTTGGCAGATGAGGCACCTGTATGTTGCAGGCAGATGCACAAAAATGCTAAACACCTCACTCTTGCTGAAACTGTAATAGACAAGAACTACAAAGCTAGCTGCCTTCCTCTCACTGAAAACACTCATTGACAGCTGTAAACTCTGTGACCAGGCCACCCAACCCAGGAGACTTTTATTTGGCAAATACTTCCTCTGTTTGAGTTAGTTCTCTCCATTGTTTCTTGTACATGTTTCATATGGTTGTTGTCCTCCATTTAGATCTCAAAAACCTCTCTTGACCCCTCCCCCCTCTGTTTGTTTATTTTTGGAGTGAGAGATGGTTGAATTTCCAATTGGCTCTCTACCATGGCTGGTACTGGGAACTGCCGTTCCCAGAAAACAGTATAACAACATGGATGTGTGGGGCACCAGGAGTTGAGCATGCATTGGCATTAGGAGCAGGAGAGAATGCTCCAGAAATATTCTGCTTCCTTCCAAAGCTCACAGAAACAGTTCAAATTTATTGACCCAGTTTCAGGTTGAGTCTAGGTGAATTTATCCATCATTTTTTTAAAAAAATGAAAAATTGCAGAATGTACGCAAAATGAGGGAAATTATGGAAATGTGCTTTTTGCATAATATATGCACATCTCAGAACCCTGCTCTTCTAAATGTAGAATTTGCGTTGCCTTGGTACAGAATTTCCTTTCTTGTTTTCCTTTTTTTAATTCTGGATGGAGTAAACACAACTTCAGTTATTTTTTTCACAAGACACACTTGTCTAGCAGATGTTATGTGGGGACTAAAAGAATTCCAGAATGGTTCTGAAAATGATATATTTTTTGTCAATTCTGTTCACTTGTGAAAACATGCATGGTTCTACATATCCATTTTTGTTTCCATGTGTTTCCAGGTGCCTGAGTGATCATTTTTAAAAGTTTGTCCATGAGCTCATTATGACTGAACAAGCCTAATGAGATCCATCTATTTTAAACATTCATCTTGTATCATTTTATCATTTAAACAGTTCATCTTATGATCATTGTATCATTTAAACAGTTCATCTTGTATCATCTAGTGTGTGACTAGACAGCCGAGGAGAGGTAAGTAAAAATCTTTTTCACTTACCTCCCCGTTGGCCACCTGGCCTCCAACTCCAACTATGTCAGCTTTTTTGCTGGTGTAAGTATTTTCAGAGACTCCTGGGGGAAGGTCCAGGCCGGGAAGGGGTTAGGCTCATGCATCGCTGCTGCCAAAATCCTCCCCCTCCCACCCCCAAACCACTCTCAGCCGTTCTCAGTCAACTCACCCCCATAGGCAAGAGGAACACATGGTCTAGGAGCCAGATTGCATCCCGAATCAAGAGAAAAAAAGGGGGAAGAGCCATTGACTGAGGCTAACCCTGATGTAGGGGTCTTTTGTTTTGTTATATCGGGCCCTTAACCCCATTTGAGCAGCATACACACCTCTATCTGGTTGACTACTCCCACTTACCCCCATGTCCTGCCTCTCCCCTCTCCACACAGATCTTCTCTTTGTGAGGAGGTGGAGGAGGTGGGAGACCCCACAGAGTTCAATGTGCTATTGGGGGGGGGGCCTGTACAGGGCTTTGCCTCAGGACCCCCAGCAACCTGGCAGCAGCACTGATTGAGGTAAGTCATAATAAAAGCAGAAATTGTACCCAGCCTGGGCAATAGTTGTACAGTTTAACACAAACTTGGCATTTACAAAGAAAATGAGATAGACACTCATCCAGGTATAGACGTCAAAAGACACTGATCAAAGAATACCTGGTTCTACTGCCTAAATTCCCCACATCCGGCTCATAGATAGAAGATGTAGTGTGCTTCTTTACAGCAGCAGTTCGATCAACAATGAGCAAAGGTGATAAGTATGGCAGCCATGCTAGACGGAGGCCTTATTTGGCAGCAGAGGGTTTGCACCAGGGCCTGTGGTCTTCTGCAGCCGGGAGTGTATTTCCTTTGGGCCAGGAACCTGATCCTTTCCAACATGTACACATTACATCAAAGTTGTGCCATTTTTACACTTTTGTGAGGAAATGGGAGTTAATGTTGAAATGTCTCTTGGCCGTTTATCAAAATTAAATTCTGTTGCAATCACAAAACCACTCAGTGCTGCAAAGACTTTGCCTCCTAGAGTGGAGTCCAACATACTCAATCTCTAGTGATGTGAATGCTTAAGGATGTGACAGCTATGTTGAGACCAGGCTAAATTCTAGTTAGCAAAAAAATAATAAAAAAAAATCAAAATGGAAAGCCAAATCCACATTATTGGTACCAGTTCAGAGTTCTCTCTGATGTGGAATGAAAGTGAGTTCTATTAAAGAGCCTTCAGTGTTCTTCATACCAATTTCTTTTCAATGTTAGGACGTTAAACTAATATTTATTGCCCAACTACAAGGCCTCGGGAACCTGAAAATGTTTTCACCTCCACTGGGATAAGTAATAGACTTTACTGGAATGCCAATTTTCACCTGTTTGGGTAAGCACTGAACGGCATGCCCCGACTTAAAATAAGCAGCTGAAAAAGCAAATGATTTGTTTCCTTCCTTTGGAGGAACTGTAGAAGACCGGAGTTTCTAATGAATGAACCATTCTCTGATTCATCATCATCACTATTATTATTTGACTAATTCTTGATTATGACGATAATTATTTAATTGATTATTTTGTTTCACCCTTTCTAATGCAACAGAGAGATTTTAGAAAGGAAATAGATTGCTTTCTTTTTCTACCTCTTCTCGGAGCTTGAAAACAGTGGCGTGAGACAGCCCCAAAACAAAACAAGGCATTTGGAATGCAGACTTCAGGCTGGCTCCTTCCACTGAGTTCTTCATCATTCCTTCTGCTCACCGTGGCCCCGATCTCCACCCAAATCTCTAGCACAGCAAGTCTCTTTCTTATCTCCCTCCCTAGTCCAGGCTGTTATCCAGGTGAGACAGGGAAAGGTGCGGAGTCTCTTCCCTATTGCTCCTCAGTCCTCGTATGCCCAAAGGAGAATTGATGCTTCCAACAGCTGTCTCATCTTTCTCCCCAGATTTTGGAGTCCAAATTATATGGGCTTGTTTTTAAAGCGTAGCTGATGCATTAAGAATCCTCCATTGTTCCAACATGTTAGGAATCCTCCATTGTTCTGCTATACTGCTACCATTTTTATGGCAGTAGACTTTTTTTTTAACTGACATTGCTGTGGGATGATGTGGGTCCTGGTGTAGTTGTAAAGGTTATAGATTCAAGCAGTAGCATAGCCAGAGGGGGGGGGCATGGTAAGTGCTGCACGGTGTTACACGGAGGTGCAATGTGGCCCCTCCCACTTGCTGGCAACAATGCCTTCACTGCTGGACTGGCTCCGACAGTGAGTGGGAGGGGCCACTTTGCACCTCCATGTAACAGCGTGCAGCGCTTACTGCACTGCCCCCCTCCTCTGGCTATGCTACTGGATTCAAGGATGCAGCTGCAAATTCAAGCTCCTGCTGCCAATGACACAGTTAAAAAACTTTTTTTATTAACCCACCCACAACCAAATGGGATCACAAAACAAATTGAGACTCTGAATGTCCCAGAATGAACAAAGAGGGGAATGGAATGAAATGGACATCAGTGGGAACCCCAAAAATGAATGGCAACCCAAACCATTGTGTAACTCTTGCACCGGTGTAACGGTACATCCCCTGGTGCAAGAGCACTTATGCCAGTGTAAGTTGCCGAACGCCGATGGATGCAGGACGGACACTGGCGTAACCCCCCTCAAACACCTCACATGTACAGTTCGGACGCAGAACGGATGCCGGCGCAACTCCGCTGGTGCAGGGGGCATTCTGGGGGAATTCCGACACCCCCGCAATGCCCCCTGCACCGGCAGAGTTGCGCCGGCGTCCATTCCGCATCTGAACTGTGCATGTGACGCATCTGAGAGGGGTTACGCCGGTGTCTGTCCTGTGTTTGTCAACGTACGGCAAGTTACATTGGCATAAGTGCTCTTGCACTGGGGGATCTACCGTTACACCGGTGCAAGAGTTACACAGAATTGCGCCCTTAAAGCTCTGAAACAAAAATGTTGGTGTGTACACCATTAGGTGCTGTTCTCTCAACCAACACATTCCTCCTTTTGTTGTTGTTCTATGACTTTTTTCAGTTTGCCACAATTGCTAAGGAGAAAGAGGCAGTGTATCAATTTTACATCCTGAAGAAATTCCACCTGGGTGCAAGATGCTGCTCCACCTCAATCATTTTGACATAGCTGCTGTATCTTTCCTCACATTCCCCAGATTAGCAGTTTCTTCAACCATCCCACTGGATCCTCTAGATATACTCCAAATGATTATAAGGTGCTTCTGTTATTATTTGTTCACACTACTAAACCCAATTGTTCCATGAATGAGTCTGTTCTCAAGAAAGCAAATCCGTCAAGGGCTGCACAAGCAATTTTCTCCTGAGGACAGTCTAATCATAAAGAAGGTACAATGCTATAGAACCATATTAACTTGTATACCTGAATTGTTTGGGGTTCTCACTGTAGTCTTCTTAATATATGATGACTCGCAAAGAATAGGTCCCACGAGGGTTGAAATGTCAAATGCTGAGAATAACATCCTTCAATCTTATGAATTCATAAGCTATGATTATTTGAAACCTTGAATATTTGAATCTTTGCCCATCACAAAATGGTACTTCATCTACTTTGTGTCCTTTATTTACTTGGTGACAAACATAGCTATCCCAGGCTTCACCATATCTCCATCAAAAAGTATTCCTCTTTTGCTTCCTCCTTCTGCAGAAGATAAACAGAGGCCGTATATATGTCGCTGTTCATTCTAGGTGTCTTTTGAAGTGCTCTTTGCACTTGAGATACATGAGATACATTTTTCAATAACCATTCAATATAGATGTCAGCATTTTAGGATTACCATCCTCGCCATGCATTATCAGACCTATGTTACGGGCAGCCCAATCCAACCCAACTTTTCTGGCTATTCCAGCCTAAGCTAGGCTGTACCTAGGCCTCCCGCTATTCCATAGTTACATAGGCCGGAATACCTATGGCCCACCTAAGCCCCAGAATCAAGAAAAACTTACCTGGGAAGCAGGCAGGCTCCACCGGCTCGGCGTCCTTCTTGCGCATGCGCCACACCCGTCTCGCACTTGTCAGTGTTGATAGATTGCAGCTGCTGCAGCGTCCGTCACAACCAGGTCGTCAAGGGTCCGGGCGCCGGCGCCGGCAGCCAGCCTGCGTCTTTAGCAACCTTGTCGCCAGGGGCCCAGGTGCAGGCCGGCTGCCAGCGCTTGAGCCCGGGCCCCTGGCGACCAGGCTGCCAAGGACGCTGCGGCAGCTGTAGTCAATCAACCCTGACAGGCGCGAGAAGGGTGTGGCCTTACTCCCAGTAAGGTAGGTAGCCGAGGACATTCCTGGGAAGACAAAAAACAAGGGGGGGTGCTGATTGAGTGCCCTGCTAAGTCTGTATCCAGACCTCCAGGCTGCTATTCTGGCCTAACTGGGGCGGTGGGGTGTTTGAAATTTTTCGGGAGAGGGCTGGAGTGGGTAAGTTAAAATGGTGCCTATGGGTCTCCTCAAATTTAGGTCCACCTTTTTGGTGAACCTAAATTTTAGGAGCTTCTCTGAGCCCGAGGGGGCATGTCGGTGCTCGCCAGTGCTCTGGATACGCTCTAAAAGCTGGAACGCCCCCATTACGCCCCGCCACGCCCGCACTTAGGCCGGAATACCTACTCCGACCGTTCTGCGCATGCGCGGCGTATTTAGGCCGACCGGCCCAAGCCGCTCCTACGTCCGTCACAATCGTGGCACAATTCCAGCCCAAATAGCGCTATTCCGGCCCAAATAGCGCTATTCCGGCCCATCTCGCCTTATTCTGGACTTAGGTCGGAATAGCAGCCACTATTCCAGCCTAATACTTGGGTTGGATTGCGCCCTGAGCAATATTTAAAAGCATTGGATTTTAATAAAGAAAATGCTGGTGGCAGGTTGAACTTAGAAAAAAATGCTAATACTAATTGTTGTATGTACAAGCATTCCATTAATGTGAAAGACATGTTCTGGGTTCCATGTGTATTAATTGCTCACTTTCAGCCCAATCCTATTCCCACCAGTCCATAGCATGCAGTGCCACTGATGGAGCATGCCATGACGGCCTAAGAGAGGTAAGTAAACACAGTTTCTGGTTACCAATGGGTCTCCTCAGTTATTTTCCTGGTGTAAGTCCAAAGGGAGGCAGTGGGTGAACTGCCTTGAACTGCCCCTGCACCGTTGCAGCGTCCAGGAGCCACTGCCATGTATGCTTGGCCTCCAGGTGTTTGCATTGGTGGCCTCAAAGCGCACAGCAGCAGCATTTATAGCGGCAGGTTGGGAGTTCCGCCACCATACGTGGCCCACAGGATTGGGCCTTTTGTTCTTGCCCAACACATCAGTTGCAATGCTAGCTGGGTCATGTGGGGGAGCCAACGACGCATTTCGCATCATTGCCCTGCCCCCTGTACTCTTGGAAGGCTTCACTTTAAGCCTTCCAAGACTTAGGGAGGGTCCCACAAACACGCCGATTTCGGCTGCTCACGCGGCTGCTTTACATGGCTGCTCACGCAGCCCTCTGGATGCAAAAAAAGCAGCCGCGGAGTTCAGAAATTCCGCCCCGGCTCCTCCTCACTAGGAGACCACGATTGTCACCTGGGGGCATTTGCTCCCCCTGGCCCCATTATAGCGACGCCACTGCAACACATTTGCCACTATGATTTGGCCATATGTATATTTTGCAATGCCTAAACTTCAGAGGTCTTTCTTTTCGAGGTCTGCTTTAGAAAAACTGAAACACGGGCACAATGCAACCACTTATAGCTCCTTCTCGCCCCAAAGCCCCTGTTTATTATTAAGAAGCCAGAAGAGACCCTAATGCGTGCTCCTACATATTGTAATCAAATCCTCATGGTGCCATCAACCAGCAGTCAATTGTTGGAATCCAACCTTTATATTAAAAAGCTAGAGATTATCAAATGAAATTTGACTGATTTTCTTTGGAAGAAATCCTATGTCATAAAAATGTCCTTTCTCTAATCAAAATATCACCTGAATGAAGTCATCATGTTCAGCCTGATTCCATTTTTTCTCCCTATATGTGCAGCTGCATTTGCCTCTCCATAAATGTCATTTGATTATGAGAAAATAAACAGGAAGGGACTCAAAGGGAGTCGGTACAGGGCCTGCTTGTTTACCTGCTGCAGCTTTCTTAGCTGAAGAACAAATGTCATGCAAATGGTGCACTAGCAATCAGCTGCCAATCACAGAGGCTTGGCATTCTTGATGATTTGCTAAATCATTTAAAGAGACATGCTTTACTAAATGAAAAAATATCAGCAGCAAGGGCCTGTATTTAAACACAGGGCTGAGTTATTATCCCAGTAGGCTGGAATGAAATGAAGACATCTTCCAATTAAAGCTTGCAGATGAACCCAGACAACCCCCCTCCCTTTTTTTTCATAAAGACAGGCAGATTATGATTGGGAGAGAACAGCGACAGAGGCTTTCATTACAAGCTGATTATGGTGATATAATTCCCAGCGCTGTGTGTCTGCGGGCCCAACTTCACATTTGAAGGTTTTTAATATAATTTCCTTAGGGTGAAATGCTGAAGATTTATTAAACTTTATGAAGGGCTTACAGATCCAATTTAAGAGGACATATCATAGGGCAAAACTGACAGATGATAAAATACATTCCAAGGGCTTTTAAAAATATATATTTTTAAAAAGCAAGAAAAGAAAGTTTAAGTTGGAAACTGTTTTTGAAATTATTTCTCCTTTTGTTGATTTTTTTTTTTAAGATTGGTGAATTTGGAGCTGGTGAAATTAATCATTCCTCAAAACTTTAAAAAAGGATTTTGTTACACAGATGAATGTCTGCAGCTTATTAGAAAGGTAGACGTATTTGAGATCTTGAATTATTTCATTCAAAGAGAGTAAAATATAAGCCAGGAATCTGTTCTTCTACCCCTCATCTTTCCCATACCAACGTCATTATCATATGTTGTACTCTGTATTTAAATTCCAAATGATAGCACTAATGTTCTGGATTGAAATAATTTAATGCTTGATATTTATTGGTTTCTTTCAGAATGCACTATCATTAAGATGTTACAAACTATGGACTTACTTACTTACCTGGGCAATTTGTAAGTCACTCTTCAGCACATGGCTCCTAGGGCAGCCAACAGTTTTAAACCAAATACAACGTCATAAAGAAAAAAAACTGCAGATAAAACTTTCGAAAACAGTAAAATTATGCTAGCCTAAACAAGAAAATTGCAGAAAATGATAAAACTACACAAGCCATAAAAACAAAATTAACACAAGCTATAAAACATGCTGGAAAGCCTGGAAAATAATTTTTAAAAAGACTTTATATAGTGCTGAAATTACAGTGCAATGCAGTGTTGATGCCAGGTGAGTTTCTCTGGGGAGAGATTTTTCTAGCCAAAGTGCCATGACTGAAAAGGCCCTCTTCCTGGTTTCCACCCAACTGACTTCAGATGGTGGGGGGACCCAGAAGAGGCCTTCAAATAAAGAATGGAAGTGTTCTGGAGAAAATTATTTTAAAAACATGTAGTAGATGGTATTATACACTAGTCAGAATACAGTCAATGTTTTCAGGTCTGAATAGTCAATGCTAGAGATGTGATAGAATAGTAGGAATATTTAAGCATGTCATTTACCTTGCTCCTTGCGCCATTTCCCTAAAGCAGGAAGTGTGGAACTTCTGGCTTTATTTACAGGGACAGTATGAATGCGCCAGCGGGTGGCGCAGTGGGTTAAACCGCTGAACCATGAGCTGTCGATCGAAAGGTCGGCAGTTCGAATCCGCAACGGGGTGAGCTCTCGTCGCTTGGCCAGCTCCTGCCAACCTAGCAGTTGCAAAGCATGTTAATGCAAGTAGATAGATACCGCTTGCGGGAAGGTAAACAGTGCTCCGTGTTCCAGCTGCATGCTACACGCTGCGGCAAGGAGAGTCATGCCGGCCACATGACCACGGAGGAGTCTTCAGATAACGCTGGCTCCTCGGCTTTGAAATGGGGATGAGCACCACACCCTAGAGTCGGACACGACTGGACTTAATTGTCAGGGGTCACCTTTACCTTTACCTCTTGCAATTAAAGAACAGTTAGAATATGAGGTAGCAGTATCAGTGATTATATGTTATACTTATGTTTTACCATTTGGATCCTTACGTCAGATACATAAGGATCCAGAATACACAGAATGAAAGCAAACATCCTAAAGATGACATAATATGCAGTCATACCTTCAATAATGCAGCTTCCTTTAACTCTTTGTCCTAGTGTAATTGACAGCCATTCTAACCAATGGAAGCAGTGCATTCTTGGCCAATCAGCATCCATTTCATGCCTTTTAGATCAATTGTATCTCAAATAACACTGTTTCACATAGCACTCAACATTCAGGGATGTTCTGAGGTCAGCAGCACATAAAGCCAAATTTGTTATAGTCAAAACGGCCTTAAATCCAAAAAAAATGTACTGTCTCTTTAAGAACTAAATTCATAGTACAGTATGGCCCCGGTATTCACGGGGGATAGGTTCCTCCCCCCCCAGCGGATACCGGGAACCTGCGAATAGGGGGAATGCTATCTCATGCAGATTGCAGGGTCACCGTGTCCCCCCACATCCATTACCTTTCCTTTAGTTGATATCGCTGGTGCCAGGTTAGGGGGCTTCTTTAGGCTTACCAGATTTTCCCGGTTCTAAACCGGGACCCCCATCAATTATTTAATTAATTAATCAAATAATTAATTGATTAATTCAATAAAACTAAACTAAAATGTTTTTTTTTAATTGGGCTTTGGGCGGCTAAAAATTTTATTTATTTATTACTTGAAATGATTAATTAATTAACTGGCCTGTCCCGCCGCCACCATTACCGCTATTCTGCTGCTGCCGTCTTTGGAGCCTAACTGGCTGCATCCAAGCCGGCCAGGACTCCTGCTGTCCTGTTGAAGCCTCCACCATTGCTGCCTTCTTCTTGTCGTCGTCCGCCGCCATTCTGCTGCTGCTGCCACCATCTTCAGAGCCTGGCCGGCTGCATCCGAGCCGGCCAGGACTCCTGCTGCCCCCTCAGAGCCTCCGCCGCCGCTGCTTGCAAAGTGCCAAAAGGCACTTTTTTCTGTTGGCGGCCATCTTGGATCTCGCGAGATCCAAGATGGTGGCGCCCAAATCTCGTGAGGGCACATGAGGCAGTACTGTACTGATTTTGATTCACAAAAACGCTATAAGCAGCTTATAGCAATGAGGCAAGCAAGCAACCTGCATGCTAGAAAGTCTCAATTTAAACAGGAAGTAGGAAGCTATTTTGCCAGCTATTTTTCTGGCACATATTTGAGAGCTGCATGTAATGGTGGTCAGACCCGGGAAGGGGGATAGGATGGGTTAGGGTTCCCTCCCCTTTCCTGCTCCCTCCCCTTTCCAGGGCCCGGCTGACCAATCCCACCACCACCCCCGGAATGCCCTGTTCCACCCTCCCTATTCTTCTCCGCCACCCGGCAAGGACTTACCTTCCCGCCACCACGGTGCTCCATCCTGCGGCACTGGAGGAGTGGCACAAGCTTCTCCGCCAGAGCCGCTTACTCTCCGCAAACATGCAGGTGCCGCAAACATGCATTGCAGCCTAGACTGGAGGACCGGTTGCTCCACCAGTCTATTTCTAGACAGGATTGCACTGTGAGTTGCAACACGATCCTTTGTTGTTTTCATTGGATGAGACTAACATGGCTATCCCTCTGGAAATTGTTACCACAGGAGGTGTGTAGGCTAGTTTTATTGAAAATAGCTGAGTACATTTTCTACTTTCCTCACCATCATGAACCCATTAGTTACTACACATCTCCTTATTTTCTATGTTCTTGCCTTCTTAAAACCATCTAGTTTCCTCTTCATCTAGTGGTGCCGCTTCTGTATTCTTACAAATAAAGGTAGATGGTTTAAGTATTTTGCTTTCCCCTCCTCATCTTCTGTAATTACTCTCATCCCCCACCTCTCACTTGTCTGCTTATAAAGCACGCATTTCCGCTCAACCCCTTAAAATAACAGGCATTTAAATGTGCAACCTTTTTTTGTTGTTGTTGTTCCCTGTGGGGTTGCAATTGGTATAATAAAACTACTTAAGTTGCCTTGGGAAGAAATGTTAGCATGCAACAGAAGGATTAAACAGAATTGATTTTCCTAGGATGTAAATATATGAAGCAAGAACATGAGACTGCTCAAGTGAGTATTCAAACTCTGGCAAGCGATCGTGATTGTAATCTTGCTCCAGTTCATCCAACATGCTTATCAAGAAAAATGGCAAATCAGAAACAATACTACTAATCTGACAGAAATTTCCCAGCTGCTCCAAGTTTATATACCTTAATGGAAATATTTTGGCATGGCATTATTAATCTGTGGGAATCATGCAATCATTAAGATTTTAAAGTGCAGAATATGATTAGCATGGTATCATCATCATCTTCGTCGTCGTCATCATCATCATCAAGCGATCAGGATGGAAGTCTTTAAGCAGAGGCTATCAGGGATGTTGTAGCTGTGGATTGCTTGCATTGTCAGGGGGTTGGACTTGATGATCTTGCAGGCCCCTTCCAGATCTGCTTCTGTGACTATGATTCTATGAAGTAAATGCCTGAATACTTCTCCAAGCATAAGAACATAGGAAGAGCCCTGCTGGATAAGGCCAAGGGGCCATCTAGTCCAGCTTCTTGTATCTCTCAGTAGCCCACCAGATGCCTCAGGGAGCACATAAGACAAGATACCTGTATCCTGTTGCCACTCCCTTGCATAATATATAAGGGAACGTGGAAGATTTTTAGGAATAAAAAGTCCAGGGAAAGGAATGGATCTCTATATTTTACTCTCCAATAACAACTGCATTGAGTTTTTCTTTTATGTAAGAACCTGAAGTCCTGGAGGAAAAGGCATGCTTCTTCCCATCGTTGCTGTCCTGCAACTGGTATGCAGAGGCATACTGCCATTAAACCTGGAGATAGCACGTAGCCATCGTGAATAATAACCCTTGCTCAACAATATCCTCCATGAATTTGTCTGATCTCTTTTTAAAGCTAGTCAAGCTAATGGCCATCATCCCATCCTGTAGCATGAATTCTAAATTACTGTATGCATTTTGTGAAATAACTCCTTTTATCCATCCTAAATCTCCAGCCAATCCATTTCATTGAATGAACGATCCCCTGGCTCTAGTACTCTTCTCTAGTAAAACTCCTCCTCCCGCGCCACTGTTTTCTAAATCTCAGTGAGGTCCCCCACTTAATTGCCTTTTTCGCAGCTAAGTAGCCCCAGACGCTGGAGCTTTGCCTTGCAATGCTTACTGACCTGATCAGCATAGGGAGCAATGAGAGAAAGGTCAAAGCCCAGCGGGCAAGCCCCTACTTTGCATTCAAAAGACCCTAGATTCAATTCCCAGCATTTCCAGGTAGGGCTGGGAAAGACCTTGGAGAGCTACTGCCAACCTGTGTCAACGCTACTGATCTAGATGGACCAGTGGTCTGATTCAGTCTAAGCCTATGTTGCTCCTGTGATCACAATGGAATCCTCTGGATTTATTCCAGCGTTCTTAAGTAAAAACATCGGCAGACCCATTTTATTTACCTCCTGGCAGGCCTTCTAGTTACCTATGGGTCTCCTCTCAGACCCACACCAGATATTTTGCTGGCATAAGTTCAAGGAGAGGAAGGGGTGGGATGGGTTGGAAAATCCGGGATAGGATCCGGCATGTGCTTTTGCTGCCAAGATTCAACCACTCCAGTCAGCTCCCTCCCCCTGCCCTCCCCCCTCTCCCAAGCTTCTCCCTGCCCATGACCCACCCCCTGCCTCACCTTACCTAGTTTAGCGTGGGCCGGGTTTGTCAGTGGTGTTTGCGTCAGTGGCTCCAAAACACTCCATTTAGCGTGGCACCGCTGCATTTACGACAGCGGATCACAAGTTTCACTATCATAAATCGACAATGGGATTGGACCATTAGTCTGTCTACAAAGGGGTGAGTGCAGATCCACAGCTAGCTTATCACTCAAGACATGTATGCCTGTAAGCTACATTCCTGGATATTTATTTATTTGAGCAATTGATATCCTGTCTTTCTCTCTGAGTATGATATGAATCTCATTTCTTCTGCATGGAAAACCACTGAGCCACGGCACTGATCCAAAAACATGTTGGGAAGACCAACATGTCACTAGATATGCTCCAATATCAAAGTTCCAATGCAGAAATGCCATTTAGAAACATAATTATTTGAAATGGGGGGGGGGGCTTCAAGGGAGCTATCTTGCTTCCCTTGCCCTGCTCTGCTCAAAAAGGTATTCCTTGTGTGTGGATGTGGGATGAGGGCACTTGAACCCTGGGTGGAAGGGGGGGTAGTGCCTGTTGCTGTGTTGCTAATTCCTAGTGGCTGGCAAGGAGGGGTGTCCTGCCCTTGGCCCTACAGCTGCCTCAGCCCCTGCTCAGATCACCTTGGCATCACTTCTCTGGCCACCAGTCTCGGGACAGATTGGATGCTGTGATTTGCTTTCTTGGGCATCACACTGAAGACACACAGATGTCATGGCAATGGCACACCAACATCATGTCAATGATGCACCAATGTCAGAACACGACTCCATAGATAACAGACTCTGTTGGTGTTTCCATGGGTGCTGGGGGTGTTACTGGGAAGTGCTGAGCCAGCATTGCTTTGCCAAGACAGGCTTGGCATATGGCCCTTGTTGCGTCAGTGTCGGTGCACCATTGGCATGGCATTGCCAGTACTGTACAGTCTTAGGATATGACAAACATTGCATCTGCATCAGTCCACAGCATCCAAATTGGATTGGGCTGAAAATGTATGAATGGACTCTGTGAATATAATCACTGCTTACTGTAGTGTCCCAAAACTAGAATCTTAATGCAGAGTTTAGCTGGGCATCCAACACATTTTCTATTTTTGCTATTTGCTATTTTCTCTTCCAGCATTTTCATTTGCTATTTTCTCTTCCAGCAAGGCTATTTCTAAGCTTTCTTAAGTTTCTTTGCTCCAAAACTAGAAGAACATTACTCATACTGATTGGGACCATAGTAACATAGATACTGTTTGATCCTGTAAGTGCAGAACAGTCAGAAGTAATCCATTACTTTTTCAATAAGCTCCTTCTCCGTTTTTTACTGCTCAAACTATGTTCCCCAGCTTACTCAGTGTATCATACCTGGGTCCAGATCCCAGTTCTCTTGCTGATTCCTACCTGGCTGGCTCATTTTGGAAGCCGGCTCCTTGAAATTTGCCTTGTGTTCTACACAGGCGAACAAGCTCATCAGAACTCATGTTGCTTCTGAACCTGCCATTTTGGTTCAACTTGATTTCTGGTTCCTGACCTCTCAGTCCTTACAGTGTCTGTGCCCTGTGCACTTGGACTGGCTGTTTTTCTAGACACGATTCTGCCAGCATTTATTGCCAGCCCCTGATCCTGCAATGACCATTCACACCTGGTGCCTAAAAAGGCAGCTAGATTCAACAGACAGGAGGGACTATCAGGAGGAAACTGACTGAAAATGCTGCACAGCTTGGGTGCATGAAAACTATTTAGCCACATTCTAGTAGTCAGACCTTTATTGGGACCAAGCCAAATGATAGAATCAAAGTTTGTATCAAAATGATACAAACAGGACAAATCGTTTGAACTATGTTTGAGTTCTTTGGGACCCTGCATCAGGCTTGATGGCAAGAAAACCAAGAGGGGGGAGCCTCCAATTTATAAAAGGGCTTCTATTTTATAAACATTTTATGTCGGGTAGAAAGGACGCACAGCCACTATTGAGTGTTCTTCATTCCAGAAGCCCTGGGTACAGCCTGAAATGGTGCCCAGCACCTAGTGAAGGCTAATCAACGGGAGTCGTGATATACTCCTCCACCATAAGACTTTTATAAAAGGCAGATCTGGGGGGGGGGGGATTATTTATTTATTTATGTATTAGATTTCTATCCCGCTTTCTCCCCCCTGGGGGGGGGACATAAAGCGGCTTTTGCCAACCTAATTTCTCCCACCCCTGTTTTTCTTTTCTTCACATTCAGTCTGATAAAAGTTAATGGCTCAAGATTTTGTGCCGTTTTGGTTGGTCTTAATAAAGGTATTACTATAATGTGGCTTTTGGTTTGTTTTTTTTACTTATTGAGCAATATGGCTAATTGCATTTTTTGGAAGAAAATCCATACATTCCTTTGTTAAATACGGCGTTGCTTATTACCCCTTTGGCTGCAAAGATCCTGCAGTGTTGGGGATTGCTCTTCCCTCTAATCTGGATCAAAGGGTCAGGAGGCTTCCCTTCCCCAGGGCAGCTTTCTTGGAGAATGGCAAATAGAGGGAAAAATGAATGGTCACCCCAGTGTGAGCCGAAGTACCTTCCACCTGCACAGTGGAATCTTTGGATTGAAGTATATGGTTCTATGCGGGAAATAATGTATACAGTATTGCCTTATTCCACTAACACATTCCATACAAGATGATCTTCTGAGTTTCAACGATACCACGGAACCCAATCAGAGAAACTTTGCATAGAACATACACAGGAGCAAGATGCTTGTATAAGATACCTGATGATGATTGCAGTGTGACGGGGACTGCCTGTCAAATGAGAAGTAATTTACTTTGGGCATTAGGAAGCCTGGCAGTGAAACGGAGATCACAAGAACTGTTCACAGGCTCTTAGTCAGAGCAGCTCAGTTTCATCTTTCGCAATCTTTTGAAAGTAAGAAAAATGATAAATCTAAGCCCCAATGGTCTGATCTATATAGATATATTGTGTAGGTGGGGGCAGGGAGCTTTGAAATAGATTTCTGCTCCCAAGGTCATAAATTTTAAAGCTACAATGCTAAGTTCAGGCCATGAATAGCTTTGGTTTAAGGCTTAAGCTCAGATCTGATGATTCTGAGTTATCTGTAAGACTAAATTATTAAGGACTTACTTTTTGCTTTGGGCAAAGATTGCAGAGCTGAGTAAAACAATATGTGCATCTCATACCAAAGAAGGGCATGTTTCCCAATCTAAAGACCAAAAAGGAGAAGAATCCTGGTGTTGTTCTTGATGTCCCACTTCTGAACATTCCCTTCCCTCCAGGCCTTGCCCCTCCCTTTCATCTCAGCACATGCCCAGGAGAAAATGCTTTGCACGTATCACTTTCGCAATCCAAATTAATCCCTGTGTGCGAAGTGTTCAATCATCCAATAATGAGGAACACAGCACAGTTTATTAGTCAATTATTGGTAGCTTGTTTCTTTACTCTAATTTCTGATGACTGAACACAATCATCAGATGCAACTGAGCGACAGTACAAGTAAGCACTTTTGAGTCCCGTTGATTTTAGTGGTCAAGGTAAGCACATACTTAGATAGGTGGGACAAAAAACTGCTTAATTATGGCTGGGTCTCGCTAATAGTTATGGGAAAGAGTAATTATCCTAGGTACAGAAGGATACAGCCAATCCCATACTTACGGTAGAGCCCACACTTGGCAAGTTACTGCAAAACAAAACCTTTGGTGAATTTCCAAACCACATTCTGATTGAAGCCTTGTAGCTTGAGCTAGTAATCTTTGGTTGATAGCACATTATTTTATTTGGGTGGGGGTTGCTTTCATTTGCTTCCAAACTATTATCTCCATTGGTTTTTTTTTTTTAAAGAATTAAATTACAAGCCAGTTCCATGTATCTAATCAGTGGAGAATGTGATTATTAAACTGATCCAAGTCCTTATTGGTGCAGTGTGTTCACATCTTCAAAACAAAAGAAATCAAGTACTGATTACTTAAAGAATTAATCATTTTATATGGCACCTTTTTCATTATTCCAGAAGCTGGCACAATTATTAAGGCATAATTAATTACTGCTGGGGATTAATATTGAAGTATCTTATAGTTTAGATCAATTCTGAGAAATTTTACTAGCAGGAGTGGACAGACTTTGAATCAAAAGGAATTTTAAATCTAACATTTTCCCTGTAAAAGCAAAAATCTTCTGACAGGACTATATTTAGTCCTACCCCTGCTAACTGGGCAAAGAGGGACTTTTTAAAAAAGTGGAGCTCATCTTATATTTAGCAGAGGGAGAGGAGCAGTGCAATCCTATCCCTGGGATACACCAGTATATCTCCATGTAGGCCAGCCAACAATAGCCCTGCCAGAATAGAAGTCTGCCCACTGGTAGATGTGTGACTGACACTGGGTGCAACACCCAAAAAACACCATGCCAGTGTAGCTCAGATGTAGCTTGGACACTAGCAGAACTCCACCAGCAGAGAGGCCAAAATAGGAGGAGATTGAGGCAGGACATGGGCAGGATTAGGGGGAGTTGGTGCACACCATACTGGCGTGCATCCAAGCTAGGGCAGTAAGGCCGAACCAGGCCAGGAAAGGGCCTAGGATATTGGCGGACCATGCCGCCGATATCCCCACCCTCTTCCCATGCGATTTGCCCAATGGCCAACCTCCCTCACCGCCCGGTCCAGCCTTCCCCCGCCCCTGTACCAGCCCGTGCAGGGCTTACCTTCACCGGCAGGTGCAGGGATGGTCCACCGGGGGAGTAAGGGCTGCCGGCCTATGCCCTGGTGACCCTTACTCGCCGGGAGTCACAAACGTGCTTTATGGTACTTTTGCAACACTTTAGCGTGGCGGAGTGTGCACTCCACCTCTCTAAAGTTACACTGGATCGGGTTGTAACTGGTGCAGCCAGACTTCACTGACACCTGTTACTTGGCTGTCTGTTGGACCATGTGCAATGGCACAACAGCCCGGCTGGGAGGAGGTGGTTGGCAACCCAGCTTGTGTGCTTCTCTTTCAGATGCTGCTCTACCACTGATACCATTCAATATAAACTTTGACTAGATCATACTTGTTGCCTTTTTGTTAGCAGATAGGGATCCCATCTTCCCACCGTAGTTATTCCTTACCTCAGTTGACTTCAGGGTGGGAATCTGCATGGGAAGGGGCCTCTCTGCTCCCAGGGTCTGCAGCATTCTTACTCCTTGACTCCTTGGGCTCCAAGGGAGGGGGATGCTCATCTATGGTCATGAGCCCTCTGAACTACAACAAAGACAACTGCCTTGGAGGTACATGTACTGGAGTTCTTCAGTATTAACTCTTGACTCTTGAAGAAACTCTCATTGCTTGCAACGTGAATTAGACAAGACCACCCAGGCAAGCGGTTTTTTGTTTCATGTCTCCTCTGTTGCTTCTTGCAAACATTTTATGTGGTTGCTGCCTCCTATTCAGATCTAAAGCCCTTTCTTGTTCCCAGATGTGATCGCTTTGAGAGGGGGGAGGGGCAACTGAATTTCTGAGTGGTTTTCCACTATGGCTGGTGCTGGGAACTATAATTTCCAGAGGACAGTACAAGAAGGCAGATGCACATGGCTCCGTCACTGTACATGCCAACATTATGAGCTGCAAGGAGACTCACAGAAACAAACATTTTTCCAAAAGGTCATTGAGAGAATTCATAAATACTGAGTTGATTCCAGATCAAAACAAGGAGACATTGCCAATCAGTACTTGGAATTCCCCAGATAAGGAATGTCTACATTCACTTCATCTTTCTCTTTAGGTAAAGTACAGTGGTATTTCTAGTCCCATGTTGTGCTAATTTTTCACATTGTACTTGCAGTGTGGCTGGTTGCTACAACAGTCTTAGCTTTCTGTTCCAGCTGGACATCTCGCTGGTTGGTGAGAAGCAAAAGGCACAGACGTAGAAATTAATGATCTTCATTCTTAATTTCTGTGGGTCACAACACAAAGTATGAACGTATACAATACTATTACAACTGCAGTCCTAAGCACACTTACTAAGGAGTAAGTCCCATTGAACACAGTGAGATTTAATTCTCAATAAACTTGCTTGGGATTAGGCTGTAAGAAATTGTGGTAGCCATCTTGATTCTTTGTTTTAATGCCCCCCTCCAATTCCTCAGCTATTTTGACCATGCAGAAAGTTCTATATTCACTTTAGAACTGGACCATCTACATGGGGTGGAATTCTAACACAAGAAGAAACTAGACCTGAAAACCATTTGGGGTTAGGAGGTCAATTTTTGCATGCACATAATGTGCAGACCCCTAGCTTGTGTATGTAAGAACTCTTGTGCAAAACTGTTTGATATTGCTCATGGAGCAACCAGACTGAGAGAAAAACAAATGTACAAGCCTTTTGTAGTCTCTCTCTCTCTCTCTCTCTCTCTCTCTCTCTCTCTCTCTCTCTCTCTCTCTCTCTCTCTCACACACACACACACACACACACACACACACTGGTTAAAATAAAACTGCAGACATACAGCCCAATCCTAACTGGTCTTTACAACAGTGGAACAGTGGTTCTTCTGTCATAAATGTCCGTACAGGGGTGCACATAGTGCACCGGCAGCGGCCATTCCAGATCCAATGGTGGCATTGAAGGCCCACTGCCTCAGCAAGCTACATGCAAGACTGCAGGTCAGCGATGAGGAGGAGGTTGGGGGAGCAATGGGACAGGGAGGGGGAGGAAACGGGGAGTATCTTCCCCAACCCTGCCCCTAGGTGGGGATGGGGAAGGTAGGAGGCAGAACAGGGGAAGGAGAAGGTGGATTCCAGGAGCACTGGTGTGCACCAGGATCCTATCTCCGTTCCTCTCTTCTTCCTTCTCCCTTACTCTCCTTGGTTCTGCGTAAAATAGCTGGTGTAGATCTGAGGAGACCCATTGGGGCAGTGGAGGCTTGCCCCAGGGTAAGGGAACAAAAGTTTCCTTACCTTGAGGAGGCCTCCAGGACTGACCCTCGCAGAATGCAGCAGGTGCTCAGGAGCTAGTAGGTAGCCTAAGCTGGCGTGATGAAGCAGGGCAAGAGAGCTGGCGCTCCTTTCCCAGGGGACTGGGCGCATTGCAAGGCAGCCCATAAAGCATGACTGTCCAGCCCAGCCCAGGCTGCCACAGTGGCTTTGGTGGTGCTCAGGAAGAGAAGCAGAGGGAATGATTTGAAAGGAGATCGGAGTGAGGGTTATTGATCCTGGGTGCCAGCTTGGCACAGTAGTCCTTGGATTGTGGCTGGAATGGGGTGGCTTCACACAGCACCAGCGGATCAAATGAATGAACACAGTGACAGTAAGGCAGACAGATGAGTGAAGGAAATAAGTGTCTAGTGACTCGGCTTTTTATATATTTTTCTCCCACAGGATTCTATGGGATCTCTTGTAGGGTGAGCTCATCAAGGGACTTTCCTTTGTGGCTTATTCCCAGTCCTAACTGGGTCTTTCTATTGTTTTTGTGCCTTGCTGAGCATGCAGTAGCTAGCTGAGCAGGCCAGTTGCTTAATTAGAATGGCTCCTTGACTGAATTTGGCCATAGTGTTGGAGAGGGAAGCTAGGGTGGAGACTCTTCTTTTGTATTGTTGTTTGCTCCAAGTTAGGAAGCTCCTAGGAGGTAGCTTTTCTTCCCAGGTCAAATAGGCTGTGCAAGCAAGGTGAGATCATCCATGGAATTTTCCAAGGAGCACGCAAGACTCCATTCAAGCCAGTCTGATTTGCAGCGCAATCCTGTGTAACTCTTGCACCGGTGTAACAGTAGAACCACCAGTGTAAGTGCACTTATGCCAGTGTAACTAGCCATACATCGACGGATGCAGGATGGACACTGGCGTAACCCCCCTTGGATGCCACACACCCACAGTTCAGACATGGGACGGACACCAGCACAACTCTGCCGGTGCAGAGGGCTTTCCGGGGGCATTCAGACACCCCCCGAATGCCCATTCCGCAGTGGAGTTGTGCCGGCATCCATTCCGCATCCGAACTGTACATGTGAGGTGTCCAAGGGGGGTTAAGCCAGTGTCCGTCCTGCGTCCGTTGGTGTACGGCTAGTTACACTGGCATAAGTGCACTTACACCGGTGGATCTACTGTTACACCGGTGCAAGAGTTACACAGGATTGCGCTGGGAGTGAGGGGAGGGGTGATTGTTGCACTAACTACTTTTAAGTCATGTTACTGGCCTGGGTCGTGCTTTCTCAGCAGGCATCCAGTGGCATATGCACATGTTTACCTGCGCGTTTCTCTGCAAGCATTAAATAAAAAGGGTTGTCGGGCAACAACCCCCAAGTCAACTTATGCAATCCAGTTCCTGTCTTCTCTTTTTTATGAATGGGTATAACTTAAATTCTTTATAGAGAGATTTTTGGGGAGGCACTTTACAAGGTGTCTTATCCACCACCATTTCAGCTGACAAGCCACTGCTTAATCTAGTCAAGCAGCCCACCTTCCTGGTGTATTTAACTATCATCTTATGGATTAGCTTCCTATAAGGCATTGTATCAAGAAGCATTTTCTAAAATCCAGGTAAAATATGTCCCCAGCTTTTCCTCTCTCAAGGCTTTTAGATACTTACTCAAACAGTTCTTTCAGTTATGTTAAGCATGACCACGGCGTCTGAATTCATGTGGATTTATGTTTAATTAAGTCAGATGCTTCATGGTATGCCCTCAGATTCTCCTTTATATCAGTTTTTTAAAAGCCTTTTTTTAAAAAGGGGGGGGGAACTCACCATGTTTGAAAAAGTAAATTATCTTATAGTGAAGTTTACAGGAAGGATCTTCTCAGCCAGAAATACATCAGTAACTCTAAATGGTTGAGGTGATCATAGGGCCGCACTTAATATAGGAAGCTACCTATCACGGGATCAGACCACAGGTCCCTCTAGCTCACAATTGTCCACACTGACAGGTTGTGACTCTTCAGGGTTTCAGACTGGAGTCTTTTCTAGCCCTAGCTTTTCTAGTCTTTTCTGGAGATGATGAGGGTTGAACTTGGGTTCAAAAGCGAAAGCACTGTGTTCTACACCTCTTAACCACAGCCCCTCCCCTAGTCACTGGTATCGTTGGTTCAAAAACAGTGTATTTGCCAAGGTTGGGTGTTTGAAAGTTCTGAAGCAAAAACCCCTGGCAGGGTAAATACTGTACGTTGAAAGATCTGTTCATATTTACATCTCCTGAGAGCATTTGTCTCTTTTTCATGTTGTACTTGGTAATTAGGCTGTTAAATTTGGCAGTTCCTTGTTTAAACACAGGGACTGAGGCAAAGCATTGAATCTGTCTGCATCACTACCCCGTGACTAAAATGGAAGAAATTGTGTAAAACAAAATCCTCTGAATAAATATTAGGGCTGTAAGCTCCAATCAGTTTAATTGGTAGATTAATCAATTAAAACATTAGCTGATGAATCAGTAGGGTCTAATTTTAATCACCGATAAAGCCACTGCGTTTATGTTTTTTGGCCTATTTTCATACCAATGTACATGTTAATGTAATGAAAAATAACATTTGAAAGATGGGCTTCCCTTCTAAAAGTGAGTAGTAGGTTTTATGTTATCTTACACGACATCATCTCCAAAAGAAAGCTATATTGGGATCTAGGTAGTATGCGAATTTACTAAATGCAATTAGTTAATGAAAAGGCAGGTTGTTATTCAATTAGACAGTCTTTCATTGGTCAACAGCCTAGTGAAGGTGCATCCATAACAGCGAGACATTCTCACATCCTGCTATTGCAGCTTATTTCTATTAATACTGGACCTGATATGGAGATATCTTCCCCCTCCTTTTTTTTCCTAATCTGTGGTGAGGCATGGGCAGCATCAAGGGTCAAGCACGTGGGGCACTGACCGAGGGCCACAGACTATCAGAAAGCCCACAGCTTAACCCTGCGGCCCTTTGAGAAACCATGCAAAGTTTCATTCTCACATGCCTCGGTCTTTCAGGGCACTGTTGTGAGCCTCTGAATTAATCATTACAGCATTGCATCTCAACCCCTTTTGTGTTTTCAGAGTATTTGCAGAGGGCCATGAAGTTCCCAGGATGGATCGGTTCTAAGGGCAGGTGGTACCTTCCTCCATCACCCCTCAGTGGGCTGAATGTCCCCAGGGAGAAGATATCTGTTGCTCCATATTGGATTTGCAAAGGTCATTACACCCTTACTAGTCCATCATCTGCGTGTTATTTGGGAAGAAGGGATTTCAGAAAAAGCTGCTGCTTTATTCTTATATTTTCCTGTGTGTCGTTATAGTGTGTGTGTGTGTGTGTGTGTGTGTGTGTGTGTGTGTGTGTGTGTGTGTGTGTGTGTGTGTGTCAGGTATCCTGTTATAGTCCTCACCCAATGGTATTTCACAGGTCCTTAGCAGTAAAGATGTTGCAAGCATTCTACAGAGAAGCTCAAAAGATTGAACTCCCCTGCTCGGATGTGAGCAGGATTAAGACAAGTGTTGAAGGTGCCTGTAAAAGTTTGAACCTTTGCAGAGAATCAATTGCTCTCCAATATCCCTTTAATTCAAATCCTTGTGAACTTTTGCAAGCAGTCGGCGCTTGCAAAGATTCGACCTTTTCACGGGTACATTCAGGCCTTTGTGAGAGACTCAAATTGATGGTTCACAACGGCTCAAGCTCTTGCAGATATTCACTCAGAATGTGCACAAAAAGCTCAACTCCATTTCAGGTCAAACACTGGAATGCTTTAGCAGTAAGGTGTATGCACAGAAATATGAGCAAGAATCTCTGCATGCTTACTTGTCTGACAGATCGTTGGGTTGGGGGCTCCAGAAGTAGGGGAAGTTAGGATGAGTTCAGCATGTGAAAAACAATGCACTACATCACTCAGTTCTTGTATGCTAAAATTAACAGAAAACACACCTGTGTTGCAGCAGCTCCAAACTCCCTCATTATATTACAAAAATAGAGAGAGCTAATTTTTTTTTCTTCATAATTTGTTCCTTTATTGTACTTTATAGCATACCTTGGAGATATTTAGCGTTCAAAGACACACTTCAAGTTCATTAGAAATTCTACCACTGTCAATACAAATTCAAATTCAGATGTTTCAGCAATTGTTTACATGCCGGTGCTTGCTTCTTTCTTACTTACTTTTTTTTTTTGTCAATTTACAATAATAAATTTCTTTAATCTTTCTGAAAGACGAAGAGGTTCAGCTTCCCCCCTCCCCAGCTGACAGTGTTATTAGTGAGAATTCAGATAATGTGTCTTCAATCTCATTTAACTACAGAGATTAGGTTATAAAATGATAGCCCTTGAATGAGCTGCAGTTACAGGTGCTGGATGATGCCGGCAAAATGCTAATTTGATGCTACAGAACAGAGAAAGAGGACAGGAATTTGAAAGCAACGTCTTGTTCAAAATCCAGATAATATGTTGAAAGTGTTCTAGTTAGCAGCTGACCCCATAAAACGTGGCTTACCTAACCCATAACTTTCTTATGACAGGAAAGCTGTCAAGAGATGGTGATGAGGAGTCAGAAAGGGAGAAAAAAATAACCCAGATTGAGGAGAAATAATTGGCTGCACTATTTTACAGATGCCATGGATTCAGGTGCTCAAGAGAATCTCTCCCTTAGTTAAAATGCTATATGTGCATTTACAACACAATAGTAAGTCACATTTGTATAGCACTTTTGAGTGTGCAAAGCACTTCATTGATGTTGCCCTTACGCATTCTACCCTTACTGATGTTGCCTTATAAGGAAGTGGTTCTCGAAGTGGTGGGTCGTGACCCACCACTGAGAACAAAAGTTGTCCCCTGCCCCCTTAAGGGGCGGGGACAGCATGGCAGCCGTGGCGATCCCGGGGATCTCCGCCACCGCCACTGCTGCTGAAAAAGTGCTCAAAACCAGTTTCCATACTTACCGGGGCTTGGGGGGGCTTTGGGGAGGCCTGCGTGACCATCTGCAGGCCTCCCCAATCTTCGGATCACTGAAAAATGGCAATTTTCAGGCACTTCCAGTTTCTGAAAACTGGAAGTGCCTGAAAATCACCGTTTCTCGGTGATCCAAAGATTGAGGAGGCCTGCAGAGGGTCGCGCAGGCCTCCCCGAAGCCCCCCAAGCCCCAGTAAGTACAGAAAGGGCATTTTCGAGGGGCATTTTCGACAGCGGCAGCAGCGATCCCCGGGATCACTGCCACTGCTAGCCATGCCCTCGCAAACACTCAGAGGGAGAACTTTGAAAAGCACTGCTATAGGGTAAATGTATATTAACATTTATGTATTCAGTTTATGCCCCGCTTTTCTCCCAAACGGGCACACAAAGTGGCTTACAAAGATGTATATTAAAACAATAAATAATTAAAATGCAGTAAGTTAAAACAAAACATGATATATATCATTCCCATTTATACACACACAAGTGGTGGGTCGCGGTGGGTCGTGTGTGTGTGTGTGTGTGTGTGTGTGTGTGTGTTCCCCATATTACAGCTGGGGTGCCAAGGTAGAAAGGGAGTGGCTTGTCTAAGATTACCTAGTGAGTTCATGGCAGAGGTGAGGGTTGAACCAGGACAATCTTGACTCATAGCAAAGTCTCTTAGCTACCACGCTGCACAGGTTATATAAGAACATGTCTGTCACCTTGCTTGCTCAGACCAAGAATCATCTAGCCCAGCAATCTGTTTCCAAAAAGCACCCTGCCCATTGTTCAATCTCTCCACCAATGTTCCAGCAGCACGCAGCTTTGCATGCTGCTGGAGAGGGTTTTGTGATTGCCAGCAGATAAGCCCAATAAAGGTCAAGGTAGCCCCTGCTCAAAAGCCAGTCATATCTGACTCTAGGGTGCGGTGCACATCTCCTGTTTCTAGAGCCGAAGAGCCAGGGCTGTCAGAAGACGCTTCTGTGGTCATGTGACCAGCATGACTAATGGAATGCTGTTACCTGCCACAGCGGTACCTATTAATCTACTTGTAATTTCTTGCTTTCGAACTGCTAGGTTGGCAGGAGCTTGGACAGGAGACGGGACCTCATTCCATCACACGGCACTCGGGTCTCGAACTGCTGCCCTACCGACTTTCCGGTCTGCAGTTCAGCATCTTAACCACTAAGCGACCGCGGCCCAATGATAAGTCCCATAGGATTGTGCTGTTTCTTACATACAGTAGCTTCAGTCACCCTAATCCAGTCACCATGTGGCATATGAAGACAGCAGCCATACAGCCTAGAAATATGAGAGCTTCTACCACAGCCAGAGTTTATAGCGGAGAGCCAGGATAGTGTTGGGAACAGTATAGATCCCTCATGACTTTAATGGAGAGCATTCTCATGTCATTACAGAACTGAGGACTGTGCAGCAAATTGTGTTTCTGAAGAATCTCCATATTTTTCACAAGGGAGGAATCGGAATCCGCCATTACATTCCAGTTTGGGTAGAATTTAGCAGCAATAGCACTATAGCTACTATGCTATATATAGTAGCTACTATATACTATAATAGCGGAAGGCATGTTGGGGTACAACATTAAAAATATTGTATAAAATTACCTTCAGGCTATTTGTTTACCTTCAGGCTATGTGTGTAAGGTGCATATGAGACATAAATGAATTTTGTGTTTAGACTTGGGTCCCATCCCCAAGATCTCATTATATTTATGCAAATATTCCAAAATCCAGATAAATCCAAAATCCAGACAACTTCCCGTCCCAGCCTGTTGTGTCCCAAATTGAGCCAATACCCCACTCCAGGTACCAAATGTTTTGACTCAACTGTTGCACCCCAAACTTTACTCCTGGGGGAGCAAACTAGTATTCCCTTTAATTAACTCCAATAGTCCACTTTAGGCAAAGTTAGCAATCCTTTCTCCTTTTAAATGCAATTGTGTGCCAAAAGAAAACACTGAACTTTAAGGCAACTATTTACAAGATTTATTACTTTCCCAGCAATAAACCATGCTGCCCAACAGTCTCCCTGCCTGAGCTGACCGGGGTGATCTCGGCGCTGGCGTTGGAGTACCCTCGCCTATTGGTGCTGGGGGACTTTAATGTCCACGCTGAGGCCCCGAGGACAGTTGCGGCTCAGGACTTCATGGCCGCCATGGCAACCATGGGTCTGTCTCAGAGAATATCTGCCCCGACGCACGATGCGGGACACACGCTGGACCTGGTGTTTACTGCTGGGCAGGTGGATGGTGATCTGGATGTGGAGGAAATTAACATCACTCCTTTGTCATGGACAGATCACTTCCTGGTGGGATTTAGGCTTATCGCGGCCTGTCGCCTCCGCAGTGGTGGGGGACCTCATTCTATGGTCCGCCCCCGGAGGATGATGGATCCGGATGGATTCCTGAGGGCTCTGGGGGATTTTCCTGTTGACAGAGTCGGCGACTCACCCAGCGCCCTGGTTGACCTCTGGAATGGGGAAATGACCAGGGCCCTGGATCTGATCGCTCCTGAGCGTCCTCAACCTAGCCGCAGAGTCAAAGCGGCCCCTTGGTTTACTGAGGAGCTGCGGACGATGAAGCGGCAGGGCAGAGGCCTAGAGCGACGGTGGCGGAAAACTTGTGCTGACTCCGACCGGGCACGGGCTAGAGCTCACTTCAGAGCCTATTCCGTGGCGGTGGCGGCAGCTAAGAGGGCTTTCTTTTCTGCCGGCATCGCGTCCGCGGAGAACCGTCCAGCTGAGCTTTTCCGTGTAGTCCGGGGCCTGCTCCATCTGGCCCCCCCAGTAGATGGGGCGGAACACACGGTGGCTCGCTGTGACGAGTTTGCAAAGCACTTCGTGGACAAAGTCGATCGGATTCGGCATGACTTGGATGTTGCATTAGCAGTATCTAATGATGTCCCTGAGGCACCTGTCTGTTGTTCTTCCTGGGATTCTTTTCAGCTTGTAGAACCTGAGGATGTGGACAAGATTCTTTGGAGCGTGAGACCATCTGCTTGCCCGCTTGACCCTTGTCCGGCATGGCTGATTAGAGCTGCCCGGGTGGGGCTGGCTGAGTGGACGGGGAGGGTGGTAAATTCATCTCTGAGGGAGGGGGTGGTGCCGCTGTCTTTGAAGCAGGCGGTGGTGCGCCCCCTCCTGAAGAAACCCTCCTTGGATCCTACGATTTTGAACAACTTCCGGCCAGTCTCAAATATCCCGTTTCTGGGCAAGGTGATCGAGCGGGTAGTGGCGTCTCAGCTTCAGAGGGTCTTGGAGGAAGCTGATTATCTGGATCCATTCCAGTCTGGCTTCAGACCGGGGTTCGGGACAGAGACGGCCTTGGTCGCCTTGGTGGATGACCTGCGCCGGGGACTGGACAGGGGGAGTGCGTCCCTGTTGGTCCTGCTGGACCTCTCGGCGGCTTTTGACACCATTGACCATGGTGTCCTTCTGGGTCGGTTGGCTGGGTTGGGGCTTGGAGGCACCGTTCTGAGGTGGTTCCGCTCCTTCCTGGCTGATAGATCCCAGAAGGTGGTGCTGGGGGATGCTTGTTCGGCACCCTTGCCCTTGAGGTGTGGGGTGCCACAAGGGTCAATTCTATCCCCCATGCTGTTTAATATCTATATGAAGCCGCTGGGAGAGGTCATCCGGGGATTTGGGGTAGGGAGTCATCAGTATGCGGATGACACCCAGCTCTTTCTCTCCTTTCCACCTGACTCCAAGGGGGCGGTCGATGTCCTGAATCGTTGTCTGGAGGCAGTTGGGAGCTGGATGGGGGCTAACAGGCTGAAATTAAATCCTGATAAGACAGAGGTTCTGTTGGTCCAGAAGTCTACGACTCAGGTACTGGATCATCGTCCTGCTCTGAATGGGGTTGTACTCCCTCTGAAGGAGCAGGTCCGCAGCTTGGGGGTCCTCCTGGATGCGCAGCTGCTCCTGGATTCCCAGGTGGCGGCTGTGGCCAGGGGGGCTTTTGCCCAGCTTCGGCTGGTGCGCCAGCTGCGACCGTACCTGGATCGTGCAGACCTGGCCACGGTGACCCATGCTCTAGTGACATCTAGACTAGATTACTGCAATGCGCTCTACGTGGGGCTGCCTTTGAAGACTGTTCGGAAACTGCAACTAGTGCAGAATGCGGCGGCCCGGGTGGTTGCTGGGGCCTGTCGGTTCGACTCAGTCGGACCGTTGCTTCAGCGGCTACACTGGCTGCCGGTTCGTTTCCGGGCACAATTCAAAGTGCTAGTTTTGACTTTTAAAGCCCTTTACGGCTCGGGTCCAGGGTATTTGAGGGACCACCTCCTTCCTTATAATCCGACCCGTACTCTGAGGTCATCAGGGGGGGCCCTGTTGACCGTGCCGCCACTGACGGAGGTGAGGGGGATGGCGGCGCGGAATAGGGCCTTCTCGGCAGTGGCGCCCCAATTATGGAATTCCCTCCCCCTGGAATTAAGAACGGCTCCCTCCTTAGAGACCTTTCGGCGGGGCCTCAAGACATTTTTATTTAGATCAGCATTTGATGTCTGACATGGTGGGCTGGCTTTTTTACAAATTGCTTTTAACAAATGTGGATGACCCACTGGGGCTGTTTGTTTTAATTGTTTTTAATTATTTTAATTCTTGATTTTAAATGTACTTATGTATTTTAATATTTTTGTTGTAAGCCGCCTTGGTTGCCCTGGTGGGAGAAAGGCGGGGTAAAAATTCTATAAATAAATAAATAAATAAATAAAATAAACAATGTCCATTAGCCCTTCCCGGGCAGATAAGATTCTACTTAGCTAACGAGGGTCCATCTCTATAGAAAAGTCCAGCTCATTACTTTACGGCGGTAGAATCTCCTTGTTTCCTTTCTCTTGTCCAGCAAAGAGTCTTGTAGCAAAAAGTCCAATCAATCCTGGTCTCTCCAACCTTCCAGTCGGGCAGAGCGTCCCCCAATGCTGGTCAATCCAGGTGGGTAGTCCACCCAGGTGAGCAGTCAGTCTGGCAGAGTATCCCCATCTGGAGCAGAATCGTGGTCATTGCTCGGCAATCTGGCAGCATGTCCCTGTGGCGAGCTGGCGAAGCTCTTCAGCTTAGCAGCGCTCCATTGTCCCTCAGCGAGATAAGATGAGACCACAGCAAGAGAGCCGAGTCCTCAGCAAGCTAGCCTCCCCTGCTGCAATCTTGCTCCTTTTATACTAAAAGCCTTCATTAGTCCATTATGGATCACAGCTGGGGGCTGCAATCCAAAGTCCTGGCTTTTTCCTTATTAGTAGCAACACCTGTGGGTCACACCCTGCGTGGGCGGTAGGTATGCCTCCACCCATGCAGTCCTGGGTGTTAACCCCTTGCTGTCCAGTCCAGTCAAACAGGCAATCCTTTAACCCCTTCCTTCCTGGACCTGTCAAAACAGGGATAACTGCTAACTGCTAACTCCACTAACTCCTCGCCGATCTTCCGCGATTTCCACTACACAGCCAGTCCGGCTAAGGGATACTTAACCTGTATACTATACTATAACAATATAATAACTACTATACTATATAGTAGCTCTAGCAGTAGTCATGTGACCATGCTTAATGTACTGTCATAGCTGTACATAATATGAGGAAGCCTAAATATTAAATTCTTAAGAATACTTTCTTTTCTGACTTGGGGAATATTCAGACAGGCATTGTTTCATGCCATTGGCTACTTATAAACATGCAAAAAAGTGCTACATGCAAAGAAGACAAACAGCAACCTGAGGTCTGACATCCATTGTTTGAGTTTTCTATTCACCCACTAAAAAGGAACAAACCTTCACATGGTTGATTTGAACAGAAACATCATCCTGTATCAGTATTATGGTATTGGCCATTGTCTCACTCCTTCTTTCTTAATTATTGGCAGTTCTTTTCCTTTTCTTTTTGGCTAATCATTTCTGCTGTGGGTGCCTTGTGTAATAGTACTGCGCATTGCTTTCTCTTTGCTGACGGGCTCCTATGACGAGGGGATGGGGCGCCTCGTGCAGGAGAGTAATGGTGGGGCGGAAAGCTGCAGAACTTATCTTTCCGCCCCACCTCAAGCGACGCCAGTGACAAGATCAATACTGGGACAACAAGGGACAACAGTGAAATGAAATGAAGAGGAATGATGATCTAGTCCCACCCGTTAGTGGATAAACAGATACAACACGTTGAACTGACAACAGGTCTACGCAATAAGTTGTCAGTAAAATCCTGGGCCTGCCAAGGGGAATGGGATCATTAACAATTAGCATTAATAACAATTGGTTCTTGAAAGCAAAGCAAAGAATGTAGATGCTACACTGATCTGAACATTGCACTTAATTCCCAAAGAAACAGTAAGAGTAGAGAACAATCACCTGAGTTGTTTCTCTTGAACAATTCAGGTGATTAAAGTTCCAAACGTAGCGAAGTGTTTTGCAGAATTGATGTGTTAGTGAATGAAAGAGCTAACATCTGGTGTAGTGTCTCAGCAGTGTGCCATTGTATAGTCCTAGAGTAGGTTTGGAATGCACTGCAGATGTATGCAATCAGAAAAAAAAAATCAAGGGAATTCAATTTAGTCTTTGTAGAGAGAGAATTTGGGAAGTGGGTAATTTGTTTTCTTCATAATAAAGGTTGCTGACTACTCAGAGCAGTTAGGAAAGTGACCATAATGCAGAATATGGTTAATGTTCTGACATTATAGGATTAATACAGCAGGGTTATAGAGTTTATAGGGTTAATTAAGCTTCGAATGTGAGACAAGCATCTTCCGATGCATAGAACACATCCAACCTGGAATGGATTTCAGAAGACATTAAGCACAACAATATGATGACTTAGCCTTAGCCGTATTGGTTAAAGGCCTAGGGCAACGATACTTTGGAACCAGCTGGAAACTTAAGCAAAACTAGTCATGATATAGACATTAAAAGGCCTTGCCTTGAGAACTGAAAGTCAGATTGTGTCGGTGTAGCCATGCTACAAGTCAACAAGACGGAAGGCATCTTACAAAGGGTGAACAGGTGGTTGTTTTTGTATGAAAAACAGAAGGAGGCATCAAACAAAAGAGACATCATCATGTATCAGTTTTTGGCCCAATCCTATACAGGATTGGGCCGGCCACAGAGGTGTTTATGACAGCAGAACAGAGTTCTGCTATTGTAAGATGGCTTCTGGCAGCAGCCCAGAGGGCCCACCGCCAGACCAGGAAAGATGAGTTCATCAGCAGCGGGGGCAGGGAGGGTGAGGAATGACATGAGGGTGTTCCCAGGCATTGTGAAAGGTGGCAAACCAGGAAGGCAAACCAGGGGCAGGGCTGACGGCACTCACATGCGCTTATATCCTAACCCCTTCCATTTTCCTTTCTGCCACCATTATACACCTCAGACCTATGCCTGCTAAATAGCAGGCAAAGATCTGAGGAGTCCCATGATGATGGTGGAGGCTTTCCAAGAGGTAAGTGAGGAAAAGTTCACTTACCCCGAGGAGACCTTTCCAACTGCCTCCTTCCTGCAGATGCAGCAATGCACAATCCATTGGCACAGCTGCATTGGTGGAGGGGGACTTAGGTAGGATTGGGCTGATTGAGTCTTTGTGTAAGGAATGCTCTTACGAAAGCTTGGATCTGAAACCAGTCTTAAGTTTCTTCCTCTGCACTGGACACAAGAACTCATGGGTGTTTTTTTAATTATTATTTTTTAGGTTTCACTCTTTAGAGTAGTAAATAGTTCAAAGTTTAAACCATCCCTATCCCCACTGAATACTAATGACAGTGAAGTGAAAATTATGAAAATGCTGTTAGAGTTTAAGCTGTGATTTGAACTCATAATCTTCATGCCTAGCCAGAATATTCTCAGGTCCCCTGCTTCCATTGGTGTGTCATTTTTGCTTGTCTCACCTGTGTGCTTGCCAAGTGCTGAAGCAAATCCCTTTCCTTCCACTTCCCAGTCCTCCACAGAATTCACTCCAAGATTTTAGAGTCAGTTATTTAAAGTCTGATGTTCAATAATTCCATGAAAGATGACTGGAGGATAGCATAATTTGAAAGGATAAAGGAAAGCTGCCCAAGGTTGATTCAGGTAACCATGTTGTTTATGGGATTACTGCAATCACATGATAGCCTGGCTGCTGAGAAGCTTTCATCTCATAGTGTGATTCAGTTGCCCTATTCACATGTTATGATGAAAGCATGAAGGTCAAGAGCAGGACAAGGCTGCCTCACGCCCACTCCACATGTTCATTCTACCATGTGAAAAGAGCTACTGTTTCAGGCCCCAATCCTATTAGGGCCTTGCACTGCTGGAACCAGCTCTTCAGCAGCACAAGATCCTTGATGGCAGCACAAAAAATTCTACTTACCTCCTGCAGGCTGTCCGATCCCCCTCCACCATAGCATGCAGCACAGCCTCCATTGGCAAGGCTGTTTGGTATCATGTGGTGGGGGATAGGATTTGGCAGTATATCTCATAAGAATGTCAGTGGGAAGACAGATGCTACATAATGTGATTAGCAGCACAATAATAGGTTGTAAACAGGTTATTAGAATCCATGCAAACATAGGATCCACTTTTTTGCTGTAAAACAGACTGAAGGAGTCATAATAAATGAATGACAAGACTAGCAGCCCAATCCTATCCAGGACTGGCCCAGCATGCGGAGGGGTTTATGACAGCAGAACAGAGTCCCACTGTCATAGAGTGGCTTCCAGCAGCCATTTTGTGTATGCTGCCGCAACTGGCAACAGCGCAGGAGGCCCTCCGCCAGACCAGGAAAAGTGAGTCCAACGGCAGCAGGAATAGAACAGATCAGGGAGGGGAGGAATGAGGGCATTCCTGGGCGTGGAGGGAGGCAGATCAGGCGTGGGATCAGTGGCACTTGCATGCGCTTCTGATCTAACCCCTTCCCTCTCTCTTTCCGATGCCATTACACACCTCAGATCGGACGAGTCACATCACGACAGTGTAGGTTTTCCCTGGAGTAAGTGAACAAACGTTTACTTACCCTGAGGAGACCTTTCCAACTGCTCCCCCCCCCACACACACGGATGCAGCATGCTCTCCATTGGCACAGCTGCATCGGCATGAGGGGATTTAGGTAGGATTGGACTGCAGATCACACCCAAGGCAATTCAGCTAAATGTTGGTTTTTGTTATCAAGTATTGTATTAGGAAATAGCACCTGGCATTTGTGATAATAATCAAGATTCAAAAGGTCAATTCCAAGTCCAAATATATTTGGATTTGATCCATATTGGAGTTGGAAGGAGGAAAATAATGATCAAAATCCAGATTTAATTTTGGCTGATACGCCAAATTTAATTTCAGCCCTTCTACATAACGTTATGGGGAAGAAAGGGACCCTGCATTTTGCAACTCTTTCCATACCACCTCATAGTCCTGTTTCCTCAGAAGGTCCAGACTAGTACACTTTGCCAACCATGGACATGTTAGATTAACTTTAACTATGCTGTCATTGTGTCCTTTGATACTTCTCTAGGCAGAACTGTTTCCCAAACAATGTCATAGGTCAGTGTCTTAGTAATAATCCCAATAATGGAGTTTTTAAAAAATTATATCAGTCATTGTATTGCTTAAAATCAACAGTATCTAGTGACAGGCCTCTCAAAGGAAACACTACATCGTCTATATTGACTAACTAACAGCGCAATCCTATCCAACTTACACCACCGGTGTAACCAGCAGTGCAGCAAGAATGGGAGACCCCAGATTGGAAAGGGGATTCAAATCCCCTCCAAAGGGGGATTCAAAGGGGATTTAAATCCCCCCTCCTCTCCAAAGCTTCCCGCCCTGCCAGTGACATCACTGATGCGTGGCAGGGTGCACGGGGTGACGCGCCGGGAGGCGCCCGGAGAGGATGATGTACCAGGGGGGTGATGTGCTGGGAGTCCCAATTGGGTCTTCGTTCGGCCCTTCTGAGGGCAAGGCTTCGAGCGGTGTTGTGCGCATGTGCCGCTCAAAGCCTTGCTCAGCCTACTTAGAAGCAGCTGAGCTGCTGAAGAAGACGCAGCTTGGCCTGCCGGCTCCCAGGGGTGACGCGATGGGATGGGGTAAGTATCAAGGGGGTGACGCAGCTGTGTGTGGGGGTGACACACTTGGGTGGGTGGTTGACGCACCTGGGGGGGTGGGAGGTAATGCAAAAGTTGGGGGATGGAGGTGACATACCGCCGAGCCGGCTGCCTCCGCATGGGGTGACACGCCAGCTCATGATGCCGCTGTGCCCTGCCCTCACCCGCTGGTTACACCAGTGGTGTAAATTGGATAGAATTGTGCTGTAAGTCAGACAAACTGGCAGGTATTTTAAGTCTGTCCAAAAAAAACCCTGAAAAGCCACACACCAACTCCTGAATATTAATTATTGATATACATACGCTGTAATCCTAACATTTTAACCCTTGTATATATGATTTTAAATTTTCCCTTGTGGGCAAATTGGCTCAAATGAGCAAAGGACACTAATGACCTTCTACAAAATATCTATACTTTATGGGAATCAAATCCGAAGAAGAGAGTGCAGCACCATAAATCACTTACTGTCTTTTATTGGTTGGGTTGGGGGAGAGAAAGGCAAGATTTGCCTGGAATCAAGTAAATAAGTTTTAGCCAATAAAAATTCACCTTGCCTGTATATTGTCCTAAGAGAGACAATCTCATTTACATTTATTAGAAGCAATGATGTAGTGTCCTGCAGATAATTAACACAATAAAATGCTGCTAATTTCACAGTGTCATTATAAAATTTGCCAGTTTAAATTAGAACGTGATTAACCCTCTGAGTGAGGCAATGACATTTCCATTCTCAGACTGTGAATTAAATTTGCTTGGGCTTCCTCCCCCCCCCCCCCGCCCCTTTAGACATTCAGCTTTATAGCCTCACCGATGTCCTTTCATTTTACATGTCCACTAAGGACATTAAGGGGGGAAGAAATCCTAGCTGCAATAACAAAAATCCGTGACTATTTCAGCTATTAAGTCAGGCTTGTACCCTGAAGCATGGACACTTCAGTTATCAGAGGATAAAGGCATCTTTTTAGAAAAGGGAAAGAATAATCCCAGTTAAGCAGAGGTTCCCTCAGTAATGAACTTCTTGTTGGTGCATGTAAGGCAAGAAGTTGTTCCTATTAATGAGATGCTTCCAAGGTGAGCTTCTCAAAGGACAGCAAATCCTTAACCTTCTGCCTGGCTACTGCTTTAGCCATTTGCTCTACCTATCTCTTCCCCAGCCAATGTTAATTAATACCTTTTAAAAAGGGGATAAACTCATTAAAAGAATAGATTTACTGCACAGTAATTTAAAGAATCTAACTCAAGTGAAATCCTCTTCAAGAATGTTTAATGAGGGAATGATACCACAAAAGCCTGAGATAATGATAGAATGGTCCAACCTGTTAAAATAGCTATTAATTTAATACCTCTAATGCATAGATTTACAACGCTGGCAAAACTATTCTTAAGCACTTTCCTCTCTTCCCCTGCCTCACAATAACAGAGTTGGAAGGACACAAATTTGCCACAGAAGGGCTCAGTGTATATCTGGTACCTTAGTCTGTAGTGTATATATCATTTACCTTAGTCTGTAGTGTATATATCATTTTTGTCTGTAAACCGCTTTGTGAACTTTTTGTTGAAAAGTGGTATATAAATACTGTTAACAACAACAACAACACTTAATCCAGTCCTGATTCTCTATCTACAGAGAAGGGGCAAAAGTTTGTACAAACAAAAGAAAATGTGGATTATATTCATAATCTAGGTCTATAAGCAGTCATTTCCTCTTCATTTCAGCAGGGGAAGAGGCTCCTTTCATTGGCCTAGCAAGGTCGGACCAACTGTCAGTTGGCTCCGTCTCTCCAATCAAAGAACTAGGTCTTGGATACTGTAACTTAGACCCCAATCCTATCCCCCACCAGTTTATGTGATGCAGCGGCACCAATGGAGTGTGTGCGGCATCCTATGGTGGGATGGCAATAAGATGGCCTGGGAGATTTAAGTAAAAATACTTATTTAACCACCAGCACCCCCACCCCCATAGGCTGCCTAGTTGCCAATGGGTCTCCTCAGACCTATACCAGCTATTTAGGGCTGTTTGGAGGTGGGCAGGCTGAGGGGCAATGCCTTGTTCTGGCCCTCAGTCGTGCTGGTTCTTTGAGTCCATCCCAGCCCTTCACTCGGTTCAGTCTGAGATTAGCTGGCTACTTCTTGTGGGAGCCGGATAGGATTTTTTTGCTATAAGCCTGATTGGCTCTTGGCTGGTGGTTTTCTCGCCTACCCTAGACTGGCCTTGCGATTGGGGTTTGCTTATTGCTTTGCCCCTGATTTTGGTTCTAGGTTGCACATTAGGCAGGTGGTGTGTGGGCTGGGTAGGCAGGTATGACATCTTTGCATACAGCCTGAGGTCAGTAAGGTCAAGGGGTGAGCCAGGACCGCTCATGAGATGCTTGCCTCGATCAGTAAGGCAGGCTGGCTGGTGAGCCCCCTGGCTGGAATAGGCAAGGGCCACTGCAAGGCGTTGCCACAGGAGTCTGTGCTCTCCAGCTGCCTTGACCCTTTGGTGTTGGCCAGGATAAGTTCCCTTGGTCTATGGCCAGGGGTACCTTTGAGCCAGGTGTGACGCTCCCTTTAACATGGGGAGGACGGGTACACTGTTTCTCCTACACAGTTGCCCACAACCTGGGGGTCCTAAGTTAGGTCTTCCTCCCTGCTGCAGTTGTTTTACTTATCAATAAAGATATCATCAACCCAAACCTCTGTCTTTTGTGCCTTGGAGGGTGGTGGTGGTGTAAAGTGCAATAAAAAATAATTATGTGGTTTCTTTGTGCTGGATCATCATGCAACATTTTGTGTAATTGTTCAGTCAATTACATAAAATGAACATAGAAAGCTGCCTTAACTTGAGTTAGAACAGGTGCTCTTTCTTGGAGGTATGGTCCCTCCTGTTTTGCAAAAACAGGCAAAAAAAAAATCACATTTCAGTTTCAGCCCAATGATTATAGACTTGGTACCAAGCAATAACAAGAACATGAAATTATACAGTTTAGGGATGGTTCAGTTCTCAATAACTTCCATTGAGATTTATTGGCTGAAGTAAAGGAGCTACGATTTAGAACACAGTTGGGAGGAATCAAAATTTGCCCCTGTCCTAGACGGTGAGTTTAGTGGGGGACAGGCAATGGGTTTAGCCTTTAATGTCTATTAGTGTCTTCAAGTAACCCAGCCAGGGACTCTATGAGGGATGAAGCATCTCTCTATGTGCAAAATGAATGGGGTGGTTGCATAGATTGGGATTTCATAAAGGGGAGGGGCCTTTTAACTTCACCCCCCCCACACACACACACACACACCACAGTTCTGATTGAAATCAGACCAGCACACACCTGCTATTTGTCAAGTAAAGAAAAGTTTACTGGGTCAGTTTGGACAATACCACCCAAACTAGCCCAATGCAATTACTGCCATGTATGGTCACACCATGTGCATACCTTATCTCCTCCGTGGTCAGTTTTTTTAATCATGTGGGGGGGGGTCATCTGAACTTAAGTTTCAGCAGTGCCCATAGATGGACAGGTTGGATGAAACCCCCCCCCCCCACCACCACCATGAATAGAGAAAAATGAACAAGGAAATGAAGAGAGGGGCCTGGATGTGTGCACTACATGAACACGACCACACACATCAGGAATCATGTGTGGCCAGTTTGGGCAGTAAGTATCATCCAAACTGGCCCTCTGGATCCAGTGGAAGCTCTCTCTCTCTTTTGGTCCACAGAAGGGAGAGCCCAATTTGTACTGGGACCATTGTGCTTTACGGTTAAACCCCCTTCCCAGTCCCATCAAGCGGTGCTTGATTCAGCAGCTGCTTACTGTAAAAACAAACATGGAAGTGCCAGGCACATGCTTTTTAGAACATATAATTTGACCCAAAGCACAGCCATTTTATGTGGCTTCAAACCAAGTCTGTAAATCAGCCGAGTTCTTGGATTCAGGCTTATGTTGTTGTTCACAGTCATTAAGTCATGCCCGACCCTTCGTGATCCCATGAACCATATCCCGCCAGGCCTTCCTGTCCTCCACTATCTTCCTGAAAACAATGAAATAAGAAGCCCACTGAGTGACAAGTATACTTGTTCTTATAACCAGGTGGGGCACTGGCGCTTGCCCTCCAGAAGGCCTACCCTAGGCAAGCCAACCCTGAACCCTTACTACCAATGGTGGTGATGGTGCCCTATTAGGGGCAAGTGGGAGTGCCATTGGGGAGAGCTAGTATAGAGTTTTGCCCTGGGACCTCCAGCAACCTAGCATAGGCACTGCTCACCAATAGTATTCAAAATGGATGATATAGATCTGCACCATCCCCACAGCTACTGTCAGCCAGAAAACCATTGTGGTCATCAGAGAAAGATGGCTGCCTCTTTTCTGTCTGTTCCCATCATTATAGCATCACTAGCCTTGCATGGTACAGCTGTGTGATGGCAGAGGCCACTGCAGTTGCCCCATTGCAATGACCCCTTCTGCGCTGTCAGTAGTCTCGGTGGGTTCATGGGGGCACTTGTTCTGCCCTCGTACCAAAGCTGGTATCCTGGCCTGGCTCCTAAACGTTGCTGCCTCAGTAATGGTGCTCATAAAATGGAGCCTTAAAACATGTTAACTCTGCTACTGCTGCCTTGCCTCTCAATGGTGTATTGCAGCCTTAGCTACCTGACTCTCCTGTTTATCACAGATTAACTAGTGATTGTAAATTGACGATGGAAACATAGCTCTAAATTAGTTTTCTCTACCCTCTCCACCCTTTCAGAAATCACTGTCATTTGTATTCAGAGTAATTGGACTGGCCTAGCCAGAATACCTATGAATCCTCTATAAAATCAGACAGAGCTGCCTCAGAGGACTACCTGCTATTCTTTTAATACGCGGTACAAGGAGGTGTGTTTTTCCTTGTGCTTTTGTCTGATTTAAAAGGGGACAGATTGTTATATTTCTCTCTTGGAGCATGTTAATGTGAATCTGGAGCCGTTTTCTATATTGTCAGTATTTCTTCCTGCATCTCATTTATTCAGCCTGTCATTCAGCTTTTTCTCCCCTCTCCCTGTTCCAACTTTGAGTTATTTCAGTTAATACAAAGAAATATGTGATAGCTAAATTTTCCCATTACATGTCCTGCAATTTTCTTCTGCATAACACCTCCAGTACCTGTGGGGATTTTCTTTTTTAAAAATTCTAGTACAGCGTTTTTACCTGTTTACAAAGTGCCTTTCCAAATAGATCCCAACAATATATTCTTCCTTAGAGAAGCAAGTCCCTTGAGAATCACGTTAAGTGTTCTGCCTTGAAATTTTGAAAGTAATATGATTATGGGGGACCATGTTCCCAAAGTTAACTCTATTTTAATACCAAAAATGGATAAAGCTGTCAGTATATGATCTTCTCACTGGTTTTCCAGAGACTGGAAACATTATTAAAGCTTACTACGTTATCAGCCTCTGAAGGCTCCCCTGTTTCAACAACAGGAAGTCTTGACGTGGCTGCTTGTGTATCGATGGTCAAGGTCCTTTGTGGACTGAAAGGACAAGAATGAGAACCAAAGGTTTTCCAGGCCTGTCTAAACTTCGCAACATAAAAGGCCTGAATGGCAGGTCATTCAGGGCTAATCTAAAAGTGATGGAGTCTTTGTGACTAAGCTGGGACATTACAAACTACCACAATAAAAAAGATGACTATGAGGAAGGTCTCTTCATCCTTTCCAAGTGGTAGGTAAGAAGAGTTCCAATCTATGTCCCACACAAAGGGCTTTTCATTAGAGAAACATTTCAAAAAAAATTCCCGTTCAGCCTCCGTAAGATGCTGTATGAGGCAAGAATTGTCTAACCCTACTAAGAATTGTCTAAAGAATAATCTACAATTATTTGTAGGACATATATCTGATGTAATTTGTTTTGGAGAGAACTTTGGAGAAATTCTTGAATGGAACCACTGATCAGGGGTGTTGCTAGCATGCCTGGGGGGGGGGACGATGATGCATCATCGTCCCGCCCCCTGCACTCAAAGAAGGATTCAAATGAAGCCTTCTAGGAACAAGGACGGGCGGGTGGGCCCATCCACAGTGTCGAAAATGGCGCAAAAACCCTCTGCGGCTGCAGACACAGCCACTCTGGCTGCAAAACAGCAGCCACGGAGCGAAAAGCGGCTCCTCACGAGGATGCCAAAGCTGTCACCTGGGGCACAGCATGCACACGCACACGCACACGCACACCCAGTCCCACTATGGCCACACTACTGCCACTGATAAAAAGCCACAAATGCTCAAAATACATCAGGACCTAGTGTATACATTTCAATAAAGTCCATGTTTCGTGCTAACATTTGCTGCATGGCAAGTAGAGCTGGCTTCAGAGCTTAGTCAGATCTGGCACTAGCTGAGGACCCAGGAGTTCCTGACTGCTGAAGCCCCCCACTGCACACAGCAGGCAGTGGCGTCACTCTAGGTGGGGCGGAGCTCTAAGTTCTGCTGCGCTCCGACCCACCGTTACACGGCTGTACGAGGCGGCCCCGCCCCCTCGCCTTCAGAGCCTTTCGGAGCAGCGAAAGCAACAAGCAGGGAGTCCTGCGTGTTGCTTTCGCTACTTTGAAAGGCTCTGAAGGTGAGATGTTCTCTCAAGCTGAGATGGGAAACACACAGAGGGCTTCCTAAGACACCTTCTGCTGGTTTCATAAACATGCTTGCCCAGACAATGTCCTCTCCTAACGACAGGTAGCCTTGCAAAGGAGAAAGTGTCTAGCACAGAGCTTGTACTGCATCTCTCCCCTGTCTTGGAATCACCTGCATATGCAACATTGAGCCCTAATTTCTGATTTGCAAGCTGGCAAGCTAAATTTACAAACTTACTTTTCCTCCATGGCATGAAACAATTTGGTCAAGTGTTATAAAGTTTTATGGAGGGAAAAAACACTTTACATTCATTTCAAGGTTGCCGAATTTAAATACAATGTTTCCTCTTGCAATTACTACTGGGAATGGCAGCAATAGGAACAGTCTGAGGAGTTTCCAGTTCTCAATTACCTCATGCTAACTATGATGCCTCAATATTTTTATGCTCCGTTTGAAACACAAATCTAAATTATAGTCTGGGATTTGACTAGCAAGAGCAAGTGAGGAGTTCACAGAGGAGAAAATGTATGTTCAATACCAGCGAACATAGCAAGAGCTGCTTATCACTATTTATTAGAATACGCGAGATGGTGCTCAGGTCCCTAATCTCTAGAAAGAGGTGCAGGTGGCATATGAACTGAAGCTGAACTAATGCACTCTTGGACATGACTATCAGCCTAATCGTAACCAACTTTCCTGTGCCAATACAGCTGTGCCAACGGGGCACATGTTGCATTCTGCAGTGTGGGGAGGGGGGGGGAAGTCACAGAGTCCTCCTCAAGGTAAGGGAATGTTTGTTCCCTTACCTCTGGCCTGCTATGCGCCTGCATTGGCACTGGAAAGTTGGTTAGGATTGGGCTGTATCACCTATACATCCAAGAATGCTGGATCCTCCAGCACTCCCGAAGTGTGAGCTTGTTCCTTGCCTTCTTAAAGAACAGGCATTTCCCCTATGCCCAGATCAACAGACCATCAGAATCTATGTCTTTCAGTTCATTTACTCTCATCCAGTCCATTACTGAGGAACCTTCCACATCTAATAAAAAGGGAAACAAGAACTAAAGTGGGTGTGGTCAGCATATTGATGATACCATGCTCCAAACCCCATGTAGATAAGAAGACACAATTTCTATGTCAGCCACATGAACTGTCTGCATTGGACTCCTCTGGTTCCCTGACCATAACCCCTTCTGGAATGATATACCATAGCTTGAACTATCAAGCAACTTTGTGAGTCTCCTCATGATGGGCATATGGCTTTTGTAGGATCCTGCACATTTGGGGAATACAATGCCATGCCAGGACCCATGGCATAGGCCTGGCAGGTGCTATTATGCTATGACAAGAACCACCAGAGATCATACAATACTTACAAAAGTGACATTACAAAGGATTTAACTTCTGTTCCAATTCTTCTTCATGCCCACCAGTGCCTGCGCCTTATGGGATTTGCAGTGAGATGGGACAGGATTGGTCCATCAGAACTGCAGACACCAGATTCAATATTGGCTCAGCAATGCTGGAACTGGATTTGCAGAATGAGTTGCAGTTCTCTAATGTTCCACTAGCAATTACGTTTTCTTATGTAGGTTGAGGAGATGTGATTATTTCTCCAAATTACAGACTGGAGAGAACTCCTGAGTGGCCTATGCCTGTAGCATAGCCCATGCTACAGTGCAGCAGCTGTAACGGAACTGAGCATTAGTAAGCCTAGCCTGGTACTCTTCTCAAGTTCTGATGCCTGGTATGTTTGGGAATGTGGTAGTACCTTGCCTTCAGGTTTTTAGCAGCCCCCTTCACTGCAGTCCCCTTGGTGCTCCTCCCCCCTGGAGTTCTTTAGACACTCCTCAGCATTGGCTGGACACTGGGAATATGGAGATGCTGCTCCTTCTTCCTTTCTCCACCTTTTCTTTCACCTTTCTTGGCTATCCAGGTTGGGAAAGGAAGGGAAAGTGATCTCTGGACACTCTTCCTTCAACGGTGGTGGATGCTGCCAGTGGCCTCCAAGCTTTCCCTGTGTGAGGGGGCTTCTCAGAAGCAGGGGCCTATGAGGAAGCCCAATTATGGATAGGGAGAGCAAGAGAAAACAGCAATGGTGTGAGATGCTCAGTGGAGCAACTCACACAGCTAGTACCTGCTGTCACTGGCGTCGCTCTAGGTGGGGCGGAGCTCTAAGTTCCGATGCGCTCTGACCCACAGTTACATGGCTGTACGAGCCTCCAGCTGCACCGGCACTGGCATGAGCCTGGATAGGATCTGGCGCAGCATACTTTTGCATGCTGCGTCAGTCCTACACAGGTCTATTGCTTTGAATTTCAGTGCAAGGAAGTGATCTCATAGATGCAGCTGACAGCATGGTGACTTCCCACACCAGCTCTGCCAGCCCCCAAGGTGGGGTATTGCTGGCATGTGAAATACAGGTCTCTGACCCTGTCCACATTAAATGCTTCGTTCCAACACTACCAAAGTGGCATGGAAGCAACCATGCCACTGCTGATAATGTATGGATGAGACCAAAGTTATTCACTGATAAAGAGAGCACCAACACAATCAATTCATGTTATTACCATCCATGCAATCCTGTGTAAGACACGATGGCTGGCCTAAAGGGCTGGCCGCCACATCCTATCCCATTCCTGGGCTGCCCCATGGCAGCCCAGGAGCACCTCAAGGGAAGGGGATTGTCCCCTTCCCTCGGTGCAAGCGGCCTGAGGCCCTATGGGCCTAGTCAAATGTACGCCAGCTCTGGAGCTGGCATACATTCGAGGCCGGGGTGTAATGCCGAACCAGGCCGGGAAAGGGCTTGGGATATCGGCAGAGCTCGCTGCCCTCCCCCAGCCTGGGCCAGCCAATGCCCCATTCCATGCTCCCCCCTGCCCTGAGTCCGCGTTCTGTTTTGGTCACCAAAACCACCCACAAAAAACACACCTCTACCATATGGGTCTCTACGCAGGTAGATTCTCCCAAGGATGCATACTTCTGGTTAGGCTTACCAGATCTCCAACTGGGACAGAGTGCTAGACCTTTAGGAGAAGGAATGTGGGCAGGTGTAGCTTGTTAAACCTTAGAGCACAATCCTAGGCTTGTCTACACAAAAGCAAGCCCCACTGAACACAATGGGGCTTGTTTCTGAGTAGCCATGCCTAGGATTTTATTATAAGGGTTTAACAAGCTACACCTGCCCACATTCCTTCTCCTAAAGGTCTAGCACTCTGTCCCGGTTGGAGATCTGGTAAGCCTACTTCTGGTGGTGTATACCTATTGCAGAGAGGCTTCTGGGGGGGGGGAGCAATTTACCTGTAGAAAGCAATATTGTGATAAGCTTGCCTTTTGATGTTCGCCCCACCTTGAATGCTATCCTTTCAAAGATTACATAATGAGCCCTTCAATCATCTGTGGTTGTTTTGTTTGTTTGTTTTTTAAACCACCTCCTTTTAACAATGCTAACTTCCTTCAGCTGTTTGTGAGTTCCTATCATGTTGTGTTGTCTTTGTTCATTTAAGCTGTTCTTTTGGATCCTTGCATCACAATAAGCTTAATGATACTTGGCAAGCACCCATGCTGTCAGAGAGAGACTTTTTCTATCCTGTGACTTAACACTCCTGAGAATATCATTCAAATTCTTTGTGAACAGTATTTTAAATTAGTCATGAAGAACACGGCAATGACTGCTGCAAAGGGTGAGCCCATAGTGAAAAATCCACACATTGCTAATTGCTCTCCATTCTCCATTCTAGGTGAAAACTTCAATGCTGGCACATATTTCAGTAAATACTCCATCTCAATCCCTTCATTAGTGTCTTGTGAAGGTTTTTTGTTCATTCTTTTATTCTTCTCTTCATAAATTTACCAACAAAGGATGTTAAACTTATACTTTGAAATGTTATAGCTGTTATTTCTCTCCCACCAGTACGGAGCTTTGCTTTTCATTTTAGGATGGTGGAAATTAATACCTAAGGATTTATTGTTGAGTTAGTGAGTCTCCTTAAAGTAAGAAACATTTGGAATGCCCTTATCTTCAACTATAAAAAGAATGGGAATGGAGAGAACCTCCACCTGTTGCAACTTACATGATTAGCCTCAAAATGATGCAAACAGATGACTTAAATATGATCTATATCTCCAGGAATAGTTATCTCTGAATACCTGGAGGAGATACAGTTGTAACTCAGTAGTCCTATGTGGTATTTTTATATGGCTCTTTATGTGAAATTATGAAAAATATATATTGAGTTCCAGGTCTCTACAGTGTAGTGGTGACTTTTGTATTATTAACAGAGCTGAGCTAGATCTGGGTTTTCCAAGAGTTTTATTACAACTGCAATGAACCCTCGATTTAACAGCCCCCGATTTTAACAGACCCGGGATAGGATCCGACGGATGGCCGTAAGGCCGCCCTGGGATCTTTACACCGGATTACACTCTAAATAAGGTAAGAGATTATTTAAATGTGTCCTGAACAAAAGAAAGAGCACATATATTTTGAAAGGGGGAAATATAAGCAGTAAGATAAAACAATAGTGTGAAAAGCAATCAACAAAAACTAATCATTATTGTCCCATTTAGGGCAATGAGAATATCATTATACTGTATGACCATTAAAGATTTATGTTTGTTACTACTGTAGTTGAAAGTAGGACTGAATTTTATTTGGACTCACAAGCACACATGAAAGGTTTGTATCACATCCTCTACTATTTTGGACCTGGCCAAGCCATACTTGCCTGCGAAGCCATACTGTTTGCATGATGGACACTGGAAGGAACTTCAGTTAGAGCCATGGAAATGTGTATCAAAAAGCTCTGATGTCTGTTACTTACATTGGATTAGTTTATGCATGAGAATTACCCACCCCTTGCTTTTTCCCCATGTAGTGTCTGCACAAACTTCAAATTCAAATTTGTAATGTTTGAAGGAGGCCTTAGATATTCCAAACTTCCTTTTGATTTTAGTCAAGATAAGATGAGGTATCTTAGGAGGTGATCCTTGTTCTTCAATATTAACACGAGTTTGCCATTAACTAGTGGTAGAGGAAGCAGAATGGACATGCAAAGTCAAGAGAAAAGAAAAGAAAATCAAGTTACTTTTTTCTGTACAGAGTATTCAAAAAGCACACCAAGAGGAAGCTTGATCTTGTTTGTTCCCTCAAGTCTCTCACTGACTGAGATGGGAACAGTATTTCACCCTTGATAGTTTTGATAAGAGACACTAACAGCAAAACAAAATTGTTTCTTGAGATCATCAGAAACACAGCCAGGAATTTCAACTATTTTCAGCTAAAGGAAGTGCCTCTGTTAGTGAGAAAAAACAGGGAGGGAGAAAAAAATGATGCTTCCAAGATTGTGGTTTAAAAAACAACCGAAGCAACATACTACAAACTAATCATTTATTCAGGAATACAGGGAAACATGAAAAATATATAAACTAATATTGGTAGTTAATTAAAATCAGCATATCAAAGGGGAGACAAAAATCCATCCAAAGCAAAAAGAAAACTCACACAATTCCTGACCTCTACTGCCACTGAATCAAATAACATGTTAATTACAACAGGATGAATACCCCCTGGAGATAGCAGCAAACATAGGCAGTCAATAGGATATGATAACATCCAATACTATCAAGAAACATTTTAGATGAGCATAAGGAGTTGGACCATAAGGAAGGCTGAGCGCCGAAGAATAGATGCTTTTGAACTGTGGTGCTGGAGAAGACTCCTGAGAGTCCCTTGGACTGCTAGGAGATCAAATCAGTCAATTCTAAATGAAATCAAGCCTGACTGTTCCCTGGAAGGACAGGTACTAAGGCTGAAACTCAAATATTTTGGCCACCTAATGCGAAGAGAGGACTCTCTGGAGAAGACTCTGATGCTGGGAAAGACTGAAGGCAAAAGGAGAAGGGGAAGGCAAAGGATGAGATGGTTAGACAGCATCACCGATGCAACGAACATGAAAATGAGCGAACTCAGGAAGATAGTGGAGGACAGGAAGGCCTGGCGGGATATGGTCCATGGGATCACGAAGGGTCGGACACGACTTAACGACTGAACAACAACAACAAAAGGACTGCAGGAGGATTATGGGAGAAGACATTTTTTAAGGAAGTAAACAGAAAACCTAGAGTGCTATCTAAGCCAAAGTGAAGTTGCGATGAATTAGTCACAATGAAAACAGAACCTTCCAGTTCAATCCTAGTATGTCTACTCAGAAATAAGTCCAATTGTGTTCAACAGGACTTGCTCCCAGGTCAGTGTGTATAGGATTTCAGATTTGCAGCCCAATCCTAACTAAATTCCCATGTGGCGATGCTGCAGTACCGGTGCAGGCTACGCAGCATCCCATGGGGGAATTTAGCATGCTGGAGGTCTCCTCGGGATAAGGGGACATTTGTCCCCTTGCCCTGGGGTAAGCCACAGCAGATGATCAACTCGGACTTCACCAGCGATATTGCTGGTACAAGTCCATGTTGATCTGTGTCAGAAGATCAGGCCCAGGAAGGGGCGTATGCTGTGTCAGAAGATCAGGCCCATACGGCGTATGCTGGCGCCACCAATCCCGCTCCCTTCCTGGGCCTGATCTGCCCACCCCTGCCCTTGTCACTGTCCTTCCCCTGCCCCATTCAGCCCCATCCCAGCCCTCCCATGCCCCGTTCCACCCCCTGCACAAATTTACCTGATCTGTTGGGCGTCCCAAACAGATCTTCCTGCAGCAGAGTTAAGCAGTGTGTAAGGTGAGGTGACACAGGATGGGGAATCCATTTGGGTAAAAGGGAAGAAGAGTTGGAAGGTGGAAGGCATGGCATCCCCTGAGCTATTCTAACCATGACTGCTCATCTTCAGTACCATGGAGGCTCCTCATTTGGTCTCAGCATGCCACATCACATCTATTGGAGAAATCAGTTGCTGCTGATCATTTCAGAATCAGTAGCTCCAGGACACAGGGCCTCTGAGAGGAATTTTATCAGGGGGCACAACGTTTCTTTTGGGCCCCTTTTCAAAGGAGGAGGGGCAAAACAAGGCAGGGAGGAGGGCCAGAACAGCCAGAAAAGTCTCCGGAGTCCAGGTCTACCAGGCTTCCTGATGCGGCACCCAAGTCTACCCGACCGGTAGACCTAGCCTCCTGGTTGGCCTGGCCTTCATCTTTCAATCACCATGATTCTAGCTGTGTTCCCAGAAAATTTCAGGGGGGGATCCTTTGGCTCCTGGGGCCCCCTTTTGACCCTGGGCCAAATTTGCTCCCTTTAACCCCCTCTCATGGGCCCTGCCAGGACAGCTCAGGGCATTCAGTGGTTCCTGGCACTAGATCTGCTTTCTCACACGTCTACATGGAAGCCTTTTCCCTCTCTGACCCAGCTACCCACACACTGGTTCCACAGTCAGAATTTACTCCTGTTGAGCAATGGTGGGTAAGTAATAAAACCTACAAAGAGCCTTTTGGGTAATGGAGAGAGAGAGAGAGAGAGAGAGAGAGAGAGAGAGAGAGAGAGAGAGAGAGAGAGAGAAGTGAGTCTCTCAGCACTCTGTAAGAGCCTTTTTATAACTGGGTCCCTGGAATGTGCACACTGTAAGGAGGGCACATCATATTGGAAGCCCAGTATGATAAGCAGGTAGAACCAGACACATGGGCCACAATCCAGAGTGCTCTTGACAGCCACTCCAAGCCTTGCAAGTGGAGGGAAAGCAAAGCATTTCCCCCTCTTTCTTTGTGCATCAGATTTTGCGTACCTCATACTGATATCATGCCCTGTGGTGACAGTGGTTGGCCATGTATCCTGGGGGCTATTGTTGGCATGGCGAGTTATAGTTTTACACTTCTATGAACGGTGGTCCATACAGCTTAAGCAAACATTTACAGTGACATAGGATTGCCACATTCTTTTTTTTTTTAATGGAACACAAATGAAGCATCATATTCCATTGCACTGAATTGGCAGAATGCCATTAGAAGAGAAAGGCCATGTTTAGGGGCAGGAAAAAATGGTGATGATAAAATAAAAACACATAACACCACTTTCTGCTTTAAAAAAAATCTGCAAAAACCAACAAAATAATAAAACCATATAATTTTGCATCATTCTTCATCTGCTAAAACTGTTCCACCTACCTAGTACACTTTTAAAGCGGTTACAATTGATAAAAATGGTAAAATTGGAATAAAAACACAACACCACTTTCTGCTATTTCATTCTGGTAAAACTCCAGAATCTGCAAAAAAATAAAATAAAACCATTTTCTCCCACCTCTAGCTATGCCAGGCTCAGTGGAACAGCATAAAGTGGACTCTTTCTATCTGTTGATTCGGGACCCATGGATTTGTCTCACGGGGGCCCCATGGGGGTCCGCTGTAAAAAAAAGGAAAAATGCAGTGTTTTTTAAAAACCTTTTAGCAGCAAACAGCGCTGTTCTGAAGCCTCTGCACGACTTCTGGAAGCTTAACGACCCACTTCCAGGTTGCGCGAAGGCACTCTCCCCCCCTCCCAACCTTGTCCCCGAATGTATCCTGAGGCAAGGCTGGGAGGGGGGGAAGAGCCTTTGTGCAATCCATAAGTGGGTTAAGCTTCCAGAAGTCCTGCAGAGGCTTGAGAATAAGGTGGTTTGCTGTTAAAAGGTTTTTAAAAAACTGTGTTTCCCCCCTTTTGTCTTTTTTACAGCATTTTAAAGCTGACCCTGGTATCCGTGGATCCTCGCTATCCATGGGGGGGGGGTCAGAAGCGGATCCCCCGCAGATAGCAAGGATCAACTGTATTTTGAAAACACAACATCCAAGTTCAGTCCCTGGCATCGCTAGTTAAAGGCATCTCAAATATGAGGGTTGGGACAGACCTTACTTGACTCTATTGAGTACCCCTACCAATCACAGTCAACCATCTTGGACTCAATGACCATCACTCTAAAGCCTCTTCATATGCGGCCCATAACTGGGCCTCATTATGATCCTTATATTCTGAAATAAAGTATATCTCTAAAACAAAAACAAGGCAACTCATTTTGAAATGGGGATTACTGGAGTCAATAAACCTGTCCTTTATTACTTTTAAGATTTTTATTATGGTGCCTATTGATTGATGAATCTCAAATACTCCAAACATTCAATTTGGTCATAAAAAACAATTTGCTCAGTTTGGTTTATAAGCTAGAAATGAGTGCGAAATGTCACTTAAAAAAAAGAGAAGAAAAACATTTAAAGACAAGAAAAGTATTAATTGTCCAGATGCCTGTTGGTCAATTACAGACTGGTACATTGTTCCTTATTAAAATATGGAGCCTGGTGTGAGGTCATTGCAACTAAATATGACAGAGACAAGCTTTTCCTCCAATGTCTTCAGCAATGAATCAATTGTGCTGATCTGAAATTCCCTTTTGTTTGACATCAGTCCTGATCTATCTCTGTCTGAAAAAGACCTATTTTGCTATATTGCTAACCAACTAAGCTAGGGAATAAAATGGTTTATTCCAACATCCTTTTTTCCTATAATCATCTCCAGAATATCATATAACTCTCTGACTAAATATGTGTAAGTGTGTGAGGAGGTGGGGTCACTGCCAGCTCGGACCCCACAACCACACAAACTCCAGATAGTCACCAGTCCAGGCGCTGGTCTACTTGGCTTCGCCCCGTTCAGTAACCCTATAAGGCCAGCAGAGGCTGCAGGTGGGCTGGGGGATAGGGCCAGGGCAGCAGGTCGCCAGCTGAGTCCCATTGAGCTCAAATGGGCTCAACTAGAAAAGGCTGGGTGACCAGGAGAACTTTCCCCTTCCTTCACTTGACTGGGATCCTACCCCTCTATCTTGGACAATGCTTGCCAAGAGTCTGAGATGCCGCTCCAGCAGGCTGACTGCCATCACCAGGGCCTGCTTGGCGAACAGAGGAAGGCACTTTCTGGACCAGACCCTGGGAGGTTGGAGGAAGGTGGTTCTACCCCTGTGGAAGAGGCCCCACCTATTAGCAAAGTAATGCTGGCATTCAAAGACGCTCTATATAGCTTGTGCCGAGAGAACCAACTAGACCCATCCAGTGAGAAGTGATTGTTTGGGAGGGCGCACCTCCAGAACAATGTAGAGACTCAGGGAAGTCGCGCTCGCACCGCTGGCCTATGTTTACACTGGATTGGGCTGTTAATGTAACATGAGCTACATACTGTCTCTCAGATAGCCCTTAGGAAAGATGGTGACCTAGACATTATGCCCCTACACAAATGTTTCAGTTTGCCTCCTGCTGAGCCTGATGTTTCTTCTTGGCTGAGGACATTTTGAAAAATGTTTAAAAGGCAGTAGCTGAGCACTCCTACTGATGACATCACCACTCCTGCTGTGGGAGAAGTCCTGGTGCTGCACTCCGCCGCCTCCCCCCCCCCACGCCCCCAGTACACCCCGGGTCAAGCTTAGTGAGCTGCATCACCTGTGATTCATTGTTGCTGGGGCTTTAAATCTGGATTGAAACTCTTTTACCTAGAGATAATAATGGAGTGAATAATCCTGTTCTATATAATTTACCATACCTTTTCTCTGTGTGCTATTTTTGAAACACTGTTTGTAAAAATGACTTCTCTGTATGAGATGCAGTATGATACCCGGCAAATAAACAGCTCAAGCTCTTCTTTTCATACTATGTTCAGTAGCACAGACTAGTGCATAACAAATCTGAGAAAGCACAAATCTAGCCACTTCTATCAAAACAACTCAGTTCCAGTTCAAAATGTAGCCACCCCCATTTCCTGGAAAGGTCAATCTATCTTTCTGCTCATGGAAAAATAAAACCTGCTGTTCCACAACTGTGTATGTATGCCATTCAAACAACAGAGGGCCAGGTTATACATTCTAGTGGTGAAGTGGTCCTCCTGGACACTTTTGGCCAGAGGAGGGATGGGCTTTCGTATTTGAATGGTTGCTTGCTTAAGCACACAAACTTCCCTTGAAAGAGATCAGGCCAGACTCCCCTTGCTTTCCTGTGTGCATAGGCCTTCTTACACAAGGAAGCATTTAAGAACGAGATCTCTTCTTTGCAGCATGAAGCGGTCCAGGGCTAGGATAAATTTTGCCCCTGGATTCTTCCAAATGTATAAATCAGAAACACTTTCTAGCTGTCGCTCTGGCTCACTTCCTCCCAAAGCGATTGTGTCGGCTAGTAAATCCTTATTTGTGTTGATTCAGAGCTTTACAGCGCAATCCTCCCTAACTCTAGACTCTAGACCACTTCCGGCAGCCTGGACTTGCGCCGGACGACCTAGGATCAGGGACAGGCAGGCTGGGCCAGCGAGAGAGAGGGGGGCCATTGGCCGGCCTGGGCTGGGAGGGGGTGGGGATATCGGCGGCATGCTCCACCGATATCCCAAGTCCCTTCCCAGCCTGGGTCAGCCTTACACAGCCTCCCCAGATATACAGTACACCAACTTCAGAGCTGGCATACATCCGAGGAGACCCATAAACCCCAGGCTTGCCGACACCCAGGGAAGGGGACGAACGTCCCCTTCTTCCGAGGTGCTCCTGAGCTGCCCTGTGGCAGCCTAGAACCGGCATAGGATACAGCGGCTGGCCTAACCTTACACAGGATCGCACTGTTAGAAGATAACGAATCTACAAACTATTTTACTTAGTACTGGCTTAAATGAACCAATAGGCCAACTCCATTTAAAGAAGCTACTTATATATAGGAAGAGGCGGCTGCTGAGTGGAAGAGCCCGTGCTTTTCATGGCAGTTAATGGAGGTGGCACTGAGCAAGACTGACATTGTTTAGGCAGGTCTGAGGCAGTTCTATAATATATGAGTTGACTAGAACGACATGATTTAAATTTGTGGCCCCTGAAGGATAGTTTGTACAGGGTCTCTCAGGTGGAAGTGGAAGTCCTTGAATATATTAGTGTTACTAACAGGGCAATCCTAGGCACATCTACTCAGCAGTAAGTCCAACTGAGTTCAATGGAACTTAACTCTCAGGTAAATGCGTATAGGATTGCAGCCTTAATGACATTATGGCCAATTTGTCTGCTTAACAGTCACCTTTTTAGGGGGAATTTCCTACCCCAGAAACACTCCCCCTCCGAACCTCAAAAGTTAGTGATTTGGTGTCCTTTTAGTTTTAGGCATGGTTACTGGCCGTCTCGTGCAGGAAATCCCCAAAGGAAAATGAATTGCCATTAATGATTTCCTTCCTATGATCAAAGAGGTTTTAGAGTACAACATTACCCAAGACATGAATTGGATTTCCCACTGGGGTGACTTTCAACGCTGGCTAAGTATCCCTGCTAACTTTCATTTCTCCACTCCAGCTTGTTCCTCCACCCAAGCTCCTCAATTTATTTTTGCTAGAAAAGTTTTCAAAGGTTCTCCTGAATGCCTTTCTTTCAAACGTAAGCAATGTGGGTTGGCTCAAAGTGATCTATGTAAAGAGGGGGAGGAGTGCTGATTTTTAGATCTTATTGGCTCAACAGCTGAACACAGACTTCACTGAATTCTATACACCTCTACCTAGGAGTCAGTTCCATTGAAATCACAGGACTTATTTCTGAGTATGCATTCATAGGACTGCACTGTGAATGTGCATATGAGTACAAATGCATAATACAAGGCATAATCGGACACATGTGTTTGTGTGAATTCCTGTTTCTGTCTACAGGACATGTGGTGGTGTACAGTGTCTAGTGTGACACATACTGACTTCTACTGTCAAATACAATTACATTTTCTTGGTGTTCATTTGTAAACATCACAAAGTCTAGCTGGTGTAACCATAAAACCATAGATTGTTAGAGTTGGAAGCAATCTTGAAGATCATCTAATCCAGGGGTGGCCAACCTTCCACCAATACAGCCTCTGTGCTCTTAAGAGTTGTGTAGAAGACAGAATCTTGGCAGCTGCAAGTGCTGATGGTGCTGCTAAAGCAGCTGCACCTGCTGAAATACAACCATTAAAGGGCCAGGAGCAGTCATGTGGAAAGGTTAGCCACCCATGATCTAATCCAACACCCTGATCAGTGCAGACAGTGCAACCAATTACACCTCTAAAGAAAAAAAATGCATTTTTTTAGGTTTCCAAAGGAGAGTTAAATTACCTCAACTTTTCAGCACTAGGGGAAGGATTATAGATTTCAAGCCCACTTTCTTAGGTACAAGAAGTACTGTACTCTTATCTTACCTTTTATTGTTAATGATATTAAAAAGAAACCCCACTATTATGCAATCAGCCGCGCCTGATGAAGCTATTCACAGAGAACGGTGGTGTGCATATTTCTGTAGTCAGACTGCAAAATAGTGTTGTCATTATCCCAAGCAAATGTTTAGCATTGCTGCTTTCCATCTTTTTAGAGCAACTGAAGGAATCTGTTTTAACAATTGCTTTACGGCTGCTTTACGAAATTATGGATGATGAAGTAGAAAGAACATTCTTTAAGGATATGTAAGGCTACTTCTAATTTGAAAAGAATTAGCTGTGTTTCTAACAGTCCCAGGCTGCAATCCTATGCACACTTACATGGGAGTAAGTCCCATTGAACTCAATGAGACTTACTTCTGAGTAGACATGTACAGGATTGTGCTGTCAAACTGTTGAAGGTTTTTTTTTCCTAAACCGGGCAAGCCTTCTATCACAGTGAAGATAACAGGTGCAGCTCCTGGGTTAGCAGAGTTGTACCAGAAAGACACATTGGCTATGCAAGTCACCCATGTGCCATGCCTTGTGCATGCCAGTATCCCTGGGCCTCACACCGGAATGGATATAACCTCCCCCATCCGCTGTGGTCTTCATGCATAGTGTGTGATTGTCTTGTTTAATGACAGCGCAATCCTGTGTAACTTGCACCGGTGTAACAGTAGATCCACTGGTGTAAGTGCACTTATGCCAGTGTAACGTGCTGTGCGCCGATGGACGCAAAACGGAAACCAGCGTAACCCCTCTCGGACGCCGTGCACACGCAGTTCGGATGCAGGACGGACACCAGCACAACTCTGCCAGTGCAGAGGGCATTCCAGGGGTGTCCGAACGCCCCCAGAATGCCCCCTGCACTGGCGGATTTGCGCTGGCGTTTGAACTGCATCTGAGAGGGATTACGCTGGTGTCTGTCCTGAGTTCATCGATGTACGGCAAGTTACACTGGCATAAGTGCACTTACACCAGTGGATCTACTGTTACACCGGTGCAAGAGTTATACAGGATTGCGCTGTTAGAGAAATTGAGATCGCTTTAATCCTAGCTATTGGCATTCTTATTTCCTTCTTCCCTGCAAGTGAATATTTTTACAATTAAAACATTTTCAGGGAAACAATTCTACCCTCAATCCCCAAAGTATCGTTTTCAGCCACAAAACTGAAATAGGAAAATTTTCTGTACAGTCACACTGAAGTGACTGTGAATAAATATTTGTACTGTACACTATAAATATATTTACATCAAAAGTCTAGGGTGTACCTCTCTGTACACTTAGGTTTAAACTAGATCAGCATTTCTCAAAGTGGTGGGTCATGACCCACCACTTCTTCTGGGCATGGCTGATATCCCTGGAAGTGGGCTTCGGAATACAAGCATGATTGGTGCCGTTTAGAGCCTTGGAGGCCTGAAGAGGCGGCAAAAGGCCCCCCCCCCCAGACCCTTCGGAGTTGGGGCGGGCGCAATCCTGGAGCACTGCCTCCGACATCATCTTGCCCCCGCAAAGATTTACAGGGAAGTAAACTCCCCTGTAAGATTTTGAGAAATGCTGAACTAGATATCTATTTCACAATTGGTACCTTAATCCTTGATTTTTAAATGTAAATAACGCATGTGGGGTTGATCCAGATTGGGACCACAATGGGGACGAGGGGAACTTTAACTCCTTGCCCCCTGTGTTCTAAACTGGATGGCCCTCCCCCTGCAGCTGCTATCTTCCATCCAAGAGGATGTGAAAATTGGACTTTGGCCAGGGAATCTGCGATGAACTCCCATTGAGCCATTTGGGTAGCCTTGAGTAGCCCATTCCTTCTGTCTTCATTTCTACCCTCATCTTTATAATAATAATAATAATAATAATAATAATAATAATTCACAAGTTTGTTATAAGCACTACATAGTGCTTTATAAAGATTTGAAATCATTATAAATGGGGTTTGTTACCCCTCAATCAATGTTAAAACAAATAGCAGCATTGGTCTTGCTACACAGACATCTGTGACAATTTGCACCTCTAGCCAAGGAGATGAGAACAGATATTGGATAGCAAAATATGATGGGCATGTAAGTATCTGTCAGAATTTGCAACCCTCTTGTCTCATGGATGAGCGGAGATGACAAGTAGCAATATTGAGTTACCTCTTCCTCTTTTCTCCAGGTTGAAATCATGACCAAACCATAATTTGTTTGATAGGGTATCTGTCAATTGCTGTTCAGTCCTGTGTGAGGCAATAACTGAACAGTAATTGGCCTGGTTGGAGACCAGCATTTGATTTTCATGTCCATCAACATCTCCAACATTACCCCTGTATGCTGTTGAAAAAATATTATTCATATGTACTCATTACTCTTCAAATGCCATACTCTAAAAGCATATTAGACTTCACATTTTTAACAGTTGTTTAGGGGCAAGTGACCGAAAATGTATATGTGTGTTCTTTTGTAGAGCTTTACTTACCAAGGGTCCGATGTCGAGCCTTCATACTATGATACTATGCTATCTACTGTTCTTTCACCATTCTGTGCTGTCTGTAGTTCTTGCATGTATAGTGAAACAATTCTAGTTTCCTATCTGAAGTTGTGGGACACTGGCTCAGTATGCTAGTGGAACTTCTAAATGTCATTTGTTTCCCTGAATCAGTCTCAACTGATGCATTCTATAAATTGCCAATTGTTAATTGACTTCAAACAAATATTCTATAGAAGTCCTTACCTTCACATGGGTTTCAGTATTGTTGTCATTCTGAATCAAAGAACTTCTTGCCTTAATGAGGCAGTAAGTTTGTCTAATGGAGGGTTGTCAGATTTGCTGCTCAACGGGCAGAGCAATCCACCGTAAAAACCCCTAGGGCTGCCCACCGGATCCTATCCCCATTCTGGGCCGATCATGATTGGCTCGGATGTCTACTTGGGGGAAGGGGACGTTCATCCCCTTCCCACGGTGTAGCGCGGGGAGGCCCCAATGGACCTCCTTGGATTTCCGCCAGCTCTTGAGCTGGCATAAGTCCAAGGAGGCCGTGTAAGAGCCGCACCGGACTGGGAACGGGACAGGGATATGGCGGCCGTCACCTCCGCCCCTCCTGGGACAGCTTGGCCAATGGCCGCCCTCCCTTGCTGCCCGGACTGTCCCCACACCCACCAGTGGGAGCCTTACCTTCCCCGTGGGCGGTTGTGGTCGTCAGACATAAGGACTACTGGCCTCCGCACCAGCCGTCCTTACTCTAAAATCATCGCAAACGTGCTTTACGACACATTTGTGACACTTTAGAATGGCGGAGCGCACGCTCCACCATTTTAAAGTTACACAGGATTGCGCTCTGAATGGATGTATGCTTTTCTATTGCATTCAGCATCTTTTTGCAGGGATTCGAGATGAGCTTAAGAGTCCTAATTGCAGAACTCAGTTCTGAGAGAACCTTTTAGGAAGGGGAGGCTTGGGATCCTGTCCTCTTTTCTTCTGAGCACACTTTGGCATGGTGAAATTCAACCAACATCATTCCTGCTGCTGTAATTACTATATTATTCCAGTTGACAAAGATCCACATTCTTCCTCCCTTATTTTTTTTAATTGGGAGTGGCAGCTCCAACACATAGACAACCTCGTGGCACAACTGTGAGGGAGAATAGAGTAAGGGCCTGATCCCTTAATACCCTGAGAGACAGTATATGACATCTAAGCCTCCAGACCTGAGAGCAGGATCACCAAGTGCAATACCCAACCACAACTCTCTATACAAATTGGGTGAGTCCACCTGCTCTCAGATGCTACCAAAGAAACATCCCAAAATACTGCCTGTAAAGGCCACAAGTATTGGAGAAGGGGGGGATGAAGCCCGCACCCAAATATGATTGGATGTGAGAGACTTAGGGTGGGAAGTTGGAGTGGAGGGGCTGGCATGGTGCAGTTCTTGGCAGATCCAGAAGCTAGTGAGCTCATGCAGACTGCGTGGGGGTGGGAGTCTTGTCCCATCTAATCATATTTGGGTGCGAGCCCCAACTGAGTTATACCCCTAGTAACCTGGGTGTAAACAAAGGGGGCTTCCTAAGATAGGCCCCCACTGTGAAATATATTATCTTGTCATTGCTAAAAAAAAACATCAGAGCAGTTTTGTGTATAACAAGCTTGCTAGGTTACTGACAGTTGTCTTCAGATTCATTAAAATACTGTATCTCTCTTTTTTAGATTTAGGGTATTTGGGGACAGGTGCGATTGGCATTAGTTGGAAGGGTTAATCTAAGCTATTTTAATGGATTCTGCATAGCATTTATACAAAATGTAGTCTTCTTTATTGCAAACATTCCATCTTCTGTTTATCACTGATCATTTCTGTACTAGAACATACTCCCTGTCACTACCACCTCCTATTGCCAGGATTGTCTTTTTGGCTTATCCTGCCAAAAGCTAACTTGATGAATGGTTGGTGATAAGATGTTTTGTATCTTCTCTGCTGAATCACCATGATCCGTTCAAAATGTGATGGCCATGTAAAAATGCATGTGTTTTTAACTTGTATGGAAACAATTATTGCCTGCATAAGCACATAATAAAGTGGTTTGTTTAAGGAGGAGGGAAGAGACTCCAAAATATTGTACTTCTCAGGTTCCCAACATATGCTGGGTAGCTATTTCCACAAAAGCTTGGGGATACTTTCAAAGGAAGGAGCTCTTACCAGTGGTGGTTCCAGCTTTTGGATAGCCCTAGGACAAAAGCCATGCGAGGCCTCCCCAATAGTACACTCCCCATAGAGGAGCTTCGGCTCCGGCCCTCTGGCTCCGAAAACAATTACATTTTAATTAAGAATTAATTAGCTGATGGCTGCAGATAAGGGGCAGGGCCTGACGTACCCCCAGCACGTGGTCCGCATACCCCTAGGGGTGCGCGTACCACAGATTGAGAACCCCTGCTTAAAAGACACATCCAGCTACACTGGAAATTGGTCAGAAGATGAATGCGAGGCCTCCTTCATGCTGCCAGCTGCAGCCTCAGTGATAGCAGTGGAGAGGAATGTCACCCACCCACTGCCCTGCTACCTTACCTAGCTGGCCACCAATGGGAACACTTACCAAGAGGCAGTGTGGTAAGCATTTCCATGGGCCCTGGCTTACCGAGCTATGGTGGGGAGTGCTGACAGAACTGTTGGCTCAGGAGTTGTCAGCCATGGCTGTGGCGCCTGCTACATGCCCCATATTTATAGCCTTACCTGTGGAGCCCCCTATGAAATTTCCTTAGGCTTCTTGGAATCCTTTTTCCTTTCCTTCTCTCCTCCAAGTATACAAACTAATAACAACATTTAGCATTTCCATATCTTTTAACCTTCTAAAATGCCTGTAACCTCTGACTTGCTTAAATGAATTCAATTTCACTTTTTATCACCATAGCATAGTCTGTGCTTGGGGTTAATCCCACACTCAGACTCTACTCATGCAACCATGGAGTTCTATACACCCAAGATCTAAGCCCATCTATGTTCAAAGGCTATGTTCATTTTAGATTCTTCAGGGACATCCAACAAGTACTTGTGTGGTTTTGTTTGGGGTTTCATGTTAAAAAGGTCCTGATACCCTGAGTGATTACATGGTGTCATCTTATTACATTAAAAAGAGGGTTGTGGATCTTTTATGAATATTCATGGATTTCTGAACACTGTTTTTGACACTTGAGCTCCACAATGGTCTTTCCCACATTGTTTATAGTTGACTTAAAAAAAAAATCCAAGATTACAAAATCCACACCTCCCACATGCAATGCAAAGGGTACGTGTTATTTGCTAGTTGTCCCTTTAAAAACAACAACAGTGGCAGAGATTAGTAGGAAAGGAGTAGGCCTCACTACCCACTACTTCAGTATATTTATAGGGGTAATGTGGAAGGGGCTGTAATTCAGTGGAAGAGCACCTGCTTTACATATAGAAAGTCCCAGGTTCAATTCCTGGCATCTCCAGTTAGGGCTGGGAAAATGTCCTGTCTGAAACCCTGGAGAGCTGACAGCAGTCAGAGCTACATGAACCTATGATGACTCAGTGTAAGGCAGGTTCATACGAGGCATATAAGACAAATATTCCTTTCAAACCAGTTTTATACTGTATATTTTATACTGGGTTTATATGAGAGTTTAAAGAAAAGGTTATAAACCCAGTTAGTGTCAGGGTTGGCATCAGAGTTCAACCAGTTTGTGCCCTCAACCCCATAATACTGGTGGAAGTAGTGGTACCCAATGTACCATGGGGGGGGTGTGGTGCACCACTTCACTTTGTGAAGGGCTTTGCCCCAGGACCACAGCAGCCTGGTACCAGCACTGCTTTACTGTATACTTAGTTTTGACAGATGGTCATATAAGGCTGCAATCCTAGACACACTTACATGGGAGTAAGGCCCATTGAGTCATATCGGACTTACTTCTGAGTAGATATGCCTAGGATTGCACTGTTGCATCTGGCATGAGAAGAAAAAGGTGAAACCATGTCCCATAAATTCTACCCCACATTTCAAAACCTATCAATCAATCAAACCTTTATTGGCATAACAAACAAACATACAAGTTAAATATACCAATACACAGTCACCATTGTTCCAGTGACACAAACTATTGGACAAAAGAGGCGGAAAAAAACAGTCTATTTTTACATCTCTAGGTCGTTAGTAAGGCTAGAAGTCTGTAATGCACTTCGGCAGCAGAAAACCAAATAAAGATATTTAGCCACTATCTTGGTGAACTCCTGGTCTTTCCCATATAATAAAAAACGTATGACCTCCATCTCTGGTTTCCAGGTGGGAATGCAAAATTGATCTAAATGTTGTTGACGGAGATCATCGTACAGTTTACATTTAAGGACCATGTGTGCTAAAGTTTCCACCAAGTGACCATCACATATACAAATCCTATCTCCTTCTAACATACCCGCAAACCTACCCCAAAGGTGGTTTGATGGGTTAGAATTGAACCTAGCCAGAGAAAATGCCCTTCTTTCTTGTGGGATGAACAAAAATTGTAGGTAATTGTTTTTAATTTCATGTGCCCAAGAAAGTTGAAAACAGAGAGGGGAACTTTTTACCTCTAAGTGGCTGTGTGACTCATGGCTAAGTAGATGCCGCCATATTACTTGTGATGGACACCAAAGGTTTTTTTTATATTGCTAATTATACACAGTTTCATCATGGCCTCTAAAAGCAGGGACCTCTTTAATTTGTTCTGTTGCAATACTCCTTTCTGCTCTAAAATATGGATGCTATATCCAGCACTTGAGAGTTTAGTATGATAAATTGCTAGGTTCTTAATAATACCTTTTCTTTTAACACAGAGAAATACTGCATCATTATTATCATAATCACTGGAGAATCAGCACTTCTGTTTGGTTTGGAACATGAGTCTCTCTCACAAATGCAACCTGAAGAAAAACAACACTTTCATACAGCTCTAATCCAATTATTTCTCCACCATAGATGTATAACTGGAGAATTTTATTCTGACAGCTCCTTGCAACAAATGTCAAATATTTCATTTCTCAACCAACGCTGTACATTAGATACTATATTATATCCATAGCAATGTGGGGTTCACAAAAAGAATTATAGATGACATATCTGCATACCTGAGCAATACTGAAGGAGAGTAGATAGGTAGAACAGGCTTCATTGCATCATCTGAAAGCCAAGTTCATTGGCAGTGGTATTGCCAAGTGAAGAGGAGCTGAAATCAATAATGAGCATTTACAGAAAAATGAAGGATGGTTTTTCAAGTTTACAATAATACCATGTTTTCTGATTACTGAATACCTTGTCAGCCACTGAGTCCAGCAGAACTAGCTTGTCCAAAGATACCTATTGTATGACGGAATATCCACTGCCATTATGGTTTATGCAAGCTGGATTTTTCTAGCTTATCCAAAATGTGATGGCCACAATGCCCATCTCATGCTGGAACACTTCAAAAAACCATATTCCATTTGTTCCCATCACTCACGGATTGCAAACACCATTGTTTACAAGGAGTCCAAGTAGTACAAGACTACCCAAAGCAAGTTGATAACATTCTTCTTTCTATCATATGATCAGTTAGATTCCAAGGTCAGACTCCATACTAGAATTCACAAAGACCAGAAGCTTTAGGTACATTCTTAGATTCTCAGAAGCTTTATTTTGCTATTTTCTCTCTGACTCAGGAAGTGCCATATGAAGTACCTTTCATATGGGAGCAATTTTCAACAAATTTTAACCAGTAAAACAAAGGTGGCAGTGGACATTACAAGCTCAGAAATGCATGTAGGAATCTGTTTTTATACAGATTACATCTCAGGGCCTGGTAGAGGTTGACTATCTCAGATGATGGTCCCTGGAAGAAGTCTGTTGAATCACCAGTTCAGATGAGGGAACGATTTCTAGTCTGACCAATAGATAGCACCAATTGTTTATGATTTTGTGTCTATACTGTATTTTATTGCCAGTTATGTGCGATTATATATTGCTTCTATGACAAGCTATTTGGGGACAACTGTCAAAAAGTAGAATATCAATTTAGAAAACAAATAAGTAATAAATATTAAGAATTAGAGCTGTTGAATAAGGGGCGAGATGATCTCAAGTCACCAATAGTTGCATTCTTTTCTTTTTAAAATTTTGTCTTTTTTATTTTACACATACAACAAACAAAATAATGAATGTTAGAAGCGGAGGAGAGGAAAGGCTGGTAATTAATTCATGTGCTTCTTTCAATTAGACACTCTGCTAGTTCACATACCACGAATTTGCGATGGTCATTGGAATCATCATGCATACGTGTCTGCACATGTTGTCTGCCTAGTTTAGGATGCTCATGCAATGTTGACTTCATGAAGCTGACTGCTCACAGGTCATGGCTAGCCCTAGCATGGCTTCATCCCACATGATCCTGGACTTCTGACATTACTAAGCAGCATGGGAAGAAGCCACATTGTAGCACTTCCAACCCTTTTCAAGGTAAAGTCTGAAAGGAAATAGACAACTGCCTACTACTGGCTCCAGTTCCTTTTCCGTTCCTTTCAGCTCTCTGTTCTGATCAGTCAGAGACCCTCATTATCATTGCCTCATTTGCTGAGCACAATCCTATAGGGGTGGTGGTGGTTGCTCATTCTGAACTCCTGGCAGATGCTTTTATATTGGCAACATTGGGTGCCTGTCTCCTCCTTTATCAAGATGTTCCTCTTATCTAAAGCATAATTGATTCTTATCATGAAAGCCTTGACAAAAATGTGCAGCAATTCTACAATGAGTTTCTGCATTACAGGCTTCTGAGGTGTATAAATATCTTGAGGCAAGTTGGGAAGTGCTAATATACACATTAATTAAATCAGGACAGACAGCAGAAACACTCTCTATGTTACCAAGCTGAAACACACACACACACACACACACACACACACACACACACACACACACACACACACACACACACACACACACACTACTGCACCTTCCATCTCCAGGCTGAAAGTTGCATGTGTCTGTAATGACAGGTTGAGAAGTACTCAGCTATTCTTTGAATCATTTGTAGAAACCAGCAGGATAAGACATTAACAAGCTTAAAAGGTATTACCTGTCTAGCCCTACCAGGAGGTTTATGCTGACTGTAGGGGTTTCACATATCTCTTGTACTTTCATGAGGGAATTAGTTAAAATTGCCATAGTGGAAAGTATTTGATTTAGATTAATCTCGCTTTCCCAAGCAGTGGAGACTCATTACTCTGATTGGCTGTTCTACCCATACTGCCCTTAATGCTCTAACTATACACTCAAGGAAAAAAAGCCTTCAGTTCAAAGCTCTCACTGGATAAGTAAAATGGATCATCATTATCTTTGCAAGAAAACCCTTTAAAAGCCTTGAAGAATAAACTAATATATATATATATATATATATATATATATATATATATATATATATATATAGAGAGAGAGAGAGAGAGAGAGAGAGAGAGAGAGAGAGAGAGAGAGAGAGAGAGAGAGAGAGAGAGAGATGGCTTAACTGTTCGTAGTGAGCAAACAGCACAAAGCATGACAGGCAAATACAGATTTTAAATGCAGATATTTATTTCTTGACGTATCCATTTATTTGGCTAAAAAACCCTCTATATATTAATACAAGAATTTTAACCAAAAATATTAAAATGGTCTATAAGTGGTTTGCTAAGGCTTTGGATCTCAGTAGGCTTGGGCCTCTCGTGGCCCCAATCTCAAGCAGCGACTCTTTAGATGTTGCCGAGAGATGTTGGAGTTGTGCTGCTACCACTAAACTGATTGCCTTGGAATTTTCCAAGCAACGGCATTATCATAGAGTGGTAACCCAACTCAATCAGAACTCTGCCCTCAGTTAACCAGGCCATATCTGGGCAGCACAATCCTGCCTAAGTATCCGGTGGACGGCCCAGGCCGCCTGCCGGATCTTATCCCCATTTCCCGAGGTTTCCTCGGTCTCCTCGGGGGATGGGGACGTTTCCCCGGGTGTAGTGCGGGGAGGCCCCAATGGGCCTCCTTGAATTTTCGTCAGCTATTTTGCTGGCGGAAGTCAGAGGAGGCCGTGTAATGGTGGATCCTGTCCAGGAAGGGGACGGTGATATGGAGGCCACCATCCCCGCCCCCCCTGGGCCGGCTTGGCCAACAGCTGGCCTCCCTCGTCACCTGGCCCACCCCTGCGCCTGCCAAGGGCTGCACTTACCTTCTCCGGCGGCTACATGGACGATCCAGTGGCGGAGTGAGGGCGGCCAACCTCCGCGCCAGCCGCCCTTACTCACGGGTTGTCGCAAACGTGCGTCACAGCATGTTTGCAACGGCTTCAAATGGTGGAGTGCTCACTCCGCCATTCAATACTTGAGCAGGATAAATAGACAGAATTAAACATACAGCACAGCTATGCACTGTATGTACAACGAGCAGACATGGTTGTCGACATGAGTCAAAGAAGTTATGGAGAGGGATTCCTCTGTTTTACTCAATGTAACACAGATTGGATAAATAACACTGTATGCATTCTAGTTGTACTGCAGTGTGTGACTTAACTTTAGCTTGTTTGCATCATTTGTCTCAAGTAATTTGCCCTGTAAATGCCATTCTGAGTTCTACCTGCTGTCTCCTTGTGCTACATCATGGTGCAGTGATGTGCGGAACACCCTATGAAATGTCCTTATTTATTTAAAAGTATCCCACTTTTCCCATTTTCGGCGCAAAGCCCAGTCTGCTGGCATGGCAGCCACTGCACTGGCACATGGGCTGGGGCTGCCAGCACAACTGGCTGGCGGTCGCAGGTACATGCCAATGATCTATGGAGCCCCCGGCATAGGGGGGTTTCCAGGGCATTTATGGGGGGAACAGGGTGGGTTTGGGGACCAGCTAGGGTCATGTTGAGGGCAGGCTGGGGGTGGATATGAGGGCAGTGCCGATATCCTATACCCCTGACCTGGGCTTGACATGCTTCCTTGGACCCATTCGGATTTATGCCAGCCAAAGAGCCCCCATTGGGGACAAGGCAGTGGCAGAAGAGTAGGAAAGTTAAAAAGTTTTTACTTATCTCTCCTTCACTGCCTCGTTCTCGGCTGGCCCACAACATAAAGCAGAGGCTGCACCAATGCCACTGCACGCTCTTGGCTGGTCCATGATAGGATTGGGCTGTGAGTTTCTGCTTCCTGAATTTGCAATGTATTTCACTTAAATTATCTCAGTACTCCTTACAACAGTCATCTAAGTAGGCAGTAATATTTTTCCCATACATTGAAGGCTTAGACTGAGAGGTCATGCCAAGTGAGGTCATGCCAGAGGCAAGATTTGGGGACTTCCTAGTTCACACACAGCCTCTGTTCCACCACAATATACAGTATTAGCAGTCAAATTTACTTGAAAGTTCACATTAGGTGAAATTTGTTGGCAACTTTGGTCTGTGTTACATTAAATGATTAATAAGGAGTTACTTAATGAAACATTCTGCCTTGGTGACCAATTGGTCAGTCTCTCTCTCTCTCTCTCTCTCTCTCTCTAATCTACTGGTGCCTGAATTACCATCTATGATTTATATCAAAGAGCTTTTGAAATCTTGCACAACAAATTAGACCATATTCAGTTGTTTACGCACATGTAATTAGCAATTTAATTTCCTCAGTGATTAAACTAGCCCTGTGGTTTGAAGCAGACTTTCGGTGTCAGCTGTTTGGTTCTTGCATCAGTTTTAGCTCTTCACTGCCCTCTGCTGTTATGGGAAATGTTCAGACAGTCCAGATCAACATCAAAGCACCAGAACGGCAACCTGAACTGTAGCGGATGGCTGGATGACCACAGAATTGCCAAAGACACAATGTTGAAAATAAACCTCATTTAATACCCTAGGTAGGAAGGATTCCATTCACCTGTCCTCAAAACTATCAAACTAAATATGCACCTCTGATATCAGGGTGGTTGTTTTTTTTCCAGCTGCCAACTATGTGTCACTAGCATATCACCCTTGGAACATGTTTCCCTTTCACACCATTTAGTGCAATTATAGATTATGCCGTGTGCCTGTATATGAACCGTGGAGCGGAGGGAAATAATGTTGCACAAAGCAGCATCCATCACGCCTGAAGCAATATGATTACTCATAGCGTGCCTCACTCTTGTGAAATCCAATTTCAGCTTTTTATCATATGTTACCCTTAAAAACATCCTTTAGCAGCAAGAAACAAGGCTGTCGGATGCCAGTGACTTGCGTCTCCTTGGAGGACACCATGCGCTAATCATCAAATCTCAAGGTTTTGTCCAGAAGACTCCGGCTAATTAGCAGGAAAAGAGACTGACCTCTCTTACACTTTAAAAGACTCCTTCTCCTGGATGTCTGTCTGCTCTAGTTTGAGAAATGCCCTTTGCATTGTGCTATGGTCATACAGCATCATTCAGCTGCTAGATGGTAAGAGTCAGAGCAGATTTTGCCTAATGATTACCCACAAAAGACAGAGAACTGACTGACTGATATACTGAAATGCATCCAGTTCTCTGTGGTGAAGAGCAGTAGCTAGCTAGCAAGAAAGAAAAAGATGTGTTTTAAGCAACTGGAATTACAAAGAGAAATGGAAGCTTAAAATGCTCACCAAAAAAAAAAAAAAAGGTTAACTACAGCATCAGCCTCCTGCATATTATTTGATATCTCATTACTTGCTGACTGAGGTGTATTGGATTTGGGATCATATGAAGTGGTATTAAAGATCAGTTTGTCATGTCCTGATGATGGCCATTTTACATTTTATCACGAGTTATCAAATTTCACACCTGCATTTGTGGATTCATTCTGAGTAACTATACCTGGCACTACAGCGTCCAGTAAGCTCAGCTATCAAGCAGGAAACTCAAAGACTTGAATTCCTTTCTGATGTGCATTGACATGCTAGGGGGCCATAGCTCAGTGGTAGATAAGGGTGCATCTTTGGGTACATATAGGGCCCGCATCCACCAGGGCAGCTTTCATGCAGTTACTGGCCTTGCACTTGCTGTGTTGCAGCACCACTATCAGCCCATCCAGACCAGGTGACTTGAGGAACCAACAGAGACCTAGCTGGTCCTCTATATCTATTGCTACAGACATGCAGCCCAATTTTATCCAGGATTGGGCTTGCGCATGGAAGGGATTATGACAGTGGAACACAGTCCTGCTGTTGTAAAATGCTGTGCACACTGTGCTATCAGAGGCCATTTGAGGAGTGCTGCTGTAATCGGTGACAGTACGGGAAGACCGCAGCCAGATTCAAGGCGCAATCCTGGGGATCTATGGAACGCCGTTCCAAGATGTTGCGAACGTGCCATAAAGCACGTTCACGACGCCTCGGGAGTAATGGAGGCCGGCGCAAGGCTGGCCTCCCTCACTCCTTCGCCGGACCAAGGACGCGGCTGCCGGAGGAAAGTAAGCTCTCCTGCTGGCGGCCACATGGGCAGTCCCGTGGGAGAGGAAGGGGGGCCATTGTACTAGCCGGCCCGGGAGGGGACAGGGGATGTAGTCGGCCATATCCCCATCCTCGCCAGGCCAGCTAGGCTGTTACACAGCCTCCTCCGACTTCCGCCAGCTATTTAGCTGGCGGAAATCCAAGGAGGCCTATTGGACTGGTCCTAGTTTACACCCGGGGAAGGGGACGAGCGTCCCCTTCCCTGAGTAGACCTCCGGCCTGCCATCTGATGGGCAGCCTTGGGCTTAGGATCTGGCGGGCGGCCCTGGGCCGCTGGCCGGATCCTTTCACAGGATTGCGCTGTCAGAAAGGTAAGTCCAGCGACGGTGGGGGTGGGCTGAAGGGGAGAGGAGAGAGCAGAACGGGGAGGAAACAAGGCAGGGAAGGGGGGAAATTGAGGCCAGGAAGGGAGCAGTATCTGTGGCAGAGGCACCATCAAAATCCTACCAACCTTCCCATCCTCACTCCGCCTTCCCAGGTCCACTAGGATTTGTGCCAGTAAAGTAGCTGATGCAGCCCTGAGTAGAGCCATGCTGGCAGAAGACACTTACCCCTGGGCAAAGGAACAAATGTTCCCTTAGCTGGAGGAGACCTCCAGGACCTGAAACTCCCCCATGGGATACAGTGCACAACCTGTTGGCAGGGGGAGTTAGGTAGGATTGGGCTGTTGTTTCCTAAGTCTGAGCAATTTGTCCAAATGTTTTGCCTTGCCTGACCTCCTTTACACCCAGACTGCCACTGTAGGAACCTGACTGTCTGCCCTGACTACGTAACTTGCCTTTGCCTTCCCTGACCCTGGAACTCTTGTTGGTGGGATACAATCCTGGCGCTTTATTTACAAACGGGGTTTAAATGAAGCCAGAATTCACCTTGTTGGATGTCACAGCCAATCCAAGATCAGAAGTAGAATTCTTCCTCCCCTCATGCAAGAAGGGAAGGGAGAAATGTGTACAGTCAAGGCTAAGAGATTTTGCACAAAACCAGGATAAAATTCTGGCCCTTCGTGACATCTGAACCAGCCCATAATCAATTTCATGAGGACAACTGCCCTTCTTTTGAATAGTGTGAGATACAGCATCAGCACCTCAGTGACTTATCTTTCTTTGCCAATCACTTTGTTAGGAAGACAGCATCAAATAGACAACAAATTAAACTTTTGTGGAAAACACAGAGAAAATTCTCATGAATTTTAGCCGTGAAATGGAATGTTCAAAATTGAAACATTTGTTCAGATTTTTTGAAGATTACAAAGGTGATATTTCTGTGTTAAAGCTATATTTTGGGTTAACTTCAGCAAGTTTAATTCTCTCTCTCTCTCTCTCTCTCTCTCTCTCTCTCTCTCTCTCTCTCTCTCTCTCTCTCTCTCTCACACACACACACACACACACACACACACACACACACACACACACACACACACACACACACACACACGTAAATGAACACTGTCTTCCTTCAAAGGTCTCCAGGGGTTTTGTGATTGAGGAAGAGTAAGTATAATCAAAATTTGGTCTGCAGACCATATTGGAAACTGTCTTGCTTGGGAAGCACCCCACTCTGGGGACCCCAAATGATTCAACCCAATTTCTCCTTCTAGGAGCAAGTTTGTTCCCTTTTAAATGCCCGCTTCGACTGAAAAACATCTCTTCCCTCTCAAATAGCCACAAAGCTGTGTGTAAAAACGAAAGCTGAACTCCTCTGGACAATTAACCAAAATTTATTGCTTTACAGCATCCTTATCTCTAACACGTAAATTATCCCAGAACAGAAACAAGTCTATCTCCCAAAAGTCTCCCTCCAAACCAGGGGCTTTCAGCTGGTGGTCCAGGCAGGCAGCAGGCTCCGGCTTCTTCCTTTCCCGTCGGCTCAGCGTTCTCTGGTCTCTGGTCCAAGGTCACCAGTCCTTCGGCTTCGCAGAGTGTATCCAGAACTCTGTTCTGCTGCCATAGATCAAGGAATAGGATTGATCCATAAGGCACACTAGAAAATCAGGAGAAATGGTCGGGATGATGTAGAAAAAACCAAAGTTCTACATCTCAGCAAAGTGGTTGAACATTAGAATAGGCTGCTTAACGTGGAGCTATGTTGTCACAGGGATTAGAAAACCAAGAACTCTATTTGCAGAACCATAATCCTCAATGTCATTATGCAGTGTAGCTGAGAGGTCTGGGGTAGCTGATCAGGAGAAAGGAAAAATACTCCGTACATGCTTAGAGGAACTTTTATTTGCCATATCTTCATATCTTTTCCTTTAAAGAAAGGTCACATGGATGGGGTGGTATCAAAAAGGTATGGATAAAGGGGAAATAGTGGATCTATAAAGCTGAGACCAACAGTAATTGCAAGATATATTTTTGGATTACAGGTGGGCCCCCATATCCACTGGGGATATGTTCCAGGCCCCTCCATGGATACTTGAAACCGTGGATAAGAGCGAACACCCCCTCCATGGTTTCCTGAGGGCCCCCCCACCCTGCCTCCCCTGCAGGCAGGCATGCTTGCCCCCCCCCCAGCTCTTATTTTTCTTTCAGCAAGCTTTGTTTCTTCCTTAAAACAAACAGAGAAGCAGCCTCCATTGCAGGCAAGTAGAATGAGACTTCATTCTTCATTCTTCATTGCAGGCAAGTAGAATGAGACTTCCTAGAGAGGCTCTGCAAGGTTTCTGTTAACCTTGCAGAGCCTCTCTAGTACTTAGTCTCGTTCTACTTGCCTGTAATAAGCAGCCTAAAGGCTGCTTCTCCTGTTTTTTCTTTAAGGAAGAAATGAAGCTTACTGGGAAAAAAGTAAAAACCTGGGGGGGGTCCCCACGATCCGTGGATAACTGAAACCGTGGATAGCGAATCAGTGGATATGGGGGCCCACCTGTACTTACTTTATTTCACCTGATCTACTCTTCTCCACAATTGTTAAGACGACCATAAAAAAGGAACTGTGTGCATGTAGAAACCACTGATGATACAGTTGTAAGGGTGAGTGTTTTCCAGGGTGTAATGAATAACAGGATGTGGTGGCAAAATGGTGTCATTTCAGCATCACTAGGATACATGTGATCTGTGAAGCTCTCAAAACTGTTCAGAATGCTTTTCAATATAATACGCTGGATTTTTCAGGTGGGCAGGAGGTAGGAGGAGCTTACAACAGATAGACTTCTAAAACAGGTAGGTTCATACTGGATGCCACACCTCCTCTAAAAATATCTGCACACTTAATTTTTTTTTTAATCCAAGCTAAGTCGACAAGGATTATGAATAAGTAGTAGATAGTATAGGCAAAATAAAATCCTTTACCTACACTTTTTCCATACTCAAATTTGTTCAGCTTGTCCTGCTGCCAAATGCCAATATATTAGAACCTGAAATTGAAACACAAGTGCAGACCAGACACAATATTCAAATATAATCATGATTACAGTAAAGAGAAATTACTGCTGTGCTAATTTACCTTAACAGCCTTTAAAATGGCATTTTACCCAGGTTTCAGAAGTGTCTCCCATTGGCTTTAACAGGAGTCATGCTCTCAAACTCTGAACTGCCCCCCCCTACCAAAAACTCGCCTTCATGAAAAACAAATTAGAGAGCAATGCTGCTGCTCATGGTATAAATGGCATCTGGCTTTTACAAGCAAGCTCCCAACAGCTTCCCACTGTACTAGCTAAAGGCAAGACATTTCCTTAGCATTAGTATACCCTCTGAGGGCTGATTTTTTTATACATCATACAAGCAACGGGGCAGATGTGCTTTCTGCTTCTTACACATATCTGCTTCCTAACACTGCTTCCCAGACTGGAACAACCAGTCAGTTCAGGCAACTGATATGGCAATTTCCCACACCGACATTGCACAGCCCTAGATATCGGAAGTAATCGTGTCAGGTGTCTGACTCACATGCAGAGGCAGCAAAAGGGAAAAAAAAGATCGAAGAGGGGACACAGACAGATTTCCCTGAAAGCCATGTAGCTGGCAGGCACACAGCTGCTATCGAAGCCCTGCGCAGCTTCCCTCTTGGCACTCTGGAGCTTGGCGATGTAGTTGACATCTTCACCGAGGGCTCCACAGCCACCCCCATGCACCATAGGGCTCTGTGAAGGGCAGGTAAATAATTTTACGTTGGACACAGATGTAAGCTTTCTGCTCCAGAGCTATGGCATTTTCCCAGAACTCTATCTGAAATATTTTGTCATTGAGAAAATGTTACCTTTGCCCCTTTGCGCCAGGCAAGTAGTTGTGCAAGACTCCGTTACACTGGAGTCAGCGGCCCCTCCCCCTTGCTGTTGGAGCCATTCTGGCAGCAAAGGCAACATGCAGGACACTCCCTCATTCACTCACTGTTGCTGCTGGAATGGCTCCAACAGCAAGGGGGAGGGGCCGTTGACTCCAGTGTAACGGAGTCTTGCACAACTACTTGCCTTCGCACCACCCATGTTACACTACTGATTGTTACTGAGACGGAGTGTGAATTCCAGCAAATTCTGGCATTGCAGTTGAGTCAGGGATGTGGAAGGATCTGGAGTGGGGTCCAGAAGTTTGCTAGAAATCTGGACAAAATGACTGTCAAACCCAAAATGTGGGTTTATATGGAGGTCTTATACAAAATGACTGATTCTGCAGAATGACATCTGGAGCAGAATGCAGTGGCTATATATAGTGGCCTGAATATAGAGTTGCCACCTCACCTAGTGGAAGAAAGGACTTTGTCTAGTAATTCATGTAAACACATACAGCTAAAATAATCCTTTCACAAGCACCGAGGATGAGCTTAAACAAAAAGCATCAGATTTATTTAAACTTGTTCAAAATCATCCAAGTGGCAACTTTAATCACATAACACTAATGATGTCCTTGCAAATCCCAGAAGTCCCATGCATGACATCTTATGGAAACCAGCATGGCTGTGTGCCATAATGTAGTCTTTGAAGAAGCAACTTTGCTTTCGAAGATTTAAGAAGAAATTACCCGATTAAGATATAGCTCTGCCTTTACCAACCTGTGAATGCTAACAGACAAAATTACAGTCACTGTGTACCATAAAATACTATCTAGTTCTATAAAATCAGCCGGACTATATTAGTCAGCAAGATCCTAATTAGGACACATGTATGTATGTGTTGGGTAATTTATGATAAGATCAGCCAGAACTGTCAGAGGAGATTTGAGAATGACCTTTGGCGGTGAAGGAAGGAAGATTCAGGTTTCCGTAAAACAGTTGCTGCGGCCTTACTGGGAAAGACAGCAAAGAACAAAAGAGAAGAAATCATGCATTTGTCAAAAGTATCTCTCTGATACATACATATGGGTATGCACACACTCATGAGCAAGGGTCAGAGTTCATTTGGCAATGAGTGGTTTTGTTATGCTAGGATTTCTAGCCAGCCACCATTGGATTAGCTTGACAATCAGATATCCCTTTTTAAAATGAATACCATTTATGCTCCTGAGGGTTGAAAGACTGTGAGACTACTGCAAAGTGGAGGCCTCTATTTATCCAAAGGTCAAGGATGATTGTAAGCAGGTGGTCCAATTACACTATCTCTTGCCAAGTAGATGCAGGGGGAGGAGAATGGGGAAATCGAAATTTCTCTCAGAGCCTACTAAAAGGAGAATTTCAGCCTTTTCCATCTGAAGGTAGCAGGAGTTCAATTTTGAGTGGTAATGAGTCACACCATGAGGAACCCTTCTGATAAAATGTTCTGCAGCGTTGTCCACTGAAAAGTGGTCACTTTGTTGGAGCCAAAAGGTGTGAGTATATCCAATTGATTTATTATTTAATTTATCCTAATTGGTCAGTTGGCCCCAAGGTGGCTGGCAACAAAGTAATCCAAAAACATTTAAAACACATTCAAAACATAACAAGAGTTAAAGACACAGAGTGATACAATTAAAAAAAAAAACCATAGAAGGAGCAGCACAGCACTAACCAGACCCCAAAGGCCATATTTTGGCCAAAATATGGCCAAATATGTAAATATTTTCATATTTACAGCCCAATCCTATCCCCCCACCAATCCTCAGCATGCAGCACTGCCAACGGAGCAGGTGCTGCATGCTATGGCTGGGAGGGTCAACCAGATGGCCAGGGAGAGGTAAGTAAAAATCCTTTTTACCTCCCTGTAGGCCACTTGGGTATCCTTGGACCTACGCCATCTATTTACGCCAGCTATGTCACCCTGGGAAAAGGGGGACAGGATTTTGGCATGCGCCGGATTTGGCATGCGCCACTACCACCTAGATCCTCCCACTCTTACCCCTGGTTCTACCTGCTCTCCATCCCAATCCTCTCCCAACACGCCCCCCCCTGCTGCCACCTTACCTGCTCTGGCAGGGCATGTAGGAGCTGTTGGCACATGCTTGGAACCTCTAGCCATTTGCACCAGTGGCTCCAAAGTACACAATAGCAGTGTGGCTTTTGCACTGCCGGAATGTGTCTTACACTGAATATGGGTCTTTCACCTGAAATGTATCTTAGTACTCATACTTGAACTTTTCAGTTGACTGCCTCAACCTATAGTGTGTGACAACTTCTAGAAAGAGTTTTCCATGGTTGTCAAGTCTTCCTAGTGCTGTAATCCAGCAAAGAAAGTATTTTTACAGAGCAGTAATGCACAGCAGCCTCTACTTTCTCTAAAATATGAGTAAAAGAATGGTCTCAATTAAAGGGCTTTAAAAGAGCAGAATTGCCTCTAATGGTAATATGTGTCCTCCTAAGAGTGAATATTTTTCCATTAAGACAGAGAGCCATAGAGCAGAAAGAGACCAAGACTTATTGACTTCAGCCTTCCTGGCCTCATATAAATGTCTATGAACTTGACCCAATGCACCTCTTTTTTCTAAGACTCCCCCCCATCTTCAATGTTTAATCATCCAAAGACACACACACACTGGCGTCACTGGAGTGTGGCGGGGGGGCGGGCCGCCTGGGGGTGATGCGCGCCATGGCATGACGCGCGCACCCCCGCGCGCGTCACCTCCGTGACGCGCGACACCCTCCGGACGCTCCAGGGCCTTCTGAAAGAAAGCCCATGCAGCGCGTTAATACGGGTATTTTTTACAATTTTCGCGCATGCGCAGACCGTTTTGAGGTCTCTGCGCATGCGCGCAAAATTGTAAAAAAACACCCGTATTAACGCGCTGCTTGGGCCTTCTTTCAGAAGGCCCTGGAGCGCCGACAGGGTCGGACGCTCTGCGGCCGGCTCCCGGGCCGGCCTCAGAGCGTCCGGAGGGCGACGCGGGGGGGAGAGCCAGGTCGCCCCCCCACGCCGCGATGACAGAGCGTCACTAGGGTGACGCGCACCCCCTGCCCCAGGGTGACGCGCGTCCTAATGACGCTACTGCACACACACACACCATATCAGTCTTGACTGAGAGCAATCTTCCAGAACCTAAAGCATACTAATATTCCTGAAATGATGCCCCTTGGTTTCATCACTCTATTGAACTCCTAGATTCCCTCCACCCCCTGGTCCTTCAGCCACAGGGTGTACTGGGTTCAAACAGAAACTGGCTGGACATTGGAGCTTTAAGGATACCTATATTTGTGATCTGGAGGCAGAGACAAGTGATAGAAAAAAATATTTTTTGTATTATATCTAATCAATTTTCAGTCTTTTTGTTTCTTGTTTATTGAGGGTTTTTAAAAATTTCATTCCTATTTTAATTTATAAGTAGACAATGTAGTCCCCATCTTTGAGGGTTCACTGTTGTAGAAAATGCCCCCAAAGAATGCAATATGCATTGGGGTTTCAACAATTTTTCCAATAAACTTGTTTTTTGTGCACTTGTATGTACGCCCTCATTTTTATTCACATGCTTATGTATGGATGCTGTCCTCTTTTTTTTGCTAAGTTTCAATCTGCCCAGCTATTGTAACATACAGTATTTGCCTTTCTGCTAACTTAACTCTGACTAATAACATCAGTGGTTCTCCTGATCTTTTGCCATCCCAGCAGCCTTAAACTCTTGAGCTGCTGCTTTAATCCTGATCTTTCTGGAGACTCAACTGAGAGCCTCTTTATCCAACTTCTTTCACCATCTCCCTCTGCAATTTGCCCACTCCATGGATCCCAACAACCCTGTGGACCTTGGTTTAGATGCAAGCTCAAAAGAAAATGGAGATTTTACATGCTATTAATAACATCAGTCATAGACTTTTAAGTACACACTCTACTCAGAGAAGTTTCTTTTTAGTATTAATGCCATTTGTTTTGAATTTAGCAAACATTTAATGCTGAATGTGCTGACCATCATGTTACAAATTGTAGCGATTTAATAGTCCTTTGTTTTAAACATGTGACTGGCCAGCTCTGCCCTTCAATTGATTCCAAATACATTTTACATTTCATTTAAACTAAAATTAAAATGATCGTAATTATTTTTTCAGTAATTTTCAAATAGCATTTTCTAGTATACATTTGGAATTAAAGAGTAAACACTGTAAAAGTTTCTAATGATGCTTTTTTTTAAAAAAAAAAAACCTTCTTGCAGTTTCAAGCATACATATGCATTTTCTTTAAACAAGGACAATTTTGGGACACATTTTTAACTAATGTCTTATAAACTCATCTATCCTATTTTGTTGCACATTGTTCCGAGCCATGAGAGTTTCCAGTCTACATTTTTTACTGTTAAAATAAATGATGCCATTGTAAATTGCATCTCAAATGTATATCCATGTTTTGATCAGAGAGTCCAATACCTGAAAGTATTTAGAGAGTTTCAACTACTATAGTTGTAATCAGCATATGCTAATATCATTTGTGTTCTGAATACTTTTTGGTTGATGCTGTGTGTGTGTGTGTGTGTGTGTGTGTGTGTGTGTGTGTGTGTGTGTGTGTTCTTTTGTCTTCACTTGGCACATTCTCAATAAAATGCTTGTACGTGCCTTTTTCTGCCCTGCTCAGTGAAAAGTTGGAAAGAGTGCAGCTGTATAAAGCAATGGCTAGCAGATTTTTACGGGCAAAATTTATGGAGTAATGTATCTACTTTTAGCATGACTATTGTTAAACCTGGAGATCAAGCAAAGTGACACCGAGTATATTGCTTTATCAATTGGATTCGTTCGAGTGAAAAATGCTGATTATGCCATGTCTATCCCCTGGGTGCAGAAACACTGCTTTGCTACTTGAACGGTCGATACATAAAAGTCAAATTCATTATAATTTGTAGCTTTTTTTTCTTGAGGAAGAACACAGTTCTCAGTACATCAATATCAACTCTTAAATCCACATAGGATAGAGAAGGTACAGCACCGTAATTCAATCTCTTTACACTTAATACGGTCAGGAAGGGAGAATGAAAACAGCCTCTTGTAAAATGATGGGGAAACCAGAATGCAATCATTCTGATGGAGCTGTGCAAAGGAGTCATTTTACACCATTTGTTACCAGGGCAACAAATATAGTGAGTCCCATACATCTAACAGGTGACATTTTAGCTAAGAAATTGCTTCTTTGGTATTATTTTTCCCCCTGTCTATGAAAAACAATGTTACCAGCATTTTCACTTGTCATATGCTATAGGGCAACACATTCTTGCTGACAGGCCTATAATGGAAAAATAGAGCAGTTAAACAGTATTACAGTCTAACTTTTAAGATACATGCTAATCTGGTTTTTAAAGAAAGACTTCAGACATTTTCAAACACCCCAGAGACTCGAGTGACTGGAAATCCCTATGTGGGTGTGTTTGGATGAGCTGACAGATGCAGTGAGTTGCAACTTAACCTTCTCTGTTCTTTTTGATTTAGCTCCAACCTCCAAGATTCCTTTATAGATAAACACAGCACAGTGCCTATGTTTAACTGACTGACACATGCAAATAGGCATAACGGGTAAAGAAAAAAAATGATGTATGCGTTTGGTTAAAGTGATAAGGTCAAAGAAATGTCTGGCCTTTATACAGGTATTTTCTAACACCTTGCCCATCCATACAGGTGATTTATGTTATGGGGCACATAGTTGATAAGTGTTGTTGGATTTAAGTATTAAAAGTCTCTTCTGCCCTGCCAAGATCTGGAAGTGGAGTGAATGGAAAAGAAACTTTGAATACCACTACTTTGGGGGATCCCCAACCACTACTTATACCGCATCCATCTGGTTTGATGGGCTTAAGAGCAAATACTGAATTCAGTAGAAGTAAATCAAGGAACACAGGGTCTCCCTAAAACGTCCATCTTACCTGTGAACCAGTCTTCTGCCCTAACCTTTAGTATCCTGAATGCAAAATCTATATTAGATCTCATCACTTGTTCAAAAACTTCGTGTGTTGTATCCAGATGCAGGGGGAATGACAACATGTTGTCTAGTCCCATTCCTGTAATACCACAACACTCGGTGGCTGTGCCCCTCCCCCGAGCATCCCTGTGTTCAGTGATTGTCTGAGGAGGGCACTGTAGAACCTTGGGGAGTCTGGGGACATTTTGTCCGTGGGATTTAGAACCCTGGGATGTTCAGGGTTCTGAACTGTATAGAGAAACGAAGTGAATAGTGAAAGGGCTAAACTACCATATACTGAGATGCCTCTTGAACAATAGTTTGCAATTAAAGGGAAATGTGGTGCTGCACATTCTTCCATGTATGGGCAAGGTCTATGGCTTATTTGGTGTCATTTTCCTGTTATAAGTAGTATAAGTATAACTAAGTAGTATAAGTAGAGAATCTATGAAAGATTCTTCTTACCATGTTCTTGACCCTGCAAGAAGATTACGTAGATTCCAGTTACCCAAAAAACAAAAACAAAAAAACCAAAAAAAACCCACCCCTCTTATTGTGCCAGGGCCAAGATGAACACAATGTGAGAGATCTATGATTAGATTCCCAATACGTGTGCCTTTTTTCAACTTTAATTCAAATGCCCCTCTTGAAACAACCATTAGTGCCATGTGGTGAGTGGGTGGGGCAGAATACAGGCAACATACACATACCTGTATTTTTGCCAAATGAGAAATGCCATTTCTCTGATTAAAGTTAGAGCCCCCTCCCATCCTGCAGCCAGGGCCCTTACATAAACCAGTAAACTTTAGAATGCTCTGATAAAGGATGGAAGTCAATGTCATCGTCCCAGAGATGAAAATTAAATGGGTAGAAAATAAGGTAGGAAAGAAAAAGAATCATTACAAAGGAAAAGAAGTCAAAGGAAGAGAGGGAAGAAAGTAAATTGCTTGATAGGCAGGAAATGAGCGAACATTTTGGTACAACTATCGTAACAAAAGAAACAGCACCTATAATATTGTGTGCTGAGATGAGAGTCTTTTGTCTTTAGGCAATATTGAAAACCATCAGTATTAGTTACTGAACATGATGTGTCTGGCAATGCCATGGTCATGATAGTGAGTATTAGCGAAAGAAAGACACAATACATTTCAGAGACAAAAGGAATCATCTACGTACTTCAGCAGCACAGTAAACAGGTGGAATTAAAGAGAGCTACAAGAGGGAACAAGGTTCAAGGTGAGACAGTACACCAGCAGAAGATAAAGGTGCTAAGTGACACATCAGAGACCATGATCAATTATGAAGAATGGAAAGTATTTTTGAAGTATACTTGGCTGAAACTCCAGCTGGCAAGCCCTCCCGCTCTCTCTTTATGAAGTGGAATCGTATCTTTCAGGGAATTATTTGTCTGAAAGAATGCCTCTTAATTACTAAATGTATATTCAGTGGCAAACCCCACCACCCCCACTTCCCTAAGTGCAGAGTTCAGGCATTAGGTTAGGACAGTTTAAATACCAAACAGTAAAGAAACGAAAAACTGAGCAATTCCCACCCATCACAACAATGAACACAGTCTTCTGAGTTCTTAGGACTGAGATTCCCATGTTACACAGCAAGAAAGCTGGGTTTGCTACGGAATATGTATTCAAAAGGGAGCTGCAGCCAGTTCTGTCAGTCTGACAAGCATAATGCACTTGTTTTCAAATACCTGTTTCTCACATTCATGCTTGACATGCTTTTTAGAGAGAACACTTGCAAAATATTTGGTATATTCCTAAAAAGCATAGTATCTGAAGAGGCCCTTTAATTCTGCACTACATCATGAGACAGTTGCTTGGATCCAATGGAGCACATGCATGGGCAGAAGGCACTTCTGCTTGCATGGGGAGGGGGAAATCTGATTCTTCTTTCTGTAGCTGTAGCCTGCCACACCACATCAGATGCTCTTGCTCTCTGACCCTCAGTAGTGGGTTTTTGAGGAGCAAAGAGGAGGAGGAGAGAGGGAAATTCCTGTTCTGTCTAGACAGCAAAACCCATGGTTCTTAGGGTCCAAGCCAGTGTGCAATCCATGACATAGCACTGATGATACAAGAGGGACCTGCAACAATAAGTTGCATCTTCCCAACCCTAAGTTGGCATAAACAGACCAATTCTTCCTTCCCGATCCTCCTGCTGTTGTTTTTCTCCAATTGACAGCTCAACCTTCTGTGGCTGCTGGGGCACTTGAGCATATCCAATGCATCGAGCTCTTTTGGAGATTTTTTTTTTTTACCATTTACAAAGATTTTTTTAATTTGAGCCTTTGGAAATGATTCAATCAATAGCTTGCAAAGGCTCAACCTTTTATGGACATTCACTTGGCACACATGCAGAAACTCGACTTGCTTTCAGGTCAAACACCGGGATGCTTGTACATCTAGTTACTGTTTTTTTTTCCCCTTTACTTTTTCTTTTACAAACACATTCTGTGAACCCCAAGTATGCAGAACGGCTATTTTTATTTTTGAGTGACCTGTTTTGTTTCTAACCCAACAAGCACTCAACCGTGTGTGCGTGTGTAAAATAATGCAACAGTCAGAAAAATCAGTCCTTATGATCTTTAAATGGGTTAACCTCTCCACTATAATCAGAGATGACAAATGGAGAAAGAGGAGAACGAAGGTATTAGTCAGTACTGCATAATACTCATCTTTTTGCTAGCGCAGCCTTGGCATGTTTCCAACTGGATGGGTGTGCTGCACCATCCAATAGTCACCACTTCTCATTCCTCTGGCTTCTTGTGAAGTCATTCCTTCCTGCTCCCAATCCCCTAGCAGAATACTATATAATTCGATAGTATTTAGGAAGAATAGTAAATCCTACAAACCAAACCTATCCCTTTCTCTTGGAGATTCTATTATTTTGCACTGTCTGTGAGTTACAGCTGAGTGCCTAATGGTTGCCCTATTTGCCTACAGGGGACCTCACTGTTATTACTTAACTCTGCATGTTGAAAAGTGGCTCAAGATATATCACCAAGAATACAAAAGACACTAAATTAAAATAAAATCTATTCCACAATTGAAGGACTTGCACAATAAAGCACTTTTCTTAGGAATTACACTTTTTATCTACAGATGCACAATAACCAAAGCCCATGTTACAATAAAATGATTTCTATTACATTCACACTGAGCCCAAACTTATTTGTAGACAGCTTTTGGTCATTTTGTGGGTCATCTGCTGAGATGCAAATGCTGAAAAGGAAAAAAAAAACAGTTATATAATAGACAATGTGGGGGAGGGGAATAAGTGAAGACTCTGAGCAGGTAGATGTATCTTCTACTCCAGTTATACAAGCCTTTCTTTCACACAATGGACCAGATTTTCATATATGTGTAAACTTTCATAAATGGATAAAAATAATAGATCAGCAGAACGATGTTGATGACAAGTGCTTAGGTACAACAAGTAGAGATGAGTGGTTGAGATTTGCCTCTAAATTATTAGAAAATAATCCAATTTTTCCTTGGAATAATTGAGAAAAAATTGGATCATTTACCAACTCATTTCTAGGCTTACTAAATGCATTTGAGTCAGATCTTCCGGCAGTGTATCTTTTTGCTTACCCCAGGAGCAGTTGAAAGCTCCTTTCTGCCCCCCCCCCCCGAACAGCAGAAGCAGTAGGGAGTTTAAACTGTGCAGCACAAGGCTTGTTTTCTCCAAACAAGAAGAAAGGCAAGGGATTCTAAATCTGGTGTGTGTGTGTGGGTTTATATGGAGGTCTTATACAGCCATGAAAGTAGCCCTCAAAAAGACTACAGCTCCCAGAAGCCCCTTCACCTGCCTTTCTTCCTTTCTGGAGAAAACAAAAAAGCCCCATGCAGCAGTTTAAATTCATTGCTGCTTCTTCCAGTGGTGGTGGTGGTGGGGAGTTGTTCTCCTCAGCAAATGGGTAAATGAAGGGCGCCAAAATTTTTATTTATTTTTAGTTAGCAAATTAATTAAATTGACTTGCCTGTCCCGCCGCCGCCATTCTGCCGCCGCCATCTTCGTCGTGCCCTTCCTCCACCGCTGCCATTGCCGCCGCCCATCGTGCCGCCATTTGCCACCATTGCCCATTGTCACCACCACTTGCCGCCACCCATTGCCCGTCGTACCGCCATTTCCTGGTCGCCGCCATTGCCCGTTGTCATTGCCATCTTCAGAGCCTGGCCGGCTGCATCCGAGCCGGCCAGGACTCCTGCTGGTGCCCCCAGCCTCCTCCTCCTCCTCCACTTTTACGAGGCTTGAAATTTTAAAACTTACCTTTTTTCCTGTCGGTGGCCATCTTGGATCTCGTGAAATCTCGCGAGATCCAAGATGGAGGCACCCAAATCTCATGAGAGCACACCTATTCATGAACTGAAGTCAACCGAGACTACTCATATTTTCTGGGAGTTGGATTTTCTGGTGACCCTGTTGGGAACATCATCCCAGAACCAGTATCCCAACTTTGAGGATCCCCGCATGAGGTGAAATGCGGGTCCTGCAACAGAAGCTTGATAGAGCCAATATCTAGTCCATATATTATTAATTAATCTCGTCGTATCTTATTGTTTATGAAGGAGAAAGAAGCATTGCCTCTGAGCTGTGTTGGCAAAAATGAGGTTCATTTTCACAGATCACAGTACAGTACTTGTATCATGAGAGATGGTTACTTTGAAGCAGGAAATAATGGGATACTCTATTCTAGTCAATGTCAGCTGTACAATTATGTCACAAAAAGCTGCGGCACTTAGCTACCTTTGTAAAAATAACTGGAGATGGGCAAACATTTTGAACGTTGGATTGTATTAGTTTGAACACTATCTGACTCCTTCTGCCAAAATTGGGAAGATGTTGGATTCTGTGCATATATGAAGCTCGGAAAATGTTCCCTCCATCCCTGGGAACATCCCTCCAGTCTTTCCTTCCAGGCTTCCAAACCTCTCATGATCCCTGTACTCTCCATTGCGAAGGGTAGAATTTTTTTGCAGAAATTGCAGAATGGACACTGTTTATGTCACATTGGAAATAGAACTATACCTAGGGGGAAAGTAAGACAGAAAGTGTGGTGTTTTGCTTTTTTCCCCCCTTCAAGATCTGAATGTGCCTAAATGTGTTGTGTTTGGATGATGCCTGGAATATTTTTGACATTTTTTTTAATTTGTATTTTGTGTATACAGGTTTTTTTCTTTTTAAATTCAACCGGCATGCTGTGCCCTTTAATCTTGGATTGCTACATGCCAGAGTGGTGGGGGCAGGGCCTCTGAGAGGGGGGTTAAGGGGGTACAATTGTGCCCAGGCCCAGGACAAAAAGGGGTCAAAAAGGGGGTCCCAGAGCAAAAAAAAGGGAGTCCAGGTGCCAAATTCACATGAAGGGAAGGGGGCCCAAAAGAACTTCGTACCCCCTGATAAAATTCCTCTGAGTGGCCCTGGGGGGGGGAGTCATCCAGTGCTCCTTTGTGTGTAAAGGGTGCACATGGGAGGTGGGAGGCTGGTGGGAAGGACTGGTGATGCAGGATGAAATTTCTTTGAGTTCTGGCTTGAAAGTACAGTTTGGGGAGTTCATCCTTCCTTTGGATAGTATGTGATTTTCAAGCCCAAAATTTGTTTCCGAATTTCACCAACACCCCTAAAAATAACCCTGGTGGCCCTGCTTGTTAATTATTAAAATATAAAATTACAAGGAAATGCTGTTGCGTAAGCCAATAACTTTTAACTACTGTTTTAGAGAGTCTCAGGAAAGGTTTAGCTGTACATTAAGAAAGAACATCTGTGAATGCCTGCTTACAAAAACAAAAATATACAAAATACCTGCTGGCCTTTGACTGTGGCAACCAAGGCTACTAAACCAAAAGTTCTTTTAGGGATGTACCTAAACATTGCAGAAACAGGGCTGTTCCACTGCTCTGTAGTCCAGTCTGTCTTTCAAGACCTGTTTGTGCTTCGTTCTTGTGCCTCGTTCTACCAGAAGCACATTTTCCTGATTTTTTTCTAATGTAAAGATTGTGGCAATAGACAGCACGTCAGCAAAGTGAGGGGGGGGGGGGAAATGCCACATACGTTTTCAGTGCCTTTTGGACTAGAAGCTTGAATGCACTGAATTGGATGCGCCCTCTAGAAGCCAAGTCTAGTCTCTTTCACTGGATCTGATTTGTCTGCACTGGCAATTCAAACTTTTAAGAAGAACGAGCCCCATCAGTCAAGTCGCATTTTCTGTGACTTGAGGAATGAGGATGGGGAAGTAGCAAAAGTAGTAATAACTTGTGTTTCTGCTTTCCGTTTCTGCTGTGAAGCAGAGATGTGTGCATCTCATTTATGGTAATATTCAGGCACTTCAGATGACCCTGGATTTTCATATTTTCAGCCGCCTTGGGTATTTGCCTCGGCATAGGAAAAGACGGGGTATACATTTTTTAAATAAATAAATATGCGAACATAAGAAGTAGCCTTATAGAGTCAGACCACTGGCCCATCTAGCTTAGAACTGTTTACACAGCCCTGGCTGGCTGATGATGCTACAGACTGAATTCTGCTCACAAAGCACCACTCTACCACTAAGCTACAGTCCTGCCTGCAGGGAGGTGCTCAAAGATGGGAAGGTGCTTTTACCATGGTTTTCACAGGCTTGTAGACAGGATAAGTATGACTCCAGTTTCTGCTCTCCCCATTTCTCAGGAACGTGTGAACTGGCTCTCAGATATGCCTGGTAAAGAAGCATGAACAGTCTTTTTCTTCATTTGTTAGTCAGGCTCAGTGGAACAATCTTTAAGAACCCCTGAGTTAAAAGAAGTATCACTATCAATCTCTTCTGTCATAGGAGGTATGAGAAATGCAATTTGCACAGCATTGAGTTGTTGGGAGAAAAGCCACATTAAAACGTTCACATTAACCAAATGCAATTTTGCTTTTATTGTTTCCCTCCAAAAGTATTATTTCCTACTGACTTTAATGGAGTTAGGGAAATTTATGCCAGTGGAACAATACACCTTGTATATATGTAAGTACCCAAAAATCCTTTTGCTTCCCTGTACTTCATAACAGTTGCATTGGTAAAGGAGAGAAGTCACACCAAGCAATGCTTATTTTTTAACCAAAAATATTGTCAGGACCTGGAGTAAAAATTGATGCCTCATTTAAGATGGCATTCTGAGGGATGGTTGGGTTAGGGAGAAGATAAAGTATAGGAAATTTATAAATATTGTTTAGAATGGTGTGTGTGTGAAACTAGTATTCACAAGAGAGAAAATATATTGATCCTCTCACCTTGACTAATGTTTTGTCTCATTTATTCTCCAATGTGCATTGTCAGTTTTGCCAGTTTAGGCAATTATTTGAGTCTTTGATTCTGAGCAAACAGCCTGTGTATGAATTGTGGCATACAAGCTACAGAACTGTTTCTGGTGAAAAAGGAAGGGTAGCTGTTGGTAGAAGCTTCTAGCCATACATAGAGTCTGGATTTGATACAAAGCCTTTCAACATCATCTGAAATATTTCAAGAAACATATTCAAGAGGTTGAGAGCACCACCTAACTAAGAAAGAAAGTGCATACTTCAGAGTATTTTTCGGTGAATGTAACAGGACTGTTCCAGTATGGCCCTGTTATGTTAGATCACTTCAGGACGTGGGCTGTCAAATCAACTAGCAACCCACATAAAAGCCTATCCAGTAAGATTCTATAGAATAGGCACAATAGGTATATCTCTGGACCTTTGAATCTAACTGCACATGAGAGTAGCAAATTCATGTATTAGAACATGAGATGACACTGAAATCATATAAAATGGGATGGGTGGGTAAAGTGGAGAAGTGGTGGGTAGGAAAGTAGGCTCAAATACTTCTGCCAGCTAGCACTTTTGACTTGTAGCCTCTTTCCAGAATTTTTTCTCCCAGCAGTGCTCTGATACTGGAAATAAGTACAGGGTCCCTTTGCATAAGATTGTGTGGATTTAGGGTTGAACCCATTTAAGCCTGCATAGGGATGTTGTGGCCACCCTGAACTACCGGGAGAAAAAATTCTGGTTGGGAAAGGATATGTGAGAGAAAAGTACAAGCAAAGAAGTGTCTGCTGCTCTTCCACCCTAAATTATCTCCACTCTCACTTTATATAAATTCAACACAAGCATGACAACTGTATGCAACCCTTGGGTTTTAGAGGTAACCTATCTCTGAATGCCAGGTGCAAGGCAGTGGCAACAGGCTACAGGTATCTTGTTGTCTTGGGTGCTCCTGGAGGCATCTGGTGGGCCACTGTGAGATACTGGAAGCTGGACTAGATGGGCCCTTGGCCAGATCCAGCAGCGCTCCTCTTAGATCATAAGATCATAACATTTGGACTATGCCACCATTACAAGTAGTTAGTTCCTTTGGCAGCTGTGGCGCTACACCCCTTCATAGGCTAGAGGCTAAGTACCAAGGTATGTATCATGGATTGGTATAGTATGGGAAGGATACATTCATCCAGTGGCATAGTTTGCATGAGGCGCCTGATGCGGGCCACCCTAGGCAGCAGCCCCAGGGGGCCACTTGCTGCCGCTCACAGAATGACGACGATGCAAGGAAGACCCTCTGTGCAGTAATTAAGAGGCGCACACAGCACCCCCTTAGTCTTTTGGCCAGATGATCAGCCAACTGCCCCCTTAGTCTTTCAGCCAGAAAGACTAAGGGGGCAGCCACCACACGCCTCTTAATTTTCGGCAGTGAAGCTTCTGAAAACACGAAGAGGAGCACGTGGCGGCGGCTGCCCCTTAGTCTTTCGGGCTGGCAGTGACATCACCACTGATTACTTCCGGGTCTTCTGGTGCTCAGGAGTCACTGCCCCGGGCAGCCAAAGAGCTTGCTACGTCCCTGAATTCATCAATATGTTTTCACAACGATGAGGTTAGAATATAGTAGATGTGTATATGGTTGGTTTCTTCTGAATTCTTTTAAAGCAAGAACTGGCAGTCAACTATGTGAAGAGAACAGAAGCATAACTACTCCCCTCTATTCTCTCATAGTAAAATGATCCAGGGGAAGTACCACCCCCTCCCACAGAATAGAATTTTTAGTCCTTTAAAAGAGTGAGAAGAGCACCGAGTACGTATCATACCCATACTTATGGCAATCTGCATCCCAACACAGGATCCATTCTTCAAAGTGACAGGTGTGTAAACATGGTGAGTTTCCATCTGCATCCATCTTCTGTTTTATACACCAGACTCATATTTATGTTGCAGCTGCACTAGAGAAAGACATACCATAGTGTGTGCGTGTGTGTGTGTGTGTGTGTGTGTGTGTGCGCGCGCGCGCGCGCATGCTTTCATGGAATGGCCTGTAGATTTAGTCTTATCTATTTTTAACCTTTTCATGTGAACTGATCAAACCAAAGTTGTCACTGGTCACATTAATAAAACATTACAGTTGCATGTATCATCCATTGAAACATTCTTATAATTCAGACAATGGGAAAGCACACATTAGAGCTCTGATATTTTAAGACAGAAATTTATTTTTCCTTCCTTCCCTGCCTAATATGCCATCTTGGGGCCATCCCTCATATTCCGGGATGTAGTTGAGGGGGGATGAAGCTCCAGGACTGCTCCCACAGCAGGAGTGGTGATATCATCAGCAAGAGTGCTCAAGTGTTGCCTTTGAAACTTTTTGCAAAACGACCCAAGCCAAAAAGAAGCATATGGTTCAGCAGGAGGCAAATTGAGAAATTTGCCTAGGGGTATAAATTAATGTCTAGACCAGGGATATCAAACATAAGGCCCACGGGAAGGATATGGCCTGTGGAAGCTTTTTCCAGCCCCTGTGATGATTGGGCTCTCCCACCACCACTACCACCACCAACTGCTCTCAGCTGCTGAGCTGTGAAGTGGCACATCGGCGGCAGAAGAGGCACTGCTGAAAGGGCGGAGCTGGGAGCGCCCAATTATCATGCAGGCCACTCTTTCAGCAGCGCTGCTTCTCCTGATGTGTCGCTGCCGAAAGGGTGGCCTGTGTGATAATTGAGCTTTACCCTTGCGTCCCCCCTTTAAATGACCACGCACAGACAGAGGATATGGAAGAACGGGCTGTTTTTATTAATCTTAACAAAATTGCAACCAGCAGCTACGCTGCCCACTTATATTAGACTTATACTAAACTGCAGCAGGCTAATAACAAACTGACCGTGCGGATTCATTTTCGGGAAAGCCTTAGCATTTCCCGCCTGCTACGGGCGTGACAGCTGACTCAAGGCTTTCCTGGGCGAAGCCCAGTCCACCTTTCTTCGCCAACCCCGTAGGGTCCAGGTTGCAGGGCTGTTGCTAGAGCCCGGCTCCGCCGCGACCCTCTAGCCCGTCCAGTCCAGAAGTACAGCCAACCAGCCTCTTTGAGCCGGGGAAGCTTCAGCTGAGCGGTATTGGCTATCTTTCTGGACCTTGTCAACCTGAACTGTACGCCAACATTCTCATCCTGCTTAGCCATCCGCACGGCCTACGCCATCCCAAGACCTAACTCTCTACTCGGAACCCCCCACTCCAGCCCAGCCTGGGGTAGGCGAAAAAACTGCCAGTCAAGAGCCAATCAGACTGGCAGCAAAAAATTCCTATCCGGTCCTGTCAACCAGCGACCTGCTAATCACAGGCTGGAACCGGGCGGGTGGGCGGGCGATGCCGGCACGAGCGATCTGAGGAGCGCAAAAACGCTGCGCAGCCTCAGATCGCTCTTCGCACTCCCCCCCCCCTGGGAGTGCGTTAGCCTCCGCTCCTCCCTCCTCTGCCCATGCGCGTCATGGGGAACGCCGGGCAAACCGGGCTGACACGCTGCAGCGTGTCAGCTCCATTACCCTTGCGTCCCCCCTTTAAATGACCACGCACAGACAGAGGATATGGAAGAACGGGCTGTTTTTATTAATCTTAACAAAATTGCAACCAGCAGCTACGCTGCCCACTTATATTAGACTTATACTAAACTGCAGCAGGCTAATAACAAACTGACCGTGCGGATTCATTTTCGGGAAAGCCTTAGCATTTCCCGCCTGCTACGGGCGTGACAGCTGACTCAAGGCTTTCCTGGGCGAAGCCCAGTCCACCTTTCTTCGCCAACCCCGTAGGGTCCAGGTTGCAGGGCTGTTGCTAGAGCCCGGCTCCGCCGCGACCCTCTAGCCCGTCCAGTCCAGAAGTACAGCCAACCAGCCTCTTTGAGCCGGGGAAGCTTCAGCTGAGCGGTATTGGCTATCTTTCTGGACCTTGTCAACCTGAACTGTACGCCAACATTCTCATCCTGCTTAGCCATCCGCACAGCCTACGCCACTGGAGGGGTCAGCCTCGCGCTTGGCCCCCTCCACCCCACAACTCATCTAAGACTTCTCGCAAGCCCTGCTGCAGGTCAAGCAAAAAAGCGTCCGCACCCGCCGCGGAAAGATGGACCCCGTCGTCCCTGAAGAACGAAGGACAGTCCCACCGGATCGAGGGGTGATGAATCACCCGACCACCCAACCCTTGGACCACCCGCCCCAGGTAAGCTGAAACTTTTTTCCTGGCCACATCTATACGCCTAATTGAACGCGCATTCCTCCACACTCTGCGCGGCAACCAAGCCGACCACAGAATGGTGACTCCGGGAATCCAGGCTCTAATGAGGGCGATGTCCTGCCTGGCCTCCAGCCTCAAGGACAGAGTGGTCCTCTGACCGAGGTCGTTTTCACCCAGATGTATGACCAGGACCTGGGGGGGGGGGGTGGGAAGCTAGAAACTGCAACAATAACGGCAATAACTGACCCCAATGCATACCCCGCCTCGCGGCCCAGGCCACATGTGCCCTGCCGCCTAGGCCCAACTGCGAACCGATGCTCGACGAGGCCGCTCTCTTCCTCGCCCAAAACAGGATCGAGTGACCGCAAACCAGCACCCGTAGCGGCTGGGAGGTAGAATCTGCAATGAAACAAGAACAATTAACTGCTGAACCGCTATTCAGAACACACGCCTCCCCTGTCCCCACTCCACCCTTATCATCAGACGAGCCGGGGACAGGAGGCCACCCACGGCTGGCTCTCCTGCCGAGAAGCCGGGACCCCCCCGCCGGTTACTTCCTGATATAATACCGAAAAGCGCCAGAGCGCCAACGGCCAATGCCTTGAATGGCCTCGACAGACAGGCCCATGCTCGCTGCCGTGGTAGCCGCGCCAATGCGGAAAGAATGGAGCCCGTAAGCAGTCGGGTCCAGACCCAGCATTTCCAATGCCGCCCGGAACACACCACGGAACTGGAACTGGGTCAGGGGCGAACCATCCATGTGAACAAATAACTGTCCGGCTACTACCGGCCTGGACCTCAAAAACTCCGCCAGAATCCGAACTGGGCATAACGCGGGATTCATGGCGCGGAAGAGCCGAACCTGCTGACCCCGCCCCCGCTGATCGGTCTTTGAAAACCGTATACGTATGACCAGTCCACCGTTCGTGAACGACAGGTCATCCAACGCCAACGCCCTCCCAGACATATCCCCTCTGGAGGAGCACAAGGCCTCGCTAGGTCTCAAAGCACCGAAGAACATTGTGATGGAAACTGCCCGGCACAACAGCGCCTCCTCAGCCGAATGGCATAACACAGGGAAGCATTGCATAATTGCCAGCAACAGAGTTGGCCGGATAGGCCTGCGTTTGTCGGGCAGTCTCGGGTTGACCCTGCGGAATCCCTCCAGCATTTTCACCACCCGAAATTCTCCCGTGTACTCCACATGTCCCAGGGACTTTGAATAGAACGCCAAAGCTGCCAAATATACCGCTCCCGACCTTGGAGACAGGCCTGCGTCCGCCAGGTGTAGCAGGAATCTCATCAGCTGTTCAGGGGGGATAGGCCACTTCTCCGGCAGCCCTGCCGCGTTCCGGAACTTCATAAAAGCGCGCACTTTGCTGATATAACTCCGTCGGGTCGCTGGGGCTAAAGAGAACCAAACGGCCTCTTGAGCCCTATCGACCCAAGCCTCCAGAGCCACAGGGGCATCACCTCTGGTTCCGTCCGTGCCGTCGGCGCCAACTGATGGAATCGTGCGACCTGAAAACGAGATAAAGCGTCAGCAATCGTGTTCTCAATCCCAGGAATATGCTTTGCCACAAACAGAGCATTGATGGACAGACACTGCAATACAAATGCCCTGACTAAACGCATAACCCTGTGAGATCTGGAAGACTGCCGGTTAACCACATGAACCACGGCTTGGTTATCACACCAGAAGTGTAACGTGGCATTGGCGAACTCCTCGGCCCATACGTGTACCGCCACCACCAGAGGAAACAGCTCCAGGAAAGTCAAGTCTGATGTCAGCCCCTCCTTGCGCCACTCCTCAGGCCATCTCTCAGCGCACCATCTGCCCCTGAAAAACACTCCAAAACCATGGCCCCCAGCCGCGTCAGTGTGAATTTGTAAATCAGCCTCCAGCAACCTGACTGACCTCCAAAGCGAGACACCATTGAAACGCTCCAAAAATAACAGCCACATACGCATATCCTCTCGCATGCTGGCCGTTACTCTCACCCTATGATGAGGCCGCTTCAGACCCGACATGGCCCCGCAGAGCCGCCTCAGGAAGGCCCTCCCAGGCGCCACCACCCGACAGGCAAAATTGAGGTGGCCCACCAAAACCTGCAACTCCCTCAAAGACAACTTGTTAGCTTTCAGTCCCGCGGACAACAACTCCCTAAGCCGCTCCAGTTTGTCCCCTGGCAAGCGGCTGCATTCCTGCGCCGTATCCAGTTCCACACCCAGAAAAGACAAAACTGTCGCCGGGCCCTCTGTTTTGCCCATCGCCAGCGGGACCCCCAGTTCCCCACAGATGGTCTGGAACGCTGCCAACAGGGCTTCGCATATCCCAGAGCCCTCAGCCCCAGCGAAAAGAAAATCGTCGAGGTAGTGCGCCGTCGAGGAATACCCCGTGTGTGCCCTAACCGCCCAGTTCAAAAAATCACTAAACATACAAAACAAAGCACAGGACACAGAGCAGCCCATCGGGACAGATTTATCAACATAAAACCCCCCCTGGAACTGGAAGCCAAGCAGGCAAAAATCATCGGGGTGTACCGGGAGAAGTCGAAAGGCAGACTCAATGTCTGTCTTCGCCAACAAGGCAGACCTCCCACATGCCCTGACCATATCAATAGCCTGGTCAAGCGACGTGTATTTCACGGAGCAAAGCTCCCGTGGAATACCATCGTTGACAGACTCTCCGTAAGGGAAAGAGAGGTGATGTATCAGACGAAAGTCACCCCGAGATTTCTTTGGCACGATCCCAAGGGGGGAAACCTGCAGATTCTCCACAGGAGGTACAGAAAACGGGCCAGCCACCCTTCCAAGGGCCACCTCCTTATCAATTTTGCGCTTGACCACCTCTTCCATCCCCTGCACAGAACGCAAGTTGTCCGCCCACGTCGGGCGAGTTGGGCGCTCTGCGGGGATGTGGAAGCCAAACGCAAAACCATCCGCCAAGCAGGCCGCCGCCCGCCTGTCTGGGTAGCCCTTCAACAGCCGTAAAAGGGGGCTAAGCCGTATCGGCGTGGGCCCCCTTGCCAGCAGCGGCCGGGTGCACTGCTTGGGAGGATCCCTTTCTAAATTGCCCACTCTGTCCCTTACCTCCCTGTTTGAACCAGCCCATCTTCGGGCATTGCGTGGCTCCATGTTTCCCCCCACAGATGCCACAAACGTGCGCGAAGGCGCACGCCGCCCTGGTACATTTCCCGGAGGAGCTAAATTCGTAGCAAGCCCGGGGGGATTGAACCCACTGCGGGCCCCCTTGACCGAGGGAGGGCCCCGCCCCGTTCCGTGCTATAAGGTGACCACTGTCAGCCCTATCACCGACAGCCGGCTTGTTCGGTACCACCAACTGCATCCAAAGCTCCCACTGCGGCACCCTCCAATCGAAGGCGGGGTCGTGGCTGGCACGAAGACGAAAATGGTCATCATACGCGATCCAGCCCGACCCAGTGTAATCCCTGAAGGCCCTATGCACGATGTCCATGTACTTCAGAAGCGCACCCGCTCTCGTCGGGTGCATCTGAATTACGACCGCGAAATAAATCGCGAAGCCGTTGAACCAGTTGGTCCAATTTCTGTCTATTTTTCTCCTACGCACCAGCTCCTGATCCCTGATCGGCTCCCCCACCCTGGGAGTCGGCTCGGGTTCCGTATGCAATAAACTAAAGACATCCACAAACTCCCCCCTCCAAATCTTCTCCTTGACTGACATGGCAAGGTGCCCACCTAAAGGCAACGCTAGGTTCCCGTAGGAAGACCGTGGGCGTTCAAACGCCACCTCCGTCCCGGAGGGCGGCCCGTAGTTGCCATAGAGCCCACCCATCCCCACTCCGAATGGGGCACCCGGCGGGTAAGCGGGGTAATGACCGCCCCACCCGGGGTTAGCCGAAGGCAGGCTCGGACCCACCTGAGGCCCATGCAAAAATCCGTGTCCTCCCACCGGACCCCCCCAGCAGCCCTGCGCGGCCGGCGGCCCAGGCGTCCAAAGCATCGGATGAGTATGGGGTACCTGACCTACGCCCTGCGAAGCCCCTACTGGGGAGCTCGCCGTCTCTGCGGCGCCTATCCCACTACCCTCCTTGTCATGCCATACCCCCGCTGCCAACTCTGCACCTCCCGAAACTTGCTCACCTGCAGCAGCATTGGGAAGGGGAGGTGTGTGTGTCACGGGCACTTCATTTAACAAAGGGGCTGCTGTGGTGTCTATCGGCCTGTCCCCCCTCCAATCAACATCTGATGGAGAAGGATGGTCAGCTTCCAGGGCCCCGACCCTAGAAGATAAAAGCTCATACATTCTGGCCCCTCTACCAGGACGCGATGATCTGCGAGGCGCAGCTGCACCCGAAGTGCTACCTCCATCCCCCTTGCCTTCCTCCCTGGCAAGCTTTTCCCGCTCCAAAGCTTCCACTCTAGCCACCAGGGCTCTTAACAAGGAGGGATTCTCCTCCTCATCCGAGGATGCCGAGGCAGGAGCTGCAGGCGTTGCACAAGGGGCTGGCCGCTTGGGAGCTTTGCCCCCTCCCTTCTGCTTTCTCTTGGGCATCGTGTTAACAAGCTATGTGTGTGTGTCTAGCTTCAACCAATACGACCCGCTCCGAACGAGCCTGCCCCGAGGCCAAGCTCCAGTCAGCTGGTCTCCTCGCCCCTCAGCGCTCCCACGACGTCCTGCAAGCCCCAGTCAGCTGGGCTCCTCGCCCCTCAGCGCTCCCACGACGTCCTGCCCGCCGTCCTCAGTCCGCGAACCCTTATCACCCCTACGATCACCGCCGCTCAGCTGGCAGGCGCTCTAAGGCCTCCCAGCGGGGGATCGCAAAGACGCGTCCTCCTCCGATGCCGGCACGAGCGATCTGAGGAGCGCAAAAACGCTGCGCAGCCTCAGATCGCTCTTCGCACTCCCCCCCCCCTGGGAGTGCGTTAGCCTCCGCTCCTCCCTCCTCTGCCCATGCGCGTCATGGGGAACGCCGGGCAAACCGGGCTGACACGCTGCAGCGTGTCAGCTCCACTCTCAGTGCCACCCTTTCAGCAGCACCATTTCTGCCAAGGTGCTGGGAGGGAGAGACGGAAAGAGGCCTCAGAAGTTGAGGAAAGGTACAGGAGAAGAAGCAGACCAAGAAGAGTGAGAAAGGGAGAAGCTGCCAAGGTACTGGGACCAAATATCATGCAGGTTGTCCTTTTAGCAGCACTGCTTCTGCCAAGGTGGCAATTCACAGAGCACCTCTCAGCTGCTGAGCTGTGAGGTGACGCCTCTGCAGAAGCAGCGCTGCTGAAAGGGCAGTCTGTGTGATAATTGGTACGCCATCACAGATATAGTAAAGGTATAACCAGCTGTCTCACACCCCTTCTCCCTATACTGCACACACTGACAGCACAGCACAGTTTGGTGTTTATTCCTGTACCTTAAGGAATCTATGTTCCTTTTCCCAGTCCTGAGTGTGTGTTACTTCTGTGAGAGTGCGTTTGGCTAAATATACCGTATTGGTCCGAGTATAAGACTCATTTTTTTCTCCTAATTTAAGTTTTTAAACTAGGGTGCGTCTTATAATCAGGCTGTTGCAATTTAATGCCAGTGATTTAATTAAATTTTTTTAATAGCACCAAACTTTAAGGGTGCGTCTTATAATCAGGTGCGTCTTATACTCGGGACAATACGGTATTTTTCTACTGTAATAGTGGGAGTCCAGGGTCTTTCCTCCAGGCCCCCATATATAAACCTCTTAACCATCTATCAAGATGACTGAATGACAGAACCTTCAGCTGCTTTTGCCTAAACAGGGGCGTAGATCACCTCTCCGAACAAATCCCCCTTTTCAGATGGGTTAGTACACCAGTAAAGAGTATTATATGGTGGGAGCAAGCTTCCCACCATGGACGGTTTGGGGCTGAATAAAACAGGTTTAGGTCACTCTTCACAAATTGCCTCTACAGTGAGCCAAAACACAAACACATCCCCATGCCTGGGCTTGGTCTCCTGTTTTCTTTAGGTAAGTTTTCTTCTTCCTCTCCCACTGTGCACTGAACCACTTTTCTCCCTGCCAACCTCCTAACCCCCTGGACAATTCCTTATTCTCCACAGACTAACATCTTTCTGAGAGCAACCCGCCTCATTCTCCATTTTGCACCTGCACATTAACTTTCCCTTTCCCAGAAGGTAGGCTTTCCACTGCATTTTTATTCTGAGTTAGGTACACATAGCCTTTTCAATCCCTGCTCTTTTATGTTATTGCATATTGCTCTTGACTTCTCTCCCCTCTTACTGCACAGACATCCCTCCAAGGAACATGACTTAATTTGCACCTATATCTCCACCTCTCTTGTTAAATCCCTAGCTCCACTGAAGTGTGCCATTAGCCTTTGGCAGTGTTTCCCAATTTTTTTCGACCTGCAGCTCCCTTGACCATTGGCGACCATATGCCTCAGCTCCCCATTGCATTATGTTGATGCCTGCCAATTGGTATTGCACTGGTTTCCAAGAGGATTCTGTGGCTCCCCAGACTGGTTTCCATGGCTCCCCTGGGCGCTGCAGCTCCCAGTTTAGGAACCAGTGGCCTATGGCTATGGTCCTGCACACATGCTTGGTCCCCCTTGTGTACATGTTATTACACATGTTCAAGAGCATGTCTGGTAATAATACTGAGGTAGGTAGGTAGGTAGGTCTGACTCAGTATAAGGCAGCTTCCTATGTTCCAACTGAGGTAAGGAATAGAGAGAGCAGAATAGAATCATAGTACAGTGGTGCCTCGCAAGACAAAATTAATTCGTTCCGTGAGTCATGTTGTCTTGCGAATAATTTTGTCTTGCGAGTCACCTCCCCTGCCGTGCTATTTACTTTTAAGTATTTACAGTACTCACAGTTCCCAGAGCTCCGCTCTAGTAATGCACACCGTTTCTGGAAGGGAAAGGAAGTTTTATCTCTGCTTTGCCTTTATCTCTGCTGGTGTTAGCTATTTGTCGGGTGATAATCGGTGTGGCCTCGGGCTGTACTGTTTGCAGTCTGCTAACCCTCTTGAATACTTTATTCAAATGGCAAGTGTAGCTGTCGCCTACAGTATCCTCCTGCCGCGGTGCCGGCCAGGCTAAGGGGCGGAGCAGGCACCACTAAATGCACCATTACCTCTCGGCCGTGCAACAGCTGAAGAGGCTTTCCTCGGCGTGAGGGCGGCTCCTGTGTGAGTCAGTAAGAGACTCGAAGCAGGCAGGCAAACAGCCTGTGCCGAGTTGCTGCTGCCGCTTCCGGGCCAAAACGACGAATGGGTAGGGTCTTAATCAGTACACCTACTAGGATGGGAAGTTTTTCAGGATGGTAGTTTTATCTCTGCTTTGCCTTTATCTCTGCTGGTGTTAGCTATTTGTCGGGTGATAATCGGTGTGGCCTCGGGCTGTACTGTTTGCAGTCTGCTAACCCTCTTGAATACTTTAACATTTGAATAGATTGTGGCTTTAGAAGCTGAGTGTTCCACAAGACGAAATTGTTTTTGCAAGAAATTTTGTCTTGCGAGTCACCAAAAAACTTGCAAAATGCTTTTGTCTTGCAAGTTTTTTTGTTGTGCAAGGCATTTGTCTTGTGAGGCATCACTGTATTATTTATTGTGGGGAAAAGGGGAAGGTACATCTTCTGATACTCTCTGCCTGCACTGTACATTTTGAAATACTTGGGCAGAGTTAACAGATGCTGTCTCCCCCACCCTGGTTTAGATGTTGCCACCAAATGTACAATGTGCTTTTCTATGTACTGTCATAAGTCAGCTAAAACATGTGTAAACATATGCTGTGTCACTCATTAAGGAGAAGGGTATAATTACACTTTTAAATGTGGCAAAGCATTCTGAAAGTAGTGTATAATTTTCCAGAGCAGGAGCCTTTATGAAACATATCTTTCCCTGAGTGTTTATACAGCCTGACATCTTCAGGTTTGTTCAGATCAAGAACCCCACTGTGAACGAACAGGCTTCAGACAAAGGAGGCAATTTGTTCTTTAGGTGCCATTTCAGTGAAGTGTGGGGAGGGGAGATAGCAGGAGAGAAGAGGCGAGAAGGGCACACCAATATGACTGCGCACAATTAAGAAATTTGCCAAATCCAGGGTAATTGCAAGGGGAATAAATGTTTAGCTGATCACTTTTTTGTCAAAATGTCTGCATGCATTTTGGAAAATGATAATACTGTAGTTTATCCCAAGATGAGGAAATGGAAACATTACCTTAGAACTTAGATTGTCGATCTTCTGAAAGAAGTGCAACCATGTAGCTTTACCTAGTGGAAACAGAATATTGATCCCCATTCCTGCATTAGCCTGCTTCAGGCATTCTCCGACATTTTCCAGATATAGGGGAATAGGAGAGCACCAGCTAACCACACACCCTAACAAGGGCTGACTGAAGGCACGAGTTCAACCTGGGGAAGTCAAGGGTTGTGGCAACATAGCATGCTGGTACACACACAGCTACAGGTACCAATAGCTGCTTCTAAATACTAAATATTCTAAATATTGCTCATTACAATTCCCATATCTTGTTATCTCTCTAAAGGTAACTGATTAGCCTCCAATGCTCACCAAGTCAATGATATTTCCCACTCTCATGCCATGCAGAGACCACCTTTGAAGCCGACACAACCACATAAGCAATGAATTGGAAGCCAGCTGTTCCTCTGTGGGGTTGCCACATTCACCGCTGTAGGCTCCCATGCCTTTCCAGGGGGCATGGGACCATTTAACTGGTACACCCACCCAACCTAACACAGCACCCAACATAGGCATGCAGGGAAGAGGAAAGTTGCACTTGTTATCCCACTGTAAGAACATAAGAACATAAGAACAGCCCTGCTGGATCAGGCCAAAAGCCCATCTAGTCCAGCTTCCTGTATCACACAGTGACCCCACCAGATGCCTCAGGGAACACAAGACAACAAGATAACCTGTTTCCCGTTGTCACTCCCTTGCACCTGGCACAGAGAAAACCCACTTCTAAAACCAGGAGGTTGCTTATGGCTTGTAACCTGTGATGGTCTTTTCCTCCATGAATCTGTCCAAACCCCTTTTAAAGGCATCTAGGCCAGATGTCATCACCACATCCTGTGGCAAGGAGTTCCACAGATGAATTACACGCTGGGTAAAGAAATATTTTCTTTTGTCTGTTCTAACTCTCCCTCCACTCAATTTTAGTGCGTGTCCCCTGGTTCTGGTGTTGTGCGAGAGGGAGAAGAAGTTCCCTCTATCCACTCTCTCCATCACATGCATAATTTTATACGTCTCAATCATGTCCCCCCTCAGGCGCCTATTTTTTTTATATATATACTGTCTGTACTATACCTATCACAAAAACAGGGGCCTGCAAGGAAAGAAAGTTTGGTTTCTTCATGCTGCTGTAAAACTCACTACCACCGAATTTCAATAAACGTTGTGACGATTTCAGTCGTGGTCAACCTACATATTATGTGGGAGATCTATGATTGATCTCCTGACTTGGGGGAGGGGACATTAAATACAGCCTTGAGGGACTACCCATTTTTCAGAGCTGCAGAGGTGGGTGAGGTGTTTAACCTTTCCCGTGCACCATATTCTCAATCAAATTTTTCCCCAAAGTTGATATATTCCCCATAGAGAAAAAAACATGTACCTGTATTTGTCCCCAGGACAAATAACAGTTTGTAAAGGCATGATTTTGAAGATGGTTAGACAGGGTGTGTGTGTGTGTGTGTGTGTGTGTGTGTGTGTGTGTGTGTGTGTGTGTGTATAAAGAGAGAGAGAGAGAGAGAGAAAGAGAGAGAGAGAGAGAGAGAGAGAGAGAGAGAGAGAGAGAGCACCTATGAAATAACAAATGCTGTCATTCAGTTAAAGAAATCTTAATGGTGTAGTGATTTGGGAGTCGGACTTAGACCTGGAAGACCCAGGTTCAAATCCCCGCTCAGCCACGAAGCTTCCTGGGTGACCTTGGGCCAGTCACTATCTCTCAGCCCACCTACCTCACAGGGTTGTTGTGAGGATAAAAAAGGAGGGGAGGAAATATGTACACCACTCAGAGCTCCTTGGAGGAAGGGCGGTATAAAAATGTGAAAAATAAATAAATAAATAAATAAATAAAAATAATTACCTCCATGAATTTTTTGTTTAATTGATTAATTAATCAATTACATCTGTAAGAATATGAGTATGAGAACCAAAAAATAGTTGTACAGGAAAAAAGCCATACAGTACTTTCCGTTTACTGTAGATAGTATATGCACATGCTGCAATTTTGAGTACCTTAAAAAGAAGTTTTCCCCTTCTCTCACACACAGGATGGAATGCCTCTTTCAAGATGGCTTTTCCACATGCAGTTTTTAGTAGGATCCATGCTTGAACTAGTTTAAAAAAATCAAAATCTGCTTTCCAATTATCCAAAGCCTTTGGGTGGTCAAAATGTTGGGTAGCCCAATCCTGTCCAGCACTGGTACGGCCCATGCTGCATCCAAGGGGGGAAGGGGGAGGGTTTGATGGTTTCCTCAGGGTAAGAGGACATTTGTGCCCTTACCCCGTGTAAAGCCCCAGGCAGCGCTACGCACCTCTTCAAATCCATGCCAGTTATTTAGCTGATTCAAGTTCAGGAGACCCATGCTGTATCCAACGGAAAAAGGAAAAAGGCTCAGGAAGGGGGAAAGGGCACTGCCGATCCCACCCCCTCCCTGGCCTGATCCACCCACTCCCTGCCCCGTTACACCCCCGCCTTGCCCTCACCCTGTCCCCGTGCCGCTTAGAGTTCTCACCTACTCTGGCGTGCAATCTTCTGGATTCAGTGTCGGCGGGACAGCACAGGCCTTCCTGTCGGCGCTGCCTACTCTCTGGGTGTCACGGAGCATTTTACAGCACTTTTGCGACACCCTAGGCTGGTGCAGCAGCAGCTGTGCCAGCCCAATGCACAGTTAGGATTGTGACATTAAACAACTAATCTATTGCAACCTAAGGAGAAAACACACCACATCAAATCATTTATGTATACCAGATAAATCTAAAATGGAGATTAACAAATCTGCCAAAACCATTAACATTCTCTTCCATAAAAAAAATTGCTTAACAATTAACAATGTATTGGTTAAAGAATATAAATCAAGGAAATATCAATAAGTAGGAGGAGGAATTGGAGGCTATTAAAGAAGATGGAGATGTATCATCCAGCAAAAATATTAAGTACAGACGTCTATCCAGCTCAAACTTGATATTTGCTTTTCATGACCTTTTATTATTTCTTGCATATCAAACCAAACAAACAAACATAATGTCATTTGTTTTGTTCCATCTGGTCAAATTCCACAATTTTATGGATTTCATGGACCTCCATTTGGAATTCATGTTCTGGTGTATGTCAGGCAGCCCAATCCTGTCTAGTAGGACGCAGTGGTGCAAATAAGGCACCTGCTGCAGCCTAAGCAGGATTGGGCCTGCCCCAGTGCAGCCAGAGACCTCCTCGGGGTAAAAGAACATTTGTCCCTTTACCCTGAGTAGAGTCCCCAGTGTCCCTATGCGTCTACTCAATTTGCGCAAGCTATTTTACTGGCACACATTTGAGAGCCCCGTGTAATGGTGGTAAGGCCCAGGAAGGGGGATATGATATGACAGAGGAGGCCTCTGATGAACCCTCCCCCAGCCTGGGCCTGGCTGACCAATCCTACCCTCACCCCCGGAATGCCTGTTCTGCCTTTCCCATGCCCCTCCACCGCCCAGCAGAGAACTCAACTTCCCTGGTGGGCACAGCATTGTCTCCAGCGTGGGGAGAGCAGCGCTAGCCTTGGTGCCAGCACCGCTTACTCTCCGGGTGCTGCAAACATGCTTTACTGCATGTTCGCGAAATCCTAGACTGGAGGAGCGATCACTCTGCCAGTCAAAGAGTGGACAGGATTGCACTGTTAATAGACAACTGGAACCAGTTTAACTATTTTTCATAAACAGAGTAATGAATATAAAACTCTGAAATAGCATTTAAATGCACAACAGAACAGAAGAGAAAAAAATATTTTAACGTATTTCTGTTGAGAAAGCAATCTTTGTAACAATGATAATTAGATTGTGTAGTGTAAGCGCCTTGGGGCAGAAATCTCTCCTTGAAAAGCACCATGGTGCTATATGGTGAAAAGCTTTTATATCACCCAATGATATTGCCAATGGGCACATTAATACTAGTTCTCTTGAGTCATCATCAGTCTTCCTCCCAAATCACAGTTCAGAAGGCAAAGAATAATTACACATAAACAGGAATCTCTAACTGACACTGAGATATCTATTAAATATCTACAACATTGGCACTATCATTTGAATTGTGTTTATTAATCTTATTAAAATATATATTATAGAGCGCAATGTGGCAGAGTTTTCTTTGGCAAAATACTGTTTTGAAAGCTGTCTGAAATGTCAACCAGCATGCATTTTATATTAGTTCTATATGCATTTTATTGAATTCAAACTTTTAAATAAATCTTCCAATATCTAATGCATCTTATCAAAGCACAAAAACCCATTATATGATTATATGAAGAACCTCAGAACTCACTGTCTTCAAATTTTAATGGACTCCTGATGCTTTCCCCCCCCCCTTTCTAGACTGTTTTTAAGACATCTTACAGTATTTTATACATTATAAATGGATTTCATTCTTGGCTTAGTAATTCACCTAATGGGCAATGGATACAAAAAAGCTGTAACTCCAGGGACATTAAATTGGTTCTAAACTCTGAAAATTACAGCTTTTACAAAAAGAAGAAAATACTAAAAACATGTCTAATGTAACATTGCATCTAATTTTCCACTACCTTCAGATTATGTCTAAAAGCTCCTAAACTTCTTAATGTTACAATATGTTAAAATTGCATTTCTTTATTTTTAGACGTCTAAAACACCTTTTCCTTTTACCAGCACCAAGGTGGTCCATGAGCAAACCAAAAAACAAAACAAAACAAAAAAAGCCTCAAGGAAATCCCATAGTAGCAAAAATGCACCAAGCTCTGTGCCAGATTCCTCTACAGAAGCAAGTTTTGTTTCCAGTGTGACCAAACAGCTTGCAAAGAAAAGTGATCCTAGCAAATCACACCCACCATGCAGGACAAGATGTCTTTTAAACCTCCCTACATCAGTGGAATACAACACAACACTGTAACAATGCTGTGTGTCTGGGGTGTTGCTACATTGGCAGTTGTTTCTGCAGCAATTGTTGTGCTTTTCACTTTATTCTAATTAGCCTTGATACAGTGGACGTCTTGAGCACTGGGACTATAGGACGACATGTCAATAGCCTCAGAGAGAAAATATATCTCATCTAAATTACGGTGTGTAAAGCCCCCAAGAGGAATTCTACAATGAAATTTATTTCTCATGCATAAGGCCATGGACTGTCATGAAAAAAAAATCTGCATACATACTCCATTGATATCCACCTGCTTTTGACTGTGCTTCCATTCCTGTTATGTAGGGTGTGAATGTTCCCATACACATGTGCTTCAGAAGCAGTTGTACTGCATCAAGCATCATGGACAAAACCATGATGCAGCACAAGAAATATGTAAAAACATAGGGTCTGAACAATATGGTACTGATATACCCTGGTCAATACCACATGTGACATGTGCACACCACAGAAACACTGCATTCTGGGGTTTGTAGGTTGCTGCAAGTCCCATGGTGCAGTGACACTAAGTGGGATGTGTATGTGTAGAAGATTCAGGACCTAAAAGCCAAAGTTTAGGCTTCTCAGACCTCTGAAACTCTGCAAGGGTGGGGGCCCTATTCAGTGGCGTCGCTATGGTAGAGCCGTAAGTATTGCTCCGTCCTAGACCCTTTACCGAGCGAGCAGGAGGCGGCCCCGCCCCCTCACTGTCGGAGCCTTTCCCGTGCGGAGAAAGCAGCAGGCAAGAGTGCCCTCACTGGGAGAAGCCGCCTTGAGTGCCCTCGCTGGGAGAAAGGCAGGATATAAATTATTTAAATAAAATTAAATAAATTTTCCAAAGTACAAAAATAAGCCCAAAACCAAAATCAGAGAGACAGAAGGGCTCTGAAAATAATTAAAATTTAAAATCCATGTTAATTAACACTTAATTAGCTGCTGATGGGGCAGATAAGGGGCAGGGCTTCTTGGCGTACCCCCAGCAAGAGGTCCACGTACCCCTAGGGGTACCCGTACCACAGGTTGAGAACCCCTGTTGTAGTCATTGTTAGATCACGCCCTGCAGAAGGAAAATATTAAATAAATGTGGATATCTACATAAAATGATATTATAAACACACTATCCTAAAAATACAGCACCATATATTTAACACTAAAGCAGTCACTGACTCGCAACAACTTGTAATCATAAGTGACAAAGAGTTAATGTTGGGTAAAATAAATGAAAATGGGGTATGCCGATAGCATAAAAACAAGATGTGATACAGCAAATCTGAGATCAGCTTTGGAATCAGCACCCTGAAATTAGTCTAAAACAGCTGCAAAAGTCCAGGCCAGGAAAAAAATTTGTAGACCAGTGTAAATTTGCTGTTTTTCATTGATTTTATCAAATGCAATATTTGATATCTCAAAAACCTGATGTGATGGACAAAAACTGATGCCAGATTTGGAATCAGCACCCTGAAATTAGTCTGCAAAAGTCCAGGCCAGAAACAAAAAATTTGTAGACCAGTGTAATGAGCTGTGTTCATGCATATGCAAACATATAAAAGCTTCACCCTTTCTTTGTCTCTTTGTACATCTCTCTATCTCTCCCTATGTCTGGTTTTTCAATTCCTTTCGGGCAAAACTCTCAGCCTCCTGAAAGCTGACTGGCTCGCGGCGACACACTGCCAAGACCTTGGTTGATCTCTGGAATGGTGAAATGGCCATGGTGGCACAATTGCTACTGTGTGCCCTCTCCCTAATCACTGAGCCAGACTGGCTCCTTGGTTTTCAGAGGAGCTATTGGCAATGAAGCGCCTGGGAAGATGCTGACGGTGAGTGACAGTGGCAGAAGACTTGCACCAAATTCAACCAACCATAGGCAAAATCCCATTTTTAGGAATACACTGTGGCAACGATGACGGTGGGAAAAAAGCAAACTTCTCTACTACCAGTGCATTTAGAGAGTCAGCCTGCAGCTCTGTTACAAGTGATGCAGGGTTTATTACATCTGGGCCCACATAGTGGGATGAAGGATACCTTGGAGGTTTGCAAGGCACTTAACAGGTAAAATCACTTGCATCCAGCACAATGTGGCCTCCACATTTGGCAGTTTCAATTGAGGTGCCTTTGGCATCTGCTTGTCCTATGCTTTTTTATTCTTTTCAGCTTGTGCGGTCTTAGGTTGTGGATGGGTTTCTTGGAAGTGTGAGGTCGTCTCTTGACTCACTGCCCATCTTGACTTATAAAATCTGCCACACAAGGACGCTGACCAAGTTGAGTGGAGGGAGAGTTAGAACAGATAAAAGAAAATATTTCTTTACCCAGCGTGTAATTCATCTGTGGAACTCCTTGACAGGATGTGGTGATGGCACCTGGCCTAGATGCCTTTAAAAGGGGGTTGGATAGATTCATGGAGGAAAAGACCATCACCGGTTACAAGCCATAAGCAACCTCCTGGTTTTAGAAGTAGGTTTTCTCTGTGCCAGGTGCAGGGGAGTGGCAGCAGGAAACAGGATATTATCTTGTTGGCTGTGTGCTCCCTGAGGCATCTGGTGGGGCCACTGTGTGATACAGGAAGCTGGACTAGATGTGCCTTTGGCCTGATCCAGCAGGGCTCTTCTTATGTTCTTAAGTGGCCTGTGAAATGATAAATTAATTACTCACTGAAAGTGCACTGCCACCTTGTCTTAAAATTGCAGTGATGCAACCTCTCCTGTAAAAGCCCTTCCAAGGGCCCACCGTGCTGGATAAATTACCCACCAGTCTCCAACCTTTTGTTTGGGGATAGGGTGCTTGAACATGTGGGAGCAACTCAATGCCAGAGATTCCTGAATGAGACTTCTTATCTTCACCCATATTCTGCTTTCAACCCGGTTTTGGGACTGAACCAGCTTCAGTTACTCTCTAGGACATATTTGTTCTGGTAGGCCTTCTCCAATTACTTTTGATGATTCTTGTATTTTTTTTCTCTCACATTGCTTTTGATGTTGATGACGCATTTTGATAGTGTGTTCTGCTGCCTCTGTTGTATGGTTTTATGATTTTTTAAAATTGTAGTTTTTAATCCTTGTTGTGAGTCACCTTGGATCTTTGGAGAAAGGCAGGATATGCATCTTTTAAACAACAAATATTATTATTATTATTATTATTATATTATTATTATTATTATTATTATTATTATTATTATTATTATTATTATTATTATTATTATTATTATTATTATAAGCAACTTGGTGGTGCAGAATAGGTGGAACCCACAGAAAAAGTGTGGCTAATGTAATAATGTCCACAATTTCCAATTTTCTGCTTAAGCGAAGTCACAGATTACCACTCACATAAAAGCAATAATTGCCAGTCAATGAAGTCAAAGTTTTGATACCATAACTGCACACTGTAAATAGCTTCCTAATAACAGCCTTGTTGCAGTTGTCACCCAGACACCAGACAAATCTAAGCCAAACTAGATGCATAACTCACACAGACAGCCCATGTTGTGTACTAAATAATCCATGTCTTTTAGTAAACCGCCACAGCCCATTTAACTACACTAGTTTTCCAAGAACAAATATTGTACTTCATACCTTGAAAAGATACTGAAATATTTACGCTCATCTCCCTGACTTTGAAGTCTCCAACTACTTGGTGGTCCATTGTAAAAATATAGCCAAGGAAACAAGAGGAATATTTTAATTTTGTATTATAATCTAGAATATAAATCCAAACCAAAAATATTAAGAAGCTTCAAAGCTCCATGCTTTCAGGCTGATTTGTGTCAGTTGCATGAACAAGAAATTATATAGTCCATAGCTTTGTGTTAAAAATTCTACATGTGTTGGAAAAACCTACATGAAATAATTGCAGGCCTCAGTCCAGCCCAACACAGGCACAATTGAGGCACAGTTGAGGCCCCAAATAGGGCTGAGTTAGGCTGCAACTGTGCCTGAGTTAGGCAGGAGGCAAGAGCAGTGGACCAGGATCGAGGCAGGCCCCTGTGGGGAGGTGTCAGTCTTGTGGAAGCAAAGAGCCCCCTCCTGAGCTCGTCTGTGTGTACCTACCACAGCTGCTGCAGCGTTCGCAGCAGATGGGCAGCCACAGGTGGGCCTGCAGGCACTGGGCGTGCGACAGTCAGCTGAAGGGCAGAGTTTGTGCCAGTGCCAGCTGCCCCAGGGCACCCTGGGCATTAGCCACCTGCTGCAGGGGGGAGTGCCACTGCCCTCCCTCCTGCAGAAGGTGATGCCACCCCCAAGCCACGGTGAGGCTGCACGTGGGAGTCATGGGGGGTGAGCGGGGGAGAGAAGGGAAGGAGGGGGTGGGAACGGCACGCACAAGGGGGGTCTCATGAAGTCTGGAACCGCCTCTGCCATGACATGCCCGTGCGCTGCCTGAAGCCCTGGGCCTCCAGGGCCGTGGCAATGCCCACAAAGAAGGTATCCCGGCATACCTTCTGCTCCGTGCCCAGGCAAAGACTGAGAGATGCCTTGGGCTTGTCTGCTGCGAGCGGGAAGGGCTCACGCAGCTCATCACGCCCCCAGATGGGGCAACGTCAGCACGTCGCGGCAGGCGCTCTGGCAGGGTGGGGGGTGGCCAGCTTCCATCATCAGGGAGTGGGAGGGGAGGCAGACAGACAGGCAGACAGTGGGTGCTGGGGAGGGGCACGGGTGGGTCAGAAACAGACAGACAACAAGGCTGGTGGGAGAGGGATACAGGGAGAGGGGTCTGCAGAGACCAATAGGGACACAGGGGTCACTTCGCAGATGGAGGCAATGCAGGAACGGGCGCCTCTTATGCAGACGGACCTTGGGCAGAACGGACACCGGTGACGGGCGGAAACAGACACCGTTGACGGGCGGACCGAGGGCGGAAACGGACGCCGTTGACGGGCGGAGCGAGGGCGGGTGAGAGCCCCGGTTGCCGAAAGGGCTCTTCACAGACGTGGCGGACGTGCGCCATGTCGCCTGTCAGTGTTTGCCTGCCTGAGAGGCCCCCCAACTCCCCACTGAGCCCTGAGGGTCTGGCGGCCCCCCTGCTGTGATCTCCCTGGGCTGGCTGTGGCAAGCCCTGGCTGGGATTCATGCAGGGGCTTGTGTGCTGGGGACTGTCTCTGTGTGTGGGGGGCAGTGCTTGTGTAACATTGGGGACATGTGTTTCCAGGGGCATCTTTATTGTTCTGGAACAGTGGCAGAGATGGCCAGGCAAGGCTGCCAGGGGTAGTCACAGTGGCCACTCGGACCACATCAGCAGCAGCAGCAGCAACAGGCGTGCCCCATGGACCAGGGGATGCAGGCCCTTCCCCTGTGGAACCACAGCCTGCACCATGGAAAGGGGAGGGACAGCAAGTAGGCAGCCAGGGAGGTGGAGCAGCAGCAGCGCCGGCAGCTGAGGAGGGTTGCAGGGCAGGCTCCAGGACCTCTGGCAGCATCGAGGCAGACAACCATGGGGCAACCAGACTGCAGGCCCAGGGGTGCTCCCAGGAAGGTAGGTGGTAGTGGACGTTCCTGGGGAGGCAAAAAAACATGGGGGTGTTCCATGGCAGCTGCTGTGCAGTAGCAATCGCCATTGAAGAAATGCCAGTGTGCCGGTTGCAAAGGCCTGCAGGGAGAGAAATTAAACACAGCTGAGAGGTGTGAGACACATAGCATGGTCTGCGCTCCTTCCCTGGGTGTCAGGAGAACATGATCCTGTAAGGGAAAAGGGTCAAAGAGAGAGAAGACAACAACACAACGTGTGGGTCACAACCATGGCAAACCTACCAATACTGACCTGTCAGTAGACCCTGTGGAGTAAAGGGGGGTGGGAACAGCTGGTGCCTACATAAGGCTAACAGTTCCACACTTGTGGCATTGTGTGCTCACATTACTACAGGCAGCAATCAGACACAACATTGGTAAAGAGGCATATCATGGCAGGCATTGCAGGCAGCTATGAGACACAACATTGGTAAAGAGGCATATCATGGCAGGCATTGCAGGCAGCTATGAGACAAGACATTGGTAAAGAGGCATATCATGGCAGGCATTGCAGGCAGCTATGAGACAAGACATTGGTAAAGAGGCATATCATGGCAGGCATTGCAGCAGCTATGAGACAAGACATTGGTAAAGAGGCATGTATCCTACCTATATTTCTATATGCAAAGAGGCAGAAGTCAGACCACATGTCAGCACGAACCCTGCTCTTACCTGCACTTACCTGCTGGTGTTGTTGCCTGTGGGGGGGGGGAGAGGGGCTGGGAGAAAGATATGGGTTAGCAAACACTTGCATGGAGACAGCTGCCCAGGCACAGCAGTAAACAGTTTGGCCACAGGCGGCACAGCCCTCTCTGCCCTAGTGGGGGGCAGAGAGGAGAGAGGAGAAGGGAAGAGAGAAGTGGGGTATTTGAAATTTTTCAAAGTCCCACTTTGTGGCTGCTGGGGGACAGGACCCCACGCCACGTGCTCAGAGAGAGAGTGGAGGGCTGGGGCTGGGCTTTTTTGGGAAAGAGGCTGGGTGGGGCTGGGTGTTGATAGGGTAACTATTTGGGTCCGTGTCCAGAGTTAGGCCACAACTGTTCCGTCCTAACTCAGGCACAACTCGGGACCAGGGTGTTAGAACTTTTCAGGAGAGGGCTGGTGTGGGTAAGGTAAAATGGCTCCTATGGGTCTCCTCACATTTGAGTCCACCCTTTTTGTTGACCCAAATTTTGTGCCTGAGTTGTGCTCGAGGGGGCGTGTCAGGGGGTTGCCAGTGTCTGGAACCGGAACAAATTTCGTAACCGCCCCCGTCACTCCCCCGACACGCCCCCAACACGCCCACTTTTAGGCCAAACTTAGGACGGAATAGCTCTTATGCCGAACTTAGGACTGAATTGGTCAACTTTCCTTAACCCGTCCTATGTCAGTCACAATTGCAGCACAAATTCGGCCTCTGCGGCACAATTCAGGCACAACTCGAGCCTAAGGCGCTTAGGCTGCAGTTGTGACTGAATTGTGCCACTGAGGCCTTAAGCCTGATTCACATATGACAGCGTTGTCCCTGCTGTGCGCTTAACGGACCCGCTCTGCCCTGTATTTACATATTCATGATGTAAAAGGACACCATTACGGGGCACCAACGCTAGAATCGCTGGAGATGGCTCGGTTCAACTTTGGCAAAGCGGGTCTCGTGGAGCTTGTGGGCGGGTTCAAAGCGCAACAACAGCCACCAATCGCGCGAGAGGGTTGCATGCCAATCACAAGTTGCTCCAATCACCGCGAATGTTACAAGTCCACTGCTCTTCAGAGAGGGAAACCCCTTGCAAGCAACAAGCAAAGCGGCGCTCCCCCTGCTCAAAGCGCCAGATCAGCGCGTACGGCGGACGGGGACATCCGCAGTCATATGTGAATCCGGCTTTAGGCTGGACTGGGCTGTAGATGTGCTTTTGTCTTTCTGCTAGATGAACTGCAAACAAATGGATGCTATTTAGACAAAAGATGCTACAACATTAGTGCAATGCCTGGCTCTACAGAGGCATGGATGAGGAAGTGCAATTCAAATAGGATTGAATTCTAGAATTTACTAAAATGAATGTATAAATCCAAAAATGAACATGGGGAAAAAAAACAACCAAGCAATTTCACTGCATAACCCTTGTGCTCCCAGCATACTTCTTTTTTCCTTGTTCTTCCTGTGTATATAGAGGACTTACTTAAAACGTTCCTTCGACTTGGAAGTTATTATGAGTCTCAGTGGTATCCCTTAGTTTAAGTACAGAGAACATCTTTACAGCCAATAGAGTATTTCAAAATGGAAGAGACTTTTAAAGTGTAACCCCTGCAGATTGCATTTTTCATGGTCATAGTGAGTAAAGAAAGCCAAACAATTTCTCTCTATCCAGTTCTCTCTATGGCACAGATAAAATGTGTCACATTTTTAGAAGATGCTGTGTTAAACTGATGCAGAGTTTCATTCTGGAGAGTAATTTTGGAAGCGACAAGCCTCAGAAGATAAACTCATCCTCACATTGCAGTTCAGCACTTCTTGGCAGGTTTTGGTTAGTGATGGGTTTTCTACCTTTTATTTTACATTCATATTTATTTATTTCATATTTTATAAAATAAACCTCATCATCTGCCTTTAGCCTTCAGAGAGAGGGTGGTTAAAATTCTAAATAAGAACATAAATATTTTTAAATGCTGAACGGTCCCATTGATCTCCTAGAAAGTGTACACCATGTATACTCTGCTTTCCCCTTCCTCCACCTTAACATTCTTTGTTTGATAGTGGGTTTCTTTGGGTGCTTCCATGCGACTGCTTCCCCCAGTGCTCATTGTTTCAAAGTGGAAGAAAAGGAATGGGTACTATAATAATAACAACAACAACAACAACTATTATTATTATTATTATTATTAAATACAAAAGGTACAGTACAAACATAACATTAATGACAAGTCCTGCCTGCAAATTTATATACAGTACCATCTGCCTTTATGATCTACTATCTGCCAGAAGAGACTGGCGATTCATTACTCGAGCCCCAATCCTATTCTTTTCCTCCCCTTCTGATGCAGCAGTGCCAAGGAGGCTTGTGCTGCATTCAGCAGGGGGTGGGGGGTAACGCGAGAGGAGAGGGAAGTAATGGTAAAGGTTTGCTTACCCTACTTCGCCATATTATGGTCCCCTGTGGGTCTACTCGGACCTGTGCCAGCCCTTTGGCTGGCACAGGTCTGAGTGACCAGAGGAGGCACAGTTCAGCTCATTCCCCTCCTGCCCATCCCCTGGCCCCACCAGCAGACTACCTTCACTGGCAGACGCAATGGAGTTTGTGAGCAACCCAACAGAACCGCTGCCATTTGCGGCAGCAGTTCTAAAATGGACGCCAACAGCTGTCACAAATCCCTTGGCCCAACAGCCCAGTCCTGGATAGGATTGGGCTTTGTGTCACTGATGTTAATTTTGTAGCCTATTTGGGGTATCTGTAATCAGTCTGGAGATTGTGCCCAATGTTTGTAAAGCATTCGGAGGACCTGTAGTTAACTGGTCATTTCTAGGTTCTCGCTGCAGCCGCCACAGAAAACCAGTAAGAAAAAAGAGATTGCTCACTTATCTGGGTTCGGCCTTCCCTGTCTTCGGTGGTGGCAGCAGCAGTGAGAACCAGGAAGTGACGGGTTCTGTCAACTACAGGTCCTCCAAAGGTTCTCAACCCCCCTTAAAAGGGCAAAAGGTTGGGAAACACTGGCTTAGAGGTAAAGCACATGACTTGCACAAATAAGATTCCAGTTTCAATCCACAGCTTTTCTAGTTAAATACCTCAGCATAGAAGAAGGGCTGAGACCGACTTCTAGAAAGATCCTGAAAAGCCAACATCAACCAATGATCTGATATGTCAGCTTTACAGACACCTGAATGCAAATAGTTGTTTAAAAAAACAGCATACAAAAGGTGATATTTCTCCACCACCCGTTGGGCCAAGGCCTTATTCTGCTGATCTCCCTCCTCCATCTCTGTGCAGTCTTGCCTAAGCTTATTAGCTGAAGATGTGGAAAGTGTGGCAGTTGACAAAAGAGTACTTATTATGTCATATTTGCATGCAATAACCAAGCACATGTATGCATTAGCAGCAATTTTAAGTAGACCTTTCCACAAGCAAACTGATCTGTCTATGGAAGCATGTGTACACATTTCAAATGAAACTCAAGCTACAGATTCAGCCACTAAAATCGAGACTCCTAATAACAGAAGCCCATCTCCTATCTCAATGAACTGGTGTTTGTAAAGCACCGTAAAATGAAAGGTAGCTATTGAAAAGCAAAGCATTTTTATTAATGCTATAATTTGTATGAGCATCAGGAAAATTCAATATGCAATTAAAAAAAACATCCAATAGACTTATTAATGCTGTAGTAGAGCGTCAAATGTGAAATCTGTCCATAATAGAGAGAAGGAGTTGTAGAGGGAGACAAAAAGCATATGAGTAAATCAAAACATAGCATGTTGCATAGGGAGAAGGAGAAATGAGGCAGAAGAGAGTAGTTCAGATCAGGGAGAATTTACTTTTTTAAAAAACAGGGTTCCTACAAGTAAATAGTAAGGAAAGTTCCAACAGGTAACTAGTAGCCAGTAGCATATAACATATTTGTTGTAGGAGAAGCAGTTTACTGGCAATGCTTGAGATAAGAGCAAAGTTTCTTTAACATCAGCCACATGCATATCTTTCCACTTTTGTTTGCTCCTTCAGAAATCCTATTATTGATGTTGGAAAAAAGACACTCCAGTTTAAAAACAAAAATCATTTTTTTCCCCTGAGGGAGTATTTAGAACTTCAGAGCCAGAAAGAAACTGATAATTCACCAGGCTCTTCTCCCACAGAATTTCCTTTGTCTGAGAATCCACTGAGATTCATTATCCTCCTCTTGACATTTGAAGGCCCAGCATGTGGTCCCTATTCCCCCATTTTAAGAGTGTGCCAGGTTATTCACCTCACAAAATGAAGAAAGAGTTTTGAGGGCTGGGCGCCAGCAAAGACAAATCACCAGGGTAGCTTCTTTAGCAGAAGTAAGACACCTTCAGAAACAGGATTTCAGTGGAGATGGTGGATCTTATGACTTTTACACAATGTCATGAAAAGGACCACCAAAAGGTCTAGAGAGGCCTAAGACCTTCGTTTTAAAAGAGCATGAGCTAGTTCATAAAGCAAATCTTTCTTGTTTGCTTGATGATTTCTTGTCAGTATAAAAATTAATGTTAGGAAGCACAAAAGCAGGAAAGTATACAGTAGGGTCTAACCTCAATTTTTGTTCCCATCTCCACCAGTTCTTTCAAACTTTGTGCAAGGATAACTGGTAGAAATTTGAAATACAGGTTTCCCCCACTTAACAACAGGGATACGTTCCCCAAACCCCATCGTTAAGCAGGCCCAGCTTTAAGTGGACCTTTCCTTACCTTTTGAAGTTTGAGACCTCTCTGGAGGCCTTTCCTGGCCTCTCCAGGCCTCTGAGGGCCTCATGGTGTATCGGGATCTTCAAAGCTGCTGAGATGTCCTGCTAAGACTGGATATCTCTGTAATGCTGAGATGTCCTGCCATTGTCCTCTTTGAATTCAGTGCAATTGCAGAGTTAGGCCTCATGATAGGGCAGCTAAGTCAGTTTGTTCAGAACATTCAGAGGAGGGTGTAAGAATACCCTGGGACCACAAAGGCAATGAGATAAAATAAGCAAAGGGCCTATGAACAGGGGCATCACTAGGGGGGTGCCGCTCCGGGTGACACCCATTGGCCATTGAGGGTGTGACATCATGGCAGAGAAGCCCGGCACAGCCCACCACACTGCCCATGCTCAGCGGTCTTTGGCCACACAAAACCAAGTCGCTTTATGTTCTCGCAAGCTATGCTTGCAACAACAGGGAGAAGCAGTTGTGTCACCCTTACTCGGCCTCAGCCGTCTTCAGCCACTTCGTCCCGTCTGCTTCCGCATAGCTCGCGAGAACAGCAAGAAGTGAGTTGGCCAGGCTCTGGACCCAGCCAACTCACTTCTTCATGTCCTGCGTCACTTGCCGACCTAGAAGTAATTGGCAGCGATGCGGTGACATCATTGTGTCACCACCCATTACTTGTGGGTCACCGAGCGATGGATGGTGGTTGCACCGGTTGACACCAAGTTAAATGATGCCATTGCCTAGGAAAGAAGGGTTGGAAAAGGAGGACAAAATGAGGAAGTCTGATTGAAAGGAAATTAGGGAACGATGTAGACTCGAGGAGCACTAGCCAGGAGTTGCAGAGGTAAAAGAAGAAGCCATAGTCATATTCTGATTTGAAATAACCAGCCAGATCAGAAATAATAAACTAGAGTTCAGGTCTCCAGTTTATTAGGAATGCACAATCCTCTCATGTCCTAATCTCAGAAATGCAATCTGCTCATGCAACTTCCAAGTGCTTCAATGGGATTTATGCAGGAGTTATTCCCAGTGGATTGTTTCCTTTGTATATGAAACACAAAAAGAAAATCAACTATGCTGTTTCTTTAATAAAGAATAACCTATAAAATCACATATAAACAATACTATACCAAACTTCATCCAAAATGTTACAGAATCTCCAGAGAGACCCAGGAACATTTAGAGATGAGAGAGAGAGAGAGAGAGAGAGAGAGAGAGAGAGAGAGAGAGGTGTATTTCAAATAGTAATAGACACAAATAGAGTTTAATATTTCTCTTGCAAGATCTTCAGGTACACAGGGGAGAAGAAGAGATGGGTAACAGCAAGAAAAGAGTCATGATGTATTTGATGTGTTTTTAAATTGAACAACAAATCAAACAAACAAAATATACAAAACAAGGAAGTTGGGTTTTTTTAATTCTTGCTATTTAAAAAATAATCTCAGTTACCTTACATACACCCTTAGAGACATATATTTTCAACCCTTATCCAGCCATCTGGAATTTATGACAAAGAGTTAACACACACAACAGATCAAGATTCGGTGTGGTACAGCTATTCACCAGTACAAAAAACTACCCAGAGATATCATGAAAATAATGGAACAGTATGCCTTAGAGTATCAAGAATCTTCACAAACCATTGCCTGAGAGTGACACATATTTCAGTTCTTAACAAAGACAGGATGTGAAAGCAGACTTATCATGCTATTCAGTGTGCACAAATCAGAACAAAACGTTCTGTGGGGCAAAACCCTTTGACCCTCCCAGTAGGTGCTACAAAAGTGCAGTACCTGAATAATGTGATTCTGGGCATTCCTGTTTCATGAGAAAAAGGCAGAATATAGATGAACCATGAGCAATGCAGATACAGACTTGAGAGTGGTGGGTAGGGTTCTTGAAAGTTAATCAGATTGGCTAAACTTTTACTAGAAAACCAAAGAGTCAGTTTGGCTAGCATCAATTTCTCTGGCGGTCTCCAGGTAGCATCCATCCATTCCTTCCAGGTAAAAGGTTTGAGTCACACAATACCAGGGCCTTGTGGCCATCCACTTTTGTGGGGTCATCCAAAGGCGCAGTTGCGGTCCTACACACAAGTGATCAATCCCTGTTTGGAGGCTGTGTAGCATTGTGCAAAATCACCAACAAAAATCAAGGTACACAATTCATTTTCCCTGATGCAACTGCATAATTCAAAGCAGAAAAAAGTAACCATGTGAGTTTGATCTATTTCTATTCTAGCGGCTTCAAAGAGTCTTTCAGGTAGAAATGGCCCCTATGAGGCATGAGACAATTATCCTGGCGTTTGGATCATCAGTTGGACCACAACTTTATTAGTCATTCTGCAGAGTGTCCTAACTTACCCTAGTACTCCATCCCCATTTCAGGGTGGGTACCTGCCTTTCTCTCAAAGAACAGAATATCCTGCCTTCCTCTCTTCTTAGGAAACCCCACCCTGGCTCTAAACCAGTGGTCCCCAACCTTTTCCTACCTGCGTACCCCCTCCCCCAGCCCTCCAAGCACCCCCCGATTTCCACAAGTCCCCCGTACCCCGCGTACCCCATCCCCATAAGTGCACCCCCCCCAAAGCGGAAAAAAGGTGCTTTTTTCCGACCATGCGGGGCTTCCAAGCCCGCTGGGAAGCCCCGCATGGCCGGAATTGTCCCCCGTTTCTGTCCCTTACCTTTTCCCTTACCTGTCCCTTACCTTTTTCCCGGCCATGCAGAGCTGCCGATCAGGTCCTCCGGCTCGCGCTGCAAGCCAGAGGGAGACTCGATCGGCAGCGCCGCATGGCCGGGAGAGCTCTTCGGGCCATGCGGCTCCAATACCTTAGCTTGCCACCGCTGCCGCCAAGTTGGATCGCTGCCAAGTCTCCTGAGATCCAATATCGTGGCTCCCAAATCTCACACCACGATGTTGAATGTTGCGAGACTTGGCAGCGATCCAACATGGCGGTGGCTGCAAGCTAAGGTAAGGGAGCCGCATGGCCCGGAGAGCTCTCCTGGCCATGCGGCCTTACTGATCGGGTCCTCCGGGCTCCAGCTCACGCTGCAAGCCAGAGCCCGGAGACCCGATCAGCAGGGTTGCGGCCTTGCAGCACGAGCCGGAGGACCCGATCGGCAAGGCTGCATGGCGATTTCGGGTTGCGGCCTTGCCGAGCAGGTCCTCCGGCCGCGCCGCATGGCCGAAAAAAAGAGCTCTCCCGGCCATGCGGCCTTGCCGAGCGGGTCCTCTGGGCTCCAGCTCATGCTGCAAGCCGGAGCCCGGAGACCCGATCAGCAAGACTGCATGGCGATCAGTGGCATCACTATGACTCGCGTCCCCCCTGCCCCCCACCATCGCGCGTCACCTACCTCCGTCTGGACGTCTTCGGCCTTGCCCTTGGCTCGTTGTGCGCATGCGTGGATTTTTCACACATGCGCACACTGTCACTGAGGGCAAGAGCCTGCCCGGATGCCCTCAGCTGCGGGTCCGCCATGTTTGCGCATGCACAGATCACCGCTAAGGGCAAACGGGCAGCCTCGTACCTTCAGTGGCGGTCTGCGCATGCGCAAACATGGCGGACCCGCAGCTGAGGGCAACCGGGCAGGCTCTTGCCCTCAGCGACGGTGTGCGCGTGCGTGGAAAATCCACGCATGCGCACAATGAGCCAGAGACCTCGTCAGAAGGCCCCGGACAGCCGGACAGGGTGGACGCTCCGAGGCCTTCTCCCGGCCTCGGGGCCTCCATATGGTGACGCGCGTCACCCTTCTGCGCGCGTCACCCTGTGTCGGTCCGCCCCCCACCCCACTATGTCGGCGCCATTGATGGCGATTTCGGGTTGCGGCCTCCACGCCGCATGGCCGAAAAAAAGAGCATCTCACCTGAGAATGTGAATCCTTACAGGGTATGCGGGCGTATGCGAAAAATCATCTTGCATACCCCCAACAAAGGGCCCACGTACCCCCAGGGGTACATGTACCACAGGTTGAGAACCTCTGCTCAGTGCAGTCACTAGGGCGCGCGTCACCCTGGGGTTGGGCGCGCGCGTCACCCATGCCCACCCTAGGATGACATTGCGCGTCACCCTAGTGACCCCCCCGGGCACCCCCTCCAAAATTTGCCGTGACGCCAAAGGCGGCGCAGCAAGGACTCACCCCCACAGCTGCAGCCTGCCGGTGCCGAGCGTCCTCTTCCTCCGGCAGTCCGAGGCCTTCTGAGAAGGCTCAATGCGTCTGTGCATGCGCGAAAAACCTAATACATGACGCATCGACGCATGGGCCTTCTCAGAAGGCCCCGGACCGCCGGACGGGGCGGACACTCCGAGGCCTTCTCCCGGCCTTGGAGAGCCTCCGGAGGGTGACGCGTGCAGCAGCGATGACATGCGTGGATGCGCGCGTCACCCCTTCTGCACGCGTCTGCGCGTGTCACCACCCAGCGGCCCGCCCCGCCCACCACGTCCTGTCAACGTTACTGCCTCTGCTCTAAACTATGATAATCCAAGTGTGTTGTTAGCTCATCACCACCAACCCCCTAAATTCAAGGAAGCTCAGGATTGCATTGCCCCCCTCTCAAGCTGAGCAGCCTTTGAGGTTGGCCATGCACCCATTGTTCAATTGGGATTCCATTCTGTATCCCCATGCTGAGCAGCCCACTGGGAATTGGTCTGTCCAATATTGACTCTTGATCAATAAACGTACTTCAACGTGCCCTCCAAAATTCTTCTTAACTATCCCCCAAACTGATTGTAGGTTGGCTGCCTGGGTTAGTACCTGGGGAAGCATACAGGAGATCCTGAATCCCTCTGCAAACCCTGCCACAAATATTCTGCATCTATGGCTTCCAGCCTAAATACAGTAGACTGGGCCCTTTTCCCAGGACAGAGGCCTTATCCTCCTTTTTGGAGCATTTTATGCCTCTTTGAGCATTCTGATTATTTAGCGGGAAAGATTGGATACAAATGAAATAAATAATTAATAAATGACAGCAGTGTCCCTTTGGGCATGCCGCCCAAACCTTGCCTTTCGACCAGAAGAATCAAGATGCTTGGCCCTGCATGATGCACATATGTGCAAGAAATGACATGGGTGTCATTTATGTGGGTTTGAACCCACTGCTCAAATGTTCCAAGCTGCCTGCCTGCCTGAAGAAACTGAACTGGATTATCTTAGTTGTGCCAGGATGGGAGACCAGAAGTTGCTGACAAGCTGCAATAACCCTCTGTGAGAGAGAGGAATTGCTGATGTGCCATTGTGAGAGGGCGGAATGGAAGGCTGAGAAGTCAGTAAGCAAGAGGGATAACAACTGGAGATCCTGGCTTGCTTGATTGGTAGCTATCTGCGGAAGCTCGGAAGGCATGAGCTGTGCAGCCAGAGAGATGACCACATCGTGGAAGGAAAACATCTGGAGAATGAAAGGTTCTATATATGAATAGAACAATATTGTAAAGACCCTTATCATGTCTAGGATAGCCTGCCTATGTAAACCACCTTGAATAAATCTGATGAGAAAGGCGGTATATAAATACAGAAATAAATATCTACAAGTCATAATTTTGAAGTGTACTTGGTTTAAAATTGATTGAATATCTGTGTGTGTGTGTGTGTGTGTGTGTGTGTGTGTGTGTGTGTGTGTGTGTGTGACTGTGTGTGTGTGTGTGTATGTGTGTGTAATAAATGAATCTTAAACAAGGTGCAGCAAATGAACGATAGCCCTTTTATTCATATTCATCTATATCGCTACCAGAATTTGCTTTAAAGAATCATAGATTTTGGTTGCAATCCTATACACATTTTCATGACAGTGCACTCCATTGAACACAATGGGACGTAATTCTAGGTAGACATGCCTTAGATTGTGCTGTTACCTACTATACCTGGAGCACAATTCTATGCTTGTCTACTCTGAAGTAAGTCCCTTTGTCTTCAGTGGGGCTTACTCTCAGGGAAGCGTGCATAGGATTGCAGCCCGGATCTGTGTTTATGTATGTTTATTCATGCACCTGTATATAGGAGGTATTTGTAGAAAAAAAAATACGGTGAAATTACTGTGCAATAGATAATGTTTTTGTTCCACTATCTCACATCAACAACAACAAAATGACAGTAAGGAGCAGGAAATAGAATACAAACGAAGCTCTCCAGTGGAGAGATTCTGTTCCTAGACTACTTGAAGCATGCTCCTAGCTCTTGTAATGCCAGGCCTAATGCATTCTGGTTCTTTTCAGCCTGCCTCAGTATATTGGGAAGAACTTTATTCCAGCTTCATACAATAATGAGAGCTGCCCTTGCTCCCTCTTTCTAGTATTTATAGTATACACACAGGAACCTCAGTTCATTGTGGATAACTTCAAGGTTAGCTTCTCTTCCCCTCCTCCCTTTTCCTTCTAAAGAAATGTGAGATGCATCATTCAGCATAGAGCAGATATGAAAAGAGTTCAACAGTCCTGATAAGTGACAGCTGGACAATGTGGCAAAGGTTTAAAAATAGAAGCATATCAAAGGGGAAAGCAAAAAGAAGTAACCAGCCAAGCATTGAAGGGAGAAAAAAGGGGGAGGGGTATTAAGTGAAATTGAGAAATGTTTTTAAACCACCAAGTTTCTTAGGAGAGCTGATCTAAACACAATAGCTGCAACAGGGAGGCCACCCAATGTTGCTTTCACATAGTGGTGGCTCCAGGAGATGACTGCGATACTTGTAAGGTTAACGTGTGGAGAGGCCTGATCACAGGAAGGAAGAAATCCCCCCCCCCTGCTGCCGGCGTGTATATAGCACTGGAGTGAGTTCTTCCCCCTTGCCCCAGTCCTTCAGGGAAAAGAGAGAGGGTTGATATTGCTGCTCCCCCATTTCCCTGTTGCATCAGAATTGGAGTGGAGTGGTTGGCTTCTTACTGGGGGCTAAGCTGTACTAGCAGGCTCTTGCCCCCAACTGCTTCTGCTCCTCAGCCTTTGACAGCGTCGTCGTTAGGGGAGGCGTGGGCCCCTGGTGCAGGGGGAAACACGTGCCGGGGGGGTGCACTTGCCACTGGATTTGGTGGCAATTCAGCGGCGGCATGACAAAAATGCACACAGACCCAGCATTTTTTTTGGCTGCTTTTAGGCCGTTTGCAGGCCAGGCGGGTGAATTCCGTCGACGCAAACGGCCTAAAAGCGTCCGAAAAAAACACCAGGGGGGTGCACTTGCCACCGGATTTGATGGTAATTCAGCTGTGGTGCCGTGAAAATGCACACCCCCTTTGTGTTTTTTCGGCCACTTTTAGGCCGTTAGCGGGATTTGCCTGTCCAGTCTGCAAACGGACTAAATGCGGCCAAAAAAACCACCAGGGGTGTGTGCATTTTCACCGCGCTGCCGCTGAATTGCTGCTGAAAGGGGCGGGGCTTGTGGCATCACGCCAAAAAGGGTGGGGCTTGTGATATCACAGGGAGTGTCACGGCAACGCCCCCCCCGGGGGGGTAGCGACACCCCTGGCCTTTGAATACGGTGTAACCTGCAGTGGTTTAATGGTAAATTTTGAAGTACAGGAGCTCTTCATGACATCCATCATAGCTATGCCCCCCTAGCTAAGCCATATCCCATTAAGACAACACAACCAGAAATCAATTTTAACATGGATGGCAGACACAGATTAGGGTTATTATGTCCCAGACTGAGTCTCAGCTGGGTGTCACTGTTTCTTGGGGTTTTACTACAAGGGATTTTGCTACCTTCCAGAACACTTATGTGATATTTCCTTCCTTCCTTCCTTCCTTCCTTCCTTCCTTCCTTCCTTCCTTCCTTCCTTCCTTCCTTCAAATCCCTTCTTAAAACTCCCTTTTTCTGCAAGGTATTCTTCTGGCATAACACCTTAGTCCTTTCCCTTTATGTAATTAAATTTAGAGGCATGCAACTGAGGTAGTCACACATAGTCACACATTTGTCCTCTGCTTATCCCTACCTCCATTTTGCTCCCCTTCCTCTAGTAGTCTATCCTCGCTTGTGTCTGGCTAAATTGTAAACTCCTTTGAGCAGAGCCATGTCCTCTGAATGAAAAGTACCACATCCACTGATGGTACTATTACTAGGCTTACCATATTTTTCAAACTTCAAACCGGGACACCCCCCCATAACCCCCCCCCCCAGGTAAATAATTAATTAATGTCAAAGCAACGAAAAAGCAATCCCAAAGAACCACAAGCAATTCTAAACCAGAACGAAAAAGCAAGCAGAAACAGTCAAAACCAACCCAAACTACCATCCACAACGAAAAAGCAATTCTAAACCAGAACGAAAAAGCAACCACAAACAGCCAAAACCAACCCCAAACAACAAACCACAATGAAAAAGCAATTCTAAACCAGAACGAAAAACTATAAAAAACAACCATAAATGTCAACATAAAGCAGAAATCCAAATAAGAAATCCTTCTAATGAATTAATTATAGAAGAAAGGGGGCGCGAAGCGCCCCCTTTTGCTGCGCAAAGCGTGGCCGAAATTTTTAAATAAATAATTAATATTTCTATTAAAAATATATTTAAAAAATTCGCTTACCTGGTCGCTGGTCGGCCTCCAGCAGGCTCGCGCAACGCAGGCAAGCAGGCTGTGCTTCTCCCGGTGCCGCTGGTCTCGCAGCGGCACCGGGAGAAGCACAGCCTGCTTCTTGCCCGTGTTGCGAGACCAGCGGCACCGGGAGAAGCACAGCCTGCTTGCCTGCGTTGCGCGAGCCTGCTGCAGGCTCGCGCAACACGGGCAAGAAGCAGGCTGTGCTTCTCCCGGTGCCGCTGCGAGACCAGCGGCACCGGGAGAAGCACAGCCTGCTCGCCCGCGTTGCGCGAGCCTCCAGGAGGTTCGCGCAACACGGGCAAGAAGCAGGCTGTGCTTCTCCCGGTGCCGCTGCGAGACCAGCGGCACGGGGAGAAGCACAGCCTGCTTGCCCGCGTTGTGCGAGCCTGCTGGAGGCTCGCGCAACGCGGGCGAGCAGGCTGTGCTTCTCCGGTCTCCCAGCGGCACCGCATGGAGCCGCTGGGAGACCAGAGAAGCACAGCCTGCTTGCCCGCGTTGCGCGAGCCTCCAGCAGGCTCGCGCAACACGGGCAAGCACTGTGCTTCTCCCGGTGCCGCTGACGACCGGGAGAAGCACCGGCTCGCCGCGCCGCCATCTTCTTTTTTTTTTTTTAATTTTAAACTTCCCGGCATCTTGGATCACGAAATCTCGCGTGATCCAAGATGTCGGCGCCCAAATCTCGTGAGGGCATCATGCCCTCACGAGATTTGGGCGCCGACATCTTGGATCACGCAAGATTTCGTGATCCAAGATGCTGCCCAGTAAGTTTAAAATTTAAAAAAAAGATGGCGGAGCCCATTCGTCCCCCGGGACCCGACCGGGAATCGAGGCCGATTTCCGGGACTGTCCCGGCGAAACCGGGATGAATGGTAAGCCCAGAGGCGTCTCTCCGGTAGGGGCGGGGCTGTAAGTATCGCTGCGGTCATAGTCTCTTTACCGAGCGAGGAGGAGGCAGCCCCGCCCCCTCACTGTCCGAGCCAGTCCCCTACGGAGAAACCGGCAGGGAAGAGACCCTGCCTGCTGCTTTCTCCGTAGGGGACTGGCTCGGACAGTGAGGGGGCGGGGCTGCCTCCTCCTCGCTCGGTAAAGAGACTATGACCGCAGCGATACTTACAGCCCCGCCCCTACCGGAGCGACGCTATTGGGTAAGCCTAACTATTACCTATATATATTAAAAAATACTGTTGGGTTTAGGGGACAGTCCAACTCTGAGTGTACCTCAGAGGCGAAGGGGAGGATGTTCTCATCTCACCTGTTTTCTCCTCCTTCCTGTGGTGGCTTCCTGGGTGTTTCCCATTACTGGGGAAACACAAGCCATCAGTCAGTCCACCATTCTTTCATCCCTGGTGATCTCACTCTCTGCTTAAATAAGGCACAGCATCATGCTATGCATGTCTCTGAGGGGCCAGCATCTCACATGACTTCCTCCCGCAAAAGTGGCCAGCCTGTGCCATTGCCAAACTGTGCCATTGCCACAGCAGTTGGGCCATTGCACTAAGACAGGGGTTCTCAACCCCTTCTTGGCTGAGTACCACCTCTGATGCCACTCTCCTGCTGCGTACCACTGGAAGTGACTGGCAATGACATCATTGCCAGTTACTTCTGGGTTTTCAGGTTTTTTGGAGGGCAGAAAATGCAGGTAGGAGGCTCTGGGCAGGTGACAGGGCTCTTCTTAGTGTTCTCAACGGCAGGAGCCTCTCGGGAGCAAAAACGCAGCGCTGAAAGCACTGCATCAGAGCGGGGGTCCAGGAGTCCAAGTACCACCAGCAGTCAGTCGAGGTACCACTGGTGGTGCAAGTACCACTGGTTGAGAACCCCTGCTCTAAGTCATCTCACTTCCATGCAGTCAGTGGGCCGATGCTCATTTTCCCCCGTCTGGCCCATTAGCACAGCATCCTGAGGCTGCTTTGGCAAAGAACTTGGCCAGCTTCAGGGAATCCCAGGTGGACTGCAGCAAACCCCAACAAATAATAATAAATGATCAAGCCCTGCTGCTTAGGGCTGACATCATGACAAATCTCCATGCATCTCACAGGACTCATGACACAGGACATATGAGTCACATCCATATCCTTTGTCACCACTTGGTAGCATCTGAAGCTGTGGCGAAATGTTTCTGTAAATAAGTGTCCATTATCAATGTACCATAACGCAAAAGGTTGTCCTGCTCCAAATCCTCCTGTCTTCTACTGTAACACCTTAGAGAGTTAATCCAGCCCCACTGGAAAAATCAAAGGCAGCCTGACTACTCTAGAGACTTGTGTTTAGCCTGGACTCAGTCCCTGGTTCATCAGGTGTCTTTTTGTGTGTTATACATTCTGACAAAGTAAGTGTCACTTTTCTCCCCTGTGGCTCATTACATTCAAAGCAAACAATTAAGCCTCAAGGCCTTGTGTTTCTGGAGTGTCAAATGCGACCAATAACTTTACATACCGTAACCTAAATCCCACTGAGGGTTAAGGTCAGACAGTCAGTGGAATTGACTCTTTACTACAGAAACCCCAAAGGGGTTTTACTTCATGTTGTGCCGGCACTAAAACTGTGAGCTTTGAAGCACAGGTTGCTGTTAAGCAGAAGGCCAAATCTCAGCTCAGCTGTTGCTCAGCGTGTTGGTAACTTTTGAGAACCTCTCTGAAAGGTCTTTGGGGACCAAATCAAATGATGGCAATGTTTTTGCAGTACAGACCTATAAAAAGAGAGACTACATTTCTCTTTGCAGGGTCTGGCTAATGATGATCATAGCAATCCTTTGTATTGCCCCCTTTTGAACCGTCTGTTGCTACTCAGCATATTGTTTATGTCTGTGGTTTAAAACAAGATCAGAGGAGATGTATGTAAGAACATGAGAAAGCAGGCAGGGTGGTGTTTGTTCAAGGTGAGCAAAATAAGCTGAGATGTATACTTCGGGTTGTAGCCAAAGAAAGTCATTACTAACTCCCACTGAAATTAATGGGACTTATGGCCCAATCTTATTGGGCTGTTATGGCACTGGAACAGGCATTCCAGCAGTGTAACGCGCTTTCCAGCTGTCACAGACATGACAATGCTGGAGAGCGTGGCCTGGCTGCCACTGCAAGTGGCGAGTGGCCAGGTCAGCACGGTGATGAACCAGGGACACTCGCTGCCTGAGGTAAGGCTGTGCAGGGAACGGGAGGGAAGCGGGGAGGGGGTGGAACAGGGAAGTGGAGGGCGGAATGGGGAGGCAATGGGAGCGGGGAGGAGGGCGGATCAAGCCCAGGATGGGGACAGCTTCAGCAGCAGTGGCACCCACCAAATCTTGACCCCCTTCTTGGGTCTGATCCACCTTCACCGGTCCATTTGGATTTGCGCCAACAATATCGCTACCCCAAGGATGCCTCCTGAGCCCAAACCTCCTCCAAAAGGATGCAACAGATGCTGTGCTGGTGCCGCTGCATCGCTGAGCAGGAAGTGAGGTAGGATAGGGCTGAACATTTAGTTATGACTAATTTGCTTTTAGGATTGATCCGAATCCCCCTTCTGTTTGCTCTAGCAACAACAATAGTGGGGAAAAGGGGGTAACATTTTCATGGGTAGTCCCAAATAAGTCCAGACTTTTGGGGCGGAGCTCAATGGGATGGCAATGGCAGAGGCTTCTGCTTTTTTATTTTTTATTTTAAAAGCCACTGCCTGGAATGGTGGTGGTGGCGGCAGTGCCTGGTTCCTGTTAGGTGCCATTTTTTGGCATGGAATACAACAGGGCATCAAGAAGCATAAACACCTCATCACCACCCTGAAAAAAAATGGTCCAGCACTACTTTCTTTGGACACAAACCATAGTGTGTAAATAGTGAAGTGTGTTTAAATGTTTAAATTGCAATAATGCTTCTCTGCATGCAATAGCCACACTCTATAAATGCTCCTAAACCCATTGAAATCATGAACCTAAGTGCATGTAACTTTGTACTGGATTATGGCCAATGGCAAGAGACACACCTAAGCACAGGATAAACAGATAAGCTTAGAAAATAGTAAGCACCAAATTAAGCAATTGCTGTCCTCATTGACTACTAGACACATTCACTCCGCAATGTGACAGGAGGTAGCAAAAGAACAGAGGTCTCCATTGCCAATCCCATAAACATTTCATTAGTTTGATATCCTTTTATGGTTTACAAATAATTTAAATATATTTTGTTGTTGTTGGTAGTGTATAATCCACATGGGCACTGCTCCATATGAGAAGTCATTTGTGTGAAATGATCCCTGTGTTTCTTAGGCTAGTTTTAACTACGCTGACAAAAATTCAGTGTTCAGGGGAAGCAAGGGTTCACAGATGTTATGAAAACTGGTTCAAACCATCACACACAAGATGAATCACATAAAGCAATAGCTAAGCTTGCATTCTGAGCAATTATTGCACAGCCAGCACAATTAACAGCACGCCATCCACCATTTTGTGGACAAAGAGAAATGCTTGAGAAACATAATCTCAAACTCTACCTGCCACAACACTAGTCCACGTTGCTTTCTACCACACTTTCACTATTCATTTCCTCTCCAATGGGGTTAGCTATTAATTCTTTTGGTTGAAGATATATTAGAAAAATCTAATTGTCCTACAATAGGTTATCAACAGTTCAAAATATACTCCAGCAAGTACAGTGTGTGAAACATCAGGCTATGCACTTCATAGTGTCTTCTTAATGATCATGTGTATGCATTTGTATAATTGTGCACTAGAAACAAGAGCCCAGATCATGCAAACCTCTCCTTGCTTTCATTCTACATATGGAGCAGGAGTGAGATCACTCCCTGGTCCCAATGTCTGTATATCTCCTGCCCCCAAACCAACATCTTTCCATTTCCTGCCCCCAAACCAACATCTTTCCATTTCCATTCTGAAAAGGGAAACCTAGACAGGAATAGGTGTCTGCACATAGGTGCTCCTTTTCAGATCTTTAGATGACCATGCAAACGTTCTAGGGAAGGGTAGTGATGTCAGGGAAGGAACCTCTTGTCTTGAATGAACCTATTCTCCTCTTCATATGAAAAGTGGCTTTGTGGAGCATTTGTATGTACAGGGCTTAGGCACATCCTTTCCCCACTGAAAACAATTAACATCTCAAGATCCCAGGAGGGAGCTGAGCCCTCAAGAGCTGAGCCCTGGCAACTCACACTAAGACTGCAGTCCTATACACATTAAGTATGAGTAAGTCCCACTGAAGTCAATGGGGCTTACTTCTGTGTAGACATGTATAGGATTGTGCGGTAAGGGTTAAGCAACAAGTTTTAGGAGGTACATGCTAAGTTCTGTTTTACAGTAAATAGCGGCTGAATCATGGGGCTCATGGATCAGGACAAGAGCGCGGGGGGGGGGAGGTGTTAACCCTATGCTCCATGTTCCCAAACTGGATTGTCCCCACCCCTCTGCAGCTGCTGTTTGTCAATGAAAAAAAGCTTCCATTGGCAAACAGAGACTGACCCCAGAAAATAGGGAATGTCTCAAGTAAATAAGGAGATGGAGCATATGTAAGATGTCTGGAAAAAAATATCATTTTCTGCTCAGGCATAACAGTACAAAGGGAGCATCAGTATAGCTCCATGTTTCTTGTGGCACAATTTGCCCTAACTTTGTGCCTGCTGAGCAGGGCTGGGGATATTGGCTCTGCCGATATCCCAAAGGCCTCTCCCAGCCTGGGCTGCCTTTATCCCGCCACCCCGGATGTACAGCGACTCGAGAGCCAACGTACATCTGAGGCCCATTGGGTTCAGGCAGCCCTACACCAGGAGAAGGGGACAAACATCCCCTTCTCCTGAGGAGTCCCTGATACTGCGGAAGGAATCACGATACTGCGGCTGGCCCCATAGGCTGGCCATGTATCCTTACGCAAGTTTGGGCTGCCTCTTGGGGTCAAAAGCCCTTTTGCCATCCAATGTTGCTGCATCAGAGTTTGAGGCTACCACGAATTCTCTTGTTGAATCTGTAAACAAATCAAAGGTTGAAGTGATTTGCAGAGCTGTTACCTCAGGACGACTAAGGGCGCAACAGTGGCGTCGCTCCGGTAGGGGCGGGGCCGTAAGTATTGCTCCGTCGTAGTCCCTTTACCGAGCGAGCAGGAGGCGGCCCCGCCGCCTCACTGTCGGAGCCTTTCCCCTGCGGAGAAAGCAGCAGGCAGGATCTCTTGCCTGCTGCTTTCTCCGCAGGGGAAAGGCTCCGACAGTGAGGGGGCGGGGCCGCCTCCTGCTCGCTCGGTAAAGGGACTACGACGGAGCGATATTTATGGCCCCGCCCCTACCGGAGCGACGCCACTGGGGCGCAATCCGATCCTACTTAGGCCGCCGTTGTAATCAGCGGCCCAGCAAAAACGGGAGGCCCCAAAATGGAAAGGGGATTCAAATCCCCTCCAAAAGGGGAATTCAAAGGGGATTTGAATTCCCTTTCCGTTCTGGGGCCTCCCGTTTTCGCTGGGCCGCTGGTTACAACGGCGGCCTAAGTAGAATCGGATTGCGCCCTAATTGTTCCTAGTCCCAATTATCTGACATTTACACATGAGAGATATTTTACAGCCATTTCATCTGTAATTTTGATTCTACCCTTTGTTCAAGCCATACAAAAATAAGGAGTTTAGGAACCAAATAAATCAAAGGCTTTCATAAAACGTTCCTAAATGCTGATATTTTTGAATTACATAATTTGATACATTTTATTCACTAATGCTGTTCTCGTGGCAAAAACATGCTGTTTTATTGATTTCCAACCAAACTTTTTTTTCATAACTAAAAATACTGGGGCAAGGGGGGGGGAATGTTTCATACAACACACCGGTACTAAGAAATTGTGGCAAAGGTAGGAACAGTTCACTGAAATATTTGAAACATGTTTATCAAAACAAGGCTGCCTTCACCCAGAGGAAAAACTTCACCTGACTATCATATTGCTTGTTTTAAAGGTGCAAAAAGATGTACAATAAACAAATAAACATGCTTCCTTACATAAGTGTAATTGTGGAGTATTTTATATAAAAATATATATTCTACCTTTCTTTCTTAACAGGCAACACCCAACTAGCAAATATCATTAAAGCATGCAATATAAGCAATTAAAATGATCTAAAATGCTTGAGAAACATAATATGGGCCAGTGACGGGCCATGGAAGATATGGTGGTGGGGGTCAGACAAGCCGTTCCAGGAGAAGGAGGGTCCATCATAGACAGATTGTCTCTCCTTCTGGTCTCTCCCCCAACTCTTGGATGACTGGTACTCTTGGCAATGACTCCCTGAATCTGAAGCTGCTGCTTTTAAATGCCAGGTCCGTTAATAATAAAACCAACCTCATCCGGGACTTGGTCCTGGATGAGAACGCCGACCTGGTATGTATCACAGAAACCTGGTTGGATGAGGCGGGAGGGGTAGGCCTTTCCCAGCTTTGTCCCCCAGGTTTCCAGGTGGTGCAGCAGCCACGACTACAGGGACGGGGAGGAGGAGTTGCAATGGTCTATCGTGAATCCATCTCCCTTCGGCTGGTGTGCCAGGTGCCCCGTTCAGCAGTTCACTGGGTTTGAATGTCTCCATGTTGTGTTGAGAGGGCCGGACAGGACGGGGATTCTGTTGGTGTACCGCCCGCCTTGCTGCCCAACAGTCTCCCTGCCTGAGCTGACAGGGGTGATCTCGGCATTGGAGCCTATTAGTGCTGGGGGACTTCAATGTTCATGCAGAGGCGCCCAAGGTTGGTGCGGCTCAGGACTTCATGGCCGCCATGACAACCATGGGCCTGTCCCAGAAGATCTTGGCCCCGACACATGAGGCGGGACATGTACTGGACCTGGTGTTTACAGCTGAGCAAGGGGGCGGTGATCTGGAAGTGGAGGAGATTGACATCACTCCGTTGTCATGGACAGATCATTTTCTGGTAATGTTTAGGCTTGTTGTAGCTTCCTTCCTCTGCAAAGGCGGGGGACCGCATTCTATGGTCCGCCCCCGGAGGCTAATGGATCCAGAAGGTTTCCTGAGGGCTCTGGGGGGCTTCCCCACTGCCAAGACTGGTGACTCGTCTGAGGCCCTGGTTGACCTCTGGAATGGGGAAATGGCCAGGGCAGTGGATGAGATCGCTCCTGAGCGACCTTTGCCACGCCGCAGACTCAGAGCGGCTCCTTGGTTTACTGAGGAGCTGCAAATGATGAAGCGACGGGGTAGATGTCTTGAGCGATGGTGGCGGAAAACTCGTGCCGAATCCGACCGGACACGGAGTAGGCCCCACTATAGAACTTACTCCGTGGCGGTGATAGCAGTGAAGAGAAATTTCTTCTCTGCTACCATTGTGTCTGCAAGCAATCGTCCAGCGGAGCTATACCGTGTGGTGCGAGGCCTACTCCACCAGGCCGCCCCAATAGATCAGGAGAAACACACGGTGGCCCGCTGCGACATGTTTGCTAAACATTTTGCAGATAAAATCGATCGGATTCGCCATGACTTGGATGCCTCATTGACAATATCTGAGGATGTCCCCTTGGCATCTGCTTGTCCAGTGTTGTGGGACTCTTTTCAGCTTGTACAGCCTGAGGATGTGGACAGGCTCCTTTGGAGTGTGAGGCCGGCTGCCTGCATGCTTGACACTTGCCCGGCTTGGCTAATTAGATCTGCCCGGGAGGGACTGGCCGAGTGGACGGGGAGGGTGGTCAACTCTTCGTTGGCGGAGGGGGTGCTGCCGCTCGCTTTGAGGCGGGCGGTGGTTCGACCCCTTCTAAAGAAGCCCTCCCTTGACTCCACAGTAATGGACAACTACCGGCCAGTTTCAAACCTCCCGTTTTTGGGCAAGGTAACTGAGCGGGTGGTGGCGTCTCAACTCCAGAGGGTCCTGGATGAAGCTGATTATCTAGACCCCTTTCAATCTGGTTTCAGGCCGGGCTTTGGGATGGAAACGGCCATGGTCGCCTTGGTGGATGATCTACGCCGAGGACTGGACAGGGGGAGTGTGTCACTGTTGGTTCTGCTGGACCTCTCAGCGGCTTTCGACTCCATCGACCATGGTGTCCTTCTGGGCCGATTGGCCGAGCTGGGGGTCGGGGGCACCGTTCTGCGGTGGTTCCGCTCCTACTTGGCAGATAGGTCCCAGATGGTGGTGCTGGGGGACGCCTGTTCGGCACCCTGGCCCTTGAGGTGTGGGGTGCCACAGGGTTCCATCTTGTCCCCCATGCTATTTAACATCCACATGAAACCGCTGGGAGAAGTCATCCGGGGATTTGGAGTGGGGTGCTATCAATATGCTGATGACACCCAGCTCTATCTCTCCTTTCCACCTGATTCCAGGGTGGCTGTTGAGGTTCTGGAGCGCTGCCTGGAGGCAGTGGGGACCTGGATGAGGGCTAATAAGCTGAAACTAAACCCGGACAAGACAGAGGTTCTCCTGGTCCGGAAATCCACGATGCAGGTGCTAGAGTATCGTCCTGCTCTGAAGGGGGTTGCACTCCCTCTAAAGGAGCAGGTCCGCAGCTTGGGGGTCCGCCTGGATCCGCAGCTGCTCCTGTGGCCAGGGTGGCGGCTGTGGCCAGGGGGGCCTTTGCCCAGCTTCGGCTGGTGTGCCAGCTGCGACCGTACTTGGATCGTGCAGACCTGACCACGGTGATCCATGCCACGGTGACATCACGATTAGATTATTGTAACGCGCTCTACGTGAGGCTGCCCTTGAAGATGGTTCGGAAACTGCAATTAGTGCAGAATGCGGCGGCCCGTGTGGTTACTGGGGGTAGGCGGTTCGACTCTGTCGGGCCGCTTCTTCAGCGGCTGCACTGGCTGCCAATTCGTTTCCGGGCCCAATTCAAGGTGCTGGTTTTGACCTTTAAAGCCCTATACGGCCTGGGGCCAGGATATCTGAGAGACCGCCTACTTCCATATATTCCGGCTCGTCTCCTTAGGTCATCAGAGAAGGCCCTTTTGAGGGTACCGTCACCCAGGGAGGTGCGAGGGGCGGCGGCCAGAAATAGGGCCTTCTCAGTAGTGGCACCAACCCTATGGAATTCCCTCCCTCTTGATTTACGTACTGCTCCCTCCCTGGAGACCTTCCGGCGAGGCCTGAAAACTTTCCTGTTTAAGGAGGCCTTCTGAGTCCTTGCCTTTTTTAACATCCTGCACAGGTGGAGTGCTGCTGCTTTTTTATGCTTTTTTATGCTTCTGTTTTAATTGTAATTTGATGTGTTTTTATTAATTTTAGATGATGTTTTTACTAGCTTTTGTGGATTGTTTTTATTGTTTTAAATGTGATTATTTGTTGTATTTGTATCCCATGTTGTAAGCCGCCTTGGGTCCCTTCGGGGAGAAAGGCGGGGTAAAAATATTGTAAATAAATAAATAAATAAATAAATAAATAAAACAGGGGTTCTCAAACCCACCACGCCAGGCGGGAGCTGGTGCTGCCCCTTTAAGGGGTGCTGTGCTCCTCGATAGCAGCGGCAGTAATCCCGGATCCTGCTGCCCACTTCCAACTGTCTGCAGTCGCGTCACAGGGACGCGCGTCACCTTTAAGGACGCGGCTCCGCCCCTGCGCGTGACGTCACGCGCAGGCGCAGAGCACCCCCCGCGCCGTTTTCGGCTCATTTCGGAGCCAAACGGACGCGAGGGCGGGCGGGCGGGCCCAGCTCCAGCAACAAACTGTAAGTACCGGGGGGACACACGTCACCCCTGTGCGCGCGTCACCCCCAGGCGGCCCGCCCCGCGTGCTTCTCCTTGTCGACGCCCCTGACTGTCTGTCCACCTCTGCTCCTTCTCCTTGTCTGGCTTCTTAGATAAAAAAAAGAAAGAGGAACAGAGTGAAAGAGGAAGTGTGGAGAAATTTGGTCTCTTCTACACTTCCTCTTCTGCTCCATTCCCCTCTTCCTTTTTGAATACAGGTACCACACAAAAGTGGGACAACATTTGGCACATTGCCTCAGATTAGGCTGACCATATCCAAAAAGGGTGCCTATGCCTTTAACCACTGTAAGAAGAGGGAATTTGGGCAGGTGTCGCTTGTTGCACCCGTCCATGATGAGCTGCACCTGCTCAAATTCTAATGGTTAAAGGTATAGGCATCCTGTCCCTTTTTGGATATGGTCAGCCTACCTCAGATGCCAGATATCTTGGTCCCAGCCCTGAAGTGAAGGAAACAAAAACTGTCAAACTGAAACACAGGAAAGCAGGCAAAGGGAATCAAATCAAAGTGAAACAAACATGTTCTCAACACGCTGTAGCAGGGGCAAAGTGGAAGTTAAATTCACTGCTCAGGCAGGGAGTCCCACAGCAGAAAAAGCCCTCTTGAATATCACCGCCAGCCAGCCAGGTCTCCACTGGCAACGGGACATGCAAGAAGGTGGTAGTCTCTGCTGATGATCTCAGTAGGCAGGCGGCTTCATAGGAGGAGAAACAGTCCTGTAGGTATCGAGGGCATAAACCTCATTCAGAGTCTTGGAGAAAGCGATCTTTGAGAAAAGTCTTTGAGAAAGCTATCTCTAAGGATCGGTTTATACATGCATATGTACTACTATGCATTAAGCAGAATACAGCATGGTTTTCGTAGGGGTTGTACTTAGTAGAGTACAGGGGAGATATATGGTGATTTGGGGGCACACTTCATTAGCCAAAGACACTAAAACCAGCTTAAGCCTGCAATCCTAAATACATTTACTGGGGACCCCGTTGAATATAGTGAAACTAACTTCCAAGTAAACATGCATAGGATTATGCAACACAGTATTCAACCTTGTATTTTGGTGAGTCTTCAAGAGATGAGAATTCAGTTGTTGTGGATCAGTCTTTGATACAGTACAGGTGATGCATGGATGGTATAAGCTTGTCAGTCCTTGAGAAAGCTGTCTCTAAGGATCAGTTTATACATGCTGCATACCTACGCACCCCATGATTATCTAGTAGCATTCGGTGGCCAACTGAATATCTCAATAGACTCCCTTGAAAAGGAGGTCCCTGAGGTGATGTGAAGTCACATGAAAGATCTATATCTTGTGTCTGGCCTGTAATGATTCATTTACTCAAACAATTCAAGACTTGATCCTGCAGTCATCAAGTGAATAATATGAACATGCAAACTAGGTCTTAGATGTTTGTTTGTTTTAAAAAAATCTGTTTAGGGCAGGTTTCACAAATCACAGCTAAAGAAATGAATATCTACAAACATTTGAAATTTGCAGAATGTTCCAATTTTGTCATGTAAAATATTGAATTTTTTATATATAATTTGTATTTTGAACTTGATTTTTTAAAATATAATTTAAAATTAGAAGCCTTTAGATTTGCAAGCACCGATTGATTATTTTGATTTTGGCAGGTTTCAAATATGAAATCTCATACACTGTGAACCGTCAAATAATAATTAGAATTCAAAGTTATTTATCAAATGTTATAATAAAAATAAAAATAAGATAAACATATTTTTGCTTGTCAGCTATCAAATACTAACTAATATTAAATACCACTGCAATGCACGCCAACCAACAAATGCTGTCAAATATAGTACATACCAGTGGCTTTCAAACTATCTCCTGGAGAAGTTTGTTTGTTTGTTTGTTTTTTGAAGTGTACCAGGGGTTCCTTAATGAGAAGAAAAGATGAAAGACAGCTTGTGTATTAAAGACATTTTATGAACAATCAAAATTTTTGGAATATTGGCTATTCAGAGTTGACTTTAGAAGAAATTCAAACATGTCATGAAATGAAAATACACATGTGACAACTGAAAACTGTCTAGTTTCTTTAGTGACACCATGATGAGAAAATGACAACATGCTATTTAAGCTAGTTCCAGAAATGGATTTTATTGTCTTATACTAACACATCCTCATACATACATATGTGCATAAAATAAAATGAGTGGAGATTGGTACAAATAGTGCTTTACGTATCACACCCAAAGTACTTGTAATCTAAGGAAATTATCAGAATAATGCAGCCTACACTCAGAGGAAGTACTTATCATATCAGTTACTGCAGAGTTGCAAATAAGGATCTGATAAATAAATAAATGTGTTTCTTTATGTACTGGTAACTGTGGAGTAAATACAGAGGAAATCATCAGAAATGAACAAATTGTTATCTTTCACAGGGCTCCATTTCATCCCTAGAGTTTTGTACCAAATGCATCCTTTCAAATGCGTTCAGAGTACAGATGGGACCTTCTTTCTCTCCAGAGAAAGATAATGAGATTGCAGGGTTCAAGGACAATTTATATTTCAGTTTCAAATGTCGTTTCCTGAATACGTATGATGTTTACTTGTATGGGCAAATATGGTGCTCTTTCACCCCACTGCTTACAAGTGTAAAGAAAGACATGCTAGAACATTCTGAAAGTCTCTACTTCTATGAAATATTCATGGAACACTTCTATGTACCTCTCTTTTATGTAAAAGTTTCTTTCTCCTTGGAACTAGGAAACAGACATTTGATTAATTAATTTGGTCACAAAACCACCATTGAGGTATTCTACTGATGTTCCACATGAACAAAACTATCATCCAAAATTATTAACCTATGGCAGTGGTTCCCAACCTTTTTAGCACCAGGACCCACTTTTTAAAACAGCACTCTATCAGGACCCACCTAGCTTTACCTTTACGAGACTAAAAAAATAAAATAAAATCACTTTAACAGCCGCTCATGTCTCTGTTGTTATCCTTTTTACTATGGTGGGGGACCACCTTCTGAAGCATTTGTTGAGCTCCACGTTCATTGGAGTAGGACCATTCTGGTGGCCTTGCATTCCCCTTTTGCCTGGTCTTCGCTAAGAGCCAAGGCACATTCGTCTACACACGAGTAAATGTGCACATGCTGCTCCGTTTCAGTTTCCATAGGGCTCAATACATTTTCTTTGTCATGCGACCCACCAAAAAACATTCTGCGGAGGGGGGCAGTCACGGAGGCCTCCTCAAGATAAGGGAATATTTGTTCCCTTAACTTGGGGCTGCCTCAGCGCTGGAACGTTGGATAGGACTGGGCCGTTAGAATCATTTAAGGCAGTATTTCCCAATCTTTTTTGACCTGTGGCTCCCTTGACCATTGGCAACCATTGGCAGTGGCTCCCCATCAGAGGCGGATCTAGGACGGAACCAGCGGAGCACCCGCTCCGGGCGCCATCGCCCGAAGGGCGCCCCGCCCGGCGCCCCGCCCATGAGTCCGACTCGGACTCGAGTCCGAGTCGGACTCAGAGACTCGCGTCTCCGAGTCGGACTCGGAGACTCGTGTCTCCAAGTTGGACTCGAGTCTCCAAAACGAACTCGGAGACTCGAGTCCGACCGGCCCCAGAGAGCCGGCTGGGGACGTCTTTGGCAGTGGCTCCCCATCAGATGCGGATCTAGGGCGGAGCCAGCGGAGCACCCGCTCCGGGCACCATCGCCCGAAGGGCGCCCCGCCCGGCGCCCCACCTGCGAGTCCGAGTCGGACTCGAGTCCGACTCAAGTCCAACCGGCCCCAGAGAGCCGGCTGGGGACGTCTTCCCCGGCCGGCTGCCCGGGGCCTTCTGGAAGGCCCGCGCGCGAGAACGGTATTTATACCGTTCTTTTTGCGCATGCTCAGACTGTTACTGAGGGAAAAAGGCTGCCCTTTTTCCCTCAGTAACAGTCTGAGCATGCGCGCGCGCGCGGGCCTTCTAGAAGGCCCCGGGCAGCCGGCCGGGGAAGACGTCCCCAGCCGGCTCTCCCGATTGAGGGAGGGGGTTGCTGCCTCCCGGAGCGCGCCGCCTCCTCCTCCCGGAGCGCGACGCCCCCCCCTACGGAGCGCGCCGCGGCAGATATTTTAATAACAGGGGCGCCACCCGCCCGTTGCTCCGGGCGCCAACGGGGGTAGTGACGCTTCTGCTCCCCATTACATTATGTTGATGCCTGCCAATTGGCATTGCACTGTTTTCCGAGAGGATTCCGTGGCACTCTGCGGCTCCCCTGACTGGTTTCCGAGGCTCCCCTGGGAACGCGCCTCCCACTTTGGGACCCACTGCATTAAGGGATTCAAGACATCTTGCTTTCATGCAACATGATACACACATGTATCATGTTCAGGTTCTTGATATGAGATAGTTTCATATAATCAGGTTCTTGATATGAACTAGATCAGTGGTTCTCAAACTTTCCCACCCCATGACTCACTTACCACGTGGAGCTCGGCAACCTGGAATTTTGGTGGTGACGTGATGACATCAAGTCACTATGTCATCACGTTACCAAAACTTCCGTGGTCTGTCGTTGTGCATATCCAGCAACTCACCACATGCAGCGGTGGCCAGGCCATGCTTGTTGGCACTATTGTGTTTGTGACAACCATAAAGCTGTTTACTTGTTCTGGTGGTGTAAACAGTCCATAGGATTGGGCCATAAGGCTTCAGTCCTAGACACTTTTACCTGAGTAATTCCCACTGAACGCAATAGGGCTTACTTCTGAGTAAATATGCCCAGGATTCCACTGTCATTCTTTCAGTTGAATACAAGTATCCAATTCCCTTTACCTCCTCTGAAACACTCCAAGCCCATAAAATATATTTATTCATAGATCCTGTGCATGCATGTTAAAGCCAATATTGTTCTCCCAAGAAGTTTTGTTAGTACTGTATCTCAGTTTTCCTTTTTGTTTTGTCTCCAGCACACTCTTTTGGGAAAAGCAGGGAGGGCTCCAGCATTAGGATACCCCAGGCCCACTTGGCTTACAGTATACAAGAAATGAATAGAAGCTGCTTCCATTTATTCCTATTGTTTTAGCACAAAACATTGCAGAATGCACTCAAATATCCTTGTAAGAAATAATGCATCAAGATTTGGATTCAGATGTATAGCTAACTGTCTCTGCAGAAACCTAAGAGAACCTAATGGAGGAAAGTCTTCCAAAAGCCGACGCCACTTCACTTGATGACAACAGCAACAAAAAGGGGGTTATCAGGGTGAAAATCTTCTTTAACAACAACCAAATATTTATTCAATCTCCAATTACATGTCTCGGGACTCAATATATGCATAAGAATAGCGTAGGAAAAGCACTATTCTGTATGTTACTTATTTCAGGTTCTATTGAAACTGTAATAGCTTCCTTCCATTACACATTTTTCCCCATGTATTTCCCTCAAAATGTCATTTTGCTGCTGCTCCAGAAGTGCACTTAATATTTTCATTAAAATCAATAAAGCCAAGAAATGACAAGGGTGCAGGTGGATACAGGCAATTAAATTCCTCCTATATGTATTGTTAACTAGCGGTTGGGAAGAGAGAGAGAGAGAGAGAGAGAGAGAGAAGCCCCATTCAACACCTGTCCCTTTCCTTTTGAATGGCAGCTAACAGAAATCCACTTAGCCAGCTTTTGTCTGCTTATGTCCCTGACAGATAATGTGCAGAAGTAGGCAGTTATAGGGCCAGTAATTCAGAATTAATTTTCCCTTCAGAAGAGTGATGTGGACAACTGAGTGCAGTAATGGTACCTGATCAGAATTCAGGGGATAAACAAGGCAATTTGAGATAATGACATAGAAATAAAGGCTCTTTAAAAGGTCTATTCGTTGCATGACTCTGGATGGCGTTATCACTGGTACTTTTCATCTGCCTCAAATGAAAGTCAAAAGAGTTAATCATTAAAGCATTAGCCTGATGTACGTTTGTATGTCTGTGTGTGTGCGTGCGTGCATGTGTTTGGGAGTCGAAAGGAGGTTCTGCAGCTCATCCCTCTTCCTCCAATATTAAAAAAACACTCATAAAGGCCTGTGAATGACAGCTATTAAGCCACCTACTGATTGTTTATCAAGGCTCTGCATTGGAAACCCTCCCTCCATCAAGGAAACAATGATATTTTATGGAATGAACAGGGAACATTTTTACTTGTTATCCAAGGCTATCTGCAGCTGATTTCTGGCCAGACACAGCTACACAAGCAGTCTTCTGTTTGTGTGAAAGTGATGCATCACTGCTTTAGCCTGTTAACTCTTGGGAAGTTACATTTACAGGTTGAGTATCCCTTCTCCAGACTGCTTGGGACAGGAAGTTGTCTGGATTTCAAATTTGTCTGTATTTTGGAATATTTGCATAACTATAATGAGATATCTTGAGAATGGGACCCAAGTCTAAACACAAAATTCATTTATGTCTCATATACACATACACATAGCCTGAAGGTAATATTATACACTATTTTTAATAATTTTGTGTCCCAGCATGCCTTGCGCTATGCCAGCCAGGTGTTGGAAAAAGTTGGGGGGGGGGTTAAGTCACAGCCCCAAAAATGTCTGGATTTCAGAATAGTCTGGATTTCAGATGTCCGGAAAAGGGGTAATCAACATGTATATAGGTTCATGCGTAATTTGGCATTTCTACATATTATTTCTACATAATTTGGCATTTCTACAAATGCTCAAATGGTTGTCTGTACACTGTGTTGCATGGCATGTGTATTTACAGTCCAAATAAACTAGAATGTGACCCATCCTAAGCCAAGGATTGGTCTGTAAGTTACAACTCGCAAAAGGAGCCAACAACCTCCACATGGCAATTACAGCACCTGACGGCCATGGATTGCCCACATCATATGGGGTGTTTCCATACCACCACCAAACACTTATGGGAGTTGCTGGAAAGGGTGTAGAAATGCTGTCCTCTCTGCTGTGATTGGACTGATAACTTGAGCTTTGTACATGCTACAACTGACATGTCGTGACGAGTCACCATTCAGAGACAACATTCAGAGTCAGCATTCATAGACCTCCAGAAGGCATATAATATAGACAGGGCCTGAAATGCCTATAATTCACAGATTATACAGTAAGTCCTCACTTAAAGTCATTTTTTTATAAGCAGGGATGTATCTAAGTAACTAGGTCGCGAGTGCGAGTGCGAGTACGGCTTCTATCGCCCCTCCCCCCGCCTCCCTTAAGGGCAAAAAGGAACATCCCGATCGGCGATCTGGTAAGCCTGTCTATAGGGGTAGAAACCTAGAAAATCTGTCCTTATGAGGGGAGCTGATGAGATCTTACCGAATGGGCAGGAAGCCTCAGGCCAGAAGTGAATTGTGAAGCACGACAGTTTGGAGTCTGTTAATAAGGCAATGATACAACCGTTGTGCAGTTGGCATCGTTATTAATGAGATCAACTTCTGTTCTTCATTACATGCTCATCCTCTTTTGGGTTAGTAGTTTTTAATAAGTTGGATTCATTTGGGGAAATAAAAGACATGAGATATGAAGCATTGAAGATGATTAAATTTTGGGTCAGAGCATAAGGAATGTGTCAGAGTTCAGAAAAGAGCTGCTTCCATTTTTTTTCCGCTGGCATAAATTACAGCAGAATCTGGCCCCACAGTATGTGTGAAGATCATGTGATGTGGTTGCTGTGGTAACAGCTTATTCTTGTTGAAATCTAGGGTAACTACGGCTGCTAAATCCTGCATCTTCTGACAGCAATTTATTTAACCTTGCTCCTTTCATGTTCTCATATTGACTCGTTGAACTTAAAAAAGCAGAAATGCTTATTCTGTAAAATAGACTTAATTTATTAAGCGGGAGCTCGATGTAGTATTTGCTGTTCCTAATTTAATAGATGTGAGCACTTAAAACTACTTTATAGTTACATTAATTTAATGCCTGTATATGGGAACATGTACAATTATCCACTTTCCCTTGCCCAGGGCCACCCTAAACTCTTCCCAGCGCCTCCCAGCATCAAAATGTTTAGCCACTACTATGTTTTCAGAATGTCCTCGTGAGGAACTTTGTGAATTACAAGGTTATAGACTCAGCCAGGGGCTGTTCTCCGTAAAAATAGTTAAATGGAAGTAATTGATGAGTACCAGGGTGAAATCTGACATCAGACCTTAATTATACCATGAAAGGAAGAGAATAATGGAAAATAAAAGCAATTCAATGGAATGTTTGATCAAGCAATAATCCCAGCCAAAATTTATTTTTGTAACCTGAGTGCTGACTATAACAAGAGAGTGATATTTCTAATCTGATTAATGTTCCACATTCGAGTCAGTATATTGTATTTGGATAAGCACGATGCACCCAAAGCCTTTTATCATTGACACACATGACTAGGGGTGATTTAAAATGTAAAGCAGCTCTTCTCAATAAACTTTCCCCGAAATCAGCCATTGTTAATATGCCTCCAATTTTCAGGCAATCTCTTCTCAGCAGTACTTATGCTGAAAGAATCTAGAGGTTTTGTTTGAAAGTGAAGAAAAACTACAGTATAAAGGAGGACCATTCACATGAAATCCCTGGTGCAGCATAGTGGTTAAGAAACTGAGCTGTGAATCTGAACTTCCCTGGTTCAAACCTCACCTTTGCCATGAATCTGCTAAGGTGGCCTTAGGTAAGCTATTCCCTCTGTGCCTTAGCTCCCCCAGTTGCAATAGGGGAACATAAAAACATAAGAAGAGTCCTGCTGGATCAGGCCAAAGTCCCATCTAGTCCAGTTTCCTGTATCACACAGTGGCCCCACCAGATGCCTCAGGGAGTACACAGCCAACGAGATAACCTGTTTCCTGTTGTCACTTGCACCTGGCACAGAGAAAACCTACTTCTAAAGCCAGGAGGTCAGATAATAGTCAGACTTCGCTATTCGCGGAGGATCCGTTTCAGAACCACCCCCATGGATAGTGAGGATCTGCGGATACCCGGGTACACTAAAATAACTGTAAAAAGAAAAAAAGTTTAAAAATGCAGGGTTTTAACCTTTTAGCAGGAAACCGCGCCATTTCCAAGCCTCCACGGGGCTTCAGCAAGCTTCACGACCCACTTCTGGGTCGCACAAAGACTCTTCGCCCCCTCCCAGCCTTGTGCCAGGATGCATCAAAACTGCGGGACCCGAATCCATGGCTGAAAAGGGTCCAATGTAATATGTAATCCCCTTGCAAGGACTGCATCAAGATAATTAAAAACTGCATCAAGATAAATAAATAAAAATTGGGGGGAATGATTAATTAATTAGGGGGTGCCCCAGTTTGGAACCAGGAAAATATGGTAACCCTAATCGGGAGGATTTTCTGAGGCCTCCAGAGGCCATCCCTGGGCTGGAGCAACACGAAAAGTGGCTGGCTAAGGTGGATTGCGATGCCGGGAGTAGCTGACCAAGGTAGGTCACGACAGCAGGGACTTTGGGAATCGCTGAACTAATCTATATAGTGAAGAAGTTAACCTCCAACATTCACCGAACACCTGAAGAGGGGAGCAGGAGTGCACTGGTTAGCCACACTCCTGGGCCAACATGACTACTGGCCTTGCTCTCTGGGCATCCATGAACTCAGCATGGCTACCGTTCCAAATCGCTCAAAAGAACCCTCTTCATGTTCAGTACTGCCCTTTGCAGACAGGCACTGAGTTTATGATTTTCCAGAGAGCATGGCCATTAAGCTCTTAAGTGCAGAGTCATGACTAGCCAGTTCACACCTGCTCTCACCTCAGCACATGTTCAGCACAGGAGGGTATCTTCTGCATCCGACTTGAGAAGCTACACATCCTACATGCTAGAGACAGTTAAAAGAAGTAGGTTCAAGGGAATTACAAAATATTCTTTTGGAAAAGTACTGTAGTAGGAGACTATTTGACTGCCTTCCTGCAGGATTGAAATATATAGCAAGAAGGAGTGTGCTGTCTTAAGCTACCAGAGAGGGCGATAGAGTTTAATCCACACTGCTGTAGGCAAGTTTTAAAATGTTGAGTAAAACCAAGATGATACAGTCCTCTGTGTAAGAGTCCAGGATCCAAAAAAGATGAAGTTCAGGTATGGTTAAATTGGTACAAATCAAAGACAAAACTGAATGATGTTGGTGATATTCATGAAGAAAAAAAAAGTAATAAAAGCAAACACAACAGGTGATATAAGTAAAATTAGGAGTAAAAAAAAAAAAAATCTCCAGCATGTACAATTCATCTACAGACATATGATCGACTTGGTCCCCTAAAGACTCTTGAATGGCATTCTTACACAGAGCTGTGTCAGACTTTCATCCATCTGGACCAAGCAGAATTTAGCTACCCTTCTCCACTGTAGGCGACAACATGGTATGAAATACTGTACAGTTAATTAAGCTGATATTCATCATTTCACGGCATCACCACCACCATTCCATACTTTTGCCCTTCTGCATCTTTTCTCACTTTTCCTACAGGATTAAAAGTATGCACTATCTAAATCCTCTCTGCCTTAACCAACCTAGTTTCCTTTTAACTTTTGCCCCCTTCAAAAGAATCCATTCTTCCTATAACATTTAAGAATCCTCTCTTTGCAGTGTTAGGAATTTGCTCCATCACTGATCTAAGCATGGAAACAGCTTACTGCTAATCTGACTGCTGGAATTTACTCTTTGGTAGAAGACAGACTATAATACAGATAATGGATATAATCAGGATATAATTCTCAAGCAGCATGACAAATCATATTAAGCACAATGAACTGTTTGGATCGTCACTGATACTGCTGTGCCAATTATGGAAACAGTGAGACTGTTGGGCACAGTCCAATGAGAACTTCTCCTGCATGTGGTTTATTGAAACAAATTATATAAGAGCCATGTTCTTGGGAGACATTTATTCATTGCACAGGGGTTCTGCCTTTTAATATCTAATTTATCTCATAGGAAATACCAATAAAACAGCAGGTCCAGCTATCAGGGCAACCAGGGCTTTGAGGAACCCTGAGCAAGATGCTCTCTGGTAGGAACCATCCATGCTAGGCATGTCACCACTATCATCCAGAGGGAGAGGGTATCACCTGCCTGGATGAAAGGGGAAAGAAAAAGCTATCACTGAGAAGTCATCATGCTGGAATTGGCCTAGTTCCTCTGGGGCACCCAACTATACACCTCTCCAAAGAGAGAGAAGACCAGCAGCAGTAGCTGCAGCAGCACTATGATAGCTCAAGGTCAGAAGTGGGAACTTCAAGGGTGCTCAGGTAACAGCAAGGGCTCAACATTGCCAACCCCTGGTGGTGGTCTAGTCAATTGTCTGTGGGCTGACCCATGCAACATTGCCAACCCCTGGTGGTGGTCCAGTCAATTGTCTGTGGGTCCAGTCAATTGCAACATCTGCCTTATTGGGGTCTACTTTTTCATATAGGTTACAGTGTCTCTCCATGTGCGGCAAATGAGTCATCTGACTTATTTGCCATGAACAGAAGCTCTTTATTGCATACCGTCACTCCACCCATACTGAAGAAGCCAAGCTATGCTTTTGTGTTGTGCAGCTTTTCATGGCATATCTACACAGTCCATTGTGAGGGCTTTCATACTTTTCAGACATCTGAAGATCATGCATTGACATTTGTCAATTTGACAATTGTCTTAACAATTGCTGCTTCAGTATTTAGAGAACTGTTTTTGCAGGGTGTTTAACAGAGTGATCAGTATGGTCTCTTGGACTATCAGGATGTCTTCCTAATGGTCTTGCCACATTTTGTGGTATGTTTCCTTAAATACAGTCCACTTCTTCATTTTCCAATGCAAAATGTAGGAAATGTCTCCAACGGTAGTTGGGTTCCCAGTGGATCATACGTCAACCACTCAACTAACCACAATGGTTTGACAGCGCATGTAGAAGGGCTGTTTGAATAAACCAAAACCATGCCCACGTGATTAAATAAACTAATTTGGGAAGTGATGGGAGGGATCAGGACATGTGCCATGAGCACACATATCCTTAAGGCCCAATCCTGTGTAACTTTAGGCTTGTGGAGCAAGCGCTCTGCTGGCCTAAGGTGTCGCAAAAATGCCATAAGGCACTTTTGTGGCTCCTTTGGAGTAAGTAGCGCCGGCGTGGAAGCCGGCACCGCTCATTCTGCTGTCCTCAACAACCCACACCGCTGGACGCAGGTAGGTGCTGCTGCGGCAATCAGCGGGAGGGCGAGGGGAGGGAGGGCCGGGGTGGTGGGGGAGAGGAAAATTGACCAGCCCAGCCAGAGAGGGGCCGGGATTATTGGCACTGGGTTGCGCCAATATCCCAAACCCTTTCCTGGGCCACGTTGGCCTTACACGGCCTCCCCGGACATGCACCAGCTAAACTGCTGTGCATCTGAGGAGGCCCATTGGGGCCTCTGGCACTTACACCGGGGGAAGGGGACAAACGTCCCCTTCCCCCGAGGTAAGTCATGGCCACGCTGGTGCAGGCCACATTCTGGCGCACTCAACTCTTGCTGGTTGGGGTTGGGGTTCTAGGTGGGTCCCAGTGCGTGACAAAGTGAAGAGCATTGCTTTATGTAACCTGTTTATACTAGATTCCCATCATATGATGACTGAAAAAGAAACAGCTACAACTATATAAATACAAATATAACTAGGGGAAGAGTGAGAGTATAGTATGTGGCCAGATCTTATTTTATAGATAGAGACTGGGGAGATGCCAATAGTTCTAAAAAAAAAAACCCATTATAGACATGGTAACATCCCCATCAACAATTAAACACTGACACCTACATACCTACCTTCAGGGTAAGATCACTTTTACATAGGGAAAAATTATGTGTTCTCCCTCCAGCTATCAAATACAAAACTTCTTATGCTGCCTCATTAAACTAGCAAGACACTTCTTTGCTCTTCTTACCTTCTGCTGAGCTACAAATAAATACATTGCGTTTTCCAGGAAAATTCCTTTCTGGGTCTGCTTAATTCCATTAGACAGTGTGAAACCATGCATTCCAGCTGTATACAATGGTAAACAGAATAGGAAGTGCTTTTGAGCATGCTGCAGATGGGGTAAGAAAATCAATAGTATGTGAGAGAAAGCTTCCAGCGATATAGATTGTTTGAACTACTTACCATTATGTCAAATTCACTTTAGCATCAGCAAACAGACACACTGTAAGATGAATGTTGAGAGAAGCACTATTTCTGCTGTTTGCATTTAAAAGCTGAGAGTCACATAGATTTTTATAATCAAGTAAGTCTTTATTAGTCAATAACTGGGCTTTTATTTAACCCTTAAGGAGCTGATCCTGAGATAATTTTCCCCAATTTAATTCACTTAATTAGAAGCTCAATAGAACGTGCAGATACCCATTTCTCCCTTTATTAGGCCCTTAGTGTATTGGTCGTGACTTGTAAAAGCATTCTTTCTGGTGAGCATCTAGATAACTTCAACAAAAGCCATTTTTCACCATTCCAAATTTGGGCTTATCTTAAAACCCATGGAAACTATTCAGTGGAAACTGCTTCTGGCCAACCAGTCTACATAAGCTGGCTCACAAGAGAATTAATTTCCACTTGAGAACTTCAATTCAGCAAACCATTTAAGCTCATCCTTAAAGTATTTTATTGACTGATGGTGGATTTGAGCACATGCCTAATTAGCTTTGCTGAATCAGAACCAAAGAGCAGGAAAAGCAAATTCCCCAAGGCTAAAATCTATTCAGGGAGGGGAGGAATTCAGTCTTCTCAAGTTTTTCAGGATTGCTTCTGCTAACCTCATGTGTGATGGTTCCTTGAAGCATCAGCCTCAGTTCTAAAAGAGTTCATCAGTTGCTACCCATCTTTCAAACATCAGCCCTACTGCCCTGATGTCTGCTGTCATTCTCAGATGGCTCAAGGTTTCAGTTTCCCAAGGTTATTCCTGAAAATACTATAACCTCAGCTTTCAAAATACCTTTAGGGACAGCCAAAACATACTGTACATACAATCACCTGTTTAGATAAATGAATGTCATTTCTACAAGGCTAATATCAATTTGCTGCTTCATAGGAGGAAACAGGAGGGATTAAGTGGCACCATGCACTTGTTCCTGTACAACAAGATTACTAAAGCAGTCCAAGAGGGCTTAAGCATATGAAAAGGGCTGCTTTTCACACCAGAAGGCCAAACAACACCAAGGTCAACTAGCCAGAGAAATCCCTTTCCAGCACCAGTTATGGTTGTCAGACCATCTTCAGCCCTTTCCTCCTAAGAATGAAAATGTGCTGATCCAAAGATCCTGCTCAGTCATCCATCACCACCTGAGAACACTCATTGATCAAAAAAGATCCAACAGAATCAACTTCTAGATAAAGAGTCTCTAGAATAGATGGGGTCAACATTGCCTTAGCATGTTTCAAAGTCAAGAAGGGAGGGGGGAATAACCCTGTTACTCTTAGAAAGGAACATAGAAAGTAAATACACATGTAGAAAGTAAAGATGGGCCAGGCCATTCAGTTGGTGAGGGTCAGTTTCATTGCTAAGGAGCACAGACAGAGGGAAATATGAGGATGGCAACAGGAGCATATGCAGCAGTGGTGTACCTAGGGGGGCGCGGGGGGCGTGAACTGCGCCGGGTGACACCCTCGGGGTGTGTGTGTGACACGTGTCCAAAATTGTGCAGTCATATGCTTTTTGCATGTGGTTTAAGGTAGCAAGGAAAGTACCAAAAAAGGCCTGGAAAAAACAAGGAGAAATGTCTCAGTGAACTATTGCACCATGAATACAACCTCACAAGAAGCAAAGGAGTACACATTGCATGCAACTTCCAGCCCATCTCCTCACCACTGAAGAAGGGCAAGATATAGGGAAGAGTTCATGCGTCTTCTGGGACAGTTGGAACTAGAATCAGTGAGAGAAGTAGACCTTCCTCTCCTGCTTGTGGTCTTCCTGGAGGCAGCTGGTGGGCCACTGTGGAAAACAGGATTCTGAACTAGATGGGCCTTTGCAGGGCTCATCCAGCAGGGTTCATCTTATGTCACAAAAGACATGTGGCCGCTGCCAAAAACAGCCATGCGGTATCCCTTACTCTTCCTCTCCCTGTAATGTCTAATAAGTAGGAACATGTCATGTGACCTCATCACAATTTGAGCTCCCCCACCTTCTGCTCTACTTAATAGGCTGCTGCATGGAAGGGCAAAGAAACTTACAGCATGACGACGGCATCACATTGTGTACATTCGTTTCTGGATATTATGAGAGGCAGGGGGAGAAAGAATGTAAGGGTGCTGTTTTTTCTGGAAGCCAGTTTATGTAATGTATAGTTCCACCGGAAACCTTCTAAATCTCCTTAGGGAGGTCAGCTTCACCCTTTTAGAACTAGACGTCCAGAGCAGTTCCCTTCTTCGCATCCAACATTAGTACAGCTGCCAACACAGTCTTGGGTACGGGCCAATGGGCTGCTGAATTCACACTCAAACTGGAGTATTTTCAGTGATTTGCTCCCATGCCACTGCAAACAAGCGGGATTTCAAGTGTAAATATTGGGAGTTTAGAGACTCTGCACCCTGAGCCTGTGAAAAGCTACAGATGCCAGAAGAGTGCTGATGGCTCATTAACATTCACATCATCCCCACCCTAATTATCTCTCCCAGATGTTTCTGTGACTGTCCCTTTAAAGAATGCCTGTCTAAATTTTATTTACATTTGTTCGGCAATATTGATGCTCAATGAATAAATGCAGTACGCTGCTGTCAGTGCCGGAGACTAATTAAATCTATGTGTGAGCCTGATGCCCTGATTGAAAAATCTGCTGCAACTAAACTGGGTTTAAATAAACACTTTACTGTAGTGCTTTAATTACACTTTAGTTTGTAATGTAATTTTTGGCTGTTTAAACTATGATTTAGGCTGAGCTAATTACAAATGATTTTCTACTCTGTAATTAATAACAAAATTGTAATTAGACAGCTGCTCTGGATCAGGGTGACAGTTTGTGTTAGGTGACTCATGATCAATCTGGCAGATATACAAGCAGCCTTGTAGTGGAGGGGTGGGTGGAGAAGCAAAGCTCCTTCTCCTCTACTATAGGGGGAACAATGACGTCCCCCGACAAGGCATCCTACTTGGCAGCCACCAGCTACAGTCCACCCCTTAGCTCCTCTCTCTCTTAGCTCCTCTCTCCTGCTGGCCAAGTGCATTGTCCTGGACACATATGGAGTAGCCAACCACCAGCAGAGGGTGTAACACAATGGCAGTGGCATATTCAAATGCAGGAAGCAGCTACTGCTTCTCTGGCTTTTCCATGTCCTCTCAGCTCAGCTCCTTGCTTCAAGAAATCTTGAACTGGCCTAGCCAGTACCTATCGGTCATTTGTGGTCAGTTTGCAGCCTTTCCTGGGGGAATCATCATGGTAAACACACACACACACACACACACACACACACACACACACACACACACACACACACACCTGTAATGGTCCTGGTACATTAAACTGAAAACGTACCTTTTTTCCGGCACCGATAACTTGGATCTCGCTAGATTTCGCGATCCAAGATGCCGGCGCCCAGATAAGTTTCTACATTTTAAAAGTGGCGGCGGAGGCTTGCCAACCGGCCCGGAATCGTTCTGGGACCATTCCGGAACCCAAGCCCGAATTCCGGTACGGTCTCGGAAATTCCGGGACGGATGGTAAGCCTAATCATACTTCAAACATAAGACCAGTTTCTGTCATTTGCCACCTCCTTTGTTTTCACATTCTAACCATGATCATATTTCTCGTCATATTAGAAGTGATATAGATAACTATTTGAGGCGTTATTAGTAAAGTCACCACAGATTTTGGATAAGGTGATCTGTTATTGAAAATGCTGTAGGCCAGTGGTTCCCAAACTTTCTCTTTTCACAGCGAGCGTCCTGAGGCCAATTGCTATTTTTTCACAGCGCCCTCACTTTAACTATCCCGTGGCACTGTGGCGCCCCATTGAGTTTACTGTGGCACCCTGGGACACTGCAGTGCACAGTTTGGGAACCGTGGCTTTATGCATTTAAAGTAATGTGATGAGATCTGGCTAAACACAACTTATAATCAACTTTAAGAGAACCCATGATTTCAATGTGTTGATGAATAAAGGCAATTCTGAAATTTTTAATCTAGGCACTAATTGTAGATTTCAATTACACCGAATATCTTCTTCCTTTCCCTTTTTGTTGTAGAATCCCGAGGTGTGTTACAGACTTGCAAGTAGATTAAAATATACAAGGGCTCATATTCTCTCTCTCTCTCTCTCTCTCTCTCTCTCTCTCTCTCTCTCACACACACACACACACACACACACACACACACACACACACACACACACACACACACACAAGCTATTCGGTTTTCTTTGGGGAGTAGTTTACAGCATCTGGCAACATGAATACGTATGTAAATAGCATTCTCTGGGGTGAATTCACCTGAAAATAATCTTTAAATATTTTGTGAGCTCTGGGAAATTCAGAAAGCTGTTGATCTATGAGATGAGTTCAGCCACAGATTCTGCTTTTGTTTTGGTATTTTGCTTCTGCTTCTTGGTGGGTTTTTTTTATTAATAATGTGTGATATTAAATATACAAAACTTTATTTTAGCTTTATTTTCTCCACTTCATATTAATATGAAATGATATACTTGGAAACAAATCTTGCATTCTGCAAGCATAGATCCCTTCCTGGCTGCCACTGGAAATATGTCTTCTCACATTTTGAGCCTCTTCCCTGTCAAAAGTGTAAATTTAACATGAAAATTGAAAATGACAAAAAATTCCGCTCAACCCCAGGTCTGAACATGATGCAGGTGCTGCAGGAATGGAAAAATGGCCTGGAGAATGAATGGTTCTATATGTGAATAGAACAATATTGAAAAGACCCTTATCGGGTCTAGATCAGCCTGCCTATATAAACAGCCTTGAATAACCATCTGATGATGAAGGAAGGCGGTATATAAATACATAAATAAACACATAAATAAATAAATATTGTACAACAAATAGTGCCTAAGTATTAATTTTATATAATAATGCCCTATTATAAATAATATTTTAGTAATGTTTGATCCACGCAGCAGCAGTTTAGACAAACTGCCCCCATGCAATTAAGCAACACAGGCCCAATGTGCCAAGAAGTAGGCAAAGCATGGGCACTCGTGGGGTGATCATGCTGCAAACTGACAAAGAGTGACCAATGAAGTACTGTATTGCCTGAACTGGCTCTCTGTACCTTTAAATGAAAAAACCCACCCATACCTGCATCCAGGGCCTCTGAGAGGGGGGTTAAGGGGGTACAATTGTATCCAGGCCCAGGGTCAAAAAGGAGGCCCAGGAGCCAAATTCACATGAAGGGAAGGGGCCCCAAAGAAACTTTGTACCCCCTGGTAAAATTCCTCTGAGTGGCCCTGCCTACATCTGAGACTGACAGAGATGGAGAAGGGCTCTATCACAAGCCAGGCAGTCTCAGACCTGACCTGTCGCAGAACAAGGTGGTAAAAAATCCTGAGGTGGTGGAATTGACTGTAGAATTGCAAGCAACATATTGGAGCACCAATTCTTGGCTGCTCCTCCATGACCATGTATACAATTCAAGTAATCTTCAAACATTACATCTGGGAGAAAGATTCTAGCTCAGCACATTCCCTGTCGTGCTGGTTTTCTATTTGCAGGGAGAGAGAGAAAAGGGGAGGAGAGCATTGAAAAATGTGTTCCAAAGTGGTAGAATTCATTTGTGCTACAGATATAGACAGGGAGGTAGTTGGGGAATGCATTCCTGAAGCCACTGTGGATTCTCTGATCTATTCTGGAGTTTGAGCAAAGCAGAATGAATTCTCACTAGAGAATTCTCACCAGAAAAACCTAGTGGTTTCACTCATCCCTAAATCTATCTATAGATTACACAGCATGGATACCAGACTAGATTTTTAAGAGCGATTTGGAGGACATGTTCCATTAACTTTTCAAAGAGTTGTTTCTGAAGCTCTTCCCCCCCCCCCTTTAGTTTTCAAGGTAGCTTTTTAAATTTAAAGATTCCTATGTCTTAAAATGCTTATTGTTTCACCCTCTGTGAGACTAAAGAAAACTTTTCTTTTGTTATGTTGTTGATTATGTCTCAGCTCTCTCTGGAGCACATAAAAGAGACAGATGATTACCACTTCATTCCTAAGTGTTCGGCAAATTTTTAAGTGATATTACAGTAACAAAAGTCTCCCTGTCAGTCATTACTGAAGGGTTTGGGGTTTGTGGCAAGAAATGTAGGCTGTGAAAATTATACATAAATGCTCAGATAGAACACAAGAATATGAGGGAAAATGTTGCTTTCTCTGCTCTTCTTCCAAGCAGCTGTGGCAGTTCCCTCAAAAATCACTGTGACATGTTAACATTTGAACAAAGGTTTGTTGTAAGCATTATATCTTGCAGACAAGTCATGCAGTCCATTTTCTGACTCTGTAGTGTATGGGCTATAAAGTGTACGTTGTGATGAGGTCAGGGTCACGATTTCCCCAGCCAAATGGATTAGATAACTGAATGGAATGGTGGTTACCTATGTAAGATCTGTACACAAATACCTCAGCAATATGATCATCACATTTTCCAAGCCACACATGAATTCTGATAACATATAAGAAAAAAAAAATGGACTTATTGATCAAAATTAACCCAAGTTTTAGAAGGAAAGATGTAGTACTCTGCTTGATTCATATTTTCATATTAAACTGCCCAAGGACAGCCTAAGAATGGGTCACACCTGAGACACAGAAAATTCACTGCCACCTGTCACCACCACTGCACCGCCACCTCATCCACCCCCCCCCCCATCACCTACAAGCAGGGGTGGGATGAGGTGGTGGGTGGCACTGGCAGTGGTATCGCCACCACCATCAAAGAAACATAGAAGGCAGAAATCCACTTCCCTACCATCTTCCTTGCACAGTCCCTTTGAATAAAACAGGAACTATGGGATGCGCTAGGTGGGATCCCAGAGCATTCCTGTTTCATTTTAAGGGATCATGCATGGAAGGATTGAGGTAGGGGGGTAGGGGCTTGCTTACTGCCTCGCAATCCACTTCCTGCTTGCTAGAAATGAGTGGGAAGAGAATCAGAGCAGCTCCACCCATGGCTAGAGGTGGCAGAAGCAGATTTGCGGCTAAAGACACCCCAACCCTATTTGCCACACCTCCGATGAACTTCTTCACATGAGCCAAATCGTTCTCATCATCTGTGGGCCAGCTCTGAAGCTACCTTATACTTATATAGTCCATTGGTCCATCTAGATCAGTCTATTGTCTACACTGACTAGCAGCCACTCTCCAGGGTTTGGGACAGGATCCTTTCCCGCTGTACCTGGAGATGCCATGACTGAACCCAAGACCTTCTGCAAGCAAAGAACATGTTCTACCAATGAGCTACAGTTGCTGACTGATGTAGGTGAAAAGCATTTGGTACATGGTGAAAATTCAGAATATATTGTGGACTATATCTGCATATCCTAATTTTAATTGAAAACACTGCTAAATTGAATCCCACAAGTTTTTTTTTATCCACTGATCTGGTCTATGGTACCATACAACAATACAATCTCATATACTGTTTCTCCTAAGCTGTTATACACATTGCCTCCAGGGTTCTGGATCTTAACAGCAGATCAGGGTTATCAGGGTTATACCTTGATGAACAGTGAGAATGACATAATCCAGATTGTCCAAAGATTGCCCAATGAAGCCAAAATTTCTCGTCACAGGATGACTGGTCCAAAAGTGAGCTCCTTGTACATGTGGACTCCTTCCATTGTTGATTCCTCTGACATGACACAGGAATCTATTTGCCTGTCTCTGAAACAGCAATATGTAACACACACAGGTCACAAGAAATTCCTGCAATATACCTGCGGACGTCAGTGTGTGGCACAATATTACTTTTTCGAGTACAGCAAAAGAATATTAAAATCCTTCTTTGATCACTTTGTTTTTTTTTAAATGTACACATCTGTTTGCAAAGTAGACACATACAGATGTAGTACAATTCCAGCACTTTGATGTCTGAGTACTAGTGGCTTTTTTTAATTTTAGAAGAAAAAAGAACAAAATGGCCCATCTTGTTAAACACTCATTCAGACTTCTCTAGCTGTACGATGGGCTTCCCACAACAGCTACATAAAGTGCCAATTGAAACCATCCCTGTCATATATAGTTCTAGAAAATACGAACAGTGCTAAATACTTTAAAGTGAATCAATTTTCAGTGAAAGTGTTTTAACCTTTTTTTTAGGTCAAGAAATAGCAATTTTCTAAGCTCACTGTAACTTGAGAATTAGTCCTGAGAGGCGCGCGTGCGCTGCATACTTCATTTGATCCATGAAATTTATTGAAAACACTCCTGCTTAGGAATGTTTTCAGGGCTTCCTCCCATAAATTTGAGGAATACCATTTCAGTAGCCTAAGTTGACCATCATATCTACTACTGTGGGCATGAATCCCTTAGAAGAAATGGAGTAGCCCTCATAGTCAATAAAAGAGTGGGAAAGGCTGTACTGGGGTGCAACCTCAAAAACGACAGAATGATTTCAGTTCGAATCCAAGGCAAACCATTCAACATGACAGTAATCCAAGTGTATGCCCCAACCACTGATGCCGAAGAAGATGAAGTTGACCGGTTCTATGAAGACCTACAACACCTTCTAGAACTAGCACCCAAAAAAGATGTCCTTTACATCATAGGAGACTGGAATGCTAAAGTCGGAAATCAAGAAATAAACGGAACAACAGGAAAGTTTGGCCTTGGAGCGCAAAATGAAGCAGGGCAAAGGCTAACGGAGTTCTGTCAAGAGAACACGCTGGTCATAGCAAACACTCTTTTCCAACAACACAAGAGGCGACTCTACACATGGACATCACCAGATGGTCAATACCGAAACCAGATAGATTATGTGCTTTGCAGCCAAAGATGGAGAAGCTCTATACAATCAGTAAAAACAAGACCTGGAGCTGACTGTGGCTCAGATCATGAGCTTCTTATTGCAAAATTCAGACTTAAACTGAAGAATGTAGGGAACACCACTAGACCAGTCAGATATGACCTAAACCATATCCCTTATGAGTATACAGTGGAGGTGAAGAATAGATTTAGGGCATTAGACCTGGTAGACAGAGTGTCTGAAGAACTATGGACGGAAGTTCGTAACATTGTACAGGAGGCAGCAACGAAAACCATCCCAAAGAAAAAGAAATGCAAGAAAGCAAAGTGGCTGTCAGATGAGGCTTTACAAATAGCTGTGGAAAGAAGGAATGCGAAAAGCAAGGGTGAAAGGGAAAGGTATAAACAACTGAATGCAGATTTCCAGAGAATAGCAAGGAGAGACAAGAAGGCCTTCTTAAATGAACAATGCAAGGAAATCGAGGAAAACAACAGAATGGGGAGGACTAGAGATCTCTTCAAGAAAATTGGAGATATCAAGGGAACGTTTTGTGCAAAGATGGGCATGATAAAGGACAAAAAAGGCAGAGACCTAACAAAAGCAGAAGAGATTAAGAAGAGATGGCAAGAATACACAGAAGAACTATACAAGAAAGATCTTAACGTTCCTGATGACCACGCTGGTGTGGTCACTGACCCAGAGCCGGACATCCTAGAGAGTGAAGTCAAGTGGGCCTTAGGTAGCATTACTAACAAAAAAGCTAGTGGAGATGATAATATCCCAGCTGAGCTACTTAAAATCCTAAATGATGATGCTGTGAAAGTGCTGCACTCAATATGCCAACAAATTTGGAAAACTCAGCAGTGGCCAAAGGATTGGAAAAGGTCAGTTTACGTTCCAATTCCAAAGAAGGGCAGTGCCAAAGAGTGTTCAAACTATTGCACAATTGCACTCATTTCACATGCTAGCAAGGTTATGCTCAAAATCCTACAAGCTAGGCTTCAGCAGTACGTGGACCGAGAACTACCGGACGTACAAGCTGGGTTTCGAAGAGGCAGAGGAACTAGAGATCAAATTGCCAACATGCGCTGGATCATGGAAAAAGCATGAGAGTTCCAAAAAAACACCTACTTCTGCTTCATTGACTACGCAAAAGCCTTTGATTGTGTGGATCACAACAAACTGTGGCAAATTCTTAAAGAGATGGGGGTACCAGACCACCTTACGTGTCTCCTGAGAAACCTGTATGCGGGTCAAGAAGTTCGAACCGGCCATGGAACAACCGATTGGTTCAAAATTGGGAAGGGAGTACGGCAAGACTGTATATTATCACCCTGCTTATTTAACTTATATGCAGAGTACATTATGAGAAATGCAGGGCTGAATGAATCTCAAGCCGGAATCAAGATTGCCGGGAGAAACATCAACAACCTCAGATATGCGGACGATACCACCCTAGTGGCAGAAAGTGAAGAAGAACTAAAGAGCCTCTTGATGAGGGTGAAAGAGGAGAGTGCAAAAGTTGGCTTGAAACTCAACATTAATAAAACCAAGATCATGGCATCTAGTCCCATCAATTCCTGGCAAATAGAAGGGGCAGAAATGGAAGCAGTAACAGATTTTACTTTTTTGGGTTCCAAGATCACTGCAGACGGAGACTGCAGCCATGAAATTAAAAGACGCTTACTCCTTGGAAGGAAAGCTATGGCAAATTTAGATAGCATAATAAAAAGCAGAGATATCACCATGCCAACAAAAGTTCGTATAGTCAGGGCGATGGTGTTCCCAGTAGCAATGTATGGTTGCGAGAGTTGGACCATAAGGAAGGCTGAGCGCCGAAGAATAGATGTTTTCGAACTGTGGTGCTGGAGAAGACTCCTGAGAGTCCCTTGGACTGCTAGGAGATCAAATCAGTCAATCCTAAATGAAATCAACCCTGACTGTTCCCTGGAAGGACAGGTACTGAGGCTGAAACTCAAATATTTTGGCCACCTAATGCGAAGAGAGGACTCTCTGGAGAAGACTCTGATGCTGGGGAAAATTGAAGGCAAAAGGAGAAGGGGAAGGCAAAGGATGAGATGGTTAGACAGCATCACCAATGCAACGAACATGAAAATGAGCGAACTCAGGAAGATAGTGGAGGATAGGAAGGCCTGGCGGTATATGGTCCATGGGATCACGAAGGGTCGGACACGACTTAACGACTGAACAACAACAAGCCTAAGTTGTGCTTAGAATTGATGTCTTCTAAGGCTACAATTCTATGCACGCTTAGCTGGGAATAAGCCCCAATGAACACTATGGGACTTATTTCCAAGTAAACATATATCCACAGTGCCCACAGGAAGGAATGCAAAGGGTCAATTCACACAATCCTGAGTGTAGGCTAAAATAGGAGTGGGTTGACTATGGACTGACTTTTGGTCTTTAAAAAATCTTTAAAAAAGGAAGGAGGGGGGACCCGGAAAACTACAGGCTGGTCAGCCTAACATCTGTTCCAGGGAAGATGGTGGAAAGCCTCATCAAGGATAAAATCGGAAAACATGTAGAAGAACAAGCTTTGCTGAGGGAGAGTCAGCATGGATTCTGCAAGGGGAAGTCTTGCCTCACAAACCTTTTAGAATTTTTTGAAAAGGTCAAGCAGGAGGCATGTGGATGCGAGCAAACCCACGGATTTTATATATCTGGATTTTCAGAAGGCGTTTGTTTGACACGGTCCCTCATGAAAGGCTCCTGAGAAAACTCCACAGTCAGGGAATAAGAGGGCAGGCCCTCTTGTGGATTAGGAACTGGTTGAAGACCAGGAAACAGCGAGTGGGAGTCAATGGGCAATTTTCACAATGGTGAGAGGTGAAAAGCGGTGTGCCCCAAGGATCGGTCTTGGGACCGGTGCTTTTCAATTTATTCATAAATGACCTGGAGTTGAGGGTAAGCAGCGAGGTGGCCACGTTTGCGAATGACACTAAACTTTTCCGGGTGGTGAAGACCAGCAGGGATTGTGAAGAACTCCAGAAGGATCTCTCCAAACTGGGAGAATGGGCAGCAAACAGCCCGGTCCAGCCTAAGGCCTCAGCGGCACAATTCAGTCACAAAAGCAGCCTAAATGCCTTAGGCTGAAGTTAGGACCGAATTGTGACGTTGAGGCCGAATTTGTGCTGCAACTGTGACGGACATAGGACGGGTTTAGGAAAGTTGAACAATTCCGTCCTAAGTTCGGCCTAAGAGCTATTCCGTCCTAAGTTCGGCCTAAAAGTGGGCGTGTCGGGGGCGTGTCGGGGGGCGTGACGGGGGTGGTTACGAATTTGGGTCCAGGTCCAGACACTGGAGAGCTCCGACATACCCCCTCGAGCACAGCTACGGAACAAAATTTAGGTTGACAAAAAAGGTGGACTCAAATTTGAGGAGACCCATAGGAGCCATTTTACTTTACACACTCCAGCCCTCTCCTGAAAAGTTCTAACACCCTCCTCCTGAGTTATGCCTGAGTTAGGACGGAATAGCTGTGGCACAACTCTGGACATGGACACAGATAGTTACCCTATCAGCACCCAGCCCCACCCAGCCTCTTTCCCACAAAAGCCCATCCCCAGGCCTCCATTCTCTCTCTCTCTCTCTCTGAGCATGTGGCGTGGAGTCCTGTCCTCCAGCAGCCACAAAGTGGGACTTTGTTGGTGGAGGGCAACATTCACAAAAACCCCACTTCTCTTCTCCTCTCTCCCCCCCTCTAGGGCAGAGAGGGCTGTTCAGGCTGTGGCCAAACTGTTTACAGCTGTGCCTGGGCAGCTGTCTCCTTGCAAGCATTTGCTAACCCATGTCTTTCTCCCAGCCTCTCTCTCCCCCCCCCCCCACAGGCAACAACACCAGCAGGTAAGAGCAGGGTCTGGGATGGCATGTGTTATGACTTCTGCCTGTTCATGCCAATATATGTTTGACTTTAGCCTGTTCATGCCTATATGTAGGACTTCTGCCTGTGTAAGCCATACCGTAGGACTTCTGCCTGTGTTTGCCATAATGTTGGACTTCTGCCTTTGATGCCAATATGTATGACTTCTGCCTGTGTTCGCCTTTATGTAGTACTTCTGCCTGTCAGCACACATATATATGATAGCTGCCTCTTTACCAATGTGTCCTCTGATAGCTGCCCGTTGCCATGTGAGCAGACAAATATGTGTTTGTGTAAATGTGACTTGCCTGTTAACAAAGGTGTGTTTACTAACCCGCAGCCTTGCCCCCACAGGGTCTACAACAGGTCAGTTATGATGTGCTAGCCATGTATGTAGTTGTGCTGTGTTTTCTCTCCTTCACTGTTGTCCTTTGCAGGATCATGCCCTTCTGACGTCCAGGTAAGCTCCTCACACTGTGACATGCTCGTTATACCTAGCAGCTGTGTTTTCTGTTCTCTCCCTGCAGGCTTTTGCAACCGACACACTGGCTTGTCTTCAATGGCGACTGCTACCACACACCAGCTGACGTGTAACCCCCCTTGTTTTTTGTCTCCCCAGGAACGTCCACTACCACCTACCTTCCTGGGAGTACCCCTGGGGCTGCAGGCAGGGTGCCCCACTGCCGTCTGCCTCGATGCTGCCAGAGGTCAGGGAGCCAGCCCTGCAACCCTCCTCAGCTGCTGCTGCTGCTGCTGCTGCTGCTGCACCTCCCTGGCTGTCGTACTTGCTGTCCCTCCCCTTTCTATGGAGCAGGCTGTGGTTCCACAGGGGAAGAGCCTGCGTCTCCAGGTCCATGGGGCACGTGTGCTGCTGCTGCTGCTTTCAGATTGGCTGCTGTGACTACCCCTGGCAGCCTCGCCTGGCCATCTCTGCTACCGTTCCAGAACAATAAAGATGCCCCTCAGGCAGAGCCCCCTTGTGCCCAGTGTTACACAAGCATTGCCCCCCACACACAGAGACAGCACCCAGCACACAAGCCCCTGCATGAATCCCATCCAGGGACTGCCACTTCCTTCCCAGGGAGACCACAGCAGGGGGGCTGCCAGACCCTCAGGGCTCAGAGGGAAGTGGGGAGTTGGGGGGGCCTCTCAGGCAGGCAAACAATGACAGGCGACATGGTGCCCATACTGGATCCGCTCGTGTCCGCCACGTCCGTGAAGAGCCCTTTCGGCAACCGGGGCTCTCACCCGCCCACGGTCCGCCCGTCAACGGCGTCCGTTCCGCCCACGGTCCGTCTGCATAAGAGGCGCCCGTTCCTGCATTGCCTTCATTGCCTTCATCTGCGAAGTGACCCCTGTGTCCCTATTGATGTCTGCAGACCCCTCTCCCTGTATCCCTCTCCCACCAGCCTTGTTGTCTGTCTGTTTCTGACCCACCCGTGCCCCTCCCCAGCACCCCCTGTCTGCCTGCCTGTGTGTCTGCCTCCCCTCCCACTCCCTGATGATGGAAGCTGGCCACCCGCAACCCCGCCGGAGCGCCTGCCGCGAGGCGCCGACGTCGCCCCATCTGGGGGTGTGAGGAGCTGCATGAGCCCTTCACGCTCGCAGCAGACAAGCCCAAGGCATCTCTCAGTCTTGGCCGGGGCACAGAGCAGAAGGCACGCCAGGATGCCTTCTTTGTGGGCATTGCCACGGCCCTGGAGGCCAAGGGCTTCAGGCAGCGCATGGGCAAGTCATGTCAGAGGCAGTTCCAGACCTCATGAGACCCCCCTTGTGTGTGACATTCCCACCCCCCTCCTTCCCTTCCCTCCCCCGCTCACCCCCCCATGAATCCCACGTGCAGCCTCAACGTGGCTTGGGGGTGGCATCGCCTTCTGCAGGAGGGGGGGGACGGCCACTCTCCACTGCAGCAGGTGGCTGATGCACAGGGTGCCCTGTGGCGGCTGGCACACGCACCTCGCTCACCTGTCACCTGCCCTGCGCCCACCACATGACTGGCGCAACCCCCATGCCTGCAGCCGGCCCCTTTGCGACTGGGCTGTGAGAGACACTGCGGCAGCTGCCATGGATGGACACTGGCACATGCAGACACAGGCCTGCACATGCACAAGCCAGACGCCTAGCCTGGAGAGCCTGCCTGCCTGGGAGGTAAGTGTTGCCTGGATCCTGGGGTGGTGTTGGCCTAACTCAGTCATAACTCAGGCCTAACTCAGGCACAAATTACGCCAAATGTAGGCCAGATTTGCGAAGGAGTTGGGCTGGACCGGGCCCAAAATGGCAGATGCGCTTCAATGTAAGTAAGTGTAAAGTGATGCACATTGGGGCAAGAAACCAAAATTTCACATACATGCTAATGGGTTCTGAGCTGTCTGTGACGGATCAGGAGAGAGATCTTGGGGTGCTGGTGCACAGGTCGATGAAAGTGTCGACCCAGTGTGCGGCGGCTGTGAAGAAGGCCAATTCCATGCTCGGGATCATTAAAAAGGGATTGAGAATAAAACGGCCAATATCATTATGCCTTTGTATAAATCGATGGTAAGGCCACATCTGGAGTATTGTGTCCAGTTCTGGTCACCACACCTCAAAAAGGATATAGTAGAATTGGAAAAGGTGCAGAAAAGAGCTACTAGAATGATTTGTGGGCTGGAGCACCTCCCTTATGAGGAAAGGCTACAGCGTTTGGAGCTTTTCAGTCTAGAAAAAAGGCGGCTGAGGGGGGACATGATTGAGATGTATAAAATTATGCATGGGATGGAGAGAGTGGATAGAGATAAATTCTTCTCCCTCTCGCACAACACCAGAACCAGGGGACATGCACTAAAATTGAGTGGAGGGAGAGTTAGAACGGACAAAAGAAAATATTTATTTACCCAGTGTGTAATTCATTTGTGGAACTCCTTGCCACAGGATGTGGTGATGGCACCTGGCCTGGATGCCTTTAAAAGGGGTTTAGATAGATTCATGGAGGAAAAGACCATCACAGGTTACAAGCCATAAGCAACCTCCTGGTTTTAGAAGTTGGTTTTCTCTGTGCCAGGTGCAGGGGAGTGGCAGCAGGAAACAGGTTATCTTGTTGGCTGTGTACTCCTTGCGGCATCTGGTGGGGCCACTGTGAGATACAGGAAGCTGAACTAGATGGGCCATTGGCCTGATCCAGCAAGGCTCTTCTTATGTTCTTATGGTGCAGGTTGAGTATCCCTTATCCAGATATTTGGGATTTCGGAATCTTTGCATAAATATAATGAGATATCTTGAGGATTGGACCCAAGTCAACACGAAATTCATTATGTCTCATATATACCTTCTACACATGTAATTTTATTCAATATTTTTAAAATAACTTTGTGCCCCAGAATGCCATGCTCTATGCCAGCCAGGTGCTGGAAAAAGTGTTTTTAAAAAGTCATAGCTCCCAAAACGTCTGGATTTCAGAATAATCTGGATTTTGGATGTCTGGGTAATCAACCTGTATTTGGTGAATCCCCCCTTTGATTCAACACTCACCCAAATCCCAATTTTGAAATGTGGCCTGACATGTTGCCATGCCACCCCAGATGATTATGGGAGCTGATCAGCTGTGGCATAGTAACAGACCAGGCTGCCTTTAAAAACTCGAACTTTTCTTCGCATTACTAGCTCTTGGTGCCAGTAATGAGTGATACTGTCAAGGCCAAATTTGGCAATCATTACAATCAGAATATCTCACAGCACAATCCTATACATGTCTACTTGGAAATAAGTTCCATGTGCTCAATGTGTTCATTTTGTTCAATGGGGCTTGCTCCCAGGGAAGTGTGCATAGTCATTTCATAGTCATTTCAGCCCCAGTCATTTTTAGATACCTCAATGTCTTCCCTTTGTCACACAGAGCAAGATCTGTCCAAAAGGAACCTCACCGCAAGGTTCCTCGCCTCTATTGACAATAAAAAGAAAAGATCCTTGATTAGATCTCTAGACTTGATCCTTTATCTGTCAGTATTAAGGGAAAATCTGAACTCAGTCCTATAACACAGGGACAGGGCTCTCACCGTGTTTTAGAAGGAAGCTTTTCCTGCAAACATGTACAAAAGTAGGTATCTGCTTCAATACAATGCAAAAAGTACGTTGCTCCTTAATTACATTTGACTACAAAATTACAAATCACAAAACTTAAAGTTATATATAAATGAGTAGCATCTCTGATGCACTGTGGAGGCTGTGATTAAAAGAAAGCATGCTTCAAAGTCTCTCTGCACATGCAGACAGTTGCTACGTGTCACTATGGATTTTAGACTTACAGCCCAATCCTAACAATGACTTTTGCCGGCGGAACTAACATTCCGCCAGCATAAACTCCTTTACAGCCATCGCAAACACAACTAGGCCAGTGTGTGGAGTCTGGACACCGCCGCAAGCGGCGAGCAGACAGGTCCACATTCGACTGGGGATGTCTGCTGGAGGAGATAAGGCCACACAGGTGGTAGAACGGGGCAGGGGAGGGTAGAACGGGGAGAGGTGGGCAGAACTGGGTGGTGACAGGGTGGAGAGGAGGACGGATCAGGCCAGGGAAGGGGGGTGGGTTCAGTGGTGGTGTACACCGAATCCAAACCCCCTTCCTGGGCCTGATTCACCTTCGCAGATCAACTCAGACTTGCACCAGCTATAGATCAGGCACAGGTACGAGTTGACCTACTGGACCCACAGGGGCTTATCTTGGGGAAGGGAACAAATGTTCCCTTCTCCCAAAGAGGCCTCTGGAGGCCAACCCACCCACCCCCACCCACCCAAAAACAGGATGTAGTGGAGGCTGTGCTCAGCGCTGGCACTGCTGCATGGCCGCACGGGAAGTTACATAGGATTGGGCTGCCCTGTCACTTATGCCCCAATCCAATGGAGGACTTACGGCAGCAGATCTAGTCTGCTGCTGTATGTTGCCTGGCGATTGTGCGTATGTTGCGACGCTGTTGTGCGCTATGGAGCTGCCAGCAGAAATGGCCAGCAGCTCTTTGCGCATGCCAGAACCACCCGGATGCTCAGCCGGTGCAGGTAAGGCGGTGGAGGGGGCAGTCCGTTAGCAGTTCAGGGTGGAGAGTTGGCTGAACTGGGAGGGGGGAGTTTGAGGGCAGGAGGAGGTAGATCTCAGTAAATAAATGTTTTTGCTAACCTCCCGCAGGCCATCTGGTCACCCCACTCACCTTTGCATGCAGCGTGTGTTCCATTGGCACAGCTGCATGGGGTAGGATAGTAGGGGGATAGGACTGGGTTGTAAGCTCTTAGTTCCTTGGGCCTCTCCAAGGACTAAGAGCTGACAGGTACCTTTCAGTCTCTTGAAGGGCATCTAGATTCTAGTGTGCAATAAAATATGAGCAAGTGTTTTTGTTTTTTGATATCCTGTAAGATTGTTGCATATAAATTATATTTAGTGGTACCTAAGTACACACAGGTTTTAATGATAATAAAAACAACAATTTAATCACATTTTTCACTTGCTTGGTTGTTGGCTGTGGTGCTTTTGGTGAGCTGTTGAAAGTGCAGGTAATTCTTCTGCCGCTTCTGATGGGACACAATGACTGACGGATTTGTTGGAAGTAGAGATGAAAAACGTGTTTATGTGGATTGATGAATCCTCTTTCAAGTTTTCATTTTTTATGGCAAAGGCCATAAAAGTTGTGAAGTTAGGAGAAGGCAATAAGAGGAAAATAAAGAATGCTATCATCGCCATTGCTTCTTTCTTGCTCAGCTCTTTGGGAAGCAGTCCGTTCAAAATATATCCAGTAGATAATAGATAAATAAAAAGTGTTGAGATATCCCAAGTGCCCTTCAAACATTCCAGCTAAATTTTTAAAAACATTTGTCTCTATTAAAACTCTGAAGACCTAAGTCACTAGCCACTCATTTTGCTTGTACAGTTGTTTCCACTGAATGTGCTGTGGTCTTTTTACGACCTCCTCTCCCAAGTCTGCAAAGCATACAGGGGTGCTCATGGCATAGAACCCATCCATTTATGCTGATACAGTCTTTTCTTCCTTGTATACGTAGGATTGGGTTCCAAACATCAACAGGAAGCCTGGAGCAGTAGAGTGAACAGAAGCATTTAAGTGGAGACGCATTTAAACACATGGCTCTAATCCAGCAGAGTGTGTATGGGGCTGCTGAGACTGTACGTGCATCGCCCTCTTTAAAACACTAAAATCCCACCAATCAGCTGCTTAGTGGGGAGCAGAGGGACTCAGTTCAACCCCCTGCTCTCCCTGCCAAACAGTGAATTCATTCAAGGTCACCTTTTGAAGAGGGCCATGTGCAAGGAACTCCCAACGGCTGGATTAGAAAGGGTAGTCCACTGCACAGGATTCCTTTGCATGTATGACATTCCATCCAACTGGTGAGCCACATGCAGGAGCTTCTCCCTGTACACAAATAGGCCTAAGCTGGTTTAGGGAAACCTCCTTTTGCCATTAATGACTCAAGTCACTTCAGAGGGAATCTGCAATGATTCCACTGAAATGTTTATTTTCTGAGTCACACACACATATTTTAAAGACCAAACTATAGGTTTGTGCTGTTACTCATTCGGATACTGATCGGGCTCATAGATCAAGGTCGCCTTTTTCTCTTTTTTGGGGGGGGATGTTCCTCTTTTTCAGAGGAAAAATGCACATTAAGCTGAAGATATGGAGCATTTATTTGGAAATATCAGGCTTAAACATCTTGTTATACTGTGAAATGGAAAGAGATGGATGCTTTGAATAGCAAATTCCAGGGTGTACTTCAGTAGTGCAAGATCCTTTCACTTCAACAGAGTTTCTATTTGCAGAACGCCTGAGGATTGGGGCTGTAAGCATAGCTTTGCTGTGCCTGTCTCTTTGTGATAAAGCATGAAGCCCAAGATGGCTCCTTTAATGTTTTTCCATCTTGTTTCAAGCATTTCCCATGTGCAGACAATCACTTTCATAATATTCATGTTATGCTGTGCACTGAATGCTGTTCTGATAAAATGTACTGAGTAAGAGGGTTTGGATAGCCATACTAATGATGCTTGATCCTTCACTTTACAACCTATCTCACAGAATCACAGGGCATTTTCACACAGGACACTAAAAAAAGCACCTTTGAGCCTCCCCCCCCCCCATAATATGTCCCGACAGGTGAATGTTGCAAATCCAAGACAGAAAGCAGAAGAGATCCATTTTTGAAAGTCAAACATACAGTCTAGGTTCAGTTCAGTTAGCCTTTATTGGCATCAAGTTAAAACGTAAGCATAATATACATATATGAACAGACTAAAAACACCAGTATCGAATCAAGTATCAGTATTCAAGTGTAACTACACCATATGTTGACTTAGCATGAAGGTCACTTCGTTTGTTGAAGATGAAGTACTAGAACTTTGCAACAGCACACGTAAACAGTCTAGGTAACAAAGGTACTACAGCCTAATTACCACTGCTAACTGGGCAAAGAGGCTCATTTTAAGTGCTGGTTCTCCTATATTTAGCAGGGAGGAGGCAACACTCCCTCTTCATTCCAGAATAGTATCTTTTTCCATGGTTGTTGCTCATCTCTCTGTTCTTCTTTTTTTTCCAGATTGGGAGTTCCTTTGGCACAGGGAGCCGGCTTTTAAATTTGTTTTGCTATATAAATCACTTTGAGAACATTTCATTTCAAAGTGGCATATAAATACTTAACATTTATATAGTGCTTTCTGAGGTGCATAGCACTTTACATGTGCATTCTTGGTGTTGTCCTGACTCCTTCCAACAGCCTTTTAAGGTAACTATTATTATCCCCATATTGCAGCTGAGGGGGAGTAACTTGCTTAAGACCACCTAGTGAGTTCATAGCAGAGATGAAATTTGAACGTTGAGCCACTAAACTGTGGCTGCTGGTATGGAAAACATAAACACTTATTTGACTAATTAGTTTTAAAGACAGCTATAGAAATGGAGAGTGGCAAATGATATAAAGTCTAACCCCAATTGCAAAAAGGCTGGATCCATCCTTATATTAGTGCCACAAAGGAACACTGCCAAAAGTGTCTCCAAAGCAAGTCACTCAATTAGACTTGAACAAGAGACACCCTACAAGAGAAGCTCTAGTATGTTATTTGCCAATCTGAATTCGGCAGGGTGGAATTCCTTCCTGACCTTGAGCATGAGCATGCTGACTCGAGTCCACTGAGTCTTCTCAAGAGAAATACTGAAATGTCTATGCTACCCAACATGCCTGATCTCTGATGGTCTCTGATGAAAGAAGAATAGGATGGCAAACCCCCCCCCCCCCGGTTCCACATTGTATGGAAGAATCCCTTCTTATGTTTGAAGCTGTCCCTGTAGACAAGTGCTGAATGCACAGATCCAGGGGTGTGGCCAGTGAGTGCACTGGCATGGGAGGCATAGCTTAACTGGCATAACTGGCACGCTCCTGCTCTTGCCCTCTTTTCATTCACTAAATGCAACTTAACAGGCCTACTGCCTGGAGCTGAACTGAATGGGAAGGTTTCCCCATCCTCGTTGTTTTTACTACAATTCTACGCAATTCCACAATTCAATTCACAATTGCCACAATGCAACCTGATATTAATATTTGGCTTATTTTTGTGCTACAGATGCAGCTCTGTAGCTGCCATTGCTTCTAACACTATGGAAAATGTGCTTAAAACGTTCTTTTAAAAATGTAATCGTTTCCACACACAGGTTGTCTTGTTCAAAAAGGCTAGAAAGGTTTAGCAATAAAAGGGTATATATTTCCTATTAACAAGTTTATATTACTTTTATTACCAGGTATTAGGTTATTTCTTTAACACACACACACACACACACACACACACACACACACACACACACACACACACACACTATTGCCACAGCAGAAAAATTCTACAATTGAGCTATTTCTACGTTTACACAGATTGTTGAAACACAGATGGGAAAAATAGTACCCACCCAAGGAAAGTGAATCTTTGTATGGAATTTTTCTGATGGACCAACATAACTACTTGAGGAAAAACAGTGGAGCAGATGTTTTCATGCTGAGACAAGGGGCATGGATAAATTCAGTGTCAGGTTATCTTCCCCAGAAAACTGATTAGCATAATTGACAAAAGTTCCCATGAGCCGTCTTGGTACGTGGAGAGGTTATCATTGTATCACTTGAATCTTCGTCCCATGTGAGTACAAGAAAGTGAAGTAAGCAAAGTCAACTTGTAGAAGACTTGATTCACTTTAGCATAACTCAACTGGATTATTATTATTATTTTGTAGGAGTTCACTTCTTTTCCCTAAGAAGCATCACATGGGAACTCTAACAAACATCACTATCTCCACTATAATGTGGAAGTTGGTCTAATATATTGGCATCACTGCAGCACTTTTTCCCATCAGGGGAAAATTGGCTGTTACGGTTATAGTTGGATTATAACCTCTTTTACAAAATTTAAGCCTGTGATGTTCTCATCAAGGGAAATGATGATAGAGTTACAACAGTTGTGATTAAATTTGTACTGCAGCAACATGTATATAATCTACAGCATAGCATTTCTTTTCTTTGTTTCACTGTATAACTGCGGGGAACGTGTTGTTGTCCATGCACTGTTTGAAGATTTCAAGAAAAGAAAAGCACACAGCAGACTGACTATGTTAAGAATTCTGAAATCTAAAAACGAAAATCATTAGAAAAATCATCAGATGAAACTCCTCAGGTTAATCTAAACTTCAGGCCCATAACACTACCTTAGACATTTGCCAAACCGCTACAAATAAAATAGCTTCTGCTTTGTTTCTAGTGTGCTTCGATCATCACATTAGACAAATCCCCTTTATTTCAAAGAAGAAACATCACTGGGCCTCTGGTTGCATTTCACAATGCACATGAATGTCGTGTACACTGGCATGTTTGATACAACTGTACAGTATGTGTCTGTTCCAGGAGTGGCACAACCCAGAACACCACCTGACACTGTCTTGGGGCCACCGCCTCTGCGCTACAAAAAAATCCTAAACTTTTACCGTTTTCCTTGAGCGCTATCCCTGAACCCAGAACTGCAGAACTTCCAGTTTTATTTCCAAGGACAGCTCAAATGCTGGAAGTTCCCTTGTTTGCACTGTAAATAAAACTGGAATTCCCTCTCTTCTGGGTTTGATGACAGCACGCAAGCAAGGAGCATGTGAAGGAGGGAAATGATCTGCTTCTTATAGGAGTGAGCAGGAAGCATCAGTGGCGGATTGGAGAGAGGTGGCAGTGGCAGACTTGGGGTGAAAGCCGCCACCCCCTCAGACCTCTCACAATCTGCTGCTGATGCAGCACTTTTTCCCATCAGGGAAAAAATCTCTTTGCAAATCTCCTTCCACAATTTCTTCCAGTGGAAGCAGTGCTGGTGGCAGGTTACTGAGGGCCATAAGGCAAAACCTTGCACTGGGGCCTATAACATCCCCCCCCGCCTGCTCCCTGATGGTACATGAGTGTAACCACTGTCACCAATACTTAGACTTCTGGGTTGGCTTGATCAGTGTGGGCCCTTCGGCCAATGTCAATGTCCCACCTGGCTGGCTTCAGATGCCACCCCTGAGGGGAAGCCTAAATAGTACAAAGATACTCGTGAGGAGGGATGTGGATCAAGTCTCTGACTCCAAGTCTTGAGTCAAGTCCCACGTCTCTGGGTCCAAGTCTCAAGTCAAGTCCCAAGTCTTTGCCCCCAAGTCCCAAGTCTTTGGCTGAGAGTCCCTATCTATTTAATGGGAAAAATGGGTTTAAACTTTTACAATTGCCAAGTCAAGTCCAAGTCAAGTCATTGATGCGACTTGAGTCCGACTTGAGTCCAAGTCAATAGATTCAAGTCTACATCACTGCTCGTGAGTCATGACTACTGTAAAAGTTCTGGGTGCTAAATTCTAAGCTCACCTTCTGGTCTAACTGCAAGTCTGTATCCATTTGCAAAATCCAAGGCAAATCTGAATCCTTTCTGGAAGTTTCACATTTCACCAATAGGCTGTTGCTTAAGAAATCTGATGCTCCATACAAGTGGAGAAGCTCTTCAAACCCTGATCAAAAATGTCGAGGATTGGCTTCATGGTGGGCTTTTTCTCCCAAGTTTGAAGAGCTCTATTTGAAAACAGAAACCTTGCTCATAAGGTTTGCCCAATGTTCACATTATGGCAAAGCGTTTATATTCATCAAATTTGTTATTTGTTGTTTAAGGTTCCACAAAATCATTAGGCTGAAGCACCACTCCTCATTTTTCTAAATAGTGCCATTTGATCCAAAGTCTAGTTTAATTCAGCTCAGCTCCCACTTTGGAACATATTTCCTCACAAGTGGCATGTCTCTAATAGGTTCCTGTTGAGAAGTACCCAGACCCCATTACGTACTATCTTGTACAAAAATGAGGACATTTTCAAATGGCATTCAATCAAAAAAGCAGAAGGTTTGCTAGCAAGGCTTTGGCCTATTGCTCTTCCCTATTTTTAGGAGGCTAGAATATGGGATGGCATTTTGATGATGAATTTATAAATGATAATATTGTCTAGTGACATCAGTTAAACTTAACATGTAAGTATTCTATCTTCATTTTACTGGAGCTTCCATTTCCAACCCTCTCTTTATCCCACAACTCATTTACAATTCCTCCTCCTTCTCCCCATTTTGTTTGATCTGGCTAATATACCGGTACATTATAAACTCTGCCTAGGGATCATGTGCTGGATAATAACTAGCACACTCATGACATTATGTAAGCGTTAAAGATTATTTGGGATCTAGGTAGTCCAGAGCTTCAAACAACAAGTGTGGTTTTGCTGTGTCCGCAATTACAACACTGCTTAGGGTTAAGACTGACAAGTACAACTGTAAAGATATACAAGGAAGTCATGCGGATGATTGATGAGCAGCGGTAAAAAGACCATGTAGTTGCCACAAGATGGCTTAAGAGTGAGGAGTCTTCTGTCTCCACCACAGCAAAAAACATAAATTGAAAATCATCATTATGAGTATCACACGATTAACTTTTGTTTCTCATACTGGGGAACAAATCAAGATTTGATCAGTTAATTGAAACAATGAGTGTTCTAGATAAGGAACAAAAATTGACTTCACATTATTAAACATGCAGCAATATTGTGAAATATCTAAATCACTGTTTGTTTAATGGACCATACACTCATTTTATTTGACTGTTTTTGCCCAAATATGCGTTTATTAAGGCAAAAAAGATTGACAGGAAATAAAGTATTGGTCTGTAGAAAAAAAATAACTCATAACTGCTCACACAATCCTTTCCCTATTATACAGTTCGAGAGATAGTACTGAAATTCATAATTACCTGGTTTGGAATACAAATTTGTCCAGCTCTTAATAGTTGGCTACTTACGAATCAAGCACCTTTTCCCCAAGAAGTTCTGCTTCAACTCAGAATGTTAAATTAGATTCTGAACATGAGTGGTCAGAAACCAGCTGCTTTGTAGATGCATACACAAACATTGTTTAATGTTAACATTTTACTGTTAACAGTTACCTTTTAATGAAACTCTTGGTGATTTCTGTGAACTACACAATCAAGCCACCTAACCCACCTGCCTTTTAAAAAAATAACTTCTCTATTTCATGCAAATGTATTGTCTTGTTGTTCCCCATCCATCTAAAGCCCTCTCTTGCTCACAGGAATGCTTATTTGGGTAGAGACTGGATTTCCAGATGGCTTTTTGCCATTACTGCTGCTTTGGGGTACGTCCAAGGTATGTGAAACCAGATTATAATTCCCATACAATAATGTACAATGCAGCACCATCAGCATCAGCACTGGGGGGGGATCTGAAAGCTTCTGTCATGCATGTGGGGCCTCTGGCCATTTCCTGAAACCCCGTTTGCCTGTAGCCCCAGCATGCACAACAGCGGTGTAGCTTTCACACCATTGGTGCTATCCATAACACAGGCCTGCAAATTTGAGGGTCAAAAAAGGTTTTTCAAAATTAATGGTGGTTTTATATGAATTTGGGGTGCTGATTCCAAAAATGGCATCATTTTTGCCCTATCGTGTCTATAGGGGTACAGCATTATAATGTGAGTCAATCATCTTCCTCACGAGGAAGCCAGGGTGTCGTATTCCTCACAAGGGTCAGCCGCTGTATCCTAGGCCATTCCTGGGCTGCCACAGGGCAGCCCAGGAGCACCTCAGGAGAAGTGTATGTTCGTCCCCTTCCCCGTGTGTAAGCCAGCCAAGGCCCTATGGGCCTCCTCGGATGTACGCCAGCTATGAAACTGATGTATATCTGAGGTGGGGGAGTAAGGCCGGCCAGGCCCGGGAACGGGCCTAGGATATTGGTGAAGCATGCCGCCGCTATCCCCACCCCCTCCTAACCTCCTAGCCGGCCAATGGCCCCCCTTCCTCCACACACCTGCCAGCCCTCCCCCCTGCATCGACTGGTGCAGGACCTACCTCCGCCAGTGGGTGCTGGGTCCGGAGGGCGGCGGAGTGAGGGCTGCTGGCCTCCGTGTTTGCGGCCCTTACTCTAGAGTCATCACAAACATGCTTTATGGCATGTTTGTGACAGCTTAGAGCGGCGGAGAGGATCGTGCTGCCCAACACAGCAAACATGACTGCTGAGCACAGCAAACATGACGCGCTGGCTATATGACACACATGCAAAGTTAAACACCTTTGTACATCTTCTAGGAACTCAAGGCTCCAGCTATGCTTATATTGTGCTTGACATCTTTGTAGTTGCAATCAGTTATATATGCACAGCAGTCATGCTTCCAAAAGGGTGGAACCACCTTCAGCCAGATCCAAAACAAGTAGCCAATCAATATATCCAAATGATCACATCAGCCAATACTACAATGATGTCTCAGAGGCATGTGTTAAAAATATTGAAACATGAATGTGCTTGCACTGTTAGAAGCATCAACCATTTTCTACCACCACACAGGCTTACAGTCTTGGTTCTGTTCTTTATTTCCTTGAATGTATCTGATCACAGTGAAAAAGGGCCTGCTACTGCAAGAGCTAGCAGAGAAATCAGTGCTAATTTCCTGCATCACAAAGCACAGGACATGGCACTCAGGGTCAGCCTTAGATCAAACAGTGTGCCAGAAGAGGAATGTCTTTGACTCCTCCCTCCATCTGTTCAACATTTTAATACATTAGTTTTATTGCATTTGTAGCCTCTTTCATGACATTGATGCACGATGTATATGATTAATCCCTATGATAAATTTGCATGCATGGATCTGTAAATCTATATTTATTCATGCATATGCAAATAAAAACAAATAGTTTTGGCTCATTTTATAGAAACGTCTTAATTTTAATAACTGAATTGCCCAGCCCCCCCCCCAGCTGTTCCCTGCATGGTTTTCTTTTATTGTGATGAATAACTTTTTGTAACCCACCTTGGGTGCCCCAATAATAGGGTGGGGGGGGGGAGAATGGGATATAAATATTTAAATAAATAAATGTGTGAACCTTTAATGTAGGGGGGGGCATGGTATTCTATTCCATGATCCAGCCCAGTTATTTTAGAATGCTATGGGTTAGGCTGGACTGGAAGTTCTGCAAAGAATGATATTTACCTGCTTGTTGCTGCATGCAAGAAAAGAAGTAGAATATTAAACCGCATGTTTTAAGACATGGTATCATAAGGGTCCCAGCCCTGTAATCAAACATTACAAGGGGAATATAAATGCAAATGAACTGGAGGACCTGAATATTGCAGCAAATTGTGCATGCTTCAATTCTGGAATTAATTTTAGAACTTCTGCTAGTTAAAGCAGAATTCAGGAAGAGTGAAATGCTGGATGAAGCCAAAGAACAATACGGGAACAGAACAGACAAAACCCACTCGTCCTTATTTGAAGGTCTGAATGCAGCTTATCAGTCTGGATTCAGGAGGGTTTGCTGGAAGTAAATTGGCCTGTAAACACCTGAGCTTTCTAGTTCTGTGGCATATTGTTGTGAGCTGCTTGTAAGCAAGAGAGAGATTGAGCCATTCCATGAATCCTCCTCATTACTCTTTTCTCCGACCATCACACAAGCTACTGTAGTGCCTGACTTGAAAACTATTACAGCTGAAATTCTGATATCATGTCATGAATTTCAACCCCTGAGAGAGCCGCATATAAATCCACACAAGAGATTATACCAAGAATCCTGTAAGGAAATATTTCAACTACAAATTCTAATTATTATGAATGACAATGTGACATCACTTCACAAGGTATAGCATTAAAACTGAAGATTTACCCCCTTAAAACATCACAGCTAAATTGACCAAGCTTTCTTCAGTAACGAATGACTAGTAAAGGGGTGGGGGGGGAGCAAAGTGTTATGAGGACATCAATTTAATTGGTCAGTCAATCAGTTTGGACTGGAAATTGGCTTGCCTGATTTCGACAAAAGATGCATGACTTTATGGTGATGTTAAATTCATACAGGTGCAGCATATGTCTCACTCTGATTTTATAGAAAGGCATTCATCTTCTAGTGCGCTGAGGAACAAGCGGTTAGACAAGCACACAGACAGTGCAGTGAAGAGATGCCCACCCACATGCAAACACAGAGAAATAATGACACATCTTGAAAGAGATACAGGCTCACACATATTCGAGCACTGTGGAGATTGACAGAGAATAATAAGATCCAATCCAGGATGTTTCAATTGTCTTCACTGTGTCTGCAACATTGCTGAAAAGCTTAAAAGGCAGAGACATGGCAGGCAGAGACTTTAAACCTTATGTACAAACTCTGGGTACAGCAGAGCACTAAAAACATTCATCAACACTAGTTTGGGAATATCAGAGCTAAATGTCTATCTCTCCACCCCCAAGACTCTAGAGTTCTAGAATGTCACAGCTGAGACCTAGAACATGTGGGTAAGTGATAAAAGAACAGAATGCTCTGATCATCTACTGATTGTATTTAATGCACCCTGAATACTCCTTAACGCCAGTTTTCCTAAGAGAAGGTAATTGCCATGATTCCATGTGTTTGGAAGCTGCTGCAGAAATATGCTCAAAGGATACTTCTAACCATGTATACTGAATTTGCAGTAAGGGCTGGTTCCCCCCCCCCCATGTTCTTTTGAGGGAACCTTTCCTTACTATGTGATGAACGCCCTATCCTCCACCACCACCCAATTTTTGCCTATTTTTCTGTATTTTTGGACACTTTTAACTCCCCAGAAGCTCCTGTGCAGGCTCAACAGCCTAAGAAGCTGCTGGTAAACAGTTTTTATCCTTTGTCTGAAACTACTCAAGAAAGCAAATGTTTTTGTGTTCTTCCTGTCTGAGACAACCCATTTGTAGTGCTTTCAGGTAGGGTTGGAAAACACCTACCTGAAACAGCCACTCCTAGGCCACAATCCTATAAAGCTTCATGGAAGCAGGTCCCATTGGACACAATGGGACTGAATTCTGAGTAGACATGCATAGGATTGCTCTGTCAGTATAAACAATACTGAGCTACATGAACCAATAGTCTGGCACAGGCTTACCAGATCGTCGCCGGGACGGGAGCGGTCTACCCTTAAGGGGGCGGGGCATGGGGGGCCAGAACGCGTCGCGTTCTGGCCCCCCCATGCCCCGCCCCCTTAAGGGTAGACCACTCCTGTCCTGGCGACGATCTGGTAAGCCTGGTCTGGCAATATAGGGCTGCCGCCTATATAACATGTATCTGAGCCTTCTGGAACATGGTTTTAGTTGGCAAATCTAGAAAATCCTGGCTGGTTGTCAGTCCTTGTACTGAGAAACGCTGTTCACTGCCACATATCTGGGATTAATGGGTAGAGTTTCCCATTTAAACATCAGGCAGGAGTGAGCCTCCTTCCCTATTATTTTTTTCAAGTCAAACACTGGAATTCATTAACTCCTGATTGCACCTACACAAGAGAGCAGAGACTTTTGCCTAAAGTACATCACTTGTTGATCTTTGGTATTGTCCATCTAATGTATCTACTGTATATATTTGGAAATAAAATGCAAATCTCTTCTGCAGAAAAAAAAATGCTTTTATGTAAAGTGTCAAATAGCAGCACCAGGTGATGGATATATTGCAGAATCAAGGATGTTTTTTCCCCCTAAAGTCCTGCATATCTGAAAATCAGCATGAACAAGGTCACTTCCACCTTTGCCTTTACGTAACAGCACATTTTAGAACCTAAAGAGGATTTTTATAGGAAAAGATCCAGGCACTCCCAATTAGAGGGTTTTTCCTAAAGGTATGTAAGAGGTGGATTTTAAAGGTTTCTAACTGCAAGAGTCATTTATATGTGAGAGAAAAGAGAAGCTAAAATTTTCTATGGGAAGTCAAGCAATTAATTTAACCAACTGAAGTCAGCAAAAGTGTAGCATTTATCTTTTTCTCAGCATTTACAAAACTGTTTCTTTTAAGGAAATAATAGCACCCCCATATAGTCCATATCCTGGAAATAAGAAGTACATTTGGAATTCAGTAATTTGCTTCCCTTCACCCACCTGCGCTTCAAACTCTGGTACAGTGGCATAGCTAGCCTGCTGGGGGGGGGACGGCACCTACATGACACCCCCATGACATCACAAGCCCCATCACTCACTCGTGATGTCACAAGCCCCGCCCCTTCAGCGGGTTTTCCAATGAAAACCTCCCCCAGCGTTTTTTCGCCAGAAAATGGCCACTAGGCGCCCAGGCAGGTGGGCGACTCCTTTTCCCCCCTCCACACCGAAAAGCACCAAAAAAGCACTTTTTTGCCACTTGTGTGTACACAACACACACCCCTAACCCCTGCTCTTATGCCACTGCTCTGGTAGACCAAGAGCTAGTACATGCATGCTTTCTCTGATGCCGAGGATATTCCCTGGCAGCATGAGATGGCATATATGTGCAAGTCTTGGGATCTGGGAGGAAGGCACAGCATTAGTTCAACCCCCAGTATGTGTTCTGCAAATGTTTTTCTTAACTGCTGATAGAGTGCCACTCTTCCGCGGGGGTCTCCTCCCCACATCCTTTTAAACTTTTTAATACTGTTTTTAACTGGTTTTTAAGCATAAATATATTTTTGTAGTTTTTTACATGGCTTTTAATCCTGTGTGTAAAACTCAATCTTTGTATTTATTGTTTGGATTTGTGATACCTCAACCATACTGTATATTACTCCAGCACCATGAGTTTCGGAGACGGTAGACAACAATCTTCTTGCCATGAAAAGAGGGAAAGGGTTCAAGGGGAAAAATGGGGACAGCCTCCTCTATTCAGTAATCTAAACTGTAGATTTATTTTTCTTATAAATAGTAATAAGTATTTATACAGCTCTTGTTGAGTGTTGAGAGTGCTTCATATGGATTATCTCAGTAGAACTTGCAACCGTTTTGTAAATGAGGTTAGTATTATTATCACCATATTGCAAATAGGGGAAAAGACAGAGATTGAGAGAACAGTAGCTTGCCTAACAGCCCAATTCTGACTAAGATCCGGCCGGCGGCCCATGGCCGCCGGCCAGATCCTGTGCACTGGCCAGCGTGGCTGCCAGGTGGGAGGTCTACTCAGGGAAGGAGACGCTTGTCTCCTTCCCCAAGTGTAACCGGGGCTAGGCCCTATTGGTTTCCTCGGATTTCTGCCAGCTATTTTGCTGGCGGAAGTAGAGGAGGCCGTGTAAAGGCTCCGGAGCCTGGTGAGAGTCAGGATATGGCCAAAGGTCGTTGTCCCCCCTCCCGGGATGCCGAGGCCAATGGCCACCCTCCTGGCTCCGGCGATCCCCCCCCCCCTGCCTGCTGGATCCAAACATACCTGGGTCCAGCGACGGCGGGGTCCTCCCGGCACCGGAGCCGGCCTTCCTGGCTCTCGAGGAGGCGTAAACGTGCCTTATGGCACGTTTGCGACTCCTTCTGGCACCGAAACACTCCTTCCAGTGCCGGAACATTCTGGTGGATTGGGCTGTAAGTCTACCTACTGCATTTGTGGCTGAGGGAGAACCTGAACCAGGAGTTAGGGGATCTCACAGCACGTGTTTTTACATGGGAATGTAGGTCATTCACTCCCCCCCAAAGGATCATGAGAGGCTTCAGAGCCCTACTCTGGAAGCAAAGTTTAACTCTTGCAGCTAGCACCAATTGGTTCAGGAACAGACAGGCCCGGAACACCAGGACTGAGAAAAGTCTCCTTAAAATAGAAGCAGGAGATGTGATCTGGAGGTCAAAGCTGTTGCCTTGCTTGAAAAACTAAGCAGGTTCAGCCTGGGTCTCCCCTTGGATGGGAACCAGAAGCCACTGATAGATCCTACAGATGCACCTGAAGGAGTGTGGAATGCGGAGGAGTCAGCTGGCAAGAGACAGATAACATCTCGAGAACCAGTCGAGGTGTGATTTGCAGCTGCCTGTGAAAACTTGGAAGCATGAGAGTGCAGTCAGGATGATGGGTGCACTTTGAAAGGGTGACATCTGGAGAAACTGAGGGTTCTATGAGTTTCTCTCATGGAACAATACTTGTAAAAACCTCATTTGAAAAAATGGGGTTTGTGATATGGATTACATAATCCATATGTAAATCACTTTGAGTCTGTGAGAAAGGTGGTATATAAATACTATAATAAAATAAATAAATATTGTACTGTGGAACTGCAGCCTCCATGCGCCGATATACACAGACATTCCCAATATCATATCAGCTCTAAGCACTAAACACACGGTATGCTGAACAGGAGGCGACACCAGCTTCCAGCTCATCTAATATTTTGTTACTGTTGCAAAAGAAGCCTTTTCCCTAAGCCATTTCAGTTATTCCAGAAAAACCATGAGAGAGGAAATATGGGTGACTGATGGCTCAATCTTACCTGGGCTGGCTGTCGTCGGAGCGCCTCTTCCACATGCCCTGACTGCTGTAAAACAGTCAACACCAGTCATAAAAGGCGCTCCAAGTTGCACACTGCTGGAGCTCCAGTGGGAAGGCTGGAGCGCCACTGATGGAGGTAAGGTGATGGGGGAGTGGGAGTGGGAGGGCAGAATGGGGGCGAGGAAGGCAGAAAGAGGTGGCCACGGGGTGGGTGGACGGATTGGGTCCAGGAAGGGGGTGGGTTCAGCGGCAGCAGCGGCCGCTGAGTCCTAAACCCTTTCCCAGACCCAATATTGCGGTATGGGTCCACTTGGACCTGCATGATCTATTTAGCTAGCATAGATTCAAGTACACCTCCCGTGCTGTGGAGGCTTACCGAGGAGACCTCTGCATCTGTCCCTTCCCACAGGATGCAGTGGTAACCATTTTGGCACCCCTGCATTGGCAGAGGGAAGAATAGTATTGGGCTCTTACTCTACTTCTCCCCATACTTTCAAGTTTAATGCAAAAGTGTTGGTGCATATCCCTTGCAGAAAGATGTGTACTGTATTCTGCTCCCTCATCAAATAAATGTGTGCCTCCCCATATCAATATGAATACAATGTAAATTCCCTCCTTTAGACTAGATGGAGACAAATTGAGCAAATCATGCCTCCCCTCTCATTGCTTCTCTGGAATGTCCATAGCAGCAGGGGGGCAGGGGGGGGGGCTGCTGACCCAGTGACCCACAGATAATACTTGAACCACAACAGTCACCCTTGCATACTAAGGCTGAAAACATATATATATATATTGTCCATTGAAAATGGTGGTATATAAATATAGTAATAAATAAATACATTTACACTTTCCTGGGAGTAAGCCCCATTGAATACAATGGAACGTACTTCTGAGGAGACATGCATAGGATTGTGCTGTAGGTAAGGCTGATGCACATGCAGCCTTTTGCTGCCACATATGCAATGTGTTCTCTGACTACTGTGTTCCAGTAGAAGTGTTATGGATCACAACAGATCATTTTCTTGCTTTCCAACTGGAAGAGAGTGGTGGTGGAGCTGTTGTCCTGTATCATTTTCTTCTTGTACATCCCAAATCTGGGTTTGGAGTGGCTGAGCTAGAGAGATTCTAGTCTCATTTTTCCTTCCATCCCTCACACTTCTCTATCCGAGAGCCCATAGTGTCATGCGGGCATACAGTTTGCTTTGTCAAACACAAAGAACTTGGAGTCAAAATGTTCAGCTCTTTTGTCATGTGAAACATTTTCTGCCTAAATATGAATACAGGGACTTGATTCTGGCACTCATGTCTGAAAATATTTGGCACACCTGAGCTCACTTTGTTAAAGGATGTATTTCAATAAATTATCTTTCCAGCATTCATTATTCCAAACACTGTAATGTTAAAATAGATGCTTCTTTTTTCCCGCATATACAGTAATGGCTAACATTCTGACAAATTACACTGGGTGTTATTTTTAATAATTTAGCATAATGGCTGCAGCCTTTTCAGTAAAGTAGCAATTAAGTCATCACTGCTGCTAGGCCTATACAAATTTATTGTGCCTGTTTTTATTGCTAATACCTTCAGAACCATTTTGCCACATAAGCTGACACCAAAATCAGAAATCATGCAGAGAAAACAAAGAGAAAGAAAGGTCATTAATTGAAAAACCTTTTTTATTGTTAGTATATTCTACCACTATTAACCCAGCTGCAAATTGCTGTGCCTCTCAAACATTTGCTTTCCCTATGTAAGCATCATTGCTATAGTTGTATGTTGAACAAGATATTTCTTCCACCCGAACTGGGAGATGTCATGAAATGCATTACTCATCTGCTCATTAAGACTGCTTCAGCTGTAATATCCAAGAATTAATTCTTCATTAGGAACATGGACACCATCTATCTTAGTGGTACATGGAGGGCAGTATAGAGGCTCAGAATGTGTGCTACCACACCAGGAACAGGTGGAAAAACCACTTCACAGACCACAAGGACCTACATCCATGGTCATATGCAGTATGACATCCTGCTACCCAGCCCCGCTCTCATCAGGCAACTCACCCCTAAAGTACATGTCGTGAATGGTCTGCGTTGCCTTTGCCGCCGGAATGGCTGGGGGGGAGTGATACACCGGTTTCCAAGGTGCAGTGCAGCACCTTGCACCACTTATGGTACTGCACCCCCTCCAGCAACGCCACTGTGGATACCAAAGGATGATGGGTGTTGGTAGAGCAGGAGGTCTGGCTCAGTTGGTAGAGTGACTATCTCATATGCCTGAAGAACTGAAGGACAGCAGTTCGGGACGGATGGGTGTCAGTGTCTGTCGGAAAGTTGTCGGCACACTGAGCTGATGAGCTGCAGAGTCTCTGTGAGGTAGAGAAGCTGCAGCTGCACATTGAGTGGGAGTCAATGTTGCCTGTCAGTTGAAGCGTGATGAGGCAGACACCAGAGAGAGGCTGGACTGTGAAAGAAACCACCTGGGTTGAAGGGTTCTATCGAAGATTAGAACTTTGTATTATTGTAAAAAAAAACCTTGGGGTTTAGCAAGCCTCCCTATGTAAACCGCCTTTGAATTAAAGTCAGAGGAGAAATCCGATGACCAAAGAAAAGATGGTATATAAATTCTGGTTTTTATTATTATTATTATTATTATTATTATTATTATTATTATTATTATTATTAGTAGTAGTAGTAGTAGTAGTAGTAGTAGTAGTAGTAGTAGTAGTAGTGTTGTCGTCTTTGTCGTTGTCGTTGTCGTTGTCGTTGTTATTATTGGTAGGCAGGCCTACAATGCCTGGCAACCTTGGTGGACTAATGGCATTGGTCTGTGGACACATGGGTTTCATGAGCCACTTCATGCCAGAACCAGATTTGAGTCCAAGGCTGATCTATTATCTGGTGAGACCACCACAGTGGATGGTTCCTGATTCCATGAGTAGCAGCCCAGTAATTATCATCATGCAGAAACTGCTTAAAATCCTTATCCAGGGCTTGGAGTTTTGACTCTGGAGACCAGACGCAAGGTCTCACTTCTATGTCCCAGTCATCTCTTAGCTCCCCAAACTTCCACAACCAGTAAGAAAGATGAGGGGTAGCTCTGCTACTGAGAAGGGCCCATGTAAGTGGCTCGTGGTCTTTGGCTTTTAAAAAATTGACATTTCCAGCAAGTCATGAATTTTTGCTAAAATCAAGGCCTTTTGTCAGCCGTCATCAAAAGTTGATTTGCAACTTGATTGTGTTTAAGTTTTTAAGGATTGGGAACAAGCAGCTGTTATTACCACAGTATTTTGTATGACATCTCTTTGAACACCTGGAAGGTCCCAGGATCTCTTGAGGAATTCTTTGGCTGGCTTGTCATCCCAAACAAGCCTTTCAGCACTGCAATTCTCATATGCTGCTATTGAACAGAATTAAGCAATCTTGATTTACCTGGACCCCTAGTCAGAGGATGGTCTGCTGTGCAAGTTCTGAATTCAAATTTGTGTCCCCTCTGTGTCCTCCATGGCCTGGGAATGGATGGACTGTGAATTGACCTCCTATCCTGCAATCTTTGACATCTATTGGTTCATTTTTTTTCCAGCTGCTGACTTGTTTTCCTGCTACAAGGGAGAGGGAAAGCCAGGACTATGACTAATATTTGTCAGATAGGCTATCTTGTTTGCAACGCCTTTGCCCTCTCCATTCCTTTTCTTCTGAATAACTATTTTTCCCCTCTGGTTAAAAGCCCTGTGTTTGAATACGTTAGAGCAGATATGTTTGAGTGTTGCACCACCACTCTCCTCTCTTCCACTCTTCCTTTTCTGCTCCATTCTTCTCTTCCTCTTCAAATCCAGAGAGCAGAAGGAGAAAGAGTAGTGAAGGCAGGCAGAGAAGGGTGAATGGTTTCCTGTCTCAGAAAAACCCTCACAATGAATCTAAAAAGATGCAGAAGAAACAGCAAAGCGCCACTAGTAAAGGTGCTGTGCTAGGGTGGATAGGGACAGTTACTCTCTAAATACAAGACAGCTGACACTTTAAAAAGTGCCTCTTTGCCCAGTAAACAGCAGCGCTATATGCAGCCCCTATTGCTCTGTGGTGGTTTTACCACCATTTCACTGAGCTGGAAGCAGACAGCAATGCATTGCTAGAATGCACACACCAAAAGAGAAAAACAGATGCAGGAGACACGTTTCTTAATCGGGCAGCCCAATCCTATCTCCTGTGCTGTATGCTAGGTGGGGGGGGGGGGAAGCAACCCTGTGCTGTATGCTATGATGGGGGGAGGGGAAACCAGAAGTTTTTTTGCTTACCTCCCTATAGGTCGTCTGGCTGCCAATGGGTCTTCTGGGACCTATGCCAGCTAAATAGCTGGCGTAAGTCCAAGGAGCATCCAGAAGCGTGTCAGACCAGGAAAACGGGGATAGGATTTTGGCATGTGCTTCCACCCCCTCCCACCCTTGAACCACCCCCACCTGGCCCATTTCCTGCCCCGTTCTGTCCATGATCCTTCCCCGAACTGCCCCGGTCACCACCTTACCTGCTCCAGTGGCGCATCCAGGAGCCACTGTTGCACCTGAAGCCCCAGATAGGATTGAGGCACAAATATTATAAATCCCAATAACACAGAGAGAGGGGGGGGGATTCCTATCTACTGCAATTTCCTAGTTCCAAGAGGAACTAGCTGACTTCTTCCCTTGTCATGCTTGCCATTGCTAGAAAGGCAGGCAAGATTGAGGGCCTGATTCTATGTCACATCCAAGCCCACCAAGCTCCTGCTCCTATCCAATTTATGGCACCCAGTAGCGTCGCTCGAGGTGAGGCAGAACGGAAAGTTCCACACTGTGCTAACCTCTGTTTACTTCTCGGCACGAGGCGGCCCCGCCCCCTCACCATCGGAGCTATTCAGTGCAGCGAAGGCAAGGCACAGGGAGTCTACTGCACATCGCTTTTGCCGTACTGAATGGCTATGATGGCAAGGGGGCGGGGCCACCTCGTGCTGAGGAGTAAAGGGAGGTTAGCACAGTGCAGAACTTACCATTCCGCCCCACCTTGAGCGACGCCAGTGATGGCACCTATGCCACAGGTTGGCCTCAGTGCAATAAGTTGTGCAATACATCACTGTAAAGCAAGCATTTGAGAAGATTTTTCACACATTCCCTTCTTCAGTCTGGATCAAAAGTGACTTGAGCTGCAGCCTACAGGACTGTGTCAATTCAATGTTCTTAATGCTGGACAACTGACCAAGACCCATGATCACATTGCCCATCTGGTCAGGCAGATACTTGACCCAAACTGAATTGGATGGATGTGAAAAGCACCTGAAATGTTTGCTGACAGTTTCGAGTATGTCAATAGACTGCTTAGGGCCTTTTATTTTAAGCTTCTGTGTTTTGCCAGGCAATTTTGTGACACATTCAGCATCTTGTCCAATTTAAGCTTGTCATCTGTGAATGCCTCACTGCTTGTTTTCTTTTAAGAACATAGAATCATTGATTGCTGGTAATAACTAGACGTAAAGTCAGCACGTTCATTGAGCAGGCAGAGCAATGTGAGTCAGAAAAAGTCTGCTCTTTCCTGAAATGTGTCGACTAGCTGGCCATGGGAAATTTGCCAAATTCCCCATCAAATGCATAAGTGGCGTGTGTTGTCTGCCCTTGTCTGGTGACGGCTTCATAACTGCTTGACTGAGATGCACCGTCATATTTCATGCAAAACTGCATCACATCATTTACGCAACATTGCTCTGGGACAATTCCATTAATTACAGTATTTGGTTTTCTCTGTAAACTGCCTTGTGAACTTTTTTTGTTGAAAAGTGGCATATAAATATTCTTAAAATAATAATAATAATATTCTTAATAATTCAAATTCAAAAAATTTCCTCCCCCACCCCATAGATATCCAGCTACATCACTTCAGGTTGCCCAGCCTTTCTGCAGCCGAGCCAGACCTGACCACAGTCATCCATGCTCTGGTTATCTCCAGACTGGATTACTGTAATGTGTTCTACATGGGGCTGCCCTTGAAAATGGTTCGGAAGCTTCAGCTGGTACAAAATGTGGCCACCCATCCATTAATGGGAACAGCTTGTTGAGAGCACATTATAGCAGTTCTGTGCAGCTTGCACTGGCTGCCTATATGTGTCCAAGCCGAATTCAAGATCCTGGTTTTTTTTTTCCCTTTAAAGCCCTAACAAGCTTGGGATCTGTGTACTTGAGTGACTGTCTTTTTCCATATGTAGCACCACCAACCACCTTTACACTCAGGTCATCACCTGGAGCCTTGCTGCAAGTGCCTGATCTAATGGAGGTTCAGCAGACATTCACAAAATGCTGGGTCTTTTCCATGATGGCACCAATTCTCTGGAATGTCTTCCCCATGGAGGCCAGGAGGCCACATTGTGCACTTTCAGGTGTACTGTAAAAAACACTACTCTTCCAGTTAGCTTTTGGTGTTAGGTGAGCTTTCTGAGGCTGTTTTATTGGTTATTATTTTGGTTCTGCTGCTCGTTTATTATGGGTTGCTTGTTGCAAGTTATTTTGTTGAGTACTATTTCCATTATTGTTTACTGTTGTCTTGTATCATATTACTATGCACTGCCTTGGTCCTGCACGAAAATGACAGCATACAAGCTCAGATAAATAAAATCTTTCGAGATCTGAAGCCATGTAATAATCTTTAATACTAAATTTTACAATAACATGTCAAAATCCAACGTTTCGGCTGTCAATACTGGCAGCCTTCATCAGGGAAACAAAATGAGACCATTGGGGATGCCTACAGCAGGAGATATAAAATGACAGTTACTGAAGGCTTCTAAGAAGGTTACTCTAGTTCATTTTCATTTCTGATCTTAAAGGGGACTTGCTACCAATATAAGGTTTTATCGTTGTTCTGGCCAAAGCTGATATCTAGCTACTGTTTATCATTCTCAATTCTTCCTTTCTCTTAAAGTTGTTATAACGGTGCTTATATATTTCAATGGCCTCTCTGTTGAGCCTTGGTAGGAAAGATCTTGAAATGGCCAGTGCTTGGGATTCTGTGAACGTAATGGGATGATGTCCAGTAGAAATCATATGCTCTGCCACCGCTGACTTCTGAGGGTGCATAAGGCGGCAATCCCTTTCATGTTCTTTGATACTTGTTGCGAGGAATCTTTTGGTGGTGCCAATATATGAGCACGGTACCCTATAAACTGGCCAGCGGGTGGTGCAGTGGGTTAAACCGCTGAACCATGAGCTGTCGATAGAAAGGTAGGCAGTTCGAATCCGCGACGGGGTGAGCTCCCGTTGCTTGGCCAGCTCCTGCCAACCTAGCAGTTCCAAAGCATGTTAATGTGAGTAGATAAATAGGTACCGCTTGCAGGAACGTAAACGGCGGTCCGTGTTCCAGCTGCATGCTACGCGCTGCGGCAAGGAGAGTCATGCCGGCCACATGACCATGGAGGCGTCTTTGGACAATGCTGGCTCTTCGGCTTTGAAATGGGGATGAGCACCACACCCTAGAGTCGGACACGACTGGACTTAATTGTCAGGGGTCACCTTTACCTTTTTTACCCTATAAACTCCAGGTTGCATTAGGTAAAGGAGCATACAAGCTCTTAAAAATAAAATTAAAATACAGTGTATGTAACATCAGAGTACCAATGGCAGCCAGAACAGCCATGACACCGTCACCCATTGTGCGACATCAGAGTGATGCCAATGGCAGCACAAGGGATAGGACAGGTAGGACAAGTGAAAGTCAATGAGAAAACTTGTTAGAATGGGGGGGGGGAGATCAGAGGATAGAATGGAAAAGCAGGATCATCAGGAAGAAGGTTTGGCAGCAGAGAAAGCCCGATACTGATGGGTTCTTTTCTAGTATGTAATAACGTGGTAAGGGATATGTTCCCCAAGGTCTAATTACCTCTATCAAAGTACGACATTTGCCATCAGGTTGCTGCACTAAAGATTAAACCTATGACTCCCAGAGTCAGACACGAGTATTAGTGAGGGCAATTACAAAGTCATTAGTGGCTTAGCTGTGTTATGAAAACCTGTTGCCCTCAGAGTCATGGTCTGAGGTCACCACCACAAAATATGCCTACTACCTAGGGGGAGAGAAAGTCTGAATCGTCCATCTAAAATTCATTCTTAAGACTATTATGGCTGCCTTTCTTGGTGTGTCCCTCTGCAGGAGTGATCCACTAAAGATACAAAGAAGGCACCCCAGATCTATTTCCTGCACTTAAAAGGTAACAGGTATGGAACATGTTGTAAATTTATTTCATTTCAGAAGAAGCCTTCTGAGCCCTTGCCTTTTTTAACATCTCACTGGTACAGGTGGGGGTGCTGCTGTTTTTATGCTCCTGTTGTGACTGTCGCCATGATCTTTTTAATCGATTTTTAGATATTGTTTTTATTATTTGTCATTAATTATTTTTACTGTTTTAAAATGTGATTATTTTTATATTGTATTTTTTGTATTTTTTTTCTGTTGTAAGCCACCTTGGGTCCCTTCAGGGAGAAAGGCAGGATAAAAATACTGTAAATAAAATAAATAAATAAATAAATAAATTTGTAACAGAGATGATATAGGAATTAATATCACATAAATACATTTTCATAACTTCCCTAGGAATCACAAACCTATGGAACCTTTTCAGTTCTGCACCTTCTCCAGCAATGAGACAGTGGGCCAATACCAACCAATCAGCCCACCCAGATGCACAGCAAGGCATATAGTTATATATATAAAGTATATAGTTATGCACCTCGTCATGTCCTGCTGCTGTGTAAACATAGAGGTATGGAATGTACAAACAGCCCCTCACTGCACAATTTGCTGCTTATCATTTCTTCCCAGCTCACAGGTGTATGCATTTAACTCCAGGTGCGTATATACACCCTTGGGTAAAAATGCCTTAAATACTAATTTGGACGTTCTTCCTCCCCTACACTCTGTTATTATGCAGCAGCTAGATAGGGCACTGGGGGAGGCCTGCATACAGTACTCCTCCTTACATGATTTGGTGAGCCAGTCAGGTAATATTGTCCAGACTGGCCCATGCTAGGTAAAGGTGTTCTCTAATTTCTCTAGAATAAGCATTTTCTGGAAACAACCCTCCAGTACAATTTGATCCATTCAGTATGGAATTGTTTAAAAGTTAGGCAGAGGAGATGCATCAAAATTTGCAAGACCCGAGGATACTATCAGGGCCTCCCAAAGGGGGGGGGGTCTTGGGCATCTACCTGTCACTGGGGTCCCCATCTGTATAGGCTCAGCCTTCTCCATAGGGCTTCACAAGCCAAACCCACCTGGCTTGCTTCCCCTCTTCCGCCCCTGGGCCTCAAAGCAAAGGCAGGGAGGGGGTTGACAGATTCCCAGGGGTGGGCAATTAATTTTCCTAAGGAGCCACATGAGAAACTGGGACTGTTGTGGAGGGTCGGACCAATAGACTGAACTCAATTCTGTTCAATATGAATTATATATATATATATATATATATATATATATATATATATATATATATATATATATATATATATATATATATATGAATTTATTAAGGTAAAATAAGCCCCCCTCAGTGCTATAAGCAGCATGTCGCAAGCCCTGCCCCGTGGGGGTGTGATGTCACTTTTGTGCCGCTGAAAATCGTCAGCAAATCGGAGGCGCGAAAGCACCCCTGGGGTATTTTAGGCCAGATTTAGACCTAAAAAACCGGGAGGTTCCATGAGCCGGGGGGTGCATGAGCAGGCATCACTGGGGTGACGGAAATGGGACTTACCCAGTCCCATTGGGAAATGGGCAGAAATGGGACTTACCCAGCCTTAGTGCACCTCCCCCCCCAAGCTCGGATGCAGTCTTCTTATTGTATTACCCAGCTGGGCACTAGCTAGAAAGACTGGTTGCGCCTGCGCAACCTCCTGAGTCCTCCACCAGTGAGACTTTGAGCTAGAAAGGCTTTCAGCAAGGTTGTGCAGGCGCAGCCAGTCTTTCTAGTGCCTAGCTGGGCCTGCTCAACATGAAGGCTTGGGGAGGTGGCACAAAGGCTGGGTAAGTGCCATTTCTGCCGCCGCCATCGCCCCAGCAGTGCCCACTCGTGCATCCCCCAGCTCATGGACACCCCAGGATGGAGGTGACACGTGGATGAGAGTGCACGAGCCGGTGAATCGGCGGCAGTTTGGTGGTTTTGCCGCTGAACAGGCAGCTCATGCACCCCCTACCGCGTATCGCCCCTGACATCAGGGGGCCCACCGTCCCCCCTAACGACACCACTGTGCTTATAGTGTCTGTTGCAAGGAAGACACGGAGCAGCTAATGAAGGTAAGAGAATGGCCAGGGGGCGCGTGGGGGGCATTATTTTGCCTTAATTAGCTGCTCTGTGTCTTCCTTTAAACCTCACAGGGGCCGGTCAGGGACAGCCAAAGGGCCAGATGTGGCCCTGGGGCCATACAATGCCCAGGTCTGCTCTAGAGTCTTGCAGGCAGCCTCCAGCCCCTTCTCATCCCAGGCCCGCTCCTTATACTCTCTTGGTTTTGGCTGGTCCCTCCTCCCCTTCCTGGTTCCACTCTCCCTGCTGCCCAGTAGCCCTCTAGGTCCTGTGCCTCCTCTCCCAGGGGACAGGAAGGCTCCTGCAGGTACTCATCACTGGATGGGGAGGCTCCTTCAAATACTTTCAGCATGGTCAGGTGCACTCTGCTCAACTGGGCAATAGTCCACGCCCTGCCCAGCTGAGACCTTCCCAGCCCCTCGCAGCATGCTCATGACCCTGAGCTGGGCAGGCTGTGCCCTGCGGCTGGTAAGTCCAGCCCCGGACAGGTACATCTCATTCACGTAATCCAATCATTTCCTCATGGGTTAGGGGAAAGGCACAGACCTGGAGTGACAGTAGCACAGACCTGTCACACGTCTAGTCCCGTACCACCCATAGTTACTTTCACCAATGTGAAATTTAGATTCAGTTCTTTAGCCCTTTTCTGGGTCTCTCTAGATCCAAACTGTCCATAACACCATCTCAGATGGCCAAATCCCATTACTCCTCTCAGTATCAGTGTATTTTAATGCCTCCCATATCCCCCTCCCATACTTTTGGGCTCTTAACTCATTCAGTTTTAGGAGTTTGGTTTAAGACTTTGGTTTATGGATGCACAAACTCTTAAATCGCTTTTTGACGTTGAAAAGAAATAATTGCTGTTTTGAATCTCTCAGGGAAGGCGAGAGAAAGGGAGACTGTGACTGTACTACCCACCTAGTAATAAAGCAACAATTTTCAGCAGGCACTTAATTATGTCGCCCTAATAACAATTGGTCCTCATTATCATGTGAAATATGTTCTTAAAAATCTGAGCTGAAGGCTGTGCAAAGGCAAAAAGTGTCACATCAAAACCCCGTCACATCAGGCTTCTGAGTTTTTTGATACAATACTAGACCCAGGAGACTGATCAGTTTAGAAAGAGAAACTAGATTGCCCTGGGCTAAAATGAAATTTAATGCTGAAAACACTAATTCATTCTCAGGTGAAGAAAGTCAACAAGTGATCCCACTCCATCATCATTCCTGCCCCATCCCTTGCACCTGCCAAGGGTGGCTAGTGTAGCACTAGCGATTTGTTGATATTTGCCTGTGTTCTTATACAAGACAAAAATTCCTGCCAGAATGGGGGAAAAAAGCGACATGAATGACTGCATGGCAGTTACTGTTGCCGCCCTGAGTCGTTTAGCGACACCTTAGCTGCATTGAATGCTGTGGTTTTATCCCAGCAAGTCATTAAAGGAATTAACCATGCTCCCTTTGATTCATAAGCATAACAGTAAAAGAAACTGCAGAGACCTGTAGTACATAACACACATATCATGTTGCATGTACTACGATGACCTATCGAAGACGGTCCATTCCAGCAATGAAATATGTGGTGTTTTGCAGATCTCCACACACCCCCGACCTTCCTTTCTGCCTTTCCTTTCCTGCCTTCTTTCTTTCTTGTCCTCGCCAGTGCCGCAATCAACAGTCAAATTGATCTGACACTTCATCTGTCCAGAAGAGTCCCCGGTGAGAGGGTCTAGGCGGGGGTTTGTGGAGTGTGTTGAGGGGAGGAGGGGGTAAAAGGTTCAAAAGTAAAGTCATCAAAAATAATGAGGCTGTTCCGCCCAGCTCCCACTGAAGCAAAGGAGCAAAGTACCCTTTCAAACTGGGTGTCCCAGCACCACAGCTGAAATAACCGGGCGTAGAGAGCGGCAAGCAAATTGCTTTGACAAGCCTGTTACTGTTGTAGGAGTTCAAGGGTTTGAGACACTAGGTCAGCGGCTGCCAATCAAGCGGACAGAAAAAGCCGCTCGTGGAGCCTGTGATTTCTACCTAGGCCGCAATTATCCCTGACTATTCCTGTACCTCAGCAGCGCCTCTGATTAAACCTGCCTCCCTTTTACATCTCTTTCAGAGTGCGATTCACACACTAATTAGTTGCCTGCTCTCCACTGAGATGTCAGACCCTCAGTCAATTTATCTCTATTTCAGCCTGTTCAGAGTGACTTCCCCAGTTATCAAAATTTAATCATGCCTTCAAAAATGTTGAAAAGTGGTCATTAGAGGCAAAAGGCCACAGGATACAATATTCATTTTTCTCTATCTTCCAGTCATCCAGCTGGCATCTATAATGGATATCCTGGGGGCTGTGAGAACACGTTGATTTATGCAACCTCGCTCTTGCTCTCACTGTGGTGTGCCAGGCTGCTTTAAAGAACAGGTTTTAACAAGGTCTGAGGTGGGAGGACATTAATCATGGTAGCATTGTATGTGAAAAAGGGTGCTGTGTAGTCAGAAGAACCCCCTACAGCAGGGCAGTTAGATTTTTTTTAACCACCTTCTCAGTGATAAAGGAGAGTTTGACAATTGATTAGACCTTTCTGTAACCTTGCAGTCCTGTGAAATGATGAGAGAGGGAGAGAAGGGGCGAGGGGGTGGGGAGAGACAGAGAGAAGCCGGGAAAGAGAATGAGGCTCATACTGACAGTTGTAAATGTGCAATAACTTTATGGTTCTTGACTGAAACGGGCTATCAAAATCAGTCCCAACTCAATACAGTCTAAAAAAGAAGATCATTCTCAGTGTAAGAGCCCTTTCAACTGCACATGTCAGAGCCAATCACAAGCAGCAGCAGCAGCAGCAGCCTGCAGTGTCTTTCCTTGCAAACTACAGACTGCATCAGGAAACCTTAATACAAATCTCATCTGATAAGAAGTAACTTACTTACAATGCAGGTTTCAGCCAAACCAACTGCAAGAAATTGACATTTGCTGGCAATGCAGGTTTTACATTCTCAGGTTTGTATTTCATTAAGCGTTTTCTTCCTTAATTTCTCTTTCTGTGAACAGAAGTCTGCCCCAGGTTGTTAACAGTATTATGCCCATATAAAGATGATGAGTGAGCAAATCCAGTCCACATTTTCGGCCGAGACTATCTCTCGGCCTAAAATGTGCACAAAAATATATGTAAATATGCATTACCAAGTCTGGAATATGTAAAGGAAGAAAGGTTGTCTCTGCATAACTATTTATTTTGCTTACAAAATTTGGAGGTGGGTTAGGTGCTTCAACTGAAGCATCTACAACTGTGCATTATTATACTGCATTAGTTTTCCCACACTAGTTTAATATTAAGACTCAGCTCAAAGGACCAGGACAGTGCATACATTTGATATCAATCATGGAAAGGCCGCCAAAAGCAACCACCGCACCTTTGCCAGCATTTCCTGAACGCAACTGCCAGGGACAAAGTGGCTGTCCACACAACGGCAGCAGCAATCCATGTGCTAAGCATTTGTAGATGTTACAGTATGAAATGCTCACCACGTGGGACCCGTTTTTAATTGTGTGCCCGCTTGTCAATGCCATGGCGGTTTCCTTGCCATTTCAAACCTTGCCTTCATTCAGTGCTGCAGTATTTGCCGTTTTATACACTCACTTTGAACGTGTTCTTCCAGGCTTTTGTTCTGCTTCCATTTCTGAGGATGAACTTTCAACAATGTACCCCTCTTTTAGTTGAAGCACTGATATAACGTTACTCGCAAGGTTCTAGATCTGTAGGTTGTATTGGCCATTTTATCCCATCATTGACGGTATGAGACTTTCCTCGCCTTCCTTGGGTTGCTTTCAAGGCACATCTGCACAATTATCTTGAGGTTGTGAGATATGGGTTGAGAGTTATACTTGTTTAATTTTTCCCCCCCTTCTCTGGCCACGTGGTGAAATGTTCTGCTAATTGTTTCACCACTTGCACAGACTCCACGGGATCAGGTTGCCTGATGGCCACGACAAGAACTGAAGTCACTGCTTGTGAAGCGAGCTGATTAGAATTAGGCATTATTATACTGTAGTAACTGCCTGGCTGTTTGCAGGTTGATGTTGTAATGTAGGAGAACCTTCTGCCTCCTAGTGGTGTCTGGGAGGTAGTACTTGCTGGAGCTATTTCGAGATGGCTGCTTGGATTGTAGTATTCAGACACACCTCTGGGGTTAACTTGGATTTTATATAAATATGGCCCCTGTTTTCTCATACATGCCTGATATCTTTCCTAATCCTGGGAAACTAGGGAACATCTCTAAAAGCATATTACAACATTTATAAGCAGAAGAAATCACAGAGATATAAAGAAAAGGAACAAAACTTAAAAGAAAAAAAAACTAATTGTTTGTGATGCCTTGGATTGGACAACAGGTATTTTGTATCACTACATGCTGCAGGCATAAAAATAGGACCATTAAGACAGATATTCATTTTGAGGTAAAAGTAAATAGCACCTTGGTGCCAATATGATATCTATCAGTAATTATTATGCATCCCTTGAAATGTGTGGGCAATATTGGAAGCTATAATTTTCATTAAGACTCATCTACTTATTTGGAAGAAATTATATGGCTCCTACAATCAATCAGGCACAGTCAGACAAATAACCCACAAAATGGGACTCATATAATATTTATTTCATTTTTAGTTCATACCCATGATACTATGTACAGAAGCATTTGCAATTAAAAAAAATCACAAAGCTATACAGTAGCACAAGTTTGCAGCTATTCCTTGAGTCTCTCTCTCTCTCTCTCTCTCTCTCTCTCTCTCTCTGTAAGTAACCTCACAAAACGCAATAAACATAAGACAACATATATAAGACACAAGATAACATATAATAAAGAGTTTTGTGGGCAGCCCTATCCTCCCCTGGTGTAGGCTCTTCAGTGTGGGCCACATGGCCCACGCTGAAGCCTACCTGGGGTAGGCCCTGACTGGAGGTCTACTCGGGGTAAGCGGGCATTTGCTGCCGCAATCAAGCTACTCAGTTCTCCATCAGCCAGGAGTGAGGATAGGATATGGCGCCTGACACAGATGCCTGTCCCACCCTCTTCCAGGTCTGATACGCCCACCCCACCCCATTACGCCCCTTCCCCGCCCTCCCCACACACTGCTCAGAGCAGCCTTACCTGCGGGGCCTGGATTCAGCGCCAGCAGGACAGCGTAAGCCTACCTGCCGGCACTGCTTACTCACAGAGGTTTGTGACACCCGGTGCCAGCTCTGAGGCCTCAGCACCAGTACCCATGGGGGATAGGATTGCACCATAAGTCTAGCATATTGGTACTGACATACAGTATATTCAGGGATCCCCAAGAACGAATGGAAAGCAGTTTGGTGCAGTCATGGAGGTTCCTAATTCTCCCTTGGCTGTATCTCCACCCCATGCAACATTTTATGCAGCTCTAGAGTGTCTTGACCCTCAAAAAAAAGTTTTTGGGGAGAAGGAGAAAGGGCTGCAGTGGGAAGGGGCCCAGAACAGACATGGTGAGAGGGCAGAACACTGCATACAGTCTGTTGGATTCCGCCATGGACTTGAGGGATTCAGTGAAACTACTCCAGGATAAGTACAGGGGTGGCCCCCACTGCTCCACCACCTGAAATGCTGCTCCCCAAATTCTTCATCCTCCCTGCCAATGTGTATGTGCAGGCACATCATCTAGGCACACTAGGTGGGCGGGATATGTTTCTCCTCTGCTTAAAAAAATAATAATCTGCTGCTGCTTCCGATCTGGCCAGAGCCCTTCTGACCGACAAGGAGAAGGAAGAGGAAGAACTAGAGGCAGCATTATATTATGATATAATGAATGAAAAGTGGTTGCAAATTGTATGAGGGTCAGGCTCACCACCCAGGTATTTCACCACACACATCTTCTCAACGCAAATAGGAATTACACTTCCAACAAATTCTCAGTTTATCTAACTGGGTAAGCAGGGAGCACCAAAATATATGGGTAACCTCTTCTCACACAAACCTTACGTTGACTGGAGGCCTGCAGAGCTCTAGATTTTGAAGTTGGCTTTGCACTTTAGAACTCCAGCACTCCTTAAGGATACTTATATCTTAGAAAAAGGTTTCTCCCTCATCCCCCAGCAAAAAAAAAAAAAGATCCTGAAGGAAAATACAGTTGTACTACTGAGATTAAAAAAAAACAGTTAATATTTGAGGAGAAAATCAAATATAGATGAAGTCATAAATATATCTTTTGGCTTATTACTAAGTTCTAAAGCAATAGGTTATTTGCAGACAGAAACTTTTCTGGAGTGTGAGATACATATATATTTTTAAATCTTATTTTCAGTTTTACCGTACCGACAAAAAAGGTAAAAATAAAAAGAACCAATGCATGTTCAGAACAGAAGAAAACTCAGAATAACATGAATGTGACCTGCTACATCTGAAATAATGCCTTTCAAGGTAGATAGATAGGATAAGCCACATGTTCTAAAGTAACCCCCATCTACCAAAATTATGACCTCACTATATTTATACACATGGGTGCAGTTTTCATACACTATTATAGTCTCATATTATATATCTTTAAATCATGCTATGAAAGTTTCTGCCTTCCCCAAATGCTTCCTCTAATTTAGGATGAACAACTACTCTCATAAAGAAAAACTGCTGCTGCTGCTGTTTATTGGACTGAGAAAGGTCTCGCTGACTAATGTCCCCGGATTAAATGAATGTGGAATAATAAGCGCTGATTTATTTGTGCTCTGGTAGGATAAAGCTGCCACTGATTTTACAAGAAACTATTCATCTGACAACTACTATAGCTAGTAAATTGTGGCTGTTGCTGAAATTAGTCTCCAGGCCTTCATGTAATCTATGGGGTGAAGTAGCTGTGTGGTAATAAAGCCATTGTGGGTATTTGGTGTGTTTAAAAAGCCCCACTTTTATCCCTACCTTGTGGAACTCAAAAAAATTAACCTTCTGGGGTTTCTCTTGGAAATTCCAATAGTTCCCACCCTCGAGCTACAATTTTACCTCAGGAAAACGCAGAACAATATTAAGAGTATATATATAGCTGTTGATAAGACAGAGTAGAGGAAGTCTGAGGCCCAAGGTTTGTTTTTCGATTCTCTTTAGAGGAAAAATTGCCCATCGCTCGGTGACCGAACACATTGCCTTGTATGTGGAAAGGCTCAGGTTCATCCAGTTTACAGGAGTTTAGGTAATAGGGCTGAAAAACACTTCTGTTTATTATGATACTTCAACACAGCCTAAGCAGGTGTGCTGGACTGGTTAAGTTCTGCAATTTGGGATCTAACCAAGATCCTGGAAATCACAGAGATATCGCCATAGCCTCTGGGTGTTCCAAGCAACATTGTTTTTCTGGATCTGAGCTGGTGTAATTTGCTCTATTAGTTGAACTAATTTGAACTACTGTATTAGTTGGCTGAAGAGGAAATTCCATGTAGATGCTATAGAGATACTGCTTAATACAGCAAACAGTACAGTCAAGCTAGACACGTTTTGATCGTGTAATACAGCCCACTAGAGGGGGAATTAATTATATTGATAAATAGTACACAGGGGCCTGTGAAAAATGGTGAAACCATGCAGTACTTTGCCCCTGTCATGTTTTTGATCCAATTGCGCTCCTTACATGCTATTTTAATGGGGGGGGGGACTTCCATTGAAAGACAATAGAATTTTTTCCCCCACTACAAATAGCATGCAGAGGGGGGCACAATAGATATCAAAACCACAGCAAGGGCAAAGTCAATACTTTGGTTTCAAACCTAACTTGGTTTCAGTTTCGCCATGTTTCGTGGTCCTCCTGGGCACCATTTATCATTAAAACTAACCCCCATTGAACTGCATTACACAATTAAAAGCATGTCTAGTTTGAACATTAGTAACTATACACCAAGACATACTACTGGCCGTGAAGAGACCCAGAGTTAAGAAGTAATGGTATCACAAGGGGCAGCCCAATCCTATTGAGCTGAGTATTCGGCTGTTGCTGGCTGCTGTAAAGCAGCCGTAAAACGTGTTCCGGCAGCATGCACTGCCGGAGCACCAGTGGGAAGGCCGGAGACTTCCTCTACGGAGACCTTCCAGAGGAAGTAAACCAGCGCGGGGTGCTGGTGGAGGGAGGGGTGGAATGGGATGGGGGAGAACAGGAGAGGGGGGCAGAATGGGGCAGTGATGGAAGTGGGGAGGAGGGCAGATCAGGCCTGGGAGGGGGGTGGAATTGGCGGCGGCACACACTGAATCCCGACCCCATTCCTGGACCAGATTTGCCCTCCTGGGGCAATGCAGACTTTTGTCAGTGATTGAGTTGGTGCAGGTCCGAGTTGACCCATAGCGGCTGCTGGGGCTTACCCCTTGCCCTGAGACCTCCAGTAGCCAATACTCCCCCTTGGGGATGCAGTGGAAGCTGTGCCAGCGCTGCTGCATCACCGTGTGGGGAGTTGGATAGGATTGTTCCATTAGTTCACAAGGTGTAGTTGAATCTACATTATGGATCCAGGGTCACCAATGATCGTACATGTGCTCACTATTAATTGGTGACCATAAACAATCAAGTGATCCATCTACTAATACAGCCAAGCGGTGATGTCTGTGATTTAGTGTGTATGTGTATGTGTGAGTGTTTAATTCAATGTACTTAAGGAGATTCCTTCCAGGTAACAACATCTGTATCTGTGAACAGGGTGGTTCATTTATTACCATCTCAAGATGAATGGTGCCCCCAGGATGTTTCATGTGAACTGATTCTTAGACAAACCACATATTTAGTTGTTAAAGAGTAATTAAAGGAATTGTGTTTTCTGTTCTCTCCAACTAATGCTGCTGCTTTTTACAAGTGTAGTCAAAACATATGTGCATATTTACTGCTTGCAGTATCTGCCCTATACCCAGTTTCTGGTTAATGCATAAAAAGAGAAATACATATTTTGGTGCTATATTAAATAAAAATGTTCATAAAGAAGCTTTGCACTTTTATTCTGGACATGACAACAGCTACGTTTCATTTTGGTGGTGATCCATACCAAACAGATGGGTCATAAGTCCAAAGTGCAATACCAGGTTTTACGTTTCATTGGATGTCTGCATGCTACAGTGAAAGAGGAAGCATCTGCTATTGGATATGTGAGAATAGCAGCCTGTACTGGACATCTTCTAATAACTCGACCATACGCGTCGCTGTAGCGGGGCGGGCCGCGGGGTGGGGCGCGCGCAAAAGGTGATGCGCGCACCCTGCCGCGGCCTCTTCGGCCTCCGGCTCGATGTGCACATGCGTTGATTTTTCGCGCAGGCGCACACCGTCGCTGAGGGTACGAGCCTGCGCATGCACAGACTGCAACTGAGGGCAACCGGGCAGCCTCATACCCTCAGCGGCAGTCTGCGCATGCACAAACATGGCGGATCCGCAGCTGAGGGCAACCGGGCAGGCTCTCGCCCTCAGCGACGGAGTGCGCGTGTGTGGAAAATCCATGCCTGTGCACAACTACGCCCGACTCAAGGTAGGTGACGGGCGGGGTGGGGTGGCGGGAGGTGACGCGCGCGCCCCACTACCGGGTGACACGCACGCAGTGACACCACTGAACTCGACTATTTATTGCTTACAACTCACTAGAAAAACCCAGTGCATAAAAACTCAGATTGGGGGGGGGGGGGGAGAGAGAGATTGAGAATCCAAGCACAAATCTGAGGACTGTCTTTATTTTCTAGTCTATTTTGACCTAAGAGTTCATAGACCCCTAAGGAGATTATATAGGCCCAACTATTCACACAGGCTTCTGATGAAAAATGGAAACTGTTTGGGGATATAATTCGGTGGAAGAACATGTGCCTCTACATGTGGACTGAGAAAGACCTGGCTTGAGGGCTGAAAGATTTGAGAGGAACCAATGATAATAGGTCAACATACCTAAGTATGCTTGGAGCTCTGATGTGTATTGTGGAGCAGGTGCCATTTCAATGGCTGTGACTTTCTCTGCCCTAGGATGGACTCCATCTTTGACAATCTGGTAACCCAAGCACAGTGAGCCCTCAGCATCTGAGGATTTCACCATCCATGGATGAGTGAGACGTGCCTCCGGAGGAAGTGACTTCCATTTTCGTATCTGCTACTTCTGTTTTGCTACTTCCGATTGCTTCCAAGAGGTGTTCTGAGGCCCGCAGAGGCCAATGCAGTGGGTTGCAGACCCAGCAGTGGCGTCCCTAGCCCTGAACCTATAGGGGGCACATCCACGAATTGGTGCCCCTTCCCCAACCCCTGGCGCCGCCAAAAGCGGCGCCGTGATTTGGGGGGCGCCAATTCACCTATTTATTTATTTATTTCCCCCCTGGGCAGAGCCCCCCCCCGGGCGCCGCTTCCCCCCTTCCCACACTGCACAGAGTTGGTCCTCCATTGGAAACAAGCCCAAACTGCTGTTAAAAGTCCACTCTGCTTCAAAAGCAATTTGTGCAATGTAACACGGTGGTAATTTCTCAACCAGCAGCCTGCAGTCCCCTCGGATGCATAGTTCTTTAGATCCCAGTATGTTCAGCTTCCAGCGCTCCGTGTTCCAGCCTACCTTAGCTGCGGCGGCGGGCCCCGCATGCACCGCACTCACCTCACGCGACTCCTTACCGACGGCTGTTTCTGCGCACTTAGCTGCAGAACACAAGACTCGAGCTTTCTGCAGGCAGTCACAAATCATGCCGAACAGGGAGTCTTCCAATTGTTATCGCTCTGTCACTGACATTCTCAGCATTCCAACATTCCAGTCTGTTCTCTCACCACAGCATGCAATAGTGAGTCCTCTCTCTCTCAGCGAGGGTCATGACAGCTCGTCAGTGACTTCCGGTCTCCCTTCCAGCACGAAATGGGCTGCTCCTGCTTAGCTTTCAGCAGTCTTCAGGCAGTTCAACCTCAGGACCATTGTAGCTAAAACTTCTTTATTGGGCGGAACACAAGATAGAAACAAAAAGAAACAGGAATGAAAAGTATAGGGGTGGTGTCTAGCTTCATCCCATAATAGAAAGTTCTAAGGTTTAACTCTTAAATGCCACTACACATCAGCGGCGGAACTACGGTGGAGCGCGTAGAGCAGGCGCTCCAGGCGCTCCACCGCGGGGGGGGGATCTTACCTTGCCTAGGAGCATTGCAGTTGGGCCCTCCCGCCCGCCCTGAGTCCGTTTGGCTCTGAAATGAGACCAAACCGGGCGGGGGGCGCGTCTACATGACGCGAGGGCGCGTCGCGATGCTGGCCCCGCCCCCTCGCTCCAGGGCGCCCTCCCGTCACGTTGCGCCTCTGCTACACATCGCCGTTCAGTGCATTAGGCCATGCTAAGCTAGATGGCCCAATGAACTGACTCACTATAAGGCAGTTTCCTTCTAGTTCACTCACATGGCCTCTCCATCCTAAGGCTTCTGAGCTGGTCTCTTGAAAAGGTGCTATACAATGTGGGCCATGCTGGAGCAAAAAATATTGCATACAGTATGAACATGTGAACTCTTAAAGCTGCATCGACTTGTATGTGGTAGATAATCCTCAAATAGGAGAATGCATGTTTGTTGTATTGTGTGAAAGAAAATGCAGTGAAACTGTTTTTCATGCCATACTTTACACAAAATAGGAAGCACATATTTTCCTACACAGAAATTATCTCAGCTGCAGTGACAATCCCTCTCATCAATAGCCAGTTTCATCTCTTGGCAGAGGAAGTAGTGGTGAATTGTATCCCTAGAATACATTGCACTTCATTCTATGGCTTTTGTTCTTAAATGAAAGGTTATCACCTTTTTTCTTTTTCTTTTTCTTTTTTTTACAATGTTTTATAATTGAGTTCTCTAGCTTGCAGGTTCAACAGCCCCATCTCCAATTTTAGCCATATAGTCAATCTCTTCTAGATATTATAAACATTTCTTGTAGTGTTCACTTAATGGATTCAAAGAGAAGTCCCACTGGCAAGGTCTATTGTCAAGATAATACTACAGCTTTAAGTTCCTATTAAAGACTGTGAACCATGCACTCAGATTGCCACATCACTGATAATTGTTGGAAACATACCAAAGCCACTAAGCTGTCCAGATCTTCACACTCTTAAGGCATAAGAGACAGATTAAGCTGCAAGAAACCAGTATTTTTCTGGGATTGTTAGGCAAGCATTTTTTTTTCCAATGTGGAACATTACTACTCCATTTGTTTCCATACCTTTTACCAAAACATTTTACATAAAAACTCCTGAAACAGGTCAGGATACTGATGCTTAATTATTGCTAAAACAAATTAGAGGCAGCAAGGAATTTATTTGTCTCCTAAGTTTAGTACTAGAAACCTGTGTCAGTACATTACGAAGAAAATATAAGAACATAAAAATAGCCCTGCTGGATCAGGCTAAAGACCCATCTAGTCCTATATCTCACAGTGGCCCCGCCCCCACCAGATGCCTCAGGGAGCATATTGTGTGTGTGTGTGTGTGTCCTTAGCAGTGAAGAGGTGGATCTCTAATGCAAAAGAGATGCTCAGTTTCAAGCAGGAATAAAGCCCCATTTTGTGACCTGGAAAATGGGACACTACCAATTGCAGATATGTGAAGTTGGCTATAGTTGCTCAGTGGAGAAGGAAAGTGGCCTTCCATAGGCTGAGAAATAATACTTCAGGTGTTTCGGAAAGAGCCTAAAGAAAAGGTGTCCAGACCCAATTCTGTAAGTTCCTCAAGAAGAGCAAGAGATGATATAAAACAAGGAACCATCAGCTCTACAAGAGGTGGACAGTCACAGAGCAGCTGTTTGCTTTTCACAGATTGAGAATAACAGAACCAGCATTCCAGCTACCAAGCCAAAGGCATATACATAATATTACTTAAAAGAGTTGAAGTTGGAAGAATTAGCACTTCTCTTACCAGTTCGAGGCCCACGTCTCCATGGAAGAATGAGAAAGGGAAAAAACCTCAAATTTGGGATATTTTTTAGAGCTATATGCTTGCAGGAGACTGAGTCACCATGCAATGAGCTTCTAAGGGGCTACTGTTGTCTGATTCCATTCTCAAAGATATTCAAAGGAGCAATTCTCTTTTAGGATTGTCATTCTCTGGAGGTACCTAATGGAATGATCTAAACTAAATGGTGTCCCCTGCCGTTTATTAGCCTCTGGCACAGGGTTTATACTGCAGGCTGCCAAACATTCATTTTCTCATCACTTTCGCTGTGATCTTTTCAAGGATATTTGTATAGATTAATGGAAGCGCTTTTGTATGTGAACAAAAAGGACAGATGCTCAGATTAATGTTTTTGTATAATTCTGGTAATGCTTATGCTGGTAATGGATGCATGTTCCATTCAGATGTTTGGAGCTCGTTCTATTCATGTTTTGTCTACTGTGGCTGTGTATTATTAAGAAGAACCTCTTCCTCTAGTCAAGCAGATCACATTATATTGTTTTAATTTTGTTGATAACAAATTATTGGTGATTTTCATCACAGTTGTGCATGCCCCTTTCACAAATGTAAAGGGAAAGATAAAGAACAAACAAAACTAGGGAGGTATCCCTCCCCCTTTTTAACTTGCCTATGTTGATGCTATTTTCTTGCTTTCCAATTAGAAGCATAAAAGACACATACTGCACATTTTGTACTTTATAATTAATGTGAGTGTTTCTTTTGGCCCAAGAGCTGAAAATATCCATTTTGCAAACCTAGAGAGATTAAGGTTACAAATGCTGATGGGAGACAAAAAAAATTCTTACCACTTCCCTGCATGGCTGATAGGCTCTTAGCACAACTCTAGGAAAATTGCCTGGGCACAAGCAAAGCATTTCTGAGCTAAATTTACACTCCGTAAACCTTTTAGATGTTCTTGGAATGTCTGATGAAATTTTCTCCCCTTGCACAATAGGCTTTTGTAGTATTTCTTATTAGTGAGGGCCTGGAGCCTGCCTGCATTAAACATTAATCCTTTGCATAATGAAACTGTGAGAATGAATTTCTATGAAATTTCACACATTTGTTAGTCTGGTAAAGAAGATGCTCATTTTCATGTCTGGTTCTCTAAGGATTTCTGATCTTAAAATAAAAATATCTTTAACATCTTGACTTGATGGAGTATAAGGAGAAGTGACATTCTTCTGCTGGTATCGGAACGTCAACTATACTTTGTGTAGAAAGGTTGGCATTTGAGAAGTTCTTGTGCAGATATTGAGCTCATGTTTTTTAAAACATGAGCTCAATATCTGGGTAGATATAAAGATACTGGGTAGAAGTACAGTCCAGCCAAGATTGAGCACGTTCATGGCAATATGAAATTAATGGCACAATCCTGTCTACGATTGAGACCAGCTGAGCACCGCTCCACCGTTCTAGGGTGTCGAAAACATGCCATAAAGTATGTTTGCAGCAGCCAGGGAGAAAGTGGCGCCAGTGCCACTCTACTCATGCTGAGTTATCACTGCACCCGCCAGGGAAGGCAAGTTCCCCGCCAGGTGTGGGGTGGAAGAGGACAGAGCGGGGCATTAGGGGGGTGATTTTCTGGGAACGGGGAGGGATCGGTGGTGGCTGCTCCACCGAAATGCAATCACCCTTCCTGGGCCTGGCCGCTGTTACATGGCCCTCTCAAATGTGTGCCAGCAAAATAGCTAGCGCACATTTGTGTAAACCAATAGGGGCTGCTGGGACTCTACTGGGGTGGGCCATGCCCAATCTGGCTGATCCCTACACCACCCTAAGCCCACATGTGTTCGCATAGCAGGACTGGGTTATTGCGAAAGGAAGGCTTCTCTGTAATTGTATAAGCACAAAGAGATGATAACTGTTGTGCTTTTATGTACTGTATTGGCTAAAACAGAGCTTCAATTAAGCCTACGTGCATCTCTGTAATTCACCATTTCAGTGTACTGTTTCCATCCTCTGTGTGCACATTTTAAAAGACACAGTTCATCTTTCAAGGGCTTTCTCGTTGCTTATCATATAGATCATAATTAATAGCTGAGGGAGGTAGTGAATGGAGCTGCTTTGTCCTTGTAGACCAATACAAGTAAAGACAATGGTAAAAAAAAATCAATAATGTCATTAGGTCAAGGGCACTTCATAGTTCAGAACCAATAAATGCTTCTTGCTCATATTTACACTGAGTAGCTGTTAAAAAAATAAAAGAGATTTCAATAGCTATCATCTCTGCTCTTGTGCAAATCTTTTGCTTCCATAGATGTGTGGAAGTTACTGAACAGTACATATTTCTACCATCCAGCTTCTTCCGTCATTGCATTTGCAATCATGAAGTGCTTTTGCTGCTGATTTGGCTATTATGGAAGGAAAATGACCTGTTAAAGCTGTTTTGAGGAGCTAAGCATTTTGCATATATTGTAATAAAGTGTGAGCCATAAAGAGAAGTGGAAAGGATGAAATTTAGCGAAAGTCGATACAAGTGTGTTTATTTTAGATCACTCACGACCTAGACTAAAAGGGAAGCAAATAAGTACATCAAGATCAGGATTTGGAACTGGAAGAATTACTCCCTGCAAACTAATGACTTCTGAATGACAAGGTGAAATATACACTCAGTGGGCCCTTTTGTCATATGAATTGCTAATAATTTCAATTATCCAAATGTATTTGCAATAATTAAGCAGTTCCTTACCAGGGTTTCAACACACAAGTAGAGTTTCCACACCTGAAAACATGTTCCTAGGCACTCCAGTGGAAAGGCCCACTCCATGTGTGGGTCTAGAACACAAGTGATCAGTATAATCATAAGCCCCACTTCAATTTATGTTGGATATTCCACTACACTCTGCTGACACTTAGATAAATTAGGCAGTTTTTGGCCCAATCCTAGAGGGGCCTTACACCATCGGAACAAGTGTCCTGGCGGTATAAGGTGCTTTGTGGCTGTCGCAAAAGGTGAAAAGCCATTTGTCGCAGTCTGGTTGCTGCCGCATGTGGCGAGCAGCTGGGTCTGCATGCCAGCGGACAGGGAAATATCACTGGTGCCAGTATGTCAGCACAGCGGGTTGGAGGGAGGTGGGGAGGGGGTGAAATGGGGCAGGGAGTGATAGGAGGGCGGATTGGGGCTGGGATAGGGGTGGTGTCGGCAGCAGCACACGCCAATATCCTAGCCCCCTTCCTAGCCTTGGTCCCCTACCCGGGTCCACGTGGACTTGCACCAGAGCTGGCTCAGGTCCAAGTAGACCTGGCGTCTACTTGGCCTTACCCCAGGGCCTTACCCCAGGGCAAGGGAACAAAGGCTCCCCTACCCTGAGGAGGCCTCCAGATGCCAAAACTCCCCCACTGGATTCAGCAGGCACCACATTGGCATTGCTGCATCACTGTGTGGGGTGTTAAGGAGGATTGGGCTGTTAGACTCTTTGTTGGACTGTTTTCAGTGGATGGCATTCACAGTTTCCTTACTCTGGAAAGAAATGAGCTTCCGCCATGCTTAAGGAAGAAGTCCTTGCTCCAGAGTAAGATTCTTCTAAAGGGAGACTGTAGATTCCACCCACCACCTATTTCTTGATTAGCACTGTTTCCTGGTAGCATCACTCAGGATACCATTTATCTAAATATATTGAAGTAGAAACAAAAGAAAGTTTGCACCGTGTCCCAGTCCCAAACCATTGCTATCTAAAATTTTAGGAAACATATTAGGTATACAGTACTTCTTATTCCTGAGATCTCCGATACCACAATCCCCTCCTGCAAATTTACTAGATGCTGCATGGCAGTGCCATGGCACAGTCCACAGATTTTAGACACTGTGATCAACAACATCACATTTCCCAAGATCTTTCATTTTGTGCTTCTCGAGTCTTCACTAAGCCAGGGCCTAGAAATAAAATTACTTTAGCAGAATTCTTTTGGGAAGGTACTTTCACAATATGTTCAGTTCAAAGAATCCAAATGGATAGAACACTTTAAAAAACATGCTGAGCATTCACATTGACAGTCCAATCCTACCTAAATCCCCGCGCAGCGATGCAATGGTGCCAACATGGCTTCCACTCCATCCTGCAGAGATTTTTGGCTGCTGGAGTTCTCCTTGGGGTATAGGGACATTTGTCCCATTGCCCCAGGGTACGCCCTGTTGTTGTTGTTGTTGTTGTTCAGTCGTTAAGTCGTGTCCGACCCTTTGTGATCCCATGAACCATATCCCGTCAGGCCTTCCTGTCCTCCACTATCTTCCTGAGTTCGCTCATTGTCATGTTCATTGCATCGGTGATGCTGTCTAACCATCTCATCCTTGGCCTTCCCCTTCTCCTTTTGCCTTCAATCTTTCCCAGCATCAGAGTCTTCTCCAGAGAGTCCTCTCTTCGCATTAGGTGGCCAAAATATTTGAGTTTCAGCCTTAGTACCTGTCCTTCCAGGGAACAGTCAGGCTTGATTTCATTTAGAATTGACTGATTTGATCTCCTAGCAGTCCAAGGGACTCTCAGGAGTCTTCTCCAGCACCAAAGTTCAAAAGCATCTATTCTTCGGCACTCAGCCTTCCTTATGGTCCAACTCTCGCAACCATACATTGCTACTGGGAACACCATCGCCCTGACTATACGAACTTTTGTTGGCATGGTGATATCTCTGCTTTTTATTATGCTGTCTAAGTTTGCCATAGCTTTCCTTCCAAGGAGTAAGCGTCTTTTAATTTCATGGCTGCTGTCTCCGTCTGCAGTGATCTTGGAACCCAGAAAAGTAAAATCTGTTACTGCTTCCATTTCTGCCCCTTCTATTTGCCAGGAATTGATGGGACCCGATGCCATGATCTTAGTTTTATTAATGTTGAGTTTCAAGCCAACTTTTGCACTCTCCTCTTTCACCCTCATCAAGAGGCTCTTTAGTTCTTCTTCACTTTCTGCCATTAGGGTGGTATCGTCTGCATATCTGAGGTTGTTGATATTTCTCCCGGCAATCTTGATTCCGGCTTGTGATTCATTCAGCCCTGCATTTCTCATAATGTACTCTGCATATAAGTTAAATAAGCAGGGTGACAATATACAGCCTTGCCGTACTCCCTTCCCAATTTTGAACCAGTCGGTTGTTCCATGGCCAGTTCGAACTGTTGCTTCTTGACCTGCATACAGGTTTCTCAGGAGACAGGTAAGGTGGTCTGATACCCCCATCTCTTTAAGAATTTGCCACAGTTTGTTGTGATCCAGGGTACGCCCTAGCAGCCGCTATGGGTCAACCCAGACCTGCACCAGCGATATCGTTGATCCGTGCAGGCGGATCAGGCCTGAGCAGGGGGTGGGATTTGCTGAACCCCCCTCCCAGGCCTGATCTGCTCACCTCCCCAACCTGTCATCACTGTGTTCCACCCGCCCCATTTACCTCATTCAATCCCTTCCCCGCCCCATGGGTGGCTTACCTCCACCGGCGGCTCTCCATCGATCTGCTGGCAGACGTGGGAAGGATCCAGCCTTCCCACCAGCACACTGGCTGCTTGTGCTGCCACAAAGCTCTTTACAGCGCTTTTGCGGCAACCAGAGCTGGTAAAACATGCATTCCACCGGCGCTTACTTTAGTTACAGTACGTTGGGCCATAAGATTTTTTTTATATGGTATTTGATATGTGAGACTGTTCACCAAAGGAATAATCCACCAATAACAGTTCTCATAAATCCCCCATCAATTCAGTGGACATGTGTGATAGACAGTGCCTCATGTAGTGCCTCTTGCACATTAAAGAGTTTACATCAGATTGCTTCACTCACCTTATTGGCCATTGGAGCTTGTCGGGAGGACTTACAGAAGATCAGACTTCCACTCATCAGAAATTCTTTGAAGAAATTAACTGTGTAGTGAAATTATCTTTTACCCCACAAGAAATTTGGGAAAATTGATTAGAGGTCTCTCACACTACTACTACTATTTTTATTTTTATTTTTAGAATGTGAGCAGGAACAGGGAGCCATTTAATCTTTTGATTTTTGTCTGTAAACCACTTTGTGAAGCTTTTTGTTGAAAAGTGGTACATAACTAATAATAATAATAATAATAATAATAATAATAATAATAATAATAATAATACAGTAGCCCCGCATTATCCGTGGGTTAACCATCTGCAGATTTGTCCAACTGTGGATGGCCTCCCAACAGAACCATGGGTGGCCTGCTGGCGCCTCCCGGACGCATCCAGGACGTATTCTGTGATGTGGGGAGGCACATGGAGTGGGCCACGGCCCCTGTGAAACCTCCGGAAGGCCCAGTGTGGCTACAAAGTAAGTGTTTGCAGTGGCGCAACCCCAACCCCCCGCAGACTCCAGCATCCATGGATTCATGGTATCCGCAGGGCAGACCCCACCCCCCGTGGATATCGAGGGACCACAGTATACCATTTTTCATCAAAAGGTAGTTCACAATGCGGTTTATATAGCAAAATAAATCAATAAATGTTTTTCTGTCCCCAAAAGGTTCACAGTCTGACTCCAAAATGATGTAGAAGTGACACCAGAGGAAAAGACGCCATGTTGGGGTAAAGAGGCACAGTTTCTGTTCCCTTGCTAAATATAAGAAGACACCACTTTAAACAGTGCCTCTTTGCCCAGTTAACAGGGACAGCCAAACGGATCTGTTCTTAAAATAAACTGTGAGGTCTCTAGGTCTCATCACTTTCACAGTGTTGTAATCAAGAGTGGCAATGGGCCCAGGAAATTGCCTCATCTCCACCAGCATTGATTGGGACCATCCTGCTAACTTCACCACCCCCATGGAGTCATCCAAGGTGAGTAGAGAAGGCTTGATCTGCATACGAAGAGTGTGACAATCTCTGAGGCCCCAATATGCAGCATATTATATGCTCCTACTTATGGCACTGTGAACATGATAGAACCTAGAAGACTTTTAGCTGTTTTTGGACCCCCATTTCAAGTCCACAGCTAGGGTCGCAAGATCTCAGGTTTTCAGCATGATAACTCAAGTTTTCAAGGGCTATCTCAGCCTCTTTAACTTTTCCCAATCTCAAATTTTCGTTCCCAGTCTCACGTTTTGGAGGGCCTGAAACGTCAGCTTTGGAGGGTCACCTCCACCGCCTTCCTACTTCCTTCTATATACTGTACTTCCTTCCATATAATATTCAGAGTGTACTGCTGGCATGCCACTCCACCTCTTTCCATTAGTCTGAAAGGAGAGGAGGAGGTGGAATGGTGTGGCAGCAAGAGTTTACTGCAGTATAATTGGCTGTAACAATCTTATTTTAAAATGCTGCTTTAAAACAGTGTTTCATTTACCATTCTGAATGTAAGCTCCTCCCCCTCTACCTCCAGGCAGGGTTGTCACAAGAGGAATGCGCCCCTTGGGTGTCTGTATCCTCCTTGACCCTGGGGTCCAGAGGTTAGAAGAAGGGGGCTGCTGGCTGCGCAACAAGGACCCAACCAGACCACAGAGTTCAATAGGGAGGGATGCAACACCATCCTGCTTCCTCCACCAATCTTCTGGCTCGTTCCTTGGGCCTGGCCTGGTCTCAGCTCCAGGGGAGCTGTATTGGGCAGCCGTCAGGTAGCCTGTCCCGAGACTGCCTCATCATTGGCCCCAGGTCAGGTGCCTTATGTAGCTCTGAATCCTCCCATGGAGGATCCACCCCTTCCTGGGCCATTTCTTCCCTAGCCCCATCCGTCCCCTGCTTTACCTGGCTCCACCCCATGGTCAAAGGTGTAAACAGAGTAAACAGGACCTCATCCTGCAGTAAGGAGTCAGAGAGGTGGTCCCTGCCTACTCCTTCCACATCAAAGACATACTTGGGCTTCTCCTCCTCTGCCCCTGCGTCTACCACCAGTCAGCTGACTTCTGGTGATGTGGCCCCTTCCCCGAGATTTGGTGCATACTTGCAAGGATTTGCAGGAATCCAGGAGTCATTTCCGACATTGTGCCTCAGTGACCCAGGAAACAGTGGGTGGGTCAGGCATGTATTCTGTCTTTGGCAGCATGGCACCATTTGCTGCTCCCCAACTGGGGGTTTGTTGGGGTGTTTTGAAACCCTGGGGCATTGTGATGAGTCCAGAAATGGACACAGGAAAAGAAAATGTTTCAATTTTTCCGCTAGAAAAATTGGGATAATTTCTGCCAAATGAATTTTCCCCATTTTTTCTTAAACTCCATTTTAGAATTTTCATAAAAACAGCGCCAAGCAGCCTTCAAGACCTTATCAAGGCTCTTTTCCTTCTCCACCTCTCCTCCAATCGCTGTTTTCTGTTCCACCCTTGTGTGCAGGAAGTGGAACCTGGCAAGAGAAGCTGCCACCCCATATTCATGAGAGGGGAGCTGCAATGTAATTAAGGGCCCAATCCTATCCAACTTTCCAGCACCAGTGCAGCCACAATGCAGCCCCGAAGTAAGGGAACATTCCCTTACCTTGAGGAGGCCTCCGTGATTGCCCCACCACCACAGGTCGCAGCACGCACCCCATTTGCATGGCTGCACCAGTACTGGAAAGTTGGATAGGATTGGGCTGTAAACCAGGAAGAACCTGTCAAAATCTCTAGAATTGCTTCAGAAGTCACTTGATACTGATTACTGGAGACTCCAGGCCAATCCTGGAGAATTAACAACTCTGAGGACATCCAGCAAGACAGATATGTCATGCCACAAATCCATAGTCTCCCTCCTCTTTCACAACAAGCAAGTAACCATCGTAACATTGAGCATATAAAGATGACTGGGCTTCTGAGTCTTTTTCTCAGTATTTTTTACTCCAAATCCAACTTACTATGGTTGTTGTTTTAAATAGCTTCTTGTACTTTTGTCACATCACTACAGGCAAGGGGTGCGTATAGAATTTGCAAAAATTAAAGGGCTTATTCCTAGTAATAGTACTGACTCATAAGCACCTTCATCATATCACCACAGGTAAGAGGTGTACATAACATTTGCAAGAATTAAAGATTTTGTTGTTAGTTTTATTTAGCAGCATTGATAAGCACTACTACAGAATAGTCTGTCAGCATTTTGAATTTAAAACCTAGATTTTTCAGCACTTTATACTTAAGGTGTAAAAAATAGTCACTCTAGACAGCAACTGGGCAAAGGATATCAGAGGTGACAAAAAATTGCAGTGTGGAGTTGTTTGAATTGGAGTGTGGGTGGGTGTGAATTTCATGCATCTTTTACGATCTAGCTTCTTACCTGAAAGCAAGGCAAGACTAGTGTCAGAAATGGTAGAAAGAAGTTTTGAAGCATTATTACACTGTAATGTGTTGCTAAGACATTAATTTGGGGAGAGTGAAAAGGGAGATGAAAATGGTATCCCATTGAGAGTGAGGGCAGGAAGTGTTGTCCTTAGTATGATTTGGCCTTGTGATATCATCGCATAGTCCAGGGGTGTCAATCTCATTTCATACAGCGAGCGAAATAGCATTATTGGTGCCTGTTGAGAGCCGGAAGTGATGTCATTGTGCAGGAAGTGATGTCATTAAGCAGGAAGTGACTGGAAATATGCACTTAGTTCTCACCTGATTTGATTTCAAATCATTCCCAAGTGCATTCATTCAAGATGCAACACAAAGCTACTAAATTGGACATTATTCACAAGTCTGACACAGTTGACCTAATCCTGAATACACAGCACAAGCTCATGAGCTGCCATGTGCCTCTCATTTAGCCATGCTCACTTGTGAGCCAATCCCACTGAACGTGGGGGAACTTATTCCCCAGTGAGTTAACAAAGTGATAGTTTTATTATACAGGCTATTTGGCTTCATCTTCATAAGACACAATATAGAAACAGTGCTTACTGAACAGTGGGAAGCAGAACAAAATTTGATGTCTGTAAATTAAAGCTGTGCATAGCATATTCAGAATTTGAAGAAATGCTGGTAATATAATAAACAGTAAACTTCCCAGTAAACTGTATGGGGGAACTTACTTCCCAATAGGAGTAAGTATTGGCCTGCATGAGACCCAGCCAAGGTGCTTCACATTCATCAATGGGCAACGCGTGGGAAAGAAAAGAGAAGGCCCATGAGGGTGTGGGAGCTGAGGGTGGAGCAGAAGCGGCGTACCACTGGGGGCTGTTGGGGTGGTGGGCCCCAGGGCACAGGTCGCAGGGGGCGGTGCTTACCGCTGGATCTGTTGCCCCGCCGCACTGTCGGTTCCTCTTCGCAGCCGAGAATGGCTGCGTTTCGGCCCTCCCGCTCCAAAAAGGAGCCAAAAAGCACTGGGGGGTGTTTCTCCATGCGTGCGGGGTGGGGCTGGGCGTGTGGCGGCCCAGGGGCGGGTGCGTGTGGTGGCCGTGGGGGTGAGGCGTGGCGGAGGAAAATGAATACATGCTGTTCCAACTCGCTGATTTCTTATCCAAGGTAACACATAATTTCCTCTCTCCCCCCAAACACATTCCTCACCATTGACAAGTCAAAGGTATCTCCTAATTCAATGCTGCATAATTGTATATCATCTTTCCAAATCCCATTCTCTGGCATAATCTTTCCTACTTAACATAGCAGTCATCCCCATATGATACTCACTTTTAAATAAATAAGTATACAAGCCCATCTGACAGATACTGTCTTCTCATACCTTGCAAGCCCTGCCTAGAAAAGCAATTTTATGTTGCAAATACCGTATTGGTCTGAGTATAAGACTCACTTTTTTCTCCTAATTTAAGTTTTTAAACTAGGGGGTGTGTCTTATAATCAGGCTGTTGCAATTTAATGCCAGTGATTTAATTAATTTTTTTTAATAGCACCAAACTTTAAGGGTGTGTCTTATAATCAGGTGCATCTTATACTCGGGACAATACGGTATATCCACCAGATGTGAATTCATAAGAAGGGGCCACTCACTGGAACAGTGCTGGACATTAATTGTACTTGCAAGCCGACCTGCCTGCCTCACCACTTTTTGTTCTCTAGGAGTGTCCCCCCAAAAGAAATGTCTCCTTCTTGTATAGTATCCTTCTTGAATGGATCTGCTAGTGCTTTCATATTATTATTACAAAGAGGATTAGGTGAGGTAATAAAAGATGTAAACACGTGGGCATGCTTCTCTTTCCAAAGGAAGTTGTACATGTGGTGTAGGGCGCAATCCAAACCTACTTAGGCCACCATTGTAACCAGCGGCCCAGAGAAACAGGAGGCCCCAGAACAGGCGCGTCACTATTGCGAAGCGCGTGGGGAAAAGGACAGCCCTTTTCCCTCAGGAATGGTCTGTGCATACGTGAAAAACGTTATAAATTACGTTGTGATGCAGTGGGCCTTCGTCAGAAGGCCCAGGACAGCTGGCCGGGGAAGACGTCCCCGGAGCCGACTGCAATGAGTAGCCGGGGGGGCAGAGTCAGGGGGCACCCGGGGCAGCGTCCCGTCGGGTCGCCCCCCCCTAGCGGCCGCGCCAAATTACCATTTAGGGGCTGGGTGTGGGGGTCATTAGGGTGACGCGTGCGCCCCCGCTTTGGGGCGGCGTGCGCCCTAGTGACGCCTCTGCCCCAGAACGGAAAGGGGCTTCAAATCCCCTCCAAAAGGGGAATTCAAAGGGGATTTGAAGCCCCTTTCCGTTCTGGGGCCTCTCGTTTTTGCTGGGCCGCTGGTCACAAAAGACTTGATCAGAACGAACACAAAACTTTCCAAATTCCTTCTGTCAAAATGGTCTGCTAGACTTTCCCAGGGTGTAGGATTCAGACCTTGAATTTCTATTTGTTTCATTTTTAGCCATTTTTGTTCTGTTTTTTTTTTTTTTTTCCTGGACTGCAGTACATTACTGTTCCTCAAATCCTGGCTTTCCACAGATGCACAGCTATGTCTTGCTTGAAGAGGATTTATCTCAAGCGCCAGTCACCACAGCCCAGTGCGATAATATGTGCAGCCAGTAGGCACTGGAAAATATGTCCTTCTGTAAACACAATATAGGTGAACCGGTTTGTCGGGACAGAAAGGTGCATGAAAGGACACTGCGCACAGTGCCCCAAAGGGAAAATATGATGTACTGTCTCAGGCAAGGTATTAATCATAACTGATATTTCTGGACAATAAAGTAAAGTAATCCTAGCAAACAATCTCTCTTCAAGGATAAAAAAGAGAGAATAAAGAACTAGCAATATTACATGAGCTGGCGTAGCTTCAGACAGCATAAAGCTAACGGCATCCAGGAGATCTCATTTGGAAAGCAGGTTAATAATAGCTACATGGTTTATTGCAGCTAAAAGTAATTTTTCCTCTGATAGTGTCAGGGTCATTCTCCTGCATGCACCTGGTCTCCCTGTAAACTTGGCAAACCTGTAGTAAGTGAAAGCATTTGTCTATTTAGACGCGGTCAGTTCACAAGGTCAGACCATTTCTCCCTGAGAAAAGAAAACGCCAGCATGATCTCAAAGCCCCCAGGAACTGGATGTGCAGACAGCGGTATTGTTACCCACTGCTCAGAAGACACCTGAGCTGTTAGATGTCTGATAGGAGCCAATATGAAGAAATGAAACACAAGCTTAAGTGATGGGGTGGTGCAGCTCCATCTTTAAAGAGCCACACAATTCATTTCCAAGCAGCCAGTGGCTCAAGTTCAACTGTAAAAGAAGAGGGGTGCTCAAGCCTACCTGGGGGCCCACCTCCTAAACTGAAAGCCCTGTGTCCATTCCAGGTGCCTCTGGGCTGGCTGTAAATTCTCAGCAGTGGGGAGACAGGCATTTTACAGATGCTCAGAGACACTCTTGATTTGGGTTGGCTTCACAAGATGTGGCATTCACAATGGGGTTCAGGGGTTGACAATTTCATACAGGAGTACCCTTCTTCTTTTAACTCAAGGCCCTCACCTTTGATGTGTGTTTGATTTTAAGATAATCTTCTGGACTACCTGGTGGGGTGGATGGGGATGGCATCGTATATAGGTGGCTATGCTTATTTTTTAAGGGCAACATCCAGAAGGTGGGGCTGGGTGACTTCTGCTCTGTCCCCTGGCCTTTGATTAAATATGCAAGAATCAAATCAGCAAACTATTTTACAGGTTGAGAAATTACACTTCCATTCCTTCCCCCAAAAGACAATCCCAACATTTAAATGCAGACTTACTTCTTTCATTCGTTTTCTTCTACAATTACAGAACTATCAGCATCTGTTCTATGAGGTTAGAAAGTTCTGTAGAAGGAGTCAGCGTTAAGCTCTGATATTTGAAAATGGTGGAAAGGAGGAATCCTGTAAAATGAAACACATTCAGCAACCTAGCAAGAGAAGTAGACCAAATTAGGAAGCTTGTTGTTGTTCAGTCGTTAAGTCGTGTCCGACCCTTCGTGATCCCATGAACCATATCCCGCCAGGCCTTCCTGTCCTCCACTAGGAAGGCTACCAAAGCCCAAATCCAAGAACCTATATAGATAATTCATGGTAGGCATGCTCTTTGACACAGCGAGTATCGAGTCTGCTACCTGTTTTAGGTCTACAGAAATGTTTTACGGAAATGTTTTAGGTCTACAAAGTGGGGCAGAGAGACACACAAGTTATTTTCCCCAACTATTGGGCTATATAGCCTAATAGAGGTATGCGAACCGGAGGTTGGGGGTACGCGAGACGCTGTCCGTTATCACCTGCTGCGATCAGCAGTTGATAACGGGCAGCAGAACCATTTTTCTCGGATCACGGCACAAGCGGAAGAACCCACCCGCCTGCGCTGTAACCCAGGAAAAACAGCCCTCCCAATGTCCCTCATGTACCCCCCAAGAGTATTTTTTCTGGCCTGCGGCACGGGCAGGCAGGCCCTCCCATCTGCGCTGCAAGTCGGAGGGAAAGGCTACAGCCCTGCCGAATCAGCAGTGCTGTAGCCTTTCCCTCCGGGTTGCGGCACAAGTGGGAGAACCGGCCCGCGTCGTGACCCAGGGAAAACGGCTAAATTGCCCCCCCCCCGTAGCTCTGCCTGCCTTTTCTCCCGGCTGCCGCCATGTTGGATCTCCCAAAATCTCACAAGGTCCAAGATCGTGGCATGAGATTTGGGGAGAGGGTAGGCTGTTGCTTGAATGCGGGACGGATGCCGGCGCAACTCTGCTGGCGTCCGAATGCCCCTGGAATTTCCCCAGTGTCGGCGGAGTTGTGCAGGTGTCCATTCTGTGTCTGAACTGTACGTGAGCGGCATCCGAGGGGGTAACACCAGTGTCCGTCGGCGTATGGCAAGTTACATTGGCATAAGTGCTCTTACACCGGTGGATCTACTGTTACACTGGTGCAAGAGTTACACAGGACTGGGCTGTTAATAATATCAGTCCAGCTCTCTTTCAGCTTAGCCTGACTCAGAATCAGATGTGTGCCTGTCCTCCACTCTTGCCTTCCCCGCCAGGCCCCACCCTCATCCCTCACCTGTCCCAGACAGAAAAAACATTACCCTGGAAAAGTGGTGGGGCTAACAGGTAGCAGAGAACTCATTGCACACAGGAGAGGCCCCACAAGGCCCCACAAGGCCCTTCCTTACCTACAAGTGATACACAAACTGTCATTTTCTAGGGGTTTGTACTTAGAATCACCTTACATTTGTTTGAGAGTTTGACAGGAATTTTCAAAAATTTGTAATTTCAGTCCCAGGGAGGGGGGCAGTTGCACATCTCTACTACAGAATCTAAACCGGAGTTTTGAGAATTTGAGAGATTACTACATTGAGTCCTAGGGCCATGAACGTTCAACATGCTTTATTACAGCCCAATCGGAATCCTAACCAACTTCCCAGCACTGGTGCAGCTGTGCCAATAGGGCGCACTCTACATTCTGTGGTATGGTGGGGGAGCAGTCATGGAGGCCTCCTCAAGGTAAGGGAACATTTGTTCCCTTCCCTCGGGGCTGCATTACGACTCCATCAGCGGTGGAAACCCTGGAAAGTTGGTTAAGACTGGACTGTTAGCTAGGGGAACTTGTTAGTTTTTATGACATCCTGCTGATACGAAGGATCAGTGTCTCCACTTGTGTATTGTCCCCGCTGTTAATAGCACTGGAACCAAAGGGCCACACCACACAGCAAGAACATGTAGAAACGCCAGAGCCAGCAGATGCAAAGACAATTTACTGACAAATTAATTTTCAAATGTCCCAATGCGTTTTATCTATCAAGGTTCCTCTTTAGGGGAAAGTGTTCACTATTTATACAATACACTGGCCATTAAAACTTTGTTCGCAACCTGAAGATTGCACATGGATGTTGAAGACGTAGGAGCTTTTAAACCCAGTTTCTCCATCAGTCTTCTTGCACTTTTTGGCTTCATCATTTTGGCTACACCAGGATGGTGTAGTGGTTTGGGAGTCGGACTTAGACCTGGAAGATCCAGGTTCAAATCCCTGCTCAACCACGAAGCTTCCTGGGTGACCTTGGGCCAGTCACTATCTCTCAGCCCCACCTACCTCACAAGGTTGTTGTGAGGACAAAAAAAAGGAGGGGAGGAAATATGTACACCACTCTGAGCTCCTTGGAGGAAGGGCGGTATAAAAATTTGAAAAATAAAAATAAATAAATAAATAAATTTCATTCTTCAGCATGTTTCATAGTAATACAGTGAAATGAGTTAAAATTGTATCCAAAACTTGTTAGCCTGACAAGGTACTTTTTGCAAAGTTTTACATTAATCTCGTTTCATTTTTTTTCCTCCAACAATTTTCGTATATAAAAATGTTTGTGTAAATGCATATAAAACTCTAGCCATGCCTGTTTCTTAGAGAGAGAGAGAGAGAGAGAGAGAGAGAGAGAGAGAGAGAGAGAGAGAGAGAGAGAGAGAGAGAGAGAATCTGTTCATTGAGATCAGATGTTGGTTCCCTGATTGGATGCAATTCCTTGTTTTTAAGGATGTCGATGAGTAAGTTGTCGTGCTTTGAAGTCAGGGTGCACAAGAGAAAAGTGACCAAGAAGTGGTCCTACAAAAACTATTTGTGTACTTTTTTTCCCACCTTAAGTACTGAGCATTTCTGCAGTTAAGTTTATAAATGGATTAGAGCTCTGGAATAGTTAGCTAGTCACAGAGCAGTATATACAGTAGATTAAATAAATAGTGGTTATATGTGATATATATTTAGATTGTGCATTAGACTTTAAAAGCTCTAACTGAATGCATTAGCCTATGTTTTCAGTTTATGTCGCTGCGATACCATGGAAACACAGTGCTGCATCCTAATGGGTCTCTCCTGGCAATAAATAAACAAAGTATTTGTCTATTCAGGCTTCAATGTCGCCTTTTTCATGTAATTTACAATTTCAGTAAGAAAACTGATCAGCCTGCTCCCCCCGCCTGCTCCCAGTGTCTCTGACCAAAAAATTAAAATTAAAGGTAAATGCAAAATGTACCTTCTTGTGGCCATTACAAATTCATCCTGATGCTGACAACATCAGCAACCCACTGAATGCAGACAATTTGCACAGAAGCTGCTTTCAGCTTCTAAAAAGCATTGGATATAATTAACCTTGAGACCACAGTTCCTTAGGTAAATTGCAGTCAAACCCAAAGAACACTTAATATCCTTGTTCAAACTGGAAGCTGATGTAAAGCAGATGCGAAAGCCATTCCCCCCCCCCTCACTTCCAAATCCGAAAGGCTATTGGCAGTCTCTTTTTATAGAGATAGTAATAACTTTCGTAGCCTTTAAACTGCTCCTCCAGAGCGATGACATGCACTAGCTTCCACTGCTCCAACGCTTATTAGAGCAGACCAAGGCCATCATGCCCCCCCCCATCACCCAAGCGCTCAGGAGCAAGGTGAGCTTCAGACATACTGTGCCGCAGCACACAGAACCGGTTTGCCATCTGGCACCTGCTGTCTCTGTCTGAAATGAATAAAGTCATTGAGAAGGGAAGTTGTGCTGTAACATGAGGAACAGAAAGAACTGATCATTATCCATGAGGAGAAGTGGTCAGATCTAATTAGGCTACTCAAAATCTGAACAGTCAACTGAATCTGAAGGCAGCGGCCGCCTCCTCGGTCATGGAGGGCAGCCATATGGTCTCCCTCAAGTATTCAGGTCAGGGTGAAATGCAGTAGAACTTCTGGTGACTAATCCAGGCATTGAAAACAGTGTACTTGCTTGGAAAACGACTGGCATTTAGCAGTGTTCCCTGTAAGGTTAGGCTTACCAGATTTTCCCGGTTCTAAACCAGGACAACCCCAATAATTAATTAATTAATCAATCAATCATTAATTGATTAATTACCCAAACCCCAGCAATTAATTAATTAATTAATCAATTAATTAATTAAAATTTTGGGCGCGCAAAGTGCCCTTTTGCCACCCAAAGGGCGGCCGAAATTTTTAATTATTTATTTATTTTAGCCAATTATTAATTAATTAAATTGAATTGCCTGTTCTGCCGCTGTCACCATCGCCACCCGTTGTCGCCATTTGCCCGTTGCCGCCGTGCCACCATTCCATTGCCCGCCATTTTTATTTATTGATTTATTTAGCCTACAAACTAAATAAGTAAATAGAAAGGTATTTAATGTCCAAAAACAAAGGGGGGTGCGAAGTTCCTCCTATTGTCGCGCGAAGCGCGTATGAAATTTTTATTTATTTCTTTATTTATTTAGCCTACAAACTAAATAAGTAAATAATTAAAGAAAGGAATTTAATGTTCAAAAATAAAGGGGGTGTGAAGCGCGGTCGCAATTTTAATTATTTATTTATTTAAGTTAAATAATTAATTAAACATACTTACCCCACCATCGTCGGCAGTGCTGATCCGGCAGTCGTGCTGCTGAGATCCGTGCTGCTGCTGCTGCTGCATCCTCGTCGCGCTGCTGATCCAGAGAGAGACTGCACGGGCCCGTGCGAGCCGGCCCCGGGCAGTCTGTCTCCGGAGATCGCTCGCTGTCTCACCGGCTCTGAACCAGTGAGACAGTGGGCGAACGGCCTACTCACCTGCTCGCTCGCCGCCGCCACTGCCGCCACCATGTTTAAAATAAGTTACTTACCTGGGCGCCGGCATGTAAGTAAGTAACTTACTTACCCAGGTAAGTAACATATTTTAAACATGGTGGCGGCGGCGATACCTCCCAGGATGCCGGGATCCGAGCCTGAAATTCGGGATACATGGCAAGCATATCTATAATGTATGCTCTGCTCACATGGGACAAGAAATAGCACTAATAGGACTGTAAAAGAAGGCTCCATGTGAACTAACTGTACACTTGAACTTGCCCAAAAATCCTCTGCAAAGCGCATGGTTCTATGGGAGATCTGAAGGTTTTGTTATTGGACAAGTCAATATATAAAGGGTCTCCAGAAGGTAGGAAGTCTACTCCAAAAGGTGTGCCTGGGACATGATGGGGAAGAAGCTCTTAAAATGTCTTCCCCATTGCTTCCTCCACTTAGTTGTTTAAAGCTAAGTGAATGCAAAGTGGAAATGGACGTTATATAAATTAGTATGTGACTGACGTTGGCAGACACACTTAGAGTCAAAAGAGAAATGATGTTAAATGTGTTTGCTGCTCTATCTCAATTCATTTTTCTAAGCCAGCAAGCCTTTTTCTTTTTCTTTTCATCAAGTGCAAGATGTGTGACTAGTGCCCCAATCCTATCCAGGGCTTGTGGCAACAGATCTTGTGATCCTGGTCCGGCAGCACAAAAGTCACACTGGTGTCATGTGCTTCAGGGCCACTGGTACAAATGGCTGAAGGCCCTGCGTGTGTGACAGTGGCTCCTGGATGCTCTTCCAGAGCAGATAAGGTGGTGTGGGGGGTAGTTTGGGAGAGGATAGTGGGTGGAATGGGGTGGGGAGTGGACCAGGCAGGGGGCAGATAGAGGGCAGGAGAAGGTGGATCTTGGTGGCAGCAGCACACCCCAAGATCCAATTCCCCCTTTTCCTGGCTCGACATGGCCCCTGCAGCTCCTAGGATTTAGCTGGCATAGGTTCGAAGCAAGGAGACCCATTGGTGTCTAGGAGGCCTACTGGGAGATATTAAAATTTTACTTATCTCTCCTGGGCCATCTGGTCACCACCACCACAGCATGCAGTGTGTGCTCTGTTGGCAGTGCTGCATACTATGGCAGGAGATAGGATTAGGCTGTGAAACACACTGCATTCAGTACTAGGTTCCCTGCTGCTGATTCTCCAATCACAGATCAGCAATCAGCCTTCAGTCAAATTAGCATTAACCACAGAGCCTATTGAAGTGCATATAGAGATGCTCAAGATTAATGCAATGTTCTTGGCAGAGGCAAAGCAATAGAGGCATGACTGTTCTGTCAAATCACAGGAAACACAGAAAAACACAGATCACACATGATAATACAGCAACCTAGAGGTACACACATAACAAGAGAACCAGGTGGATATTTGCTCAAGCAAGACCCAGTAAGTAGAGATGGAATTAACTCTGTGTCTGTTTTGACCCTCACAGCTACCCACAGATGATGGAAATTATCCTGTATACTGTGTATAACTGCTGCAATGATCCCTGTGATAGAGCCATACTCCTCTTTTGCTGACAGCGTGTACACACTGTGAGGTCAATCACAGCAGCCCCTGGGTTTACCCATCTCACTAAAGTCAACTAGATCAAATCCAAGTGCTGACTTAATTAGTTTGTGCTGGTCACTTGTGTAAGCACGTAATTGAAATCCTTACTTCTGGAGATATCTCACTTTAATAAAACATGTTTATTCAATATTCTCTTTCCTCTTAAACTCAGCAGTGCCGCCAATGGATTGGGATACATGTTTCTATAGATTATGGATGCTGTGAGATCCAGGTAATTCAGAGTGAGATAAACCTAAAGCGTTCACTTTCTCAGTGTTCTGCAATGGTGCATGCTATTTTTGCTTTAAACGCAACCCATCCTCCACCCATCACCCCCAAACCCAATCCACCCACCACATTATAATCAGAATGGTTTTGATGTCACTGAAACATTTTAGATAAATGGATTTTTCCTGTACTAGGATTTTCCCCCTCCAAGGAAACAAATGACACTTTTTTTCTCCGTTTCTTTTCTTTGCTATTCTGTGTTTAACACCTCTGAGACGCAAGACCAGATCTGTCACAGAAGATCTTGAAAAGCCTGTGATGGTATCAGAAGTGTCTGCCAAGGCTGTCTGGTCCCTCTGGGTGACTCATATTTGTGAAATGGAGCAAATCCACAGAGGATCTGAGATAGGACTTTTGCGCTTCTGCCTAATTTTATCTAGTTGTCAATTCAACCAGCTAGATTTTCTCCTGTTCTATTCCAAGGAATCCATACCATGCATTGAGAAGACGTTTAATCAAACAGCTACATTTTGTGACAGAGTTTTATTGCAGTGGCATCGTCAGCGGAGGGGGCCTTGGGGCAGTGGGCCCTCGGGTGGCAGGATCGGGTTCCAGGTGGCAGGCGGGTGTCACAGCGGCTGGCGGCGGGGTGGATTGTCCCGTTCTCTGGGGCGAGCGAGGAGCGCCGTCAGCATGTTTGGCCCTCCCGCCCGCCCTGAGCCTCTGTATGGTGAACAACGGTTGCAGCCGTTACATCACTTCCGGCACGGGGTGGGGGGCGGTTGTAGAAACGCCACTGCTTTATTGCAGGATGCACATACACCTCCAAATGATTTTCACAGCAAATTTTTAAACACACACACACACACACACACACACACACACACACACACACACACACACAAATTGCTCAGGCTTCATTACATTAGGCCTGATGCTACACTAATTGTCTCTTATCAAGCTGTGCTTCTTAAATGTACCAGCATTTGATCTTTTAAAAACTAAATCTTAAACGACTGATGTCAAACTGACTGGCCCAATTTCCCACTATGCCTTTAGATCCATTTTTAGAAATAATTGGGATGTTGAATTAGTAATTTCTCTACGTTCAGGGGGATTTTGTAAACGTTCAAGCTTTTTCCACAAGATTCCTGATGACTTGAACCACTTGTAGCTCATTTCTAGCTCGCCCTTTGTAAGAAAGGCTGATGGAAATAGCTCAACTGCCATAAGTTTTCCTAAAACTGGTTTTTATTCTTTACAATAGAAAGCTTGATAGAGCTGGCCTAAAGTTCATTCACACTGGTGAGGCACAACAAGAGTACTCGCAGTCTGGTGGTCAAATAAGAAGTAAGATCAGAATATTAAAAGAAATCTTCAGAAAATGAAGGAACTATAACTCAAATGCTTCTCTGGCTAAGCAGGCACTGCTAAGTATCTAGTGGCAGAACATTGCACCAAAGAAAGAAAACTACATCAGCACCACAAATGGGGTTAGGGTAGGGAGAGAATACAGTAACATGGCAAGTCAAATATATACAATATACTGTACTATATAATTATCAAGGAATCATGTGTTTATACTGCTGAGAAGACACAGGTACCATTTTACAGTTGAGGAATGCTGAGGCACAGCAATAAGTGATGAGCACAGAACCCCTCAGTGAATCCATTGTTGTGAGTTCTTACGCAAAACTGATTGTTCAGTAATAACAGAATGACTCTGAGCAAATGCAACGTGCTTTGCTCTCACCACTAAGTAATCACAACCTCCTACACACACTTAGACTTAAGGAGCAGTATGCATCTGACCATGTGCAGACTTCCTTTTATGTTCCAGTAAGTAATTGCAGGCTCTCTTCTCCCAACATTCTTCGAAAGAAGAAGCAGGAACAGGACATACAAAATGGATATTTCCAAAACATATTAAAGCCTGGCACTTGCCAGCAAACTACAATCAGAAAATACATACTTTCCTTCCAGAAGGTTTATTTTTCTTAACTTTCCCCTTTGTAATAGAAAGCTTCCACACACACCCCATACACACACACATACACACACACACCCCTTTTGTCCAGGAGTCTATTTCAGAATCATAACTGAGTCTGGGGAACATGGGAGGAAATTAACTCTGAGCATGTGTTGATTGCCTTTCCCACACTACAGTACTACTCAACAATGGCAATCTCCTCCCTCCACAAAGTCTTTATATTCAGAGGCACGTACTTAGCCCAGAGGCTTCAGTGCAAGTCCTCTCTCCAAAACAAAGCTACTCCTGCTTTAATAAAGTCCCCCTCCCAAGTTCCAGCTTCCTTTGTTCCAGCAGCCCAATTCACAAACAAAAACTTTTGTAATTTAATATTTTAAAAAGAAAAATATTTTTCTTTAAAATAATTGTCTTAACACCACAGTTGAAGAACACATGTTTTCATTTTTTTTAACCTTCATCTTTGACTGCTATCATTTATTAATACATTAAAGAAGGGCAGAGGGTTGAACCAAATTCCTCCAGTCCCCAAACTCTTTCATCTGCAACCCCCATAAACTTCAGAGGGAGGGACCCAATCTGGGATCAAGGGAATTTGCCTCTTCCTGACCAACAGCAAAAGCATCTAAACTGCATGTAGCAAAACCGGGAAGAACTGGGAGGAATGTTCAAGGGGAACAAAACAAAACAAAACAAAACAAAACAAAACAAAATCAATATTTGCATTAAAAAGTACACTTTGTTCCAGTTTCTTTGCTTGCCTCATTGAGAATTAGCATTTTATACATGCTGTAATGAACAACTGTAGGTTTGGGTATCACCATAAGACTATAGTAGTAATACAAAGGTATATACAAACACCTGGGTAAAGCCCTTCATTTGCATGTTCAACTCTGCACATTCAGCTTTTGCTAACACAGACAAATTGCACACACAAAGCCAAGAAATAAAGTCACCTCTTTAAAATAGGGACAGCCAAACGGTGGGATTTTTTTTCCAGGGACAGAGTTCTGAACATCACATTTGTACAAGAGGGTGGGGCAAGACAAGTCTCTTCTGTTATGTGGAAGCAAACTCTGCTTATCAGAAGTCCGTCTTGTACACTCCTTTGAAAGGAATGTACCTTTCTTATTCCAAACGTGGTAAGAACCCCACCCTTGGAGTACACCACACCCCCTGGAGTGCTCGTGGGCGGGTCGTCGAGCTCCGGAGGGGAGGCCATGCCGCCACAGCACCGCCGAAATTCAGCGGTGTGGCAGCAACATGGCGCCCCCTCTGGAGCTCGACAAGCGTGCCCAGGGCCCCCCACCCACCCTAACGACACCTCTGCAGTCCTTTCCACCACCACTCATATACCGAACACACAGAGCTGGCGTGAAGTTGTGCCTGCAAGTGGAAGAGTTTACGCCTCTCTATCTGCACACCACTGAGGTCCTAAGCTGAATCAAAGCCCTACTGTACATACAGCTGCTGTTTGCATTCAAAACCGCAAACATACAGGCCCAAGCCATACAACTGACATATTGTTTTGTTTGGCCCTAAATCTAATGGATTGTGTTTCTCAGGTATTTTCTGAGGGAAGTCACAGTAAAACCTGGAAGGTGGGGGGGGGGGGAAGATAAGACAAAGCACTGGAAAGGAAGTCAGTGAGCGCAAGTCAACAAGTAGCTTGAACATTTGCGTGCAAAAATGTTGTCACTGTCATTCTGTTTTAATCTAACATGACAGGCTGAAAACAAAGTGTTATTAGACACTAGCTTGGAAGAGAGATGAGAAGCTTCACAGAGAGGACAAAAACACAAAACACAAAGTAGATATTGCATCCATTGCCAACAGATCTCAACAGAGGTAAATTGCAATTGTTATTGTGATGGAGGTCTCTCTCTTTGGCAGATATTCCAATCTCTCTATTCTTAAGGTTTCATTAAACCAGTTGGTGGCACGATGACTTTGAATTTTGTACAGATGTTCACATGGGAATTTTTTCCTCAGAAAATGGTGTGAGGTCCTTGGTCATTGTTTGCTGGGGGCTGTTGTGTGGGGCAGCAGTCACCAGGGGGAAGGCCCAGAAGAGGAGATGACAACTGTTGGGAAGTGAAGCTAAGGAGACAAAAAGAAAAAGCAGAAATGAAAGCAAGAGGAGAAAGTAGGAAAGATGGAAGAGACAAAGAAAAGTTGGAATTGAGGGCCTCTGGTCGTCTTGACGCTAGCAGCTACTTCACAGACTCTGTTTTTCATGTACTGTATTTGTACTTCTCCCTTTTTTGGTTATTTTTTTTAATTGGTGTTTACACTTTGTAACTGGAAAATCAAACAAAAATATTTTTTTAAAAGGAAAGGGCACAGCTGGCACACCAGCCAAAGGGAGCAAATGTGCTCCTGACCACAGCAACAACCTGGACCTCCAGAGTCACAAACCTGGTCCTTCAATAAACATGAATAGATGCGGTTGGCTGCAGCTTTCCCTTGAATGTTGATATAGCAGACCTGGATTCGCTGCTCTGCAATGTGTAATATGGCCCTGACAGAAGCAGTGTGAGGGTTCTACCTGGCAGTCCGTCCGTCCGTCCGTCCTAATCAGGATACCTCCCATCAGTATTGTACATCAGCTGTATACCCATGCTTTACACTTGTGCAGGTCCTGCCTGGTAGTTCAGAAATAGAAGCATTCCATTCCATGGCACATTGTCCCCATTAAATTTGTGATTTGACATGAAGTAACAATAGGACTCAGAACCTCTCCTGCCAGTTACTTTATCAGGTGAATAAACCAAGTAATTGAGCTTAAAACAATGCAATTAATTACCGGTGAGAGGAAATTTTAGAAGAACATAAACCATCATTTTATTCAATTGTGCCATTGTGAACTTAAGGGTTGTGAACAATTAATGAATAGTTTATTATAGGACTAGTTCTAGATTATTAGTTCCTTTACTAACAGCGTAATTTGATGCAACTATAGACTGGCGGAGCAAGTGCTCCGCCGGCCTAGGGTGTCATAAACGTGCTGTAAGGCACGTTTTCAATACCCTGGGAGTAAGCGGTGCCAGAGGGGAGACCTGCACTGCTTACTCCGCCGCCCTCCTGACCCTGCACCGCCGGACACAGGTAAGTAACCCTTAATTACTGAGGGCTCACCTATATTTTCTTTCATTTAAATTGTCCTAACCATATGCTTTAGTTCTGCATTTCATAGACTTTTGGTTTCTGTTTTGCAGTACTTAAAATATATTATCATCCCATGTATGGTTGTAGTGTTACACTTATTAATTATTGTTACCCTTCCTGAATTATTGGGGGGGGGGTTGCCTAATGGTGATTAAATTGAAATCCCCAGGAGATCAGGCTTCTGCATGTTATGTACACTTTGAACTGTGTTCCCGCAAGCCATTTAGGATATGTTGTCCCTGGTGGATTTAAAGTTTACACAGGCTTGTTTTGATTTTCTATCTTGACTCCAATATTTTAGTTTTATCCACTGTGTACATAAAAGCTTTTCAGATTCAAGGAGCACATTTATTGGTGCTGTTAAAACTAACTGTTTCATAGGATGTCCTATCTAACTTAAAATCAGTTGGGCATAACACACTTTCTACAAAACAAAAACAATATTATGTAAAACAGCATCTTAAATACAAGTTGTTAGAATGTTGCTTTTATGTTTAGTTTTACTTCCTTCTTCCACTTTGATGATCCTGTTCCGTGGACTGGAATCCTTATTGTCTTGTGCTATTATGCACTTTACCTGAACCATGCAAAACAGGACAATACTAGAGAAAAGACACTAGAATAACAGCCCAATCCTATCCCCCCACTATTGTACATGATTCATTCAACCTGATGGAGCGCATGCTGCATCCAGTGGGGGAGGGTAGCCAGAAGGCCAACCAGAGGTAAGTAAAAAGTGTTTTGCTTACCTCCAAGTGGGCTTTCTGGCCACCTATGGGTCTCCTCAGACCCATGCCAGCTATGTAGCTGGCATAAGAACATAAGAACATAAGAACCTAAGAAGAGCCCTGCTGGATCAGGCCCATCTAGTCCAGCTTCCTGTGTCACACAGTGGCCCCACCAGATGCCTCAGGGAGCACAAGACAACAAGATAACCTGTTTCTCGTTGACACTCCCTTGCACCTGGCACAGAGAAAACCCACTTCTAAAAACCAGGAGGTTGCTTATGGCTTGTAACCTGTGATGGTCTTTTCCTCCATGAATCTGTCCAAACCCCTTTTAAAGGAAGTCTGAGGAGAGAAAAGGGGCAAGGAAGGTTGGAAAATTGGGGATAGGATCCAGCATGCGCATTTGCCACTGAGATCCACCCCCTCCAGCCCAGTCCCCACCCTCTGCTCCCTCCCTGCCCCAAACACCCCCAAACTTCCCCCTCCCCATCCACAAACTGCCCCCTTCACCAACTTATGTGGGTCGGTGGAGTGTCCAGGTGATTCTGGAGCATGCACAGAGCTGCTAGCTGTTTCCACCAGCGACTCTATCGTGAGCAATGGCAGCACAATGTATCCACCGTTGCTGAGCCCAATCCTATGGGCCGTAAGACAGGCTACAGCTCACAGCCTGTAAAGTTTCCCTTATATCTTATGTTCTCCTTCCTCCACAGTGCATGTTTCAATATGGCAAACAGGGACCCTCATTCTAACATTAGGGGGAAAAATTGCATTAACTTAGGGCGATCATACATTTTGAGCTGAGCAAATGGATGGAATACTACAAATTTTCACAGATCATCTCAGTTCTTTTAACAGAAATGCAGCACAGTGGGTGTGTGCTGGGAGGAAAAACTGTGTATTAAGTCACGTTACATCCTTCTGGTTTGGTGTATTCAGCCCTTGTGAGTGGAATTAGTTAGTTGTTCCCTGCCTAGCAGCACTGTCTTTGGATACAGGGGAAATGTAAATGTTCTTCACAGGACTGTAAACTCTCGCCACCATGACAAACGCCCCCCCACCCCCATTGAAAATTGGGTATTCTAGTGGTGGGTTGGCATCCTGAAGAGTATAATCCATTTCTTCAGGTGCTGATGATCTGCCTGTTTCCAAATTGAATGTGCTTCCTTTTAACTTATGGCAAAGTGCAATTACAGTTTAAAGAGAATATTTATGTACATTAGTTAACAACATCATTGCAACTTAGTACTCACACATCAACACTTAATTAGTGTAAGGATAAGTGACATAATTGCTACAAGGCATGTATTCCCCATAATGTGAGGCAATTTCATGCACTATGCACATTTTAAATACTTCCCCTGGATTTTTTTTCCCCAAGCCTGCGTTTTCTTAGCTCAAGAGGCAAGGTTTATATGCAAAGACACCTTCTCTTATTTTCCATTTCAATTGAATGCAGTGCTGTATCCTGTGTTAGTGTCATGGTTGCTTCCTCAGGGAATGCTTGATACTGCTTCACTACACCTTTCGACTAAAAAGGTGAGAAAGGTGGTTTGTAGCCTGAAACAGAAGAGAGAGGACGAAAACACAAAACACAAAATTAGAATTTAAAAGTTGCATTGGGACAAACCATTTCCAGTGATGTAGACTTGAGTCTATTGACTTGGACTCAAGTTGGACTCAAGTCGCAACAATGACTTGACTCGGACTTGACTCGGTGATAGTAAAAGACTCGACTCGAGACATTTATGACAAGTCGAATTTTATTCAGGTTTAAACCCATTTTCCCCATTAAATAGATAGGGACTCGCAACTCGCAACCAAAGACTCAGAACTTGGGGGCAAAGACTTGGGACCTGACTTGAGACTTGGACCCAGAGACTTGAGACTTAACTTAAGACTTTGAGTCAGAGACTTGATCCACATCCCTGACCATTTCTGGGACCTTGCAGCAGAAATCTCCATACAAATTATGCCAAGGGAAGGATACATCACTGGCTGCGCAAGCACATACTGAGTTAGTGGGAACACAAAAGGGCTGTTCACATGTTAGGCTGTACAGACACAGAATGTCTATATGCATTTCTGAATTTCTCGAAATGGCCACCGGCATTGTACTGTTTGTGACATTGTAAAGGCATGCACCCTGCTGTACAACATGCCTTTACAATATTACAAAGCCCAGTTAGGGTTGTGACCTTAGTTTATTTTATTTAAAAAAACAAGTCAAAAATGATGGCAACAGAACCATCCGTCATTGCTATTCACTCCATTTGTTCCGTGCTTGTGTATTCATTTTGGAACAAAATGAAATGGGTACAAATGGGGCCCAGATTAGAATCCATTACCATTTGTTTCAAAAATGAATGCACATACCCAGTCCTAATTCTTAATTCTGCGATAGATTTACATAACAACTGCACCATTAAGTGCACTTCACTCCTACTGAAATCAATGAGGTTTAACTCCATGCTGGATTGTGACCTATGAATATTTGAATTCTGTGGATATGTCTTCATACAAGGCATGTGTATTCTGGTACTGCAAAGCTTTCTTTATAGTTCATCATGACTATTGTTGTTGTTGTTGTTGTTGTTGTTGTTGCTCTCTAGCTTGCCATCTACTCCTGGAATTCTGCCTGACAACATTATAATATATACTATTGTCACCCTGTTGAATATTAGTATAATTCTGATTTTAGTCTACCGAAATGACAAGTGTAGCTATTTTATAGCCATGGCGGACCATAAAACATTGTGAAAATTATTTTGCCATTGGAAGAGCTCTGATGCAGCTATGCATGACGATCCGGCATTTATTAAGGGTGGTGGCTTTGTCTCTTTCCTATATTGGGAGATTTGGTTATAAATTTTTCATGCTGTAGTTCTTTTGTCTATCAGCACCTTTTACTTGGGGGAAAGGGTGGCTTGACTGTCACTTTCAGTCTCTTCTTCCTCCTCCTCCTCTTCCGTCACACAGGCATAATAGCGAAGAAAAAACAATAATAAAACGAATATGCACAAAAAACTTTCCATTTTAAAAAACTTTGAGTTTTCACTGTTCCAATTTGAAGGTAATATAGAAGCAATAAGGAAAGCGTAATACAGGTAGCTTGACAAATGTTGAGTAAGAAGATTTATGGTCTATAGAAGAAACACTTTCTACAAAAATACAAGATTTTCAAAATCCCCTAACAGAGTCAATGTTAGTGATAATGTTTATTCTGAAGGATGGTAAACAAAACAAACAAACAAAAAAGGTTTCCTGTAGAGAGAGATGTATAGAAGCCTGTACATTTTAAAAGCACTTTCCACTTTCAGTTCTACTCAAAGTCAAAAGTAAAATTGTAAGTAAAACTTTTATCCTACCAGGCAATTGATCATGGCCTCCCAACACGGATGCAGTGGCATCGCTAGAGGGGTGGGGTGGGGCGATGATACATTTTGCGTCATCGCCCTATCCCAGCATCACAACATTGCTCCCGGGAAGTCTCCATTTGGAGCCTTCCAGGAGCGAGGGAAGGTGGGAGGGCCAGTCTCCTGCCCTCAAAAACACCCAACTGGCCTCCACAGCCTCAGCAGCTGCAGAAAAAGCTACCGGGTCCGGGAAAGGTACCACAAAGCCGCTACTCCTGAGTAGACTGTGGATGGCACCTGGGGGCACAGTTTGTTTGTTTTCTCTGTGCCAGGTGCAGGGGAGTGGCAGCAGGAAACAGGTTATCTTGTTGGCTGTGTGCTCCCTGAGGCATCTGGTGGGACCACTGTGTGATACAGGAAGCTGGACTAGACAGGCCTTTGGCCTGATCCAGAAGGGCTCTTCTTATGTTCTTATGTTCTTAATCCCCCGGTCCCGTGATAGCTACTCAACTGCACTGATGAGCACATACAGCCAAATTGAGCCGCCACATCCTTCATACATAAAGCCGCCTTGGGCATTTGCCTTTGGCATAGGATAAGGGTGACATAATTTTTTAAAAAATAAATAAATAAATAATGTGATATATGCTTTGCATGTGATTTTTCCCACATGGATGTAACATTTGTTACACGGATGTAACATTTCCCACGCAGATGTAACATTTAATCTAATGTAATTTTAAGGTGACCCACTGGTGTTTGTTTGTTTTAAATATTTAATTGCATTGTTTTTATCTTTTTACTGTACAACGTACTATTTTAATCATGTTTTAATTGTAAGCCACCTTGGTTGCCCTGTTGGGAGAAAGGCGAGGTATAAATGTTTTAAATAAATAAATAAATAAATAAATAAATAAATAAATAAATTTGTGTGTCCAAAGAATAACAGCTAAACTGCAGCTAAAATTATAAACTACTAGAAGGAAGAATTTCTCTCCTTTGGTGAAAAGAGCCTTATAGGATGTTGTATTTGGTTCTTTGGTGAAGCTGATAGATTCTCTGCAGCTCCAGGGGAGATGATTAACTGAAAGTCATCTTGTAGAATGTTGGTCTTTCCTTGTAATGTTTTGGAACGACAGCATTCGGGATAATATAGAACCTTATATATTATTTTCTTTGTTATAAATTAAGAACAATATAAACAACAAATTGCCATTTCTGAAATGGTCCCACGTGAAGAAGCTCTTGAGGGAAGGAAGATGTATGTGTACGTTAAGGTCCCTGAGCCATCGAGAGAAAACGGGATAGGGGTGTATGTACTGATATACATATCTGCTAGAATTGCATGTTCTACTATCATCCAGTCCATTGTGTAGCACTGTGTTTTGGATTATGAAACTAACCTGGTTTTAAAGGTGGCAATATGTTGTGCTTAGAGTGTTGCTCATCCTGAAGCTAAATGTGGCAGGCTGAGTAGAAGACAGAAGACTAAGTTGTTTGCAGGTCAAAGAGAAGAGCAAGGTCAGATACAGATAAGAGTATTGGTAAGTTTTCTGAAAGGACATATCAGGTCCATATCAAGCACCCGGCACTTTTTGAGAAAACAATGTCCTTTCTTTGCTGTACACAGTCAACAAATACCCGTCTCCTTTCATCTAACAGGGATTGGCATTGACTGTCACCTCTAGGGGACTTGTCTTGCTGCCACTCTCAGAAAGAATATCTCTCTGTCCTCTGGAGGGAAAGACTAAAGGTGGACATGGCAGTGCCTGCACACAACAAAGACAGTTGCAGATGAATATGTTTTTCCCAAGCAATGTCCCTACAATTTATGCTTATTTTTCTACCAACTGATAAAAGTCATTATGACAGCACAATCCTATGCATGTCTACTGAGAAGTATGCCCCATTGTGTTCAGTGGGGCTTACTCCCAGAAAAGTACAGCATGTGTAGGATCATAGCTTATTGGCCCAATCCTTCTGACATGTTGCGCTGGTGGACTGCGAGGGCTGCTGGCGCAGCAGCTTCTCCACCATTCCGCACTGTGCTTCTGTCAGTACAAGACCCAGAAGGCCATACACCACTGACAGTGGCTTGCAAATAGTCCATCGACAGGCTGATGGGGAGGTACATTTGGGGGCAGATCGGGGCAGAGTTTGGGCCAGGGCAGATTGGGGGCGGATTGGGTCAGATCTCAGAGGCAGTGAAATTCACAGGATCTAGGGCCCTGCACCCTTTTGGGAGAAAGGCGAGGTATAAATTCTTTAAATATTTATGCCAGCATGTGGTGGGTGCTGGTGGACAGGTCGATGAAAGTGTTGACCCAGTGTGCGGCGGCTGTGAAGAAGGCCAATTCCATGCTCGGGATCATTAAAAAAGGGATTGAGAATAAAACGGCCAATATCATTATGCCTTTGTACAAATCGATGGTAAGGCCACATCTGGAGTATTGCGTCCAGTTCTGGTCGCCGCATCTCAAAAAGGATATAGTGGAACTGGAAAAGGTGCAGAAGAGAGCAACCAAAATGATTAGTGGGCTGGGGCACCTCCCTTATGAGAAAAGGCTACAGCGTCTGGGGCTTTTCAGCCTAGAAAAAAGGCGCCTGAGGGGGGACATGATTGAGACGTCACGTATGCATGGGATGGAGAGAGTGGATAGAGGGAAATTCTTCTCCCTCTCGCACAACACCAGAACCAGGGGACATGCACTAAAATTGAGTGGAAGGTGAGTTAGAACGGACAAAAGAAAATATTTATTTACACAGTGTGTAATTCATCTGTGGAACTCCTTGCCACAGGATGTGATGATGGCACCTGGCCTAGATGCCTTTAAAAGGGGTTTGGACAGATTCATGGAGGAAAAGACCATCACAGGTTACAACCTCCAGGCTTTAGAAGTAGGTTATCTCTGTACCAGATGCAAGGGAGTGACAACAGGAAACAGGCATCTGGTGGGGCCACTGTGCGATACAGGAAGCTGGACTAGATGGGTCTTTGGCCTGATCCAGCAGGGCTCTTCTTATGTTCTTACGTTCTTATTATGTAAAATAGCTGGCATAGATCTGACCAGTCCCATAGGATACCAGGAGGAGGCAGAGGAGGTAAGTAAAAATTTTCTTTACTTAGTTCACCCAGATGACCTTGTTACCAATGTCAGGGGACCAAATCAGAAAATAGAAAATGCTAGGACTGCTTTTCTATGGAATAAAAAAATGCAAAGTAATGTACAATGACACTATAAAAGTAATAAACGTCATAAAAAGTCACAGAGAAAAGGCAACGGTAAATGTAAACAACATAAAGAAACAGCAATGAGTCCAACAATAAAAAAAACTCTTGAGGTTGCCTCACTGCTCGCAACCTGAAGAAACTTTCAAGCAAGACAGCAGAGCCTTTCGTTTTCCAGTATTAGTCCTTATAGGCTAATTGATTACTTCCCCGTTCTGGGAGCTTTCAGCTCCAGCCTTCTGCTGTGCGCTCTCCTCCTTTCTTATTCAAATAGGCAAGCTGCCCAGCACGAGCCGCCATCTGCCAGTTAACTGCCTGACTGCTCGTAACCTGAAGAGGTCCAATGAAACTCGGAAGAAACGTTGTTTGAATTTATTTGTGAATAAACATCTATTTTAACTAGATCACCATGGCTACTAATCTTGTTAATGGGCAGTCTTCTTTGATTATTGCTGGCCATGTGAATTTTAACTCTTATTTAATAAAAACTCTTATCATGCCTGGACAAATATTAATTCTAAAATGAACATGGGTATGAATCTGAATATCACTAAACTCAGCATTTGTGAATGTAGTGAAAAGTTTCATCCTGTTGTCATGTGGTGCGTCTGTGATGCAGACTCCCAGTCTATGTTGTCATGACTGGTTAGAAGAGTCTAGCATTTTATGTGGTTATCGAAGAAGGTTCAGAAATTCCACAATATGCTCCAGATCTGTTATAGATATAAATGCTAACTCTGTGAGGATTAAAGCCTTATCCTTCACATACACTCAGAGAGTTGGACTGCACACGCCTAGTGATTGTTTCAGCTCTTTTAAATATTATTTTCATTATCTTATCAACATTACAAAGACATCCATGTCATGCTTGCCTCAATATTCTGGAATGAAGTCCTCAGCAACTTCAACACAAAATTGTCTTGTTTCAGATGTATCAAAAGCTGTAAGAAGAAACAAACTCTTCCTGTGTGCATACTTGCCATTATTAGATGCTAAATGAGACATTTCTCTTCTTTGATCATCCAACTTTCATTAATGTTAACAAGTTGTCTAGCTTTATTTTGCCTTCCCCCCCAACACACAAACACACCCTTTTATCATTTCTTGCATCTCATTATGGGCTTCTACATTTAAATATGTCTACATGAGCATCTTAAAAGGCTTCTGGATGTTTATATTGCTTATCCCCATTATGCTAATTTACAGACTATATCAGGAAAGGGAAGGTTGTAGTAGCAGAAAGACAGTTGTGAGATTCTTTGACATGGTTTTCAAAAATTCCTTTTTTCTCTGTCCTTTGGATATTTTTAAGGAACCCCAGTATGATTTTGTTGGGTTTCTAAAACTGTGCCTTATTCAAGTTCCTGTTTGAGAGCTGTTGAAGGTCATGAATGCTGTCACTGTTTCTATAATGGAGAATATTACACCCCAAAGAGGTTCAATTTATATTTTGACTTGGGCACAATCTGCAAGGAAGTTGTCCTGAGCAAGCTGCCTTGAAATGAATAGGAGATGTGTAGAAATAGGGCATGCACAGGACAAATACACTGTGGACATGTGCCTTATGGGCAGATCCAAAGAGCAACTTGGAAGGGAATAGGATGTACATCCAATACATATCTCTTCTCTACACCCATAACCTTGACTCATCTATTGAGTCACAGCTAGTGCAGTATAGAAAAGGATCCTGGGGTCGGCACTTTCCCTTTTTCCTCCATCATTCATTCAACAAGAAAACCACCAGAGATTATTCTTTCCCAGGATTATCCCAGGGCATGAATGAATTGGTCCATGCTCCAGTCATTTTCATTGATTATCACACTGCAGTCATGGTGTGTGTGTGTGTGTGTGTGTGTGTGTGTGTGCGTGTGCGTGTGCATGTGCGTGTGCGTGTGCGTGTGCACGCGCACACACGCACGCACGCACACACACACACACACACACACACACTAGGGAGGTGCAGTGTCTAAGCCTGGCCTGTGTGGGGGCACACAGTGACTTGGGCAGCATATGTGACTTACTGTGACTTGGGCAGAATCAGAGGTCAGGTTGGGTGTTGGCTAAGGACCCACATCCCTCAGAGTCTGAGATAGCCAGCCCGACCCCTGAGCTACCCTCAGTGGTGGCACAATTTGGCCAAGAGACTCGTGCCACCATTGTAGTTAGCACCCCTATCTGCAAACGGGAGTTTCACTCAGAGACTGTTGCATCTTTGTGCGATCTCTGATGCTCCCATAGGGTGGTGGGGAGGGCAGAAGATAGGCCACTGGTAAGCTTGGGGCATGATGAGGCCCAACTCCAAGGGTCCAACACACTGGCGTCGCTGGAGGTGGGGCGGAAAGCTAAGTTCTGCAGCTTTCCACCCCACCGTTACTCTTCTGCACGAGGCGCCCCACCCCCTCGTCGTAGGAGCCCGTCAGCGGAGAGAAAGCAACGTGTAGGGACTCTCCTGCGCGTTGCTTTCTCTCCGCTGACGGGCTCCTAAGACGAGGGGGCGGGGCGCCTCATACCGGAGAGTAACGGTGGGGCGGAAAGCTGCAGAACTTAGCTTTCCGCCCCATCTCCAGCGATGCCAGTGGGCCAACATGCCATAAGGGGCCCAGTGCAGGACTTTGCCCCGGGGTCTTCAGAAACCTGGCACTGGACTCAAACCCTTCTCCTCAAGCATTTTTGCCTATGGCTTCTACACACAAATCTCCTAATGTAGAGGCCTAAACAATGTGGGGCTCTGATGGGGGAAGTGCTTTGGGCTACTCATGGTAGCATCCTGTATTGTGTGGGAGGGGGGGTCTAGATTGGGTTCTGTGATGTCACCATGGCTTTTGTGCCATCACTGCATGTTAACTGAGGCCTTCCATGTTCAGCTAAAATCACGACTGTGACTGGTGAGTAACGATGGAGTTGCCCAGGATGCTGTCAGAGTGATTGTCAGTGTTGCTACATTGACTCTTGTTCATACTGGGATGCAGGGATTCAAAAACTCAAAATTCTGGGGTAGTATTGTGTGTATTTTGCAGTTGGGCAACCTCAGAATCACAACTATATTACACTGGCACAAGTATGGGCAGCCCAATCTTGTGCAAGATCCGCTGCCGCGTCGTGCTAAACGCAATACACCGGATCCTGCATGGGATTGGGATCGGGCCTGCGCCAGCAGAGCTGGGGCACAACTCAGGGGAAAGGATTTCTGTTCCTTCCCCCAGGGAGAGCCCCAGCAGCCCCTATGGGCCTTCTCAGATGTGCGCCGGCAAAATGACCAGCCAGACCCGGGACGGGGGTTAGGATACCCTCCCGCCACTCAGCGCAGGACTTACCTGTGCTTCGTCCAGTGGCAGAGTGAGTGGCGCCAGCCGGCGCCAGCGCCGCTTACTCCGTGAATGCTGCAATCGTGCCTTATGGCACATTTGTGACACCCTGCACCAGCGCAGCATTCACTCAGCCAGCACAAAGATACATATGATTCCACCGTAACTGTAGTTACGCCGCACACCAAAGATACGCAGGATTGCGTCTTAACTGTAGCTTCGTCCAGTAACTGTAGCTACTGTAATAGGACCATAAGATCATCCTGTAAAACCATTACTTTTCCATCATTAACTATCACACTAACATTCAAGCATTTGAGATGATTATGTACACCTTTAAGAATGAATATGAAAAGTTTAGAACAGGAAGCATTTGAGTAAAGAAACGTGATAGTTCCTAAGTTTGAGTTGCAGAAAAGAACCCAAAGCTATCACTTTTATTACAAAAGGGGCCAGTTTCAAAGGAAAACCTGTAGAAGCAGAAACAAACTTTGTTCTTCTGATATACATGTCTCTGACTTTGCTCTTCATTTGTATATAGATACCAGTGAAATTAAAATCAGTGTTATGGGCAGGAGCTATTCAAAGTTAGATACTTTTTAATCCCATTGCCATGCTTTACATCTCTTCCATTGAAATCCATTAGACTTCAAAGTGCTTTACTTTAGCTACAGCATACTGTATTTTCTTATTTTATGACTATCAATATTTAAAGATGATCTTCCTACCATCAACCAGCATTCAAGGCGGCTCACAACTATAATAAAAACTAAATAAAACCACAATAAAGATAAATACCAACATCGAAAACCAGATATATCACAAAAATACAAAACCAATTTGTCACAGTGAAACAAGAAAACGTAGCAGGACATCATAATAAAAAGGGTACATTAAACAAAAGAGCTGCTTAACCAGCTTCCTAAAGGTAAGGAAAGGAAGAGCTAACACTGAAGGAGTTCCTTGTAGAGGAAAACCACAAGTGGTACCACAAACCACAAGTGGTACCACAACCCTGCTATGGGCAACAATTATATATACATACCGTGGTGAGGAAATACTCTGAAAGGTCTCACGGGCAGATCTCAAAGGACATATGAGAGAAACCATTTTCTCACATACATAAGGGAAGCCCTCCTGGACCTGGCTAAAGGCCTGTCTAGTTCAGCATCCTGTTTCCCATGGTGGGCCACCAGCTGCCTCTTGGAAGCCCACAAGCAGGGAAGAAATGCAGACTTCTCTCCCGCCATTCCTCCCCTGCAACAGTGGCATGCATACTGCCCCTGAATCTGGAAGTAGCACATAGACATCATGGCTAGTAATGATAGGTATTCTGTGTTGGAAAAACAATTGCACTATTTCTTGTAAAGGAGAGGCAGATTCAGGAGAATTGGTACCCAAACTTTCAGTTATAGCTTTCATTCTTCCAAAGTAAAATTCCTTTCATTGTCATCTTCTGGTTACAGTGCCCATTAAATGTTTCATCCCCACATCAAAAGTAAGGATAACAACTCCTGCTTTTATGTTTATTTCTTTTTAAACCAGCCAGCCAGCATCGTTCACTCATTTTGGCTCTTTAGCACAGTATGCCTGCCTCTAACAACAACTGGGAGACACAGCAACTTCAACGAGCATTTTGGTGAATGGACTTTGCGCTACAGTAAAAATAATTTCCTCTTTCTGAAATTGCTCCCATGTGACGGTATGCTTCTGCGCTGTAATTTTTGTCACAAGGCTCCAGATAAATCCTTAGAAAAAGCATCTCATTTGTCAAGCTGTTTCGGAAAAAAACTAAAGAAGAGAATTCATTGTTGGTTGCAAGACCTTCTCATCCCTGCTCCCCCCCCCAACTCCAAAACAGTACCCTGCTTACTAGAGAGAGACAGTTTTTGTCAGCATCATCAACATCAGATGCTACACCAAACGCATATTCCTTTTCTTTGCTTCCCCCCCCAGCTTACACCCCCCTTTATTCAGAGACCACAGGTGAAGCGAAAGAAAATTATTACAGCACGATGAGTACTGAAATGATAGAAGGTAAAGAAGATGGATTATCACGCTGCTGACATGATTTGTATGGATTTCCAAAATTAAGCTGTTCATTTAAAGTGACCGCCATCTTAGGACCCGCAATATTGCAGCTGCCCTCGTAATAACCTTCATCTGCACTTGTGAGCCAAGTGAGCAGAGCACATTTCCCATTACCTGTCAAGCGAGTATGTCTAGAGTTCTTCTGGCCCCGCAGTAATAGCAGGGCTGCTGGTGAACAGAGTAATAAACACCTACTGAGAGGGATGTAGCGTGAAAAGATCTCATCACCTGCCATTAGCACGCTGATGAATAATGTAGGATTCTCGGTGGCAGATGTCAGGGGTGGGAGGAAGAATCACTTCTGTAAATGCTCTGGTGAACACTTCAGCACAAAGTAAGAGGTGATAGCAACAGATGCATGTGACAAAATTGCACTTGCTACTGTATTTAAAAAAAATGGGAACATTTACTTCACAAATAGCTGGCAGCCTCTCATGCTCTCTTTTTCTTTTCTTTTAGAGCAAGGGGGCAGGGGCTGTAAAAAAAAAAGCTGGGAAATAACTATTTGTAGCACTGGACTATATTATTGTCTAAAGAAGTCAGAAGCTCTGAAAGGTTTGGCTGTCCTGAGCAGTAATTTTTTTTATTTTTCACATTTTTATTTTTCACATTTTTTCCCTTCCTCCAAGGAGTTCAGGGTGGTGGTACATGGCTCCTTCCCTCCTTTTCTCCTCACAACAACCCTGTGTGGTGGTAGGTTAGACTGAGATAGTGACTGGTCAAAGGTCACCCAGGAAGCTTCATGGCTAAGCAATTCCAGATTAAATTCAATCTCTCTCCCTTCCCAACAATGTTGGTCTTGAAAATATTTGCAACAGATATTAATGCAAAGTTGTGAACTGAGATGAAATTTTTATTCTCTGCAACTGTACCATTTTACTTTTTAGTTCCTTGGCTGTTGAACAGCAACGCTAAAAAAAAATGCTTAAATGTAGGTGAATTTAACAGACTGGTACACCACCATTCTGTCTCAAATTACAGTTTGCCCTTCAGTTAGGGCTAAAGAACAGACTCAGAAAAAATGACTTATGAAATGTCTGTTATGATCTTTATGGACAAAGAGCAAGAAGCCTATGAAAAATCTGGTCACCACAACTGATCACATAACTTTCCAATTGTTGGGGGCCCATAAAGGAAAAGATGGAGCAATGCCTAAGAAGCAGAGGCGTATCAGCAGCGAGTGCTGCCTGGAGCACTTGCTGCGGCACCGCTCCGAGGGGCGCGGCACCGCTCAGGGGGGGACCCGGCTTACCAGGGCGCTCCGAGGCCCTCTCCCCCGGCCTCAGAGCCGGAGAGAGCCCCGGAGCGTCCACCACCACGACCGGCGGCCAGGGCTTTCTGAAGGCGGCCGACTGCGTCCGCCGCGCTATTTATGCTTTTTTGCACATGCGCAGAATGTTAAACGTTCTGCGCATGTGCAAAAAAGCATAAATAGCGCGGCGACGCAGCCAGCCGCCTTCAGAAAGCCCTGGCCACCAGTCGTGGTGGACGCTCCGGGGCTCTCTCCGGCTCCGAGGCCGGGGGAGAAGGCCTCGGAGCGCCCGCCCGCATCACCGGGCGGGCGCTCCGTGCAAAGACTGGAGCGAGCGGAGCAGCGCCGCCCGGCGCCATGGTGCCGCCCAGAGCCACTGCTCCGCTCGCTCCAGTCTTTCCACACCTCTGCTAAGAAGGAACTAGAAAGCTGTTGGGGGCACCAGAAAAAGAGATGGGAGCTGGAGCTGGAAGGCAGTGTTACACATAGCGGTGGAATTCATAGTGAACCTAATAGGCCTGGTCTACATAGTTAACTTGAAGGGTGGGCCCCAACTATCTAGCATTATCTTGGGGTCTCAATATTTAACTTTTTATGCATGTTAGGTTAAGAGAAAACAACATCATTTGTTTTCATTTTATTTTACTCAAAATTTTAGTGTGTGTGTGTGTATGTATGTACACACAAATATACATATACATACACTCACACGCACGCACGCACGCACACACACACACACACACACACACACACACACACACACATCATTAAATAGACTTCAGGACTTCAGCAGACTCCGAAATGGCTTACCGGTAGATACTTTGTGGTACATTTGTTTGATTTCCCTCTTGGTCTGGTTGATTAATGCTGAATTAGTCCATGCACAGCAATTAATATCAATTATTAATTTAATATCAAGCAGCTTTGCATGGGAATTTGGGGCCTGTGTGCACTATGGTTGTGCACGCACAAGTTACAACCCCTAGCCCCAAATAGTTTGCAAGGGCGTTCCTTCTTCTTGAGTTAGAATTTCACCCTTGGCTAAACAGAAGAAGCCTTCGTGGAGGTTTGGTGTCAAATGAGTGCAACTGGATTCCAGACAGACCCTGCAGGAACTTTTTGATGTTAAGGTGAGTGAACATGAATGAACGTATGATGAACAGCAGAGCTGCCAGCTGAATGAACTTGACTACAGCTACTAAACTCTTGTTTAGTGCTAATGGTTTGCTAGACAGAAGACACAAGCAACTTAGTTCCTGCTTAGAGGGTTTACAATTTGCATTGTTGGAAGACAATGCAATGGAAGTGCAATGGAAGACAGAGGTCAGAAACTGACAATGAGAAAAAAGAAGCTGCATCCAATGGCAATGAAGTGGTCGCTTTGATGAGGGTTAGGTGGTTCAGACCATGCGGGATTAGGAAGATCTTGAAGGAGAAGTGGTCTCCTAGTCTTAGGGTGCAACTTGAGGCAGGGCACAGAGATAGGAATGGTCAAAGGTCATGTGGGTGGGGGGAAAGCGTGAGATGAGATGGTAAGGGAAGACAGAGTCTGGAGTCAGGAAGAGCTTAAGAGACTAGAAACTTGATGTTTTATAGGAAGTCAGTATAGGAACTTGAAGAGAGAGGTGGCATAATCAGAGATAAAAGAGAAATTCTTGGAAACACCGACATTGTTCTTATGATAAAAAGCAACACCACAGCTTATTATAAACAGCACATGTAATTGAACAAAGTGCTGCAGGCGACACAAGAGAACCATTGTTAGGCTTTAGCTCTATATTTTCAATATAACAATTAGCACTGATTACTGATTTTTCCCCCAAAACCAATGACAAATGCATCTGTTGAATAAATATAATTTAACTTCACAAACCAGTACTGTAAGTGCATTTAAAGCTAAGAAAGTTTGGATAAAAGGGAACATTTGCCATATATTTTGTGCCCTGATATTATTTCTACCAATGTCTAAGGCTAAAAAGGGCCACCTATTTCTGTGGAGATGTATCTAAAAAATCTCTCAAGCTGCCTATAATAATCTCCATTATGTATAATGACCATTTTGATAATAGTCTTTAGAAGAGGTAATGGGCCCTGCTGAATGGTTATTACCTGTCTGCTCATGCTGGAAGCAAGATACTGAAGCCAGAGGGGACAGTCAAATGGCCCTTGTGGGGTAGTCTGTAGGAATAAGAAATATTTAACAGAATGCAAGAAACAGACAAGAAAGTGCCTTTTGCTATAAAAACTGCTTATGGTAGGGCAAAGTGAGACAGCTTGGATTAAATAAAATACTAAAGATAGAAAATAATTAATGCAAGACAAGCGGCTCTATGCAAAGACCATCTATCTGAAGCCACAAAGAAGAACTTTATATTGAAGAAAAAAGGCTGAGTGTATTTTGGTGTTATAAAACAAATGCATACAGTACTTGCTTTCCAGTGTGAATAGGCTAGGAAGCACAATAAAACCTCTGTGAAGGTCTTCTAGAGTGTAGACCAGGATCCCTGTGGGGAGGCATAAGGTAGAGGCATCAGCGCTGGGACCCTAGAAATGAGCTGCTGCTCAGGTTGCTAGAAGACCAGAAGCTGGGAATCAGTCTTTCCCAGAAGCATGCACTCTCGCACTTGCATGCACTCTCATGCTCTGAGCGCAATCTACACTAACTTTAGAACAGCGGAGTGTGAGTATTTAGCCAGCCATAAAGCACATTTGCGATGACTTTAGAGTAAGGGTGGCTGGTGCGGAGACTGGCAGCCCTTACTCTGCAGCCGGATCATCACTGTGGCTGCCAGATACAGGTAAGGGATCCCCCGGCGGGGGCGGTCCAGGTGGCGAGGGAGGCCAGGGGTTGGCTGAGCCGGCCCAGCGGGGGTGGAGGTGGCGGCCACCATATCCCCGTCCCATTTCCATGCTCGCACAGACTTTACATGGTCTCCTTGGACTTACGCCAGGTAAATAGCTGGCAAAAAATCAGAGGAGGCCCATTGGGGCCTCCCCGCACTACACCGGGGGAAGGAGACAAATGTCCCCTTCCTCCGAGTAGACCTCTGGGCTGATCATGATCGACTTGGAATGGGGATAGGATCTGGCGGGCGGCCCTGGGGCCGCCACTGGATACTTAGGATTGCATTGTCAATCTATTTCGAAAGCTTTCATGGCCAGCGATTACTGTACAGTGTCTTATATTTACGGGTTCAGACGCCATGTAAAAAATCTTGAAGTCTTCAATTCCTTCAATACCGCTCCGCGGGTTTCCTTGTAGTAGGCAGCCACGGGCGGACTAAAATCATTAAAATTCAAGGAAGCAATGCCTAACGTTTCATTCCGTAACCCGGAACATAGTCATAGGGTAAATCACACGGATTAAGATGGTACCATCTTAATCCGTGTGATTTACCCTATGACTATGTTCCGGGTTACGGAACGAAACGTTAGGCACTGCTTCCTTGAATTTTAATGATTTTAGTCCGCCCGTGGCTGCCTACTACAAGGAAACCCGCGGAGCGGTATTGAAGGAATTGAAGACTTCAAGATTTTTTACATGGCGTCTGAACCCGTAAATGTAAGACACTGTACGATTGCATTGTCTCTCAACGCCAGGCTATGACTAGACGTTGTAGCCTGAAGAAGAATACACTCAGTTGCTGCACCTTGAGTCGGTTCCTACAGCATCAGGGCAAGAGCCTAGGAATGATGGGGATTGAAGGGGATGGGGCACCAGTTTCAAGGTTAATAATAGGGCTCCAGCTTTATCTATTTATTTAATTTATTTAAATAATTTATATGCCGCCTTTCTCCCAGCAAGGGCACTCAAGGCGGCTTACAAAAAAACATTAAAATACGTATATACATTAAAATAATTAAAAACAAATAATTAAAACAATTAAAACAAACAACCCCAGTGGGTCACCTATATTTACATTTGTTAAAAGCCATTTGTTAAGAAGCCAGCCCACCATGTCAGACATCGAATGCTTCCCTAAATAAAAATGTCTTAAGGCCCCGCCGAAAGGTCTCTAAAGAGGGAGCCGTTCTTAATTCCAGGGGGAGGGAATTCCATAATTGGGGCGCCACTGCCGAGAAGGCCCTATTCCGCACCGCCATCCCCCTCACCTCCGTCAATGGCGGCACGGTTAACAGGGCCCCCCCTGATGACCTCAGAGTACGGGTCGGATTATAGGGAGACTTATTAAGACTTATTAAGTCTTAATTAGTCCAGGAATTAGCAACTGAAGGGTATATTACCTTTTTACAAACTCCCATTCCCACGCAGTGCAGGTATAGCTCCCAGGTATATAAAGTATGAGGTCAAATGATGTGCCAAAGGAAGACCTTTCTGTGTCATCACCACACAGGCCTGTTAGCTTTGTGTCAATGAGTTGTGTGGTTCCCTGAGTCTAATATCCTTGAAGGTCATATCCTTTGAGCCCCAGGAAGCTCACTGTTCTTTATTCACTCTACACATGTCAGCTGTGACCTATTTAAGAAGGAATTACAACAGCCCAATCCTACCTAAACTCCCGCATGGTGACGCAGCGGCGCGGGGCAGTCTGCACTGCATCCTATGGAGGAGTTTTGCATAGTGGAGGTCTCCTTGGGGTTAGGGGACATTTGCCCCCTTTCCCCAGGATAAGCCCCAGGATGCGTAATGGGTCAACTCGGGCCTGCGCCAGCGATATTGCGATATCGCTGGCGCTAATCCGCATTGATCCTTGTCAGCAGATCAGGCCCAGGAAGGGGGGTGGGATATGGCGCTTGCCAGCGCCGCCAATCCCACCCCCTCCTGGACCCAATCTGCCCACCCACTCCCGCCCTCCCTGCCTCGTCCCGCCCCCTCCCTGCTCTCCCCCCTCCCTGCAATGTCAGGCAGGGAATGTACCTGCTCCCACAGATATTGCTCCAGCTGCCAGCGCCAACAGGAAGGCACTGGCCTTCGCACCAGCAGTGGCGTTCCTGCGGTAGGGGCTCAACAGTAAGTCCCGTCCCGTCCTAGTACCGCGTTCATGAACCGGAGCAAGGAGGCCCCGCCCCCTCGCCGTCGGAGCCATTCCGCGCAGCGAAGCCGAACGGGCAGGAGACCCTGCCCGTTCGGCTTCACTGTGCGGAATGGCTCCGACGGCGAGGGGCGGGGCCTCCTCACTCCGGTTCGTGAACATGGTACTTGGTTGGGGCGCGACTTACTGTCGAGCCCCTACCGCAGGAACGCCACTTCGCACCAGCACAACTAGAAGGTGCACTGTTGCAAAATGCTTTATGGTGCTTTTGCGACAGTGCACACTGGCAGAGCACACACTAAGCCAGCCCAGAAGGAGGATAGGATTGTGTTATAAGTCAGGCATCCTGTCCCATGACTCCTGCTCCTCATAAGGAAAATGTATAGCAGATTTGGGTGGAGGGAACATGTTCCCATTGGCTAATTAGAGCAATGAAGGACAAACATTCTTACTCATCCTTCAAAAGTTATCAGCCTCTCACTGTACCCAGGGCAGACAGGCAGGGGCCAAATGCTGAAAGAAAACTTCCCCAAGGGAGGCAGGGCCTTCTGCCTAAATATCCAAATGGCTCCTGCTACTGGCTGGCTTGTACAAGGACTGATGGAACCAGTCCTGCACCTGCATCCATTCAGGGAGGGGCCATAACTCAATGGTAGAAAACATGCTCTGCATGCAAGCTCCCAGATTCAATTCCCAGCATCTCCAGGTAGGGCTAGGAAAGAATCCTCCTTGAAACCTTGGGCAGCTGCAGCTAATCAGTGTAGATAGACAATACTGGGCTAGATGGACCAATGGGCTGACTTAGTATAAAGCAACTCACCATGTTTCATCTGTGCAAAGCTACCTGTGCACCCACATGCAATATGGGAAAGGTAAGAACAGTGGAAGGCATGCAGTCATATGTAAGTGATGCTTTCCTTATCCTCTTTCATCATGCAATAAATATCAGATGAGAAGTAAAGCACAAACACAGGGCGCAATCCTGAAAGAAAAGTTGGCAACGGAACGAGCGTTCCGTCGCTGGGAAACGTCACGAACGTGCCGTAAAGCGAACGTGCGGCCGCCGGACGAGGTAAATCGGTATCTGGCGGGCGCAGGGGCGTTTCAGCAGGCGAGGGAGAGGGGCCATAGGCCTAGCCAGCCCGGGAGGGGGAGAGGGATGGCCTCGGCCATATTCCGTCTCTGCTGGGCCGGCTTAGCTGTTAAACGGCCTCCTCTACTTCCGCCAGTTATTTAGCTGGTGGAAATCCAAGGAGGCCAATAGGGCTGGCCTGGTTTTGCACCCGGGGAAGGGGATGAACGTCCCCTTCTCCAAGTAGATTCCAACCCGGCGGCAGAACGGCCGCCGGGACTCAGGATCCAGCGGGTGGCCATGGGCCAGCCAGATCCTTGTGCTGGATTGCGTTGCCCGATTCATTGATTTGCCAGGTTAGCTACATCTATCAATAAGAGGCAGGAGCAAAACACTACTCACTGTTGGACCAACACGAACCTAAACCTAATGAATGTACAACTGATTTGCATGTTGGTCTGCCATATGACTTAATAACAACCCAAATAATCAAACACAGTTTCTGAAAATAACAACGTGAAAGTTTCTAGGGAACATCATTCGATTACAGTACATACAAATTACAGCATAGCAACTTGTCTTGAAATTATATATCATTTGGGTGTAATTAGTGCCATTACATGGAAAATGAAATTCAAAATTTTAATAGCTCCAGTGTCAAAGGTTCCTGCTGAAAATCTATTAGTGTAGTACACAAACACAACCAAATAGGGACTACCCTGATTTAAAAAAAAAAAAAACCCTTTAACCTACGCTACCTAAATTAGTGCTCCAACTGGCCCAGTTTGTCTAATCCTCTACAAAACCTCTCACTACCTCTTGATTTAAGCTAGCAAAATCTATCATCATGAGCAGAACCATCAAGGGCCACAGGGGCAGAAGCGTCCTTTTAAAATGGGCATGAACTCTTATTTTTCAACTTCTGTATTATTTTTCAACTTCTGTATTACAGCTTCAGAGAAATATAAATATGACAATAAATACATAAATATTACAATACATTACATTATGATACAGTACATGCATTATAAGTTTCCCTTAAAATATTAGTCATTAAAATAGTTCAGAATTGTGTGTCATATACAACAAATCTATTTTCTTTACATTATCTTCTTCAACAGTTATTCTACCTCCAATTATCTTCATTTCCTTAAATCAATAAATGCATCTTGAAGTTAATGCCGATCTAAAATGTCTCTTTCCTGCATTTTCAATTACTGTATTGTCTTCTTTGGGGGCATGGGAGGAAAGTGTTTTGAGAAAATAACTCTGTTTTTGAGGCAAAGATAGGCTTGCCATCTGTCCCGGAAAACCCGGGATGGTCTCGGGACCTGGTTCCAGATTCATCCCGGGCTTTCCAGGCCCGGTGAAGCCCTCACTGCCACTGCCGCTTTTGAAACACCCAGCTTTTGAAACCCCCAGCCACCACAATGGGGCTACTCGGTTCTGCACCAGCTCTTCAGCTGACACAGAACCAAACAGCCCCATGTCAGGAAAGAAGGCCCAAGAGGGGGGATAGGATATGGCGTGCTGCGGTGTCACTGATCCCAACCCCTCCCAGGCCTGATCCCCCATCCCCCCGCCTCTTACCCATGCCCCGTTAAGGCCCCTCCCTGCCCTCTCCGGCCCCTGTGCCACTCAGAACAGTACTTACCTGCTCTGTGGCACAGTCCACTGGCACAGGCCTTCCCACCAGCACCAGCTACTCTCCGGGTGTCACAATATACTTTACAGCGCATTTGTGACGTCCTAGGGCAGCGCAGCGCATGCTGCGCCGGCCTAGCACACCAATAGGATTGCACTGTAAGGAAATGAAAGAGTGAGATAAAAGTTAACTGTGTCATTAACTCTTGTTCATAGCCATATATTTGCATAATGATATGAATTAAGGGGGAGAGAACTACAGTGTACTCTCTGAACAGTCTAATGTTTGTGCTATAGATAATTCTTAAAGACATTAACACAGATTCATCTATGACATTGGTGTGATGTTAAGAGATTGATGGGAGTTGTTGACCCTTACAAGTTCACCACTATCCAATGGGAGGCCATGACATCACAAGTGGAAACATGATGCTTCAAGAAATATATTTCACCACATCAACGTCCTATACTGTATACATTTTACAGCTGTTAAATGTTTAGCATGTGTGGGAAACACTGTAAGGGAGAAGAACAATTTTGGCGGCAGCACCCTACCTCTTTCTCTAGCCCCTGAAACCTCCACAGTAGACGGGATATGTGGCTGAGTGGATAGCACATGCATTCACAGAAGCACTTTGCACACAGCCACAGTGTCACAGCTTAGGTATTGTGGGGGGGGGGGGCTGTTATTTTCATTGCTTAAATACCTATATTGGTTCGGTGCTTGCAGAAAACCAGAAAACTGTACAGAAAAACAAGCAAATGTAAATTTACATGTGCCTTATTTGCCCAGTACACATTTTTGCTTACTCAAGGGAAGTTAAAGCAGAGATTGGCTTTTTGTATACATTTCAATACTATGCTGCATTCAACTTTTCCCAAGGTTGATGAAACAGCCTGGCAGGCTGACTAACATTTAAAACCAGTTACAGTAGGTGGTCAATATTTGTGCCCCACACTAGAAATCAGTTAGCTGTCTGGTCATTTATTCTCTGATGTAGAATTTGGATTTCTTTCTGCTCGCTTGTTGCAATTGTTGTTTGTCCCTGAATTTCGTTTCCTATTTGCAATGAAACCTACTTGCTCCCTGGCCAGTTAGGAAGAAACAAAGCAAAACCCAAAACTCCAGCTGAGGGTAGGAAGGTCATTAAAAATGTTCCTCATCTGTCTGTAGACCAGCTTTGTTTGATTGTCCCTGGATCCTTATTCTTAACCCCAAAGTGTGACATATCTTGCTGTTCACACAAAAGACAACCTATTGTAAGACTGGTCTCTCAAACCACAGGAGACGTCAGTCACTTTGGAGAACCAGGGGTGTATTTCATGTTGAAATCGGGGGGGGGGGTTGAGGACTCCTTAACCTGCTTGTGGGCAGATTTCCTTTAATCTTTGTAAGGAAGCACTCAGCTTAGAAGGATTCCTCTTTGAAGTGCCTCCGAAAGCAATAGCATCACCTCTAATGAAAAGGAAGATACTTGTCGATATGGCTTCTTCTCTGACTTGATCAGCTTTTGCCGTCTACCTCTAGCACAGAGCTTGTGCTTGAACAATAGGACGGCAAGTCATTAATGCTGTATATGTAGCCTCACAGAATATTACTTTCTGTTGTGCTAACTGTGGGAACCATGTCTGAATCCTTGCTCCAGATGGAACCTTCAAATTTGATACATCGCCTACCTCTAACTGCTCCAGACTTTATCTTTGCTTTCTCTGTGTATAGGATGTATGTATTCCTATTTCAACTGCAATGACAGAAGCTGGTTGGCAAAAGAGCAGGTCATGGTGACTGAATGACTCCAAGCCCTGCTTTTTTGTGCAGTATCTGAATCCGTTCTAGTCAGGGGAGGTGTAACCTGTAACGCCACCCAATGCCACCTTGGGTCCACCGCTGCCACCTCTGCACTACAAAACAAAAAAAAACCTTACCCCCCCCCCTCAAAAGGTAGTAGGTGATGGCAAGGCCTTCTGCTGATGTTAAGAAACTGGGGGAGTCATTCCCTTTTCCATTATTATAGAAAATAATGTACATGTTTTGTATATATATAAGCCTAAGAATTTTCACAATATTTACAAATGATTTTCAATATTTGCAGCTACAGGGCTGCTTCTGTCACACACACAGTTAGACTATCAGCAAGAGTGACTCAGCCCAGTAGTCACTGCATCCAGAAGGAGGAAGAAGGTACGTGGTGGCAGGTGGTATGATGATGATGATGATGATGATGATGATGATGATGATGATGATGATGATGATGATGATGGTTTACCGTATTGGCCTGAGTATAAGACTCACTTCCCCCCCCCCTAATTTCAGTTTTTAAACTAGGGGTGCGTCTTATAATCAGGCTGTTGCGATTTGGGTTTGCATCCACCCCTCCCCCAGGCTCAGCAGAGAAAGGGCAGCAAAATACTCTCTGCTGCTCAGCTGTGCAGTGAGGGCCTTTGGGCGTGGGACATTGCTGGAAGAAGTGGCAAGGGACTGGGCTAAGAGGAGATGTGTAGGCTATCTTCAAAGCAGGAGCTTAATTGAAGTGATTATTGCTGCCGACTGAGACCCCTTTGCAAAGGCTCCCTGTTTGTTTTTAGAGGAGATAATGGCTCCTTCTCTGCCCTGCAGGGCTTAAGGTACATCCTTTTTGTTTGTTAAAACAAGAGCACATATACCTCTCCCCTCTCCAGGCTGTACCCCTTTCCAGGCTGTAATCAGTTGCTAATTTTCATGCTCTGCTCTGCTGGATTTTGTATCCTTTTGTAAAGCATGATCACATACACTTTCATCCCCCCCCTCCCCAGGCAATGAATGGTTTAGGCTGCAATCCTGTGCACACTTTCCTGAGAGTAAACTCCATTGAGAACAGTGGGACTTGCTTCTGAGTAGACATGCACAGGATTGCACTGGAATTACTGGCATAAATTTAATTCCAGTGATTTAATTAAAGTTTTTTAATAGCACCAACCTTTAAGGGTGCGTCTTATAATCAGGTGCATCTTATACTCGGGACAATGCGGTATATACCACTTTTCAACAAAAAAGTAATTCACAAAGCGGTTTACACAGCAAAATACATCAATCAATGGCTCCCTCTCTCCAAAGGGCTCACAATCTAAAATTGTGAAATTGTTGCTGGAGGCACCAGCAACAGCCACTGGGAAAGACAACATGCTGGAGTGAAGACAGACAGTTGCTCTTCCCCTGCTAAATATAAGAGGACACCATTTTTAAAAGGTGCTTATTTGCCCAGTTAGCAAGTATAGATGGAAAGAAGAGGAAGAGGGTATGAGTAATTATAATGCCACCGGCTCAGTGGGCTGGTTAAAATACTGCCCCTCCACCACCATAATGATGGGTGGGCATCTTTCCCCCTATTGGGTGTTAGTGTAGATGGGGTGGTCCCTGATCAGCAGGCAGCCCCCTTTGGCTCAGTGTGCTTGGAGCCTTTTGACAACCCCTCCCACCCACCCATTGGACTAGTCTTAGGCTAGTTGGTTGCCATTTGGAGTTGGGTATGCATTTTTTGCCTCTCTGATTGCCATTTTGGTGAGGCATTTTTTCAAAGAACTGCTCTAAGGATATATCGTAATTAGCCAGGTTTATCGCATCTGGCAGGTATAGCATGGGGCAGGGACTAGGAATAGGGATTTGGTGTGCACCCTGAGGTAAGCAAGGGTCACAAGAGGAAACAGAACCAATCAGTCTTTCTGGCTCAGGGATGCCTGAGGGATGCCTGGTAACCTTTTGGGCTTGGGTTGCAGAATCAACTTTAAAAGTTTTCTGGCTTGGGAGAGGCAGCACCATTCAACTTCCTTGACCCCCTTTGGGGGTTGGCATAGAGAAGCTGCTCCTTCATGGATCATTGCCTTGTCGTGGCGAAGGGGCTTGCGTAACTCAATGAAGCCATGAGCTATGCCGTGCAGGGACACCCAAGACGGACAGGTCGTAGCAGAGAGTTCTGACTAAAAGTGATCCACTGGAGAAGGAAATGGCAACCCACTCCAGTAACCTTGCCAAGAAAATCCCATGAACAGTACCAAAAGGCTAAAAGATATGACGCCGGAAGATGAGCCCCTCAGGTCGGAAGGTGTCCAATATGCTACTGAGGAAGAGCGGAGGACTATTCCAAGTAGACCCAGAAAGAATGAAGCGGTTGGGCCAAAGCCAATAGGACGTCCAGCTGTGGATGTGTCTGAGGTTGAAAGGAAAATCCAATGCTGCAAGGAGCAATACTGCTTACGAACATGGAATGTGAGGTCTATGAATCAAGGCAAGCTGGATGTGGTCAAAAATGAGATGATAAGATTGAACATTGACATCTTGGGAATCAGCGAACTAAAATGGACGGGCATGGGCGAATTTAAGTCAGGTGACCATCATATCTACTACTGTGGGCATGAATCTCTTAGAAGAAATGGAGTAGCCCTCATAGTCAATAAAAGAGTGGGAAAGACAGTACTGGGGTGCAACCTCAAAAACGACAGAATGATTTCAGTTCGAATCCAAGGCAAACCATTCAACATTACAGTAATCCAAGTGAATGCCCCAACCACTGATGCCGAAGAAGATGAAGTTGACCGGTTCTATGAAGACCTACAACACCTTCTAGAACTAGCACCCAAAAAAGATGTCCTTTACATCATAGGAGACTGGAATGCTAAAGTAGGAAATCAAGAAATAAATGGAACAGGCAAGTTTGGCCTTGGAGCGCAAAATGAAGCAGGGCAAAGGCTAATGGAGTTCTGTCAAGAGAACACGCTGGTCATAGCAAACACTCTTTTCTAACAACACAAGAGGCGACTCTACAAATGGACATCACTAGATGGTCAATACCGAAACCAGATAGATTATGTGCTTTGCAGCCAAAGATGGAGAAGCTCTATACAATCAGTAAAAACAAGACCTGGAGCTGACTGTGGCTCAGATCATGAGCTTCTTATTGCAAAATTCAGGCTTAAACTGAAGAATGTAGGGAACACCACTAGACCAGTCAGATATGACCTAAACCATATCCCTTTTGAGTATACAGTGGAGGTGAAGAATAGATTTAGGGCATTAGACCTGGTAGACAGAGTGCCTGAAGAACTATGGACGGAAGTTCGTAACATTGTACAGGAGGCAGCAACTAAAACCATCCCAAAGAAAAAGAAATGCAAGAAAGCAAAGTGGCTGTCAGATGAGGCTTTACAAATAGCTGTGGAAAGAAGGAATGCAAAAAGCAAAGGTGAAAGGGAAAGATATAAACAACTGAATGCAGAGTTCCAGAGAATAGCAAGGAGAGATAAGAAGGCCTTCTTAAATGAACAATGCAAGGAAATTGAGGAAAACAACAGAATGGGGAGGACTAGAGATCTCTTCAAGAAAATTGGAGATATCAAGGGAACGTTTTGTGCAAAGATGGGCATGATAAAGGACAAAAACGGCAAGGACCTAACAGAAGCAGAAGAGATTAAGAAGAGATGGCAAGAATACACAGAAGAACTATACAAGAAAGATCTTAATGTTCCTGATGACCACGCTGGTGTGGTCACTGACCCAGAGCCGGACATCCTAGAGAGTGAAGTCAAGTGGGCCTTAGGTAGCATCACTAACAACAAAGCTAGTGGAGATGATAATATCCCAGCTGAGCTACTTAAAATCCTAAATGATGATGCTGTGAAAGTGCTGCACTCAATATGCCAACACATTTGGAAAACTCAGCAGTGGCCAAAGGATTGGAAAAGGTCAGTTTACGTTCCAATTCCAAAGAAGGGCAGTGCCAAAGAGTGCTCAAACTATCGCACAATTGCACTCATTTCACATGCTAGCAAGGTTATGCTCAAAATCCTATAAGCTAGGCTTCAGCAGTACGTGGACCGAGAACTACCGGACGTACAAGCTGGGTTTCGAAGAGGCAGAGGAACTAGAGATCAAATTGCCAACATGCGCTGGATCATGGAGAAAGCCCGAGAGTTCCAGAAAACCACCTACTTCTGCTTCATTGACTACGCAAAAGCCTTTGATTGTGTGGATCACAACAAACTGTGGCAAATTCTTAAAGAGATGGGGGTACCAGACCACCTTACCTGTCTTCTGAGAAACCTGTATGCGGGTCAAGAAGCAACAGTTCGGACCGGCCATGGAACAACCGACTGGTTCAAAATTGGGAAGGGAGTACGGCAAGGCTGTATATTGTCACCCTGCCTATTTAACTTATATGCAGAGTACATTATGAGAAATGCAGGGCTGAATGAATCGCAAGCCGGAATCAAGATTGCCGGGAGAAATATCAACAACCTCAGATATGCAGACGATACCACCCTAATGGCAGAAAGTGAAGAAGAACTAAAGAGCCTCTTGATGAGGGTGAAAGAGGAGAGTGCAAAAGTTGGCTTGAAACTCAACATTAATAAAACTAAGATCATGGCATCTGGGCCCATCAATTCCTGGCAAATAGAAGGGGCAGAAATGGAAGCAGTAACAGATTTTACTTTTCTGGGCTCCAAGATCACTGGAGACGGAGACAGCAGCCATGAAATTAAAAGACGCTTACTCCTTGGAAGGAAAGCTATGGCAAACTTAGACAGCATAATAAAAAGCAGAGATATCACCATGCCAACAAAAGTTCGCATAGTCAGGGCAATGGTGTTCCCAGTAGCAATGTATGGTTGCGAGAGTTGGACCATAAGGAAGGCTGAGCGCCGAAGAATAGATGCTTTTGAACTGTGGTGCTGGAGAAGACTCCTGAGAGTCCCTTGGACTGCTAGGAGATAAATCAGTCAATCCTAAATGAAATCAACCCTGACTGTTCCCTGGAAGGACAGATACTAAGGCTGAAACTCAAATATTTTGGCCACCTAATGCGAAGAGAGGACTCTCTGGAGAAGACTCTGATGCTGGGAAAAATTGAAGGCAAAAGGAGAAGGGGAAGGCAAAGGATGAGATGGTTAGACAGCATCACCGATGCAACGAACATGAAAATGAGCGAACTCAGGAAGATAGTGGAGGACAGGAAGGCCTGGCGGGATATGGTTCATGGGATCACGAAGGGTGGGACACGACTTAACGACTGAACAACAACAACATAGAGAAGCTGGGGTCATCAGCAGATGATCTGAAGCTTGGAGTCAGGGTGGGAATGCCCAAAGGGGGAATAGACTTGCTGACTTCTCCGAGGTAAAGGGGGGAAGAGGATACGGGGAGAGGATCCATTGCAACGTGTGAACTATCTTGCTGATTGGCATTAATTTCAATAAATGTGTCCCACAGTTTTAACCCAGATTTTGCCTCATGAATTTAGTGAGGTGTGGGCAGGCAATGTGTTGGTGGTCCGGATGTTTGGGGTCCTCTGTTCTAAGGTATTGTTCTACAACAGTTTTTGTTTTAAACCAGACAGACTTGCAGATATCTCCTTCCCCATGAAGCAAATATCATTGAACATAAACGCATTCACTGTTTACAGCTCTGCCGTATTTTTCCTTCAAAGCTCCTTATATGCTTGATATTTCAACTTTTGATAGGTCGGCAGTAACGGAGAGAGACAATCAAGATTTATAGTGAGACAATGGACTTTCTGCACAGCATAAGCACTTTTCCCTGGACTAGTAAAACGTATAGGTTTAGGTTTAAAATGCGCTCTCAGTGACAAAAAAAGAGGGTTTCTTTTTAGTTGCTTACTAAACTGCTTCAAATCAGAATATGCATTGATATTATTTAGGAGCTGCTTACTGAGTTGATAAAAAAATCAATTATTTGCAAGACGTAGTAGATGCCACCCAGAAGCAAAGGTGTTGTCAGGTTAGGAAGCTCATCTTCAGCAAACAGATTGACAGCAAACACAAGTACTGCATTTTCATTCAAAAATCCCACAAGAGCTACTGTTTAAAATGTTGCTAAAAGGTCTTAGTAATTTGGTTTATCTTTCACATCCCAGGCGTAAGCAATGCAAGTTTCCATAAGGTACATTAAGGTTGGTAGGTAGAAGTTGAAGCTAGAGCTGCTGTGCTGTTCAGGGTCCAAGCCCATGCCTGGCATGGAGAACGGCCCCACTGCAGTTCCTCACAGCATTTTCAGGTAGGGTTGGGAGAGACTTCTGTCCAAAATGCTGGAGAGACTGCCAGACAGTGTAGACCAGTGTTTCTCAAACTGTGGGTCGTGACCCACTTGGTGGGTCGCAACCTGATTTCTGGTGGGTCCCAGGTGATGGAAAGAGCAAATAAGTAATTGCCACAAGCCCTGAGGCTATTAAAAAATCAGATGGCTACTAATTGCCCTGCAAAGAGCTGAGCTCCTGCAGTTTGCAAGATAGCTGCTAATTACCCTGCAAGCAGCTGAGCTCTTTACTTGTAAATAAATACATATATTTATTTATTTATAGATCACCTTTTTTTAAAGTCTCGTAAAGCTAGGTGGGTCCCGATAGAGTGTCATTTTAAAAAGTGGGTCCCGGTGCTAAAACATTTGAGAACCACTGGTGTAGACAATCCTGAACAAGATGGACCAGTGATCTGACTCAATATAAGGCAGCTTCATACGGTTTGGGTCCAGGATATCTGAGGGACCGCCTTCTCCCATACATTCTGGCCTGCTCTCTTAGGTCATCTGAGGGGGCTCTCCTGTGGGTACCACCTCTATCGCAAGTTAGGGGAGTGGCAACACGTGGGCGAACCTTCTCTGCCATGGCGCCACAACTGTGGAACTCCCTGCCAGGGGATCTGAGAACCACCCCCTCCCTCATGACTTTTTGGTGACGGCTCAAAACGTTTTTGTTTCATCTAGCGTTTGGGTGATGGGTTGTGGTCTGCCTCCTGTGTCTCAAGATGCTCTGCCATGGTGCTTATGTGCTCCATACTGTCGCCCCCCCCCCAGTGGATTTTATTGTTTTTAAATTTAGTTATGTATTGTTTAAACTTATTTTCTGTATTATTTTAAACTATGTATTTTAATTTTTGTTGTAAGCCGCCTTGGGCATTTGCCTTCGGCATAGGATAAGGCGGGATATAATTTTTTAAACATAAATAAATAAATAATACATACAGAGAAAAACCATCATCCCAGAACCCTTCATTCAATGAAACTTACAAATATTTTCCAGCTAGCAGGTCAAGAAAAAAAATCATTCTGGAACATTGCATTCAGTGGAAGAATATGAACCAGTGCTAACTATTTTCAAATGATTGTCTGTTACAGATCATTTCAGTATCATCAGTTTCCACTGATGCCAAGAAAGGGGGGGGGGGACAATAGAAAAACATCTTACATTGACTGGATTAAAATTAATACATGTGATTCTTGCTTGCCCACCAAGGATCTCAACAGTGTTTACTGTTCCGTTCTCAGCAGTAGACAGTTCAACTGTTTTTCTCCTGAGCTATGTGTTTTTGGCACAGAAATTAATCAGATTCTTCATACAAGATTAAAATATTTGAATTGAGGGTTGATTCACACATGCATGTCTTCCACCTCAAGTGATGATTTGTATGTGTGAATCAGCCATCACAGGTCAAACGCTGTAAAGAGAACTTTCATGCCAGTTGTCAAAATCCTAATCAATCAACAGAGTCTGGTGGTCACGCATTCAGCTACGAGTCAGTAAGTGATGTGCAATCAGGTGATGTGCAAGCATGTGTGAACTAGCTCCGAAGCATTTCAATGAACTAGTCGATTAACTTCCCTTGTTGAAAGACAACGCATCACCTTGCCTAGCTTTATGCATCTCCTACCTATAAATGCAAAAACTGTATTTACTAAACAACTATAGTGCAAATACCAATTTAGTAAGTAAATATGCTTTTCTTTCATTTTATCTTTGTGTGCTCCCTTTTGATATTTATTTTATTTTGAATTCCTGAATCCTAGGTGAGATAACATTCTATAAGCTCCCACAAGAAGGAATGGGAATTGGGGTACTTAAATGCTGTACAAGGTGAGTTCTGCATTAGCAATACAGTTCAGACTACATAGAGGATGAGGTGCCTTTGATAGATAACCTAATAGAATCTCAGCTCGTTTTTGTCAGTGGGATGATAGCTACATATCTTCATTAAATAACCTCCATTTCTCTTCCCTGGCCATCCTTTTAATTCTGCAAAAGGATGATACTTACTAGACTGTAGTTTGGGGGGATTCTTTAAATTTTTCATTTTAGATGTTGACTTACTGTTTGAGGAAAGCTGTATAATAGAGTATAATAAGGGATGAAAGGGGGGATATAAAATGTCATTAACATAATAGGAGAAATTATTCTAAAACCATTTCTGAGAACTTGAAGAATCCACATACATAAATATATACCTAATTTGTTTTAATTAAATGTACTTTAATTTTACCTGCAGGCAAGGTGATAATTAGATCACGTAGATGTGAATGTAATAAAGGGATGAGAGAAAGTGATCCGTCTCTTCACATTACACTACTTTTTGTTAACTGGACCCCAACCCATGATGCTCCCAAATTTATACAGCAGGTGCTGAAGTTTGTGTAAGGTCCAGATGAGTTTCTAATCTAGACCAATGAGTACAATTCACCTATTCTCTTCAGATGTTAGTAAAGCATTGGGTTCATACTACTTGTTTGTTTCCAATAACTGTTTCCAATAACAGTTTCCCACATTTTCATAAAATAAACTATGGTTTGTTTAAAAAATAAAAAATGGAACTTTTCCATATACTCTCCTCCTGCACAAGAGAGAAAAAAAGTGGTGAGGGGAGCAAGGGAATCTGAGGCTTGCTACAGCTTGTTCACAATCATCAAACAGCCTAAATCAGTGGTTCCCAACCTGGGGGTTGGGACCCCCAAGGGGGTTGCGAAGCGGTTTGTGGGGGGTCGCTGGATGTCAGCTGGATGGCCACACCCAAGATGGCAGCTCACTTCTCCCATCCACTGCAGAGAAAGAAGTGTCAGGTGCTCTCTTGGGGCTTGTTTGCTCACCTTGTGTTACTTTCTGCTTGCCTTTTAGCATCTCTGTTAATGTTAGCTCATTCCTCCCCCTGCCGCCAAATGGGGCTGCTTATGAGTATAACTTTAAAAATGTGATTTTTTTAAAAAAGTGTGATTTATTAAACAGTGTAATTTATTATTGTGTCAATTCAGTATGACAGATTGTCATTCTACAAAAGGGGGTCCCAGTGCTAAAAAGGTTGGGAACCACTGGCCTAAATCATCAAAGTTTAAATCCTAACTTTAAAAAAAAAAAAAAAACCAATACAGCTGCGCCAACAGAGTGCACGCTGCATCCTGCAGGGGAGCAACCCCAGAGGCTTCACTGCCCCAATGGGTTACCATTTTACTGGTGCAGAACCAAGGAGAGTAAGGGAGAGGGAAGGGGAGAGCAATGAGGATAGTATCCTGGTGCATGCCATCTTTCGGGTCACATTGTGACCTACCACCCTCCTTCCTTGGCATCGCATGATTCATTCTGGGGTGACCCTGTGCCAAGGGAGGGGGTTGTGAGCCTCGGTGCAACCTGGAAGTGGCTTCCAGGAATGCCAGAGACTGCCCTCCAGCCCATCAGCCAGCACGGTTTGCCACACAAAGGGAAGGGAAGGCTATTTTTTCCCTTTTAAAAACTTTTTTTAAAGGTTTTTTAAGCGGACTTCAGCATCCGTGGATTTCGGAAACCACAGGGGTTTCAGGATCCGAACCCCCGCAGATAATAAGGGACCACCTGTAGTTACTAAATGTGATATCTACGATTCCTGCTAGATGACTATCAGACTTTAAAACTGCTATGTTATATCACTGGATCAAGTTCATCCATTTTGTTGAATTCAGTAAATTCAGAATGACCAGATACAATGGAGGACAAAGTGCCTATACCTTTAACCATTGTATAGAAGAGGGAATTTTGGCAGGTGACGCTTTTTGCACCCTTCCAAGATGAGCTACACCTGTCAAAATTCCCTCTTCTATACAATGGTTAAAGGTATAGGCACTTTGTCTTCCATTGTATCTGGTCACCCTGAGTAAATTAAACTAAAACATTTCAATTGGATTTAGAATAAATGTGCAATTGTTAGTGTTTTGAATTTTATCATTATCTTATTTAGTGGGTCATGCAAACTGCTATTCTGAATAATGCTTTTTATAAAGTAGAGTAGGGGACAATGGGGATGAGTTAATGGAACCAAGAGGGCGGTGGCCCGAAAAAGTTTGGGAACCACTGATCTAAATAATCTAAGGCCCCAGTCCTATTGGTCCTTGCGCTGCTGGAACTGGCATTCAGGCAGTGCAAGGTCCTTTATGGTGGCAATAAAGCTGGGCCTCTGTCACACACTGCTGGGCTACTGCCATAAATGGCGAGAGGTGTGTCAAGCATGGCAGTGGCCCCAGAGGCTCTGCAGGCACCGGTAAGTTGGCAGCAGGGGAGGGCCATGAGTGGGGAGAGGAAGTAATGGGGCATTTGGGGGGAGTAATCAGGGGTGTGTTGGGAAGGAAGGGAGTGGGTCTGGCAGCAGTCGCGCAAACCGGATCTTATCCCCCATTTTTCTGCCTGCCCCCTGACTCTCCTCGGACTTGCGCCAGTGCTGTAGGTCTGGCGTAGGTCTGAGGAGACCCATGAGCGAGCAGCCTATCAGGGATCATATTTTTACTTCCCTCCTACAAGCTCTCTGATTCCCCCCCCCCCCGCATAGCATGCAGTGCAGCCTCCATTGGCACGGCTACATGCTATAACATGGCAAGGGACAGGATTGAGCAGTAAATGTGTGTTTAAAGCTGGCCAGACTGTGCTTTACTAGTTTCGTCATGTTGATGATACATATGATGCAGAAAAATATTATTACCCCCATACCCGGCAAATAAATACGCGAGACCTCAGGCTGGGATTAATTGGGTCGCTTTATTAAACATTCCAACACACAAATTACACCTGCAGCAGGGGCCTAACCACCCCCAGACCGTGTGGGCACTGAATTGGGAATCCCCAGCCTCTGCTGTTCTGATTCCCAGGTGGTCTGGATGACCAAGACGGGTGTGCCACCTGGCTCAAGGCTTCACTGGGGGTTCCCCCCCTGTGCGCCTATCACTGCTGGTCCACCCTAATGGTGACCGAGGCAGCTGGGGGTTGAACTGGTTCAGTTGCCCCCACACTTGTCCAGCCACTCAGGAGAAGCCAGCCAGCCTCGGCGAGCCGGTGCGGTACCCGTCTGAGCGGTACTGGCTTCTCCTGTGGCTTTGCTGCCCCAGGATGGACACCGGACTAGACCTACCTGCCCATACCCACACGGTTTCCTGCCACAACGGGGGGACAGCCTAGTGCTTGTCTCCCCCCGGCCCAAAACGAACCAGTAGGTCCAACAGCCCCTGCTGCAATGCAAAGAGGAACATATCAGCGCCCACTTCCGAGAGATGGATCCTGTCACTACGGAACAGGTGAGGCAACCGGAACAGAATGCCAGGATGCCGGATAACCGCCCCACCATGCAGTCTCACCCACCTACCGATGTAAGAAGAAACCTTCTTCCTGGCAATATCTATCCTCCTGGGTCTAAGGGCACCCCTCCACACCCGCCGGGGAAGCCAGTCGGACCACACGATGGTGGTCCCCGGGCAGAGCTGCAGGTTGGAGATCCCTACGGACCTGCAGCCTCAAGGAAAACGCGGTCCTCTGGCAGAGGTCATTCTCCCCCAAGTGGACAACCAGGACCTGTGGAGGCGGGTGAGAGAGCAAATGTTCCATAATGAGGGGAATGAACTGGGGCCAGCGCATTCCTCGCTTGGCAACCCACGTGACCTTAGCGCCGCCTCCTAGCCCCAGCTGGGAGCCGAAGTCGCTGGACGCAGCCCTCTTCCGCGCCCAGAAGACGATGGAATGACCGCAGAGAAGTATCTGGGTAGGGGCAGGACCGGAACAACCTGCCAACAAAGGAAACAAGAGCATGAGCACAATACCAAGGTGCAAGAACCAATCAAGGCAACATGGGCCCCGCGGGTAGCCAGTGCCCACCCGGGGCCCCGCGGGGTAGCCACTGCCGAAACTTTCAACTAGACGTGAGGTGCTGGCCAGGCCAGCACCCCTGGGGGGCGCCCACCGGACCCACCATGGCCGACAGCCCACCCCGGCAACGCAAACACCGCAGTGAACTGCGTGCCACACAGACAGAGGGCCATCTTAGCGGATATATGACTTATAGGCGTCCGAACACCACCTCCCGATACGTTGGATATCCTCACGCGACATCCCTAGCGTGGCCGCACTTATGCGGAAGAAATGAAGGAAGTAGTTTTCGCTCCGGACACCCATCCAAGCAAGGCACCTATAGAAAACTGAAAAACTGAAAAAGTGTTAGAGGGCGGCCATCCGCGTGGCAAAACAACGGGCCCGGGGCTTGCCCCCTAACCTGAATAAAGTCCTCTAGAGCCTGGACCGGGCACGCAGCTGGCCTGCTGGCCCTGCGCAACTTAATTCTTTGGCCGGTAGATCTCGGGTCATTCTTGGATTTACGGAGAATTAGAAAAACATGAGCAAACCCAAAAACCACATCCTGGTACTGCAGGACATAACCCCCGGGCCGGGCAGAGGAAGCCAAGAAAATCTCTCCGGGGCGGAACGCCCCGAAGAAGAAAATCAGGCAGGCCGCTTTAAACAGCTTGGCCTCTGGGGCGGACACACAGACCCTGGGGAACGCCAGGCAAAAACCATGCATCATGCTCACTGTGATGGGCTTGCGCCTGTCCGGTTCCGGCGGATGGGCCCTCCGGAAACCCTCAAGCATCCGCCTCACTCTGAAGTCAGTGGTGGGATCCTCCCAGCCCCCAGCCTTAGCCGCGAAAGCAATCGCGGCCAGGTAAACTGCTATGGACCTAGCTGACAGCCCGTTGTCCTGCAGCACCAGTAGAAACTGCATCACATGCTCCGGCGGGATGGGCCAAACGTCTGCCAAACCCTCAGCTGCCCTGAAAAGATCAAAATCACTAGCCTTTCACTCGTAGCTCAGTCGAGTGCTCGGAGCAAGAGAGGACCAAATTGCTCCCTGAGCTCTGTGGAACCAAGGTTTCAGAGCCTTGGCGCGTCCTCCTCGGCCGACGTTGTGAATGTGTGTTTAAAGCTGGCCAGACTGTGCTTTACTAGTTTTGTCATGTTGATGATACATATGATGCAGAAAAATATTATTCTTGTTTTTACTGGTTATGTTGTTGTTTGTCCACATTTTCATATCTGCCTCCCCTAGTCACCAGGGGGAAATCCCACATTTGGAAAACCTTCTTTTGTCTTCTCCTCTCTGTAAAAACACACACATTAGGCTGATTCTGGGAGAAAGGGAAGCTAACTCAATCAAGTCTAACTAACTCAATCAAGTCTCCCAGGACTCAATGATCCAACCATTCAAGGACCATCTAGAAGACCTCCACCCAGAGCAGCCCACTATTGTTCCCATTGTGTTTCTGTAGTACTCTGTACATTCCAGGTACCATGTGATGTACCATTGTTTTTCTGTATAAAAATGTGTGCTGGAGACCAGCAAAAGGTCTTCATTCTAACTTCTTGGAATGGTTTCCACCTCTCTGCTTTTCTATTAAAAACCATACTGTTTTCTTGGCACACCAGTCTTCTTGTTCCTCTGTCAACCTCCATTGCTAAAATTTCGGCTACACATAGCATCAATGCATTGTAATGAAGAAAGGTTTTTCTTGTACCTCATTGGTATGCATATACCAAAACACCTGTGGCTAAAATGTATTCATTCCCCATAGAAATCAGGAACAATTTGTTTCTGTATTGCATTTCATCAGAATCACAGTTATTATTTTAACCTCACCTGTCTACTGGTGCCCTCCTTGTTTCTAAGCCCAGCTGCCCACATCTATCTAGTGGGCAGGGATGAATGCAAGAAACCCCCCTTCTCTTCTATCCTCCAGAGTGGAAGAGTACTTTGCTCTTCCTTTCAGCAATACTGGCCTTGGGATTTTATCCAAGGAGTTTGCTTCTCCCTGGCAAACCTCTGCAGAATGAAACATAACTTGGGGGGCAGTGGGGGTTCCTGTGTAGGACACTTATCATTTTTCATTTGAAAGCTGTAGGGACCCAATCCAAACTCATTCAAGATCAGCCGCTTTTCGCACCCAAGTCCAATTTACACAAGGCAACAACAACATTCAACCTTAGGATTCAAAACTTGAGAAATGTCCCGGCATCTCTATCTCAGACCTTGCAGCTGCTTCTTCCCAGTATCCCCAGTGTCACTCAGAAAGAGAGAGGCAGAGGTTAACAAGGAAGAAGGCAGGACATCTGCATTAGTCTGGTACACCGAGGCCCCATCTGGCGGCGGAGCCTGAATCCCAGCCTGATTTCTGTGTATCAGATGATCGCCATAACGATTCCTCCGACCACTTTGCAATCGACGGCAACGCACACAATGCCTCAGCAGCCAGCGTGCTGAAATTAGCCCCTATCTCAGCTGTCCCTCTCTAAATGTTTCCCCGTTATCTCCCACTTGTCTTGATAGCTAATACAGTTCCTACAGCTGCTGTATCATATTAGGTCAGAGTGATGAAAACGAATGCTATTTTCCTGATGGCTTATGCAGAATTGTTGTAATTTGAATCAAGCCTTCCTCGCTTTTTTCTGTCGTTGTCTCCATCTCTCTTCTCTTTTTTCCCCCCTCTATACAGAATATATATTGGGGCACTGGCGGCCTGCCATTCTAACTGCATATTAGAAATGGTAGCGTTTTCTTCTATCTGATTCTATAAAATAAGTTCACCAAAAGGTGCAGACCCAGCATATTTGTGGTTTTTCCTATAAATTACTTTAACACTGTGTCCAATCATATATATAATTTCAGATTTTCAATTTCAACTCACTGCTGTGTCAGCACAGACTCCACTGATATGTCTAATGTATTTAGCTTAAAATGAAATGGATGGCATTTCATTACCAGGAAGATAATATTTTTGAATATGTTTGCTGCATGGCAGGATCCATCATTATTCTGCCATTTTATGTTCAGAGTGTGTAATAGCTTTTTAATGCTTTGATGTATTTTATTTATATATGTAATATTTTTCTAATACCACAGGGTGGTTTAACTCATTGGATGCATTATAAAATCTTAATTGAATGCTTTTAAATAGTATCAAGAAAGGGAAAGGCTGAACAAATTGCCAATATTTTATTTGAAATGAAGCAAAGACTGGCAGAACCAACACATACAAACCTTCCATTCTCACTCCTCTGTTTCCCCTCCTATCTCCTTTCAATACTCAAAATACTTTGAAGGGAAATAAAGACAGAGAAAGAAAATCCCATGGTCCCCTGAGATATTTGAAGCTGTCAGCATGAAGGTAAGTAACACAAGAAATTTTGAATGTGCCCAGCTGTGAATGACAGAAGCCTTCTCATTGGCTAAGTCTCCTGACAGAACTGAAATCTTTAACACCAGGTTTCGCAGCCCTTTGACCAAAGTGATGGAATTTTAAAAGTACAACGTGGGTCCTCCTGCAAAAACAGAAAGCCAAAATGGCTCCCCCTAACATAAATTGCTGCCATGTCACTGTTAATACCTCCCAAATTAAAAGCTAAGAATTAGAGGTGAGAATGCTAGCAGGTTTCATTTCTGACCTGGATGCTGTCGCTCACCAGTTCACATCTTACTTATGCCTCATTCTATCCAGTTTACTTTCCAAGATGAAAGAAATAATTGGCAGGTAAGTGCACGATTTTTTTTGTGCAACCAGCAACGTCACACATTCATTTGCATGTATAAAAAAGCAACATACATGTGCCAGAATACTATTTAATATACATCAGTTTGCGCACCTGCTTATTTTTAGGGGGGGGGGGGACAGTCGGGACAAGAAGTTCAGGATGTCCAAGACACTTTGCAAGCTTTCTACGGCTATCAGCTAGTGTGGCAAAGTGGAAAACTCTGCAGAAATAAAGTGAAATGTCTTGAACTTCCTTAGTTAGAGGGCACTTTTGACTATTAGCAAGACATGAAATGATTTATAGCTGTACGCCTCTTGTTTTGTCCTACTTCTGTGGCTCTTCGAATGCTCTGTAAATTTGAAATAAAAACTTGACTACAAGAGTGTGCAAGTGATCTTGGATTTGTTCCTTAACACATTCTCATAGTATTATTTTCTGTTAAACCAAGGCACCAGCAGTCCATGTTCAAAATCCCAAATAGTGCCTGGGTGGCTCACACATGAGTGCACATCACTTGCTACTCTGCATTGATGACGGACAGCTGGGAGAGTGGATTCGTTTCATTGAAAAGCATTGTGTTTGGGTGATGTGTAATTTCTATCGGTCATGTCTTATTCATACACGCAAGTCATCATCACCTGATGAACACGAATGTGTGATTTGGCTATCAGTCCAACTCACATCAGTGGGCTCTAGATGTGTGCCCCACCCCCACCACAGGATGTTGCCTGTTTTCCCACCCCCAAACCCAGAGCCAAGATGGTTCCATACATAATGCTGCCATTTGATTGGGGCATCCATCTGCAATTGGCAGTATATCTTATCATGTATTGATTTATTTTGCTCTGTAAACTGCTTTGTGAACTACTCATTGAAAAGCAATATAATAATAATAATAATAATAATAATAATAATAATAATAACCTTCACGTGCATTTTAATATAATTGAAATCAGACCCTAAAATGGTAATTGAATGATTGAAATTCAGGAATCTGGAGTGATTACAGACTTGAAATTAAGACCACCCTATTGCCTTATAAAAACAAATTGCTTTAGAAAATTGAAGAATAATCAAGCCAGTAAATTGATTTTAACAGATTTTATGCCCTGAAAATCACATTGATTTCAAATGCAAATGCGCACTGTGTAATTAAACTTGATCTAATTTCAACTTCAGTTAATCAAACCAGAAGCTAGATTCAGATGACCCATTTAGGTGGTGATTACCATGTGATAAAACTAATCAGAGGTTATTGCTTTTCCTAGCGATGAGTATGGTTTACACAAACAAACACAGGACAGGTAAACAAATGATAAACAATTAGACATGATGATAATGATAAACAATCATATTAAGTACAGTCACTACAGGCCAAACTGCATGATATAAGAAATGCATAGTTTGGCCTGGTTGCATGTTTGTTTGTTTTATTAGCACATGCACGGTGCATGAAACAGGGGAGGACCATGGCAAGGATAGGAGGGCTTTAGAACATTGCTCCCACCATGGTTCCAATCCCAAGTGTGCCCTTCCTACACAGCTACAGGAAAAAAAACCCACCCATCAAAGAATGGAATTATAATTCAGTATTGTTAGGCTTACCATCCATCCTGGAAAAACTGGGACAGCCCCGGTTTCTACGGTGTAAAACCGCTTCCACAATTTAAAATGCTTTTTCAGAGCCACCATCTTGGATCTCCCAAAATCTCATGAGATCCAAGATGGTGGCGCCCATCTCGCACCGAAAAAACATTTTGAATAGTAGAAGTGGCAACGGCGGCAGCAGGAGGGGTAGTTAAGCCGCGCGGGGGAGTCCTGGATGGCCTGATGCAGCTGGCCAGCCAGGAATCAGGCGGCGGTGACGGCAGTGGCAGCAGCACTGGCACCAGCAACAGCACCAGGAAGGACTGGAGGCAAGCAAAATGGCGGGTGTGAAAAGCGATGAAAGGGGGCAAAATAATTAAATAATTCAGAACATTTGGGCCATGCCCACAGAACACAGACACAGACACACACACAGACACAGACACACACAAATAACAGAAGCAAAAATGACTGAAAATAAAAATATTTAGAGCGCAATCCTTTCTAGCCGCTAGGCCAGCATAGGACCTCTGCGCTGGCCCAGAACCATTGCAAAACCATTGCAAAAGCATTGTTTTCAACGACTGGCCCTGTGCTGATTGCTGATTACTCAGGATCAGTGCTGTAAATGTAAGTATTAAATGATGGATTGCCTTCAACCTGGTCATTCTGGAGCTCTGGCCAGTTTCAGAGTTTTGTGTTAGAATTCCTGATCTGTAGTAACTCAGATACAGATTTGTACTTGTATATGCAGGTTATCTCAGAGTTGCAGTGGGCAATTGGCTCTGCACCCTTAACATTAATCATGCATCAGGCTCTGTCACCATGCTGTACATACATGAGCACATATATAGTACACTGAGCCCAATCCTATGCATGTCTACTCAGAAGTAAGTTACATGATAGTCAATGGGGCTTACTCCCAGGTATATGTGCATAGGATTGAAGCCTGAATCACATCCTATTTATTTTTTTAAACAATAGCACAAATGATAAACCTTATTGTAACGTGAATAACATGATGGATGTAATGAAAGCATTAGCCAATACAAAGTGTCTACTATATGCCTTTAATTTTCTCTTCTAATTTTAGCTATAATTCTTATCCATTTCTATTACTTATTACAGATAATGAAAAATCTGAATGAATTACTGATTGAGAAAAAAATACATACCTTTTTCAATATTTAACAGAGACTAGCAAGAGACATTTTATAACAATTTTAACAGAATATTTATTGGTTTTCTTTCATTTCTTTTTAAATTTCATCCATTCCAGTCTTTGGCCTATTTTAATAGTTTCCAACTCTGCTGTTTACTTAATCTGATTCCAACTCTTCCTTCTACATGTTCTGACTTATTCCTTATTTCCACTTCTTCAAAAGCTCTTTGCACATTCGTTTTACAAGCGAAAATGATTTTTTTCAGAACCTCATCACTACTTTCAAATGGCCAATTTTACATGTTCCAGAAATCTTTTCAAAAGTCCAGTTAGTTTATGATGGGAGAGGTGGTTATGATGGGAGAGGTGGGGTAAAATGACCAAATTTATGATTGAGCTCATTCTAAATACTTTGCTCCCATTTTCCAAGTCTCTATGACATGTGGTCAGGCTTGTCTTATAATGCATTGAACTTATAATGCGTGGACATGCAAACTATGTCAAACTAACTACCACCTACAGTTTAGAACTACAGGTACTGCTATTTCTGTTGTTACAACCATAATTATTACTGACACATAACTGTAAAAGACACCGTCACTGTGTTGTGCTTTGGAGAAGTGAGAGACTGAAACCCACAGCTAATTGAGAATGACTGGGGCGGAAGAATAAGACTACAGAATACACAAGAATACACAAGACTGCTGGGATTAATGCAGTTTCGCGTACAGGAGTCGCATCTCTAGAAGGAAGGATTTTGAAAATAAAATAGAAGACTTGCAGAGGTTTCAAAGGAGAACTTTTATCTCCCAGAAATAGTCTTAAGACTTTCTTCTATGCTTCATGTAAACTGTGAAGACTTACAGCGCAATCCTAACCAACATTCCAGTGCCGGTGCAGCCACAATGCAGCCCCGAGGTAAGGGATCAAATGTTCCCTCGCCTTGAAGAGGCCTCCATGACTGCCCCTGCACTGCAAAACGCAGTTGGAGCCCTGTTGGCACGGCTACACCAGTGCTGGAAAGTTGGGATTGCGCTGTTAAAGTGCTTCTGATATTTATTTAGGAGCAAAAATAAATTTCCCCCATATAAATCAGAATCAAAAAGGCCTCCAGAATGAGTGAAGCAGCACCTATAGCAGTTCATTCTACACCCATAATTCACACACAAACCGGGGGAGTGCTCTGCAGAGGCACCATCTAGTCCATAATCTGGATTGTGGAATCAATTAGCCATATTTGTTTAGAAGCCCCTCTTGATTTGTCACTGCCCTCATTTTGCAACTCTAACATGACCCTACAGGCCTTAGGGGAAAGTAATTAAATTTAATCGAAGCTGCCCTCTATTTAAAGCTGCACAGAAAATTAATGAAATAATGATGAAAAATGAAGATGTGGTAAAATGCAAATCAAACCCACCCACCCAAAGCAATCAGCACCAAAACTAAAGTAAGTTCATCCCTGAGGTGTTTTTCCCTTCTTCCCTGTTACCTACAATTACGGTTGCAACAACTAGCTTTCAACAGGGCTGGAAAACAATCTCTCTTAGCCCAAGCCTATGCATATTTACTCAGAGCTAAGTCCTTCTAGGTGATGTGCATAGGACTGCAGTTTGATTTCCTGATTGGCATCAATATCAAACTGACCAGTCATTTTACGATTGTTCTTTAAAAAACCTGGTGCCAGCACTGACACGTGGCATAATTTTGGGCATGACAAATAGTCTCCTTCCCAAATAGTCCAATGTTGCGAAACATTTGACAAAATGAGAAACAGGAACTGTTTCACTCCATGCAATGCAGACTTTCACCTTTGGGTGGGCTCCACACATGAGAGAGTTGCATAAATGGCCACACCAACTCCACGGATCGGATTTTTGGGATGCCATTCTGAGAGGAGCATTTCAAGGACTCACAGCACTGTGCAAAACTCTGGCTTATGGTGAATTATCTCTGTGCATGGAGTCATACACTCTGATGCTGGGAAAAATTGAAGGCAAAAGGAGAAGGGGAAGGCAAAGGATGAGATGGTTAGACAGCATCACCGATGCAATGAACATGAAAATGAGCGAACTCAGGAAGATAGTGGAGGACAGGAAGGCCTGGCGGGATATGGTTCATGGGATCACGAAGGGTCGGACACGACTTAACGACTGAACAACAACAAATGGAGTCATACAACAGCCACCACATATGGCACCTTTAGCTGGAAGTCAGTGCACTAGAAAAGAAGATAGACCCTTTTATACTTTCAGTCATCATGCATTGAGCTACTACTCGACCTGCATTAACACACCATTAATCCAGCCTCATTGTTTTCTCTTGTCTCACTGTAGTGTAAACCATTCCCACTGGATTCTCCCAGGCCATTGTTTTCAGCATTAGTCCTGAGGGGAAGTCTTGTTTCCCCTCAGCTTTTTATCCTTTTGATCAGAGACTAGCTTGCAGACTCTGTCCTACAGGACATTGTCTGACCTTGGAATTCACAGTCAACGAAATGGCTTCCCTATCTTAGCAGCTGCCCTTAGGTCCAAACACTCATTTCTGCCCATCTGTTTTATGGCATGCGTATTCCCCCTTCCTCCCTCCCTTTTTATTCCCCACCTTGGAAGAAGAATCACCCAGAAACAAGAAGAGCCTTTCCTCTTTGGCTCATTTTATCCTTGGAGGTGTAAAGTGATTTTGATATTTATTTAGGCAAGTCTCTTGGCCTTGCCCTAGGCACTGGCTGATTGCCTGAGGGCCTTTCTCTTTGAAGATTCAGTCTCAAGCTTGATGCCTGGCTGTTTTCTTTAACTAGCACTCCTTGATGCGTACCTTTATTTAAAGAGAAAAAAAGAACCCTGGCCTTTGCTTCAGAGCTGAAAGGTGAATCTTCATGTTTCTCTTTGTTCATATTCTGCGTTCTTTTATGTTACACTTATATACCAAATCACTATGCTGAACCTGCATGGTAGCTGTTTGCTTCGTTCTGATTGCTATTTTCCTGACTGCTATATCAAGACCAGCCTATATCCAGTCAAAACTACCGGTAACTAAGGTTTGTCTAAAAGAGAATTAAAGGGGGGTAATAGCAAAGAAAATATCAAAGGCATAAAGCCAGGGAAGGCATTTTTCCTTGCTAATAATATCAGTACCACTCTCTGGAATAGATACGGTAGGTTATTCGTATCTGAACATAGCCAAATTGATTAATGCTCATTCATCTTTCTGGTGGATGAAGAGGAGGAGGCAGAGGATTTGGCTGTCATGGGCAGATTCGGGGGGGGGGGGATGCCAGTAGCAAACAGCATAAGGAAGTGGCCTTTCCCCAAGGTTCAGGTAAAGCTTTGTGAGTTACAGTAGGCACAAATTTCCTACTCCCTGTGTGTCCCAAGCAGGTACGGGCCAGACAAGGCAAGGCTGCAAAACAACTGTCTCCAACTCATTCCACCAGAGGAGGAATGAGGTCTTAAATACTGTACCAATACGTCCAGACTCCCTCTCGCAGGTTCAACCTCTTTGCCTGGAACAGAGACATCTCAAAGGGGCAGCCCTCTTTCTCCCATAGCACTCCTCCTGTCTTATTGCCAGTGCCATGGTCCAGGCTCAGAGGAGCATGGCGTTCAAGGCAGAGCTGGCTTTAGGAGCTGCAGGCAGGGGTGTAACCCCCAATCCCCATTTGTACCTTTAAGTGGCCAAACCGTGCTGTTTCCAAGTCTCCGCAGGGCTTCTGCAAGCTAAACAACCCACTTTTGGGTCGCGCAAAGGCTCTTCCCTCCTCCCAGCCTTGTCCCAGAATCCTGTTTCAAAGCTGGGAGGAGCGATGAGCCTTCGTGTGACCTGGAAGTGGGTCGTTAAGCTTGCAGAAGCCCTGCAGAGACTTGAAAACAGCGCGGTTTCAATGTTTAAAGGTACAAACAGGGATGGGGGGCTCTTTCCCTTTTACAGAGTTTTGAAGGTGGAGCCCACAGATCCAGGCGCCGCTTGCTCCTGAGGAGTCATAAACGTGCTTTACGACATGTTTGCAATTCCTTAGGACGGCATGGGGCTGGCCTAACTTGTGCTGGATTGTGCCCTCAGTTTATCAGTAACACAACTGTCAGTGGTAAAACAGACCTTCCATTTCCGAAAGAGCAGAAAAATATTCAAGGTGTGAAATTTAATATTGAATTTTAAAATCTGGAGTTAAAGTAAATCATTTTAATTCAGTTGTTTATTTTCTGAAAAAAGTATCCTTGGATTTTGTAGATTCATTTGAAAGAGAGAGTTGACATGACAACACAGGGTGGCCAAACTGCATATTATACGTCTTTGACGTATAATATGCGGCTCTCGGAAATATGTTGGCTGAGCTCCTGTTTTGCAACACAATTAATATAAAAGGTAAATAAGAAATTATCAAGCTTTTAATTATTTACCAGATATAAACTGAGATTCTGCTAGATTAAAATGTAAATTTAACGTTCATGGTGAGTAAATATATTTAAGAATTTAAATGCTTCTTAAATATTGTGGCTCTCAAACATCTGAAGTTTATCTTATGTGGTTCTTACATTAAGCAAGTTTGGCCACCCCTGGGTTATAGAGTCATGCATAGTGGCGGCATCCTTATTACCAACCTACTATCATTACTATCATCTGTGCACTTTATAACATACCATGAGGTGTACCGTGATGATAGACTTCCACAAATTGAACACTCTCTCTCTCTCTCTCTCTCTCTCTCTCTCTCTCTCTCAGTTTTGCCTCAGAGGACCCTTCATTTTTTTTCTCCTTCCCTCCCCCCACCTCCAACACATACTTTTTCTTTATCATTTATTGAAGTGACAAAAGATTTAATTGTTCTTTTGGCAGTGAGGTCAATCTTCCTGGAGATTCAGCTGCCTACTTCCATCATGAAGGCCAGAAGGTACACAGCAGTTCCCTCCAGGCAGGCTATATGGTCTGGCAGTTCACCATGTAAGTGATGCTTTATTGATTTCTGCCATAGCATCCATAGCTGACTTGAGAATCAGAGTCTCTGACAATAGCTAACAAGTTTAAACCATTAGTCCCATTTGTAACTGCTCGGTGAAAGGCCTGTCAGTCACAACATCCAATAGACTAGAGCTTTTAGTGGATTTCTTATCCTGTTCTTTTTGCCACAATGACCCCTGTAGTTAATGGGCGTTATTGAAAAATTATATTTTTCCAAGTCTTCTTCCACTTTCTCTTTCCACCTCCTACTCCCCCTGTCCCCCGCTGCTCATTCTCTCCTTTTGGGAACATAAAAGCCATTTAGGTTGCAATGTTAGGAAACAGAAATGCAGGCAATAATCTGTAGTTCTTTCTGAGAAAGACTGTGTCTGAAACGGAAAACCAACCATGTCAGTCATGAGCTAGGAAAGTAATGCTAAGAGAACAGAGGCTTCCTAAAAACCATTATTCTTTTAAAATGCGACACTTCTTCAATGCTGAAGACATTTTATGAAGATAATTTTATCTTACTTTTTTGTCCATGATACTGTACATCCCAAACTGAATTTGTGCATTTTTAAAGTCACCATGTCCTACATTTAAATTATTACCGTATCTACATTCCTCAAATAACTTGTGTGTGTGCGTGTGCGTTGTGTGTGTTGGGGAAGCAGAGCTCCAGGACCTCTCCTACAGCCAGGGGCAACCCATCTATTAGGCAAGGTGATGCAAGTTGTATCAACAGCAGATTGCGGGGAGGGGGGAAGAGGGCAAAGGTTTTGGGCTGCCCTTCACCCTGAGTATGCCACTGCAGCTGCCTCCCTCCAGCCTGCCACCGATGCGACTCACAATGATCTGGTTTCCACCCACTAAAAGTGAGCAGAAAATGGATCACCCACCTCCTTACCTGCTCCAGGTGTGGTTTCTTCAAACACGGAAGTGCAGAACTTCCAGTTTGATTTACAGGGACCACACAAACCAAGGCGCTCCTTCATCCACACAGTCCCTTTTAATCAAACCAGAAGTCCTGCACTTCTGCAACTGAAGAAACTGCATAAGAAGTGCAGTAAGTGGCTGCTTTTTTGTGTAATTGTGCAGAGGTGGCAAACCCTAGGCGGTATAATGTGGCATTCTGGCTGCCATTGCCAACAGCAGGAGCAATAATGTAACCAGCAGAAGCACTCAGGTGCTGCTTTGAAACTTTTTTCAAAGGACCTTAGCTGAGAAGAAGCATCAGGCTCAGCAGGAAGCACATTGAGAAATGTGCTTAGGAGCATATGTTAATGGCTAGGCCATTGTCTTTCTTAAGGGCTACCTGAGAGACAGTATGTAGTTCATGTTACATTAAGGTTGTAATCCTATACACACTTATCTGAGAGTAACTCCCACTGAATATGATGAGACTTACTTTTGAGTAACCATGCATAGGATTGTGTTATATTAAAGACAATCCAATGGAATTTTACTTGGGAGTAAGCACTACAGAACGTGATTTGACTTACTCCTGAGTAAATATGCATGTTAGCATTCTAAGGCCCCAATTCTATCATTTCCCACCCCAGATGATGCAAGCAGTGCCACCGGAGCACACACTGCAATCTGCGGGGGCGCAGTCCTAGAGGTCTTCTCTGTGTAAGGGAATGTTCCTTTACCTGGGAGGGAGTAAGACTCTGGTGCCGGAACAGGTCTACTCAGTGTAGTTTCAGGCAAGACTCATGTCTTGCATGTCTTCATTCAGTGGGAGGATTATCTTGCCTTGAGTAGCAGTGAAGGGGATGACTGCCACTGATCAGTTCTCCTGCCCAAGCCAAACTCTTTAGCTGGCTGGCAGGCTAGTAACCCCATGGGGAAACCATTACTTGTTAGTGGTATTGGGGTGGATACCACTCTGTACACTGTTCAGATCCTCTTGGCAATATATACCCGTATTTCTTTGAGTCTAAGGCACCATCGATTCTAAGGCGCATCTTAATTTCAGTACCACCAGCAGGGAAAAAAAATCCATCAATTGTAAGACTCGCCTCCCTTCATTAAATCTACCTGCTCAGCACCAACTCTCCCCAGCATGTCTCCTGCAGCTGAGGATGACTGAGTGCACTGCCTTTGCATAGCATTTCTGGCCCCGTCAGAAAGTGCCATTTCCTTCATTACCTGGGCTTGGGGGAGCTTCAGGGAGGCCTGCGCAACCCTCTGCAGGCCACCCTGATCTTCAGTTTGGCGAAAAACAGCGATTCTTGGCCATTTCTGGTTTTCGCAAAAACCAGAAATGGCTGAAAATCACCGTTTTTTGCCGAACTGAAGATCAGGGAGGCCTGCAGAGGGTTGCGCAGGCCTCCCTGAAGCTCCCGCAAGCCCCAGTAAGTAAGAAGATAGCATTTTGGGGTGCTTTTTGGAGATCTTCGATTCTAAGACGCACCCCATTTTTTGAAATGATTAATTGGGAAAAAACATGTGTCTTAGAATTGAAGAAATACAGTATGTAGAATGAAAGAGGTCATCATCACCCAATCTTGCCCCCTGCAAATGGAGTAATGAAACAGGGGTTACCGCTATGCTTGGTGCTTCCATTTTGAATGCCAGGCTCTCTCAGGTTCCAGTCATCTTCATGGAGAGCTCCCACTATTGTTGTTTGTATCGGCTGAGGCTCACCCAAGTTTGTTCCAGACCAGCCAGGCCTAAAACAGATGTAAACATGATTCTCACTGTGTTATCTCCTTGATCACCTGGAATGGAGAGAGGTCAGCTGTAGCCATTAGATAAAGTGAGCTGATTCCTGTGTGAACAGCTCCTGAGCACTTCACAAATGATGTACTTCACCTGAATTGTTGCACTGCATTGTGAAATAATAAATCCCATACTATGAACTTGTTCCAGTAACAAAGAACAGGATCATATGCAGTGGCAAGTGGGGAGTGGGAGAAAGCGGTATAAGGCAGCGCGCACTGACAGCTTGCATCACAAAGGCAGGATGCACATCATGCAGTCTGCTCCTGTAGATGTTTAGTCATAAGTAAGTCCCACAGAGTTCAGTGGCGCTTTCTCTCAAAGAAGTGTGTATAAGATTGGAACCTAAGACTGCCATTATGCTACACTTAACTTGGAAGCCAGTCCCTTTGAATGCAACAGCACTCATTTACAAGGAGACAGGCATTGTAGGCCAGTGGTTCTCAAAATGGTGGGTCGCGACCCACCATTTGAACCACTAACTGTCCCCTGCCCCTTAAGGGGCAGGGGACAGCATGGCAGTGGCGGCAATCCCGGGGATCGCCACCACCAAAAAAGTGCCAAAAAATGTGGATTTTTTAACTTACCGGGGGTTCGGGGAGGCCTGCACAACCCTCCCCGATCTTCAGACCATCACGGAACAGCAATTTTCAACCACTTCCGGCGATCTGAAGAATGGGGAGGCCTGCAGAGGGTCACGCAGGCCTCCCCAACCCCCCCTCTGAACCCCCAGTAAGTTTTAAAAAAATGAGTGCTTTTGCAGCAGCGGTGATCCCTGGGATTGCTGCCGCTGGCCCTGCCTCACAAGCACTCAAAGTTCTTCCCGCCTTGTGAAGATACTTTCTTCTTGACTCACCAAGGGAGGTCAAAGAGGCATTTAAGTGGCTTAAAGCTGTATCAGGGTCCAAATACTCAGACTCCTTTATATGACTAAGACCAGGAATCTCATAATTCTCAGGAGGAATTTCCTTTTCAAGTACCTGTATATTGTTTTCCATCTGACAAGGCTTCTATTCATGTGTGGTTTGATTTCACTATTTAGTGAAACTATCCAATCAGTTACATTCCTCAAGTCTTTACTAACCCAGTGCCCCCCTTTTTTTAAAAGGGCTGCAACGGTTTTTTGACCACTTATTCTCCTCCATATTTCAAATCATGTAATTATCAAACAGTTAATGAATTAAACTTAATAAAGACTAATAAAGCAGCTTCACAACAAAAATGTCCTAGAAACCTTCACTAAAAACACACTGTCCAAACCCACTTAAATGCCTCTTTGACCTCCCTTGGTGAGTCTCCGGTGTGCAAGAAGAAAGTATCTAAAGTGCAAAGAAAAGATGGGGAAGATTAAAAGGACCTACAAATAATTATTTTTTTACTTCTGAAGATGATTTAGATGAGGAAAAATATCACTGTGCTGATTCAGAAATTATTCAGCAACTAAAGGAAAATTTTAAATCTACGAACAGAAGTAAAAAAGCTCATGATTTTGATAGTTTTACCAAAAAGCTGATCCTGTAAAAGAATAGAAAGTGAATTCATGCTCTATAAATCTATCTCTATAAGTCCTGTTATAAATTTTTGGATTTATTTCAGTTTACCACCTAATTTTATCAATGTAAACTGTAGAAAAATGGACTTGAGGGGTTTAATTCCTGGTCACTGCCAACAAGAAAATTTAATTTTTTATGATCCCATTGAGATACCATCTTGAAATTTTGACTGATTGACTACAAGACATATACCTTTAAGTGTGATTTTTTTGAAAATTTTAAAAAAGTTCAATTTTTCAAAATTTCAAAATTAATATTATTTGAATATTTTTGAATTTCTTGAAAATTTACAATTTTGTCATGTTGTATATCAAATGAAAGCCCTATTCATAAGCTTTAAAACGACACCTGTCCCATGTCTGTTCATCGTTATCCTGTAACTGGCGTTTGAATGTATGGTGACAAGTGGATTTTGGCCTTTTTTGGTAATTTTGAACATTCAATATCTCAAAAACGGATGGACAAAAAAAATCTGAAAAAAATAATTTTTAAACATCTCATGGAAAGCTACAAATGTACTGAAAATGAGCAAAATCCATGACATCAATTTCCAAAATGTATTTTTTATTGGTTGATTTGACACGGAATGACCCCTTTGAGAACCACTGAGGCTATAAGAGGCTGAAGCCCTAAACCCACTAGAATGTTTGCACCTGAAGTCAAAACTGAAAATAAAGTCTCTTGCTGTCAACTGGAAATCATGTTTTTTAAAAGCACATACAGGTATAGACTGGTAGCAGGCAGTAGCGTAGCAAAAGGGGGTGCGGTAAATGCTGCATAGCGCTACATGACAGTGGGTGAGTGGGAGGAGCTACTTTGCACTGTTGTGTAGCGCCGTGCAGCACTTACCACACCGCCATCCCCCTAGGTATGCTACTGGTAGCAGGAACAATGCCTCCTCTGTATTCTGTCAACCAAAGGAAACTTTCATTTGTCTTCATTGGGAGGCTGACTTTTGTAAGGCCTTGCTAATTCCTTTAGTTTGACCCTGAGTTCCAATCCTTTACTTCCTTTGGCCTGCCCAGCTGTCCAAACCTCCTGCACCAATCATGTTCTCCACTGCACATGGTGGCATGGTTGCCTCTCAGCTGCGAGGCACAGCTAAAGTTCTAGCTTAGACCAGTTTTTCCATGTCCTTCCTCACCCATTCACTTGAGGGCTGAGAAATGGTCTCCTCCTTAGTAGTGGAAGACTAAAGACAGACATACAGTATGCTCAGAGGCAACATGTTTCTTAATTTATAAGGAATTTGCAGGTCACCATTTTCATTTGGGTCTCGATGGTGGAACCTGATGTTCTTGTGAAAACAAAGTAGATCCCACACAGGCTGAATTCTTTCTACCTTTAGCCTATGCAAATAGGCGACTATAGACTATTTAGCCTTTGCAAATATATGACTGCAAATAGGTGACTATGACTCGAACCGGCAAGGGGGAGGAGCTGGAAACATAAGTGGAGCAGGGCACCGCTACATGCGGTGACGCCAGTGACTCCAGCATAGTGTCTTTTCCAGTAGCTGTTTGCTGATGTTTCCTCTGCATCTTCATAGATTGTGAGCCCTTTGGGGACAGGGAATAATTTATTTTGCTATGTAAATGCTTTGTAAAAATTTTGTTGAAGAGAAATACACAAAATATTCTATAATATAAATATTCGACTCTGTCAGGCCGCTCCTCCTCCGACTGCACTGGGTGCCGATTCGTTTCTGGGCCCAATTCAAAGTGCTGGTTTTGACCTTTAAAGCCCTATATGGCTTGGGGCCAGGATATTTGAGAGACCACCTACTTCTATATAGTCCGGCTCGTCTCCTCAGATCATCAGAGAAGGCCCTCTTGCGGGTACCGTCGCCCAGGGAGGTGCGAGGGGCGGCGGCCAGAAATAGGGCCTTCTCAGTAGTAGCACCAACCTTATGGAATTCCCTGCCTTTTGACTTACGAACTGCTCCCTCCTTGGACACTTTCCGGCGAGGCCTAAAAACCTTCTTGTTCAAAGAAGCCTCTGAGCCCTTGCCTTTTTAACATCCTGCTGGTACAGGTGGGGTGCTGCTGTTTTTATGTTCTTGTTTTAATTGTAATCTTTTTAAACTGATTTTTAGACACTGTTTTTATTAATTTTCGTTAACTGTTTTTACTGTTTTAAAATGTGACTATTTTTTGTATTATACTTTTCGGTGGGTGGGTGGGTGGGAGGTAAATTTGCGGGGGGGGTTGTCAAATTTGCGGGGGGGATTTCGGACGGCCCGCAGCAAATTTTCCCTATGGGCCCCATCGCAAATAGGTTCCCCACCCCTGGTCTAAAAGCACCAGCTTTGGTCCAGCTGTCAAGACCTATTTTCTGAACACTTCCAGATCCATCTGCTATGTATGGGGAATATTCTCTGGCTACTAGACAATAGCATGCGGAGAATATTCTGTCGGAATATTCTGTCGGAAAAACCCATTCTGTCATAAAAGTGGAGAGACAGAGGCGTCGCGGCAGCTAAGGCTGCCTGGAGAAGCTCCGTGGCGCCACCCCGAAGGGGCGGCGCTGGCGCCGGGGAGGGGGCGACTGCGTGCGCGCCCACCTTCTCCCCCGAAAGCCCTGGAGCGTCCGCCACGACCGGCGGCCAGGGCTTTCTGAAGGCAGCCGCTGCGTCGTGGCCTTATTTATACTTTTTTTTCTGTACATATGCAGAACGTAAAGTTCTGCGCATGTGCAGGAAAAAAAGTATAAATAAGGCCACGACGCAGTGGCTGCCTTCAGAAAGTCCTGGCCGCCGGTCGTGGTGGACACTCCAGGGCTTTCTCAGGTTCCGAGGCCGGGCAGGCGCTCCAGGGGAATGCCGCCCGAGCCGCGGAGCCGCGGAGCCGCCCGGAGCCACCCCTCCGTTCGCTCCGCCCTCTGTACACCTCTGTGGAGAGAGATGAAGTATTCAATAGTACTAAACCTTTCCCAGCAGGATTTTCTGGGTATGTTGCTAGCCTTATCTTGAAGTTACAGTACTTTATGCAGGCAGCAGGTATAAAGGAGCATATATGGAGACTGCATGTCCTTATCATAAAAGGGGGGGAGTTTTTAAAATCATGATAAATCGCAGGCCTCCCAAAAGTAAATTAAACCAAGGAAAAAAATTAAATCTGTATTTTCCACAGTAAAAGAGTAATATAGGAAACCGAACTTTCCATGACAATATCTTTTCCCCCAAAACAATTATTTGTGGGCAAATAACTCTGTGAGTTGCCATGCTATCACCAGTCAAGCCAAAGTATCAAGCAGTTATACTGGACAGGCTGTTTCAGAATAGGACATATTTATTGTATGATCATTTTGTTAGAAGAAAATTGTGATCTGCAATTTTTATATTTATATAATACAGATATAGATAGATAGATAGATAGATAGATAGATAGATAGATAGATAGATAGATAGATAGGGTGTGTGTGTGTGTGTGTGTGTGTGTGTGTGTGTGTGTGTGTGTGTGTGTGTGTGTGTGTGTGTGAACCTTGAAACAGAAAGATACCCATTACAATTCATAAACATTAGTTTAGTTCATCTCAAAAACTGAGATGGTTAATTTCTGTTGTCTCCTATCAGTTCTCACCTTTACTAAGTAAAAGTCAGACTGATTCTTTTTCACCATAGTTAAAAATACAGGTACAATTTTTAATTGTAAATAGCTAAAATAAATGAATATCATTCAGCTTGTAAAATGAGGGGAAAGATCAAAATGGATTATTGAGCGACATCTTGTGGTAGAACAAAGGCATTGGTTGGTCAGGGAAAAAAGAATGGCTGTATTTCTTTATCCTCCAGAATACTTAATAATACTTCTGATTGCATTAACAGAAAGCTGTTGGAGGATTATCTTTGCACTCTTTTCATTATAAAACCTAAAATATTTTTTTCCTGAATGAGGATATCAACTTATAATATTATAATTAATCAAATTGCACATAAATGTAAATTTATCCATGCAGGAGCATTTAATCAGAGCTCTTTCACTTTTCATAGAACTTTAATAACAGAGCACTAAAGAGACATGAAGGGTATTATACTATGTATTTGCCAACTACGTAAGGGGTTCCAAATGTTTAGCTTTCCAGAAACTCAAAATGTGGGATCATTGTCTTTATTTATTTATCTATCACCATTTTTATTTATTTAAAGTATTTTATCCCGCCTTTCCCCTACTGTCAGTTGGCGCCGAGGACAGTTTATCGTCAATTTAAATAAACAGCAGGCAACATAGAAAAACATAAAACCAGAGGCGAGGCTAGCGGTTATGCTGCCCGGAGCTAGGGGTGTTGGCCGCCCTGAGGGTGGCCAACACCCCCCTAGCTCTGGGCAGCATAACCGCCCGCGATTGGGGGGGGCGACCTGGAGGGACCATCCTCCGGGTGCCCGCCCGCCCGCTCGTCAGCCGCCTCCCTCCCGGCTCCTCCCTCCGGGTCCGCGCGACTCCGGAGGCCGGGAGAGAGTGTCCTCCCATCATGCCGGCTCGGCCCCTACTGCCCAGGCCTTAGCCGGCGATTTCGCACATGCGTACAACGCCAATGCGTTGTACGCATGTGCGAAATCGCCGGCTAAGGCCTGGGCAGTATAGGCTGAGCCGGCATGACGGAAGGACGCTCTCTCCCGGCCTCCGGAGCTGCGCGGACCCGGCGGAGCCTCCGGGGGCCGGTTGGGCGGCCTCCCGCTGCCCTGTCTCGCCCGCCGTGTAGGTACACGGCGGGCGAGACAGGGCGGGCGGGCGGAGGGCGGGCGGGCGGAGGGCGGGCGGCAACTCAGGACGGCGCGGCGTTTCGCCGCCCTAGCCTGAGTTGCCGCCTGGAGCCATTGCTCCCTCCGCTCCACCCTAAATACGTCTCTGCATAAAACATCCAGACACAGAAAAGGAAAAAAGCTTCCCCCATTGTGCAACCCCATCACAGTGCAACCCCATTCAGAACAGGCTGACAACTCATAATCTGGATTGCAGGTCTCCTGACTAATTGCACCTCTGTCTTATCCAGATTTAATTTACCTTGTTAGCCCTCATTACTTATTCCAGGCAACAATTCAGGATTTCCACAGACTCTCCAGCATCAGGTGGGATAGAATTGTAGAGCAGGATGTCATCTGCACACTGGTGGTACTCAAGCCCAACCCCCCTGATAACTTATCCCAGAGATTTCATGTAGCTATTAAACAGCACCAGGGACAGACTGGAGCCCTGGAGAACACTGAAAATCAGAAAGCACAACATTGAGCAGAACCCCCACATTCCCACCTTCTGGAGTCTGCTTTCCAGGAAAGACCAGAACTATTGCAACACAGTGTCCCCAAGCAAGCCCTGATCCAAGCCAGGTGCTCCATGGAAATATCCTGTTCAGTGGTACAAGGCAGCTGTGAACCTTGAAAAGCTGCTGAAAGGCCCAGCAAAACCAAGAGAGACTCACTGAGGGATGCACTGTCTCATATATGGTGTAGACCATCCTGCCTGTGCTCGGTTGGATTAATCATGATTTGCTTGCCACCATTGCTCAAATTGTCTAGCCAGTCACTTCATCACCAGCAGTGTCACAGAGAACCAACGTTTATTCTGCAATTGGGCAGAGGATGATCAAGAACAATAATGTTGATGGTCCTGGCCATTTCCTAATTCCAGAAATTAGCCAGGGTAGCAGCAGAATTGCTGGATTTAGCATCTGAAAAATCTCCCAGAGCCATCAGAAATCCATAAGCCTCTGGGGTGGGCCCTTCTAATAGGTTCCCCCAATTCTGCAGAAGTAGAGAGTCCGATGAGCCTACTCTACCAGGTAATCATCTGACCATGACAAAGAAGTGATTTTAATCTCTTCCACAATCAGATCACCATAATCCAGTCCAGCAGCAAATATCAGGTTCCGAGTGTGTCCTGCAGGATGCATTGTGGTAGATTTTTTATTGAGACAGGTCCATGGTTGCCATGGCACCCACAAAGTCCTGCCTTGGGACAGTCACCTCAGCTTGGACATTGAAATCCTCCAGCATCAACAGCTTGGGAAACTCCAGTACCACGCTTAAGGTCATCCTGGCCAGCTCAGACAGTGACAATGGTGTCGTTAGGAGGGGCGGGGGACCCGGGGGCAGGGGTGTCGAGCGACGGAGGGGGTACACTGCTGCCATGCCACCGCCGAATTTTGGCAGCACTGCAGCATGAATATGGGAAAAAAACCCAGTGTTTTTGTGGCCTTTTTTTAGGCCGCACGGAGCCTGGGAGGGCAGGAGGATTGGCCCACCCATCCTCCCTGGCTCCATACGTCCCAGAAAAGGCTTCAAAAATGCCAGGGGGTGCATTCGCACTGCGGCACCGCCGAAATTCGGCAGCGTGGCAGCAATGACATCACCCGGGGCGGGGCTTACGCCGTCACATGGGGGTGTCGCATTGCCCCCCCACAGGGGTGTAGCAATGCTCTGGACAGTGAGACTGTTGGGCAGCAGGGTGGATGGTACGCCAATCTGTTATACACGCTAGATCAGCCCCTTCATCCAGGCTTAAATCCTGAATAAAGTTCATTTTATTGTTGACTGGGCTGGTGTTTAGCAGCAGCAGCAGCTGGGGGGAGGAGGGGCTGTTACTAGAGTAACCAGTAGTAGCCTCAAAGTTGGAAAGGACTGAAAAGGGGAATAGTCCTGAAATTATTAATCCACTTCCTTCTGTAACGGCCTGTCCTACCCCACACATTGCCATACCTCCCAAGACCCAAGACCCTGTATCACAGTGACCCATCACAGTGGAACTAGGAACTTGCTCTTCCCCCTCTGCCCCAGAAAAACAAATTCTTCTACAGCAGCCAACCTGCCCCCTGGCAATAACTACCCCAAAAATTAACTAACACAATATAAAGAAGCAATATACACAATATAAAGCAGCCCAAACTCAGCCCCAACCAAACCCCTTGTGCAAAACCAATGCAAAAGTGAGAGAAATAGGAATTTTTCCTATACTATCTGTTTCCCATACTACTAAGTATCTGCCCTTCCCAGAAAACATGCCAGAAAACATGCCCAGAAAACATCCCACTGCAGGAGAGAAGGTACAAGGGGAAATAGGCAATTCCCAGCTCATAGCCAGGCCCGGAGGTGACAACCACTGCCCCAAACCCAAGTTGTTCTAAACCAGGGGTTCTCAACCCCTTCCCAGCCAAGTACCACCTCCAGTGCCACTCTCCTGCAATCTACCACCAGAAGTGACTGGTAATAACATCATTGCCAGTTACTTCCAGGTTTTCAGGTTTTCGGAGAACAGAAAATGCAGGTAAGAGGCTCTGGGCAGATGGGAGGGCCCTTCTCAGCCTTCCCGAGAGGCTCAGCCAAAAGCAGGAGCCTCTCGGGAGCGAAAACGCGCTACCAAAAGTGCTGTGTCAGAGCGGGGTTCCGGTGGTCTGGCAGTCCGAGTACCACCAGCAGTCAGACTAAGTACCACTGGTGGTACTAGTTGAGTAGGTGGTACTGGTTGAGAACCCCTGTTCTAAACCACATTCCAGGGGGTCACCCAAGCCCCCCCCCCCACTATGGAGCAGCATCCAAAGGGTGAGACGCCCTCACCCTCATGGCCTTACTTTCCTCTGCTGCTCCTCTACTCTCCACAGCACTTTCTGAGTGGCAGTTCATCCTTTAGCATCTGCTTCTGGACAAACTGATCCCAACATTATGACACTACTGGAAGTTCACAAACGGCCATGAAACATTTTCCCACCAAGAGTAGTTATTTTAAACGAATGGGCCTTAATGTATTTTAGGAGCCCCAGATGGGTCATAGATCACCAGAAGCGTTCAAAATGCAAGTCCCTTAATGAAAGCAGTGTGAAGTTCAGGAGAGCATATCCAGGTGCGTCTGACTTTGTGTGAAGACGCCTTCTTTTCCTCTTTGCAAGCGTTGTCTCTTTCCTTCCCCTCTCCACTTTGAACCAAATCTTAGCATCACTTCAGATGCAGCAGCGCTTCAGTATTTTTAATGGGTATTGATGGTTTCTCTCCTTTAAAAAGAATGGCTTGTTGTGAATAATAAATCACAACTCATTGCAGGAAGAAAAAGTGCTGGAGCACTTACAGCAATTCTGTTTCCACCCCATCTCCTCTCCAAATACTAATAAAAGCCACAGCACATAAGATCTTGATTTAAGCAGATTTGCTGTTGAAAGAGGGGCCAAAGAGGTTATGAATAATGCAAATCTTTCCAAGGGCTGCTTCACACATTACATTTTTTCAACACTGGGCAACCTCTGTGAAGGAAAAACTTCTTGTTGTTCTAACCTCCCCAAGAAGGTCTCTGCAGGTGTTCATGTAACTTTTCCAAATATAGTAGCACGAAGATAATGGCAGAGAAGGACGGCCTGAATAAAATAATGAGTGTGGAATCAGATTACTAAGGAAGGTCACAGACTTCTTAAGTAACACACAGTTGTTGTTGTTGTTTTGAGCAAAATATACAAGTTTTTTAATAAATAGTTTTCAGTCCAAAAGGCTGATTGCCATGCATACACCTTCAGGATGCTTTTAAAGGTCCTTCTTTTGTAAGTTTTCCAGAAAAGCCTTCCAGCTCCTAGTCAGCTTCCTTCTGCCTTCCAGACAGCACAGCTCTCTTACTGGTTTGCTCCCAGAAAATCCCAGTCTTCATGTAGTCCAGTGGTCAATGGTTTGTACCTGGGGAAAAATGGTAAAGGTACAAATAAGGGTATAAATGGAGGAAACATGGTGGACCTAATCAGGCAGGAACTTGCACAACTGGGTGTAACCACAAAGAATAGGCTTACCAGATCTCCAACCGGGACAGAGTGCTAGACGTTTAGGAGAAGAATGTGGGCAGGTGTAGCTTGTTAAGTCCTAGAGCACAATCCTAGGCATGTCTACTCAGAAGCAAGCCCCATTGTGTTCAGCACTGGATCCTGAATCCCTGTGTGCCAGAGTAGGTAAGGCTTAGGCTTACCAGATCTCCAACCGGGACAGAGTGCTAGACCTTTAGGAGAAGGAATGTGGGCAGGTTTAGCTTGTTAAGTCCTAGAGCACAATCCTAGGCATGTCTACTCAGAAGCAAGCACCATTGTGTTCAGTGGGGCTTGCTTCTAAGTAGACATGCCTAGGATTGTGCTCTAAGGTTTAACAAGCTACACCTGCCCACATTCCTTCTCCTAAAGGTCTAGCACTCTGTCCCTGTTGGAGATCTGGTAAGCCTAACAAAGAAGGCTCTGCTCTGAATCCCTATTAGCCTCATCTCCACTAGCAAAGGAGTCCAGTATAACAATGTATCCAGAATATGCAAAACTCTGGCTTTATATCTGGTGGCCACATTTGAAGGAGGGAAGGGTAGAACTTGATGTGAAACTAATGTTTTAAGTATTTTTATGAAACTGCTAGAAAATTCAGTCTACATAAAAGTGAACAAAATTACAATGTTTACATTTATGAATCTTATGATATTATGTTGATTTATATTTATGACATTAAACTGCTACACAATCTGCCCTAGATATCAGTGATGTCATGTTCAACAACAGTGTGTTCCATGTGCTTCCATCACTTGTCATAGCAATCACTACATGCTATTATTTATTTTATTTAAAAAATTTATATCCCGCCTTATCCTATGCCGAAGGCAAATGCCCAAGATGGCTTACAACAAAAATTAAAATACATAATTTAAAATAATACATAAAATAAGTTTAAACAATACATAACTAAATTAAAAAACAATAAAATCCACTGGGGGGGGCGACAGTATGGAGCACAAATGCAGCATGGCAGAGCATCTTGAGACATTGGAGACAGACGACAACCCATCACCCAAACGCTAGACGAAACAAAAACATATTAGACATCTTAAGTCATTTTTATGACAAAAACAAACACCAGTAGTTTGTGAATTTCTCATTATCATCTCACACTTCATGTCATCATCAAAGCATGGTCTGAGGATACATGATGGGCAGTGCAATTCTGTCTAAAAATCTGCGGGTGGCCCTAGGGCTGCCCACAGGATCCTATGCTTGTTCCGTGCCGCTCCGAGGTCTCCTCAGGGGAAAGGGGCCATCCTCTTTCTCCCGTGTAGAGCTGAGAGGCCCCAATGGGCCTCCTCGGATTTCCGCCAGCTCAGGAGCTGGCATAGCTTCGAGGCGGCCGTGTAATAGCCGCCAAACCCTGAAACGGGACGGGGATGCGGGGACCGACCTCCCCGCCCTCTCCTGGTCTGGCTCGGCCAACCACCACCCTCCCTCGCTGCTCAGCCCGCCTTTGCACCTGCCGGCAGGAGACTTACCTTCCCTGGTGGCGGCAGGGTCGCTTTGGCGGCAGAGTGAGGGTTACCAGCCTCCGCACCGGTGTCCCTTACTCAAAAGTAGTCGCAAACATGCTTTACGGCATGTTTGCAACAGTTTAAAATGGCAAAGCGCACGCTCCGCCACTCTAAACGTATGCAGGATTGCACTCACAGCTACCTTCCCGAAGCTAAGCAGGTCTAGTTCTGGTGAGTACCTGGATGGATGACCACTTGGGAACCCTGTGTATAGTACCTTTAATTATGTGATAGGAAAAGGCAGGATGAAAATGTAATAAATAATGTCAGGAGCAGATAAGTCATATTTTCAGTTTTCTAGCCCCACTCTTGGATCTAACCAGTGTAGCTCAAAATCTGTCATAAAGCTACCTGGAGGGTTGCTTTGAGGCTGTGCAAATATGTCACTCTTTCTCCTGATGGAAGGTTTTGCAACTGAGGTTGCCCTGTGCCTGTAGCTGCCATCCTTATAGATGATGAGCAGTGCAATGGCATGTCCATTGTACTGTTTGACAAAGAATCTGAGTCCAGCTTCATCACCTTTATCCTGTGTTGATTCGCTCTTACTTACCTTCTCACTTAGTGACCTGGCTTACTGTGACAGTTCAGAATATCTTTAGAACATGAGCATTACCATAGCCAAAGAGAACAAATGTGGTACTACGCCCACTCATCATACTGACGAGGAAAAAATGCAGTGAGCTTTATCTTCTCCAATAAGCTCCTGCACTTGACAAATGTTTAGTGTCTTCTACTGTTCCTTCCGTCTACTGAGCTTTGCTTTCCTATATATTTGCCGTATTTGGCTTTTCATGGTATTCCAGCATCAGAAAGATGTCGGTATCAACTAGCGCCACTATCAGTACATGATTCTGAGAAGAATATTACAGTGCTTATGCAACAATTGGTATATCAGTATGTTGAAGGACTTGTAGCACATCATGACCATCTAGTCAGAGTTGATGGACAAGCAACTAAATGATCTTTATTGTGTGGAATTTCCTTAAAAAGTGTTTTGGCTGGGATGAATTGTCCTTGCCTCTGTTGGCTCAACATCAACTTCATGGGCTTGCTGGATTTTCTCTGAGGCTCATAATCTTTAGTGGAAATCTCTTTTCCATAACTGTCAAATACTGTGTTGATAACTTGACCATAAAGTGTGGAGAAGTGTTGTCATAACTGGTTCTGAATCCATTAAAATAATACCACTTTTAGCACTAGTCCTGACGTACGTAGAATAACCATAGCTGCTCTAAATATGGTGCCAATCTCTGTTTCCTTAAACTAGATGTGGGAAGAAGACCGTTAGGCATCAGATTCTTGGGTTGTTCTGTTTCAACTGGTGTGGAGTCTTCATTGACATGCAGGAAGGTGTCTCCTAGTTTTTCACATTCTCCTAGGCTTGAGTGTGGACCTGGTACACTGCAGAGAGTCCTTCTCTCCTCATTCCCACATTCTTCTCAAAATGTCCGTCTGGCTGTCTACTATCTTCCCTTCTCTCTCAAACTTCTTTCTGCTAGAACTATAACTCTCCTCTTACAAGTGTTGTGGCTCCTCTGGTACAAAAAAAAGTGTAGTCCTCCCATTGAGAAGCACGTTGCAACAGATCTACAAAAAGTGTTGTTTTTAGGTAGGGCTACCAGATCGTCGACCGGGACGGAGTGATCGCCCCTTAAGGGGGAGGAGCGCGGGTGGGGCCGGTAACGCTAATTACCGCCCGCGCTCGTCCCCCTTAAGGGGCGATCACTCCGTCCCAGTCGATGATCTGGTAGCCCTATTCTTAGGCTACGATTCTATTCACACTTACCTGGGAGTAAGCCCATTTTAATTTAGTGGGACTTACTTCTGAGTAGACATGCATAGGATTATGCTGTTACAGTTGTAGTCACCACATATACAGGCAACTTTTCCCAGACTTGGGCTCTGTTATTGTACGCATCTTCTCTTTCACAAGCCTACATTTGTTTCTGTATTATTTTTTCCCCCAAGGATAGCAATACTTTAGCTTTTGCTGCTGGCCTAATTGGTCTAGGAGACAAACTGATTCTCTTCTCCTGAGCCACTACACCTTTCACCAGGTGGTTATCATTATTTTTCAGTCCAAATGCAGAGTGACACAAAGGACAGGAAGTTCTGCTGCAGACCTTGGCAAGGAGCCTGCTTTCAAACGCTTACACATTCTCTATCAAATGGGGGTGCCAGATTAGAATTTGCACATGTCAGTGTGAAACGTTACAGATTCTGAAGTCATGTTGCTTTTACCATTAATTCTGGTTACCTCGTACAATTTCACATTAATTCTGGTTGCCTTCAGCCCAATTTTTTTTCGAAGTACATTTTTTTTTAAATGAAGGCAGTGATAGGTTTTCAGAGTTATCTAGTAACCTATAAAAGTAATGGATTTTACATTCTGGTAGCTTTAGATGTTTCTTCCTTCAACAGCAGCTCTAAGTTTTTTTTTTAATGTAATAGATAAATACAAAAAGCACGGGGGAAGGGAAACTGTGAGATGCCTTCTGTTTACTTAAGTTAGAAACATAGTCACAGAGCACTATACTCAGTAATGAACATCTGAGCCTCTCCATGAAAAAGATTTCATGAGAAGAGACTGAGTTCTTGTTTATTACTGCCATATTTTCTCCTTGGGAAAAAAAAGCAACATCCATTGCAATAAAACATTTAAAAGGAAAAAAAAACAGGGGGAAGCATCTGATGTAGAACATGATTGTGAAACTGGAATCATATTCTATATCAGAGTGAAAGGGAATTTTAGCAGCATCTGAGGTTAATGTTAATTTCAGCTCCCTGTTTCCTGTATAGTTTATGCAGCTAAGGACCTGCTGGGAACAAGGTCAAGGTCAAAGGGACACTAGAGCAATGATGAAAATTGGAATCAAACAAATATTCCTCATAAACTCAGTGGCAAGGGTGGGAGAGAAGGGCACTAGCTAGAAAGCTAACATAGGGATCTTTTGCCGAGTACAGGGTGACCAGATACAATGGAAAACGAAGTGCCTATATACCGGTACTTATAGAAGAGGGAGTTTTGGCAGCGGCAGCTTTTTGCACCCTTCCAAGATGAGCTGCACCTGCCAAAATTCCCTCTTCTATACAGTGGGTTAAAGGTATAGGCACTTCATCCTCTGGACAAAGTATCTGGTCACCCTGGCCGAGTATATTTCAGCTGGCTCACAAATGTCCAAAAATGGCTCCTAGATTTCCATGGTATTTCTACAAGATACATGGAGAAATCTCAACGTGCAAACCAGTTTGTACATAGATGTACCCACAGTGACCAGAAAAATAAGAAAATAACTAATGTATGTGTGAGCTAGCCCCAAGATTAATAGGTAACCCCTACACACACACACACACACACACACACACACACAGAGAGAGAGAGAGAGAGAAATAAGGCTGAAATCCTACTTACTTGGGAGTGAGTCAATAGGACTTACTTCTGAATAGGCATGCATAGGATTGTTTGTGTCCCTTTAACTTCTATTGCTCATTTCTCTATATTGTATTAGCAAGTATAAGTTATGGCAGAAGCTGATTAAATGCAGACATAAGTTTGTCTCATATAATATGCTAATTTCTTGAACTTCATATTAAGAATCATATTTCTAAACTCTTGTTCTCTTTTCCCTATCCTTTGTGTGTGCCAACAATGTCTTCTCCATTTGCTTCAATGATGTAGGTAGCTTTGTCTGCACAAACAAATAGTATGTCAGAGCTGCTCCTCCCCCCCCCATTGAAGTGAATGGGGAACCCACTTTCACAAGAGTTCCTGTGTGCATAAGAGAATGCATGTGGATCTCAGAGTTATGAATCATACCCACAAAACCTATCCAAAACAGGTATCTCAGTTCAAGAAATAGTATCTCCTTGTCCTTGTCGAACTTTCCTCAGAGGAGAGAAAAGTCAATGAAGATGTCGCAGAATGACAGCATGATCATAAAACAGAAAAACAAGGAAGGGGCCTTCTTCAATCACAAGTGTGCCCCCCCCCCAAAAAAAAACATTCTGAAGAAGAAAAAGAGCATTCATACTAAATATTTAAAAGTCTAGGAATATTTTACTGAATATGCAGAATCAACATTGTTAAGACAACCATCTACTTTGTCTACGTTCTTATTGTACTGAGATCAAAAGGCCGCCCTTGTTAGTTACAGGTGAGCCTGTCATGTCTATCAAGCTAGTTAAATAACCACCAAGTGCACTGTATTCATTTCTAAGAAAAGATTTCCAGAGTAATGTTAATTTGAAAATATCTCATTGTTCTCTGCTTTTCAGACTTGCTCGTCATACAAATCAGGGTCAGACCAGAAGAATTGCTTTTGCTTTCACAGAAGCCAATGGCAAATCCCCCACTGCTTTGGTTTTGCCCAGGCTGTCAACCAATTCATTAACCAAATGGAGCCACAACTTTATGCTAGGGTGGTCTGAAGCTGTAGAACACTGAGGGTGCAAACTTCAGGAGTGAGATGTGATCGCGAAGAGCAGGTCGTCACAGGGATTTTTTTTCCCTCTTCTGGCACAGTCAGTGCACAAATAAGTCAAAGCTGCACTGGGAATATAAAAGTATAACACCCAAACTGCCAGATGACCAAATACCACAACATTTTGTATGAAGCAGATGTGCAGGACCAGCGGCGTCACTAGGGAGCGCGCGCCGCCCTGATGACCTCCGTGCCGCCCGACAGCCGGCCGGCGAGGATGTCTCCGGAGCCAATAGCAGCGGAGCCTCCGCTGCTGCCGGCTCCGGAGACATCCTCACCGGCCGGCTGTCTTGGGCAGGAGGAGACCTCGGAGCGTCCGCCCTTGGCGGAGCTCCAAGGCCTTCTGAGGGAGGCCCGATGCGTGACGTCATATTTATAAGTTTTCGCGCATGCGCAGTACGTTTCTGAGGGCAAATTTGCCCTCAAACGTTCTGCACATGCGCTAAACCTTGTAAATATGACGTCTTGCATCAGGGTTCCCTCAGAAGGCCTTGGAGCTCCGCCGAGGGCGGACGCTCCGAGGCCTCCTCCGAGGCGTCGCTGGAGCGTGGCGGGAAGGGAGGACCGCCTGCGCGCGACGCGCGGGTGCACGCGTGGACCGCGCGTCACCCATTGCGCGCGTCGCCCCCAGGCGGTCCACCCTTCCCGCCGCGCTCCAGCAACGCCTCTGTGCAGGACCTTTGAAGACTGAAAACCATTTTTTGTTGAGAATGTTAAAGTACATATTCAAGGGTTATTGAAGGTAAGTATCCACCGTGAATTATTTTTTGAAGATGTTCTCTTTTAGCAACTGTTGAATAAAAACATCCCTGTAATTTGGCACCTAGGAATATAATCTGGATAAAAATACAGAAATATGGTGTAGTCCTTCATACAGGAGAGTTTCAGTGGGTAAAAAAAAAATTTGAAATCAAATCAATTGACTATACCCTTAAGATAATCGAGAACTACAATTGTGTATCCCTGTTCTGTCAGTGCAAGAAGGCAGGCCTGCAGACACAGGGTCGATAGGTATCTCGCTGAAGGTCCAGAGCTCATGTGATGTGTGGACATAGCAATCCTCCAATCCTAGCAATTCTCCAATCCTAGCAATCTCCCTAATCCTTAAAGTTTTAAGAATTAAGCAATCCTTAAAATTTGTGTAACTTTTAAATTAAGGGCCCATGACATGAGGGAGGGAGGGAAGGGTGAGCACAAACTTTATACGAAGTCCAAAACATCCCACTGGAAACCCTGTTCATTAACCCAGTTCAGACGTAACAGGAAATCATAGTTTCCCATGAAGAAGAAGCCCTGGAGAGCTATGTGAATGAGCCCTGGTTTACTTCAAACCACAGTTACGTAAAAGCAAACAAAGACCAAAACATGCTTTCAGAATTCAGCCAATTCTTACATGCAGGAAGAAGTCTGAGGGGCAGCGCAATCCTGGAAATAAAGGCCAGCAACGGAACAAGCGTTCTGTCGCCGGAAGACGTTGCGAATGTGCCGTAAAGCACGTTTGCAACGCCTCAGGAGTAAGGGAGACCGGCGCAAGGCTGGCCTCCCTCACTCCGTCGCCGGATCTCCATGCAGACGGTGGGGGAAGGTAAGTAATCCGTCGCCGGCCGCGTGGGCGGTCCGGCCAGCCGGGCGAGGGAGGGGGCCATTGGTCTAGCTAGCCCGGGAGGGGGTGGGGATGGCGTCGGCCATATCCCCATGCATGCCGGGCTGGCTACGCCGTTACATGGCCTCCTCTACTTCCGCCAGCTCCTCTACTTCCTCTACTTCCGCCACCGGCCAGATCCTTAGTCAGGACTGTGCCCTGAGTCACATTTCTTCTTTACCCACTTTTGTACTAATTTTTCTTTAGATCTCATCTGTAATCTGGGTCTCCCAGTTGAACTCCTACTTGACATGTTCCAAAAGCAGGTATTGCAGAAGTGCAACTCTCTTAGTCATGCTTCTGCTTCCTCCATTTCATGTAAATTGGGAACTTGGGTCTCAGAGCAGAAGAGTCCTTGTCCAAAGTGTTAATACTTGAGAGGGAAACATTTGAAATACTGTACAGTCTTTCCTCTCCAGCATGCTGAATCCTATCCCTGGCAGCAGCAGGCTGGAGGTCTCCTCGGGGTAAGGGGACATTCATCCTCTTACCCCGGATAAACTCCCAGCTGCCACAATGGGGCTACTTGGTTCTCCGCCAGCTCTTTAGCTCTTTTTCCATTCATATTACTAATGTTGTATTGTTTTGTTTTTTTAAAAAAAAATAAGCCTACAGTTGGCAGCAGTGAAAATGGAGTTTAAACTACTGATGTAGATATTAACTAACTGTTTTTTAATGGATTTGTATTGGGTTTTGCCTTTTTATGTCTTGTCATGAGCTGCCTGGTGATCCCTTGCTGGGACTGAAAGTCGGCGTAGAGATCTTTTGAATAATATATAAATATTAAGGGGGATGAGAGTTGTGCCCTTTCATAAATGCTCCTTAGAACATCTTCGGCACACAAGTTATCTCCTCAGGAATTGCAACAGACATCTGGGTGAGCCAACTGTTTGTGTTAATTAATTTTATATTTAGTGTTCGGCTGTTGTCACCATTTGTTCTGAGGCTTTTCTTTTCTTTATTACCATAATATTTGTTTTCCCCACAAACTAAAAACAAACAATAACATTTTGAGGTATGGTGCCATAAATGAAGCTTTCACCACGGGTGGAATTTAAAAAAAAAAACAGACATGAAAGTCTCTTTAGGAAAACATGTCCATGCCAAACCACATGCAGGGAGGAATCTAAATGAGAGAATTTAGGTAATTAACACACAGCCAAGCCAAAGAAAAATAGCTGGAATGGCTGCCAAACACCAATTACCTGCACACCTTAAAAAACAGAGACAATAAGGATTTCCCCAAAGCCTTTCTATCAAAGTCTTATTATCAAAATCCTCATGGACAGTCTCTTTCTTCACTAGATAAGAGGAAAAAAGACAGGTAGCAATGGGTAGCTTTGTTTCAGTCAAATTAAAAATATTCTCTTAAACACAGGGCCTGTTCAGGGCTTTGAAAAGCACACCAGACTCTCCTGAACACTCTGTTGGCCCAGGTAAGGTGGTGTTGGGGGCAGACCATGGGCCAGGGAGGGGGAGAGCAGGGGTGGGGAGTGGACTAGAGGGGATGGATCTTGGTAGCAAAAGCGCATGCCAGATCCTAGCCCCCATTTTCCAACCTGCCTCACTCCATTCCTCTCCTTGGACTTACACTACCACATAGCTGGCTTGGGTCTGAGTAGGCTTACCATTCGTACCACTTTGGCTGGGACAGTCTCAGTTTCGCAAGGGGAATCCAGGTCGTGTCCTGGCCAGCCCCTGGCAAGCCGGAACTGTCGTGGCACCAGAACATCTGGTAAAACTAGGCCTCGTCGCCATTCTTTGTCCAGGCTGGGACTCATCACGCGTCTGCGCAAGGTGCTGAGTGCGACTGCAAGCTCTCCGGAATCGCCTGAGTCCACTCATGCCTCGTGCAGGCGCGCAATGAGTCCCAGCCAGCTGGGACGAACACAAAAAATAGAGCGGAGCGCAGCAGCAGTGGGGGCAGTCCCGGCGATGGAGAGTAGGCCGCAGCGGCATTTCAGCCGACCGCCAGAAGAAAGGCCAATAAATAAATAAATAAGGGGGCAAAAATAAATAAATAAATAAATAAATAACTGGAACTATTTCAGGCGGCCTGACGGCTGGCAAAAATGCAGCCGTTTCGCGGCCACAGAAAATAGCCACTTCATGGTGGGAAAATAAGAAAACAGGCCAATTAATAAATAAAGAGAAAATTTTTATTTAAAAAGAGAAAGATGATGATGATGAATATACCACTTTTCAAACCCCAAAAAAGTTATCCAAGTGGTTTTACATAGCAAAAGAATAAGAAGATGGTTTGCTGACCCAAAGGGTTGGCAGTTTTGTGACAACACCTGATCCCGCCTCAGAAATCTCAGGTTTGGGGATGAATTTGTTCTGCCTCCCAGCCTTACTCCTTACCTTCAGCAGTATAAAGAAACAGGGGCCCTTTACTAAAGGACATTGCTTGTTCCTCTTTTACATTTGTGATGTCTCATATTTGTGTCTTTAAAATTAAATAAGGTACTTGTGCAATTTCCAGAGGCTTCCTTTAATCAACAGAGTCACAGCCTGACAAATTGTCAGCGCCTGCTATATGCCCCTCCTCCATCATCAATTCACCAGAATGTTTCTGCAGTGAACTGTGTTGTGATGAACCACCGAATAGAAGCCTGTGGGGAATGTAGTACTGTCCCTCGCCTTTGAATCACTGGAATTGCTCCCTCCATCCCTAACAAGGAGGGACCATCGCACAACAGCAAACAAATTAGGACTTTTGTGCTGAAGAATTACTTGTATAAATTATTTTCCCAGCACTTTTATTTGCCCCACGATCATATTAATTCATTCGCTATTATTCACTGTAATAACACTGAGCACAATGAATTCATTTAGTATTAATGCAGCTCTGAGCTCCACTTCCCTGAGAGTTCTCCAGTAATTCAGAATTAGTTAAATGTACCATTAAAATAAAAAGTAACTCACTCTCTGCACTTTTGTTGTGGCTTTTGTGGCCTAGCAAAAAGCTGCTTTCTTTCCTGCTAACTTAATCCTTGGCCACGTATCAGCTCTGTAGTTTCCAAGTCAGAATGTGCAGCATCTGTCAGTTAACCTTCATCCTCCTTGAATGTTCATCCTGATGTATCTGGATTAAACCACAGCCTGATGAATGAATGTTGCTTTGGCGACACAAAAGAGCAGTCATTAAGGAAGCCTCTCATGTGGCATGAATCAAAGGCAGGAAACCCTTTGTGCCTCTTCCACTCCTTGTCTTCCCTAGTTCAGGGACTGCCTGCAGCAATATGGTGTCCCCCCCCCCCCATCACCAGATTTTTATTTATTTCCTGTCTCGGCTCCTGTTACCAAACAGTTTTAAGCAGTATCCCAGCTGAGAGGTGTTTTTGTTTTTGTTTTGTCCTGACAAGATATACAGGTATGCCTCACCAAAGGACAAGTTGCTTTTTATTGCACTAATGTGGTTCAGCAAAAGCATTTTATCAATCGGAAATTGAATGCAGGGCTAGGAGGCATGAAAATGAGAAGCGCGTGAAGGTTAAGTAACAAGCACCCTGATGTGAGAAACAATTCTAATTAATGAAGTGAAATATGAATAGAGTGTAATTGTAAACCATTTCACAGCAGAAACTGGTTTTCCAGGGCAATGAGTCTAGGAAAGTTAAAGCTTGAAAATGGAGTGCTTTTTTCCCCGACTATACTTGCTTACTAGAGGAAGGGTGCTTTTGCCATGCACAAACTGGTAATCTTTTCCATGAGTGGTAAATGACTAGAGGGGCCTCCAAATGGAGGACTTGCAAATATCAAGCACAGTGAATCAGCACACCTGACACCCGCAAACAGACCGGGAGTATGTTGATCTCTGCTAGTGATGGGCATTCGTTTTCGGAACAAGTGGGACCCAAGCTGAATGGACCCATTCTGAAGGGGCCTGGATGGAGATCGTCTTCAGAACTTCATTCTCTGTCCATGCATTTTCATACTGATTTTTGATAGACAGACAGAGACAGGCAGATCATCTTACTTCCAACTGTTCAGCCTTCCCACTGGCGTGCCAGCTTTCTGCACTGTTGCAAAGTGCTTTATGGCACTTTTGCAACAACGCACACATTCCGATGGCACGTGTGACGTTACTTAGTGTGGATTTGGTCAAAAGACACCTTACATGCACGTCCTTAACAACTCGTCATCCAAAGACACTAGCAAGATTGGTATATGCGGGAGATTCTCAATCAGCAGCTCTGGTGCAACAGCACTGCTTGTTGATATCACTTATTTCAGATACCTTTCTCACCACACACGTTTTGTTTGGGAGAAGCCACTGTCTTTGCAGTGAAAGGGTAGGTTCACACAACTGCATTCACACTTGGTGAGATCCATATGGAAGTCTTGTGGAAAGGTTGAGTATACATTTGCCTTCCAGAGCACCTCCAGGAATATGTATGTATTTATTTATTTAAAGAATTTATATCCCGCCTTTCTCCCAGCGAGGGCACTCAAGGCGGCTTACAACATTAAAATACATGTACATTAAAAATTAAAAACAAGTAATTAAAAACAATTAAAACAAACAACTAAAAACAACAACCCCAGTGGGTCAACCTGCATGTACTTTGTTAAAAAGCCATTTGTTAAAACGCCAGCCCACCATGTCAGACATCGAATGCTTTCCTAAATAAAAATGTCTTAAGGCCCCGCCGAAAGGTCTCTAAAGAGGGAGCCATTCTTAATTCCAGGGGGAGGGAATTCCATAATTGGGGCGCCAATGCCGAGAAGGCCCTATTCCGCGCCGCCATCCCTCTCACCTCCGTCAATGGCGGCACGGTTAACAAGGCCCCCCCTGATGACCTCAGAGTACAGGTCGGATTATAAGGAAGGAGGCGGTCCCTCAAATACCCTGGACCCGAGCCATTAAGGGCTTTAAAAGTCAAAACTAGCACTTTGAATTGTGCCTGGAAAAGAACCGGCAGCCAGTGTAGCCGCCGCAGCAACGGTCCGACTGAGTCGAACCAACAGGCCCCGGCAACCACCCGGGCCGCCACATTCTGCACTAGTTGCAGTTTCCGAACAGTCTTCAAAGGCATGTCACTAGGGCATGGGTCACTGTGGCCAGGTCTGCACGATCCAAGTACGGTTGCAGCTGGCGTACCAGCCGAAGCTGGGCAAAAGCCCCCCTGGCCACAGCTGCCACCTGGAAATCCAGGAGCAGCTGCGCATCCAGGAGAACCCCCAAGCTGCGGACCTGCTCCTTCAGAGGGAGTACAACCCCATTCAGAGCAGGGCGATGATCCAGTACCTGAGTCATAGACTTCTGGACCAGAAGAACCTCTGTCTTATCAGGATTTAATTTCAGCTTGTTTGCCCCCATCCAGCTCCCAACTGCCTCCAGACAACGATTCAGGACATCGACCGCCCCCTTGGAGTCGGGTGGAAAGGAGAGAAAGAGCTGGGTGTCATCCGCATACAGATGAATATCAGTTTTCCTTCACACCTACTTTAAAAAGGGTTGAAAATAGTGTGACCGACCCTGTTGCATGCAAAGCGCAATCCTCTTTTGGGGGAATCCCTGATCCCTTCCTGGCTTACCGCTATTTCAAGTGCCCACCACAAAGCACCACACAAAGACTTGTTCTCTTGTTTGCAAGGTCACTTGCAAAAGGGTGGGAGGAAGGCCTTTTGCATCCCAATCAGGAATGTTGCTCAGAATGTTGAACTCCCCTGCCCAAATGTTTGCAAGCAGAATCAAGATGAGCATGAATGTGCCTGCAAATGTTTGAACCTTTGTGAGCGAGATGACCACAGACAAAGGTTATGTTTCATTTGAGCCTTTGCAGACCTTTGCAACTGGTCAGTGCTCACAGGGGTTTAACCTTTTGTGGGCATGTTCAACCCCTTGCAAGAGATTGAACTGACAATTCAAAAGGCTGGAACTGTTGTGAACATTTCCTTGGATCATACAAAAAAGCTCAACAAAATTTCAGGTTGAATGTTGGGATATTCGAGCATTCCTTGCACCAGTGCCAGCTTCTACAATGAGAACGACCAGATGAGTTGCTCCTCACGCCAACACCACACCAAGAAACAAAACCCAAGCCAGGAATAATACGAGCTGGAGTTAGATACCTAAGGGCTGGCTCAGTTCTCAGTGGCTTTCATTGAGTTCTGTAGGGTAAAACAAACAGGCTACAGTCTCGAACACAGCTGAGACTTCAGACTCCAACTCCAGACACTGGACGCAACTGGACAGGAGTTTTTTCTAGACTGAAGAGCCCCAAACGCTGTAGCCTTTCCTCATAAGGGAGATGCCCCAGCCCACTAATCATTTTGGTCGCTCTCCTCTGCACCTTTTCCAGTTCCACTATATCCTTTTTGAGATGCGGCGACCAGAACTGGACACAATACTCCAGATGCGGCCTTACCATCGATTTGTACAAGGGCATAATAATATTGGCCGTCTTATTATCAATCCCTTTTTTAATGATCCCAAGCATGGAATTGGCCTTCTTCAGAGCCGCCGCACACTGGGTCGACACTTTCATCGACCTGTCCACCAGTATCCCAAGATCTCTCTCCTGATCCGTCACAGACAGCTCAGAACCCATGAGCGTGTATGTGAAGTTTTGATTTCTTGCCCCAATGTGCATCACTTTGCACTTACTTACATTGAAGTGCATCTGCCATTTTGCTGCCCATTCTCCCAGTTTGGAGAGATCCTTCTGGAGCTCTTCACAATCCCTGCTGGTCTTCACCACCCGGAAAAGTTTAGTGTCGTCCACAAACTTTAATCCATGGGAGGACCTGCCCCCTTATTCCCTGACTGTGGAGACTTGATCCACATCCCTGATATCTTCTGATGTGAAGATCTGGTGCTACAATACTGAACTGGCAGCCCGAAAAGCTACCATGTGGACATGTCCTATGCAGAAATTTAGATTTCTACCATAAGAGGATCTTCCAGCACCTATTAGCCTTGAGCTGAGCCAGGCACAGGTGAGTGCCTGTGCATCTCTAGACCTAGTGGGGAGCCTGGGTCAGTTGCCTCTAACCCTTCTGTGAACTACATTTTGATGAGAAGCAGTATATAAATATTCTTTACCACCACCACCACCACCACCACATGGTTTGGATTAGAACATATATACCAGAAAAGTGCAAATTTTGGATAATTCTACTCACTTTTTACTCATTCTCGTCTCCAGGCATTCAATAATGTCTCATGACTGTAGGGGATGGGGCTGTAGCTCAGTGCTCTAGATTTGATTTGTTTACCGGTATTATTGAGTGTTTTTAATCTTGTGAGCTGCCTTGAGCTTCCCTGCTGGGATAGGAAAGGCGGAGTACCAACGTTTGAAAACAAAATGAATAAAAGCACATGTGCTTTGTATGCAGAAGATCCCTGTTCAATCCTGGCAACTCCAGATTGGACTGAGAAAGGCCCATAGCTAGAGAGCAGTTGCCAGTCAGTGGAGACAATACTGAGCTGGATCAACCAATGGTCTGACTCAGTTGCCCTTTTCTGCTCCTTGCCCAGCTCTCTGGTGCCCTATGTTCCTTGGGCCAGAGCTATGCATCAACCGAGCCTTCCACACATTTGCCAGGGTTCTTTCATTTGCAAATGGATGTGAGAAAGTAAGTATAAACCTCTTTGACAAGATTTTGAAGGCAAGCTCTTTTACTTAGTCATTAGAAGAGCAGAAGAAGAAAAAAAAATCTGGGGAAAGGAGCAGTAATGTTACCAGTGGAGAGAATTTATTGAAGAAAAAATTCATTTTTCAAAAATTATGGGCCTTTCTTTTACTGCTGGGAATGCAAAGGAGATTAAAGTGAAGTCTATATATCACAAATAGGAGGACCAGATGATTTAAAACATTTGCTATAATGACCTGCTTTGGAGCAAAGAATCAATTTCTTTTACAGCAAGAATCTGTTAATACAAGAGAAAGGGGGAACACAAGAAAGAGAACGCTGGGTGAAGTGCTGGCTCTGTCACATCTTATGTCTACATTTTGATATAACTAACGACAGGGACTGTAGTTATTATCTCTGTACCATGTGCTTAAAAGAAGTAATGATTAAAGGAAATGGGAAAATGCCTAAAATGTAGAGAGGGTTATTATTGAAGTTCTGCAGCATGGCATTTTAAAACACTTTTTTTAAAATAAACTAACAAATTGTAAGCAGAACATTGCTTGCAAAAGTGAGGCTCACTTAATTCTCCAGATGAGATGCAGCACTATTCATACAGGACTGCTATACAATAGGTGGTGAAATCACTTTCGGTTTAAAATTGGGTTTTTTTTTCCCCCAAGAGTGGGTGTCGGAAGGTAGATATTAAGATCCCTATTTATGTATCCCCCCCAAAGGTGGACTGCATTTTCAAAAGGAGAAGTTGTGGGTGGCTAATCATATCACTAAAACACACTGAATGTGTCAATGACAAACAAAGAATCCTGGGCACAGGGACCTAATTTTAAGGATTTCATTCCCAACATTATGCCGAACCTGTGCCAATGGTGCAGGGTTCATCTTTGGGCTAGTTGGAGACAGCTTAGTCACTTTGATTGAAGACCTGTGCTGAGGACTAGACAGGGGAGTAGTTTCCTGCAGAGGCGTCGCTCCGGTAGGGGCGGGGCCGTAAGTATCGCTCCGTCCTAGACCCTTTACCGAGCGAGCAGGAGACGGCCCCGCCCCCTCACTGTCGGAGACATCCCGTGCGGAGAAAGCAGCAGGCTGCCTGCTGCTTTCTCCACACGGGATGGCTCTGACAGTGAGGGGGCGGGGCCGTCTCCTGCTCGCTCGGTAAAGGGTCTAGGACGGAGCGATACTTACGGCCCCGCCCCTACCGGAGCGACGCCTCTGGTTTCCTGTTAGTCCTGCTGGACCTCTCAGCAGCTTTCGACACCATTGACCATGGTGTCCTTCTGGGCTGGCTGACTGGGTTTGGGGCTTGGAAGCGCTGTTTCGCAGTGGTTCCACTCCTTCCTGGCAGACGAGATCCAGATGGTGAGGCTGGGAGATACTTGTTTGGCACCCTGTTCTTAGACTTGCAGGGTGCCAAAGGGATAAATTCTGTCTCCCATGCTATTTCACATCTACATGAAACTGCTGTGGGGGTGGGGGTTGTCCAGGGATTTGGAGTTGGATGTCACCAATATGAGGATGACACCCAGCTCTATCTCTCTTTTCCACCTAGGGGTCTGTGGAAGTTCTGGGATGCTGTTGGGGTCTGGATGAGGTTAGCACTCCCTTTGAAAGAGTAGGTGTGGGAGTCCTCCTGGCTTCGCTGCTGTTCCTGGATTCCCAGGTAGTGGCTGTGGCCAGGAGCCTTTGCCCAGCTGCAACCATAACCGAATCAGTTTGGATCTGGCTATAGTGCTCCATGCATGCCATAGTGACATCTTGTTTCAGTCGTGTCACTGCGCGCGCGTTACCCAATAGCGGGGCGCATGCGCGTCACCTCCCGCCACCTTCCCCCCCATGCATCACCTATCTCCAAGTCCAGGCGTCTTTGGCCTTGCCCTCGGCTCGTTGTGTGCACGTGTGGAATTTACGCGCACGCGCACTCCGTCGCTGAGGGCAAAAGCCTGCCCGGTTGCCCTCAGCTGCGGATCCGCCATTTTGGCGCATGCGCAGACCACCGCTGAGGGTACGAGGCTGCCCGGTTGCCCTCAGTTGCGGTCTGCGCATGCGTAAACATGGCGGACCCGCAGCTGAGGGCAACCGGGCAGGCTTTTGCCCTCAGCGACGGAGTGCGCGTGCGCGGAAAATCCACGCATGCGCACAGGAAACCGCTGCCGAAGAGGCCTTAGAGGTGGCTGTGGGGTGCGCGCATCACCCTTCTGCGCGTGGCACCCTGCGGTGGCCTGTCACCCCCACCACGGCCCAGCGACGCGGATGCTTGTTTGGACTATTGTAATGCATTCTACATATGTTTGTCCTTGAAGTCGGTCCAGAAGCTGCAGTTAGTGATCACTGGGGCTCGGGAGTTCTATTCTGCCATGCCATTGCTCAGGCAACTACACTGGCTGCCCATTCAATTCCGAGCCCAGTTCAAGGTGTTGGGAATTACCTTTAAAGCCTTATACACCATGGGTCCAGGTTATCTTAAGGACTGCCTTTCCCTTGCATAATCCTGCCCATCCCCTATGATCGTCATGTATACTGACATATGCTTAGGATCCATATGCTTAGGATACCACCACCATCTGAAGCCAAAGGGATGGTGACAAGGTGCAGGGCCTTTTCTGTTGTTGCACCACGTCTGTGGAATGAACTTCCAGAAGACCTGAAAGCTGCCCCCTCTCTGTATGATCTCCCGTGTGGTTTAAAAACACATTTATTTTGCTTGACTTTTGAGGAGGGATGACTTCCCTGGTGACTCCTTTCTTTTATCATTAATCATTGCTCATAAGTTTTGTTGTATGTTGTTTTATGGTTTTATTGTTGTCAGATGTTTTTAGCTGCTCCTATGTGTCATTGTTAATTTCTGTCTTCTTGTATTTATTTTTATGTATTATTTTTAGTTATTGTAAAATTGTTTATCATATTGTACTCTGCTTTGAGCTGATGGGAAAGCAGGTTATAAATCTTTTAAATAAATAAATGCCCCCAGGTCCTGGTATTGTCGGGAGGGCGGACTTATCTCTATCACTTGCTCCACACCATGCATAAAGTCTCAGTCATGTCCCCCCCCCTTAATCACTTTTTTAAAGTGATAAAAAGCACCAAACGCTCTAGCTACACCTCATAAGGAAGGTGCTCCAGTCCTCTGATCATTTTGGTTGCCCACTTTTGCAACTTTTCCAGCTCCACAATATTCTTTTTGAGATGTGGCAGCCAGAACTGCACACAGATTTATATAGGGCACCATCATCATCATCATCAATATAATAATAATAATAATAATAATAATAATAATAATAATAATAATAATAAGGTAGATATTATTTCTCTCAAACCCTTTTCTAATTACCCCTAGTACGGGATTTGCTTCTTCCCTGCAGCTGCACATTGGGTCAATATTTTCATTAAGGTATCCACCACAGCCTAAAGATCTCTTTCCTGATTCATCACCAACAGTTCAGATCCTGAACTGGGGAGGGGGAGGACAGGGGGAATAACTGGGCAGTTCAGGGGAAGGGCAGGAGATGGGGAGTGGGCTGGAGGGGGATCTCAGCAGCAAACACAGACACCAGATCCTCTCCCCCGAAATTCAGCCCGCGCTGCCACTTTATTTTCCTCTGATTTATGCCAGCTAGAGAGCTAGTATAGGTCCAAGAAGACCCGTAGGCCATCAAGGGAGTTACCCAGGTGTAAGGGAACAAAAGCTCTCTTACCTTAAGGAGACCTCCTGACCAGCCCCCCCCCCCAGCATGCACCTCCATGGCATGGCTGCATTGGTGCTGGTGGCAGGGATAGGGTTGGGCTGCTAACCAGTTACCATCCCATAAAAGGACCTGTGCTTTTATTTCATGATTGCTAAGTTTACTCAAGAGCTTTTGGTGAGAGTCTTTGCCAAAAGCTTTTTGAAAGTTCAGGTATACAATGTCAACTGAATCGCCTCTATGCCTGATGACGTTCTCAAAGAGCTCTAAAAGACTGCTGGTTTCTCCCCCATGGGAAGAGATGGCATATAGTCTGGGCCCACAGGACTGGAGAGGTTAATCCAACATTACCACTGATAATTACTGAAAGAGTTGGCCTTCCCTTCAACTCAGACTTTCTTAAGGATCCCTCCCATGTAATGTTTACTAACATGGGCATTAATTAGGGCTCTCGGCTTATTAAAGATTGTTTAATTGATTAAACATCTGCCTTTAAACTGATTAATTAATTGAGCAATTGAAGTTTAACATACATGTTGCTAAAACTATTTTATTTGTTTGTTTTTCTTAGATAATGAATTATTAGTAACTTACTAATTAATAAAAAATTTACCATTCTTTGATTGAAAGGAAGGCCATTTTAAATATATTCTTTATCATTATTACAGTAACACATTGGGATCAAAATGGCACAAAATGAAACTCAAGGCATCACAACCACACTAATCAAAATTTGCTAGCGCTGTTTAACTTTCACTGCTGGATAATCAACTCAAGCTTTATTTGGTTAATATACTGAAACCAGTTCAAATTTGCTAGGTTAGAACGAGTACCTGAAAATGTATGCAACTTATAATTTGGGATCAACAGTCACAGTGTCTCTTCCCTTCCCTGTATGCCCTTGTATGTAGCCCTTTTTTAGATGTTCAGTGACTGCATTGGCTCTGGATTGCACCCTCTGTTCCTGGTCTGGATCTCCTCCACCTGTTCATCCAAACATCTGAAGAGAGTGTATGTGTGATCAGAAACCTTGCTGTTTACAGGATTTCTGATTATGTAGGGAGGCCCTACAGACAGGGCCAGACCCTCATCCACCCTCACCTGAAGCAATCCAGTGAAGCTCCACTATTGCCCCCAATGGTATCCAACTGTGCACACTTGTTGCCTCCTCTCTGCTACCTTAGTGTCACCACTAAGGTGTTGTCACCACCTCCCCACCACCACCACCACCACCAGCAATTGGATGACTAATAGCCCAATCCTATGCTTCCCCCCCCCCACCAATGCAACTGTGCCAAAATGGCTCACACTGCATCTTGCTGGGAGGTAGCCCTGGAGGTCTCCTCTGGGTAAGGGAACATTTGTTACCCAGGGGTAAGCCTCTGTGGCGCGGAGGGGGTCTACTCAGACCGGTGCCAGCAAAATTGCTGGCGCAGGTCCATGTGGACTCAGGTCGTAGGATCAGGTCCAGGAAGGGAGTTTGGATTCAGCTACCCCATGACCACCCCATTCCGCCCTGCCCTGTCCCACCTTCCCAGCCAACCGACCTCCATCGGTGGGCCTTGATAGAGCCACTGCTGTGCATGAGGCCACTCTGGTCTCCCCGCCAGTGCTCTGGCAGCATGAGGCTTCGTGTGCTGTTGGAGACGTGTTTAGGACTGCCGTAAGGCAGTCGCTGCTGGCAGAATGCTCTTTCCACCAGCAGCAGTGCTCAATATTAATTGGCTATAATTCCAAGGTGCTCTCTTGAAGCCACTCTGGCCCTTCCTCCAGGCTTTATGCAGCAGCAATCTAAAACAAATCGGCAATCTAACATGGGCACCCACATAATCTGTTGCAATCCATAGTACTACAGATGGGTTTTTTTTAAACCCTTCAAATTGTCAAAGAGAAATAGACAGTTGAATTTTAGGGAGAGAATACTAATGACATGAAAGAAATGTCACCTTTAGTGTATTGTAGTCTATTATATGGTACAGTAAAAAAAAAAAAAAAACTTCCCAGGAGTGCAAAATGTATGTGGCACTTTTTGAAGTAGTGGAACGCACTTGTTTTCTGAGCTACTGTCATTTTTAAAATGAGCAGATCCATGCTACTAACAGATCGTGTGTGTGTGTGTGTGTGTGTGTGTGTGTGTGTGTGTGTGTGTGTGTGTGTGTGTGTGTGTACGCAACCCTTCCTAATGAATAAATAACACCATCCGCACCAACATTTTTTTATTATGATGTCTGTCTCTGACTTTTTAAATGCCTTCTCTAAAAATGTTTTCACGCTTCTTTCTCCCCGAACGTTTCACAGTTTTCCCTTCTTAAATTTCACCAGAGACCTGCAAATCAAGTTGCATCTTGCTGATTTGATCGCTGCTTTTACACAGCCCAGTGGAAGGCAATGTGTTAGCATCGCTCTTGCTGGGAGGAGAGTTTATTAGCCAGCCTTCTCCTCTTTACTGACAAGGAGATGTGATTAGAAGGACCGCCAAGGAGGCTGTCGGCAGGTGGCTGGAGCGAATTGCAAGGTGCCACTTTGCCGTTCCCATTCATGACCTTCACTCCCACAACAGCAACAAACAAAAACCACATCTTTTGACATGGTGCAATTAGGAGGCGAGCATTTTCCTGAATTGGGGAGAGAGACAAAAGAATAATACTTGTTTTGCAGCCGCAGTAATTAGTCCTGGAGGATTTCTCCAACTGCTACTGTTGGCAAGGAGCTCCGAAAAAGAGCCACCACTCTGGCTGTACACGCCGACTGTGGCGCTTGCTTCCTGCTTGAAATTCAAATGAGTGTCGCTCTGACCTTTACTGTCACATTTTTATTTCGTAGACAGTTTACAAGGCCTCTCCACCATGCAGGTCATGTTTTAGTTTAAATAGAAATACTCTCGTAGGTGTTAGATGCTAGTTAATGATTACACTGAAATCATTCTAATTAGGCTCAGTTGTTACACGCTGCCCTTTGGGGGCTGCCCCTGTTGTCATATAAAGTATTTTGTAGAAAAATAATTGGTCTGAGATCTCCTCTTCTCTTCCTTTATTATATATATATATATATATATATATATATATATATATATATATATATATATATATATATATATATATATATATATATATATATATATGGTGGGTGGGTAGTTTCAGTGACAGTCCCTCCCCAATCCTGAAAAAGAAAAGGGGGAAAGTACAGAAAGCTGAAATACTGCATGATATATGTAAATTGATTACTGTGACTAGGGAAGAGATGGTTTCATTGTGTCTTTTATCTACCCTCCCAGTGTCATTTGGTGACAGGGCACCTAGAGCCCAGCAGGCAACAGAGAATAAATGCACTACTGCACAGGGGCTTTCTCCTGGGGCAGTACAGCATCTGCTAGCTTCATGGATTCATGACACCACCACCACCCTGGGGCCCACCACCCACACCGCCCCCCTAACAACGGCACTGTTTGGATGGCAGTTCAGTGGGTGAAAATGCCATTTCACTGCAATTGTATGTATAAGGGCCAGAATAGCGCTGCATAGGGACCTTTCATTCACACATCATTTCAGTCCTAGAAATGTAAATTAGCTCACAGGCCCTCATCGGCCTGGATGCATGGCACCACTGCAGATCCAAGGGACACTGTGGCAGTTGAAATATGGAGCATCCATATATAATGTTCTGTTGGATTTACTCACTTACAGCCCAATCCTGTCTAGAAACAGACCAGTGGAATGTGCGCTCTGCCAGTCCAGGGTATCACAAACATGCCATAGGCCAGCGCCGCTATACTCGCCACAGATTCAGAGCTGCGCCTGCTGGGGAAGGTGAGTTCCTCACTGGGCAGTGGAGGGGCATGGGGAAGGTGGAATCAGAGGTGTCGTTAGGGGGGCAGTGGGCCCCAGGTGCAGGGGGCGACACATACCCGGGGGATGCAAAATTGCCACCAGATTCAACAGCAATTCGGCAGTGGCGCAGCAAAAATGCACACACACCCTGCATTTTTTCGGCCGCTTTTAGGCTGTTTGCGGCGCTGGGGGTGCATGATCCAGAGGCACGGGTACAAAGGCGGCAGCAAAACTGGTACTTACTTTAAGCCTTTGTGCACCCCCAGGTCCAATGAGCAGCCTCCTCCTTGCAGGTGACCTAGGTGCTAGAGAGGCTGTGCAACCAGAGCCTCTCTAGAACCTAGTCTCGCTGGCTGGAGGACTCGCTGTCATGTCCCGTGGGGGTGCCAAGCCGCCCTGCCCCCCCAACGGAGGCTGGCTATGCCTCTGGGCGGTGGGATTGGTCAGCTGGGAAGGGGGAGGGTTCATCAGAGGCCTCCTCTGCCATATCCTATCCCCCTTCCTGGGCCTGGACTCCATTACATGGGGCTCTCAAATGTGTGCCAGCAAAATAGCTGGTGCATATTCAAGTAGCCCCATCGGGGCAGCTGGCACATGGGTTAAAAAGACAAACACTCCTTTACCCCAAGGAGGCCTCCAGCTGCACTGGGACAGGTTCAATCCTGCTTAGGATGCGGCAGGCGCCTTATTTGTGCCGCTGCATCCTGCTAGACAGGATTGGAATATTAGATGTTTAGCTGATCAGTCCTGAGAGGCTCTTCAGAGCTAAAAAAATTCATTCACAACATATCATAGCCAAATTTATTTATTCAAAGGATTTTTTTCAGTTAAAGGATTTATATACCACTTTTCTGGTAATCAAATGAACAGCGCAATCCTATCCAATTTACACCACCAGTGTAACCAGCTGTGCAGTGAGACTGGGAGGTCCCAGAACGGAAAGGGGATGCAAATCCCCTCCAAAGGGGGATTCAAAGGGGATTTGAATCCCCCTCCAAAGGGGGATTCAAAGGGGATTGCGCTGTAAATTTCATAATACAGATGAAAAAATAGCCATCATTAAAAATCCATACAGCCCCTCCCGCATTAACCTGCACCGCCAATGTGAACCAGAACACCTATCTTCATGTCCTATTTGAGATTAAAGTGCGTGGTTTTAATCTCCATAATTTATAGTGGCACATAGTGCCCTGTAGCGGTGTATCACTTTCCCTACATTATGCCTCAAGGTACTTCATGTAGTAAAATAATTTTAAATGTTAGTGCCTTAAATGTCTATGCAATTTATGCTAGAAATTTGAAAAATGTGTCCTTCAAAGCCAAATGGGAAAATTGTGAAATTTGAATCCTGAAATTTTGACAAGCTTTGAATTTGTGTGAAACCTCACTTCAGCTCTCTTCCTTCAAGTGCCCTATGCACCCGCAAAGACCACTTGGGAATGTTTCCATTTATTCTTCATTAGGGATTCAGTGTACTAATTAGATTAATCAATTAAAAACTTTTAATAAAATAATAGGGTTCCCCCAATTAATCAGGCAGCAGGTTTTTTAGAAATATATTACTACAAATACTTTTTAAAACTGCAGGTGGCAAAAGCACTATCATGAAAGAGGCATTCCCCCCTTTTCTCTCATATAGGAAGGATTGTCTCTTTTAAGGCGATAACTGTTTTGACACACGCATGCATTAAATGCATGTCTTGCTTCAAAACGTGCTTCAAAACTATTGTCTTGCTTCAAAACTATTGTTGTGTACATTGACGCAATTTATCAGTTAAACAAACTGACAGCCCAATCCTAACTGAAAAACCCTCCACCAGGAGCGTGTGCTGCATCCTGCGGGGGGGGGGGGGCAGTTGCAAAGGTCTCCTCGAAGTAAAGGAACAAGCCTCCGCTGCCCGAATGGGTCTCCTCAGATCTGCAGCAGCCATTTTGCTGGCACAGAACCAAGGAGAGTAAGTAGGAGGGAATGGGGAAGGAAGGGGGATAGGATCCTGGCGCATGCCAGTGCCACCAGAATCCACTGCTCCCTTCCCTGCTGCACCTCCTGCCTGCCCCCTTCCTGCCCAGATACTCTCCTGTTTCTCCCCCTCCCCACCGCATTCCTCTCACCACCCATCCCCGCCGCCAACTTACCAGCACTGGCAGTGGGTGGCTCCTCTGCCATATGTGCTTGTGGCCTTGTCGTGTGTGCTGTTGCAGCAGCACGTCCGCCAGCGGAACACGTGTTCTGTCAGCAGAACACTTAGTTAGGATTGGACCCTGAAACTCATATGATTAATTGACTAAGGTTTCTTTTATTCTTCATATTCTGCTCCTCCAAAAGATCCTTTCCCTTATTCCTGCAATTGGATTCCTGGCTGGATCTTCATCTTAACTAAAGCTCACAGCTTCTGGCTCCTACACTATGCTGCTTAGAATGTGATCTTCCATGCTATGGACAGAATGTGGATCATGGAGGCATCTGTTTTGTTACCGCTGGACTAGAAGACCTCTAAATTGTCAGCAGTGACTTCCAACTCACACTAATGCACAAGAGGAAAAAATGTAGCCAATGAGCTACTGCTGTGCTTTCAAGTATCACTGCAACCATACTGTGGTGGTGGGAGTACTTCACTAACACCTTTATCACTGCCCAAACAAAGCATCAATAATTAAATTCCCATTTATAAAAGACAGGAAATTATTCATGCCATCAGCACTCGCCATCAATAACAGAAGTAAACCTAACTATCTCATTATCCAATTGCAATGTGTGCAGATAGAACTGCCCATTGTTGACAATAAATATTTGATAAGCAAGGAAATAGGAAGGATAAAGTGAGGGTGTATAGAAGGAACTGCCACAGAAATAGACCCAGATGACTATGGTTTACCCTGATTATACCTCAGCTTATTTTCATTTTCATTTTAATAGAAAAGTGATCCCAGCTGGGAAGAATGTAAAACCAAGAATGGTAGCCATCTGCTCTCTCTCTCTCTCTCTCTCTCTTTCTCTCTCCTTTCTTTATGGCAGACCTAGCAATCCTTATACAGATCTACATTTGAAAAGTACAGGGGGAGACAGAATATTTCTCTGAAGACACAAACTCCCACCAAACTGGGTTTTCTCCTGTACTAGGACAGGAATCAATAGCAAAATAACCCTTGTCTTCTTAACTAGGCTGCAGTTGCCTCAAGAGGAAACCACAAGGTGTTGATGAAGTATGTTCTTGAATTAGGGAAAGATTCCACCACTTTGAGGATGAAAACCAGCTCTCAGTTACGCCTGCCCAAAGATACCCTGCAGCTCCCTCTGAGTTGTCCGATGGGGATATGATCTGCTTTGGTTCTCTACAGCACCATAATTGTTTGGTCAACTCAAGCAATAAAGAACAGTGAAGATCTGAAGATGGAGTTATGGGATAAATTATTCGATGGAATGTTCCACATCCTTTGCCAACAAGAATATTCTTTCTACATGTCTCCACCTAAAACCTTTTATATTCAAAGGACCTATAGATGAATACCATGTTGTCTACCAGAGTATCCACTCAAATCGATGTGAAATTTGGTTAACTTCAAAAGAATCAGATGTTCATGTTTTCAGCCCTATATCTTGGAGGATGGAGTTTGCTGAGCTCAGTAAGAGTTTTGCACAAATTTGGTAGACTCTCCAATGTTGGATGTAACTGACATTACAGAGCCATTGTCTCATTCTCCCTCTGCAGGTTTATGAACATGCAGAGGGGAAAGCAGAACCACACTATCTGCCCATGTTACCAAGAACCAACATGAGCATGCCTCCTGACCAGACACCTCCCACGTCTGTGCATTCAGTGCTAGCATTAGTGTGAAGGGCCTCTACATGTGTAAAACTGTACATGTTAAGGCTTTTCCATGCAATTGGGAATCCTCATTATCCAGAGTTCCCAATTTCATGCCATAGCCAGTGGGTGTGATCTCACTTCTGCTTCCCACATTTACTAAACACATGGGGGAAAATGAATGAATTGAGCTTTAGCTGTAAACACCTGAAAATCCATTGATCAGTGCAGAAGTTCTGTTAACAGAATACAGTTTTTACACCTTAAATGAATTCTATGGCACAATAGAACAAATCCCTGGAGCCTTTCTATAGAATATAATCAGCATACAAGAAAGAACTGCATTTAAAAGTACATGAAAAGTCTGGCATAAAGGACGTGGATTCCTCTCTGTGTGTGTGTGTGTGTGTGTGTGTGTGTGTGTGTGTGTTCTGTTCAGTGGATAGGTCTGGAATGAGATGTGGTGCTGATACAACTGTTTGCTGAAAGGACAAAACAAATCTTTTTTTTAAATGTACACTGAACTGATTTATAAAATATTCATTGGACTTAAACATCCATTGTAATAAAGTAAATAAAACAAATAATTCAAGGCAAATGGAAAGGTTTTTCTTTTGACATGCATACCTGTACAATCTGCCACTTCACAAAAGGAGAAAGAGCACAGGATGAGAGGTCTTCCTTCCATTTACATAACTGGTTTCTTCCATGTCCAAGAATGCTTATCGAACTTTTCATTTAGGGTTTCAATGTGTACATCGAAAGTGGCCATGTACACGAGTTTTTTTTTTTTAAGGCAACTGATGCAAAACATTGATGGTTTTAAGGTTGCTTCCTAGAGGGAGCAGTTTTCCCAGCAGTGATGCACCTAAAGAGATACACCCAAGAAAAGTCCCATGGCCTTGGCTAAAAAAGTGTGCTGTCCAATTGCGTTCAAGCTAAACTAGATAGACATGATGTGGGAGGTCCATGACTTGAACTCCCGATGTTTTTTTGCTACCTCAAATAGCAACTAAAGGGGGGATTTCTTGGATCATGGCTCCAGCACGGGGGGGGGAGGTTGAACCCTTTGCTTGGCACATCCTCAGTCCTGATTGCCTCCCGTGACTGCTATTTAAGATATTATTACTAGTTACTATATTTATACACTGCTTTTCAACAACAAAGCTCAGAAAATAGTTAATCTAGGGGGAAAAATTAGAAGATTGGTCCCTGTCTCTCAATCTAGACACACACAAAAAAGAAATGAGGACAGCAGTGGAGGCTCCTCCATAGGGGAAAATGGGACTTGGCCCCTCCAAGAAAAAAGAAAAGAAAAATGCATTTTAAGACTTAACTGCATTAAATTAATCAGTTAGAGATTTCTGTGTTACCTAGGCTAAGTCACTGACACCCCAATCCTAACTAAATCCCCGCATGACAATACAGCAGCAGAGCTTCCACTGTGTCCCTTAGGGGATTTTTGGCCACAGGAGGCATCCTTGGGGTAAGGGAACATTACTTCCCTTGCTCCGGGGTAACCCCCAGCATCCGCCATAGGTCGACTAGGATCTGTGCCAGCTTGATCACTGGTGCAAGTCCACATTGACACAGGAAGGTGGATCAGGCCCAGGAAAGAGGTCAGGATTCGGCGTGGACTGCCACCGCCAAACCTGCTCTCTTCCTGGGTATGATCCGCCCTCCTCCCAATCACCGCTCTGTTCCGCCTACACCGTCCTCTTTTCTGGCCTCTCCCCACCCCATTCCACCCCCTGTGCAGCCTTACCTGCTCCAGCGGTCTTCGACCATCTTCCGGCGCATGGGAGGCCACTCCAACCTCCCCACCAGTGGTCTGGCAGTACGCGTCTGCAGAGCCTGCTTTGTGATTACCATAAAGCAGCCTCCGCAGGTGCAATTCGTGGTACACTGGCACCCAGCCAGCATAGGATTGGACCCTGACTAATAGGTTTTCTTCTGCTTGTCCAGTCCCATTACTTCTCTCTCATGTCTGAGCCTCTAGTTTCAAACTGGCTTTTCATTCAGGCCTCTCTGAGGTTGTCAGGGCAAGAGGGAAGGGCCTGCAAACTACAGCCTCACATAATAACAAGACTCCTTTGCAACAGTCTTCTCAGGGCCGGAAGGGCCCATGTATTTACTTGTTCCACTTGTTTCAGCCCTTCTTCTCAGCAGCAGTTGGCTGAAAGTTTTGATGATTCTAAAACTTTCAGCCATTTGCTGCTGAGGTTGCCAAAAATTGTACGGCAATTTTCAGCTCAGCACATATATCCGGTCAGCCTTGAAATGTGTCTATATCGTCTTATATTTGTTTAGTAGGAAAAGACCATCTATTAATTAGAACTATGGAAATTGGTATTGAGTATAGAGTAGTATTGAGTACTAGCTTGATACCCGCGCTTCACTATGGGATTTAAGTACTTTAAATCCATTTTGTCTCCCATAAACATTTCTTTGATTACAATGAATCGTTTAAATGTAGCACAACTACCCCATGTCTATTGGAATAACCTATTGAGGTTATCTGAGTTCCCCCTTACACCCAAGGCAGACTGCTATACTTAGCTAAATAAGCACATGAGGCATAGGCTGAGTGAAGTTGAAAAAGAGAACGTTTACTCACGGTTTCAGCTCATATATACAACATCTGGTTAAGACCAGAGGTTCATTCTAACTTAGGACGGAACACCCCTATAGCTGGTGCTCCCTGCATGAGGTGTGCTTGGAAGATGGCCGCTAGGCAGGAGGCCAGCATGGCACGTCCTTCCACCTTGGAGTCAGGAGTGGAAGAGAGTGAGAAAAGGTAAGAAGAAGGAGGAAATAGAGTCAGGGGCCACGCCCCTTCCTTGGAACACAGAGAGGTCAAGGCAAAAGGTCTTTCAGGTGACCAGACGACACACTGCCCCCAGTGTCCAGCAGACGAAAGCTGCCCATCTCCAACAATGTCAGGCAAGTGCTTTTTGCCACGTTCTTTGGCCTTTTTTGGCCTACTGGGCCTTTGTAAAGGGCTCCGGAGAGCGGGGAAGGCATTCCACGCTCTCCCGCCTGCCTCTTAGGGCTGTTTTGGGATGATTTCGGCCGTGTGACATCCCGGGGGCGTGGCTTCCAGGTGACATCACATGGCGCAGGCATGTCTGGGGGCATGTCCTCCAGGGGGGCATCATTTTGGCCGGAGGCCCCTGGTAGGGGGCCGCCTAACTACGCCTCTGGCAGCATGGAGAGCTCTCACCTATAAAGTCGTCAAAAGTCAGACATGACTGAATGGAAGAAGAAGAAGAAGAAGAGTAGTAGTAGTAGTAGTAGTAGTAGTAGTAGTAGTAGTAGTAGTAGTAGTAGTAGTAGTAGTAGTATTTCTTTTGGTAGCTTTCATGGCCCGCTATCAACACACAATGTTTCACAGATACGGGTATAGATGCCATGTAGTAAAAAAGTTTGAACTTTAAAAGTCCTCAAAAACCATTTGCGAGTTTCCGTGACAGGCAGCCGCAGATGGAACAAAGATACATTAAAAATCCAAGGTTACTTTAGCCCAACGTTTCGTTCCAGGAACTTGGAACCTCTTCATAGGATGGATCCCAAAAGATCAAAGATGGTGATGTCCTCAGTTCGCCTTCTGTAAATATAAGCCAAAAAGCGCGGGAAGGATCAAACGGCTCCAGGCGGAAGTGACCTGACTTGAACCACGCAAAGCTGTCAAACGGGGTAATCAGAGCTATCTAAGCTGTCAAAACACACCGGTTGTCAGCAAGCTCCTCCTGTTGTTTTTACTTTCCCTTTTTTTGGTTTTTACTTTCTTTGGAGTTCTGGTTACCACTGTCTGGGCTGTCAGATCGTTAGTCGCAAAATCCCTGCTGTCCGTTGTCTCCGTTTCTTGTTCACTTGTTAAGCACCTTATTTCACGCACAATGGGCAACCAGATTTTATTGGTGAACGCCAGGTCTTGCTGACGATTCATAAGTTCTCCCATTGCTTTTTTACTTATTTCCAGCACTTCTAAATGGCGAAGTATTTTAAAGTTGCTTTCTTGTTGCAGGCACCTAGTTTTGTCAAATTGAATCGAGTGACCTTCTTTCAACGCATGCTCAGCAATTGATGATTGATCCGGATGATTGAGTCTCACAGATCTCTCATGTTCGGACACTCTAGTTTTTATAGCTCTGCATGTCATACCAATGTAGCACTTATTACATTCGCAAGGTACAGAATAAACACCTGCATTAGACAATGCGCGTGTCTAATCCCTTCCCATGCTTTTCGGCTTATATTTACAGAAGGCGAACTGAGGACATCACCATCTTTGATCTTTTGGGATCCATCCTATGAAGAGGTTCCAAGTTCCTGGAACGAAACGTTGGGCTAAAGTTACCTTGGATTTTTAATGTATCTTTGTTCCGTCTGCGGCTGCCTGTCACGGAAACCCGCAAACGTTTTTGAGGACTTTTAAAGTTCTCACAAAAGGTTTTTGAGGACTTTTAAAGTTCAAGCTTTTTTACTACATGGCATCTATACCCGTATCTGTGAAACATTGTGTATTTCTAGAATGTTTCTGCGTGCTCAAAGTAATTCACACACTGCTATTAACCTCAAGGTACCTAATTTAATTTACAAAAATTAAATTCCTGAACAACCGGGGTGCCCCTGTTGGCCCTGAGCCCAGGAGACGGGCAGCCCGTTCCAACGCAAGGGCTAAGCAGCACAAGTCAGACATAAACTCAGCATAAGTCGCTTATGTCGAAGTTATGTCTGGAATGCGACCATTTACGGCGAAGTTATGTCGAAGTTATGTCGAAGTTATGTCGAATTTACGACCGACGGACGAAGAACGGACACGCATGCGCACCAGCAACGCCGACATAAGTCGGACCTAAAGTCGACATAAAAGTGGGCGGACCAGGGGTGGACCGTGGGCGTAACGGGGGCGGAAACCAATTAACGTCGGATTCCAGACCCTGGCGAGCACAGACACGCCCCCTCCAACATAAATGCTGACACAAATTTTATGTTGACCAAAAGGGTGGACATAAATTCGAGGAGACCCATAGGAACCATTTTACCTTACCCACTCCAGCCCTCTCCTGAAAAGTTCTAACACCCTACTCCTGAGTTATGTCAGAGTTATGTCGGAGTTGTGTCAGCAAGGTCTGGAAACCGACAGAGTTATGCCAAAGATAGGGAGCCTGTCAGCACCCAGCCCCACCCAGCCTCTTTCCCACAAAAGCCCAGCCCCAGCCCTCCAGTCTCTCTCTCTCTCTCTCTCTCTCTCTCTCTCTCTCTGAGCACGTGACGTGGGGCTCTGTCCCCCACAGCCACAAAGTGGGACTTTGTCGGTGGAGGGCAAAATTCACAAACACCCCACTTCTCTCTTCTCTTCTCTCTGCCCCCCTCAAGGGCAGAGAGGGCTGTTCTGGCTGTGGCCAAACTGTTTACAGCTGTGCCTGGGCAGCTGTCTCCATGCTACCATTTGCTAACCCATGTCTTTCTCCCAGCCTCTCTCTCCCCCCCGCACAGGCAACAACACCAGCAGGTAAGTGCAGGTAAGAGCAGGGTTTGTGCTGACATGTGGTCTGACTTCTGCCTCTTTGCATATAGAAATATATGAGACATGCCTCTTTACCAATGTGCCCTCTCATGTCTGCCTGCATTGCCTTCTCTGAAATGCCTCTTTACCAATGAGTAGTCTGATAACTGCCTACTTAGCCTGCTATGATATGCCTCTTTACCAATGTGTTGTCTGATAACTGCCTGCTTAGCCTGCTATGATATGCCTCTTTACCAATGTGTTGTCTGATAACTGCCTGCTTAGCCTGCTAAGATATATAGGATACATGCCTCTGTACCACTGTTGTGTCTGATTGCTGCCTGTAGTCATGTGAGCAGACACTGCCACAAGTGTGGAACTGTTAGCCTTATGTAGACACCAGCTGTTCCCCCCCCCTTGTCTCCACAGGGTCTACTGACAGGTCAGTAGTGCTAGGTTAGCCATGGTTGTGACCCCCAAGTTGTGTTGTTGTCTCTCTCTTTGACCCTTTCCCCTTACAGGATCATGCTCTCCTTCCCCCCGGGTAAGCAGCTCAGACCATGCTATGTGTGTCACACCTTTCAGCTGTGTTTTATTTCTCTCCCTGCAGGCTTTTGCAACCGACACACTGGCTTGTCTTCAATGGCGACTGCTTCCACACACCAGCTGACATGTAAATCCCCCTTGTTTTTTGTCTCCCCAGGAACGTCCACTACCACCTACCTTCCTGGGAGCACCCCTGGGCCTGCAGTCTGGTTGCCCCACTGTCGTCTGCCTTGATGCTGCCAGAGGTCAGGGAGCCAGCCCTGCAACCCTCCTCAGCTGCTGCTGCTGCTGCTCCACTTCCCTGGCTGTCTTACTTGCTGCCCCTCCCCTTTCTATGGAGCAGGCTGTGGTTCCACAGGGGAAGAGCCTGCATCTCCAGGTCCATGGGGCACGTGTGCTTCTGCTGCTTTCAGAGTGGCTGCTGTGACTACCCCTGGCAGCGTCGCCTGGCCATCTCAGCTAACGTTCCAGAACAATAAAGACGCCCCTCGGGCAGAGCCCCAGTGAAACATATGTGCCCAGTGTTTACACAAGCATTGCCACATACACAAAGACAGCCCCCAGCACTGAAGCCCCTACATGAGTCCCATCCAGGGACTGCCACGGCCTTCCCTTGGAAAACACAGCAGGGGGGCTGCCAGACCCCCATGGCACAGAGGGGAGGGGGAATTGGGGGGGCCCTCTCAGGCAGGCAAACAGTGACAGCCAGGGCGTTCGCCCATAATGAAGGCGCTTTCGTTGAAGGTCCGCCCGTAATGCAGGCGCTTCCGTCGAAGGTCCGCCCGTAATGCAGGCGCTTCCGTCGAAGGTCCATCTGCATAAGAGGCGCCTGTTTATGCATCACCTTCATCTGCAGAGCGCCCCGTGTGTCCCTATTGGTCTCTGCAGACCCCTCTCTCGGAATCTGTCTCCCACCAGCCTAGTTGTCTGTCTGTCTGTCTGTCTCTGACCCACCCGTGCCCCTTCCCAGCACCCCCTGTCTGCCTGCCTGTGTGTCTGCCTCCCCTCCCACTCCCTGATGATGGCTGCTGGCCACCACCCCCCCCACCCTGCCAGAGCGCCTGCCGCGAGGTGCCGTCGTCGCCCCATCTGGGGGTGTGATGAGCTGCGTGAGCCCTTCACGCTCGCAGCAGACAAGCCTGAGGCATCTCTCGGTCTTGGCCGGGGCACAGAGCAGAACGCACGCCGGGCTGCCTTCTTTGTGGGCAGTGCCCCGGCCCTGGAGGCCCAGGGCTTCAGGCAGTGCACGGGCGAGTCATGTCAGAGGCAGTTCCAGACCTCATGAGACCCCCCTTGTGTGTGACGTTCCCACCCCCTCCTTCCCTTCCCTCCCCCGCTCACCCCCCCATGACTCCCACGTGCGGCCTCAATGTGGCATGGGGGTGGCATCGCCTTCTGCAGGAGGGGGGGACAGCCACTCTCCCCTGCAGCAGGTGGCTGATGCACAGGGTGCCCTGTGGCGGCTGGCTCAGGCACCTCGCTCACCTGTCACCTGCCCTGCACCCACCACATGACTGGCGCAACCCCCATGCCTGCGGTCAGCCCCTTTGCGACCGGGCTGCGACAGACCCTGCGGCAGCTGCCATGAATGGACGCTGACACATGCAGACAGAGGCCTGCACATGCCCGAGCCAGACACGGAGCCTGGAGAGCCTGCCTGCCTGGGAGGTAAGTGTTGCCTGGATCCTGGGGTGGTGCTGGGCCACAGAAACTGCAGCCTGCCTAACTCAGGCATAACTCTGACATAACTCAGACATAACTTATGTCGAACTTATGCTGAACTTAGGCCACTCTTATGCCAGACTTGCGGAGGAGTTGGGTTGGAATGGGCTGTAAGAGCCAGCTGCCCACTGTGTCCTGCTGTTGGGTGTGGGGAAGTTGGCTGGAGGCTCATCAGAGCCACCCAGGAAGGTGACGAGTAGGCCTCAGATGTGCACTGGAGGAGGTTTCCATACCCTCGGGCCTCCTCCCAGGCCTGCTACCCAATCCTGGGACCTCCAAGTTTCACCTATATACCCCGAGGCCGGCTGGCAGGCCAGCCCCTTCCAGCCAGCCACCTGGCCTTCAAGGGGCTTCACTCATGCTCCTTCCCCCTTTCTCATCCTTGCCCCTGCTCTCCACCTCCCCAGTGCTGTGCTAAATTCTTGCTCAGTTAGACCAGTTAAAAATTCTTCAGGCTTGTTCATTTTGAACTCATTCAAAGACTGTGCATTGCAGTTCTCTAGCTCCAAGGCTGAAGAGCATCTCCACATTTGGCCCTGTTGACTTTGCTCAAGGACTGTACAGTTCCCTCTTGGAGCCAAGCCCTCCAAACTCCACCAAGCTTGTTATGCGCAAAGTTGTTCAGGAACTCCATGGCCCTAGGCAGTGGTGTTGTTAGAGGGGCGGGGGGCTCAGGGGGGCAGGGTGCCACGCGGTTGGGAGGTGTACTTGCTTCCGGAGTCGTCTCTGCCAAGTCGCCCCCTCCGCCACTTTTTTCTTCTTTTTTGTTGCTCCACCGGTGAGTTCAGCCCACTTGCCGTTTGGCTCCAAAATGCATCAAAAAGCCCTGTGTGTGTGTGTGTGTGTTTTCATGCTGTGCCACTGCCGAAATTCAGCAGCGTGCGGAAAATGACCCAGGGGGCGGGGCTTGAGGCATCACATGGGGGTGTCATGTCGGCGGGGGTGTAGGAACGCCACTGGCCTCAGGCAAAAAAAGCAAAAGTCTTGAGAGAGTTCAAAAAATTCAGTAAAAACATGGATGATGTTAGCCTTTTATGAAAATCAAACCGAAACTGTGTGAGTGGCTTTGAATCATCCCTAGCAGTTTTATGAATCCCTTGAGCTGAAATCCAAAACAATCACATAATCTGCATTTTCCTGTTAAATGGCTTCCAAACCTTGCATCCTGTGAGGGTATTTAGGGTCTACAGCTATTTCAGCCCATGGCAACCACAGAAAAAATGTCAGCCTGCTCTGACTTTGAGCCACATCAGCCATGACGAGATGGTTGGGAGCATGCCAGTAGCACACACTGGATTCGGCTTCACTTAGCTGTGGGCACCACTTACATCTGCAGTTTGAGAGCTGTTTCTGTGATGCCAAAAGCCTTTTGGGGGATGCATCCTGGACATCGCTGCCTCTTCACAGGTTGTCAGAACCAGCTGACTCTCTCCCAGCTGCCATGAGCAGAGAATGTTGTACGAATATGTCCAGGGTCACTATTCAATATCAAATGTTTTGTGCTCAGTTAGTTTTCTTCTCTCGTCATCTTCTCTGTATCCCTTGCTTTTTTCCATTCTGATTTAACAAACTTCAGCAAGTTGCTAAATGCAATAGATTCACCCATTCTGATTTAAGTGAGATGAGCCTTCCTGACCTTAAAAGTAACCAATAGATTTACAGCGCAATCCTGCCTAACTTTAGGCTGGCCTAAGGAATTGCAAAAGTGCCGTAAAGCACTTTTGCAGCTACTCTAGTGTAAACAGAGGCCGGCACTGCTCACATTACCATCGCCCAGGATCTGCGCTGGCCAACCCAGGTAAGTCTTAGGCCGGTTGGCGGGAGGGTGTGGGGAGGGAGGGCAGGGGAGAGGCCATTAGTCAGCCCATCCTGGGAAGGGCAGGGATATCGGTGCTGATATCCCAAGCCCCTTCCTGGGCCGGGCCAGCCTTACACGGCCTCCTGGGTTGTGCGCCACCTAAAGTGCTGGCGCACATTCGAGGCTGCCTATTGGGGCCTCCGGTGCTTACACTGGGGGAAGGGTATGAATTCCCCTTCCCCTGAGGTGAGCCTGGATGCACTGGCGCAGCCCACAACTCACCTAGGATGCAGCGCCCGGCCATTTCGGCTGGCTGCTGCATCTTAGGCAGGCTCGGGCTGCCCATTTCATTGCTAGATATTTATTTATTTATTTTCAGTATTTTTATCCCGCCTTTCTCCCCGAAGGGACCCAAGGCGGGACTATTTAGCGTCCTGTGTGGTTTCCTTTGAACATGTGAGAACAAAATGCCTTTTTGATAAATCAGAGTGCACTCCATTCAAGATGCACAAATACGTGTGAATGAGAGAGCTGCAGTCTTCTGTAATTATATTCATCATGGCTCTGGAAGGCTGTACACCCCCCCCCCGAGGTAGGAAATCAGGGATGGTCCAGGTCAGACACACTGGCTGATGATCCATGCTCATCCGAGGGCTGACTCGGAGTCCTCAGCTGTAGAAGTGGTAGCATCCAATGTACCATCTGGGGACAGGCAGGGGGCACCACAGGCGAAAGCTTTGCCCCAGGTCCCCCCACAACCTGATGCCAGCACTGCACTCCACTAAGCAGCAAGATCATCTTCACGGGGCTGTAACTTGCCTAGATGAAAAAGATACAATAAAAATACTTTTTCCCCATGTTGTATCAACGTTTGGCTTTTTAAATCTTAGTGTGAACTCTTCAGCTATACTGCTAACATTTAGATTGACTATTTAGAAGCATTCATGTGTGAGGAAACTGGGATTCAGCAGATAATTCTAGACACAAACACTCCTGCTTTTTGATCAGCTGCAGAAATCCTATTTACCTTTCTTCTTTGCTTTGCACTGCAGATAATTTCTCCGTAAACGACCATAGCACTGTGTGCTCATGGGTGATCAAATATGGTTTTAGAATTTTTCCTTTTATTAATTTCTTATTTGCAAAATACAAGAATGACAACATTAAAAAAGCAGCCCAACAAACAACTATAAATAAAATATAAAAGTTTGGGGCATGGCAATGGACACAGGTAGGTTAATATTCAAACTGTGTTTATCTGTATATCTATCTGCTGCTTGGACTGTATTTTTTATGGTTTACGTGTGCTTCTGCTTCTGTTTTTGTGTTTATAGTTTTAATACTGTGATTTTTATTGATTTTATCATTGCTAGCTGCTTCAGGTCCATTAAGAGCTTTTTAAAATAAAGAATGTAGGAATCGATCTTGCTGGATCTATACTAACCTTGCATAGGTTATATGGACTGCAATCTTATACACACTTAGCTGGGAGTAAGTCCCATTGAACTCAATGGGTCATACTTCTGAATAAACATAGGATTGTGCTGCTAGTCCTGCATTCTGTCTCCAAAAGCTGCCATTTGAAGCTGCCTTATCCTGAGCCAGTTCTTTGGTCCATGATCTCAGCACTGCCCATGCCGACTGGGAGTAGTATTTCAGGGCTTCAGACATGGGTCATTCCCAATGCAAGGGATGACCCATAGCTCAGTGGGAGAGCCCATGCTTTGTATGCAGATGGTCCTACCTTCAGTCTGGCCTCTCTCATTAAAAGGATCTTATGTAGCTGGGCTGGGGAAGACCTGGTCTGCCCAAGACTGCTGCCACCTGTTTCCATTTAGAGCAGACAACAATTAGTTAAATAGCCAACAGTGACTCATGATAAGGCAGCTTCATAAGGTCCTAGGATCCCTTTTGATTCAGTAAATAAGGCTCTCGAATGGAGTCTAAACAAACTGTAATGAGGTTGCACTTTTTCTTCCCTCTCTGAAACTGATATTTTCAGTCAATTTTGCCATCTCAGTTGTTCTCCATGCTCTTACCAGCCAACACTTTAAGGTTAAAGGGTTGTGCGATTGTCCAGTAGCTTAGCCAGGCTGGGGCTGAGGGGGGTACAGTGCCCCCCGGGTGACAGCAGCAGTCTCCTTGCAAGGAGGAGCCGTGACAGCATCTTTCTTCTCCGCAGCTGCTTTTTTGCAGCCAGAGTGGCTGCGTTTGCAGCCACAGAGGGTTTTTGTGCCATTTTCAGCACTCTGGATGAGCCCAACTGCCTGTGATCCTAGAAGGCTTCAAATGAATCAGCAGGTGGGGGCGAGCGCCACTGCGATTGTCACTTACTTGTAATTAAAATGCTGGAGGTTGTCAGAAAGTTCTGTACCAGCTCATGATGTTCAACTCATATAGACCCATGAGGAGAACAGCTCCATCAATTGGAGTGTTAAGGCTGATCTACACTGCACGTATCCCAGCACGTCCCGGGCGCATGTGGCGTGTGCGGAGCGGAGTGGTCCTATGCAGATCCTTCCTTTTTAACCTATCCTTCCTTTTTAACCAATCACCATGGAACGCGGAACTGCTGTGCTCTCCCGAGTTCCGTTGCAATCAGTCGTGGACCATGCTCATGTTTCAGAGAGGGCGGGACGTGGAGCAAACTGTTTGACCAATGGGATGAGAGGGGGCTTTCATCCAATCGGAACGCACTGTGTTTCAGCCAATCAGTGTTGAGCTTTATTACAAGGTGGGACAATCAGGAGGGACAAGTGTGTTGAAGAAACTGGTGGAGCCCAGGGCAGCATTTCGAGGCAGGGCGTCCTGTCCCCTACGCTCACAAGCTTCCAAACGCAAACACAATGCAACCGGAGTTGCATGGTATAGATCACCCTTTATATCCTAGGATAGGTTCTAAGCTTCTTCCCAATCGCCTTTACTTTCAGGCAGAAGCTTCATAGCCTACAGTCCACTATCAGATGCAACTGATCAATCTGAGAATCACTGTGGTCCACAAAAGATTATGCTGAAAGTGGTTAGTCTTTAAGATACTACAAGACACTGGGAGGGAGGGGGTTGCCATCCTTCAACATGTAACATTTCCAAAGTGGTTTACAACAATAATGATTAAAAACAACAATGTGCAATAATAGACTAATAACAAAGAGTATAACAGCAGTAATGAAAACACTTTTCACATGCAGTATTATCTGTGGTGCCTTTGATCTCAGCAGAGTCTCACACCACCCAACATGTGCTTACTGCTTACTCTATCTTCCTCATCAGCCACCCATACACATACAGTAGCTGTGGTATCTTACACACGGCTGCCAATTCTCCCAAGAAAAGTCAAGGTCTCCAACCTTTTCTCTTTTCTTCCTGCCTCGGCCAACCGACATACAACATTCCCTCTCCTTCTTCTAGACAAATTCTAGGTTGCCTAGATAGGATACAGGTTGTTCATCACTTGCTGTCCCCTATCCTATACTGTAGTTTTACAATGCCATCCCTCATTGGCTTGGCAAAACCTCAGCATTACAGCCCAATTCTATCCTTCCTCGGTATGGGCAGTGCATGGGCTGCACGGCCCATGCTGTATCCTATCCGGGGAAGGAGGTGGCTGGAAGTCTACTCAGGGTAAGTGGACATTTGCCCGCTTGCTCTGGGTAAACCCTCAGCCACCGCAATGGGGCTACCACTACTCAGATCTGCGCCACCTAATTCAGCGGCATAGACCCAAGAATCCCTGTGTTGGACCTGGAGGCTTGGGAGAGTGAATAGGATATAGCATCTGACGAGGACGCAATTCCATCCCCCTCCCAGGCCTTATCTGGCTCTCTCTATGCCTTCCCCCACCCTGTTACACCCCTCCCCACCCTCCGGCCACTCGGAGCAGCCTTACTAGGCTTATCAGATCTCCAACCGGGACAGAGTGCTAGACCTTTAGGAGAAGGAATGTGGTCAGGTGCAGCTTGTTAAACCTTACAGCACAATCCTAGGCATGTCTACTCAGAAGCAAGTCCCACTGAACACAATGGGGCTTGCTTCTGAGTAGACATGCCTAGGATTGTGCTCTAGGACTTAACAAGCTACACCTGCCCACATTCCTTCTCCTAAAGGTCTAGCACTCTGTCCCGGTTGGAGATCTGGTAAGCCTAAGCCTTACCTACTCTGGCACACAGGGATTCAGGATCCAGTGCTGGCAGGATGGTGCAGGCCTTCTCGCCAGCACTAATTCCTCCTGAGTCATCACAACACACTAAGGCACATTTGCAATGTCCAGCGACTGGGATTGCTTAGGACTGTGCCATAAGTCTAGTCTTAAGTTGATGGTATTCAGGTCCAAATCCATGCACAAACTCGCTGCTAAGTCTACCTAACTTTCAGAAACTTCTCCCACCCTAATTTACTTCATGGCATTCTTGTAAGAATAAATGAGATATGAATTGTAATTTACTTTGGAAATTGCACTGGTGTACAATATTTTGGAATCATTGTCTCCTATTTGGGAATCTGGGGCTTGAAAGCTATGACTTTCAGGTAACCATCTACAGAAGCCCATAAGCATGTGATAAATCTGCATTCCACGTGAATCCCAGTGGTCATTTTCCATGAGTGCCTTGATCTAAGGAATCCTGTCCCCTGTAGCTATTAGTTCAGTTTCATTAGTCTTGCCACCAGTCGAAGAAAGATTTCCCCCACCAAATTCAGAACTGTTTCTAGTAGTAAACGTTGTGATGATGGACTGAGACAAATGCTGGAGCTGTCGGATCAGGTTTTCTCCTTATCTGTTGCTCCCATCTGATGATGATGTCAGAGAGGACTGCCGTGAAGCATGAGAGTGTCCCTTGGTAAAAAAAAATAATAATAATAAAAGTTGATGCCCAATTAGGTTTAGAAAGAGTGACAAAGAGTTGATGCCCAATTAGGTTTAGATAAAGCTCTTCTCTGTAAACCTCAATTACCTGTGATGCCTTATGACATTCAGCATTTACAAAGTATAATTACACAATAGTGTCTGACATTTAACGTCTATGGATAAATTCAAAGACTTCTACTTCAAAAGGGCTGCTCATGAGCAACAGTAATCACTTCAATTAGCTTGGCACCATTACAATGTAACAAGACCATTTGACTGCCTATTAGAACCAGCCAAGCTCTTCAAGTGTGTTAATTTAGCAGTCATTGCTAATTTCTGGGCTTTGCTAAATTTGCATAGGAAAACATAGCCCTTTTCGCCAGAAAAGGAGTTTCACTCCTGTAGCCGCTTTCTAGTCTAAGCGGGATTCTTTTTATTTTTTTTAGGTTGTTGTCTGCTGCAGCCAGTAATATATTTTGCACAATGTGCCGTTATAAACAACATGATCTGATTCTACCACAGTGGTTGCCATTTCAGGCCTCCAGATCTGCGTCCAACTTATTGATATAGCTAATGAACTAACTCAGCAACAATGAATTTGTATGCAGTTTATACTGTATTAGCAAGGTTCCCATTGTATTCTGTGAAACCGCCAAAGGATCCCATGTCAACAGACTACTCTGCATATCAGTAAAAGCAAGGACACTGAAGTCAGTGGAGAGGGGCCAGGTGAAAGAATCTTACACTCCGATGTGTAATATGCGGGTTCATCATAACCCAATATTGACTTGAATTCTCTAAGGTGCTTTCAGGCTAGGTGTCTACTCTGGAATTGCAGTTCTTTGTCCGCTAGTGGTACGTGGAAAAGTGGTCCTTGCAAATAATAATAATAATAATAATAATAATAATAATAATAATAATAATAATAATGATGATGATGATGATGATGATGATGATGATGATGTTGAAATAGCCTGGTGGAGATGGCCTTAGCAGTACTTTTTCATCCTTCTGAAGAGGCATGGTTCTGATATGTGCAACTAAGTTTCTTTGTTTAAGGCATTTACACCCTGCCTTTCCACCCCAAAAAGGGAGACTTACAATAAAACAATCATCATGATAAAACACAATACAAAATGAGACAATAAAATGGAAACAATAAAAACACAGTAAAACCACAAGAAAAGGAATAGCATAAAACCGCAGCCAAACAGCCAGCACCTATGGATTAACAGCATGCCGAATTATTATTGTTATTATTTTTAAGTATTTGCCACCTGACAGAAGGCTAACAGAGACAGAGGCAGAGAGGGGCCTCCAGAGCTTGGATGCACCTTCAGCGAAAGCTCTCTCTTGTGCCCCAACCAGATGGGATCTATTGGAGGCAGGCACAGGAGAACCTTCCCTGCTCATCTTAACCAGCAGACAGGTTTGGAGAGGCAACCTTAATATCGCCACGCCTCTTCTCTACCACACCTGAGCATTTCACTACGCCTGATCCAGTTACCACCAGGTACCATTTTAGCTGCATGCGTCATTCTTATAGACTTTTCCATTTGTGATGGAACACTTTTTCAGGGATAGTCTTAAATATTTGTGCTATAGTGCTTAATTATAATTGCACAAATTAAAAATAAAATGTGAAAAGAACAAGAAAACAAGCAATTAAGGGTGGGGGAGGAGGGAAAATATGTCAGGAAGATTAATTAAAGGAGCCATTTCAATAACGATGGGAGAAAGAGGGAGGGAGAATTAGCTTCAGAAAATGATTGATTAAAAAGCCACTTTACACTAAAACAAAGGGGGAGACCGCAATGACCAGGTGGAGACAAATGTAAGAGGGACAAACACCTGCCCCACTGACTGACTATTAGCCCAATCCTATGGTCCTCTTAGCCAGCGGGTGGCGGTGGCGCAGTGGGTTAAACCGTTGAACCATGAGCTCTGGATCAAAAGGTCGGCAGTTCGAATCCGCGACGGGGTGAGCTCTTGTTGCTTGGCCAGCTCCTGCCAACCTAGCAGTTCCAAAGCATGTTAATGTGAGTAGATAAATAGGTACCGCTCGTGGGAAGGTAAACAGCGCTCCGTGTTCCAGCCGCATGCTACGCGCTGCGGCAAGGAGTGTCATGCCGGCCACATGACCACGGCTGGCTCTTCAGCTTTGAAATGGGGATGAGCACCACACCCTAGAGTCGGACACGACTGGACTTAATTGTCAGGGGTCACCTTTACCTTTACCTTATGGTCCTCTTGCACTGGCGGTGCCCGTGCTCTGCTGGTGTGCAGTTGCAAAAGCACTGTAAAGTGCTTTGCGACGGCACAGAGGCCTGCAGTGCCAGTGGGAAGGCCGGAGCCTTCCTGCTGGTGCCGGCAACCGGAGCAACACCCGCCGGAGTATGTGAGTTTGGCACAGGGGGCAGCAACAAAGTAGGGGTAGGAGGGATCGGCGGCACTGGCGCACACCGTATCCTATCCCACTTCTCAGGCCTGATCCACTAACACGGATAAACGCGGACTTGCACCAGTGATATCACTGGCACAGGTCCAAGTTGACCAATAGCAGCGGCTGGAGCTTACCCCGAGGAGACCTCCCACCTGCTAAATTCCCTTGCGGGATGCAGCATAACCCACACCGGCGCCACTGCGTCAATGCAGAGGAATTTAGTTGGGATTGGGCTGTATGTCATGTTTACTGGGAAGATGGAACATGGTGGATGTATGTGGGGGGGGAGCAATAAGACTTGTAGAGAACAGGCTCTCTTCTTTCTCTGCTGCTCCTGATGAAGATTTTAAACACGATCCATTGGGCAGAATAAATTGACAACCCATGTGCATCAGCAGTTTTCCTCCTTTCTTCTTGTGTTGGTACCTTCCCTCTCTTTTCCTTCCAGCCCATAACCTGCCAGCACCTGCCAAATGACATCACCATGGCCTTGCCATGGCCAACCTGAGTAGAATGCTTGCTGGAGCAGAGGCTGGGGGGGGGGCGGCGGCAATACATACTCTCAGTTCCTGCTCACAGCTACAAACAAGAATATGATTTTTTTCCCAACATGCCTTCACAGGCCACAAACCGGCAAGTAACACTTCAGTGTCTCTCAATGTGTTTCCCTCCACTGACATGGCAGTGTTCCACTGAAGAGTTCTGACAGTAATTGTGTTTAGGATCATGGTGTTAATCATATTTCAGCTAAACTCCTCTCGCCTCTTGTCAAATTCAGCAGCAGCTTGTGTGGTGGGCTGAAGTACTTTGCAGCCACTGCTGCTGAGTGGTAAGGAGGAGAAGGCCTCCATGATCTTCCCAGCATTTTGCAGGCATTGCTTGGTAGCAGAGGAGGCAAGAGTGGCTGGGTGAACCATACCAGCCCATGACTGTTGCATGGCCAGTATTAAACAGCAAAATCTAGAGGCCAGCCATGAAGCCGCATAGTGCTGTCTTCAGACATACCTGGCCCTCACTGCCACCAATCAACACGTGCCAGTAAGAGCCCAGCCAGCAGCACCACAAATTACCTTCAGCCCTACTGCACATGCCACAACTGCTGAGCTCATAGTTGGTGTACATTAAAAGGATCTGCCTGGAAAAGCTAATGTTACAAACTGGGACAATTTAATCTAGCTGAACAAAAATGCTCTGCCAGAAAAATTAAAAAAAAAATTTATTGACTGATCATTGACTAACAGCACAATCCTACTGAAGCACTACATTGGCACAGTGGCGTAGGGTGTTGCAAATGTACCATAAAGCACGTTGATGTGACACCCAGAGAGCAAGCAGCGCTGGCAGGAAAGCCTGCACCGTCCTGCCGGTGCTGCATCCCGGAGCACCGTGTGCTGGAGCAGGTAAGGTCGCTCTGAGCAGCGTGGGGGCTGGGGGAGGGCATGTGATGGGGGAGGGCAGGGGCAGATTTGGCCTGGGAGAGGGGTGGGATCAGCGGCGCTGATCATGCCAAATCTCATCCTCCTTCCCGGGCCTTTTTTTCTTGTACATGGCTCCTTGGTTCTGCGCCAGCAATTGAGCTGATGCAGATCCAAGTAGCCCCATTGCGCAGGCTGGGGTTTACCCAGGGTAAGGGGGGAAATGTCCCCTTACCCCCAGACCTCCAGCCTGCTCCTAGCCAAGTGATAGCGAACCATTTGGGCTTGGTGTGTCAACATTTTTGAAAATGCCTAACTTGACTCTGCTGGTGTCCGCCCCCCCCCCCAACTTTTAATAGTACTTTGACTATTGCTACTTTTAAAAGTAATTTTGAATTGAACTGAACTGAAAACAACTATAGAACACATTGCATTTTATTTAACATCAATTAGTGACTTTTTTGCTGCTGAGTTTTACTAGATAATAAAAGAGGTCTGCCAAAAATCTCTGCCCTAAATGTTCAAGACAAGCCTGTAAAACTTTTGCAAAAATGTAAGGCGTGTCACCCAAAATGACCTCGCGTGTCACCAGTGACACACGTGTCATAGGTTCGCCATCAGGGTCCTAGCCAGTGCTGGATACAATGTGGGTCGCACAGCCCATTATATGGTAAATTGCACTACTATATACAGACATATTGATATTAAGGCAATTATCTTCTTTTATTTATTTTTTTAATCCTGAAAAATAGCAACCAAAAATGGTCAGTAGTACACAATGTAATACGGGCAGGGAAGCATCAGCATAAAGCTGGTTCATCAGCAAAACGTTTAATGGGGAAAAGGTCAGTTGACATATTTCTTCAATATCAGAAATCGACTGTAATTTACTCTCTGTAACAATTCCTACAAACTTGCATCTTTTATCAGAGACAAGTCCCATCAGCAGTGTATTACTCGTTCCTCTATTGCCCTTCTGGTGTCTGTTTCCACTTATTGCCTTAAAATAACCTGACTGGCCGATGATTGCTCTTCTTCAGCACAATTTTCACAAAGTCATATTCTCAACTCAAGGTCATGCTTATTTGGTTGTCCTGGGTAATTTGTTTGGTGGGATATATATATATTGGGTGAATGAAAGCAACTTTCCCCAGAATGCTAAAGTGGCTCTAACAGGGCCCCTGCAATAGTAAAGCGATCACTATATATATTATCTAAGTATAATTATATAAATAATACCAATATAGCAGACGAGGAAGGTTTGCTATAGTGGAGGGGGGGTAGCCTTATAGTGGGGAGAAAGCCTGTTTGTTTTAGCAGAACTCAAATACTTTCCTGAAATCCTGGTACCTTTTAATTGTTCTTGGCATCCTGCACGTAAGCTTCAGTTCATTCTGTGCGTTAGCTTTCCTGCCTACACTATTCCTACAGGTGCTGGCTAAAGTTACATACTGTTCTTTTGTTAACTGTCCCTCCTTCCACGTCATATCCATGGTCTTCTCACTTCTCACCTTTTCAGACAGCTCTTTGTGCTGGCCACACTGGTTTCCTTAGATGTCTCCCAACGTTTCTTCTCAAAAGAACTGTTTGCGATTGTGCCTTCAGTATCTCACTATTCAAAATATCCCTTCCCTCTTTTTGGACTCTTTTCTCCTGTAGAAGTTTGTCTTTGAAGGAGACCTTAGAGGGTCTTCCTCTTCGTTTTACATCCTTTTCTCATATTTTGGCAACTAAGAAAAATGGAACTTCTTTCTCGTTGGAGGGAATCATCAAGAAGACATCTTAAAATGGATGCCTAGGGACGTGAAAGCCACACAACATCACTGTCTTGATACTATAAGCAGCTGTTACTTCCACTCTTACTGCACAGCTGTTCAGCAGCTGGCAGGTATCATGAGCATGTTGAGTCAACACACACACACACACACACACACAAAGCAGCAGGGAAGGATAGAACCATTTCCTTGTCTTTAGCTTGCCACCTCCTCCTGAAGTGGGGAGGGGTTTAGCCAATACATGTCTGAATGTGAATTTAATTAATTTGCAGATGTAACATTGCCACTTGCCTCATATGGAGGCTGAACTACAGAAAATGCTCTGACTCCCAATCTGCCAAAGAGGAGAGTTCTCTACTAGCTCCTGCCTGAAGGGCTGATTTGATCAGTTGGAACATGATCGACATTGACAAGGCAGTAGTGCACAAGTGTCAGAGCTTTTTTTAATCAGAGCTTCCCCACACCTTCTGAGTGCTTTCTAAATGTCTAGAGGCTAAGAGCAGTGGGGGTGGGGAAGGAGAGAGAAGCACCACCATGTAATATCTTGGTACTGTAATCTCCCTCCTAGCTCAGGCAATGGCTTAATAGCAAGCAAAAACACCCGCCGCCCGGGCTGCATTGTTATATATGTTATTGTCTTTTCACGGCTATATAGATATATAAAGAAATACTTTCACTCTCCATGTGTGTGTGTGTGTGTGTGTGTGTGTGTGTGTGTGTGTGTGTGTGTGGGAGGAGGGAGCAGTCAAGAAAAGAAAGGGGGCCAAGAAAGGAAAGTCAAGCAACTGATAAAATATACATGAAGGGGAACCCATTTAATTTAATCACCATAAGTAAGTTGTAAAATCACTTCATCACTTCATGTCAGATGAAATATTCAATGGCTTTGCCAACCCTCTCCTGTTCTTTCAGCTGAGGAGACATAGAGTATCTTTGTCAGCAGAGGCAGCTGCTCAAGGGGCTGCGACGAGACCTGCCATCTGTCTAGATTTGATCAGCTCAGCTGTGATTTGGGCGAGCCTCTTCCATGTGAGCAAGAAGCTGGGAACGGAGATGGGAGCCGGGTGGAAGAAATGCTTCAGTTGTACACCAAATCAACCGAGGGCCACTTTTTAGGCTGTAGGCTCTCAGAAAAGAAGAGGGGCTCAATCCGTATAAAGGATAGTGGTCATGGCTCAATGGTAAGGCACATGTTTTGCATGCAGAAAGCCTCAAATTCAGTCAGGTAGGACAGAGAAAAATTCCTGTCTGAAACTGCCAGTCAGTGTAGATAAGGGTACTGACCTAATGCTCGAATGGTTGCTTCAGCAGAAGGCAGCTTCCTATACAACGTAAGAGCCACATACGATAAACTTCAGCTGTTTAAGAGCTGCAAGAGAGATGTTTGAGAGCCACAATATTTAAGAAGCATTTAAATTCTTAAATATATTTACTCACCATGAACATTAAACTTATGTTTTAATCCAGTGGACTCTCAGTTTATACCTGGTAAATAAGTATAAAGATGGAAAATTTCTTATTTACCTTTTATATTAATTGTGATGCAAAAAGGAAGTCAGCCAACATATTTCCGAGAGCTGCATATTATACGTCAAAGAGCTACATGTGGCTCAGGAGTCGCAGTTTGGCCAACCCTGCTATACATCATAAGGAACATCTCCTACTTGAGCCCCATTGCAATGAATAAGCATCACATGAGAGCATTTCTGTATTCTTTCATGGTTCCCAGTCATTACACAGGAGCTGTTCCTGGATTGCATCCAAAGGTAACCTCAAAAGTGAAGGAAGTTTTGTATGAGTTGTCAGGAAGACGGGCGACTTGATCTGGGTGTGTATTTTCACTTGAATGAGAAAGGGAAACTCCTTGCTAGTTGAAAGAATCAAATGTGATGCCAGTGAGTAAAAAGAGAGTCCCGGCCACGGGTACTGACATTTCATGGGATGGCCTGGCTAGGTTAACCCTCTGATTGGTGTAGGTCCTTGTCAAGGGCCTGACCCAGCTCACTGCCCCCCCTCCCGGAGTATGTGTTTCTCTGACTGGAAGCAATGTAGATAAGTCTACATAAACAGTTGGTCACATGGTAAAATAGTCACATGGTCTGTGTTCCTGGACTGGTCCCACTTCAAACTGTAGGTAAAGGATTGCATGAATAAATATACTCTCCCCCCCCCCCACACACACACAGAGAGTTTACTTTTTAAGTCTTCCATGTACATAGGAAATTAGGCACCAAGTAGAAGACCTTTAGCCTACTCTTCTCTATCCATGCTTCAAAGAGAGTATTGAAACATAAGGCCGACCCGCCATCACTTGCAATCTGGAGTGACTCCGTCTATAAAAGGTTTTACCTTGTGATCTGCTGTTCTGTAAACTAGCCCTGTGGCTTTGCAAACTCCATGGCAAACCAACTGGTGCAGCCAGACCTAAGGGGCACCTGGTACTTGGCTGTGTGTTGGATCATTTGCAATGGCACAACAGCCCTGCTGGGAGATGGTCGGCAACCCCACTTGTGTGTTTTTCATTCAGAAGCTGCTCTATCACTGATATCATTCAATAACAACCTTGACTGGATCACACGTTACTTCATTACCAGATGGGGGTCCCTTCTTCCCACCTTATTTGTTTCTTACCTTCAGCGGGCCTCTGGGTGGGACTCTGCGGGGGAAGGGGTCTCTCTGCTCCCAGAGTCCACAGCATCCTTACTCTGTGACTTCTTAGGTTCCAAGGGTGGGGGGACATTACCTTCCTCAGCGATCATGAGCCCCCTGTTCTCTGCTGTCATGGTATATGATATGTGTGTGTTTGTGTGAGTGGGATGAGGGGACTAGAACTCTGGTGCAGAGACTCCAAGCAGTTCATTGTTTTTGCCTCTTTGCTGCTGATACCACTGTAACTCCTGAAGGAATTTCCTACGTGGTAGAGATGCCTGGCACTGGAACAATCTTCCTTGTGTATTAGTGGACTCTCTCTTGTTGGAGGTGTTCAAACAGAGGCTGGATAGCCACCTGTCAGGGAAGCAGCAATTGCATTCACTGAGCAGGAGGTGGACTAGATCACCTCCATAGTCCCTTCCAACTGTTAACATAGTACGATTCCAAGAATTGCAAAGCCCTCAACTGTAAAAGGCAATAGCCATTTAGACTGAGTTACACTATGGTGTGCTAATGTGATGTCATGATCAGGGTCCCATCAGAGCACCGCAGTTAATTGAAGCTTATGGGACACATCCTTTTCAAACGCTGTTTCAGCCTTGTGATTCCAGCTTGTGTGGTTTTCAGGGCAGTCATTCTGTTCCCCTGCGCTAGTGCTAGACAGCAGAAGGACTGGAAGTGGTAATAGCAGTTCCTCAAATGAGAACTGCAGTCATTCTCAGCCTATACTTGGGAGAGCAGGGGAGAAACTATTGCCATCCCCTGCCTCCTTTGCACAGAGATATCATTATCCAGCCCTCTGAGACTAGGATTCATACATGTGAAACTTTGGGAACACTGACCTGAAGTCTGAAGGAGAATTAGCCTCCAAATTACTAGGTACTTGGAGCTACACACTTTCATTTCCTTTGAGAATTATAGCCACTTTATGAAGGCTGCCTGCCTATTCCTTTGGCATAACATCTATAATAGCTCATCTTCTGTTATTTCTTTTCGCTGCTATTTCAGGGAAAGCTATTCAATGCGCCTACTAGTTTTTCACTTTTAATTTTTCTGCAGCAATTCTTTTCTAGTTTTGGCTCCCTCCTAAAAACTAGCAGTTCAACATCTTTCCTACTCAACGAGATACATATTCTTAACCCACCCTTTTTATGTCTCTCAAAAAAGACAAAACAACTTTTTGTTTTAGTTGTCTAAGGGTTTAGGAGCTATGTTTTCTCATTGTCAACATCATTTTCTAACTACACAATCTGGCGCAAACATATGCCGCTGGGGCAAGTGCTTCACTAGCCTAAGGAGTCGTAAAAGTGCTGTAAGGCACTTTTGCGGCTCCTCTAGTGTAAGTGGCACCGGTGCAGAGGCTGGCATCGCATCACACCACCGCCGGACGGACCCCCCGCCGGCGGACACAGGTGAGTGCTGTGCCAGTCAGCTGGAGAGCATGGGTTAGGGTAGGGGGTGGCCGATATCCAACACCCCTTCCCAGGCTGGGCTGGCCTTACACGGTCTCCCCAGACGTGCACCAGCTAAAGAGCTGGCACGTATCTGAGAAGTCCCATTGGGGCCTCTGGTGCTTACACTGGGGGAAGGAGATGAACGTCCCCTTCCCCTGAGGTGAGCCCGGGCCGTGCCGCACAGCCCACATCCTGACTAGGATGCAGCGGTCAGCCCTTTAGGCCGGTCACTGCATCTTAGGCAGGATCAGGTTTCCTAACTATGAGAGCTTGAACTTGTTTTAACAATGGAAGAATTTTCTCTTAAATCTGCATGAAACATCTTAAGAAAGGGGTTCTAGTGTTGTGCTGCCTCATTCAAACTTTAGCCCGCTCATTCATACTCTGTTGTGCATTTTCACAGGTTTCTCTCTCCATCTCCTGCACAGATTGTGCTGAGACAGGATATGGTATACTTTGATAGTAGTAGCATTCAACTACAATGGACTAGGATACTGAAATTTCGGTGAGGATATTTTAAGGGAATATTTTCATTACGAAATTCACAACTACATTGGAAAAGTTAGCACTTTATTTATATGATGTGTTCAGTAGAGGCAAATGCCACACTAGGTGGTGGGAAAACAAAATCTCAGGAGTTCAAATTCATTCTGCTTCCCAGGCACTCCCATTTCTCCAAGGTACAATGATAGGAGAATGGGAGACAGTACCATATAAACCTGGCACCAAGTCCTCAAGCACTAGTGTCACTGCAGGGGGGGTGGAGCTCCAAGTTCCGTCGGGCTCTGACCCTGCTTTCGTCAGCCGGAATGGCTCCAAAGGCGAGGGGGCGGGGCCGCTTTCTCCCGGCGTGTAACGGAGGGTCAGAGCCCGACGGAACCTTGAGCTCTGCCCCCCTGCAGTGACGCCAGTGTCCTCAAGTCCAGTGTTTCACTCCATTGTTGCTGACTGCTGCTACCACCAACAAAGTATGCTCCCCTCTTTCTCAGCAGAATTTGTGGGTGATGGGGCCCAAAGTTTGATACCACACAGGTAAATATAATTATTGAAGGATACATCAAAAATAGCAACACAAAAACAAAAAGGCATACAGACACGCTATTACCAGCAGGGAGAATGTAGTATTTCTAATTCCAAGGGCTAAGCAGGCCCTAAAAGAGACACATTTCTATTGGAACCCAAGTGAACTTGCTATCCCCATGAGAAAGCAATCACCCAAGATCAAGGGTTCTCAAAGTGTGAGTGGCAACACCTGGGGCGAAAGTTCATAAGCAGATTGGAAGGGCGTCACAAAGCTCTGAAGAATTAGGTTCAATTCCTGGAATCTCCAGGTAGGGCTGGGGAAGTCTCCTGTCTGAAACCCCAGAAAGCCACTGTCAGTAAGTTTAGGTAATACTGAGTTAGATGGACCAATTGACCTACTCCAGGGGTTCTCACAGTGTGGGTTGCAACTAGCAATAATAATGGAGAGGTCATGTAAATGTATACATTATTTTTCAGGGGTTAAATAAAGTTTGAGAACCTGTGCTCTAGAGAGGTAATTCTTTTAATTTTTCTAAACTATATTCTCATAAAGATTCATTGTTTATACAATGTACTTAATATATTTATATACCACCTTTCCAAGGTAAAATTCAGCTCAAAGCGCTTATGACATGTACCGTATTGTCCCGAGTATAAGACGCACCTGTTTATAAGACGCTCCCTTAAAGTTTGGTGCTCTTAAAAAAAATTAATTAAATCACTGGCATTAAATTGCAACAGCCTGATTATAAGACGCACCCTAGTTTAAAAACTTAAATTAGGAGAAAAAAGTGAGTCTTATACTCAGACCAATACGGTAATTGGAATGAGAGGGAAATATCTATTGGTACACTCTGCTGTTTTCACATATTAACTCAGATATCAACACTGATCCAAACAATTACATGATCCACTCCAGTAGCGTTGTTCGATGGGGGGCACCAGGTGCCAACCCCAGGAGGGTGCAATCGCGGCTTCAGAAGGGCGCAATTGCGGTGGTGACTTACTTTTGTTGGTGGTTCTTCGCAGCCTAGACAGCCGCGTTTCGGCCTGCCCGCCCACCCTGGCTCCTGTTCCAAAAAGGAAGCCAAACGGCGGGGGGGGGGGTGATTGGAGGCGCGCGGTGATGTCATGCCCCCGCGTCACGAGGGTGCCGTCGCGTCGGCAGCTCCCGTCACGTGGGAGCGGAGTAACGCCACTGATCCACTCATGAAAGCTGGCCATGTTTTTAACTGCTTTTAAAAAAAAATTACATGGCATCTAAACCCATATTTCCTATTTCTTGTAAAATTGTTGCTGGCCATGAAATCTTCTGCTCTTAATTAAGGGAACTGCTCTGAAAAAAACAAATTCATCTCTCTAATATGGCTGAATTATGCATTTATGATTTTTGCTATTTTGTTTCATTATATTGAAACCTGGGAGGTTCTTGACCATTTGGAGTGAAGCTTCAAATTCTTTACCTCTGGCCTCATTTATTTGTTTCCTTTTTTTTAAGGAATCTCTGGACTTGAAGAGAATTCATCTGCCTAAAGTGGATGGTTAGCTTTCACTTTCCAATGAGAAATTATTCATATACAAGAAGCACCCCTCCTCACCTCTTATCAAGAGCTGGAAACTCCTCATCTCATAGAAATTGCTTTCCTGGCATCAAAGATGCTGGATTTGCGAAGGTCAATACACTTAAATGTTCTTTAATGGCACCTGGAGCTTAGATTCAATTGCTTCCTGAAAAAAAAAATATAAGAAAGCATAGACAAAGTATTCATCTTTTTAGTCATGAGCAATGCTGCTAGAAGAAACAAAAATACACAAGAACAGAGAACTGATGTTGAGAGCTTGTGCAGTCCCAGTGGATATGTCAACTGGAATGAGCTAATGATGTAGATATTTGGGGTACCAAAAAATTAAAATTCTGGGTCAAGAACAATCATGCTCTGCCCTCAAAAGGAAATCTACAAATCAAGTGAAGTTGCATGTATGGATTTAATTTCCATAATTTATTCCACTTTCAAACTGCATAGTGTCAAAGATTATTTGATCTTTCATGGAGAGATTATTTTGTCAATGACCAGGGTAGCAAAGATCAGAGAAGGAAGGACTGGTAAAACATTAGAGATAAATGAGCTGTAAGGGCAATGGAACAACAGCCATGGGAAAGGAAAAGGCTGAAATTTTAATACCTGGCCACTCAAATTGACGCCCAGCCTCTTGGCTTTCTGAGCCTCCATGTCAACCGAGTCAACCATGTCAACCTTTCAAAAGCCGTCAGCAAAAACTCCATGGAAGCTCACAAGCTTGGCATCCCAGTGACAGCCAACCTCCGTTATTCATCCCATTCAAGGAGCTTTTGAACATGGAGATCCTGATGAAGTATCAGTGCCATCCCCTCACTTTTTGGCAGTGAACCTCACAAATAACCAATGTGTTCCTTAATTAAAAAAAAAAATCAATGTTTGGATGCTGCTTTTTAAGTTACAGGCAACATGCTTTGTTCGAGGATGGGCAGCGTTTAGCTGCTGGACACTGGGGGGTGTGGTGTACTGCCTGGTCACATGTAAAGACCTCCTACTCTAATCCCTCTGTGTTCCAGGAAGGGGTGTGGCCCCTGACCTTTATTTCCTCCTTCTTGCCCCTCACTCAGTCTCTCCTTCTCTTGATGCCCACCGAGCAAGATGATGCCATCGCTGCTCCTGCAGCCCAGCGGCCATCTTGCAGCCTAACCCCATGCAGGGAGCCCCAGCTCTAGGGGGGTTCTAAAGTCTAGGATGTACCTTCGATTGATGGTCAGACGCTATGTATATATGCAAACTGAACTGTGAGTAAACTCTTCTTTTTACAACTACAAAGCAATGCCTCGTGTGTATTCATTTAGCTAAGCAAAGCAGTCTGCCTGGGTGGAGGAGGGAACTCTGCTAATAAGTGGGAACGCACCTCCCAATATATGCCAGAGAGCATCTAATTACCCCATCATGCTTCAGATACATTCCCTTGATGTCATCCTTAGAAGAACCCTGTGGGACAGGGTTGGCCCAAGAGTTTCTGGTGCCTTGTCAAATACTGCACCACCTTGCCAATGATGTGCCAGCCTTTGCTCCTATCACACCCTGGATTGGAAAAAGAAGAGGGGGAGAAAGTGGGAGCCATGGAGTGGAGTGGGTCCTCCCTCCCAACCTGCTGCCTTAGGTGACCACCTCAGTCGGCCTCATGGATAGGCCAGCTCTGTGTAAGAAGTAAGAATTATTGAGAATGTCTTGCCTGAGGCCACCAAGTGAGTGAAATCATTGCAGAGGCAAGTGTCAATCCAGGGAAGATCTTATTTTCACCACCTTCTCTTAGCCACTACACTTACACAAGTTCTGCATTTCTGAAGACATGTCTTCTTCAGTCCTGAATGTGTTGGCAGTCAATATCAGTGGGAGATTCTCAGTTTTAATACTGAGAGAGAAATTCTCCTCCATTTATAATTTTTATAAAATTATATGCCAATTGTATATAAATGTGTACAGTACTTACAAGATATGTAAGATTCATATAACCCAGTCTGATGTGCCGTTGACTTAGAAGTAAGCAAGTATCATTTTTGTCAGGGTTCAGCCCCAGCATCTGTTTTAATCAATCTTGGACAATGCAATCAGCAAGAAAAGAATACCACTAATCAGGGACTGAGTGCTTTTTAATTACTGCTGGGTAACTACAAAGAGTGTTCATACATCAGAGATTTGGGGCAAAGGCCTCTGGATCCGAGGGTAGCATCTCTGAACTTCAATGACGTTAAAAATTGAAGGAAGTCCTACTAGTGCCAAGAGGTCTTCCTCCCAGGTCAGTAGGCACAGAACTGCAACCAAAGAGACAGGCTTTATAGCTGAACAGCATTTGCAGAACAGACAAGAGATAGCCCTTTAAGACCATTTTTTTCACACTGTGCTATCCATGAAAAATACACTCCGGCCTTCCATCAAATCTCTCCAGGCAACAGTGCAAAAGGCGCCTTTCCCAAACCAATTTGGAACAACCTGCCCACCAACCAGAGATAGACTATTAACATGCACACTTGCCAAGTTACTCTCTGTGAAGAAACCTGCTTCCTGTCACCTTGCATTCTTGCACACGGGAGAAGGCAGCCAGGGCAGCTGCTCATACACTCTGCATGACAGCACCCTCTCCAGAGGCCCAATATTATTACAGCCTGCACCTCTCCTCATGTTGAATTAACTTGTTCTGACTGTGTGACAGTTCTGACGACTACGCAGTCTGATGCAAGCAGCCCGGGTCACATGCTGCTGCATGCATGGACTGTCACTAACTGTGCCACTAAAACTAGACAAAACCTTGTCAAGGGAGATAACTTCTCTGGAGACAGAGGTAAGTGACTCAACTCGCAGCTTGCAAGGTTTTGCTTAGTTCAAGGACAGTATCCACTGACAGGAGAACTGGATACAGGCAGGAACACACACACACACACACACACACACACACACACACACACACACACACACACACACAGAGAGAGAGAGAGAGAGAGAGAGAGAGAGAGAGAGAGAGAGAGAGATAGAAAAATACATAAAGACAGACTCACATGCGAGAGCAAAGCTGCCTACCAGGGACTTGCTGTCAACATTTTCACAATAAAGGGAACAGAAAAATAAACATCCCAATTTCAAGCATCCACCCACCCCCTCAGCCAAGCCCTGACTAGACATATGTCAACCAAAATGCAGACAGCTTTCAACTTTCTGGCTCTCCTCAGAAATTAAGAAGGCATTATTAAGCAACCATAGATTTACACACAGGAATTCCCCACAGGCATTCCAGTCTGCTGAAGGTCAACCTGTTCTCATTCAAGCTACCTCCATCATTTATGGCACTGGCTGGGTTCCTGTCAGAACCCATGTCAGGAGAAATGCTGAATATGTCCTGTTGTTGTTGTTGTTGTTTAATTCTCCATCATACATCCAGCCAGAGGTTTTGATTGAAAACCTGTCTCTCTGTTGTTGGGGGCACAGAGTGATGGCAGTGATGTGCTGACAAACATGCTCCCAAGTCACTCAAATCACTCCAGGGTTAGGAGAGAGTAGAAATCACCACTTGACTGTTTGTTCCGTTCCTTCATGAAGTGGATTAGTGGTCCCCAACAACCCATCATAACAGCATTAGCACTAATTGAATACATTATGCCAGTCACACACCAAGGGGAATTCAATGTACAAACCTCAGCCCTAGAGGTAACTTCTTGAAGGCTGTGTTGGCAGGAGCAAAGAGAGGAATTTGCATTCATATTCCCCATACTCAACCTCTTACATGGTACTAGAATAACACTAAAAAAATTATGTCTCAAAATCAACTTCTTAGGGAAAAGCATCAAAGAACCACCAGTGACCAAACCCTCAACAATTCAGGCCCTGCAACTCCAGCGTAATAGACTCAAGATCACACCATCAAACTCCACGTTAATTAAACCAGTCAAATGAACAGATCCTTGGCTCCGTGCTCAGAACTGCTTCAATGCATGAGATTTCTCATTCTACCCATAAATATGCACATTTATTTATTTAAAGGATTTTTATGCCCCAATTCATATACATTTCACAGTAGCGAACAAAAAACGCTATTAAAACAATAATGAGCGAACTCAGGAAGATAGTGGAGGACAGGAAGGCCTGGCGGGATATGGTTCATGGGATCACGAAGGGTCGGACACGACTTAACAACTGAACAACAACAACATTAAAACAATAGAAAACATCAACCAAAACAACAGAAAAACAGTGGTAGCATGGCAGAAAAAAAGCAGCTCAGGAAATCTGAAAAGAAGACTTTAATTTGTTTTCCAAAAGCAGGGAAGAGTCCGGACTGAGGCAAGCACTACAGCCCCAATTGCGGGTGACCCAGTCATGAAGCAACCTGATGTAGTTTGTGTCCGAGGTGGAGCAAGGCAGGGGCAGTAGATTCAGATTGGCCTTCACTGTGCTGCTGCCTCCTTCCAGCCCTCCAGTTTAACGGGAACGTGTTGCCTTTAAACTTGAAACCTGCATGAGGAAGGAGCGCTTTGCTTTGTACTCATGCGGCATTTAAAGTTTAAAGGGACACATTCCCTTTAAAAACTGTGTGAGAACATGGCGCAGGGAGGGGTAGCAAAGTGCTCCTTCCTCGTGCGGCATTTAAACTGTAAACCTCATGCGAGGACGGAGCACACTGAGGAGATAAGAAGCTTTTCTGGGAGGAGGCGCATTTGTATGCATGCCCCCCCTCCCCATGAAGGTGGCAGCAGTAAGTCAGGAATGGTGTTGAGCAGTGATGTAGACTTGATTCTATTGACTCGGACTTGACTCGGCAATTGTAAAAGACTCGAAAGACATGACTCAAGACTTGGAGCCTTTTACAACAAGTCCAATTTTATTCAGGTTTAAACCCACTTTCCCCATTAAATAGATAGGGACTCTCAACTTGCAACCAAAGAATCGGGACTTGGAGGCAAAGACTTGGGACGACTTGAGATTTGGACCCAGAGACATGGGACTTGACTCGAGATTTGGAGTCAGAGACTTGATCCGCATCCCTGGTGTTGAGCAGCGCACACGGTTGAGGCAGCCCTAGCCCTGATAGGGGCAATTTTTTCCAAGCCAGAGAAGAATTTAAGTCCTCCCTCTATTCCTGACTCCCATACATTCATTCATGTGCTGCCACCAAGCTCCTCCCACACCCTTACCTTTTTACTGCTCCAGAAATGGAAGATCTCTTCCCAGTTTCTTCTTTGATGTTTCGCACACTGCCATAGTCACACACCATACCCACACACTGGGTAATGTCATTTTGCCAGCACGACTGACTCATTACAGAAGCATGAAGAAAACTAGATTTTCAGATGCTCCTTACTTGGGACACACAACTGTAGCAGCAAGCCAGAGAGGGAAGGGGAGCAGGAGACCCCCCCCTTCCCCTGGTGCCACTGCTGGAGCAACAACAAAGTTATGTGTAATAGACGAAGGGTCTTGGTCGGAAGTCAAACAGGTGAGTTGGTGACACTGACTTGGACATCCATGGGGGCAAGGAAGAGGTCAGACTCTGTTGCAATCCCAATTATAAAACCAGAGTATGATAGAATTTCAAATAGGCTTGAAACAAAGTTCAGAGAAAACAAGCAGGTTTCTGAGCTGGGGGAAATAGTTCCTTTTTTTTTTTTCCAATCCCAATTTGGAGTCTGCCTGGCTCGCCAATCATTTCACGATACAGGACACTTTTTTTCTGAGAATCACGCCATTCAGGGCTTTACAGGTCAAAAACAGCCCTTTGAATTGTGTCTGCAAAATGAATTGGCAGTTAGAAGAGACGTATTCAAATATACAAGAATGTCAGTCATGCCTATCAACAAGTCAGTGTTGGCCTTCTACACTAGCTGAAGTCTCTGAACTGTCTTCAAAAGTCCCATGTATAGGCTTACCATCGTCCCGGAATCGAGCCTGGCTTCGGCCTAGAGCGGGCCAGAGCTGCTCCCAAGGGTGCACTGTGGCTGCCCAACAGGGTTCCTGCTTCTGTCGCATCGTTGACCGGAAGTGCCGGAAGCCAGAAGCCCATTAGACAGACGCAGCACACCCTTGGGAGCGGCTCGGGTCCGCTCTAGGCCGAAGCCAGGCTCAATTCCAGGACGATGGTAAGGTTACCCATGTACAGCTCATTACAGTGAAGGATACGTGTAACTGGATCAGGAGGACCATCTGTTTGTGTGTGTGTGTGTGTGTGTGTGTGTGTGTGTGTGTGTGTGTGTGTGTGTCTGTGTCTGTGTCTGTGTCTGTGTCTGTGTCTGTGTGTCTTTGTATTTCCGCCTGCCTTACAGAATTTCAGGGGAAGGGGGTGACTTGAAAAAAGCTCTAACCCAGGGGTTAGTCGAGTACCACCTCCGGCTCCACTCTCCTGCTGTGTACCACCGGAAGTGACTGGCGATGACATCATCACCAGTTACTTCTGGGTTTCCAGGTTTTTGGAGGTCAGACAATTCAGGTAGGAGGCTCTGGGCACGTGGGAGGGCTCTTCTCAGTGTTCCCAAGAGGCTCGGCCAAAGGCAGGAGCCTTTTGGGACTGAAAACACACAACTGAAAGCGCTGCGTCAAAGCAGGGTTCCGGCGGTCCAAGTACCGCCAGCAGTCGGACGAAGTACCACTGGTGGTACTAGTACCACTGGTTGAGAACCCCAGCTCTAACCCAAAATGGGATAGGGAGAGGAACTTGAGATGGAATCATGAAGTTACCAATTATTGAGAATCAGAAAATTAGAAGATAATTTAATGTTATCTAGAATAAAACATGGACTTATGCAATGGCAGAATTCACCATTATAAAAGGATAATGCTTTAATATGAAGGAGAGATAACCTCTCACACTAACCTCCTGACCAATTGCATACAAGCTTGCAACAGAATACAAACCTTTGGTTAGAAACAAAAAACCTTCAATAGAAAATAAACAGATGCAATCTCTGAACTGAGTCCCCTTCTCTTAAAACACTCAATTGATCTAAACACATCCCATACATTTGGGCCGTTGGTGATTCACAGAAAAACTGCAGTGATTCGGTACACCTGGCACCTACAAAACAGGTGTGGAAGCCCCCTTAGGCTTTCTGCTGCAACACCTTCCTAGTGTCTCCCAGTGCTTCGACTGCCCTCATCTGCAATCCCTTTTGCATCCTTCTCCTCTGAAAGCATCCATCCTTTTTCCAGATCAGACTTCCTCATGTCTTTCTCGCACACCCATAAACACTTTCAAGCACTTAAAGCAGTTTACACTCAGCTGTCACTTAAGACGACCCAGCTGATGTGACAAAAGGAGGAGCAAGCAAGGAATACTTCAAGCTGCTGAGTGAATACCTGTGTGTTAACATTTATCAGGCTATGATTATCTGGAATAAGGGACAAACGTGACAGATGGGAACCCACCTGGCACATCGACTTAGGAATGATGATCTAACATGGCAGTTAATCTTGCAAGCTGCATAACTATCAGCCTTCTCTGGGATCATAATTTTCTATCATTACAAAACAAGCCTGCTAAAAAAATAATGTCTCTGAGTCTTGCCTTGTGATATATATGTACAGAATTCCCACTGCATCAGGAGTCAGTACTCTAGCAAGGTGCCATGACCCAGTTCTCCCCTTCTGTTCCTCGGAAATTTATAACTGTAACCTATAAATAAAAAATATTAAAACAAATTATATGCCACCCTAAGAAAAATTCTCTCCTGATGCTCCTCAGGGGTCCTTAAAGTTAGACAATATTTCCAAGTTACAACTCACTCCTATTATAAGTATCTCTAGCCTTTTCTGAGTGGTCCCTTTCTTTGAAATATAGATTTCAGCAATGTAATTAACAATACAGACGAAGTTTCAAATTAGGTTCAGCGGCACATATAGAGAGGGTGGTTTGGACAAACAGTGGCATAGCAAGGCCGCCCCACTGAGTGACGTCAGCCGAAGCCAATCGGGGGTTGGGCAGAAGGGTGGGGGCCACAACAAATGGCCGCGCAGAGGTGGTGGACGGCTTCTCCTACCCTCTCAGAGTCGTTCCGCCACATTTGCCTCTGCCTGAATTTTTTTTTTTTTTTGCTTTTGTACATGATTTTGTACATATTTATGTTCACATTTTGTATGATCCTCGCACATGTATTTGCAGAGCATGAGTCTCAGACCCTGCTCCTGCAAGTGAATTGTTCCTTCAGGAAACTACCCACAAGTATATAAGAAACATTAACATTATTTTGTCAGGTGTCTGATGCATTCATTAACACTGATGAAGCCAGCCAAACTCACAACAGATTTCCAAAGATTACATGGATTTTTAAATAATTAATTATCGATATTTATATAGTACAGTCATTTTAACAGCATTAGATGTGAGCAAAAAGAAGCTCTGGGTAGAGCTAATTCTATTCGCATTAAACAAAGGCAAATTCCTGACACAGAGGCAAAATTCCAAACATACACTGCATTGTTGGTAGATTCTCAGTTAGCTCCGTGTTCTAAAATAATGGGACAGTTTCAATGAAGTAAAAAACTGTGTGAATAATTTTACAGCCCGATCATGCCTAAGTTGCGCCGGTCGGCTGAAATGGCTAGGCAGGGTGCGGTCTGCACTGGTGTGGCCGGGACTCACCTTGGGGGAAGGGGACATTCGTCTCCTTTCCCCGGTGTAAGCACCGGAGGCCCCAATGAGCCTCCTCGGATATGCGCCAGCTGGGATACACGCCAGCTCTGTGAAAGGCCGGCCCGGCCTGGGAAAGGGCTTGGGATATCGGCGCAACCCAGCACCAATATCCCCAACCACTCCCAGGCCGGACCAGCCAATGGCCCCCTACCATCCCAGCCTGCGCTCCCCACACCCTCCCGCCGACCAGCGCAGCCCTTACCTGGGTCGGCTGGCGCGGGTCGTCGCAGACAGCAGAGTGAGCAGCACCGGCCTCTGCGCCAGCGCCACTTACTTTCCCGGTGCCTCAGCACGGCATTTTTGCAACACCTTAGGCCGATGGCGCACTTGCTCCACCTGCCTAATTCTGAGCAGGATTTTTGTTTTGTTTCTGGAAATCAGACTTTTACAAATATCTTATAATAATGAGAACAAGTGAATAAAATAGACAGTGTCCCCCTTCTCTTTTTAAAATCATTTTCTATATAAGTATTTCTTGCAACCTTAACAGTGGGGTATTTAATTCTCTGCCTCTTAGAGACACAGAATGGGTGGAGATCTTGCTAACAAATGTGCATGTAGAAGATGGTATAGCATCCGGAGTTCTGCTCTTTTTCTCAGTAATGGATCACATATTTTCAGAATGTTACATTGCCTTTGCTATTTAGTAGCAATATATCACCAAAGGAGCCAGATAAAGTCGACATTCTCCTGGGTTTTCACCCACATACATAAACTACTGCATAAAGTAGACACATTTGTCTCCAGCCATTTCTTTGCTTCACAGCAGAAAACAAACTGAAAAAGTTAATGCACATGGAGCTCCATTTAAGCCATACCTCACCCGAGTAAACCCTCGTTTAAAGCAGATGAAGCTCCAAAACAATTTATTTCTCCTGTGACATGGAATACAAAAGCAAGTGCTTTTGCCAGTCAATAATATATCAGAAAATCTGAGGGGGGAAAGGCACGGTCACCAATCCCAAAAGACCCAACACACAACACGTAAATGGTTATGCTGCTTTTTCCCATCAATAGAGAGGAAGTCAAGATAAGGGGGCCTCACTGAAATTCACAAGCCCTAGCCCCAGTTCTCTACTCCTATTTCAGCCAAATCATGTTTTCGCCCTCTGGACTTCTAAAAACATGAATAAAGGGGAGTGTCACAAAAGGACCCCTCTGCCCTCTTTAATTCAAGCACTGCTTCTATTAGAGGGAGATTAATAATGAAGAAGAAACGGATGTATCCCAATTTGGGGCTCGATCTACGCCCCTTTGCTCACTATAACCCATTTATTTTTCCTCATTTATAGGGAGAAGGATATGACTTGTATTACACCTGTACACCTGTACTTTACAACAAAACTTACTTTTGTTCTAGCCGTGAGAGGGGTGATATGGATCGGGGCCAGGGTGTGGAAGAGGAGGTCTAATCTTTTACCCCTGCACCAATTCTCTGACTCAGCCCTCCCACCCCAAAGCAACTATTTGCCATTAAACTGCTTTTTGAGAGAAGGAAAGGAGGGTTCCAGTCACAGAACTCCTGCAGAACATCTAGTTTGTGCCTCAACTAAACATGTGGACTGCTTCTATTGTAAATCACTATGTTTGATGCAATAGGAGATAACATGTGAGATGTGCAATAATACCAAAGTTGTGTCAATGATGTTTGAGCTGTGATATATTTAATAGGTGTGAAAATCTTGCGCTAATACTGCAGTCACAGAATGATGAATATGCATCTGTGAATTCACCCATTTTCTCCCAGCCCACAGATGTACGCATTTACCGGTACCTCCAGATACCTATATACACACACCCTTGGCTAAAAATGTATCTAGTCATTCAACAGGTCATCTTCAACTGCAAATGATATGAGGGGTTGGGAATGTGCAAGGCCGTTGAGAAGAAGGCACTATGTGCAAGCGAATTTACATATTATAGCAGCCCCAGTCATCCTATTGTTTAAAAAATGATTGCTGGGATTACTTCATGAAAGGAAACGTTATCATACCACTGGCCCTTAACAGGTGCCAGATTTAACAGAGTCTCTGGGAAAATCTGAGAAATCCTGATAAGAAAGGTTGCGCTGTATTTAGCGTTTGATGGTTAGTATGAAGAAAGAGGCCTCATGCTTGCATCAGCATCTAGTCAATTTTCTTTCTCCCTCTGAGTTGTCTCATAATGTAACCATTTCCTGTTGTAAACTGGCTGAAAAAGCTTTCTGCAGTCCCCAAGTGCAAATCAATACAAGTCATCGTGATTCATAAAAATAAGACTGTCATCATTATTGTTCAATTATTGCTGTGTTAGAGGAAAGCCTCTTCAAGTACTGAAGTTTTCGCTACTAATATTTATAATCTACATTGAATGATGCTAATGAATGAGTGGGTGTGCATTAGGCTGAGATGCAATGCTGTTTGATTTATCCTGAGCCCAGATCTGATTGCTAATGTTAAATCCATTAAAGTATCTTTTAGACCTGCTTTAATGTACTCCCGTGCATACAATAGCGCTTAAACATACTCGTTTTACTTAGCATCCAATTATTGCTTGGATGTTTGCCTTTATTGCATCATTCTGACAACTATGTCTCAGAATAGTTCTAAAAAGAGCACTTCAAATGAAGACATTCAGCGTAAAAAAACGAAAATCTCAAAATACTTTTGAGTTTCCCACAGACATATTCATCTACTTTTTAAAAGTGGGGAGCAATAGTTCAATCTCTTTTGACTCTGAGTTACAAAACCAAGAAAGTGACATATTTCATCTTGAGGAAAACAAACAGTTTTACATACACAAGAATGAAAGATACCATATCTGCCTAAACTGTCACCTTTGGCTTTCAGGAAGAAATATTTCTAGACCAGAAAATGCTTTCTGTCTCTCAAAGAATCATAAAAGGCAAGAGTAACATATAAAGAATTAGAGAAAAGCTTCCAGTCTCATGTGAGACCAGGTAATTTAAAGGTAATGTAAAAGATGTACAGTTGGTTCCTAAGTAGTGTGACCACAACACTTGCACAAGTGATCTTCCCCTCCCCCTCTTCCCACTGCAACTCCCTGAGCCCCCCCCCTAGCCACTCTTGAGAGAATGGTGTGGGGTGCAAAGCGGAGTACAGTGGGAAGGAGGGATTCCCCAAGACTGGGTGCAAATACTACCTTTCATGAGTATCAGGTGTGGATCAGAGTTGACTGGAACTCACAAATTATTATTAAATTATTATCAAATTATCAAATTATCACTATTAATAATAATAATAATAATAATAATAATAATAATAATAATAATAATAATAGATAACACATACATCCCATGATCTTTTCCTAGATGAAACAGCAGAGAATCATTTGCCTCCTTAACTTCATTCTTGAGCCAGTCACAATGCCCATATATTTAGTAAGGACAGGATCACCATGTTTCAGATCACATGAGATTATCCTTCAGGAGCACCTAAATCTCCTATTATAAGAAGTTAGCCCAACGAATGTTCTTCAAATGCACTTCTTTTTTGTTTTAATTTTTGCAATTTCATCTTGAATATATCAAGAGCAAGCTTTTGAACGTTGCTGTAACTCTTGCATCCCCAAATGAAATGTTGCCCTTATCAAAACCTGAGGCAATGCTCCTGTGCCCAGACCTGTGTGTACCCTATTTAGTCTTCCTCATCATCTCACATGAGCCATCAGAAACCCCACAACAATTCCTGCCATCTCATTATATGGCTCCCTGAGGCCATAATTCTCCTTTTCCTCCATCATCCCCATCTGAGTGCCCTCACCGACTGAAGTGTGGCAGGTGTCACTAGCAGAAGCACCTTTGCAACAGTGGTGCTAACTCTATTCAATGTCCTGTCCTGGGGAGGCTTACCTGGCCTCAACATTGAGTGCTTTCAGATGACAGGCAAAAACCTAGCTTTTCAAAAGGGCCTACTGCTGCAATTGGGGTTGTTCCTCCTTCTATAATTGATTGGTGCATGTCAGAGTCCAGAGATGGGCTGCCAGCAACCACACACTGATCCAGGGCAGTAGTGCCTAGTGATTAGCACCTAGTGATTAGCTCTCTCCCTTCCCGTTCTGCTCTCTTCCCTGACTGAAATCACCCCTCTGATGCTGTTCTTAGCTACAGAGGGGAAAACATATGGGCACAATGTAATCGCTCAAGGGCATGATTGGTGGCAAAGTTGGGAAACGTTTGAATCCCCCTCCCCTCATGCCATGTCCCAAACCAAATCAGCCCCCTCCCAGATGCTTCGAAAAGAAGAAAACTACCCTGGAGTTTCAGTCATGAAGCTCCAACACAATGTGCAGTTTTGCCTTCAAATCAATTAATTGAATCAATGGTGAATATAAATGCAACAGGCTATGAACAGGGGCCCGCCATGGAGAAGCACATATGTGAACCAGTAAAATTTTGGAAGATGAATTAGGTCCATTTATGGTTAAACTGACAACAATTTTGGATTAGGGAGCAGAATGATTTACTTTTATGAAGCTGACAGGAAAACAAGGTAGCCAGTTTTGAGGTTTAGGATGAGAAGTCTCAAGGCTGAAATGGATTGGTAGAAGATGGATGAGTGGATGGATAAGAGATGAATGTGGCCATTGCCAGATGAAGGGCCATTTCAAAGCAAAACTGGATTCAAGCAAGCTGTGAAAGTAGCTGCTAATATGTGATAGGCTTATCACATTCCAGCTTGCCTCCCTTGTCAAAGGGATTGTGTTTGCATGATTAAAAAAAATCTACCCATGATAGCTGATCTATGCTAACCCTTTTAAACAATTACATTCTTACAATTATCGTTTGAGCTGAATGATTATAACAACTGGATATGGCTTCAGAAAAACAGAAAAAGATACACACTGGATAAAATTACAAAAGCTATAGATTGCTCTGTAGAAAAGGAAAAACTGAAGAACCGTTTTAGAAATGAAGATGGATCACCATCAAGAGTTGGGGGGGGGTTGAAACTGAAACAGTCAAGTGGAAAATGTGAGAATGAAGCAAAATTACTCTCTTATTGTCTTTACAATGAATGGACTACATAGGTATTAAAATTATGATTCAGTCAAAGCTCTAAAGTTGTGGTTCCCCTAAAATGAGGAGGAGGAGGAGGAGGAGGATATCATACCACAAAAAGATCAATCTTACATTTCCATTCAAAAAATTCCAGTATCTAATAAATGATTGACATTTCTCAAAAAAGTATCCCGTCTTGATTTCACTAGGTGAAATCACTTTGTTTCACTAGGTCCAAGAGTTTATCCATATAGGTGATCCCCAAAATCGACCAAAGCCAGACTTGTTTAATTTTAGTGTCCATCTCCAAGAAAAATATCATGTGATATGTTTTTACAAGTAACTGTCAAGACAAAATTGCATTTCCTTGTAATTGTTCAATAGTCTCCCATTGTTATAAACGTACCCCAACATGGTGAAATGAAGATAATATCCAAAAGGAAATACATATCGATGAAAAACTGGTTTCGTCACCCATGCTTGCATCTCAGTTTCACCATGTAGGGATATAATTAACATTATCTTATCTGTGGGCTCATTCAAATAATATCTGTTACCCAATCGTGCAAGGAGAGCATGTGCGCTCACGTCTCCCTTCACCCACATAGTGAATGCCACATAGTGACATGGCTCAGTTTAGATAGTTCATATGACTGGGCAGTCGGTTGGACACTATCATCTGAACCAGCCCAGTAGCAAAGAAAGGAATCAATTTTGGGAACCCTGGTAGGTTAATTATTTCTGTAACCCTTTCAGCTCTAAAGTCTATTTCAAAGAGCGGGCACACAAATTTTGAAACTGCATCCAGAAGCTTCCTTACATGTCTTCTCTCCAAAACAGACAAGACGTATTTCCCTTCTGGCACTGTGTTTTTTTGTTGTTGTTGTTCAGTCGTTAAGTCGTGTCCGACCCTTCGTGATCCCATGAACCATATCCCGCCAGGCCTTCCTGTCCTCCACTATCTTCCTGAGTTCGCTCATTTTCATGTTCGTTGCATCGGTGATGCTGTCTAACCATCTCATCCTTGGCCTTCCCCTTCTCCTTTTGCCTTCAATCTTTCCCAGCATCAGAGTCTTCTCCAGAGAGTCCTCTCTTCGCATTAGGTGGCCAAAGTATTTGAGTTTCAGCCTTAGTACCTGTCCTTCCAGGGAACAGTCAGGGTTGATTTCATTTAGAATTGACTGATTTGATCTCCTAGCAGTCCAAGGGACTCTCAGGAGTCTTCTCCAGCACCACAGTTCAAAAGCATCTATTCTTCGGCGCTCAGCCTTCCTTATGGTCCAACTCTCGCAACCATACATTGCTACTGGGAACACCATCGCCCTGACTATACGAACTTTTGTTGGCATGGTGATATCTCTGCTTTTTATTATGCTGTCTAAGTTTGCCATAGCTTTCCTTCCAAGGAGTAAGCGTCTTTTAATTTCATGGCTGCTGTCTCCGTCTGCAGTGATCTTGGAGCCCAGAAAAGTAAAATCTGTTACTGCTTCCATTTCTGCCCCTTCTATTTGCCAGGAATTGATGGGACCCGATGCCATGATCTTAGTTTTATTAATGTTGAGTTTCAAGCCAACTTTTGCACTCTCCTCTTTCACCCTCATCAAGAGGCTCTTCAGTTCTTCTTCACTTTCTGCCATTAGGGTGGTATCGTCCGCATATCTGAGGTTGTTGATATTTCTCCCGGCAATCTTGATTCCGGCTTGTGATTCATTCAGCCCTGCATTTCTCATAATGTACTCTGCATATAAGTTAAATAAGCAGGGTGACAATATACAGCCTTGCCGTACTCCCTTCCCAATTTTGAACCAGTCGGTTGTTCCATGGCCGGTTCGAACTGTTGCTTCTTGACCCGCATACAGGTTTCTCAGGAGACAGGTAAGGTGGTCTGGTACCCCCATCTCTTTAAGAATTTGCCACAGTTTGTTGTGATCCACACAATCAAAGGCTTTTGCGTAGTCAATGAAGCAGAAGTAGGTGTTTTTTTGGAACTCTCGTGCTTTCTCCATGATCCAGCGCATGTTGGCAATTTGATCTCTAGTTCCTCTGCCTCTTCGAAACCCAGCTTGTACGTCCGGTAGTTCTCGGTCCACGTACTGCTGAAGCCTACCTTGTAGGATTTTGAGCATAACCTTGCTAGCATGTGAAATGAGTGCAATTGTACGGTAGTTTGAACACTCTTTGGCACTGCCCTTCTTTGGAATTGGAACGTAAACTGACCTTTTCCAATCCTTTGGCCACTGCTGAGTTTTCCAAATTTGTTGGCATATTGAGTGCAGCACTTTCACAGCATCATCATTTAGGATTTTAAGTAGCTCAGCTGGGATATTATCATCTCCGCTAGCTTTGTTGTTAGTAATGCTACCTAAGGCCCACTTGACTTCACTCTCTAGGATGTCCGGCTCTGGGTCAGTGACCACACCAGCGTGGTCATCAGGAACATTAAGATCTTTCTTGTATAGTTCTTCTGTGTATTCTTGCCATCTCTTCTTAATCTCTTCTGCTTCTGTTAGGTCCTTGCCTTTTTTATCCTTTATCATGCCCATCTTTGCACAAAACGTTCCCTTGATATCTCCAATTTTCTTGAAGAGATCTCTAGTCCTCCCCATTCTGTTGTTTTCCTCGATTTCCTTGCACTGTTCATTTAAGAAGGCCTTCTTATCTCTCCTTGCTATTCTCTGGAACTCTGCATTCAGTTGTTTATATCTTTCCCTTTCACCCTTGCTTTTTGCATTCCTTCTTTCCACAGCTATTTGTAAAGCCTCATCTGACAGCCACTTTGCTTTCTTGCATTTCTTTTTCTTTGGGATGGTTTTAGTTGCTGCCTCCTGTACAATGTTACGAACTTCCGTCCATAGTTCTTCAGGCACTCTGTCTACCAGGTCTAATGCCCTAAATCTATTCTTCACCTCCACTGTATACTCATAAGGGATATGGTTTAGGTCATATCTGACTGGTCTAGTGGTGTTCCCTACATTCTTCAGTTTAAGCCTGAATTTTGCAATAAGAAGCTCATGATCTGAGCCACAGTCAGCTCCAGGTCTTGTTTTTACTGATTGTATAGAGCTTCTCCATCTTTGGTTACAAAGCACATAATCTATCTGGTTTCGGTATTGACCATCTGGTGATGTCCATGTGTAGAGTCGCCTCTTGTGTTGTTGGAAAAGAGTGTTTGCTATGACCAGCGTGTTCTCTTGACAGAACTCCGTTAGCCTTTGCCCTGCTTCATTTTGTGCTCCAAGGCCAAACTTGCCTGTTGTTCCGTTTATTTCTTGATTTCCTACTTTAGCATTCCAGTCTCCTATGATGTAAAGGACATCTTTTTTGGGTGCTAGTTCTAGAAGGTGTTGTAGGTCTTCATAGAACCGGTCAACTTCATCTTCTTCGGCATCAGTGGTTGGGGCATACACTTGGATTACTGTAATGTTGAATGGTTTGCCTTGGATTCGAACTGAAATCATTCTGTCGTTTTTGAGGTTGCACCCCAGTACTGCCTTTCCCACTCTTTTATTAACTATGAGGGCTACTCCATTTCTTCTAAGGGATTCATGCCCACAGTAGTAGATATGATGGTCACCTGACTTAAATTCGCCCATGCCCGCCCTGTGTTTTTACTCAGCTTGAAACATGGACACGACTTCAAGAATATGTCTTTTAAAGATACCCCCAAAGATCAAATCCCAAATCATTCTTCTCAAATGTTACTCTTCATTGGTGACCTCTGCACTGCAGCCGAAGAGTCAATTTTTATGGTAATAACATCATGCTTAATTTTTATTCTCTAAATTTTTGCAGGGGGAGAGGGGAGAGAAAGCTGGACAGGGATTGTGGAAGAGAAGCTTTGTGCCTGTTATGGTCCCAATCCAGATTACCTCCCATGGCTTTCTTTGCCCAGGGAGGGGACGCTTCCATTGGCACCAGTGAGAACAGAGAAGATGCAGCACATGTAATTTTCCTCTCTGTAAAACTCTTAAAGGCACAAAAGGATCTGAACCTGGTAATTCTTTATCTACTGAAATTATTTAATTTTATTAAAATTAATTTTAATTTTATTTAATTTATTAATATTCAGGCTGCAATTCTATACACATGGTTCTGGGAGTAAGCTCCATAGAACACAATGGGACTTATTTCTGAGTAAACATGCATAGAATTGTACTATAAGGCTGTAATCCAGTAAGGCTGTAATCCAATGCAAATTTACCCAGGTGTGAGTCCTATAGAATTTATGACTCAATCCTATCCCCCATCAGTCCAGGATCAGTCGACCTGCAAGAGATAAGTAAAAATATCTTATCAGTGTAGACCTGGTAGGCTGCCTGATCACCAATGGGTCTCTACCAGCTATTTTGCTGGCATAAGTCTGAGGAGAGAGTTGGATTCAGTTTGGGAAAGGGGGACAGGCTCTGGCGTGTATGACTGCCTCCCTCTTCCACCCTCAAACTGCCCTCTGGTTCGGTCTACTTCCCGCCCTGATTAGCCCTCAAACATGGACTTGCCATATTTTCACAGTTCTAAACCGGGACACACCAAGAATAATTAATTAATTAATTGAATAATTAATCAATTACTTGAAGTATTAATTATTTGAATAATTAATTAATCAATTAATTACATTTTGTGGCGCACAGTGCCCACTTGCCACATAAAGGGTGCCCAAAAATTTTTATTTGTTTGTTTTGTTTGTTTATTTATTTATTTACTTGCCTTTGCCGCCATTCTGCCGCCATTGCCGCCGCCACCGCCGTCGCCATTGCCGCCCCCTCTGGTCCTCTGGAGCCTGGCCAGCTGCATCAGGGCCAGGACTCCTTCCCCTGCTCACGCCGCCGCCACTACTTTTAAAACTTACCTTTTTCCAGCACCGCCATCTTGGATTTTGCAAAATCACAAGATCCAAGATGGCGGCGCCCAAATCTTGTGAGGACACATGAGGCTGTAGTACTGTAGTACTGTATACTGCCCATGTGCAGTAGTACGGTGGTGGCGGCTTGAGCGGGGGCAGGAGGTGGCAGAGGAGCCCGGAAAACCCAGGACTGACCCGGGACCGGAGCCCGGAAACCGGAACAGTCCCAGGTTTTCTGAGATGACTGGCAAGCCTACACAAACTGCCTCCCTGCTACCATACCTAGACCGGCAGAGCCTCTGGCTGTTTCCGCCAGTGACTCTGCCGCACACAATGGCAGTGCAATGTTTCCAGAATCGCAAGAGATCCACTGTCATAATTGGCCCATAGGATTGGACCATTAATGGAATGTACATTTGCATAGACACATATAGGATTGCACTGCAAGGTACTTAAATTTCTGCCACTGTGCCTGTCTTGATAAAGAAAGGCTGGTGACTGAAAGAGGTCACTTGTCATTGTTTCAAATAAAGATGCGAGTAATTTTCAATGGCCACAAATTCAGCCAGGACGTTCACTGTATGTGAAACTTCTTTTGTGTATAATAGAAGAGAAAGTGTGAGAGACCGTTTAGCCCTAGAATGGTTACGCCCCACAAACCAATGAAGTGTGAAATAAAGCTGTTCCCAAACATGGTTAAAATGATTTATCTCAGCGTTTCACTTTGAAACAAGGAACAAAACTGGGAGCCCTCCTACTCCTATTGAAAGTAATCATGGTTTTACATCCCTCAGTGTTTACATAAAGAGAGCTGTTTATTTTGAATCTTTGGTGATAAGGTTGCCATGAGCGCATAATTTATTATATTCTCTCTCTCTCTCTCTCTCTCTCTCTCTCTCTCTCTCTCTCTCTCTCTCTCAGGTAGGGAGGGGTGGGGGAAGTGAGAATTATGTATATTTTATGATAACCCAAAATGACTTATACATAAAAAATACAGACTTTACAGATAAAAAGGATTAGTAGCAGGTAATGCATTTTCCATGAGTGGCTATAGGGCTCTCAGTTCCAGGACGTACAGGCTGCATACCAATGAACTGATAAAAGTCTGAAGCTGCGGATGGGTAAGGAAGGCTCATGCTTTGCTGGAGATGATTCTTAAAGTTACAATAAATCAGACAGACAGTGTCGGCCTTTGAGGATAAACCTGTGATGGCTTGTTGTGCCTCTTTGAATCGCCTCAGAGGCCCAGGGACTAAAAAGTGCCTGGATGTCACATTAAATCTACCGGGAGGATGGAGCACTTCAAAGAGGAACGCAATCAGATCTGATGGAAAATACATTTTCTGAAAGCTACTGACAAAAAAGTAATCTTTTGATGTGGATGTTGAATAACAATTGATATTGTCTTTCCTGACATTTTTCATTATTGCCGTCTTATACGGCCTACTTCATGTATTAGAGCAATATTAACTGTTTGACAGGGACAAATCCTCAAACTATCACATAAGCAATTGTTTCTGAATTGTCTTAGCCCACTGCCTGTAAAACCTGTCCCAATAACTGCCTTTAAATACGACAGTAGGCTCTTTTCCGTGACAGTGTCTGAGCCTTGGCATAATACAATGGAGTCCGGGGGATATTAAAAATGGTTAGGTAGTTATGAGATGTCATTTGATTACAAGAGAGAAAGAACAGGGTGGTTGTTGTGTTGTTGTTTTTTCTTTTGAAGGTGACTTTTAATGAGAGAAGTTTATAAGAAGTTTAGACCTTATTATTCCCACTGTACAGTGCACCTTTAATCAAGTATATGCACGCCGAAGTTTAAAATATGCTGCAATTCTTGTAGCTTAAAGGAAGAAATGGGGAATGTACAAGAGATCTGTGTTATTTATGCAAGGAAATAAAGCAATCTGTGGTTCTACAAAATGCTATGAAATATACTGTAGTTAAATCCCAAGTTGTTACTAGAAAGAAATTCAAGCAAATCTTGGAGCCACATGTCATTTTCAAAGAACTGAATCCCTCCTGGGGTTTGATGTCTTAACCTTCTACTGTAAAGATGTGTAGCTCCATCAGAGATATTTATAAATCCAAAATCCCCAATTTTCCGATGACCTTGAGCTACTGAGTGAATCTGCAGATAGAAAGACAGCCTTCTAATCAGTTTTTATATAAAGGGGTTACCTGCATTAGGAGAAAAAAATTACAGAATTGAGATAATAGAATACTCTCAACCTTTCACAAGTTATTATCATTTACATTTTGCTAATGAGTGTGTGTGTTTGTGTCCTTCTAGATTCCTGGTTTCATTGAAAGTGATTTCCTGATCACAATTTTTTTTCATTCTTTTAATAACAATTAACTGATGTGGTTAGGTGTGTGTGTGTGTGTGTGTGTGTGTGGCTTTGCTAAGATTTCCATTCCTAAGAGCTATGCTCCTATTAATGTTTGAGAGTATCTACATTCTACAATCACTTACTTTAGAGTAGTTCCATAGATTTCAGTAAGGGGTAAGTAAAATACAAACTGCAACAACAATATGCTAATTTCGTAATGAATATGGTAAAAGCATTTTAGTAAAGTGAATACAGTTCACTTTTGTAGAAGAAATTGTCTTTCCTTGCTTTGACTTTAGCCTATAACCATGGGGCGGTACAAGAAAACTTTTTTAACTTTAGTTACTCCATTCATTTTTTTTATTAAGCTTCAAACTGGAAAGATATGCTGGGAGGGGCTGTGCTCATTCACATCTTGCATCACATGTGGGTAGGGTCACTTTAGAAGAATTGTTCAAACTAGCCCCATAACATTCTATAGCTCAGAACCATACAGTAATGTTGAAATGATTTCCACTTACAGTCAGGTTGCATCTTACACGAGGCCTAAGTTCTGAAGTCAGCGCATAAAGCAAAAATCATGTATAGTCATAGGTAAAGTAAAGGTGACCCCTGACAATTAAGTCTAGTCGTGTCCGACTCTAGGGTGTGGTGCTCATCCCCATTTCAAAGCCGAAGAGCCAGAGTTGTCCGAAGACGCCTCCGTGGTCATGTGGCCGGCATGACTCTCCTTGCCGCAGCGCGTAGCATGCGGCTGGAACACGGAGCGCTGTTTACCTTCCCGCAAGCGGTACCTATTTATCTACTCACATTAACATGCTTTGGAACTGCTAGGTTGGCAGGAGCTGGCCAAATTACCTTTAAATCCGAAAAATACATACTGTCTCTTTAAAAACTAAAAGCACACTACAAGAGACATGTGGAAACTGAGGGAACAACAGCTTCATTCTCCTTTCTTGTGATAACTCCTGGGCATATACTCAGTGAGTGGAATTCTGCCCACACTATTTAAACCAGCAGTTCCCAAACGTTTTACCACTATGACCCACCTCGTCCTCCGTGGTGGGTCACGACCCAAAGTTCTCTGTTGCACCGCAAAGCATATCTGGGAGCCACCAGAGGCCATTTCTGGGTCGCGCTGGGTCCATGACGCACTGCATTGGCCTCCATGAGTCTCAGAATACCTTGTGGAAACAACCCAAAATTCGCCGACGCAAAACTGGAAATCTCTCTCTCTCTCTCTCTCTCTCTCTCTCTCTCTCTCTCTCCAATCCTGTCTCCTCTTCCATTCTCCCTGCCTCTCTCTGTGTCTCCCTCCTTTATCCCCCATCCCTTCCCAAGGCACTGCCCCTCCAGCTGCCAGCAATTTCAGGAAGTTCTTCTGAGGACCTGGCAATGATGTCACAGCCAAGTGCCACAGACTATAGCGGTTGCCACACTGGAGCATTCCCTGACCTCTGAGGACACTGTAGGGACATGGATCACTACACATGGGTAGGAGTAATGCTGAGCTATAAGCATAGCAGTTTTATCTGAGCTATAAACAAATGTATACAAAGGTTACAAATATTAACATTGGAGAAAGAACATAAGTACAGTAGTTAGGGGCATCATGGTAGTAGGATCATTCCCAACCTATGCAAATTTATTGCACTATATGAAATGAACCTAATGTACATGCCTAGGCACCTCTCCATGCAATCAAGAACTCTGCAGACGCAAGGCTCCTGATCATGTAGCATGGTGCCGGCTCTCATACAAGCGAACACAGATAGCGTCATTCCCCATGGTGACACAAATGCATGGAGCCTATCACCACCACTCCACATGTGCCCTTTCTCTATGCAATTAACATCTGTACAATGGCAATAATGGTTTGCCTGACAGTCACATAGTAAATTCACAGCTAAGGTGAGATTAGAACAAGGGATCAAGTCCTGAGGAAGGAAGGAAGGAAGGAAGGAAGGAAGGAAGGAAGGAAGGAAGGAAGGAAGGAAGGAAGGAAGGAAGGAAGCTTTTCTATATAGTAACTACATCAAATCCACGTTATAACTCCATCTGTCTGTTTCAACCTCACTCAACCAGGACACAATTCATCTCTTTCATGCATTGTTCTTCTCTTCCCCTTTTGGGAAGTCACTCACTCCTAGATATCCTAAAACTTTTCTTCTCACTTGAAATGAAGTCACCCGAGCAGCTGAAATGTCTTTGAAGTCCAGGAACATTTCCTGTGTCATTGCAAGTGTTTCTCTCTCGTTTACCCTACTGCGGAGGATTACAAAAATTGATGGACTACTATTAAGGATTACAACCTGACATACAGCAAATTTCTGGTTTTTGCTACCCTACAAGTAAACAGGGCACTGGGAACCACAAAGTTATCATTGCATGTCCTTTTATGGGAATGTTACACAAATTATGGTGGTTTGGGAGAAAGAGGAATCAAGGTCTATTCTTTGATAAAAGATGTGTGACACGTTTTCAGTTCTGTTTTGTTGTTTGGGAGCACTGTTTTTTACACATGAGGTTAAATCAATAATCATTCCCACCATTCCACATATGCTCCATGTTCCATCTTAAACAACTCAGATGCTGAATACTGAGTTCCTAAGTGCAAAACATAAAGTGATGAATTGAGCTGAATGTACAATGGCAACTGAATCTGCACTAATGAGAATGATGCAGTGGTTAAGGTCAATTTATGTCTACATAGCAAGGGAAAGGTCATGAGGGGAGTTTCATTAGCATGGCAAAAATCTTGCTTATGTCTGCATGACCTTAGACACGCTGTTGTCCACCTCACCTCTGCACTCCTGGAAAGTGGTGAGCAAGGCTTTATCTGATATCTCTTTAGATCAGATCTAATTCTTCTCCCAGCTCTAATCATGATCAGGCTACCCCAGTGCCATTTCCACAATACCTACCTGGGAGAATTCATATAAGCTCACAAGAGAACTGAGAAACTCTCTGAGCATGCTTCAAAATTATGCAGGGCATCCATGTGCACATGAAGTTCTATCTGCACACAGGATGACCTGTTCTCTTCCATAAGCTGTGGAATGCTGCACAAACATAGTGAGGATTCATCACTGCGTGTGCTGGGCATCCCATAATATTAAAACAAAAAGGGTAATCCATGTGTGCTCAGAGCTCTGTGGTTCACAGAAGTCCCCACGCATGTACCATCACCACTGACATATGTGTCAGATACTTGCCTTCCAAATAATTTTCTTAATGCAATTAATATTAGTCAAAATTTAGCTAATGGAAATAGCTTCTTGCTGAATGAATGGATGTGCATACTGTACATATCAGTGGCATATGGTCCTCTGTGCCATCTCCTATTCCCTCCGCCCATTTTTTGGTTGCATGCTTCCACAGGAATTGTGCTTTGTTTTCTTTAACTCAGGCTTCAGTAATGCTAGAGGTCACAACATAAATAGTAATATTTCAGTGCCTCCAGGTTAAACAAACAACTCAGGAATGTCTGAATGCTCTTCTCCCATTCCCTGAGCCCTGCTTTATCATCATATGTTGCCTCCAACTTCCAAAAGCACTTGCTAGACCACTCCAAGTCCCCAACCAAACTCAGCACACTCTTCCATACCACAGCATTCATCTGGCTCATCACAAGAGCTCCCTACACTCCATTTTTTCCTCTTCCAGAAAAGATTCCCCTGAAGTCAAGGGAATCTCGCAATAAAATGGTCCTACCTATAAAAATGATTATACGAACTTCCTCACATTTGCTAAAGTGACAACTACACTTTATTCCTTGCTGAATCTTTCTTTGCATTCTTCAAGTTTATTTTTAAAGTTCCAGTAGCTTCTCCTTGTTTTCTAGGGTTAAGAGACAAGGACTGATGTGTGAACTTGTTACCACAAAGGTGTGAAAGCTGCACTAATCTTCACTTAGGCTCAAAGAATGGGTCTATTACAGTGAATTTGAGAAAATGTGATTTTCAACAATCACATGGGAATGTTGACAAGTCCAGATTTTATGAATGTAGAAAATGTGGAGATATATTGATGTTTATTTTTAAAAATTATACTGCACCTTTCAGTATTTTTCTATGCCCAGGTTAGTGGGTAAATATTAATAAGTACAGGTGTCCCCCGCTTAACGACGGGGATTCGTTCTGGAAATCTGGTTTCATCATATAGTGAAACCGTCATTAAGCGAGTCCTCAATGAAACACAGTGGAGTTGTAATAGGGAATGAATGGCAAACGCAGCGTACATTATGAGTGTAACACAAAGCACAACAAGATTTTTGCACCGTTGCTTCTCTGCTCTATATTGTCTCCCCCCCAAGTGGTTTTTATTGTTTTTAACTTATTTTATGGATTGTTTTAAATTATGTATTTTTATCTTTGCTGTAAGCCGTCTTGGGCAATTACCTTGGCATGGGATAAGGCGGGGTATATTTTTTTTAAACAAATAAATAAATATCTGGACCTGCTACAATGGATGACCAGTCATGACTGACCTTTGACAACGACCAATCCCTAGCCTCAGGTCCCAACTACACACAACAGTGGCAGACCTGCATCTCTGAATTTGACTCTGCCTTAGTCACATGTAAAGTAGGCTATGAGGTGCAATTTAAAAGGTCATAAGAGCACATAAAGGGGAGTACTGAACCACTTGCCTTCCCACAGCTCCTACTCCTGTAGTCTGTCCCTAAGCACTTTTTTCCCAGCCAGACTCCAGTACCAGAAGTCAGTCAGGGAAAGAGCCATACTACTACACATTATTAATAATGTGATTGTCCTTGATATAGAGTACTTGATTATTTCTTCCCTAAAGAGCAACCACCGGACGGAGGATTCAGATTGGGACCAAAATGTGGGGGGAAGGGCTTTAACCCTTTGTCCCCACCAGGGTCCCAATCCAGGTTGAGCTTCACAGCTGCTATTTTTTCTGACAGTGAAATTTCAGCTGGTGCCAATGGCTGCCCCACGGCACTGATATGGATTCCCCACCCCACCCCATTTGTTGTTTATGGAAGAAAAATCAAAGGCACCACCAGGGACAATAACATGTATACAACGTGTAGTAGAGAAAAGCAAGAGAAAGCATGTGGGCAGGGGGAGGGACCAGCAACCCTCCTGTGCATCACTTTGGCTGCTTTGGTCTGTTAAAATCACCCGAGTGTTTGTTTGAAAGGCAGCATAGAAATAAATAAAATGTGCACACATCCCAATCTTTGGGGTACATGTGAATGGGGAGAAAAGTGCCGGGTGCATTCAAAGACACTGTTTTGCTGCTGCTGTGTAGTTTGGGCCTCAGGCAAACGGCCTCTCTAGCACTGAGAGCTCTGCTCTTTCCTGTCTCCCCTTCCTTCCTGTGGCTTCTGCCCCACCATCACCTTAACCATCTGCCAGTGGAAGGTGCATTAACAATCCTGTTCTAATTTTCCATTTCAATTTTATGCAAATGGTTACGTTATCCTGTAATGAATCTACTACTAATTATACAATTACTCTCAATTTAGCAAGCCAGTTTTTTAACAAATGAATTGACGTCAGCCTGTTCTAATTTGCAAAATAAATCAAGCACGATTCGTATTTGATGTTTAAATCAAGCAAGTCATCTGCTTGGTTAATTTTCTACGTCTGCCTCTGTAATAGATTATAAATGTTACTGAGCGCACTGCTTACATCTGCGTGGCCGGTATAACTGTGCTACCCTTTTAATGATACAGCGAGGATATGGTTCAGAATGTCAGACTCTCGTATCTCCTGAACTCTGGATCAAGCTGCCCACTCTCAGCTTGCTCATTATGAAGATTTATACCATCATCTAGTGGAACTCCTGTAAAACTACAGCCATTAATCCTCTCTTCTAGTAGGTGCTTTGTATCACAGCCCAAGACTGCCCAAGACTAAAAGAACAGGCGGAGAGATCTTTGCGTTCTGGCTGTTAGGTGAAGGAGGGTTTTTGGCATCTTCCAGGAATTTTTGCCATAAACAAGGGAATTAAAATCTTGCATGATATTAGCATAAACCAGGTGATTCCATTGCTTTATCCGGCTTCCTCCTCTCAACCTCACATCAAGTTCAATTGTTGCTTTTCAGGATATGGAAACATGACAACAGAAACTAGCTTGTATAATATGCAGGGGGAATTCATGGTTGGCAAAGCAGAGGAAGGGCAAGGGAACAGATATGTAATCAATACCCTTTGTACTGTACAAGAAGCAAGTTTTTAGTAAAAGATATTATTTTCCGTATTTTTCATTCCTGTATAGACAGCAAACAGTGCTCCCTTCCTGTTTTACTTCTGTCTATGCCTTTCAGAGTATTATAAGACAAGCTTGGGAAATGGTGCTCTGTTGTGCTGCAGCTACGTCTTGTCTGGTGTTATATGTTGTTACACCCACTCTGTGTTCATTCACTGTGCTGCCAAAGTGTCTCAGCACTCCTCTTAATTATTTCCAAGCCCTCACATGCATCTCTTTTCCAATGGATTTGTTCTTCTTAATTGAAACAGGACGGGGGGGGGGGGCACATGGAACCAGAAACTGAATTACAACAACAACACTATCGTTATTGTTGCTATTATTACTGAGGAAGCAATGGTTGTGAACAGGCTGTCAGTGGTTGGAAGTTTTCTTTTACAGCTTTTGCACTTCTACAAAGAAGTGCCACGTAGGCCCATGGTCAGGCTGTGGACCGGAGCCAACGGAGACACAAATACAAATCAAATACAAGAACTCAAAAGGGAAGAAAAATACTAAACGCAAAAGAAAGACAGAGAAAGGAGAAGCTTGCTTGGACAGACCAAAAGAAAGCTCTTCATAATGCAACTGCTGCAGCAATCGAAAAAGAACTGAGGGAAACGTCATGGGCCATGCAAGTCTTTACATTCGCCCTCCGTGCAAATGGATAGGTTTTGCACCAAAACCCTGAGCTGTAGGAAGTTCCCAAACTAGGCTCAAAAAGCCTAAAAGTGAACAAAAAGTTCGCAAAGCAGTTTACACAGCAAGGGAATACGAAGGTGATTCCCTGAGCCAAAGGGTCTCACAATCTAAAAAAGACACAAGGGAGATACCAGCAAACAGCCACTGGGAATGGCACTACCCTGAGATGAATATGGACAGTTGCTCTCCCCCTGCTGAATACTAGACAGAGTACCACCATTTTGAAAGGTGTCTCTTTGCCCAATTAGCAGAGGTCAATACATCATGTCATCTGCTGGAAAATCAAAATTGTATTATATCTCAGCAGCTGAACAAACACAATTCTGAGCATAATCATGATAATACATCATTTCAAGGTCACCCTCCTGTATAATTTGTTACTTGACGCCTTTCTAGATGCAGTCTAACAAAATCTTTGCACACGGACAGGCATGTACTTTTTGTTCTGCTCTGTTTACAGCATGGCACACAAGTTGTTCAAACCATGTGTCAGATTTTCAATTAGACACATCATACAGGGGCACCATTTAGTTTAGTGAGTCAGCCCCTCCCATGTTTCAATTCAAATGTGCGTACTCGTTTATATCTGTCTTTTATTGGACTCCATTATCAGTAATTTCAAGCAGCAGCATCACTAGGCGTGCGCCGCCCCAAAGCGGGGCGCGCACGCCGCCCTAGTGACCCCCCATTCCCCCCCTCAAAAATTTTCATGCGCCACCCTCGGCCACGCCGGCCAGCTGTCCGAGGCCTAATGACGAGGCCCAATGCATTAATACGTGATTTATTACGTTTTCCACGCATGCGCACAATGAGAAACGTTCTGCACATGTGCGAGAAATGTTATAAATTACGTATCGCCGCATTGGGCCTTCATCAGAAGGCCCTGGAGCGTCGGCCGGGGAGGTCGCTCCGAGGTCTTCTCCCGGCCTCAGAGCCTCCGGAGGGCGACGCGTGCAGCGGAGGTGAAGCGCGCGTGGGTGCGCGCATCACCCTCTGCGCACGTCACCCTCCGGCGGTCTGCCCCCCGCCTTGCTCTAGCAACGCGCTTGATTTTTCTGACTAGAGGCTGTTTGGTGTTCTTCTGCAAAAAAAAAAATAATTTAAGATTGTGAGCCCTTTTGGGACAAGGAGCCATTTAGTTATTTGATTCCCTGACCCAAAAGGGCTCACCGTCTTAAAAGATGCAGAAGAACACCAGCAAACAGCCGCTAGAAAGACACCATGCTGAGGTGAAGAGGGATAATTACTCTCCCTCTGCTAAATATAAGAGGAGCACCACTTGAAAAAATACCTCTTTGCCCAGTTAGCAGGGTCCAGTATTTATATCCATATTGATGGAGAGAGGACTCAAGAGTAGTTTATGACAACCCTGCAATGTGGTCCAGTGTTGTTATCCAGTCTCCTAATGTTTGGGGCATTTTTTAGACAAGAAAGATAGTTCCTTGTTGTTCAATCCAAGTGGTTCACAGCTCCCCCTTAGTTCTTAGAATGACTTTATGTTCAGCATTTATCACTGCAGACACACACTCTGATCACCAGGGGGAGGGCTAAACATGCATGTTGTCATCAGAGGGAACAGGAGCTGGGGCAGGCTAATACTTTCCTGTAGAGCCCCTTGCGTTCATCTGCACGGAAAGATGAGTGCCTGAACAGGACTTCAGATAACATTTGAATTGACTTTAGCACAGCAGCATCATTTTAGAAAAAGTACTATATTTAATAATGGTAAATAAAAAGGTATTCAATAATGGCAAACAAATATTACACAGATGCGGGAAGGTGGGATGCCAAGAGAACTAAACCTGGTAGGCAGGGGGAGGAAAAATGAATGGGAAAAAAGGAGAGACACATAATGGAAATAGACTGGAACAGAAAACAGAGGAAGAAAAACCATTCAGTTAGGATTGAGATAGATAAATAAATGCATGGGAAGGAAATTGGAAATAAATTAAAGCAGGAAGGGGAGGAGATTTTGTGCTGTGTGGCAGGCAATGCTGTTATGATCTATTCAAAGGAGACATGAAAATGGCAGCACAGAAGTTCTGCAAGCACCAAGTCCTATTCAGTCCAACGAGACTTTTACATAAAAGTGCAGCCTTGAAGACTTAGACTTTTTGAGTTTGCCAAGGGAGGCTGAACTGAATATTGTGTCTAGCACTAAAGGCAGTTTGCAGGTGCTCAGAAAACATCTGTAACTATAAACTTTCTTTATCTCACCCCCTTGCATTTTTCCAGTAGTCTCAGGTTCTGCCTGTAAGCTTTTCCGACTGAAGACGTGTGTCACTGGTTGGTTGTGCTTATTCTGTGGTGTTGGATCCTGTCCAAGTAAATGGCTTTCTGTGGTGAGGCAGACTGTATGCCCCACCCTTATGCTTTACTGTAAAGAAAGGCACTCTGCACATGTACAGAAGCAGTTTACATTAATGTTGGTTGGTCGGTCGGTTGAGGACTATACGGCAAGGGGGTCTCACAAAATCAGGAAAACTATAATGCAGCAGATATGGACTGATATTATAGATATCTTGATTCTGTCTGTATTGTAGTTTGCATGTATAGATTGCATTTGATTCAAGATTTGGCAAATAACAAAGATTCCCTCCCAGTACCTGAAACTCTAGTTGCACATTAACTGATCAGATGTGGAGCCAGCCATATACTGTACGGATGGAGCAAACAACTCAGTATCAGGCGGACACAGCAGCTTTCTCCATCTTTCTCCCCGAGAAGCTTGGTTGTTTTCTGAGAAGAAGCAACAAAGAAATCCTAGCATGAGCAGTCAGACCTAGCATGTGCAACAAACCTAAAATATGCTTCCTCTGCACTAGCAGCTGCATCCCTAACATTTTGAGGTAGCTGCAAAGAGCACAAAGGACATAAAGCAACTAGATAACATGACCATTAATTTAATTTGTGCAATTAGCAATCAATTAGCATAAAATGCAAATTAGCCCAGTTAGGGAACTGCAATATGGCAACCCTACCTTAAGCCAACATGAATGCCCACCAATACATTACTTGCTTGTTAAACACCGCCAACTTTAATTATAAAGGTATCTTTTTAAATCATGCAATTGTCATAAGACTACATTTACTACAGTGCAATTAAGATAAACATCCTACTATCTCAGTGATCAAATTCCATAGGGAGAGGTCAGGATGAGGTGAAAAGGATGAGGACAGAAGTGTTGCATATCACAACAGGCATGGAATAATGCCTGCGGGCCTAATTAACACAGTGTTCTTCATATATTACCCACTAGCTATCTTGCATTGTAGCGCCATTCACCCCAGCATGTGCGAAAGAGAAATAAATGCAATTGTGCTGTGTCAAAAAACTACAAACAAGCTGGTTCCCCAAAGTGCCTCATGCCATGTGCATCCTCTAGTTTTTGAAGTATCAACTCAAAAAATACCTGTTTCCTGCAGTCTGAAAAGCAATTTGTTCATGCACATACTACCAAACCATATACACATAACCCCAATACACCAAATTTTATGCATGCACCTACATACTGTACAGTATTAACAAATACTGAAGCTCCTTACATCAAAAACAACCAGGTGATACCGGTATTGTTGACGGGTGTGTCTTACATTATCAGAAACAAAACTCATCCCACCATACATGGTCCTGGGTTCCCACTAGCATGTGCTGTTTCTTTACTGTCACACTGGAACCAGTAACAACTTTTTAAACCTCATTTTAAAAATCAAGTTCCAACATGCTTTGGTCAGCTTTTACTACATTCCTCTGAAAATACTTAACATTTGTATAAGCACTAAGCATAAAGCACTTCACATGTATTATCTTGATACAATCCTTACCACAACCTTATAAGACAAGTAAGTATACCTATATTACAGCTGAGGCAGAGTAGCTTGCCCAAGGCCACCTGTTGAGTCCATGCAGTGGCGTCGCTGTTCCGTGGCGAGGCGGGCGGGGGGCCCCCAGGTGACGCGCGCAGAAAAGGTGACGCGCGCACACACGCGCCACCCCCCTACACGCGCCACCTTCCCTGCGCGCGCTGCCACCCGGGAGCCGACTCCGGGGACGTCTTCCCCGGTCGGCTGCCCGGGGCCTTCTGGCGAGGCTGCACGCCGAACGTTATTTATAACGTGTTTTTGCGCATGCGCAGACCGTTCCTGAGGCAAAAGGGCTGCCCTTTTCCCTCAGGAACGGTCTGCGCATGCGCAAAAACATGTTATAAATAACGTTCGATGCGCAGCCTCGCCAGAAGGCCCCGGACAGCCGGCCGGGGAAGACGTCCCCAAGCCGGCTGCAACGATGAAAGGTGGGGGGCGCCCGGAGCTTTCAATAAGGGGGTGTGTCGGGGGGGTCACTTGGGTGACGCGCGGCCCTAGTGACGCTTCTGAGTCCATGGCAGAGGCAAGATTCAAACCAGTTAAGTCCGGATCTGCAGTTCAGGGCGCAATCCAAACCTACTTAGGCCGCCGTTGTAACCAGCGGTCCAGCAAAAACGGGAGCCCCCAGAACGGAAAGGGAATTCAAATCCCCTTTGAATTCCCCTTTTGGAGGGGATTTGAATCCCCTTTCCATTCGGCTCCCTCTTTAGAGACCTTTTGACGGGGCCTTAAGACGTTTTTATTTAGGTTACCTTTCGGTGTCTGACATGGTGGGCTGGCTTCTTAACAAATGGCTTTTAACAAATGTAAATATAGGTGACCCACTGGGGTTGTTTGTTTTAATTGTTTTAATTATTTGTTTTTAATTATTTTAATGTATATACGTATTTTAATGTTTTTTGTAAGCCGCCTTGAGTGCCCTTGCTGGGAGAAAGGTGGCATATAAATTCTTTAAAAATAAATAAATAAATAAATAAATACAGGACCACACTAGAAATTCCCTAATTTGAATAAGGCATCCCATTAAGTTAAAGGATGATAATCAAGCTCATAGCGACCAGACTCGCTTGAATCTCTCAGAACCGATTTGTGGAGTTGGAGAAAGATCCTCCAAAGAAAAAAAACAGATTAATCCCCCAAAATAACCTGAAAATAAAAGTTAGTCCACAAACATGATGAGAAAATTGATTCTTATAAGAGAAGGAAAACCAGTTAAGGCAAAAGTGGGAAAAGGAAAAATCTAAGAGTAAAATAAATGCATAAGGTATTTATGAAGAGGTGAAATAAAATCATGCCCACAGATTAGAGAGACCAGGGAAGTGCCAAGCCAAAAAAAGTGCTTTGGAAGTACTAAAAAACAATGCTTTTTTGTTTTTTATAAAAGCAAAAATTACCAAAGAATGAGAGAAAAAGACAAAAAAAAATCCATCCCTTTTCCTTTCATTGGATTCTCATTTGTATACCCTTTCAATCAACTTCACATTTCATTCCATTTTATGTCTTTTCTCCATATTTCAAGTGTATAACTTCCATATTGTGTGATTGTAAGTCCATTATGATGTGTCTACTCAGAAGTAAGTGCAATTATTAGTCAATGTTGCTCACTGCCAGGTAAGTGTGGGTAGGATTGCAGCCTGTGTAAACCAATTACAGCATTTTGGACATAACTTGCACTTAATGAAGTCCCCTTAGTTTTAGTCTTATTTCAAAAGTAACAATTACATCCGGTTTTCACTGGGTACTGAGCCTGCAAAATTGGACCATCGCGTTCTCTGCCTGGTCTCTTAATGGACCTACTGTTCAGGAAGAAACCACTGAGCTTTCCACTCAGACAGCTTCATTTGTGCCAACTTCAGCTTTTCTTAGCTGAGAAAACTTAGTCCCAGTGGTTCCCAAACTGGTGGGTTGTGACTCACCAGGAGAACCGGAAGCAGCTGCTACCCCTTAAGGGGGGTGGCGACATCCCTCCGCTGGGAAAAGGTTTTTTTTTTAACTTACCAGGGGTTAACTTACCAAAGTTAACTTGCCGGCACTTTGAAGGGTGCAAGGGTGTCCATGGGCCATGGCCCCCTCTGCAGGCCTCCTCGCACTTCAGATCGGCTCCCCGAAGCGATCAAGACCCACTTCCGGTGTTGGATAAAAACCGGGTGGGTCTTGATTGCTTCAGGGAGCCGATCTGAAGCACAGGGAGGCCTGCAGAGGGGGCAGCGGGGGGGCCTGCACGCTCCGGAGGGCCGGTGCACCGCCTGGTAAGTAAAAAAAACCCTTTGGTTCCCAGCAGCAGCACTATCCCGGGAGCACCGCTGCTGGCCTGTGTCCCCGCAAACACGTGCAACTTCCCCTACTTGCGGGGAGAACTTTGAGAAACGCGGGTCTAAACCATTTAGCCTGAGTAGGCCTCTAGTTCAGTCTTCTGCTCAAATAACCAGGCATTAGGTGACACACCCTGGTCTCTCCAGGATCTGACGAACAGAATCACATTTGCAAGAGAAACATTCTGATCACATTCCACATGTACACCTTTTCAGCGCACATACAGATGCATGTGACTGTGTTCCTTTCCCAAAACAGATTAACACCTCTCTAAAGCTGCAATGGTGGTCAGGTGAGCACAGGAGCAAGTCTCATGAGGATTGCTCAGACTTACGTCCTTGCAACTTCAGAGAAAATGGTGTTGCACATTCATTGTACAAATAAACAGAAGGCAATATCACGAAGAAGAACCCTTCTAATATATTCTAGGGGCAAGCAAGCAGAGCTGTAGCATGTCTGCACCATCTAATCACAAGTATGTGTGCAATCCATATTAATAGTTAATTTAGCTTGCTTTTAAATTGTAGAACTGTCAACAACAATGAAAAGGCGTGACCTGTCTCTCCTCATGAAGTCTAGTCACATTCCTCCCTCAAGTTGTCCATGTGACAGAGCAATGCTACAATTAGAGCACAATAATTTGCTTGATATTCAAGTCAGGCATTAGTCTTAGTAATGGGGTGCTTGGTGGAGAGATGGATCTCCTTGTTAGGAGCTAAGCGCAGGATTAGCTGAATTCTCCATGGAGAAATCTTGATTTGTTCAAGGTCTTTCATGTTTTCTACAGAGAAGGGATTATGTCTACTTAAAGAGGGGGCTTGCTTAAAAAGCTACAAAGTATAAGAAAAGGATTTAGGGCAGTCGGGCCTGCGGTTAAGTAGCTGAGGGGGTAGAGGGTGTTTTAGAGCACAGGATTATTTAAATCCATAAAGTTTTTAAAAAATTGGTTTAGCACTACTAGGTCAATGCAGGGTAACATGCTGGAAAGGCAGTTAAGCATAAGTTAATATTCATTTCACTTTCGCTAATTATTGCAAGGATTCAGAGGTAATGGGTGAAAGAAGAAACAGACAAGCTCTTTCTTGTTGGGGGGGGCAATGAATGAGGCAGAGTTCAATCTTCCAGTGCTTTTCCCTCTGCCACTTTGCTTTTTGCAAAGATTCGTATTGTGACATATATTACCAGCCAAATGCACATGTTGGAAAGATTTTTTAAAAAACAAAACTTTGGCACTGTTCCCTTAATGAGGCCATAGTGAAGCAGACCATTAAATGCCTCTCTCAAGAGTCACAGAAAACATGAACCTCCTGGAGCCAAAGTAACCTCCATCCTTTTTTTTTCTCATTGTCATCTTTTTAAATAGACACACACACACATACACACACACAGAGGTGCTGTAATTAGGATTTGTCCCAGTTCTGTGATCATTAGTGATGATGATGGGTGATTAGATGATAGGCACTTTTTGCTCCAGCGTAAACATGAACGTTGGATGCTATAAGAATTGACCCTTTAACGTAAATAATTCTATGTTACAGAGGCTCTCATTTAATGTTTTTGTACATTAAATGACAATAACCATATGTAGATATTGTCCCTCTATTGAAATGAACAGGGAGGCTCTTGCAGGAGTGGGGGCTCCATGCTCACACCAGATCTCTGACAAACCTAAGCGCTCGCTAGGCCAATGCATGGGAGTTTGCTTTTATATTTGAAAGTATAGTAACCGAGCCTGAGCTGATAGGATATAAGGCATGCTAGAAATCCAAATAAAAATAAATTGGAGGTGTTGGTGTAAATGCTTGTCATTAAAACTAACTTCTTATACAATTCCTGTGTGAGAGCACAAGTAACTGAGCATAACTGCAGTCTGGGAACATGCATGGCACAACTTGAGTATTAAAACATGTCAGGCATAAATGATAGACGTATGTAAAACTGGTTTCATATGTATGAAATAATTAGACATCAACCATCCTTGGAGTAGCTCAATGGAAGAGCACCTGTTTTGTATGCATAAGGTCCTGGGATAATCCCTGGTATAACCAGGTAGGGCTGGGAAAGTCCTCTGTCAGAAAGTCACTGCAAGTGAATATAGACAATACAGCTCTTTCCATAGTCCCTAATTTATGGATATAGACCGTACAGGTAGCCCCCAATTTATGCACAGGTCCCATTCCGGGCATCTGTCTGGAAGTCAGAACCGTGCTATCACACCTACGTGAAAGCATAAGGCTGGACAGACCACGCCTGTGTGAAAGCACCAACATGGCTGTCCATAAGTTCAGACATCCATAAGCTGGGCATCCTCAAGTCGGGGACCACCTGTACTGACCAGTTGTAAGTCAGGTAGACCAATGCTCTGAGCATAACTCATATTTCTGTGTTCAACTAAACTCTGTGTTCAACTAACCTCTTGCACAATTGAACATGTTGTTTATAGTGGAATAGGTATATGCAAGGAGATGTCTTATACTAAATTAGATGATGTATCATCAAAAGGGCAGTGAAATGATAAATCAGCAGATGTTGGACACACTGGCATCAAAACTATTATTCAATTTAGAATAATAGACATTGTTATACTTCAGAGGGAAAAATGTTTCAAGATTCGTTTTGGGGGGATACCTGAAAAACAGCAATGCTCAAGGAAATGCAGTAGTGAAATTGGACATGTTTGGTACGTGTATGTATTATAATATGGCAGTGTAATAGGAAAATCACTCTAGGGTAAAATGTTATGTAAACGACTTCGGAGGTAATAGGGTATCCCAATACAGCTCAGATGGGCCCACTTCTGGCAGTTACCAATGAAATGCTGAGAAATTGGAACGTTCAGAGAAGAGCAAAAATAATTAAGACAACAGAAACATATTAGGAGTCAAGATTAAAGACATAGAATGCCGCATGAGCAAATGGCTAAGTGACAATTAAGTGGGTGGTGGGGAGACATAAGTAGAAGCTGCACAGACTTGAAGTTTGTACAAACAAAGGAAGGAAAAGAAATTATTTACAACCATATATGCCGGGGATTATGAGGGGTTTGGGCGTAGAATTAGAAGCAAACCAGGAAAAGCTTCCCAAACATAAAATACAGGTGGGCCCCCATATCCGCTGGGGATATGTTCCAGGCCCCTCCGTGGATACTTGAAACCGTGGATAAGAGCGAACACACCCTCCATGGTTTCCTGAGGGCCCCGCACCCTGCTTCCCCTGCAGGCAGGCATGCTTGCCCCCCCAGCTCTTATTTTTCTTTCAGCAAGCTTTGTTTCTTCCTTAAAACAAACGGAGAAGCAGCCTCCATTGCAGGCAAGTAGAACGAGACTAAGTCCTAGAGAGGCTCTGCAAGGTTTCTGTTAACCTTGCAGAGTCTCTCTAGTACTTAGTCTCGTTCTACTTGCCTGTAATAAGCAGCCTCTGCTTCTCCTGTTTCTTTAAGGAAGAAATGAAGCTTATTGGGAAAAAAGTAAAAGCCTGGGGGGGGTCCCCACGATCCGTGGATAACTGAAACCGTGGATAGCGAATCAGTGGATATGGGGGCCCACCTGTATATGGATTGTTTTCTGAAGGCAGTTATATCTGATCCTAATGAGACACTCACAGCCAAAGTTCCTGGGATACATCTGATCATACCTGCAGCCCAATTCACCATAACTCCCCACGTGGTGATGTAGCGGTGCCGGCACAGCCTTCCCCCTCCACTACATCCTGCAGGGGAGTTTCAGTCTCCAGGCGCCTCCTCAGAGTAAGGGAACCCCTACCCTTTTGTTTCCTAGCCCCAGGGTAAGCCCCTGCGAGCCTAGTTGTTCAACTCAGACCTGCGCCAGCTCAATAGCTGGCACAAGTCCAAGTTGATCCGTGAAGGCAGATCAGGCCCAGGAAGGGGATAAGGATTTGGCGTGCACCGCTGCGCTGGGGTGTGTGTGTTTTAATTGCTACCACAGTTACCAACTAAGCATATTTATGCCACTGCTTATACACTGCATACCATTCTGATTGCATCTTGGTCTGATGAGGACCCCATCATGTCTTGAAGAAGATTCTGGGGCATCTAGAGTGTCAAACTCATTTCATATAGTGGGCTAAGTAGCATTCATGGCACCTGCTGAGGGCTGGAAGTGTCATCATTAAGCAGGAAGTGATGTCATTAAGTAGATGATGGCCAGAAATAAGCGCTTTGTTCTAACTTACGGCACGATCCTGCGTAACATAGGCAGTGCTGGGAGAAGCGGTGCTGCTGAAAGGGCAGTGCTGGGAGAGCCCAATTATCATGTGGGCTGGATAAAGGGCTTCCACGGGCCGTATCCTTATGCTTGACAAGCCTGTTTTCGAGTGGACTGTCAGCTCTCATTTAATGTGGGCCAGGTTAATTGGGCCTCATTGTTGATCACATGACTTGAAAGGGCATCCTTGAGAAACACTCTTATGTGGCTGTCATATTAGAGAAGGCTTGGTAGTGACAGACAAGCCATATCTCAGGGAAGCTTGTATATCTTCACTCAACGAGGAACCCCTTGGCAACCTTCAAAGGAGAACCAGGTTTCCCCAGAATACAGTGTAAAAAGTTGGAGGGATGACTTTAGAGATGTTCTTTTGGACCTCAGATTAAGCCCCTTTGCAAATGGTGTTAGCAAATCTACCACAATTACTGGCGACACGCACGCACTTATCAAAATGTGAGATTTGACCAAAACAAAATTTTCCACACTCGAAGTCATCAGTTTCAATGAAATTTTACTGGAATAATTTTAGAAGTTGCAAAATTCAGAATGAAAGAGACCAACTTGGCATTTATTCTACTGCAAACAGATGCCAACATGGTGTTGAACTTGGAGTTTTACATATGAGTTGGACTTGCTAAATAATTTTTAGCTCTAACTCTCATGTTTCCATTGTAAACTGCCACTTTCAAATCAGAATGCCATCAGTGTCATAATGAATAGCTATGACATGAAAAACCACGTCATACTTCTTCACAGTGTTCCAGCAAAAAAAAAAAATGTTGAGATTCATCAAGTCACAACATCCTGATTCACTGACTTTTGTGGAATAAGGGAAATGGGAACAAATACTTCCCCCTACACATAAGAGCACACGCATAAGAGCAGCTGGAATGGATCCAAAGTATTTGTAATCATCAAATTAAAAGAACAGCAATGAATATTCAAACCAATATAATTTGTATAAAATCACAGGGTTGGAAGTGTCTTGGACATTTATCATCAGCAGAATGTGATGATATTAGATAGTTTGATCCTTCTGCATACATATATTGTATGCACTTGAAAGGTGCTTCCTTAAACAGGAAAGTTTTCAGGTCTCGCCGGAAGGTCTCCAGGGAGGGAGCAGTACGTAAATCAAGAGGGAGGGAATTCCATAGGGTTGGTTCCACTACTGAGAAGGCCCTTTTGAGGGTACCGTCGCCCAGGGAGGTGCGAGGGGCGGCGACCAGAAATAGGGCCTTCTCAGTAGTGGCACCAACCCTATGGAATTCCCTCCCTCTTGATTTACGTACTGCTCCCTCCCTGGAGACCTTCCGGCGAGGCCTGAAAACTTTCCTGTTTAAGGAGGCCTTCTGAGTCCTTGCCTTTTTTAACATCCTGCACAGGTGGAGTGCTGCTGCTTTTTTATGCTTTTTTATGCTTCTGTTTTAATTGTAATTTGATGTGTTTTTATTAATTTTAGATGTTTTTACTAGCTTTTGTGGATTGTTTTTATTGTTTTAAATGTGATTATTTGTTGTATTTGTTGTATTTGTATCCCATGTTGTAAGCTGCCTTGGGTCCCTTCAGGGAGAAAGGCGGGGTAAAAATATTGTAAATAAAATAAATAAATAAATAAATAAATATTGATAGCAGGGATGTGGATCAAGTCTCTGACTCCAAGTCTCAAGTCCCAAGTCAAATCCCAGTCTTTGCCCCCAAGTCCCGAGTCTTTGGTTGCGAGTTGCGAGTCCCTATCTATTTATTTAATGGGGGAAACGAGTTTAAACCTGAATAAGATTCGACTTGTCGTAAAAGGCTCCATGTATCAAGTCGAATCTTTCGAGTCTTTTACAATCGCCGAGTCAAGTCATTGACGTGACTTGAGTCTGACTCAAGTCCGAGTCAACAGACTCAAGTCTACATCACTGATTGATAGTGATACAAACAGCTGTGCACAACTGTGCTCTCCATTTCCATTTTCAGTGTTGAGCGCACCTGCACTACTATCAAGAAAAGATGGCAGATGGTGCTAAGATGGATAGCACAAATGTAGTTTAGTAGTTTTAGTTGGTAAAATGGATATTTCAGGACTTTTCCATACTAAACATGAATTGATCTATGTGTTATATTTGGATTAGCATCCCTGTGGCAGATGTCCCACCTGGACAGCCCATCCATGAGGCTGACCGAGGCAGTTGCCTCAAGAAGCAGACTGGCAGGGGGACCTTCACCTTTGCTCAGCGAACGTGGAGCAGCTGCTCCGGGCGCGGGCGCGCATTCAGCGGGGGCGTACTTACCCTCACGAATGCGTCGCCTCTGCTTCGGCCGTCTTCATTTTGGCCCGCCCACCCTCCCTGGAGCTCGAACGGCTCCAAAAAGGCACCAAAACCACGGGGGTGGTTGTGGTCGGAGCCACGCTGGGCGCGTCAACGTGACATCACGCAGGCCCCGCCCTTGCTCCGAGCGCCAGGAGGGGTAACGACATTTCTGCCTTTGCTCACTCCACCGCTCCTCCTCCCGCTCCCCTGATTGGAAAAAGAAGAGGGAGGGGGCAGAGCAAAAGAGGAAGTGTAGAGGAGAGGACAGTGGTAGTCTCTAGCCAGGGCTGACACAAGACCTCCTGATGCCTGAGGCAACATACCAAATGCTGCCCCCCCTTACTTGATGATGTGCCAGCCTCTGCTCCTCCCACTCTCTCCAGGTTCTAGCTCAGCACTCTCCTCCCCTCCACATCTCCTCTTCCTCTGTCCCCCTCTTCCTTTTCCAATCCAGGAAGTGGACGGAGAAGGATGAGCAATGGAGGCCAGTAGGTGGACAGAGATGGGCACCTCCCACCAATCTTCTGCCTGAGGCGTCCACTTCAGCTGGCCTCATCAATCAGCCGGCTCTAGCTCTAGCCCATTGCTCTCCCCACCACCCTTCCAATCTGTCCCTTCTAGGGAGAAGGAGGAGCAGAAGCTGGCACATCACCAGGTAAGGGGGACAGCATTTGGCACACTGCCTCAGGTGCCAGGCGATCTTGGGCCGTTCACGCCCCTGGAATTTCCCCATGGAAACTAGTTATAGGAGTGCTGATCCCCATGGTACAGTAAATGTTATTTATTGACCACTTTTAGCCCCAGTTTGCCCACCACCTTATTATACATTCCAGAGCAAACAAAGATGATTTATTAGGAGAAAAAAAAAATTGAGGGAGCTCTAAAGAACGAAGCCCGAGTGTTTGATCTCCTTTAGGTAAAGGAAGCTGGTCATCAAGAACTATCCTCAAATGGATTATGTTGATGCCTTTTTCTGCAGACTTGACAATTACAGCCAAATGAGTGTTTGCTTTTGTACAAATCACTTTTAGACTACTGAAAATGGATGATGAGCTGTGAGCTAGATATTAACACTGTTATTATATTAACAATAATATCTGTGAGCTAGATATTAACACTCTTGGGTTTGGACTATGTTGAATTCTAGGTCATGAAGGATCTCTTCCTAAAACTGGTTGCGTTTTAGCTAACACCAAAAAGGCTTCCATGTCTTAGAGGCATGTTCTAAGAAATACTCCAGGAAGTTAGAAAGGGACAGATAAGCCTCATTTTTTGTTGCGTAACGAAGGTCATAAGAACAGAGTGACCAGATACAATGGAGGACAAAGTGCCTATACTTTTAACCATTGTATAGAAGAGGGAATTTTGGCAGGTGCAGCTTTTTGCACCCTTCCATGATGAGCTGCACCTGCGAAAATTCCTTCTTCTATACAATGGTTAAAGGTATAGGCACTTTGTCCTCCATTGTATCTGGTCACCCTGCATAAGAAGAGCTGTGCCTGTGCTGGATCAGACCAAAGGTTCAGCATCCTGAATCTCACAGTGTCAAAACAGATGCATCTGGGAAACACCTCAGCAGGAAACAAAGACAAAAGCCTCCCCCCCATCCGCCCCCAGCTGTTGCTCCCAAGTCCCTAGAAATAAGTATTCAATTGCATGCCACTTCTGAATCTGGAGGTTCCATGTAGCCACCATTGGCAGACTTATCCTCCATGAATGGAAAGTCTAATCCCTTGTAGAAGTATATGAGCTACATTTTGTGACAGTGAATTCCATAAATCTATTCTGTGTTGTGCGAAGTACTTTTTTGTCTGTCCTAAATCTCCTGCCAATGAGTTTTATCCAATGAATCTGTCCTCTAGTGCAGTGGTTCTCAAACTGGTGGGTCATGACTAACCAGGAAAACTGGAAGTGGCTGCTACCCCTTAAGGGGGGTGGCGACATGCGATGATGTCAGTGACATCCCGCCACCACCTGGAAAAAGGGTGGGTTTTTTTACTTACTGGGGGTCGCGTCAGCCCTCTGGAGGGTGGGGGGTGAAGCCCCCTCTGCGAGCCTACCCATGCTTCAGATTGGCTCCCTGAAACGATCGAGACCCACTTCTGGTTTTCATCTGAAACCGGAAGTGGGTCTCGATTGCTTCAGGAAGCCGATCTGAAACGCGGGAAGGCCTGCAGAGGGGCCATACCCCCAGGGGCGTCACTGGACCGTGGCGGGGGGCGGGCTGCCTGGGCGTGACGCACGCCATGGGGTGACGCGCGCACCGCCTCGCGCGTCACCTCCGTGACACGCGACACCCTCCCGACACTCTGAGGCTGGCCCGGGAGCCGGCCTCGGAGCATCCGACCCCGTCGGCGCTCCAGGGCCTTCTGAAAGAAGGCCCAGGCAGCGCGTCGATCCGGGTATTTTTCAGGTTTTCGCGCATGTGCAGACCCGTTTTGAGGGACGGGTCTGCGCATGTGCGAAAACCTGAAAAATACCCGGACCGACGCGCTGCCTGGGCCTTCTGAGGTCCAGGCAGCGCGTCGATCCGGGTATTTTCTGGATTTTTTGCCCTCAAAACGGGTCTGCGCATGCACGAAAACCCGAAAAATACCCGGATCGACACGCTGCCTGGGCCTTCTTTCAGAAGGCCCTGGAACGCCGACAGGGTTGGACGCTCCGAGGCCTTCTCCCGGGCCAACCTCGGAGCGTCTGAAGGGTGACCCGAGCGACGCGACGCGGGGGGGGAGCCGGGTCGCCCCCCCGCGCCGCGATAATAGAGTGTCACTAGGGTGATGCGCGTCCCTCGCCCCAGGGTGACGCGCGTCCTAGTGACGCTACTGCATACCCCCATGCCCTCCAGTGGGCTGGCGCAACCCCCAGTAAATAAAAAAAAAAAAACCTTTTTGTCCTGCTGGCAGCTGCTCTAGTGCAATGCTTCTCAAACTATCTTATGAAAGGGACCGGCAATTTTTTTCCAATGTGCCAGGGACCAGTACCATGTTTGTGCCATAGCCATATTATTATGGATATGGAGCAAACAAGGACTGTCTGTTTGACCATAATGATCTTTTTAATCAATTTTTAGATGTTGTTTTTATTAGTTTTCATCAACTGTTTTTTACTGTTTTAAAATGTGACTTTTGTATTGTATTTTTTGTATTGTATTTTCTTTTTTGTTGTAAGTCGCCTTGGCAGAGACGAATGGAGATCTTTGTGGAGTGGGGGCTGCCACCACCCCGCCACCACACCCCACCCCGATGTAGCACCTCCGCGGCCCGAAACGCCCCCCCAGGCGCATTTTGGGTCCTTTTTGGAGCCAAGCAGCGCAAGGGCGGGCGGGCGGGCGGGCCAAAACCGCAGCAGTTTCTGGCTGCGAGGAAGACGTGACGGCCGACGGGGCAGGTAAGAGCGGCCCGCGCCCTGGGGCCCACCGCCCCAATCGCCCCCAGTGGTGCGACGCCCCTGCGCCTTGGGTCCCTTCGGGGAGAAAGGCAGGGTAAAAATACTGTAAATAAATAAATAAATAAATAGTGCTCAATCGTCTCTACCTTGTATCATCCAGCACAACCCGAAAATCTCTTTCCTAGTTATCACTGTCAGGTCAGACTATATCCGTGTACATTTGTGGAAACAGGCAGCTGATGTAGCAATCTCAGGTAGGAACCTGAAATGACCCCAAACAGAATAACATGTCCTGAAAATGAGACCCAGTCAAATGTAGTAGTACCAGTCGTCGCAGCAGCAGCAGCAATAGTTTTTTCTAACTGAAGCCGAAATAGTAGAGAAGAAGCTCCGCAACTGAAACGGAAGGGCACAGTGAAGCATTAATACTTAAAACACCATTTATGCCAGTGGCACCTGGTACAGGTGTCGATGAAGCTTTGGAACTGAATGGATGGTGGTTGCAAGATCACTATTAGCATTACTATGAGTTTGTGATTTAGATGTAGACAGAGCTGTTTTCACATTACATTGAATGAAGAAGCTCCAGCTTTGTGGCTTCTCTTGACATAGATGATGGTAACGATGACCACCACCTCTGGTTGCATGGAGGGGTTCCCCACATTGCCCCATTTCTACCAGTAAACGCTGTTGAAAGTTCTGAGCACATTCAGTGTAAGCTGCTGTGAAATATATCTTATCTGGCCAGCCCAAGCCTCATTCCCTGATTTAAAAAAAATAAAATCAGACTGGCTTGTGCAATGGCAGGGATTGATACATAAAGTATCCTCACTACACTTGTTAAATGCTGAAGCACCAGTAGTACTGCGAATGGTAAGTTCATGTCAATGTCTTGTTAAAATCCTGGCTGAGGCTCAGGACAGCCACAAGACTGAGCATTTGAGGCTGTGAGGAAGCGAAATCATAGGCACATTCTCGGCTGCCAACTTTTTCTGGCAAAGTTTCTGTGCCTTTAACAGCTGTACAGCTAGAATAAATTCAGCAGGTAAAGCTCTTCATGGCATGGAGGTGCTGTGATGGGAAAAGCTTTTCCCTGACAGCCTTTTCTTTGTCACATAGCTATTCAAGGAGCACAAGCACTGCCAAACAAAAGTTGGCCATCCTAAAGGGAAGTGGATTCATTCAGGGGAAACCCCAGGTCAAGAGTAGGGGAGATATTCCAAACGTTGCAGGCAGGCATGATGGAGTCAATAAACAGCCTCAGAAACAGCAGGGATGTCAAAGCCACAAATTCAAACAGCAGGAAGTGAGCATGCAAAGACCACAGACCAATGGACCAGTTGCAGGAGCAGCAGAGGCCACAAACAAACAGTACCCTGTGGTTCAGGCAATGCCCTGGAGAGAAAGAGTTGCCAACTTTCTACCCAGAAGTCCTGCCTCCGCCTTTTAAAAAGCTGAGAGAGAGAGAGAGAGAGAGAGAGAGAGAGAGAGAGAGAGAGAGAGAGAGAGAGGCAGAGCCACTTTGCTCACCCTCTTCTCCTGCCTCATGAGTGGCAATGCTAAAGGGATGAGCCTGGTGAAGCAGGGGGAGTAGGAGCAGAGCTGCATTGTTTCAGAACTTTTAAAGGGACAGAAAGAAACTGCATGTGATGATCTAGCAACTCTGCCTGGAATTACTGCCAGGGGAATCACAATCCAATACAAAAAAAAAAATCCCATCGGTGGATCGCAAGAGCAAACTGTGATTGTGCCTCTTAACCTAAACAGGCCTCGTTGACTGCATGACCAAGAGAGAAGGTGTTCCTTGTCATTGCTTTATATATTGGTTGCCTTAATCTTGCCTTTAAAGCATCACTTTCACTCTATTCAGGATAAACAGGGCAGCTTGTCAAATGTTTGATTCTGTGCCCAGATTTGTGACAGAAACCAAGTTTCAGTACCAAACTCCGTCTGTCTCTCATAAACCCTCAGTTCTGATATTTTCTCTTACTAGGAAAAGGGAGCTTGAAGGGGACAACAAGAATGAATTATTTGTAGCCATGGTGACCAAATCCAACCGGAATCTATATGAAGACTCATCTTCACATTCCCACATGTATAAGCACACAGATCATCTAATATAGGGGTTATCCCAAAGTATACATTTCTGCACAGATGTATCCTTCCTCCTTAAAACTGTCCCAGCCTTGTAGCCGCTACTTGATTTAATTAACTTTCAGTCTTTCCAAAGGGAACAATTGTGACATCACTTGTCAATGGAAATTGATGTCAGACCTGTTGGGCTGCCATTGGGAACTCCTAGAAGAGTCACAGCAGCTTCTTAAAGCTTCTTAAAGGTTAGCAGCCCTGCTGACCCCACAGAACCACCAAAAGTACAGAGCGTGTGAGGCCAGGCCTTTTACTGGGCGAATAATGAAAGTGTATGTTTTTTTGCTACACAGAATTCTTCAGGCATAAATGTTCAACACACACAAAAAAACCAATTATGTTACATCGCAGACACCCTTAACTTGGTACACTTGAGTGTTCTTTAAACAAAGAACACTAATGCTTGAGCAGGAGCTATTTTAATTAGATTACAAACTATTGGCCCTTCCATAGAGATCAGTATACAGCACAAACGAGATGTGCTTGTGAAGGGTTTTTTAAGAAAAAAATTGTATTAAAACAAATAGTTAATTGAAACATAATACAGAGAATCCCAAGAAATGCACACAAGCTTTATAGTGTCAAATGTATTATGCTATAATTCACACATATACTATAATACTATAATTCATATTATAATTCACACATATCCTGCACGTGGTGTACACAGAAGCAGTTACTTGACCCAGTTAATTAATGAATTAATTAGTCAATGAATTAGACCAAGTGCTCAAAATGTTCCCCATTGGCTGACATCGTTGCCAAAGATCTGCAGACATCCGCCAAGGTGTGTGCTGGGACGGTTCCACACATCACTTCAACTGCTTCCCTAAGATGTTCGATTGTTGCAGGTTTTCTAGTTCCAGCGGCAGGGAGCGGGGGGGGGGGTAGGATTGGGCCATAAACCAACAGCTTTGTTTATCCCTCCACCTTAAAAAAAAAAAGTAGGGAAAAGATTGCATGAGTTGAACCATTGCTCATGCCTCCACATGGAATGACTGCATCATATGATGAAACCATACCTCACTAGAACTAAAACCAGAGCCGATTTCACTGATTCCTGGTCCGTATCTGGGCACAATTCAAAGTGCTGGGGCTGCTTTAAAGCCCATCACAGATTGGGACCTGCCTGGGCACCAGCATGGTCATCTACTCCAACTTGAACTTGCTCATCCACTGAGGCAATCTTTGGAGACTTCCCTCTGGCTGCCCTAGTATCTGAGGAGAGGCAGGTGTTTGTTGCCCCCTTTGTGGGAGACTCCTCACAAGGTAGCTTGTCTGGAACCTACTCTGATGCCTGTTCTGTACCAGTCAAAGATCTTTTTTAGTTTCCCAGCTCCTTTAATCCTCACTACACTGTCTTAATGCTGCCTTTTTATTTGCTCCTATGTTTTGTATTTGCTTGGCCAGCTCCTGCCCACCTAGCAGTTCCAAAGCATGTTAATGCGAGTAGATAAATAGGTACCGCTTGTGGGAAGGTAAACAGCGCTCTGTGTTCCAGCTGCATGCTACGCGCTGCAGCAAGGACAGTCCTGCCGGTCACATGACCATGGAGGCGTCTTCGGACAACGCTGGCTCTTCGGCTTTGAAATGGGGATGAGCACCACACCCTAGAGTCGGACACGACTGGACTTAATTGTCAGGGGTCACCTTTACCTTTTTTATGACAGCTGTGTATGACAGCAGTGGTGCAGGTGCAATTATTACACAGAGGCAATTTAGGCTGTAATCCTATACATATTTACCTGGGTCTAAGCCCCACTCCCCCTGCCAACCTAGCAGTCTCCTGCCAACCTAGCAGTTCCAAAGCATGTCAATGCGAGTAGATAAATAGGTACCGCTTGCGGGAAGGTAAACAGCGCTCCGTGTTCCAGCTGCAATGCTACGCGCTGCGGCAAGGAGAGTCATGCCGGCCACATGACCACGGAGGCGTCTTCAGACAACGCTGGCTCTTCGGCTTTGAAATGGGGATGAGCACCACACCCTAGAGTCGGACACGACTGGACTTAATTGTCAGGGGTCACCTTTACCTTTTTATTATTGCATGTAGGCTGAGATGTGTAGAAACACTCCACCACATGCTATTCTATTGTCCATTATATCAGGATTTACGAACAACCTATCTAACCCCGATTTTGGCTACTTATTCGGGTTGGAATGATCTGGACAAAATACGATACATTCTTAGAGGTACGGATGAGGGGCTATCAGAGGTGGTGGCAAAGTATATAAAGCTGATTATAAGGAGACGTAATTCATCGGTGACACCCAACAGCTGAGATTTAAGTTATGATTAGTGGTCCCTGATGTAGGCTAGGGAGGGGGGAGCCCCTTTTTATGTATTTTATGTTATGTATTGTTGTAACTGAATTATGCCGATAAAGGTTCTGATGATGATGATGATGATGATATTTTGGTATTACATTTTATCATTTTAACTTGTAAACCACCCTGGAAATATTTATATTGATATACATAGTACAGGTGTACATATACATATATGAGTACAGGTGTCCCCCACTTAACAAGAGAGAGGCGAAGGGGCAGGGAACACACCTTCTTCTCCACCACACGTTGGCAGTATTGTGGCTAGTATGTGTCTGAACCAGACCTTACAGTAGATCAATGTTAGTCAACCATTTGGGCAAGGCGTAGCTAGCCCCCGCAAAGGGGGGGCAACCATGTGACGCATCCCCCTGCAACCCACGTGGCACCCCCATGACATCACAAGCCATGCCCCCGGCTCATGATGTCACAAGCCCCACCCCTCCAGCGACTTTTCCATCGAGGAAACCTGGTGTTTTTCCGACAGAAATGGCCTGCAAGGATGCTGCTCAAAGCTGTGGACTCTAAAGGTAAGTGCCTGGAGGGTTGCGACCACCCATGACCACCCCCCGTGGCACTTACTTTTAGTGTTGGAAGTTTCGAGCACCCCCCAGGCCCCAAATGAGCAGCCTCCTTGCAGGCTCCTCCAGCGAGACTAGGTGTTAGAGAGGCTCTTCAAGGTTGCGCAGCCTCTCTAGCACCTAGTCTCGCTGGAGGGGCCTGCAAGGAGGCTGCTCAACTGGGGTCTGGGGGTTGCACGAGCTGCGGATTCAGTGGCGGTGGCGGCAAAAATGCCGCCTTCACTAAAAGTAAGTGCCTGGGGGTCACGGAGGGGTGCGCACCCCCCCCGGCACTTACTTTTAGCGAAGAAAGCAGTGTTTTTGCCACCGCCACTGAATTGTCACCAAATCCATGGCTCGTGTGCCACCCCGCCACCCCTAACGACACCTCTGTGGGCAAGTGTGTGCCAGTCATGCCCAGAGTATCAGATAGTGCCCCTCTAATATTCGCTAGAGTAAACACAGAGCTCTCCATGCCTCAGGATGTTTTTGCCTCAAACCAGGAAACAGGTAGCAGGGAAGAGGCAAACAGGAGTGCTGGAAGCCTGAATCTATGTCATATGTGGCACAGAGGCCCACCTAGTCCTGTGTAGGAATGCCACAAAGCTCCACTGCCTGTTGACTGGTCATTTATAGAGAAGGTAGAGAACATTTTGCCAAGAGGAACAAGAGATGGATAAGGAAGGTCATAATAGAGGAAGACCTTTGGTTTGGAATTGTTTTTGTGCTTGGTAATGCTTCACGCTTTCCACTGAACTGATGGGAGAAACCAGCTCCTTTCAAGCACATCCAGTTGAATCACTTATACCAAACATGGTCCCATTATTTACAGAAGGAGCATTTGCAGGCCTGATTTCCAAGGCAGGGAAATGGAAGGATACCTTGCTTCACTGAACAAGGAGAGCTTTGCCTCCAGTAATACGTCTTCATGTCTTCAGAGCCAAAACTGAGTCTGAACTCCAACAGATGACAGAGTGCTCTGTCGCTAGGGGTGACAAGATGACAATTCCATTCTTAACTGAACACTGTCTCTAAAATTCACCTGCAGAACCTATACCTTTAAAAAACAAAAAAGGTCCACAAACTGCAGAACAGTTAATACGTACAACATATTACGTATTAGTATTGCATATTAAGTCAGATTCCTTTTCAAATGGGAAAGCTCAGCTTTGGAGTATATACGATTACAGTATAAACAGCCAGGATGGTAGTGGTTCTGGAGTTGGACTTAGACTGGGAAGATCCAGGTTCAAATCCCCACTCAGCCATGAAGCTTTGGGTGATCTTGGGCCAGTCACTATCTCTCAGCCTAACCTACCCTCAGAGGGTTGTTGTGAGGACAAAAGGAAGGAAGGAACTATGTACACCACCCTGAGCTCTTTGGAGGAAGGCCAGTATAAAAATGTGGAAAAATAAATAATGAAAATAATAATCAGATGTAGTTGGTGAATGCAGTTATCTAACTGTTGCCAGCTTTAGCTGCCACACATTTCAGTTCAGAAGGGAGGGCTCTCAGGAAGGTTTGAGCCTTTGCCTCTCCCTTTGTTGAGATCAGCGGTGGAACGTCAGTGGAGCGTGTGGAGCAGGAGCTCCAGGCGCTCGGGGCGGGAGGGCGCGATCGGGGGAACTCACCGAAGCACTGGATCGGCCCTCCCTCCCTCCCTGGAGCCCGTGCGGCTCCGAAATGAGCGGTAAACGGGCGGGGGGCCATCAACGTCACGCGAGGGGCGTGTCGACGTCACGCACGCAGGCCCCCGTGCGCGCCCGGCCCGTCATCTCTGGTTGAGATTAACCACTAAGCTTCACCTCTCTGGGAGTGAATTTGCACTTTGAAGGAGAAATAAGGTTTTGAGAATTCCCTGAAACTACATTTAGAACAAAAGGCCAACATGCCCTGCATGCCTCCTATGATGTATTCCTATATATTGCAGGTGGCAAGTGCCATCTTAAAAGGGATATTTCCTCTTATGTAAGAGAAAAGGAAGGATGCCTCTTTAAGAGGAGTTATGGCTCAATCCTATAGAGGAGGGCTGCTGCCAGAACTAGCGTTCCGACAGCATGATGCACTTTCCAGCATTGCAAAAGGCGCTTCGGAGCTGCATGCTTCCAGACCACCTCCAGAGAGGCCGGAGAGGCTAGCGCACACCGGTGGACTGCAGAGCACCCACCGCCAATGGTGAGTCGGCAGGGGGAATGGAACGGGGAGGGCAGGAGGGCACCCAGAGTGGGTGACTTGCGCTGGATGCTGGATGCTGGATTCCTAGCCTTCTGACACACCTTTCCCTCCTTGGACTTGCACCAGCTAAAGAGCTGGGGCAGGTCCAAGGAGAGACCCACTGGCGAGCAGGGGGCTTACCTCGCCCAAGCCTCCCAATCTCCCCCTCCCCACTATAGCATGCAGCGCAGCCCATTTTGGTGAGGCTGCATGCTATGGTGGGGGAAAGAATAGGAATTGGCTGTTGTTTATTTATTTATATTTCTTGTCCTTACCTCCCTGAACGCTCAGGCATGCCAAGATTCTATCCCCCTTTTCCCAGCCCAACACTCCTCTGAGGCTCCTCGGATGTATGCCAGCTAATTAGCTGGTGTAGAGGTACAAGGACACCCATTGGCAACCAGGCAGCTTATGGGGAGGTAAGTAAAAATCATTTTTACTATCCTGAGCCATCTAGTCCCTTCCCCCCACTACTAGCGTTGGTGCCAATGCGTCACATAGGCTGGTGGGAGATAGGGAGGTAAGTATTACTCAAATGTTTCCATGGGGGAAGGGGTGAACTCAACCCAATGCTGCCATTTTTAGCAGCTGTAGTCCCATGTTCCTTGTAACATGTATGTCAAACCTTCCTTCTCCAATCACTAGAACTTAGGGATCATACAATGGAAATCAATATGCAATTGGTTCAATGCAAATATATAGAAGACACTAGAAAAAATGGAAGACTTTTTTTTCCTCTTAATTTTCCAGCCTACGCGAATTTCAGGCACGTACCACTGGTGCAAAGAAATCCAACCAAAACATCATGTTGGAAGAAATAATGTTGTTACAGAAAGATACACACTGATAACAGCAAGGGAAGTTCTGAGCCAAGACCACTGTAGAGCCCTAAATCTAGGCCCATTGTGTTTTGATATTACAGCAGCACATATGGTCTTACATTAGTGGGTCTCTGAGCTGTGAGTACTGTTACTGTACCATATGTGCCGATGCGAACTACTGAGCTGATTTATGTTAGCATGTGTGCAAACTCTTCCCCTCCCGAAGCCTCCTTTCAAAACTCTTATTTTTGCAACCTCAGAAGAAAGACGAAGGACACATAGTTTAGCCACTTGCCTGAGGAGTGGTCCGTCCAGCTGCAATATAAATATTTTTGTTTTAATTTTGATTTACAAATATTTCACATGCATTCACTCGCTGTGACAATAGGTTTCGTGCGCCAGGGGTAGGTATTCTTTGGAGCTATCTTCCTGGGACACATCACTAATAATACTTAATATCTGCATAGTGCTTTCTGAGTGTGAGAAGCACATCACATGGAAGGACAACGTCAAGATAATACAACAACCTTGAATTGCAAATAAGTATTATTACCATCAGCCCCATATTGCATTTGGGGAGCAGAGGCTAACAGCGCAATTCTGCACATCCATTGGCCAGTGGAGCAGGCGCTCCGCCGGCCTATGGTGTCACGAAAGTGACATAAAGCACTCTTGGAGCACCTCTGGAGTAAGTGGTGCCAGCGTGGAGGACGGCACCACTCACTCCACTGCTGTCCCCGGACCTGGCCGCCGGACACAGGTAGGTGCTGCGCCAGGCAGCAGGAGACCATGGGCAGGGCAGGCCAGGGTGGCGGGGGAGGGGGCAATTGGCCAGCCAGGCCAGGGTGGGGATATTGGTGCCGTGCTCCACTGATATCCTAACCCCCTTCCCGGGCCTGGCCGGCCTTACCCAGCCTCCCCGGTTGTGCACCAGCAAAATACCTGGCGTGTATCCAAGGAGGCCCACTGGGGCTTACGAACGTCCCTTTCCCCCCAAGGTGAGCCCTGGCCCCGCCAGCACAGACCGCATCCTGCATATGATGTAGTGGCCGGCCATTTAGGCCAACTGGTGCATCTTACATAGGATTGGACTGTGAGAGCCTTGCCTAAGGTCACCTAGCAAGTTGATAGCAGAGACAAACTTCAAAGCAGGGAAGTCCTGATTCACAGCTCGGGGCCCGATCCTACCTAACGGCAGAGAGCACAGCATGCTTTACCAGCGTGCCAGGCCTGGACGTGTCACAAAAGCACTGCAAAGTGTTTTGAAATGGAGCAGAGGCTAGGCATGCTAGCATGAAGACCAAGGCATTCTCTCGTGCGCTGGAACCGCAGAGGATGCCTGCTGGAGCAGGTAAGTCCTCCGCCGGGCCACACAGGGGTGGGGCAAAATGGGGTGGGATGGGCAGATCAGGCCCACGATGGGTGGGTGGGATCAGTGGCACAAGTCCGGGGATAACCTCACTCCAACACCCTCAGCAGGGTTGTTCAGAAGGTTGCTGAGAGCCCTCTGTGTTTCCATGGTGCCCTCAATGAAGACACATCTCTAGTCTAGAGCTTCCTGTTTCGTACAGGGACCAGCCTAAGTACTTCAGTGTGCAACTTTATAAACTAGTAAGCACAGCATTTCAGAGACCTTGTTTTAGATATTACAGTCTATTTTGTATCTTTCCTCCTCCACCTTAAAAATGAGTACAGTGGTTGAGCAAATGTTCAAACAAGAATGATGTCATAAATGTTCATACCAAATTTCATTCCAATATCTCAGTGCTGCATTACAGCATATTTTACATATACTCATTAATTTGTCCAAAATAGCTTCAAGTATCTGATTCTATACTAATCATGAATGCAGATTAAGATTTCCAATCTACACAATAACATGCATTTTTTTAAAAAAAAATCCTCTATATTTTTTTGATTACATTAATATTCTGGTTTTGCTGCCCCATAATGAAGCTTTCCACATAGCCCTCAACCAGAGCAAGATCTGCAAGATAAGCAACCAACATGACTGTATGTATCCTCAGACAATACCCTGGAAGCTAGAAAAAGCCAACAGTGCTGTAAGTACGAAACTGTGACTAAAATATGTGAAGAGTCCAGTAATCCTTGCTAAATGCTTTTATGTACACTCTCCCTAGACAGTCCAACTCCTTCTCCCAGTCTCAATAACCAATCACTCTGTTGGACACTTCCTGAAATTCTATCAGACTCTCCATCCAACTCCTTTTCCTAGAATAACCTCCTCCTCCTCCTTTGTTATCCTTACACAGCCTCCCTAGAGTTTTACCTTTGAGAAAAACCTTCATGTCCTGGTGGCAGCTGCTGTTCCAATCTGTTGGTTCAGAACGTGCAGAGAGAACTTCATCAATTTCAACCTTAAAAAAACAAAATAGGCCAGCAGATGGGTTGACAGGAATCTCTGTATGCAGGAGCTAACCCTTCCAAGACAGTAGAAATGGTCACTGCTCATGGTCAAACTCCTACAAAAACTGCAAGCGTCAAATACCAGGAGAGAGCAGGAACCACAAAGGTACATAAAAGCTAGTGGAAATAATGGATTTGTGGTCCAGGGATTTAGAATTACTAACCTGCTGAAGTCTGGCAACTGAGAAAACCCAGATTCTGTCAGAATAAAATCCGATAAATCCGATAAATCAATATAGGGACAGGCAACCCAGATATGCCCCAGAGCAGTGTTTCTCAAACTGTGGGTCGGGACCCACCTGGTGGGTTGCAACCTGATTTCTGGTGGGTCCTGAGTGATGGAAAGATTACTAATTGCTTTAAGCCCTGAGGCTATTCAATAATCAGATAGCTGCTAATTTTGCCCTGCAAAGAGCGGAACTGTAGTTTGCAAGCTTGTGTAAATACAGGGCGATAAATGTTTGAGCATCTTATTTCTGGTGGGGGGTTTTCCCCAAGTTCGTCAATGACAGGTAGTGGGGGCAAGTGAAGGCTGGGTCACATAACTCAGCCCCTCAAGCCTTGAGGCTAATTTATTAGGGCTGCATCATTACAAGAAATGGATTGAGTTTTTTGCATATTTGCACATCACATGGTGATGGTAAAATATTTCTTGTAAATAAATAAATATATTGCTTTCTAGATCATCTTTTTTTAAAAAGTCTCGTAAAGCCAGGTGGGTCCTGACGCAGTATCATTTTAAAAAGTGGGTCCCGGTGCTAAAACGTTTGAGAACCACTGCCCCAGAGAGTTTGATGGCTCAGGAACAGCAGGAGATGAAAGGAGACCCAAACAAGCCAAACAATCAAATTAGGCAACCAGCAACCATCCTAAAACATCAACCTCGGTGGTGAGAAGAGGCAGTAGCTTAGTGAGAGAGCACATGTCCTGCATTCAGAAAGTCCGAGGCTCAATCCCTGGCATCTCCAGGTAGGACTGGGCAAAACCTCTACCTGAAACCTTGGAGAGCTGCATGCCCACTATATTCTAGACCAGGGGTTCTCAACCCTTTCCTGGCCGAGTACCACCTCCGAACCACTCTCCTGCTGCTTACCACCAGAAGTGATTGTCAATGACATCATCGCCAGTTACTTCTGGGTTTTTGGAGGCCAGAAAATGCAGGTAGGAGGCTCTGGGTGCATGGGAAGACCCTTCTCAGCATTCCCGAGAGACTCATCCAAAGGCAGGAGCCTCTCGGGAGCAAAAACGCAGCACCAAAGTTGCCACGCCAGAGTGGTGTTTCAGCAGTCCAGCGGTCTGAAGTACCACTGCTGGTACTAGTGCCACTGGTTAAGAATCCCTGCTGTAGACAATAGTGAGTTACATGGGCCAATGGTATAAGCCAGCTTCATACAGTATGTCTGACTTGAACGTGTCCCACCCCTTAATATGGTTGATCTAAAGGTAAGTGAAAGGGTGGCCAGCTGTTGCTGCAGCTATCTGCTACTTCCTTAAGGTAAAGGTATCCCCTGACAATTAAGTCCAGTCGTGTCCGACTCTAGGGTGTGGTGCTCATCTCCATTTCAAAGCCGAAGAGCCAGCATTGTCCGAAGACACCTCCGTGGTCATGTGGCCGGCATGACTCTCCTTGCCGCAGCGCGTAGCATGCAGCTGGAACACGGAGCGCTGTTTACCTTACCGCAAGTGGTACCTATTTATCTACTCGCATTGACATGCTTTGGAACTGCTAGGGCGCTCACCCCGTCGCGGGAATCGAACTGCCGACCTTTCGATCGACAGCTTATGGTTCAGCGGTTTAACCCGCTGCGCCACCCGCTTACACCACTACAAAAACTAGCTAATGGCGGATGACCCACTTACCTACAGGTTCTGGGGTATCATGTTCTCTGAGAGCTGCTTCTCACACAGCATTGTGCATGTTTGGAATATGTTTGGAAGCCTCCTCAAGCTGTGGAGGCAGAGCAAAAGGTTTGAAATAAATCAGTGTTGCGCGGTCACTGAAAATTTGTAATGTGGCCTGGCAACAATGGTACATTTCCAACTGTGTTGGAATATGTCAGGGAATCAGAATTGACCTCAGCATGATGTACAAATAAAGACAAGCATATGTTTGTTGCCATGTAATATGTGAAGCAGCCTTGAGGCTTGTGCATTGTTATTAGACAAGACTATACCCATTTCACAGAACCATACAAATCTAGCTTTAACATAAATGCTGTAATGTGACCGAGACAGTGCTAATTGGTTTGAAAGAAGATGTTCTTAGACAGCTTCCTGTTATCCTTTTTCAGCTCATCCTAATCATTCTCTGCTAGACTCAGTCAGGAAACACAGTGTAGGAACAAAAATAAATGCTCTCTGGCAGCTGCCTCAGCTGCTGCTGTGGTGCCTTGTGACACATAATTAGAAAACAAATGGCAGATTAGCTTAATAATATTCATTAGTAACTAATGAAACTGAGAGTGTTTCCTGTTCAAAGCTGTTGGGCTGTTAGTTGAATTTAAGTAAATTCTATATTTCTCCCCTTCAGCAAATTGGTAGTGTGGGGGCGGGGGGGGGGGGGAGAGAAGGCTCAGCAGCAATTAACCCTTTCTCTAAAGGCTGCCTTAGATACACATGTTCACATGCTTGTCCAAAATGATACCCTTGCTAGAGAGGGTGGGAAGGGTTAATGGAAAAGTAAGACTTCGTTTCAGTCATTGTTGTTCTTTTGCTGCTTTTTTTTCCAAGCTTCAGAATTTTAATGACATGCAGAAATTATAGCTGTCTTGCTGTATTGCTGTAGGACTGACCTCCCTTGACAGTTCTTAAATTATTCAGCTATCAAGGGCCTGCTAAACATTAAATTAAGCATCCTCTCTCCCCTGTCCTAAACCATTAAGTTATGCAAATGCACAGATAATGGGGCATTTGACAGCTGGAGGCATTAACCAAGCAGCTCTGTCTCGGGGCTGTTGTTATGTAGAAACTGCATCTGCCAACAGACAGTACAGACACAATTAGATCTCACACAACGGGATGAGAAGGAACTACCTACCCCCCTACGCTCATGTTAGGTTGTCGACCTGGGATTGAATAAGACACTTGGGAAATCTTTCTTCCTCTGTATCAGTCTGTCTAACTCTCCTCTCCTCCTCCCTTGCCATTAGCTTCCCTCTCTCTTTTTAATACCTGCTCCCTCTTGCCCAACATGAAAAATTACCTATAATTGTTATCATTTGCAAACAAAGCCTGTCATAAGCTCCACCTGCTGTTTACAATGGATGAGATTTTTTTTTTTGGTGTTTTATTAGGGTTCTTTGGGGGATTTTATTTATTTGCCTTTTTTATTTAACTAATGTTGTCTCGAGGCAAAGAAGAGAGGGAGAAAGGCAAACAGAATCCTATCTCCTCTTGGTTCTTACAACATATGAATTATTGTCCTTAAAAAAAAAAAAGCAAGCTTTCACGCTCCACCATATTGACAGAATGTAACGTTGACGCACCAGACAGCTCCCTTGTTTATATGTTTGGGTTTATTTATTTTCTACCCATAAATGGCTAATTATTAAACATAAATGTTGGCAAACATTTCACATGAGCTGCTTCTCCCTCTGCCCAAATAATAATGCAGTACGAAGAACACCATGATATAAAGCAATGCCCTAATACAGAACCGCGGAGAAATTATGTCTATTCTGTCAGTACTACTCACTGGAACACTAGAGAGAATATGGGAAGTGGTGAAGACTCCCTTGGGCCCACTTTATGAGAGGGTGCCTGAGAGGGTGCCATTCTCTCTCCCATCAGCAAAAGAGGAGGTATCAGGGGTTGGCCAGGTAGTGCCCATCAGAAGGCGCAGCAGGCTGGGCTGACCCCTGTACCTTCAGTACTGGTGGCAGTGGTAATGCCCAACTGGGCCTTCAGGGACCAGGGGGGCACCACGGAGGGTCCAGCTCACAGCTGTGCCCCAGCCCCCCAGCAACCTGGCAGTGGTACTGGTAGCAAGCAATTCCTGCCTACTGGATTGTGCCTCAGAGACCCATGATGTAAGAAGCACCTGCTGTAAGCTTCCTCTACCATTACGCATCCTGAACAAGCCACAAAAAAATTAATACAGCTGACGACTAACATTTTTTGCCAGTGTCGTAATTGTTGGGGAATTTTGCTGTGTGAGAGCAAAAAAAATAAAAAAAAATAAGAGCAAGTCTGAAGGAGTTGTAATCTGAGTTTAAATAAGAGTTACTGACAAAGGTGGCGTTGGTACTCTTGTTGTGGATGGACTAGTAGAAAGCTTTCTTTCACTTTGGCAAAATATTACAGCCTGATTCTACGTAAAGATATGCAGCTGGTCTAAATCTGGGGCTGGTTTGCGTGTGAGCCCTTTTCAGGAGCAGCGAGTGGCCTCCTGGGACCAAGTGCCTCACTGGGACAAAGTGCCAAGGTAAAAGAAGACACAGCGAGTTAAGCAGCTGTGCAAGATCAGCAGCGGGGCGAGGAAGCCAGGCCCCACACACGGCCCGGAACTTCCCTTGAAGAGAGGAGTGCTCCAACAACATTAAGGTACCCAAACTTTGATAAACCCATACCTTACACACAAAAGCTATGCAGTCAGACAGCCAGCAGAGGGGTGGGGGCTATCCAGTGTTTTGCACCGAGTGTCACATGTATGATTATCTGCCTCTTGGGCATAAGTCATGGGTGTGTGCTCGGTGCAAAGAGCTCCAGGCTCTCAGGGAACGGGTTCACTCCCTTAAAGCCATGTTTGCTGACCTGGAGAAGCAGAGACAGGTAGAGAGGGACCAGGGTGAGACTTCTAGGGACGTGGAGGCGTCGTCCCAACCTCAGTTGGCCAGCTCCTCAGCTGCCAGGGAACGGAATCTCAGGACTGGAGGACGTTGCTCTGAAAAAGAGGGAAACAATCCCCCAGTGGGGACCCCTTCTTCAGGTGATGGGCCCGTATCCCGTCACACTATGGATACTCCTCTGGGGAGGGTGCTTCTTGTCGTGGGTGACTCTATAGTCAGGCACATAGAGAGGGGGGTCTGTGATGGATGTGAGGACCGCATGGTGACTTGCCTGCCTGGTGCAAAGGTTGCGGATGTCACCTCTCGTCTAGATAGGCTGGTAGAGAGTGCTGGGGAGGAGGTAGCGGTTGTAGTGCATGTTGGCACCAACGACGTGGGGAAATGTAGCTGGGCGGTCCTGGAGGCCAAATTTAGGTTGCTAGGTAGGAAGCTCAAATCCAGGACCCCAAAGGTAGCGTTCTCAGAAGTGCTACCTGTTCCACGCGCAGGGCCAGCTAGGCAGGCGGAGCTCGGGGTCTCAATGCGTAGATGAGACACTGGTGTCAGGAGGAGGGGTTTAGGTTTGTTAGGCACTGGGGAACGTTTTGGGACAAGCCAGGCCTGTACAAGAGGGACGGGCTTCACTTGAACCAAAACGGAACCAGACTGCTGGCGCGTAACATTAAGAAGGTGGCAGAGCAGCTTTTAAACTGACCCCTGGGGGAAAGCCGACAGGAGGCGAGGGGCATCCGGTTCGGGACTCCTCATCCCTAGGGAATGAGGGTGCAGAGGATTGGGAACAGTCAAGTAATAACAGAGTAAGAATTAGGAGTGGTAGCGTGATGGGACATGACAGCCAGTCTAGCAGGACAGAAGGCTGCAGGGATAAAGGTGCAAATATGCAGCCCTTCTTGGGGGACCTGGTATATAAGTGCTTGTATGCAAATGCCCGAAGTCTACGGGCAAAGATGGGAGAACTGGAATGTTTGGTGGTTAGGGAAAACATTGATATAGTAGGTATAACAGAAACCTGGTGGAATGCGGAGAACCAGTGGGATACTGCAATTCCAGGATATAAATTCTATAGGAGGGACAGAGAGGGGCGTGTTGGAGGTGGGGTGGCCATCTATGTCAAAGAAGGGGTAGAATCCACCAGAGTAGAGCTGGAGGGGGGCTCTGACTCCTCCGTAGAATCACTGTGGGTTAGATTACCAGGCTCAAAGAGTGATGTAATAGTAGGGGCATGCTACCATCCTCCAGATCAAAAACCTGAAGGGGATCTTGAAATGAGGAAGCAAATCAGGGAGGTGTCAACAAGAGACAGGGTTGTAGTCATGGGGGACTTCAATTATCCTCACATCGACTAGGTCAATTCATGCTCAGGTCATGAAAGAGAGACTGGATTTCTGGATATGCTAAATGACTGTGCCTTAGAGCAGCTAGTCATGGAGCCGACAAGAGGACAGGTGACTCTGGATTTGATATTGTGTGGCACTCAAGATCTGGTCAGGGATGTAAATGTTACCGAACCGTTGGGGAACAGTGACCATGCTACGATCCGTTTCACCATGCATGTCGGGGGGAGAGTGCCGAGCAAATAAAAGGCAAGGAAGCTTCCTTCCGTAAATGAAAGTCAGTTGGTCCGCTGGATGGACTTGGAGACTGCAGAGAAATTAACGAGTTCTTTGCATCTGTCTTCACGGCAGAAGACCTTGGGCAAATACCGCTGCCTGAACGGCCTCCCCTGACAAAAGAATTAAGTCAAATAGAGGTTAAAAGAGAAGACGTCTCAGACTTAATTGACAAAATAAAGATCAATAAATCACCAGGCCCGGATGGCATCCACCCAAGAGTTCTGAAGGAATTCAAGAATGAAGTTGCTGACCTCTTGACCCAAATATGCAACTTGTTCCTTAAAACGGCCACTGTGCCAGAGGATTGGAGGATAGCTAATGTCACGCCAATCTTTAAAAAAGGAAGGATGGGGGACCTGGGAAACAACAGGCCGGTCAGCCTAACATCTGTTCCAGGGAAGATGGTGGAAAGTCTCATTAAAGATAAAATCTTAAAACACATAGAAGAACAAGCTTTGCTGAGGGAGAGTCAGCATGGCTTCTGCAAGGGGAAGTCTTGCCTCACAAACCTGTTAGAATTTTTTGAAAAGTTCAACAGGCATGTGGATGCGAGCGAACCCGTGGATATTATATATCTGGATTTTCAGAAGGCGTTTGACACGGTCCCTCATGAAAGGCTCCTGCGAAAACTCTACAGTCAGGGAATAAGAGGGCAGGTCCTCTTGTGGATTAGGAACTGGTTGAAGACCAGGAAACAGCAAGTGGGAGTTAATGGGCAATTTTCACAATGGCGAGAGGTGAAAAGCGGTGTGCCCCAAGGATCGGTCTTGGGACTGGTGCTTTTCAACTTATTCATAAATGACCTGGAGTTGGGGATAAGCAGCAAGGGGGCCAAGTTTGCGGATGGCACTAAACTTTTCTGGGTGGTGAAGACCCTCAGGGATTGTGAAGAACTCCAGAAGGATCTCTCCAAACTGGGAGAATGGGCAGCAAAATGGCAGATGTGCTTCAATGTAAGTAAGTGCAAAGTGATGCACATTGGGGCAAGAAACCAAAATTTTGCATACTGTATACGCTAATGGGTTCTGTGTTGTCTGTGACGGATCAAGAGAGAGGTCTTGGGGTACTGGTGGACAGGTCGATGAAAGTGTCGACCCAGTGTGCGGTGGCTGTGAAGAAGGCCAATTCCATGCTTGGGATCATTAAAAAAGGGATTGAGAATAAGACGGCCAATATTATTATGCCTTTGTACAAATCGATGGTAAGGTCACATCTGGAGTATTGTGTCCAGTTCTGGTCACCACACCTCAAAAAGGATATAGTTGAATTGGAAAAGGTGCAGAAAAGAGCGACCAGAATGATTCGTGGGCTGGAGCACCTCCCTTATGAAGAAAGGCTACAGCGTTTGGGGCTTTTCAGTCTAGAAAAAAAGGTGGCTGAGGGGGGACATGATTGAGACGTATAAAATTATGCATGGGATGGAGAGAGTGGACAGAGGGTAATTCTTCTCCCTCTCGCACAACACCAGAACCAGGGGACATGCACTAAAATTGAGTGGAGGGAGAGTTAGAACGAACAAAAGAAAATATTTCTTTACCCAGCGTGTAATTCATCTGTGGAACTCCTTGCCACAGGATGTGGTGATGGCACCTGGCCTAGATGCCTTTAAAAGGGGTTTGGACAGATGCATGGAGGAAAAGACCATCACAGGTTACAAGCCATAAGCAACCTCCTGGTTTTAGAAGTGGGGTTTCTCTGTGCCAGGTGCAGGGGAGTGGCAGCAGGAAACAAGTTATCTTGTTGGCTGTGTGTTCCCTGAGGCATCCGGTGGGGCCACTGTGCAATACAGGAAGCTGGACTAGATGGGCCTTTGGCCTGATCCAGCAGGGCTCTTCTTATGTTCTTATGTTCTTAAAGGGTCAGCCGCAGTATCCAACGCCCTTCCCAGGCCATGTCGGCACAGCCCGGGAACACCTCAGGAGAAGGGGACATTCGTTGCCTTCCCCAGGTGTAGGGCTGCCCAGTCCAAATGGGCCTCCTCGATTGTATGTCAACTCTGGAGCTGGCATACATTCGAGGTGGCGGGGTAAGAGCGGCCCATGCTGGGAACGGGCGCAGGATATCAGCGGAGCTCGCCGCCGATATCCCCACCCCCGCCCGGCCAACAGCCACCCTCCCCCCACCCCTGCACTAACCGGTGCAGGACTTACCTGCACCGGTGGGTGGGTGTCAGGTTCACGGGGAGATGAAGTAAGGGCTGCCAGCCTCCGCGCCTGCGGCCCTTACTCTCTGGGTGTAAAAAATGCACTTTACGGCGCGTTTACAACACCCGGTGCCTGCGGAGCATACACTTCGCAGGTGGATACTTGCACAGGATTGCGCAGTTAGGCACAGTACAGCCACAGCTGCCTTAATCCCATCTTCCGAATGTGGTACTTGCCTGGGAACCATTTGGCTGGCTGGCATCTGGAAACAACGTAGGAGACCAACGTAGGAGACCAGAGGCGTCACTAGGACGCGCGTCACCCCAAGGCGGGGGGGGGGCGCACATCATCCTAGTGATGCCCCCTGGGGGGGCCACCCGGCTGCACCCTGCCCCGGGTGCCCCCCTGCCCCTTCACGTCGCCCTCCGGACGCTCCGAGGCCGGCCTGGGCCCGCAGAGACCATTTTGAGGGCAAGGGCCTGCCCTTGAGAAACCATTGTACCAGTCCATCAAACACCTCTGATGTAAAATGTCACCTCTGATGGCAACGCTGCCTCACCCTGTGGCCACCACATGTCTTCTGTAGTCACACCTGCACCCACAATTAAAGACTAACAATTCTGCTCTCAAATCCCAACATCCAGTAAATAAACAAAGAGTTGTGTAGACGAGAAATACTGAAAAGTAATACTTCCAATCCTATAAGTGTATTGTATATAAATACTGTATTGATATCTTCCATATGATTTCCTAATTCATAGAAGTGGATTGTGAGAATGAAAACATGGAAGAAATACTTCCGTTTCACTACATCAGTGTGTGAAGGGGGTCAACTTATGGTAGTCGACTAGAAAGGGCATGGCAGGAAGGTAATATTCTTTCTCAGGGGTCCATTGAAATTCTTCATTCCCTTAGAAGCCCGATGATCAAAGCAAATGTTTCCATCACAATGGCAAAAGTAAACCTTCACCTAAAGTCAAAGTAAATATGGTTTGATCCGTAAAGCAAAATGTTCTGAACAGATAATAATTCCTTTCAGATTATGGCTAGATATTTAACTAGAAGCTACACAATCCACCTTGTTGATATGAGGGTCACTTTGAACCTTTCACTGTGGAAGACAAAAACAAAAAAAGCCACTGTAAAAAAAGAATTCCTTCCTCTTAAGGGAGAAGCTGTGACTCAGTTCATCAATGCTATGTGTCACAAGAAAATTGGGTGAGCTACACGATCTGACAGTGGGAAAGGGGATGCCCGATATCGAGAAAGACAAGGAGCACAGGTCTGTGCTCTCTGTTGCGTCTTATCAAGATGAAACCATTTGAGACAGCAATATGTGTCCTGCAATATGCCCCAACGTGAGTTCAGGTGCTCCCACTTTATCACTTTTCTTATTCATTCCACACCTGTTTCAAAACCAGTTTACCCTGGATTTTTGGAAATGGAGGTTCCAAGTCTTGGCTCCGTAACAATCCTGAGACTATTTCAATCCCATGGAGGCTGAATGAGATAGTCTTTTACTCCTTTCCAACTCTGTGGTGTTACTATCAGAGGGCAATGCCTACTTCGCCAGACAGGTGTGTTTGCCACATATACACCCCAGATGCATGTCTGTAAACATACTCCGCTGACTCACAAAGGAGATCAGTAATTGGATCCAGTCCCTGACAAATGTACATCACCTCTTCCAGTCACACCTACTCTGTGGTCACTGACCTAGCAAAGGCATAACATTCCTTGAAATCCAGAAGTCACACTTACTTTCCAGCTGCTGCACTGGAACATCTGGTGCCACTCAGAATATGGCAATTGTGATAGACGGGCCAAGGAATGATTTTTTAAGTTGTTGAGTTTTCTTTTAATAATATCAAACAAACTTAAACATGAGCAAAAAGAAAAGCATATGACAATTTCAGCCTCTTTCCTGAGGAATAATTCTGTAGCCCCTTCACAATTAACATCTTTCCAATTCCAGCTGCTCATTATCGGCTTCCTTCTAGAACACCACCTACCATTTTCTTAAACATTCTTGTCACCTCTGCTGATCTCTTCGCACAAGCCTCTCCAAATGCAGCAGCAATTTCGTTCAAATCATGATTCTAAGCTCCCCATATTATGGAAGATGGGCTTCGTCAAGTTAGGCTCATTTTATTTGTGCAGAATGAGTTGATAAATGCCTCCAAAGGATCCCAGCTCCATCGGTAATTACTGTTCTCTTATTGTTCTTGAAGGAAAACATATGTTTTTGCCAGTTGCTTTGCCATCATCATCTTACAGTTGCTATAACTCTTGGAAATAAATTATGCAGCAACTTCTTGTTATGTTTTATGATTTTCTTAATTTATTCATCCTGCAGCCTTACAAATCTCTATGTATTTAATATCTTTCTTCCAAATATATTGGTTCTACCCATCTGCTTCTGCTCTTATGTTCAGACGTTATTTGTAGCTGTATTAAGACAGTAGTGCCAACCTACAAATCCCACTGAAACGGTTACGCGACTTACTTCCAATCCATATATTTAGGACCAAGGTGCCAGTTCCACACAATGAGGTAAGAATAAGCAAAGTTGGCTTTTATTGGATCTGCTAGTTATTTAAATGTGATGCAATCTCGAGGACTTCCTAAGATTTTTCTTAAGGAAAACTTTACATTGATGTTTGTTTAATCTGTCTTGTTCTGGGCACTTGAGCCATTGATTTTCTATCACCTAACCTGACGCAGTCCTGAAGAGGTCGCAATTATATCCAATTTCATGACTTTTAAAACTGAAACGACAAAATAAAATAGAACAGCATATCTCTGGCAGTAGTTTCTTTCAACTTTCATTGTATCCTTCTAAAGAGGGGAATGAACAAAGCAAAGTTTAAGATTAGTTTGAGGGAAGTGCAAGAGTCACTTTTCTTTTGTGTTGCCTTTTGCGGCGTCTTTCACTAAGATGCACGACGGTACACTGGTGTAGTGAGAATACAGACATTGAAGATTAAGGGCTTGAGCCTTTGCGCATAAGCAGCTCTTTGCATGCATGAAAGACATAGAAACCCTACTCATTTTACAAAAGCGTGGAACTCTAATTTTTGAAGCACCAATTACACACAAACTCCAGTGGGACTTGGAACAGAAACAGCATTCGGGGGGGGGGGGTTGACATCCTCCTGTGTCAATCAGAGTGGATCCATCTCTTTCTTTGGCCTTCTTACATCTTCCCGAAGCTGTTTTATGGTGCAACCTTTTGAAGTGCTCTGGCTTTTGTGTTGTTAGTAAGTGAGTAATGGGCACACTACTCTCCACTTTCAACCTTGAACTGAACTCTCTCTGCTTGGCCTTAATAAATGCTCAAAGTAACATCAAACTGCCAGTAATAACAGATACGGTCCTAACATATGCGGTGTTATATTCTCCAGCACCGATTTCTAATGTTCTTCTTCCTATTGTTTTTACACTCCTGCTAATTTTAAAGCTTATTTTCACCCCTCATTTTCAAGCCTGTGTTCCCTAATCACAGCAAGACACCCAAGATAATTATAGATACCAGCACTTTTGTGTGGTCAGAAGTTGAACTCTGCAGCCTCAGGCCGCCTCACTAAACCCCCGAGGTATGCTGAAATTCATAATGACCCTTGGTTTGTTTTGCCATATTACTTAATTAATCCAGCTGCTCCAGACTTGCATTACTGGATATTAAAACAACTTGTCAATCTGTAATTGCAGATCTCCTTCCTCCCTTTTTTATCTAATTCAGTTGTGTTATATTAAGTCAGTCTCTTCCCTGTACTCAGTCTCTTTGTTTCACTAACTTCTAATAGAAATGCATTTGATAAAACGACTCGGGGAGAAAATACTATCTGGCATCCAGCACAGATGGTGAGGTCTATATTTATGAAATCCGACATATACTTTAAAACTTCACCAAGACATTGTTATGAAATGCAGAAGGACATTATACAAGGGAAACCTGAGAAATAAGATCAGTTCAATGGTTGTTTTTTTAACAGATACAATATTGTACACGAATGATAACACTTCATGTTCACACTGGTTTATAGGCACAGGGGTTCTCAAACTCTTCAGCACCACGACCCACCTTGTTGTCCCCCATGGTGGGCTGTGGCACCAGAATAATTTACTGGGACGGCGGGGAGTCCTCTTCCGGTTCGCGCCAGGCCGGCTGCACAGGTCTCTGCGGGCCTCAGAATGCCACTTCTGGTTTTCGGAAGCAAACCGGAAGTGGCTTTCCGAGGTTTCTGAAGGCCATTCTGAGGCCACAGAGGCCTGTGCAGTGGGTCACCGGCCTGGCGCAAACCAGAAGAGGCCTCCCCACCCTCCCGGTAAGTCCATTTCAGGAATGGCTCCAATTTGGAGCCAAACTGGAGCAAGGGAGGGTAGGAGGGCCCATCCCATGCCCCACCCCATGTGGCCTCCGTGGTCCAGCAAGTGGGTGGCGACCCACACTTTGATAAACTCTGATATAGCAAATCAATAGGCAGTCCAATCCTACGTAAGGATCCGCCGGGTGGCCGAGGCCGCCCGCCGGATCCAGCTCTCCGCTGCGGGCAGCCTGCAGCAGGCAGCCCATGGCAGAAAGTCTACTAGGGGAAGGGGACGCTCGTCCCCTTCCCCGAGTGTAACAGCAGCTGGGGACGGTAGGTCTCCTCGGATTTCCACCAGCAATTTCGCTGGCGGAAGTCAGAGGTGGCCGTGTAACGGCGCAGCTGCTCTGCGGAGCCCGGCGGAGACCGAGATATGGCGGACGCCATATCCCCGCCCACGCCTGGGGTGGCTTGGCCTATGGCCACCCTCCCAGCTCCGCCGTCCCTCCCCCCCCATCCGCCGAGCCTCCGAGCCATCCGCCGGATCCTACCTTGCTTGGGTCCGGCGGCAGCCCAAGTCCTCGGCCAGCGGAGCTAGGAAGGCCAGCCTTGCGCCGGTCTTCCCGGCTCTAAAGTAGTCGGCAAACGTGCCTTACGGCACGTTTGCGACTATTCTGGGTGGCGGACCACTAGGTCCGCCGACCTTAACTTGCACAGGATTGCGCAGTAAAAATGATTAGAAAAGAGCTCACCATCAAAAAGATACAGAAGGAATATCAGCAAACAGTCACTGAAAAAGACACTGTGCTGGGCGAAGGACAGTTGTTCTACCCCATAACATATGAGGAGCATCACTGTTAAAAATGCCTGCTTGCCCAGTGGGCAGACGTTTCTTCCAACTTTCATGGACTTTTGCTCGTTTTTTCCATTGGTATATTTCCCTTAAGTTCACTTCACACATTTCACATCCGAGGAGACCCATAGGGGCAGCTGGGGCATTACCCAGGGGAAAGGGACTAACGTCCCTTTCCCCTGAGGCAACCTCCCGCTGTACTGGCACTAACCCAATCCTGCCCAGGATCTGGTGCAGTGTGCTTTTGCAAGCTGTGACTGCCCTGGGCAGTATTGGGCTGTTAGTTGCAGTTTCCTGCGCATAACAGGGAAATAATACTGGCTTCATTTGCGATAGCGAGGGTCTTGGTGCGGGTGAAGCAGGCCAGCCATGTTTTGTTCTGGTCCATTGCTTTATCTATGTCCAGGCAAACTTCTGTTTGTGCTACTGTAGCTATAAAGTCTTCTAGGACTGGGCTGTTAGCCTGTTCCATTACTGCACCTCAGGAATAGCTTTTTAGCCATTTGATGACATGTAGATCAGTTGCCAAAAAGGAGAAACTAGTCCAGAAGTTAATATGTAATACTGACTTCATAGGCATCTATCGAACTACACATTCTAAGATTTTTCCAGTTACTATTTGTAGATGAAACTGTAAATATGAACAGCTTTACCTTTCTTTGAAAATTTTGGTATATTTTCCTACTCTTCTTGTATAAGGAATGCTAATTCCATATGCTTATTTTTGATCTTGAACAATCCTGACACAGGGCCTCTACCACAAATTGGGTTTCATGGAAGGAGCTATTAATGTGAACAAATCCCATGTGTAAAGAAAAAAGAAAATGTGCCATGTTTGAGACACCACTTGTTTTAAAGGATTCTTTTGGGAGGAACTAAAGTCATACAATCCCAACACGATGACTATATTGGATCGAATATGCAAATAAGTATCATGCCTAAGAAATGCCTATTTATATGTGATTCGCTCAAGTTCTTATATGGATGCAAACTGACTTTGTCCACATGGGCTTTGCCAACAACATACAGTAATAACTCCCACAACATGGGGGATATGTTACCAGAGTATCAAGCACTGGGTGAAACAGCATTATAGGAGACATCGTTAAAGCTAAAGCAGGAAACTGGTGCTGATTGGCTCACGTTTTCCAGAATGCACTACTCCTATTGGCTACGATAGCTATCAATCATGCCAAGACTAAGAGTGCTGTAACAAATTAATGCTAAAAGAAGTGGCTGTTATGAGAGATACTACTGTACTAATAAATCAGTGTAAATGTGCATATATGAGATTCTGTTTGTTTCCCTGTTGACACAGCTCTATTATTTTTTCTGGTGTGCTTGGCTTTGAAGTCTATATGTAAACTGTTATGTTGAAAATAATAGGATAATACTGACTGGCCTTAAGAACCGCTGATACTGATGTGTCAATGTCTTCCTGTGTATTATTATCAAGTACAGCTGTTGTGATGCAGACTGCAGTGCTCCTGAATCTCAGTGTGATTTGCTGTACTATTGCCTGAGAGAAAAACTTAATTCCCTGTGAATAGTGACACTGATTCTGACAATTGTTAACATACATCCTCGATGTAATTGCTATTCCTTCTGCTAGTTTGTAGTACAGAAGGAACATTTACTAATACACAGCTTTTAACAAATACACTTCACACACACATGCGCGTGCAAGGACAGCACAGTTCATTCATCCAAGGCCGAGTTCTCCACATAGGAATGCCTAAAGAAACTTACATGAAATACCTAAGGAGGAATACCTAAACTTAAGAAACCTAAAATACATGAAACTTACACATACTTTTTAGCAGAATGTCCCCCAAGCAAGAAAATAGATGCCTCATCACTCTTACCCATAGGTCTTTCCTGCAGTGACAGCTTGCTATGCTCAAAGCCTTTCCCTTAAAAAAAGACTACAGTATCAGCTCCTACACCTATCTCAACACCATATTCTAAAGTAAACGCTGGCACCTTAGAGGATACTCATTTTGAGAAAAAAAGACAAGTAGGTGGTTTGATACTGATACTATTTTTATAATGATAACTAGTACTTTCACCTAAAAATGGTTACCATGCACTGAAGCAGTATGAAAAGCTCAACCATAATGTTTCTAGCTCTCTACCATAAGAACATAACATAAGAAGAGCCCTGCTGTATCAGGCCAAAGGCCCATCTAGTCCAGCTTCCTGTATCACACAGTGGCCCCACCAGATGCCTCAGGGAGCACAAGACAGCTCCGGGTTAGGCTACAAATTGGGCTAATGAGCACAGGGAAAACGTTGCTCTCTAATCAATATAAACAATGGCTTAGATCCAATAAAACACTTGGGGAACTCTGCTCAAGGAATGAGACTTTTACATCCCCTCCTTCTCCTCATTGCAGCCCCCTGAATTCCCTGCAAAGCCTATCCTGAGAAGTAGGGGATCTTCAAGAACAACAAACATGGGATGTGGTACAGGTGATAGCAAATGTGGTTCAGGATGGGGGGGAGCTGGCAAAAATTGGGGACACCCCTCTTCCACAAGTGGAAGTGCCTGCTACTTGTGCTAGGATCCTTTTGATCCAACCCAGTCTGTCTGGCTTTAACATTTCTGTTCCAGTTTATAATCTAAATTTTAATAATTTTTGTCTTGCTAAATGGTGCCACCTGATCCATCAGGGACAGAGCAGTTTAGAAATCTAAATAAATAACATTGATTTTAAAAGCCCCTTAGATATCCATACATGCCATGAGCAGCCAAGCCTCCAATTTGGTAGCACGCCTAGAAGAGGAGGAAGAAGAAAGTGACGAACAGCCCAATCCTATCCATTCCCCCGCCATAGGATACAGCCGTGCCAAAACAGGCTGCGCAGCACGCTATGGTAGTGGAGGAGCCAATCAGGAGGCTTAAGAAAGGTACAGGAAAAAACATTCCCTTACCCCTCCATAAACCCCTCAATTACAAATAGGTCTCCTCAGACCTGCAGCAGGTCTTTAGCTGGCATACGTTTGAGGCGGCGGGGTAAGGCCAAACCAGGCCGGGAAAGGGCCGAGAATATTGACAGAGCGCCCTGCTGATATCTCCACCCCTTCCCGGCCCAATTCAGCCAAATGGTCTCCCTCCATGCCCGCCCTCCCCCTGCCCCTGCACCGACTGGTGCAGGACTTACCTCCACTGGTGGGTGCCGAGTCTGGAGGGTGGCAGAGTAAGGGCTGCCAGCCTTCGCGCCGGCGGCCCTTACTCCAGAGTTGTCACAGATGTCACAAACATTTGCAATGGCCTAGAGCGGTGGAGCCTACGCTGGATCAGGCTGTTAATTTATTTACCGCTTTTCAACAAAAAGTAGTTCACAAAGCAGTTTGACACCAAAAAGACTATTTCCAGCGGCATTCGTGCCAAATAGAATTGTGCCATAACAGTTAATTAAGTAACAGTTAATGCCGTAACAGTTAAGAGGCTTCTGCTGTTGTAAAATGGCTGCCTACGGAGCACACAGCGCTCCATTCATGGCCATTTTGGAAGGCTGCTGCAAGCAAGAGGCGGCAGCACTCCCCATCTGTCGCAGGAGACTACCTCAACTGCCAGAGCAGGTAAGGCAGCAGTGGGAATGGGGGGGGGGGAAGAATGAGGGCAGGGAGGCTGCGGGAGGGGGTGAATCCAGCAGTGATGGCGTGCACCGGATACAATTCCCTCCATCAGCAGCCTCCCTGTCCCCATTCTCTCCTCAGACATGTGCCAGCTAAAGAACTGGCACATGTCTAAGACCCATTGCAGAGCGGGAGCAGCTGCACCAGCGGGGGGGGGGGGAATAGCATTGGGCTGTTAAAGTGATTTCACACACCTGCTTAACCACAGATTATGCTTTCGAGAGTTCCAGACACTAGCAATTCCCTACCACGTGTACATGGAATGGGTCAGGTGTATAGGTGTTTCCAACATGATCATGGTTCTTTCCACACCTTAATCTTTTAGCACTGTTGAGACATTGCTATTCCACAAAGCTGAAAGCAAAATTCCACACTTTAATACAATGCTTTTCAGCAGCAAAATTCAAAATTGGTTTACATAGCTCAAAAAGAAAAAAAAGTGGTTGCCTGTCCCCAAAGTGATTCACAATTTTAAAAAAGACAAAAGGGAGACATCAACAAACATTCACTGGAAGGGACACTAATCTGGGTTGAACTCTCGTCCTTTGCTAAATATAAGAGAACCACTATGTTAAAAGTTGACTCTTTGCCCAAGTAGCAGAGGTATTATCCAGCAATGCCCACCCCATCACCAAGATCCTCCTCTTATGTTTATTCACAAGTAAGTCCTGTTCAGCAGTGGTCTTTGACAACTTCAATTAAAAGTATATTGCTTGCAAATTCAACCCATTTTATTGCTTTCAGTTGATCCTTGTTGGAAGATTAGTGAGTAATTGCCTCTTGAATAGCCTCTCTGAATTGCCCTTCTGTCAGTTTCTGTTCCCACAAGGAGAGGTTTTAATTACAGAGATCCTCTCTTTAAAAAAAAATAATAAATAGCATAATATATACACTATTTAAAAATAAAAGAATGAGCAGAAATTAGTAATTAAAGCCTTTTCCCACCTCAAGAAAAAAAAAAGGAAATTGGGGCAATTCAGAGAGGTTGCACAAGGAGCAATTCACCACTAATCCATCAGCAGAGATCAACAGGAAGCAATAAAATGAGCTGAACCCCAAGAAAGAACATGTTTAATTTTATTTAAAAGGTACCTGAAAAGTCTTAATGGTACTTTATTAATAAAGCATAAAAATAAACACAAAAATAATCACAACCATAAATAATATCTGAAAACAATGGGAAGACAACACAGAGAACATTGGAATACAATGCAGTGGCATTGCTGGAGGGGGTATGGTACCATAGGCACCAAATTCACTCACTTTTTATGAGCATGTAGATGACATAATTGTGAGATAATTGCAGCAGTGGTGCTGCTGGAGGGGGTGTGGCTCTGTAAGTGGTGCAAGGCGCTGCACCATGCCTTGGAAACCGGTGTAAGACAGCCCCTCCCACTCACCCCTGGAGCCATTCCGACTGCAAAGGCAACGCGTTGTGCATTACGTTTGCCGCTGAAATGGTTCCAGGGGTGAGTGGGAGGGGCTGCGTTACACCGGTTTCCAAGGCGTGGTGCAGCGCCTTGCACCGCTTACGGAGCCAAACCCCCTCCAGCAACACCACTGCTGCAATTATCTCACAATTATGTCATCTAAATGCTCATAAAAGGTGAGTGAACAAAGGATGATGATGATGATGATGATGATGATGATAGCATTTATAAACCGCCTTTTCTTGGTTATCAGATATGGCAATTCCATTTCTGTGGTTAGTGTGGGAGCAACTTATATATGTTGGTTCAATACTAAAGATAAATTAGCAGTTAAACAATCGTAATTTTTCAAAATATAGGTCCATAAGAAGATGGCAAGGTTGTGGATAAACATACTAACTTATAAAGCTTTTCCCCCTTAATTAACTGATATGAGTGACAATACCTAAAATAATAAGTTTCTGCTTATTATACCTAATACAAAAGCATGATGATGTGCTCCAACTAAAGTTACCTACTTTTAAATGTTTAACTCTCCAGTTGAAAACAATGGGACGCAGCAGAATCCTATGCATGCTTATTCAGAAGTACAGTAAGTTCCGTGGTGTTCAATGTGGCTGGATTGCAGCCTTAAACCTGCCTTACTTCAGCTGAATTGTGATTTCAAGCCAAACTAGACATGACAAGGGAGAGACATGACTTAGCTGAAATTCAGCAGCTGGGGGCATTCTCCTCCATGGGGAGACCATACAATGAAGTAAGCATGCATAGCTTCTGAAAATAAGTTTATAATACAGTATTTACCTTAGCAAACATATGCAGATGTTCTTCTGGATTTCTAACAATTTTCTGGCTAAAATTAGAGTAACTGACTGTGTATGCTTCAGACTATAGCAATTCATCATCATTCTTTATTATAGTCATTGACCAGCATAAAAGAAAAACCAGCATAGCAATTACTTCCCACATTAACTAAGTCTTTGTCTCCCTCAGGTGTTCATAGCTTGAATAGCAGATATGAAAATCAAATTCTTTGGAAAGCAACTTATCATCATCAAATGATCACAGAAAACTCTTGGAACTGTTTTGAAAAAGCATACTCAAAGTATTAAACGAAGTCAAAGAAAGTAAGGCTTAACTCTGACGGTATCAGAATAATTTGAGCCTAGACTGCACAAAATCAATGTGACAGATCTGTGGCTCCCTGACTAACAGGTTCAGGATTGATTTATTGCTTTTCCCTCCTCAGTAAACTATTACATTTATACAGTATTTCCAGCTTATCTTGAAATATTACATTTTGAAATAGCTTACGTAGCCAAGACCTTTAAATTGTTGCTTTTTACAGTCATATAGCTTTCCAAATGTGTATGATCTCATCAAGTAATGACTTATAATAGCATCAATGATTAATCCTATCAGTATTGCCAAATTTAACCTGAAATATGCTACTATAAAACTTTATTATTATTCGTGGTTAAATTTTATCACATTTTGAGCAGTGAAATTAAATGATTCACAAGTTTTATGTGCCTTGAAACTGTAATCACACTCATCAAAGCAAATTAGCCTCCAATCCAACAGAATACTATTTATTTATAAACTCTCTAATTGTACACCAATTAGATTAGAATTTGTTAATACTCAACAGTCATTTGGCATACTAACTACTCCAGCGCATTCTACATGGTGCTGCATTTGAAGATACAGTAGTTCAAAGCCTGCAGCTGTTATACTTATGCCTTATCACATGTCCTACAGCAAAGCCATTTGCTAAGCAAGCAACGGGCAGCCCGATCCGATGCCCACTCCACCAATCTAGGCCGTCGCAAACGTGCTGTAAAGCATGTTTGTGATGACTTTAGAGTAAGAGACGCCAGCACGGAGGAGCCCTTAATCCGCCGCCCTCCAGACCCAGCACCTACCGGTGGAGGTAAGTCCTGCACCGGTTGGGGCAGGGGGAGGGCAGGCTGGGTGGCAAGGGAGGGGGGCCATTGGCCGGTCCGGTCCGGGAAAGGGCGGGGATATTGGTGGCATGCTCCGCTGATATCCTCGGCCCTTTCCCTGCTCGATTTGGCCTTACTCCGTTGCTTCGGATGCACGCCAGCTTCACAGTGCCCCTTCTCCTGAGGTGCTCCCGGGCTGCCCCGGGAGCGGGATAGGACCCGACGACCGGCCCTTTAGGCCAGCCACCGCATCTTACACAAGGGTGTGCTGTAACTTTTTTTTATTAATACTAGCATAATTGAATCACATATACCTTGCCTTTTTGCAAAAAGTACACAAGATGGCATATATAAAAGCAGCATAATACAAGCTAGATAAAAATACAACTTAAAAAAAAGAAACTACTGTACCAAGCAAAGCCAAACAGATGTGAAAACAAAGAGCACAGAATACTAAAAACAAATCAAGATTGTTAAAAGGCCTGCTTAAATAAAACCATCATAGGAAGCTACAGTACCTTATAAACTGAATCAGACTATTGCTCCATTAAGATTATCATTAACTACACTACACCGACTGGCAATGGCCCTCCTGGGTTTCAAACACAGGTCTTTTTCCCTTCTCTACCTGAAGATACCAGGGACTGAACCTGGGATCTTTTAGGCAAAGTACTGTATGTGCTCAAACACTGACCTATAGCCCTGCTCCATCTTTCCCACCCATCTAAAAGCAGGCAGGGAGGGGGGCAGATGTACCTCTCTTGACCACAGCCAAGAAGGCCCCCTCCTATGCGCTCCCAGGTGCCCTTCCCTTCCCTTATCTCAGATGGCAGTTGGACTTGGAGAGCTTCTAAAGTGAACCAAAGGTCCCAGGAGGCCTCATATGGGAGGATGTGTGTCATTGAAAAGTCAGGTTGCCAACTGTTTAGGGCTTTAAATGTCAACGCCTGCACCCTGAATTCAGCTTGGAAGCAAACTGATGACCAATGAAGTCAATGGAGGATCAGTATAATATGGTCTGAATGTATTTAAACAGGGCTTGGAATGGGATGGTTCCCCAAGGTTTACGATACAGAAGTGGTTTTCCCACGTATATTTAAAAATGCAAAAAACAAACAAACAAACCCACCCCAACACCCTAAGATTAATAATGTTGTACAGACGAGACTGATCAAATATATAGAGGAGGGGGTCAGTAGCAGCCCTGCTCAGGTTATCTAATTGTCATTTTACTAATGAAGCGGACTTAAATGGCTCCTCTAGCTCTGTTGCCTCATCTAGCAAGGGACATCCATCCACATCCATCTGCTCGTTCCATGAACCATGGCGATGGGCATGTAGCTCATTCGTAGAGCAATCGCCTGGCATGCAGGAGGTCCCAGGTGCTTCTCCGCGTAGGAATGGGAAAGACCTCCAGAGAGCCGCTGCCAGTCAGTATAGACAATACTGACCTAGATGGAGACCCTCAACATCAGGCAGTTTAATACAGAAGTAAACTCCTTGTACACAACTCATACGAATACATGAAGCTGCCATGTACTGAGTTGGTCCATGTAGATGGACCAATGGTCTGCCTTGGTATAAGGCACTTTCCCATATACCTATGTACTCTGACTAGTACCGTATTTGCTCTTGAGGATCTCAGACAGAGGTCTTTCTCAATCCCACTACCTACCGTAATCCCTGATCCTTTCAGCTGGAAATGCCAGGGATTGAATGTGGGAGTTTCTGCATAGCATGTGCTCTACTACTGAGCTAGGAATCATCCCCAAATGGACTGATGTGGCTCCAAAGTTCCAGCTTCCATTGATTTCGTTGGATGTGTCTTTTGATGAAAATGGGGATGCACACCCCCATCAGGTGTCACTAGTTATTGTACGCAACTAGCTGCATGTGCCTAGGTTGTGGCCTGGAGGTCTTTCCATACTATCATCTTTATTTTTATTTTTTTTGCACAATAAATGCCTATTAGTTTCCAATCTGTTCCATACAGTTCCGTTCTTTCTCTTCAAGACAGTACCTTCATTGCAGGGATATTGCTTTTTTTGGCACTTAAAAACACAGTATTTTGTACCTGAAAAATTACAAAACAAACACACACGTACAGGATATCACTGCTGTTGTGATGACTGTGTGTAAAATGTGTTTGTACACACGTCAGCTGGATCTTGTTTGTGATGTCATTATTGATGCAACATCCACGTGGTTGCCATTTTGTGATTTAAAAATGTGATTTAAAACATTTAAATAGGGTTGAGGGTTTTTTCCATTTTTGGGAAGTTATGCACTCTCATGAAATCCAACACCTGCCAGAAAGTGCAAGGCTACCCTGATGTGGTTTTTCCAAGTGTCAAACAATGGCAAAACTATCTCCCTTTCAGCAATGCCCCAGTCATATTGCAAGCCTTTTCAATGTTATTTTCAACATTTAAAAAAAAATCTGTACAAGTTCTGTGTACAATATAATTTATCTCCTCCCCCCCCCCCCGCTTTCCCTTTTCCCTTCAATCTGTTACATGCTCACTAGTTCTTATTGGTTTCAAAAAGTCACTCCAAGAGTAGTGGGCAAAGACTATAATGATGCTCTTGTGCCTCACTTGGTGGTTTTTCTGTAAAAAGATTCTAACTGTATGTGAAGGGGAAGTTTTGCAATGTATATAGATATGATACAATAATATATACAGCTTGTCCCACTTTCATCAAGCAGACACACACACCCCTGTTGCCCTTGAAAATGCAAGCCCCATTCCTTGCCAGGACGTTTCCTGAGCCCCAACCCTCAGAGCGAGCTCCAAGGATACTGCCAGCTAATTAGTGCTCTTGTAATTGTTGAACTTGGCACACCAAGCTGAAAATTGGACGATGGGTTGCTCAGCTGAGGAACAATCTAATCTTGATGGCAACCTGCAAAGAGACAGATGCAGTACAGCAAATCCTTTTCTTAAACATGGATGTTATATCTTGTTGACATATGTGACCTAGGAGAAATCAGTCTATTATCAACCACCTGGGAGTACATTCCCAAACCATTCTAAAAATGTCTGTCATTGTATAGCTTGCCCTAAAATCAATAGACCAGTGTCTGAACTCATTTATAATAGCGAGCTGTGTGTCAGCAGGGTTGCACTAAAAATGTACCTCTCTCTTCCTATTACATTGTCACTATTCTTACTCATCATGTCGTAAGGACGAGAAAGGCTGAATAGAACCTGTGGACTTTGTGAACCCCTCTGACTATGGGATTTGTGAAGTCTTTAAACATTGCAAGAACAAATAATCTTCAGTTAGCCTGACCCACACCTTAAATACTGGTTCCCATTCTTCACATAAAGCCGACATTGTTGGGACATTTATCTTTTGCTACCATGTATTGAACCATATCACAAAACTAGACTGCCTTTCATAATAGAGTTCTCTTTGAAAACTGGCACTTCAGTATCCAGTATCGATCCAGATGTTGCGTTAGAGAATTCTCAGCAGTTTCTCTATCAGCAGGAGGGCTTCCCTCAAGTTCTTGAAGGAGCAAAGGATGCGGTAGACAGCTAACATTGTTGTGATAATCAGGCCTGGCCTAAACCAACATGGTGCCCAAAAAGGTGCCCAAGGTCCCCTCCCCTCCCCTTTTTCTTTACGCTTTGGTGCACTCAAACCCAGGTGGGCTACTGCCACCCTCCACCTTCTCCTCACCTTCTCCACTACCTACCAAGTCTCCAGAACTGGTCGGTTCTGCTCCCAAGAGTCTTCCCACTCACCCAGTGAATGTGAGGAGGAGGTGGCAATCCTCTTCCTGATCACTGGAGAGCAGTTGGGAACAAGATTGCAGAGACCATCCGTATGTCCTCCACCAGTTCTGCTACAGCAATGGACCATGTGGAGGAGGTATTCCCCCCACTCCTCACTCACTCTAGGAGGAGAGCGAGCCAGAAGATGACAGGGCAGTGGCCAGGTGGAGCAGGCAGTAGATGGGTTAGGCTATCCCCATCAGTTTTCCACCTCTCCCAGCCTGCCCCTCAAAGTTGCTGATTCAACCCACCTCAAGGGTGGATCATCCCTGGTAATTATCTATCTACCCTATTACATGGAGTGGCGTACAAATCTGAACAAATAAACTCTGCAAGGAGCTCATTGGTTGTTTGGTAGGCCTCCCTACAAATGGATTTCTATCACAGCAGTATATAACATTAGCTCATGCTTGTGCAGAGCTATTTCACGGTTTCATCTGGGCTTCTGTGAGCCCCTTAGTTAGAATAAAGGACGATTTTCTCTGCTACTGGGCCCACTGTTTACGAGAGGGTGTTTGGGAGTAAGTTTGGAATGGAAATCAAATTTCACTGCAAGTGCTGCAGAGAAACAGGCTGGCGGTGGAGGGGTCATGGCTGCAATGCAAAGTGCTTGAACGTTGTTTGGACTGACACTCTGGGTCGTTACAGCCAGGTAAGCCTCACCTTTGTTTTGTGCTGTAGCTGCTGGGCCTTCAAGCGCTCCTTGTGATTTTTATCTGTGTTTCCCTGACTATCCTCTTGTCAGGTTTTATGTATGCTGCAAAGGCTCTAATAATTAGAGTCTAATTAGTCTCCACTCTGACTGTGACACAAGGCAGAGTCTGGATACCATGTGGAAGTAAAAGTAACTTTTATTTAGCAAATTAACTTTTATTTTTCTCCTCCAACACCCCAGAGGCTCAGACTCTTTGCACACTCCCACCTAGTGGCCCTAGTGCTTACATACAGCTAACACCACAAGTTGCTTATCCTCACCTTAAGGTAAAGGTGACCCCTGACAATTAAGTCCAGTCGTGTCGGACTCTAGGGTGTGGTGCTCAGAAATGTCGGAAGCCTTCCCGGAGCCTGGAGTGAGGGCGGGGCCTGCGTTGCGTCACGTCGATGCACACACACCCCCGCCGGTTTTGAGGTTATTTCGGAGTCGTTCAAGCTCCAGGGAGGGAGGGAGGGCCGAAACGGAGCTGCCGCCTCGCTAGGGTAAGTGAGCTTGGGAGCAGCTGCTCCGCGTGAGTTGCCGCGGCGCCTTTTGCAGCCGCGGCGCCTGGTTCAGCTGAACCACGTGCTCCGCCGTCCTTTCGCCTCTGGTGGTGCTCATCCCCATTTCAAAGCCGAATAACCAGCGTTGTCTGAAGATGCCTCCGTGGTCATGTGGCCGGCGTGACTCTCCTTGCCGCAGCGCGTAGCATGCGGCTGGAACACGGAGCGCTGTTTACCTTCCCGCAAGGGTACCTATTTATCTACTCACATTAACATGCTTTGGAACTGCTAGGTTGGCAGGAGCTGGCAAAGCAACAAGAGCTCGCCCTGTCGCGGATTCGAACTGCCGACCTTTCGATCGACAGCTCATGGTTCAGCGGTTTAACCCACATCCAAAATAAGGAAATCTCTGACACATTCAGGCTTGGACATTGCACAAACCTCTACAATTGAAAAGTGCCACCAAGAATAGCTATGTGCCCTAGCTATTCACAATTTTAGCAGCATATGAATGAATGAATGCATGCATGCAGCATATGCCAAGCCAACACACACAGAATTCTGCATGTCATGTGGCCTCTGCGAGTGGTACTGGTGCTAGAAGTCAACATACACAGTTGAAAGTCAGCATAGAGATGATCAAGGGAATGAGACTTTAGAACCTCATTTTGTTCTAAATGGCATGATCCAGAGAGAGGCATGATGGAGTCAGGCCATAAGGATTCATTGTAAAAGCAGGAAAGCACAAATCAGTAGCATTTCTATGCAATTCTGAATGGAGACAAGTGCTGAACTAGGCACTTCAATATTAGCAGCCGCTACACTAACGCTAGCAGGTTCTAGCTATCACATTGACACCTGCTTAATAATAGCAGATGATTTAATAGCGTAGATAAGAGAGGGAAGCTTGGGAACTCCTGGGGGGTGGCATTCAAGAACAGGATCCCAAAAGGGTGGTAAACAAAGTCTTTGTCGCAAAACGTTCAACAGTACGCTCTAATGGGCTCTCTAATTCAAGGTGCAATCCTACCTAACGTTGCGCTGGTGGAGCTCCCTCTCCGCCGGTGTTGGGTGTCACGAAAGTGCCATAAAGCACATTCGCGGCACCCAGCGAGTAAGTGGCGCCAGCGCAGAGGCTGGCACCACTTACTAGGTCGCTCTCCAGACCCCACGCCATCAGGCAGAGGTAAGCCCCGAACTGGGCGGCGGGAGGGCAGGCCGGGGTGGCAGGGGGCCATTGGCCGGCCCAGCCTGGGAAGGGGCAAGGATATCAGTGCCAGGCTGTGTTGATATCCCCGTCCCCTTCCCGGGCCAAGCCGGCCTTACACGACCTCGCCGGATTGCTATCAAATTATATTTGTAATATCATTATAAAATGTTGTTTATATACTCCTTTTTGGCAACAACAAAAGTTCACAAAGGCGTTTACATAGTAGAAATGCTGCAAAGTAGATGAGGTTATCAGGATAAATGTGGCATGGGTTAACCTTCTGTTCAACTCAGACAGCAAATGACTTTATCTATCAAGTCACCAGTAATGAAAGACAGCAGCAATTTCCCTACCCTACTGAGAGCATGCTTACATTTTGACAGGATGTTAACTATCTGCTTTAAGAGTTATTTCTGCAGTTTTTCAACAGCTTTCTGAAGATGTACTGTGCATTTGCAGCACCAAGATATGCTGAACATTGAGAAGAGCATGCTAGATGTTTTTTGTTTTTTGTGACCAGCTGTTTCACTGTGCCAAAATATTTTATAATGATAACAACCTTGTCACCATTTTTTCGATACAAGATAGGTTAACTAAAGGCATAGAAGGGTATTATAAAGCATTCATTAAAGCTTTGTAAGGTCATCTAAGAGTGCCCCTACCCCCTGTACCTTCACTTATGCTCCATATGTAGTTGTAAATAAATCGTATCTAACAGGCACCTTAAGTCTCTGGTGCTCTCTTATCAAAAGGAAACTAAGCCATGGTAACACTGTTGCTGGAACTTCCCACTGGGTGTAGAAGGGAAGAAGTTCTCAACCTCTTCCCAGCCGAGTACCACCTCCGGCATCACTCTCCTGCTGAGTATCACCGGAAGTGACCGACAATTACAGCATCACCATTTTCTTCTGAGTTTTGGAGGCCAGAAAACGCAGGTTGGAGGCTCTGGGCGAGTGGGAGGACCCCTCCCACTCAGCTTTCTCAAGAGTCTCGGCCAAAGGCAGGAGCCTCTCGGAAGCAAAAACGCAGCGCTTAGAGCACCGCGTCGGTGCAGGGTTCCAGCAGTCCGGTGGTCCGAGTATCATCCGCAGTCGGCCAAAGTACCACTGGTGGTACAAGTACCACTGGTTGAGAAACCCTGATGTAGATAATACGCTCAAGCAAGTAACAGGCCTGGGTGGCTTAGGCTAGGCCAATCCTATCCAACTTTCCAGTGCAGATGCAGCCGCAATGCAGCCCCAAGGTAAGGGAACAAACCTTACCTTGACTCCCCTATCACTACAGGATGCAGCACACACCCCATTGGCATGGCTGCATCAGCGCTGGAAAGTTGGATAGGGTTGGGCCCTGAGATAGGCCAATACTGCCTCAGAGAACAAGCCAGTTCTTTATTCCTCACACACATCATGTAATTAGAAAATGGAATCAAACCTGAAACTCCAGAGCTGACACAAGATTTATGGAGGGACCATCGGCTCCTGCCAAGGTTGGGTTTACTGATAATAGGTTAGATAGTAAAGCAGCTAATTAGGCCTATCATGCTTTTCAAGAGGCTGCCACTATGGAAAGCTCAGCACAATCCAGATTTTTTTATGTGTTTGTGTTTTTAGAGACACTCTGCAGAAATATTGTTTTATAGACTTTCTAGGTTAATTAACTGTAACTTTGCACCTTTGCTGTGACCGAGAGACTAGATATTTGCCTGTCACATTCAACTCTGGAAGAGTTCTGATAAGAAACAAACCTAACAAGCTGATAAATGCTAACATATTAATTACCTGCAGCTCTACCCAGATATTACATTACATATGTATTATACATGTTACATATATAATATATGCATATAATTACATTATATAACATATAAAAGAAATGGCAGAGCAGTGGCGGCACCAGAAAAAATAAGGGGAGAGGGAAGGGACAAAGTGCATTTCTGAGGTGGCGCAAACTTTGTCTCAATTTTAGATTTGTGAGAGAAAAATAAACAGTGTATTTCACATTCATGCTCCCTTCCATGACATATATGGAAGTGAGCTCAGGTGGAACGGCTCTTTATATGTATTGACTGATAACAAAGAAAGACACCAAATGTGGAAAAAGCGTCTTTCCATCAAGTTACCTCAGGGGGGTGGGCAACTTGTAAGGGGCATTTATCCCCCCCCCCCCCCCGGATCTTCTCGCAGCATTGACTCTGTGATGAAGGAATCGCACTTCTTCTTTTTCTGCTTCTGGTCTAACATCGGGTTCTTGTCTGTTTGCTGTGTGAGATCCGTAGGTTTCATAGAGTCCAGAGGTGATACAGATGAGGGTGACTAACAGTCCAGTCCAATCCTATCCTTTCCTCCCTCCCCCCCCCACTGGTGCAGCCAAGCCCAAAATGGGTGCGCTGTGTCCTGCAGGGTGGGGCATATCAGGAGGCTTCAGCAAGGAAAGGATTTAAATCCCCTTACCAGGCCAGCGGGTGGCGCAGCGGGTTAAACCGTTGAACCATAAGCTGTCGATCGAAAGATCAGCAGTTCGAATCCACGACGGGGTGAGCTCTCGTTGCTTGGCCAGCTCCTGCCAACCTAGCAGTTCCAAAGCATGTTAATGCAAGTAGATAAATAGGTACCGCTTGCGGGAAGGTAAACAGCGCTCCGTGTTCCAGCTGCATGCTGCGCACTTCGGCAAGGAGAGTCATGCTGGCCACATGACCACGGAGGTGTCTTCAGACAACACTGGCTCTTCGGCTTTGAAATGGAGATGAGCACCACACTCTAGAGTCGGACACGACTGGACTTAATTGTCAGGGGATACCTTTACCTTTACCCCTGCATAAGCCTCCCGCTCCGCAGTGGGTCTCCTCGGACCTTCGATAGCGATTTCGCTAGGACGTCTGAGGAGAGAAAAAGGGTGGGGAGGCTGCGAAAAAGGATAGGAACTAGCGCACACGCAATCCCCACCAGATCCTCCCCTTCCTGCAGTCTCCTTGCCCGTTACACCCCCTTCCCGCCCAGTTTTGCTCCCTCCCTGCCCCTGCCACTGCCTTACCTGCTCCAGCGGGTGTAGGCAGCTCCATCAATGGACTGGGAGGGGCGCACTGCCACCTTGTGCAGCAGTGCACCCAAAATGGCTGCTGACGGAAAGCCCTGCGCGCACCGGCCCAATTCTAGATAAGATTGGGCCAAAAAGCCATGTAAGGAGCACATGCATGCTTACTTCCTTGTAGACAAAATAGCCATCTCCTATGCCAGTTGTTGGATGACCTTTTCTTTCAAATTAAAGCAACAGAATCACTATGTATAAAATTAATGAGAGTCTCCATTGGTAGGGTGTGAAATGTGAGACCAGCTGTGAGATGATGCAGCTTTCTAGTCTTCCCATAGCACTATAAACCTGGTTGAAAGGTTGACCAGCTGTGAGATGATGCAGCTTTCTAGTCTATAAGTCCATAGTCCATAGCACTATAAACCTGGTGTGAAATGTGAGACCAGCTGTGAGATGATGCAGCTTTCTAGTCTTCCCATAGCACTATAAACCTGGTTGAAAGGTTGACCAGCTGTGAGATGATGCAGCTTTCTAGTCTATAAGTCCATAGTCCATAGCACTATAAACTATAGTCCATAGCACTATAAACCTGGTTGAAAGGCCATTCTACCATAAAGATGGCAAGGAAGGATAAAGGCCAGATGCTGACGGGCAGCCCAATCCTGTGTAAGATGTGTTGGCTGGCCTAAAGGGCCTGCCGCTGCATCCTATCCCATTCCCAAGCTACCCCGGGGCAGCCCAGGTGCACCTCAAGGGAAGGAGACGATCGTCCTCTTCCCCAGGTACAAGCAGCCTGAGGCCCTATGGGCTTACTCGAATGTACGCCAGCTCTGGAGCTGGCGTACATTCGAGCCCGGGGTGTAAGGCCACACAGGGTTGGGAAAGAGCCTGGTATATCGGCGGAGCTCTCTGCCAATATCCCCGCCCTCCCTCGCTGTCCGGCTCGCCCTCCCCTGCACCAGCCAGTGCAGGGCTTACCTTGCCCAGCGGGCACAGGGATGGCCCACCGGGGCAGAGAGGGCCGGTGGCCTCTGCGCCGGCGGCCCTTACTCTCCGGGTGACGTAAACGTGCTTTATGGCACATTTGCAACACCCAGTGCCGGGGGACTGCATGCTCCCCCAGCGCTTTTCTACACAGAATTGTGCCGCATGTGGGGATGGGGTAAATATGCCACCATCATGTGTAGTTGGGCTCTTGGACTAATAAAGAACTCTATGGCTTGTTTGCCTTGAGGGGACTATGATGTTCCAGGAGCTAAGCTATGGTATATTCTATCATTCACAGATTTTATGTTCTTTATAAAACAGGTTATTATGTAACTATATTTATTTAATGCATAATACAGTACATTCTCTTTAACATCTAAGGATATCTAAGAGCACACATTATCTTTGTCTATTGTGTAACCTACTGACCTTTATTCACCTAGACAGATAATGATAATCTTTGCTGTGTGTATATTTTTTTACCCAGCTGAAGCATTTCAAAGCAGAACTGTTCTCTAAGCGCTTGTGGTTTGACTTGCACCCATGGCCACCTGAAAAACTCCTAGTTAACTTTGCCCTTTGTTATTCTTAGAGCTATTCTCCATCCAGAGAATGAGAATTTGCGTATTATTTTTAAGTATCTAGATCTATGCATATTCTAAGCCAAAGAAATAAAGCAGAAGAGAGAAAAATACAAGAGCTAAGATTTATTATATTTGGCCAAACTATGGTTTCTAATCATCTTAGTAGCAATTTCTGCTACAATAGTTTTGTACCCTTAAATCCCTGACACATAATTTCTTCAGTTCAAATGTTGTGCAGCTTAATTCATTTACTAATACTCATTTCCTTTTTCTTTGCATTTAGATGATCCATTTTCCCTGGCATTTCAGAGGCTGCATAAGCTTTTGTTTTTGCTACCAACACAGTTATTCTTCAGCTGCTTTAAAATCCAATAAATCTTCATGTACTAAACAGCTTCTCTCTCTGTCTCCCTCCATCTCTTTGATCAAGCTCTTCTAGCCATCCAGGAGTAATCCATGGGTAATTATAACTTTTGAGCTTCCTTTAGCCTAAAAGGAGCCAATTTATCACCAACTGTCACAAATCCTGATTTAAAATTATCAAGAGCCCAATTATCAACTGAAATAAGGGATCCTTCTTTCCCATTAAAGTGATTGATTTCATATGAAACCAAGTAACATTTCACTTTTTAATTATGAACATTCTTATCAAATGTGAAGAGTTTCTCCTACATTTTATTTTCCGTTCCAAGAGTGTAATATAACAAACATTAATCATATGCTGATATAATGCCAAGCCTAATGTTTTCAGCTTAATTTGACAGAAACTAATCTATCAAAATATCCTGTCACCTTTAATGGTTATTCCTGGTTACTTCTAGCATTGCATTGACTCCAATTTGGAAAAGCAAAAGAAGAAAACTGATTTGTTTGTGATATTCAGTCACCTAAGACGATATTAAATTCACCCCTTAGATATAATCTAATTTCAATAAGGCTGATGCTGGCACAAAGCATTAAAGATCCATGCTGTCATGCCTCTCTCTATACCTTTGTTTTTAATTTAAAAAGACACTTTAAATTTCATGCCAAAACTGAGCAAACCCAGTTTCAGAGAAACAGATACAATCCTTGGTCATGCAAAATAAATCCCATGAAGTTTCCTTCATGGGAGGGGGGAGGAGTCTTCATGTGACCCAGAAGTGGGTCCTTCAGCTTGCGTGGAGGCTTGGAAATGGCGCAGTTTGCTGCTAAAAGGTTAAAAAAACTTTTTAAAAAATTCTTTTTAAAGCGATTTTTAGTGTGACAAATCTATGGGTCCCGAATCCGCGGATAGAAAGAGTTCACTGTATTTGGGTCAAGCCCTTGGGATTGTTCAGGCAAGGAACCACACATGATATCATCATAGCATTTTCCCCTGAGCCTTTTCCTTGTAGTTTTCATTTAATGGCAAACGCCCCCCCCCCCAAAAAAAAGAGGCAGCACCAATATAGTAGTCAATTCTCACTACCCGTGGGTTAGATTCCTAGAAAACCCAGCGGGTCGTGAATTTGTGAATATGGAACCATTGATCCTATAGGATCAATGAGGTTCCATACACAGGGTTAGGACAGTGGTGCCCAAACTGGGGTACAAAGGGTTGCTACACCCTTAAGGGGCGTGGCAACCCACGGTGACGACGACAGCGCATCCAGGATCGTACTGCCGCTGCCACGCCGCAGTTTTACGGCGAAACCGGAAGTGGGTTGCGATCGTGCTCCGACGCTTGTGGAGGCTTGCCAAGGGGTCTGCAGGCTCCCCACACCCCCCGCCGGGCATCCACTGCCACCAATGCAGGTAAAACGGACCTTTTCGTCCGTGGCGGCAGCACGATCCTGGACGCGCTGTCGTGAGCCCTGGGAAGGCCCCACTACCACTTAGGGCAGCAAAGGGCCTTCCCAGGAGTTAGAGAACCACTAGGTTAGGGGGTGCCTTACCTGCTGCCTCTGGAGGGTCCTGCACTGATCACGGGCACCACTTTGAATGTCCCTACAGCACTCAGGACCTTCCTGAATACTGCAGGGACATTCAAAATGGTGCCCGCGGTCAGCGCGGGGCCCTTTGAAGTGGTTGGGGGAAGCCTCAGATGCTTTCTCTGGCCATTTCAAAGTGCTTTGCGCAGATTGCAGGCACCATTTTGATGATCCCTGCTGCCTAAGGAAAGTCTCTGCAGGATTCCTTAGGCAGCAGGGATCGCAGAAAGTGACTAAACACCTCGCGAATGGCACGAGGTGGTCTCACTTCTGCAGTTCGCGGATACGCGAATTTGTGGGTCACAAATTTGCGTATGATGAGAATTGACTATACTAGAAACTTGTGATGCAAGTGGATTACTTATTTTTCCTCCCCATATTGGTCTGTTCCTGCCCACGTTCACCTTAGGGAAGAAGCCAGTGGTGAGCCAGTACATTATAACACCGACCAATAGAACTTAACATAGTGTTTAACTTCATAGCAGGGGATATGAAATAGGCATGTTCAAAGAAACTGGACTGTGCAGAATAAGGTGATGCAAGATGTTGTAGAAAGCAGATTAGATCCTTTGACTATGGAGTATGGGAGACATGTAGAGCTAGATTGGGAATATAAAAATATTCACCTTATATATAAATGTGAAAAATGTCTAGGGGCTATTGATTCTTGTTAACTCATCTCAACAGAAAATGCTTTCTAGAAATTAGGATTGTCTTCAAAATTCTCATGAAATGTAATTTCCCATAACATTTAAGCTTTAAAACAGAAAAAGTCAGATACAATCAGATTTGCCAATGTTATTGTTAGACTTTATTTTTTCAACCCATGGTGTAACAGAAAGTGAGACATGGTTAATCTAAACTGAATGGATAAAATTACTTCTTCCATAGTGCTGCAGGCACACTGGATTCAGGCATTTACCACCAGGAATAATTAAAAAAAGCATTGTTAATATTACTTCCAGCCCAATCCACTGCAACTCCTTGTGTGGCGATGCAGCGGCACCAATGCGGTGTCCACTAAATCCTTGGGGGGAGTTTTAGCCTCGGGAGGCTTTGGGGGGGTAACATTAAGCCCATGCGGGCCGGTGGGTCAACTCAGTTAAAACAATGTACAGGTGGGCCCCCATATCCGCTGGGGATATGTTCCAGGCCCCTCCGTGGATACTTGAAACCGTGGATAAGAGCGAACACCCCCTCCATGGTTTCCTGAGGGCCCCCCCCCACCCTGCCTCCCCTGCAGGCAGGAATGCTTCCCCCCCCAGCTCTTATTTTTCTTTCAGCAAGCTTTGTTTCTTCCTTAAAACAAACAGAGAAGCAGCCTCCATTGCAGGCAAGTAGAACGAGACTAAGTCCTAGAGAGGCTCTGCAAGGTTTCTGTTAACCTTGCAGAGCCTCGGTAGTACTTAGTCTCATTCTACTTGCCTGTAATAAGCAGCCAGAGGCTGCTTCTCCTGTTTCTTGAAGGAAGAAACAAAGCTTACTGGGAAAAAAGTAAATACCTGGGGGGGTCCCCACGATCCGTGGATAACTGAAACCGTGGATAGTGAATCAGTGGATATGGGGGCCCACCTGTATTGTAGTTAAAACACCTGACGGAATCACAGCCCATTTCTGGTTTCAGACAAAAATCGGAAGTGGGTCACGATTGCGTCAGGGAGCCGTTTGAGGGCACTGGGAGGCCCGCAGAGGGGATTGCGGCTACCCCGCACCCTCCAGAAGCCCAGTGCAACCACTGGGTGAGTTTTACGCCCCCTTTTTTGTCTTGGTGGTGGTGGAGTGATCCCGGAAGCGCCGCCATCACCACCACCCTGCAAAGACTTGCAAAGGGGGAAAACGTTTGGGAACCTCTGCTATACACACTTACCTGGGAGTAAGCCCCATTGAATGGAGTGGGATTTACATCTGAATAGACATGCACAGGATTGCACTGTAGATTATGGAGACTGCATGAAATAAGACATGAGGATAACAGAGGTAGAAGGATCATAGCATGTGATGATGGGGAGGTTTGATAGAGTGTGGGCCACATTCCACATGATAGTTTCTTTGCAAGAAAACTATCTCTATGGAGGAAAATAAAAAGTATAAAACTGAATCGTGTATGAAGAATGTGCTGTGGGTGCTGCTTTGACTGGGAAGGCACAAAATGCATGATATGGCCCTGAACAAAAATGTTCATAAATGGAAAGTTATGTAGTTTCAAAGAGACGCTCTCTGTTCCTTCTTCCTTTTGAAGTTCATATCACCTTTATGTTTATATGAAGGCAATGTGAACTTCAAAAGGGAGAGGGAACAGGAAAAAAATGATCTTACCTTTTGTGCTGTAGAATGGAAAATGGAAACGGGTCAAATGCAAATATTGCAGGTCAGAAGTAGTCCAACATTTTAACAAAAAGAAAAACCTTCACCTTGACATAGTTAAATAATTATGATGGAAAATAATGTTAGTGTCAAGTCTATAAAACTTATGTTGACAAGTATCCCACTTCACAAAGTGTGTGCCAGAATATAGCCTGAGGTCAGCAAAGATGATTGGCTTAGTTCACCTAGGGCCCATTAGAGATGTGTACTGTACTTGGAATTATCATACATGTAAGAAGTGCTGTTCCCAAGTTAGCTTCATCTTGGAACTCGTTTAACTCTGTTTACTGTACTAACAACATGGCACTACTCAAGTTTTAAAATTTAGTAAAGTTAAAAAGAGATTACTTGCAGGAAAGGTAGTAACAAGAGACACTTGGGAATGTTTTTTACGTAAAGTGGGATTGTTTGTGGGATCACTTACACCAGAGGTTTTCAACCTGTGGCCCGCATAGCCCTAGGGGTACACAGGCCACAGGTTGAGGGTATGCGAGATGCTTTCGCGTACCCCCGCGTACCCCCAAAAGGGTGATTTTTTCGGCCTAAGGTGAGGCTGCACAGGTCCTCCGGCTAGCGCCGCAAGCCGGAGAGAGAGGCTACAGCCCTGCCAGGCTGTAGCCTCTCTCGCCGCAAGCTGGAGGACCCACTCAACCACGCTGCAACCCGAAATCGTCCCCGATAGCTCTCCCTTACCTTAGCTTGCAGCTGCCGCCATGTTGGATCTCCTGAAGTATCACGAGATTCAAGATCACGGCGTGAGATTTGGGAGCCCGGAAGCGCTGCATGGATGGAAAAAAGCGCTTTTCCCCCTCTTTTGGGGGGTGCACTTTTGGGGAGGGGGTACGCGGGACTTGGGGTAATCGGGGGTGCTTGGGGCTAGAGAACAGGGGGTATGCAGTACAGAAAAGGTTGAGGGACGCAGCGGTTTAACTCTAAAAGGTTAAAAAACCTGCTTCTTCTCAATTTTTTTCTTTTTTCACAGCATTTTAAAGTGGACTCCAGTATACGCAATCCTTGCTATCCACAAGGGGGGGCAGAATTGATGCCCCACAGATAGCGAGGGCCAACTGTATATCAGATATTTCAGAGGGTCACATTATGTGCAATACTCTTAAACATACAGTGTACTTTACAAGTGCTGTTATTGGCTTTGAAATTTCAAAGATTATCAAATATTTGCTGGCTCACTGAATATCCCCCCATCCCCTTTAAAACACAAAAAAGCATTGCCCTTTAAAACACAAAAAAGCATTGTGGTGCGTTGCCATCAATCCCTAAAATTCTGGAGCAATTTACTTCAACTGAGATGGCTTTTGAATAATGAGTTGTTCACCAAGAGCTACAGAAATTATTTTGTTTAGAAGTCTGACTGTGCTATTGACCATTTTATAGAAAATATTTCTACCAGCTTCCAATTCTTTACACTTTTATTTCCAAGAGTTGCAACACACTACTCAGTTCTTAATTTCGTGATCGATGCATCTCCATGAAGCTTTTCATGAATGCCGACAACTTCTCAACATCTTCTATAGTCACAGCATTATATAAAGATGCACGGATTCCTCCTACAGATCTGAAATGCAAGGGGAAATGGTGAAGTGTTTTTGTTTCATTTTGTTTTTTAAACCCAAGTACATTTATTGGAGGGTCACCTAGTTTCACAATCACAAGTGCATTGTATAGCTTTCCCATCCAGATCTTCTGTTTATGCTAAAAGAAGGAATGTTCATTTGCAATGGGAAAACACATCATTTCTAAAAACAACAGCACTTTTAGTTGTCTTTGTGCATACAGCTGCAAAACAGTCTCCTGGGGAAGCTTCAAGAGCACAAAGAGAAAGAACAACACTTCAGTGTATGAGTGAGAAAATGTGAGTCCAAGCAAAAGACAACATGAAAGGCTCATGGCGCAATCCTGCCTAACTATAGACCGGCAGGTCTAGCGCTCCGCTGGTCTAGGCATGTTTGACAACCGGAGAATAAGCAGCGCCGGCACAGAGGCCAGTACTGCTTACTAGGCCACAGAACTTACTCATCTTTAGCCACCGCAGGCAAGTCCCACGCCGGTCAGTGGGAGGGCAGGACGGGGAGGGGCCATTGGCCGGCCCGGGCTAGGAGAGGAGGGATATTGGCGGGGATATCCTAGGCTTCTTCCCAGCCCGCGCTGCCCTGCCACCGCCTCCGTGAATGTATGCCAGGTCTGGACCTGGCGTGCATTCGAGGAGGCCCATAGGCCCCGGGCTCGCTTACACCAAGGGAAGGGGATGAACCCTTCGTCCCCTTCACCCGAGGTGCAGCCTAGCAGCTCTGGGGTAGGATGTAATCCCAATAGGATACAGTGGCCAACCCTTTAGGCCGGCCGTGTATACTTACACAGGATTGTGCTGTCAGTCACTGCTAGACAAGAGTAGCATTTATGATGGATCTACCTTATTTTTAACCCCAATCTGGGAAGTTACTAAACTCAAACAGGACAGCAACTCTGATATCCTGAGGTCTTAAACACTGACAATGAGGCAAGTGACAAGAGAGTACAGTAGTACCAATACAATTCATAAGAAAAGGAGAAGGCAGATCCAAAGGGGTGCAAAATGAATATAATCTTTTCTCAGAGCTATAAAAAAATTCCAGAATTCCCATTATATTATTATAAGTATGCATAATAATTAGGTAGCCAAAATGAAACATTTGCATCAGTATTGAAGGACATCTCACTTTTGTCAATGTGAAAGGTTCAAAACAAGAACAAAAAGGTGCTACAAGGGGTGCAGGAGAGACATTGCAGAAGTGTCTGCCCATTCAGGAAATATTGTCCTCACTCTGAAAGGGTCACCTGTCCACAATGATCACTCATTGGCTAGGATCACCCATATGACCAGTCCAAAAACAGGCATCCTCACTAAAAAAAAAATCAGCTTTGTTTATCTTCTGTGATGTCAGCAAGGATTCACATCTGATAGCATCATAACATAACGATATTCACTACATAAGAACATAAGAAGAGCCCTGCAGTATCAAGTCAAGGGCCACCCAATCCAGCTTCCTATATCTCACAATGGCCCACCGGATGCCTCTGGGAGCACAGAAGACAACAAAATACCTGTATTTTGTTGCCACTCCCTTGCATCTGGCATTCAGAGACAGACTACCTCTAAAACCCAGAGGTTGCATAACAGTCATCTTGACTTGTAACGTGTAATGGACGTTTCCTCCATAAATCTGCCTAATCCCCTTTTAAAAGGCATCTAGGCCATGTGCCATAACAACATCTTGTGGCAAGGAGTTCCACAGATTATGTTCTGGGTGAATAAATTTTTTCTTTTGTCTGTTCCAACTCTCCCGCCAGTCAATTTTAATGGCTCTCCGCTGGTTCTGGTGTTGTGCAAGAGGGAAAAAAACTTCCGTCTGTCCTTTCTATCCATCCCATGTATAATTTTATATGTCTCAATCATGTCCCCTCTCAGGTGCCTTCTTTTTAGGCTGAAACTAGACTTTCTAGACTACATAATCTCTAACTGGCAGGGATCAGTCTAGGAAAGAGAGCAAAAAACAGTTCAGAGATTTCACTCTTACCGATGTCCTTTCAGGGATAGCATGTTCTGTTCTACAGCTTTATCAAGGAATTTCTTTTCCAGGGCCTCATCACCCTTAATACTGCCAATTCGGAAGGGAACATTCATTCTGCTTCTGTTCTTTCTTTCCACAGGGCATCTAAAAATTTCAAAAAAGTATGGTTTATTGCAGCCGTTTGCTTATTGAGGTTATAAAATTCAACACATACTAATAAACTAGGTTATGTTTCGAAGACACACCATAGCTGTTCAGCCATATTAATCACCTTCTTCTATATCCTCAAAGGCTACTTGGAAATTACATGATACTACTGCAGCGGTTCTCAAAGTTCTCCCCGCAAGGCGTGAAGAACCGAGTGTTTGCAGGGGGAGGAGCCAGCAGAGGCAGCGATCCGGGGGATCGCCACCGCCGCTGCCGAAACTGCCCCCGCTGCACTTACCGGGGCTTGGGGGAGGCCTGTGCAACCCTCTGCAGGCCTCCCCAATCTTCAGATCGCTGTTTTGTGGCACTCTCCAAGCGCGTCTGGTTTTCGCAAAAACCGGAAGCACTCTGAGATCGCCGCAAAACAGCGATCCGAAGATTGGGGACGCCTGCAGAGGGTCGCGCAGGCCTACCCGAAGCTCCCCCAAGCCCCGATAAGTGCAGCGGGGGCGGTTTCAGGCAATTTGGCGGCGGTGGCTATCTCCTGGATCGCCGCCACCATGCTGTCCCCGCACCTTAAGGGGGCAGGGGACAGCAAAAGTTCTCAATGGTGGGTCACAACCCAGTTTGAGAACCGCTGTACTACTATATATGAAAAGGCAATTTCAATGAACACTGTTCTTAGAGACTAACAAATGAAGACATCATCCTCCAACTCAAAGCAAAGCAAAAACTAAAGAGCCTAAAATGGTAGCCAAAGTATTAGCAATTAATTTACCAACCAGATCAAGAGTACTACCATATGCCAAATATGTTATCATACTTAACGAGATGCTCTCAGAGCTGAATTACACCTTCAAGATATCACATTGTATAGCACTTTCTATACCAGTTCAGGTAACAAATGGGGGGCGTGTTTGTATGTTTTAATTCCCCCCACATCAAGAGACTCCCTAAACATGGAAAACTAGCAAGTCAAGGAAAAGGCTAGGTGACGACACATCTTTCCACAGGCAGGGAGTTTTGATGTAAATTTGGTGCCATACCCTGAGCAGGTTATCAAAAATCAATACTTTGAATGCAAGTACAACACACTGATTTTGGCACATTAAATGCATATGCAAAACCTAAGAGAGAATGGGGGGGGGGAGCCACCCACATGGAGAGACAACAGAAGCAACACACCCACTTCAGCAAGACTCCACTGAAAGCAAGAACCAAATATAAAAACATTGACACTGGAGTAAGAAAAATTGTGTAGGAAGGCACAGGTCTGGTTCAGGAGAGCCTCTAAAGCAGTGATTCCCAAACCAGGGGTCACGACCCAAATGAGGGCCGCGTGCAGTGGTGTCCTTATTATGGGGGAGCTGGTGTGCTGCACCCCAGGCGCCGAGTGGGCGCGGTGCTCCCAGGGGGCGCGGCAGCTGGGCTCTGGTGCGATGGGGGCGCTCCAGCCCCTGCCCCCCCAGGCGCCAGGAGTGCTCGGAATGCCACCGGCCGCGTGGATGTTCCTGAAGGTTATAGGTAGCAGTATCTCCTATAAGCTGCACAGAGGGAGTTGAAGGCCTGTACAGCCTCCCTCTGGGCGCTCTGGTGGTCAGCGATGACACCGATGTCATTGCCAAGTGCTCCGAGCATCACGACCATCATTATTATGTACCAACTCCATGGGTTCCCGACTAAGAGAAAGACTGTATTTAGGGTCATAGTCAACCTGCACACCCCGTAGGGTGGCTATTATGCACTCCCCCTCCCCTCTCTTTGTGTCAAGAGATCAACAGCTGCTGCTTACACTTTTGAATTAACCACAGTTACTCGTTCTGCCTGAACCAAGGGAACTGTGTTTGTTAACAAACTAGGATATCAACCACAAATTTATCCTGGTTTGTTTGAACAAACCACAATTTGACGAAATCATGGTCCTCCAAGTTCAGACATTACAGAGAACCATGGTTAGTTCAAAAGTAAAAGCTTCCAGTCTACTTTGGTGTACGAAGGAGGAGCACACACAAATCCAAGAGAAAGACAGGCTCATCATGATCATCTCTAAAATATTTTATTTATTTATTTAAAATATGGTTTAAATGACTGTCTGAACTGGGACAGAAACAGGATCTATTCTAAAGTAAGTAAAAAAGAAATATTCGGGCTACCCGAAATCCATGAAAGCTGCGATCATTGTTTCTCAAGAAACTTTACTCCACTGGCGTCACTCGAGGTGGGGCGGAAAGCTAAGTTCTGCAGCTTTCCGCCCCACTGTTACTCTCCTGTACGAGGCCTCCTGCCCCCTCGTCACGCGTTGCTTTCTCTCCGCTGACGGGCTCCTATGACGAGGGGGCGGGGCGCCTTGTACTGGAGAGTAACGGTTGGGCGGAAAGCTGCAGAACTTAGCTTTCCGCCCCACCTCAAGCGACGCCAGTGCTTTACTCACTTGAAATTACTGTACTACATTTTATTCAAATTTGGCACAACCAGGCTCTCCCAAAAAAACTGCAGGCATAATTCAAAAGGCTATGCACAGGGCATTTTTGAAGTAGCAATTTAATCATTTCATACTGCCATATTTTATACCAAGCCAGCAGAAGCAGAGGATAAAATGTAGGCAGACTGTAACGTTTTGTGAGATGCAAGAGGATTCCCAGCGCATTGAAAAGCATGTCACATTTTAGTCTGTTCAGTGAGGCATTTCGTTGCCTTGGTGGCATTTCACAGGTAAACAGCCCTGAGTCAGATAAGACTTTGCCTTCAGTCAAAAGCATGGCACAGATATTGCCACCTAAGCTGCAAAATACAGCACTACATACTGTATTGTATTGAGAGCCAGGATTATTAATTATTATTATTATTGTTGTTGTTATTAATATACCGCTTTTCAACAAAAAGTTCATAGAGTGGTTTACAGACAAAATCAAATGATGAAATGGCTCCCTGTCCCAAATGGGCTCACAATCTAAAAAAAAAAAATGCAGAACACCACCAGCAAACAGCCACCAGAAAGACACTGTGCTGGGGTGAAAGGGGGGTAGTTACTCTCCCCCTACTAAATATAAGAGGAGCACCAATTGAAAAAGTGCCTCTTGCCCAGTTAGCAGGATGGTGTAGTGGTTCTGGTGTTGGACTTAGACCTGGGAGATTCAGGTTCAAATTCCCATTCAGCCACGAAGCTTTCTGGCAAGTCACTAGCCTCACCTACCTCACAGGGTTGTTGTGAGGACAAAAGGAGGGAAGGAACCATGTACACCATTCCTGAGCTCCTTGAAGGAAGGGCGGTATAAAAATGTGAAAAATAAATACTGATAAAATGCACCCTGCTCAGCAATACTGTAATTTCATCTTGGTAGTGGCCACAACTTCCATTTTGAATTCCCAAACAGCCTACATGCTAGAGGCAAAAACTGGATTAAAAGGTAAAGGTATCCCCTGACAATTAAGTCCAGTCATGTCCGACTCTAGGTTGTGGTGCTCATCTCCATTTCAAAGCCGAAGAGCCAGCGTTGTCCGAAGACGCCTCCGTGGCCATGTGGCCGGCATAACTCTCCTTGCCGCAGCGCGTAGCATGCAGCTGGAACACGGAGCGCTGTTTACCTTCCCACAAGCGGTACCTATTTATCTACTCGCATTGACATGCTTTGGAACTGATAGGTTGGTTGGATTAGTTGTCTGCAAAAGAGTAGTTTCTCCAGCTTAAAACTCACTTAAAATCCCCAAACATCTCACAAACAACAGCAAGAAGGTATTAAATTGGTAAGACAAAGATACAAAATGCTACAATCCCATTCAAAGTGTGCCACTTCCAGCATGATAGAGGCCTCTCATAGACTTGTACCATAGTGGAATGCATATGGGGGCCAATGCTTGTTTGAAGGCATCCCCACATTAAGAGCTACCATATCAGAGAAGAAACTAGACTAGAAACCATCTCCCTGACATTCAAGTTTTTCACATGCAGAAAGACTATGCTTCTTCATAATACATGGAATTCCTTGTGTGAAATCAAGGTGGGGGGGGGGGGGGGCTTGGGCCAACCTGTCCTGGGACCACCCCTTCCTTGCATATGCAAGCCTGCAAGCCCCCCCCCCCACACACACACAAGATCATTTTGGGCTCCTCCGCCAAACCAGACATAAAGGAGGAGCATCTTCTAGCATCTGCATCTAGCAGCCTCCTTTCCTACCCTTCATAATTGGGCACCTTTAGAGGCCCCTGTATTGTTGCAGGGCCCTCTGAGGAAGTCGCTGCATGTATGGAGGGCTTCAAAGGTTGGCTAGCAAGGACTCACAGGCCCTCAAGCAGCACCCCCCAACAAGGCTGACGTCTGATGCCAACCCTATGTGAAAGCACAACCCACAATGCATTCATCTTCTGAGGCTCTGCTTTGTATCCCACGGTGCACTGAGGTGTGAGACAGGGCCTTTTCAGTGGCAGCTCCCCAGCTATAGAACTGTCTTCCTCATGAGGCCTGGCTTGTACCTACTTTTAAAATGGACAGTAAAGATTTGTTTTATCTGGCTTTTCCTTTGACTATGAATACTCTGGTGTGCAATGTTTTGTTTGGCTTAGTTGTTCTGGCACTTTATCTGACCCTTAATTTTTTTTAATTGAAATTAGTAACCACCTTGGTGACTCCTTTACTGAAGTAGAAAAGTGGTCCATAAACCTGAAAAAAATGTTGCAGTCCCGCAAGAAGACTCTGCACTGCAGGGGTGCCTACACATCTGATCTGGTCACCTAATTTGATTGGCTAGACAGAACGCTGCTGACCAATAATAATATCACTGCTATTCAGCAGATCAGCATCAAACCTTAAGATTGGGAACTGCAGTACAGAAACATAGCAGAGATGGTGTCTGGCAAGAGCTAAACATGCTGTTCAGATACAATGCCAAATCAAGGTTTGATGGTATGGGAATAAGTCTTGGGCTCACATATTTCCCCCCTCCCTGGGGTGTCATAATTAGTAACTTACTATTCTGTTTGTGGAGTGAATATCTCCCCCTGTTATTGTTTTGTTTGTTGACTATATGATGACTATGCTAATAAAGGTTATTGAACTGAATTAGTAACTTCTGATCCTGGTATAGCAGCAATCCATAATTTGCCAATTCATCAGAACAGCCAAGCTACGGATTCTGCTTGCCTGCAAACCAGGATCGCTCTTTCTTTGGCAGGCTGGATGAACAGCAAGCTATGGTTTGCTGCTAAACCAGGATTGGATATTGCAGTGCACAAAGGGAGGAAGAAACGAGCATGTGAACCTGAGGCTCCTCAGGCCTTATTCTCATAATGCCAAATCATAGTGTGGGGTTATTTGAAATGGCCCATTAACACAAAAGAAGAGTGGGATGTGGAAACATGCAGAAAGCTCTCCTAGAGAAGGTTCCTCACATATGGGTGAACGTGACCAGTAAATACTTAATAAATCCATGAAATAAATTTTTCATCACCTAGGTATGCTGTGCTTAAACATTAAAGCAAAGCTAGTTACAATTCATAATTTTGGTTAGGGATAGTTCTACTTTTGCTTCCGCCAACTTCAGTGGGGAGTTTCTTGCAACTGATTTAAGACGACCAATTACCAACAAGAGGCTTTTTGATACACGCTCCCCTGCCAAGGTTAATTTCATGATACTTATCTTGAGCATCACTGAGAAAAGGGTGATTATGTAGCAAGGCAGAACACCAATGCCAGTCTGAACTCCTGTCTACAGCCTGGTTGCTGTTTTGCCTTGCTTTGGCTCCCCTCTTCTGCCAATCCCAAGCCTGTAGTACAGTGTTTCCCAAACTTTTTCAACCTGCGGCTCCCTTGACCATTGGCGACCACTGGCCGTGGCTCCCCATTACATGATGCTAACACCTGCCAATTGGCACTGTACTGTATTCCGAGAGGATTCTGTGGCACTCCACGGCTGCCCTGGCTGGTTTCCGCAGCTCCCCTGGGAGCCACACCGCCCCAGTTTGGGAACCTCTGCTGTAGTGTATAGATGTCTGGCACATTTTAAAAGCTCTCATTTATTCAAACATGCAGATTTTTTTTTAAATCTAGCTAAAGGCAATACTCTTTATTACCCTATTCTGTCCTGTACTTCAGCAGATAAAATGTATAATAAGATTTCTACAAGTCTGCACAGGGTAAGCTTCAACTATACTTGCCTTTACAATTGCTACCGATTCACATTCTTCTTCACATGCTTACCGAAGAAGAGCGATCGAAGGCTGTACTTGAGATCACTGACTTCCATGCCAGCCAGCCACTGTTTCTACCATCTGGAAAAGTATCAGCAGCAACTAGAGTGTATAGTTCCACCTCTCTCTTGAAAGGATGGGTGTGTAGGCAGAGATTCATGTTTTACTATAAGTAACATAACAATAAATAAAGTTACAGTAACTTACGCGTAGAATCCATTGGATTTGTCAATAATGTCATAAACCATTTCTGATTTGCGTTGGCTAAGTTTATCCATGGCTGCAACTCCTCCATTGTTTTTTATCCACTCCAGGACCAAACCCATGATATAGATACTGGAATAAAAAGAGAATACCTGTACACCAATTACTTATCATAACCTACATTCATTAATTCTGAACAAGCCTTAGGTTAGCATGCATTATATAGAGAAAGTGATACAGAACCTTGGAAGGAAGGAAGCCATCTATTTCCAAGAGAGAATGCTCAACATCTCGCAAACGAGACAAAAACATACAGAGGCTGCAATTCTATACGAGGTTGAGAGTAAGCCCCATTGAACATTGCTACTGAGTGAACACGTGTAAGATTGTGCTGGCAGTCTACCTCGATCACGGTAGGCCACGGAGAGCAGAAAAAGTTACTTCAAAGTGATTTCCCAGCCCACAGATCAGTTTCTTAGCCACTGTGCTACACTATACTAGGAAGTATTTATTTTCCACACTTTTTATCTTCACAACAACCCTGTGAGGTAGGATGTACTGAGTGTGTATGACTAGCCCGAGGTCACCCAGCAAGCTTTATCGCTTAGTGGGGACTTGAATCTGGGTCTTTCTGGTTCAAGTCTACTACTGCCACTACAGTTCTAGATGGCTCAAGCAAGTCAGCCAAGCCACAGGCTAGAAGGCAAAGCATTTATGCTGCAAGAGAAACTTCTCAGCCAAAGCAAAATGACTTCCTATCCAACTTTTGGATCCTATCCTATCCAAGTATTTTGGTTTCAGGTTAGGTAAAGGTAAAGGTGACCCCTGACAATTAAGTCCAGTTGTGTCTTCTGGCAATCATAGTTTTAGGAAACATGACGTTCCAGAGGAGGACGAATAATGTAGTTTTAAATTATGGCTAAATTCTCATTATAAAACTTCTTCAGTTTACACACCCTGTCTTGTTTGCAGAAATTATTCTCAAAACCAATACCAATTCTAGCTCGGGAACAGTTCTTTGAATGGAAAAGAAGCAACTGAAACTTGCCAAAAATATTGCCAGCGCTGGTCTCATTTACATGAGCATTACTATTTTCACCACAAACCCACTTCTGTTTAAACTAACTTGCATTGAAACCTTTCCCCTAATCAGTTTTCTTTGCAGTTGCTACTTTTCTATTACGTAAGCATAAGCAAATGGTTAACACAGACCCAGAACGCTGTTGCTTTCATGTAGCTGGGCACTAGCAGTTCAAGGACAGCGTGAAGGAAAACAAATATGCAATCACTCCCAGTTCACTTTGTCGTTACAGGACACTGCTTGATGGAGCAAAGGCATTTTCCACGGATGACACTTTGACTTTGCATAATAAATTATCTGCAAGGTTTTATTCTTTCTTTACAATGGTACAATTCCAATAGGTTTGCTTTCACTAACTCCTCCATTAGAGTTGGTAAGAGAATGTTTCAAAATGACGACACTAGCAGCTCAATTCTGAGCAACTTTACGTGGCCGACCAAAAGGGCTGGCTGCGGTATCCTGAGCCCGTTCCCGGGCTGCACCGGCGCGGTCTAGAGTCACCTCGGGAGAAGGGGACATTCGCCCCCTTCCCCAGGTATAGGGCTGCCTGAAGCCTATGGACATCCTCAGATGCACCCCAGCTCTGAAGCCAACGTACATCCAAGGCAGCAGGGTAAGGCTGAATCGGGCTGGAAAAGGGCCTGGGATATCAGTGGAGCATGAGTTAAAACAGACAAATCCTAATTGATAGGAAATGAAATGTCTTCCAGCACGCGCACACACACACACACAACCTACCTATTAATCTCCACCAAATAGATTAATGCCAGGAAAGCCAGGGCTCCATTTGGCAAAAGGGTAAAATGATCTGCATTTGCACTAATTTAATTCAGCCCTTCAATAAAGCAACTCATGGACATTCTGTTCAGGTTTCCAGCCAGCTAATGCCAGCACAGAGTAGAAAGAGAAGCAGTCCCCCCCCCCCCAAAAAAAGGTACAGAAGCTGTGCCAATTTCTTGCAACACAGAAGGAGCATGCTGAAAGCACACCAAAGGTGATGCATCCTGCCAATTTACAGGTTAATATTACAACAAGGTGGTGTGGAATGTCCTTCAGCACGGGTCACAAGTACACATACGTACGCATATGCACAAATCCTTGGCAAATAAACTTTGAAGACTGCAGTTGTCCAATCTAATCTTTTTTTTGTCCCACTTATAAATACAGGCTAAATTTTAATAGTTAAATACCCCAAGCAAAATTTTTACATTCTAAATGAACTTCCCTTCCTCGTGCTTAAGAATTTCCCTCCAGATTAGGGTATCAGGAGGGCTGCCACCCAATTAAAGAAATCTTATTTCATTAATTGTATGAGTTTTAGCTGATGGGCAGCCCAATCCTACTTAACATTCCCCGCACAGATGCAGCTGCACCAACAGTGGCGTAGTTGGGAGGGCAGTTTTACGGCATGTTTGCGACACTTTAGGGGGGGCAGCCTTACAGCGCGTTTGCGACACTCTTTAATGCACCTAGTAGAACCCTACATAGTGAGTTCATGGGTACTATGTTACTATGTGAAGAGCTCACACTGTAAAAAATACAAACATTTTGGTTCAGAATTCAAATCTCTCCACAGACACAGTTACTGTCACTCAACTCTAGCTTCACTAGTTGCTTCTAAATTACTTGTCTAACAAAACAAAACTTCAGTGTGCTGTCAGCAAGTCAGAAACAAACAGAACGAGCTGCATTCAGTTTTGCCTTGTTCTCAACCAGAATGATTAACAGACACCCGTTTGGTCATCTCAGTGCCTAAATGACCATTATTAAGTGTGTGTGTGGGGGGGGGGGGAACAGTTTGCATTTTTGTACTTTGATCTTGGGAATCCAAGTAAATGGGTAAGTAAATGAGGGCATCTAGACAATGGAAAGGACCATGAAAGCCAGAGAGTTTCTATACCTCAACTGCACAACTGAGACCATCCTCTGATAACCAATCCAGGAAAAAGAAGAAATAATTTACTGCTGTTGTATATCTTGTTTGGTGGGAACACTGGAGAAAACCTTCTTAGAGACTGTGCCAGGTTATGGAACCCTTGCCCTGAGAGAGCCATCTAGTTTCTTGCTTATGGTCTTATTGCTGTCTTTTTAAAACCTTATTGTTGAGGCAAGCATCTCATGACTAGCAGATTCTTTTGTTTTTGCATTACATAAGAGGAGCCTAAGGGCTGCGGTGGCTTAGTGGTTAAGATGCTGAACTGCAGACCGGAATGTCGGTAGGACAGCAGTTCGAAACCCGAGTGCCGCGCAACAAAGTGAGCCCCCGTCTCCTGTCCCAGCTCCTGCCAACCTAGCAGTTCGAAAGCAAGAAATTGCAAGTAGATAAATAGGTACTGCTGCGGCGGGAAGGTAACAGCGTTCTGTTAGTCATGCAGGCTAGCCCTCTAAGAGGAGAGCTAGGAATTATAACTAACCTGCTGCATAAAACTAACAAAGAATTTAGGGAGACGGGTCCCCACTCAAAGCCTTAGAAACGGAGATGAGCACTGCACCCTAGAGTTGGACACAACTGGCTTTTGAGCAAGGGATACCTTTACCTTTGAGGAGCCTGCTAGATCAAGCCAAAGGCCTAATGCAGTACCCTGTTTCCCACTGCGGTCAATCACAGGCGCCTGCAAAGCTCAAAAAGATGGCAAATTGTTTTATCCGCCCTCTATCTGTTTTTCACAATGTTTTGGGCAGTTTTAAATTATTTTTAGCCATGTTGGGCACGTTTATGAATAGAAAGTGGGACGCAAGTCATCCTATAAAGAAATAATTTCTACTCCAATAAAATTTCTAGTGTGACAACTTATGTCTAGGAAAATGCAATTATGCAAGGGAGGCAGCACAATGTAACTCTACCAAAGCCTGAATGTGCAAAGAACCTAACATGATTGTTATTGTACTTTTGTGATAATAATACTGAGCATCTGTATAGCATTTTTGAGTGTGCTAAGTGCTGCACATGTATTTTCATGATGTTGTCATTCAACAAACCTGTAAGGAAAGTATTATCCCCATATTATAGCAAGAGGGCTGAGTGGCTTGCCTAAGGCCACCCATTGAGTTCATGGCAGAGGAGAGGATTCATAGCTCAGTCTCTCAGCCACGGCACTTACACCAGATCTCTCCCATCCAAAACAATCTTGACTTTGTTTTCCTTTTTCACACTGATCTATCAGAAAACAAATGCCAATTCTCTGGAAAAACTTGATACATAGCAAAAAGAAAAAATCTAACTACAGGGTAAGTAGGGGACGGAGGGATATCGTATTTGGGCAAAATTACCTGAAGCATGGAGGAGTGTTGTATAATGAGCCATTCTCTACTTGCACTTTGTAGTCGAACACTATAGGGCACTCTTTCAGTGCAAAGCCAATTAAGTCTTCTCGCACTATAACCGCCGTGACTCCAGCACAGCCGACATTCTTCTGGGCACCAGCAAAAATCACACCAAACTTAACATTAAACACACACACACACACACACACACACACACACACACACACACACACACACACACACACACAGAGAGAGAAAATAAAATAAGAATTTAAATACATGGACTTGTCTGTTCACTGCAGCCCAAACCACTAGTGCTTCAGAACGTAAGAGCACACAAATCAAGGAAAGACCAAAAACAACAGGCATCAGCAAAGCCTCAAGGATGGATGGTGATCATAACCTCTGAAAAAATCCAGAGTCTATTAATTATTAGCCAAGGGATGCATTGTTATTTCTGGGTAATGATTCTTGTGCCAGGAAGGGCTGCATTTACACTGCTAGTGAACACTATGGGGGAAAGCACATACCAGCTTCTCAACACAAACACTGCAAGTATAACTATGCAACACATACTATTACATGCTAAGGTGCGTACTTTTGTCAAGGGTTCATCTTGTAGAGCATGGCCACATCACAGACTAACAGCCTTAATAGTTATTCCCTCTCCTCGGGGAAGTTTAGCCCTCGAAAAGGAGGGCTAAGAATTATAACTAACCTGTTGCATAAAACTAACAAAGAATTTAGGGAGACGGGTCCCCACCCAAAGACTTGGCATTTATTTTTAACCAAGGAGGTCATGGCAGTGCATATAGATCTCCTCCCTACCCCATTTTATCTAGATTAGTCAGAGAGAGAGAGAGTGAGTGACTGGCACAAACCCACTCAGTGAGCTTCAAGGCTTAGTGAGGATTTGAACCCAGGCTGGGTTCAGACTCAAGACACAAGGGGCAAAAATGAAAAAGGAACAGAACATGAAAAGTAATGTATAATAGAGTAGAAATAGAGTTCTCTAATACATACAGTAGGCCCTCGCTATCCACAGAGGATCCGTTCACAGTAGCATCACTAGGACGCGCGTCACCCTGGGGCAGGGGGCGTGTGTCACCCTAGTGACGCTACGATATTGCAGCGCGGGGGGGGGCGACTCGGCTCCCCCCCCCCGCGTTGCCCTCCGGACGCTCCGAGGCTGGCCCGGGAGCCAGCCTCGGAGCGTCCGACCCCGTCGGCGCTACAGGGGCCTTCCAGGCAGCGCGTCCATCCGGGTATTTCCCGGATTTTCATGCATGCGCAGACCCATTTTGAGGGCAAAAAGCCCTTAAAACGGGTCTGCGCATGCGCGAAAATCCGGGAAATACCCGGATGGACGCGGTGCCTGGGTCTTCTGAAAGAAGGCCTTCAGAAGACCCTGGAGCGTCGACGGGGTCGGACGCTCCGAGGCCGGCTCCCGGGCGGGCCTCGGAGCGTCCGAAGGGTGGCATTTGTCACGGAGGTGGCGCGCGCGGGGTGCGCGCGTCACCCCGCGGGGCTCCCCGCCCACCCCGCCACGCTCCAGCGACGCCCCTGGATCCGTTCCAGACATACACACACCCCATGAATAGCAAGGATCCGCAGATGCTGGAGTTCAGCACCCAATGACCTATTTACTCACTGTGGAAGCCTCCAGAATCCCACTCCATGTTGGCGCCTGCTTGCAGAGGCTTCAGTAAGCCTCTCCGGTGCGATTTAAAGCGACTTCCGGTCAAACCGGAAGTCGCTTTAAACTGCGACAGAGAGGCTTAGAGGCCTGTGGAGGCCTCTGCAGGCCTTTCCAGGCCTGCGCTGGCATGGAACAGGCCTACAGAGGCCTCCGCAGTGAGTAAATGGGCCATTGGGTGCAGGACTCCAGCATTATTCACGGGCTGCTTCCACGGATACATCATACTGGGATCCGCGGAAGCAGAATCCATGAAAAACGAGGTCCCACTGTAATAAAGTTCTCTAACAGAGAATTCCTACCAAACTACAATTCACAGGATCCTTTGGGCCAGAATAGTGGAAGTGATATACAGTAGTTTGAAGCATGCCCTAGTGTCAGAAGAAACAGCACAGGAATTGGTCTTAGTTACCCATCACAGTCTTGCAAACATTGCTCTTTTGGAACTTTACCTTAGAAACATCCACTGGCCTGGAAAGAAAGTTTGACGACATATCGCAAACTAAGACTGTCTTTCCCACATTAGGTACAAAGTCAAATTCCACACCATGGACAGTCTCGTTAGCACAATAATAAACATAGGACGCATCTGGATTAAGGTTCCAAGTGCTTGGGTCAGGGATTTCTGAAGATAAGATGACAGACATGAAAGCAATGGTTATTTCCCAACTGGAAGACTCAGCAGTTTGATTGTTGCACTTTGGAAGCAACTCTTTTTTTTTTTTTTTACACACATTCTGCTGCAGCAGAAGAAATTGCTTTTTTTGCAAACGAAGAAATCCACACTTGCTCCTAGAGGTGGCAGAGTCTGTTAAATCAAGAGGATGAAAGCTATAACTGTCTGTTTGGACATCTCAAAGCAAATGAGCAAGCCATTCAGTAAATAAGCCAGGAGTTAACAATCTGCAATTCAGCAGTAATTTAAGCCAGTTTCAAAGTCACACTTATTTTTCACTTTTTCAAAACGGTTAGCATTTACCCAATATTAGACAAACTTACTAGGCATCTCAAATGTTAGCACTTTTTTTGCCATGGATTAGTTCCACATTCCTAAGAACCGAGAATTTGCAAATGCCTATGGCACAGCATGGCCATCTCTGCTACAGACATCTCTCCGCCCCCATGGTGAAAGGCAATGAGCTCCACATTAATCAGGGACTTGCATGTCTCACCCTGGGAGAGAAGGTGCCTTTTTTTGCATCTTGGCCAGAAGCAGGGGACACTTGCCCATTCTCTGTCAGCACTTCCCAGTAACACATGAACCTTCATTTCACAGGCACAAAATCAAGGCATATACCGTATTTCTTCGATTCTAAGATGCACAGTTTTTTCTAAATTTACCAATTAAAAAAGGGGGGGTGTCTTAGAATCGATGTTGTGCAAATTGCACCCCAAAATGCCACGTTCTTACTTACCAGGGCTGGTGGGGGGCTTCGGAGAGGCCTGCGCGACCCTCTGCAGGCCTCCCCGATCTTCAGTTCGACGAAAAACAGCTATTTTCGGGCACCTCCAGATTTCGCGAAAACCGGAAATGGCCGAAAACAGCGGTTTTTCGCCGAACTGAAGATTGGGGAGACCTGCAGAGGGTCGCGCAGGTCTCCCCAAAGCCCCGGTAATAAGTAAGGTGGCGGCTTTTGGGGGGTAAAATTTGCACATAAATCCTGGGGGGGGGAATTTTCCCCTGCTGGTGGTAGCAAAATTAAAGGTGCGCCTTAGACATATCCTAGACATTTTTCTGACATATCCTAGAACAGGTGTTTCCAACCTGTGGGTATGCGGGCCGCAGGCCAGGGGTACGCAAGACGCTGTCCCTTATCAGCTGCTGTGATCAGCAGCTGATAAGGGACAGCTTATTTTTTCCAGGTTGTGGTGTGGACGGGTGGGTCCTCCCGCTCGTGCCGCAACCCACAAAAGAAGGTTACAGCCCTGCTGATTTGGATGGGGTTGAGGCGCAAGCAGGAGGACCCGCCCGCCCACGCCGTAACCCAAAAAAGGCTACAGCTCTACACTGTCCCCTGCAGTACTGGCCTGCATCCTACCTTTTTTGGGAACCGCCATCTTGGATTTTGTGAAATCTCGCGAGATCCAAGATGGCGGCATTGAGAAAAGGTAGGATGCAGGCCTGTACTGCAGGGGACAGCGAAGGTCTGTAGTCTTCTTTTTTAAGTTGCGGCACGGGCGGGCTCTCCTGCTCGCCCTGCAACCCGGAGGGGGTACACTGGGGTGAGATGCTCAGGGGGTAAATGGAGGGTTTCGGAGGCCCACCCAGGGGGTACGCAGGCCTCCGAACGTTAGGAATCCCTGTCCTAGAAGATTCCTTCAGAAATCTAAACCCTGCCATGTTGAGATTGGTCCCCATCATTTTGCCTATGGCCTTTTCAGTGCAGTTTTCAGAAGACCCAACAAAGGCTACTTGCCCCAGTTCCTCCAGTAATAGGTTTATAGCCTGTTACAGCCTGGGACTAGGATATTTAAAAGACCATCTTTCCCCATACAAATCTGCTGCCCTGCTGCATATTCCCCCTATTTCTGAAGTTTGATGGGGGATAGGGGGCCTGTGACAGGATGTTTTTAGTCATGGCCCTGAGATCCTAGAACTCCCGTCCCTTGGTGGCCTGTTTGGTGATTTTTTGCCATTTCATAATAGGTGTTTTGTTTAGTCAAGCATTTAGTTAGTTCTACCACCACCCCTGTAGATTGTTCTTTCATGCCCTTAATTATCAGTCTCTTTTATATTGGTGGGATTAGCTTTTATGTTTTGATTGATTATTATTTTTAAATGCCGCCTTGGGGCATAAAGCAGGGTAATAATAATAATAAACCAGTATTTATATATCGCCTTTTCTTTGGTCATCGAATTTGTCCTCCGACTTTAATTCAAAGGCAGTTTACATGGGCAGACTTTCTAAACTTCAAGGGTTTTTTGCAATACAGTCATGTTCTAATCTTTCGTAGAACCCTTCATTCTAGATGTTTCTTTCACAGTACAGCTCTCTCTCTCTCTCTCTCTCTCTCTGGCGTTTGCCTCACAATGCTTCAGCTGACAGGGCAACCTTGACTCTCACTCAAGTGCAGCTGCAGTTCCACTCCCCCACTGAGGCTCTGCAACTTATCAGCTCGGCGTGCCGGCAGCTCTCTGACATACACAGACACTTCCGGCCATCTCGAACTGCAGTCCTTCAGATCTTCAGGCATATACGAGACGGTCGCTCTACCAACTGAGCCAGACGTCCTTCCCCTTGCATGTCTAAATGTCTAGATAAATGTCTAGATAAATAAAGTGTATAAAAACCAATTTCCCTCTTTAAAAGGGTGGACAGAGCTTGCTAGCAAAGGCTTCTTGTCAAATTATAACATGTAGCCAGAGAGATAATGCAGTGCCCAAAATTATAACAGCAAAAATGCTACCGGAAATTACTGGAGCAAAAACAAGTTGGGAGAACAGACCTTTGCAATACTTGAAATATACCTCCACATTATACAAGTTCAGACATTTTTCATCAGGATTTGCAAATGAGCAATGAATTCTGTTGCAACATGGTCCATGTATATCTTGTTTATGTTATTCATATATTTTTTGCATGATTTACAAGAAAGAAACAGGTTGGAATATATAACTGTATTTTTCACCAATCTAAAGCTTAACTTACTTGTGTAACTAGAGAGTTTAGGATAAACAAGGTTCACTTTGGCGTATTTCTCTGCTTCCTTAGCTGCCTTAGCCGACCATGCTCCAGTAACCACATAATCAGCACACCTCGCTTCTTTTAACCCAATTAGGTTAAGTGGGATACCACTAAATTGACCAGATCCACCTCCCTGAAGAAAGATCACTTTGTAATTGGCTGGTATATTTCTGTGTAAAATAGAAGATAAAAATCCTTTTTCTTTTATCCAATCAATTACAGATTTATAACGTTCTATTAGTTATATTATTTTTATTTATATAAAGATGTTTAAGGAAAATACCAGTACTAATTTTAGAAAAAGTATACAAGCAGAGGAAACCCTTTCTTGCTCTTTCAAAATTAAAAACAAAAACCAACAATTGTGGATGGTCATACAGAAGGGGAGAGGACAAGCAGGATAATATTATCTTATTATATTTATATTATCTGTGTTGTCCACCTCCATTCACATCACCACCCACAGTTAGTGAACAAACGCAGAATGAAGCATAACCTTCAAACATTAGTTCTATTGTAATCCACATATTTGTCAACTTGCTTTTAAGCTTATGGAAAATAGTTCTAAACATTATTTGTTCCAGAAAAACAAAGAATATTGGTATTGAACATATCACTTTCATTTGTCATGAAGAAAGTAACACGCTATAGTTGCATGACTGTTAGCAATGGTACAATATACAAAACCCAGTAGGGATGATATTAGTACTCGCATAAAGTTTGGCAATACAGTCCACAGGATGCAACCTTTCCACTCCATCAAAACTTCAGAGTGAACTGCAGAAGTCAGAATGGCCTCTAGGTGGCCTTTTTGTAAATGCCCAGTTTGGAGTATGGGAGGTGAGGCTTCTCTAGGAAGCAGGACTTGAATTGAATGTACGTCTGTAAGGCAAAAGCAATTGGTTTTATCATTCTATGAAGTAATCCAAAGTCAGACCTGATCCAAGACCCCCAGCACCTGAGGTGCCCCCTCACATCTGCCCATGTGGTGCTAGCTGCTGTTTCCCACCTCCTTGCTGTGTCCCCACTCTAGCCCACCACTCTACTTCTTCAAACTTCTTTATACTCCATGTTCCTGACTTCTTAAAACATAGGGAGCAGGAGGAGGGATAGGGGCAATGACTGTCACCACCAAGTAAGAACAGGACCCGGCAGTCAGTAGAGGTATAGTGAGGCAGTTGATGGAGGTGTTGGGCATGTGCACGGTCTCCCACACACCAATCTACTGCTTGAGTCACCTCATTAGCAGGCTAGCTGTGCCGAAAATGTGAAAGTCCTGGGTGCTATGATCCGACCTTGTGATCACAAGATCACATGTGGTACCCAATGGCCACTGGCGTTGCTGCAGGGGGAGCAGAGCTCTAAGTTCCGCCACGGTCCGACCCTCTGTTACACGGGTGCACAAAGCGGCCCCGCCCCCTCCACTCCCTGTGCGTTGCTTTCACCGATTTGAATGGCTCCGAAGGCAAAGGGGTAGGGCCACTTCGTGCACCCATGTAATGGAGGGGTGGACCGCGGCGGAATTTAGAGCTCTGCCCCCCTGCAGCGACGCCAGTGCCGATGGTACCACCACTATCATGTGCAGTATCAGGAAAAGTGTACTTTTCCTTGGCATACTTAAAAAGGTAGGGATGCTCCCAGTTCTTCCATGTTGAGAACCTGGTTTTCAGGTTTTGGGAAGCAAGAAAACGGAGGTAGGAGGCTCTGAGAGGGCCCTTCTCAGTGCTCCTGAGAGGCTCAGCCAAAGGCAGCAGTCTCTAGGGTGCACGTGCCACTGAAAGCGCCACGTCGGAGCAGGGTTCCGGTGGTCCGGTGGTCCGCGTACCACCAGCAGTCGGCCAAAGTACCACTTGGTGGTACTAGTACCACTGGTTGAGAACCCCTGATCTAGTGTGACTAATGGAGAATCTACATGGGAGGTGAGTGACCTACCTTTTTCGCAGCTGTCTGGGTCTCTAGGAAAAAAAAAGGCTTCTACGTTTTTTTCCCTGGAGACCCAGGCGGCGGTGGCAGCAAAAAAGGTGAGTGGGGCAACAGGCTGGGCTGGGGAGCAGTAGGCTGGCAGGCAGCACGTGGGGGGGGGGAAAGCAGGATGGACGGGGGGCAACAGGGTTTAAAAAAATAAAACAGGTGTGACGTCACCCATGGAAGTGACGTTGTGCCCACATCACTTCTGGGGATGACATTTTGAATTTCGCCCTCGGGTACCACAGTGGCTAGCTACGCCACTGCTTTTGGAAAGCTGATTTTCCCTAGAAAACAGTGTAATGGTAAAGGGTTAAATACAGTACCCCCTTCTTCTACGCTGTGGTCTTGTTTCAAATCATGTACCCACACAGTGACTACACACAGTAAACCACAGCTTATAAGTATATGCTGTCACGTTTAGTGTCACATATAGTCAGCCCTTATTTCCACATCCATATCTATAAAGCAGAGTCCTTTCAGAATCCCTCTCAGTTTCTCTCCCAAGAGAACAACTGTATTACAGCACTAGTTTCGTCAAAGAAAAGGATGATTATGGTGCTAAAAGTTATAACTCACAGGAGGTCACGTAAGCAATTTTCTGTTGTTTTGATGATTTTTGAAAAATCAGGTGACCTGTGGCTCATTTCTGAGGAAGAAATAAATCAGAGTTAATACAATGCAAAGCATGCCGGTGAAATAATCTTAAGCTTCACAAAATGGCCAATTTTTACCGCTCTTTCTTCAGAACACTCTTAAGAACAGTTTTTTGTAATATAGCAGTTTTAAGAAGAATTGACATGTGACAAACTTCAGGTAAATATACAGAATTACTTTGCTAAGGCAGCCTATGGGGAGCCCAAAAGTAGACTTGCTATGGGCATAATGGAGTTCTTTTCGAAGGGGAAAGCCTACTGGTCCTCACTGCAGCACTACAGTCCTGGTCCACATCTCACCACATGCTGCCCCATACTCTACACACACACACACACACAGAGGCAGCAGATCTGTGGATAGAAAACTGAATCCACCAAAATTCATAGAGCAGTCCACGCCCTCAAAGAGCTCTATACTACAGCCTTTGTAAATTGCTAGATCAGGTTAACCACAATAACAGCATTTGTGTAGTACTTTTTAGTATCCAAAGTGATATCGCATGTATCATCAGGTAAGTGCATATTATTATCCCCACATTGCAGCTGAGGCTGAGAGGGAGTGGCTTTCTGAAAACCACCAAGGACATGGCAGTGGTAAGCTTTGAACTTCCTGATTCACAGCTCAGACTCTTAACCACTATGCGCCATACCAACTTTTGCTGGTAACTTTCAGTCTACTCCAGCTTTTACGTCACTGTAGAAACAGCAGAAGTGGCAGGAGTCTCGATCCATGATTACAGTGACTTCTCATTGCAGAGAAGCAAGAGGGAGGAAAAAAGCACGAGCTAATGTGGCACAGTGGCTGGCGTTTCATATTTGAGCCCGGAAGACCCAGATTCAAATCCCTGCTTGGCTACAAAGCTCCCTGGTTGACTTTGGCGCAGTCACATTCCAATTTGTCTCACAGGACTAGTATATGAAAACATGGCATAATTCCTCACATATGCTGAGGAATTGTCCAACTCTTTGGACAAAGGATAAAAATAAGCAGAATATATTACAGAGAGAGGGAGATTTGGAATGTCTAGCCTGAAATATGCAGCTCTTCATTGCGGCATTCATTTTAAAATGTTAAATTAAATTTAAAGCTCAAAATGCTAAAATAAATTCACAATAAAGAAGAGTAACTTACCAAGAACGCTAATACCAAGGTCTTTATAATCCACCAATTCTTTCTGGGCTTCTAACAATACCTACAAAATAAATTCAGCACACTTGTACATGTGTCCATGACATCATACTACATTAGATTCATTGCATGTGCACACATGGGTACGCACGCATGTATAGAGTTTTGGCACACGTTTAGAGAACATGTATGCAGGGAGTGAAACTGTGCTTTCTAGCTCTGCCCCTCCAGCACCAATGCCCCATTGGCCACGCCCCTGAACAACTGCACTGACAGCATTTGCCTGAAAGGGGGCCAAGCTGTACAGATGGAGGGCTTCCCTGCGCAATTTGGAACAGCGGTCAATCGAGGAGCCTTTTACGCATACAGCTTGGCTCAGCCAAACACATCTGCCAGGGGAGCTGTTCACTGATCATGTGGGAGGGTTGTGAAAAGGGCTACAGTTATGGATGCTTTGTAAATTCATCTAGTTTCAGGTAGACCTGAATGGCCCCCATCATGTGTTGTCTCACAGCATGCATCGTCCACAGGGATTTCACTCTAAAGCTCCATTTCTAGGTTTTAGCAACCCAAAGTTTTCAGAGAACTGGCAAAAGAAATTTTAAGATCATGTTTTCAGATGACAGATCTAGCACTCCCTAGTACTCAGCATTTTGTTTTCCTACTCCAGTAAACAACTGAAAAAAAAATTTTTAAGCCACTGGGGGAAAAAATATAGGTCCAAATTTCATTAAACAACCACACTTCTATGATAGGCAAGAAATCAGGCCGATTGATGCAGTTCCCTGCTATTTCAGTCTCGAGCCATCAAAGTGCAATTTGACATTGGAACAGAACTGAAATAAGACCCTGGTACTAAAGAGAGGAAACGTTTGCAACGGATGTCAAAGCTCATGTCTGCTATTATTTATGAGCAGTCGTTTTCAAGAAAATTAGATGCGGCACTCCAGCAGAAATAGATTTTAGAAATTACCAGCAACCATGTAGTTTCTCAGGACTCAGCAAGATCAACAGCACAGCACTGCTTCAAACGAAGAAGTGCTTAGGCATGTCATTCTTGTGGAAAGCTGGAAACCTTTATCCATTATGAGACCAACCTCTCCCCACATCCGACTGGATAGAGACAGCTGCTGATGCAACTTTCTAAACAAATGAGTTCACTGCCTGGCTATATATTGTTATCATCTGTTACTTAGCATGAAGCTATCTCAAGTAATAGGAGCATATCTACAAACACTGTATCTTCTGTCTTGCAGCACTACATGATCACAAAGGATTCCATTCAATTTTGAGAGACAATTGATTCTTTAAATCCTAGTTTTCTGCATGTACAAACAAAACATATAAGCATTCAGTTGCTCCCCTTCACTCGACTGGAAACAGAAGACAACCAATTCCTTTTTCATAGCTTGGGGGGGGGGGGCTTCTCTCAGATCTTTCCAAGCTGCTGGGACAATAAAAAGAGCACAGGCACTTTTCTAATAAAGCTACAAAATAGCGCCATTCAACAATAAGGCCCGTCCTACGATAAGCTCAGCAGAACTTCTTGCAAGAGAAATCATTTGTTTGAAAGCAATGCCAGTCAAATGCTCAACAAGTTGCAGTTCCGGCTTACCTAGGCAAGAGATTCAGTCACAACATTTTAAAAAGAGGTGACTTTCAACATCAAAAAAGATCATAGAAAATGTGCTATGGGCACATAACTGGTATACAGAGTAAAAATTGTGGGCAAGGCAGCAGTGCTGGTTTTGCAGCTTGAAAGAAAGAGGATGTCAAGCAGATTATGTTTTTAATCGAGGACAAAAAGAGGCAAGCTATAGTAGTACTAGCACGAATCTCGTCTAGTCAGCAAAACTAAGGGGCCGGGGCCGTCTTGTCAAGCACAGTACTGTCACTGTATATCACATTTTAAGGCCTTTTAAAACCTTCCCCTACTACACTCTCCTCCATTTTAACTAATACTACTGGGTCGGTCTCTCATTTTTGCCACCCTGGCTGGCTCCCTCCGTCCTTGAGTCGATGCGTAACTGGCAAGACAATGGAACCTGCAGTTCCCTTGTCCGTTGACACGCGTGCAAAGTGGCCGGCCCCGACTCTTCAGAGCTCGTCTCTTTCAGAGTCCAACGGAGTACGGACCACAACTATTGCCCTTCTTTCATAACAGCCTCAAATGAAAGGAATCCGGGTTATGCAATATACGTTTACAGTATTTCGGTTTAAGAAGTCTTCCTCAAACGATATACACAGCAACCATCACGCACAGGGCACCAAAAAGCATGACAGCAGATGCAATGACGGCTGATGAGTGTTCTCTGATCAGATCAGTAGCACAATCCTATGCATGTCTACTCAGAAGTAAGTCTCATAGTTAATGGGGCTTACTCTGGTAAGTGTGCATAGGATTGCAGCCTTAGTGAGACTAACCTGCGAATAAGCATGCATAAAATCGAAATGCACGTTGCAAAGCCCGCAAAAAACATTCCCCAGCAAGCAGGAACATTCCCTCTTCCCTCCCTACAAAGCCCTTACCGCCAGCGGCAACTTAGCGGGTCCTGGGCCGAAGTTAGCCACGTGCTTCTTCTTCGAGTCCATGGTTCCGATTCCGAACGATGCTCGGTCTCTCTTCAGTCAATTTTCTGCAGCTGCACTGACACTGGCACCGGCACTCTAGATATCCTGAGCCTGGCGGCGCACTGAACCATTCCAACGCTCAGTGACTTTGCTTCTCTATTGGCTCCTTGCACATGGGTACGGGCATTGCCACGCTTCGATTGGCCGGCAGCTTCCAGTTCGCTCAGGGATTGGTCGGATGGCCACGAGTCGGCAGCGTGATCGCCCCCATCCTTAGGTGCAAGAGTGAAAGGCGATTGCAACATTCGAGAGGCAGAAGTTGGGCGCCTGTGTGAAGCTTAACGAGTCAGTTGCAGCCTTGGGCGCACTTTGCCGCCACTCCCCCTTGGCTGCTGCAGGTGCGAAAGAGATGTCGGTTCTTGTTCTGCTCTGAAGGACAAGCACTTCTTCACTGGGAAGAGTTTGGGAGAGAGGGAGTGCTTTGAACGATGAATGCAGGATGGCCTCTGGCTATGGGGGGTACTGGTAGACAGGAGAAAACCAGTGAATAAGTTGTAGAGCCAACTCACGCCCCTGCTTCTTGCCAGTTGCAATCCCCTTCCAGCAACTAAATAATCAAGTGCATATAGTTGTGCTGATATAGGCAACTCTCGAGCAGCTCAAGAATTACATAAATATCGATTAGTTAGTGAGACGAACAGACTGAAACGCAGTGGCTCCTTTCTAACGGCTAAAAAGGAATACAGTACACTGATTTCGTGCGCGAACGGCAACTGGAAATCATTAAACCACGGATGGAGACTGGTTGTTTAGCGGTGTCTAAGGTCTAAGGTGTCACCGATGCAACGAACATGAAAATGAGCGAACTCAGGAAGATAGTGGAGGACAGGAAGGCCTGGCGGGATATGGTTCATGGGATCACGAAGGGTCGGACACGACTTAACGACTGAACAACAAAAGGTCAGTCAGTCCCCAAATTGGAAAGTATTGTCCTTCCCTTCCCAATGGCTCCGCAGCACGCGAGCTCATTCATTCATTCCAGTAGATTGACTATGGCCAATCTGTTCCCAAGGAAAAGGGACTGATAGAACTGAGCGACTCCAGCTGGGGTTTGCAGCTATCAGGGGTTCTCAACAATGGAACAACCCCTTCCTGGCTGAGTACTTCCTCCAGCACCACTCTCCTGCTACCTGTACATACCACTGGAAATGACTGGCAGCTACATCATTGCCAGTTACTTCCAGGCAGAGGCGTCGTTAGGGGAGGGGGTGGGCCTCAGGAGGCAGGGGCAACACGAGTGGGGGGGTGCACTTGCTGTCAAATTCGGTGGCGGTGTGGCAAAAATGCAGACCCCCGGCGTTTTTCCAGCCATACACACCTCGGGGACCCTTTCGGCCTAAAAACTGCCATGCGCCAAATTGCTGCCGAAAGGGGTGGGGCTTGTGACATCACAGGGGGGTGTCATACCGACAGCTCCCCTGCGAGGGGATATAGACACCACTGCTTCCAGTTTTTCAGGTTTCTGGAGGCCAGAAAACACAGGTAGGAGGCTCTGGACGGGCCTTTCTCAGAGTTCCTGGGTGGCTCGGCCAAAGGCAGGAACCTCTCGAAGCAAAAATGTACCACAAAAAACACTGTGTCAGAGCGGGGTTCACAAGACGGGGAGAACATTTGAGTATTTGTGGGGGTGGGGACAGCGATCCTGAGGATTGCTGCGGCCATGCTGTCCCCACCCCTTAAGGTGGCAGGGGACAGCATCCGGTTCTTGTGGTGGGTCGCGACCCACCACTTTGAGAAACAATGGTCTATCTAGATTCCAAAACATATTTTAAACAGACTGTAAAACGAAACTAGATGCAGGACTACCAGCATCTTTAAGCTGTTATGTATATAATTACATTTTATGGTATACAACAGCAATTGTTTCCTGCTAGCTGGAGATTTTCAGTTGCTGAAGTTTGTTTTCTACCAGTCCATCACACTGTGCTTTCAAAAATAAAGACATTTGCCCTATTTAACATTTCCTATTAACATTTCCATGTACAGTCTCTTTCAATATACTGTAGTCTGGAGCCTAACAGTAGCATACACAAACTTTAAGACCGATCAAGTTATCTAGAACCATTTTGGAATCAGCAGTCATTTTGGGGCAGATGGCGGTGAGCTCTTTCTACCCCCATCCTTACAGGTGCTAGCCTCCCTTTTTACATGCAAGTTTGCTAAATGTCCTCCATATATCTGGCCCTTCCGCTAGTACATTTGTTACCCACAACAGCTATGCAGAGAAGTTGGGTAGACCTAAACAGAACTAATTAATACCTTGGGAACAACTTGCAGACTGCCCATGTTAGCAGACCAGCTCTTTCAGCATTTCACTGCTTGTGACCCAGTGACATGATTTACTCTTGCAGTGTAATACTGAGAAACTGGAAAGTGCATTAATTCAGGATAAGATACACAATGAGACAGATGGTATAATCCACAACTCACTGAAAGATCTGAAACCAATGTAAGGGGAGCCCACTGATGCTAATGGATGTGGATTGCACTCGTAGTACACACTGCACATTTCACAGATTATGAAATGGACCAACTGGCGTCATGTATTTAAAGGTCAAATACCCTTATCAGTTAGGCAACTACTTCATGAAATTACTACAATCTACCTTGTAAGTTAAACCAAGAAATACATGCTTTCAATTGGTTTTGGTGGATCTGCAAACTAAGTAGTTGTCCAAGCAGCCAGTCTAAGCAACAGTCTTCTACATTATTACATCTAATTTACAAAATATCAGAAGTGAGCAGAAGCTGCGATGAATTCAGGTGATGGACTCAGCAAGGCATTTTGGTAAATTATGCAACAAAAAAAGGTCAGCGTATTGATGTAAAGCTTTTGCCATCTCAAACATTAAGCTTACAAGAGTAAAACATTAACCACCATGCACAGCATTGTATATCGTTATAGTGGAGACTTTTTATGCTTTTACACATTGCATGCATTACTGCTGCTTTAAAAAAAGCTACCCCCAAAATCTTTTTAAGAACTCAAAGGGCCCAATCCTATCCAACTTTCCAGCACCAATGCAGCTGTGCCAACAGGGCATCTGCTGCATCCTGAGGTGGGAGAGCAATCATGGGGGCCTCCTCAAGGTAAAGGAACATTTGTTCCCTTACCTTGGGGCTGCATCAGCACTGGAAAATTGGATAGGATTGGGCCCAAAATTGAGCATTTACTCCTAGGATAAACCACTGCATTGCCATAGACACCATTCAATCCTGAAGTAGTCTGAAAACCTTCTGCTGTTTTAGCATTAAAGTAGCTATTCCTGAATCACTAACCCTTCTCAGAAAACATAAAAACTGAACTTGTAATACATCATCTCAGGTCTGATATTAAAATACTTTCTCTTAAAAAAAACAACAACACACAACCAGGAGTTAACTGCAGGTTCAAATCTGATAGAACTTTTTCTTTGTTCCCATGTGCATGTGTGCACATATAAATATTCTTTATATAAAATACTAATACGCTTTGTAAAAAAATAGGCACCGAACAGAACATATTGGAAGACAAATTGAAAGTCTCTACTGAAAACAGGCTAATACAACGAACACAGATAACTAAAAATGAGTTGCAGATAATTTCTTGACATGCGATGACTGATAGATGAATGTGTGAATGGCCTATGTTGAAAAGCGTTATGTTTATCTTAACGTAACGTAGGAAGCTGTAAATCTTCTATCTTGACCTATTTAAGCATGCACATCATTAACATGAACATGTGTGTGAACTGGCCCTGTGCCACCCAGACAGAAAAAAAATGTTGCTTCTTAATTAGCCTTACCAGATCCAAACCAAAGTAATAAATAGGTTTGGATCGGGTAAGGATATTCTTAATACCATATAAGCCAAATAAGCCAATAGCTCTTGTGTAAAATTTTAATCAGATCTCCTCCTCATGGCACAATTAAGTTGTAGAATTCTGCACTGGTAAAAATACACAATTTGCATAAATCAGTGCCCATTTTTGCTGCAACAAAAACAGAGAAAATGCTGTTTGTTAAATCAAAATGAAACTCATAAAAATCTCGAACACTAGATTTGATCTTGACATTGCACGCCTAGAGTAAATCCTTTAAAAAGGCAAAATGACATGTAAAAGGTTCAGCATCCACAGAACAATACTTTAGTTTCAATGGGACATCAGTCATGCCAACTTCAACTGGAAATTATTTGCTATTTTGCTAAATGTTTTCTCCATTATCTTTGGAATTCATATTTTTTAAAAAATAAAACATCAATGTATTTCTGAGATGATGTGCTGTTATTTTAACTAGTGTCCTCCAGAACACTTACTAGCAGCTGTGTATGACAGTAAGCTGGCTTGGCTGCTGCAAATGTATCAGGCCTAACTGGATATACAGAATTATGTGAAACAGCTTATCATGGTTTGGGAAGTTTCAACCAAGGCAGGCACATAAAGAGGTGTTGCGCTAATGTGGCTGAAAATCTGCCAAATGGCACAGAAGCCTGCCTAAAAAGCACACGTTATAGTTACAACAAAATGGTGTGCTGATTGCAACAGAAGAGAACTGGCCCAGGATATTTTCTGATGGATCAAAGTATTCTCTACTCACATGGGCAAAGGAAATTGAACTACATGATATCTTGGTCATTTAAGTTTAAATACATTCTCTCTAGCTGTAGACAAACTGCTTCACATATTCGTTTGGGGCTGAATAGACCAGAGGAACTCTGGTGTAGCAAGAATGTAATACATGGAAATACCTCACATCTGGCTTGTGAAATAGCAAGAAATGGACTCAATATGCACCACTGCCCACTAGATGACGGTCAAGCATCCTGTCAGAGGATCTATTCCACTCCAAGATTTGCAGAATGATCAGCACACAGGAAACTGTAAGATACCATATTCTGCTTTAACCTCCTGATTAGATATGAGGGGCAAGGAGAGGACCAGGCTGCACTGGGCACTCAATATCGTTTGACCAGACTTCCATGGCTGTTCTTCATTCTCACATAAAGAAAGTCTTTGCGAGTTTGCTGCAACCAAGACAACACTCAGTGTTTTGTTCTTTTAAAAACTTTCTCAGGCCCATTCAAAACATAAAATGTTTGGTGAACACATACAGGCATTATGGTAGTTGTATTTAAATAGTACTATTTCCAATATCTTCACCAACATTCAAGTACCCCAAACAAAATGTAATTGTAAGACCAATACACATTCACTGTGTAGTAATCTTTGTATCATTTTAACTCTTAAGCACTTGCCTAGTTTTATGTTCAACTCTCATTATAACGGGAATTCAATTTGTAAATGAATATTTTATTCACTGAACTTGTTACCAAAACTATCAGACATGATTAACTGAAAAAAAAAAATCATTCAGAACTGTATCATTTTTAAAAACTCTACTCGCATTAGAATTATGTGAGAATAATCCAAATCACCCAAAATCCTTTATAAAATCCTTTATAAATCATATAAAACACACTATCAATCAATTATTTTGGATATTGCCAACAAGTATTTTTGCCAAGCAGATCCACAAAATGCAGATTGTTGCAGAATGGTCTTGAAACACACATTTCGCTCAAAGATCCATACAACGACTGGATTCTCAGTAGGCCAATACTCGACCCACTAGGAACAGGTATTTCAAAGGCTTGACATAGAATGGATGCTTTCTTGTATTTCAGAATTGGACTCCATTGTGTCACTTCTAGAAGTGTCAGTGTGACGTACACTTTGATCTCCTCTAGCAGCACAGTTTGCAGTACGGGGACGTTTTTTCAAAGACAGTTTTTTACTATTTTCACTAGCCCGTGTGCTGAACTGGTTACTGTTCCCACTATAGAGATGTACACTGGGTTCCGAAAGTGAATGCTGCCAAATAACTGGCTGCCTTATAGAAGGCTCTCGTGCTTCCAATTCCACAGACTGACCGTTCTTCTCGGAAGATATTGCCTGGCTGTTTTTCAATGCCTTTTCTTCAGTTCTCCAGTGTTCGATTTTACCTTCACTGTCTTGCCATAAACTCTGCTGGCATGGACCAGTGACCTGATGTTCCTGTACTTCTCCTGTAGCAGGTAGCACATTATTCACAACTTGAAATGGAGCCAAGTCAGACTGGAAACGGGCAAGACTAGGAAAAGAAACAGATCCAGCATTCTAGGGAGAGAGAAAAATTAAAATGAATGGCATCACAACAATTTCCTGCACATTAGTTGTACTACATTTACAGATCCAACAAAAGGATATTGGAAAAAAAAATCACTACTCCCAGAATAAGGCATCCCATATATACTCATATACACTTCCTTGGTTGCTTCTCCACACTGGGGAAAAAAATGGTAGGTAGTTGAGAAGTGCAACAAAATTTGTTCCCAAGTTTAAGAATTCTGACTACGTATGCTGCTATCAGGCACAAGAACAACAACTGCACGATAACATGTTCCAAAATTGGGAGTACAGACCATTACCAGTACACATAAGGTGAATGCCACTTGGCAAGTCTGACCCATTAGTTTAAGATGCCCGAGAGTACCTTGTTACCATCATTGTGGAACACCAAGTCAGGGCAATTAGGGCATGTGAAATTCTCTCCTCAGTTACTCTGTCAGCTATGGAAACTCTCTCCACAGAGAGGCTCACAGGCCAAATACAATTTAGAAGGCATTTTGGGGGTCTTATTGGCTTTTAAAGGTTAGAATAAAGCTACTACATTAATCATCATCACGTAATTGTACTGGTAATAGAGTGCGTGCATGTATACACATACACTCCCAAAATGGCTTCTATTATTTTTACAAGACAATGTGATAAGGTGCTGTCTTAGATTATTGGGCCTCTCACTGAAAGCATAAGATCGCCTTAGGGCAGGGGTGGGGAACCTCCGGCCCACGGGCCATTTCAGACCCCCGAGCTCCTTTGATCCGGCCCACCACGACGCCGGCAGCCAGAAGAGGAGACGCGTTTCCCCGGCACCGTATGCACTTGGAAGAACCTCTTCCACGTGCGCACAGCACCTGGGAAACACGCCTCCTCTTTTGGCTGCTGTTCGCTCTCTGGCTGCTGCACGGAAATGCTCCAGGGAGCAGTGCAAATCAGTTGGGGGAGGGCGCTTCTTTCCTCCTGTGGGGGGGGGCATGACAACAGCTCAGCCCTACCTATCGCTTCATCGGAGCTTCGTTCAAGTCTTCTCGCCGCACCTCCCCATCTTGCTCTCAGCCTCCAGCAGCGGCAGCCAGCCTTCCCTTCCTTCTCCCCCAGTCCTTCAAGCCAGCCTCCCTGTCTTGCTCCCATCCTCAAGCCGCTGAGTTCTACAGCCAACTTTCCTCCCGCTCTTGCACTTCAGCAATTTACTTTAAAAAGCTTCAGAGGTGCATGAATAAACTCCCGACTAACAGCTGATGTCCGCATCAGCTGTTCGTCGGAAGTTAATTTATTCACGCACCTCTGAAGCTTTCTAAAGTAAATTGCTGGAGTGCAAGAGAGGGAGGAAAGTGCGCTGCACTAAAGAGCAGAGTTGCAGGGGTCTTGATGTCTCTCATTTTTTAAAAAGCAATCTGATTCCTCCCTCTGTCTAATAGCAGCAGGATTTCACACTCACACAAGCTGGAGGTGCTTGAAAGAAGCAAAAGAGACTTTTGTGCCAAATTATAAGCAAAGCATTGAGAGAAAGAGAGGGAAGGAGCAGGCAGCAGCAAAAGAAAAGCAAGGACTAGCCTCAGCCTGGGAAGCAGAGAGAGAGTTTGGTATGTTTGGTGTTGAAAATGCTCGCCTCCTCCTGTTTGCCGTTTTGGCCGAGAGATCATCCTCCCAGTGGCAGCCTCCCACCCACCCCTCGGAGCAGCCTTCACTTTCAAGAAAGGATCATAAAAGCAAAAAGCCTCCTGCAGTCAGAGAGAAAAAAAATGGCCACAGCTTGCTGCTGTAGTTCTCTGCCCTCCTTTCTGCCATGTACTCCTACTGGTCTCTTGCATGCCAAAGACTACAACTCCCAGAAACCTCTCTCACTTCCACTCGTCTCACACCCCTCTTGTTTGCCGTATTCAGCCCTTCACAGACGCGATGAGAGAATGCCTGTTGGGAATGAATGGAAGGGAGATGGAATGGTAGGCAGAAACTTTTGTTTTTAACTTTTTAAGGTCTATTGTTTTTTAAGATCCCAGTCTAGGTTTTCTTCTCTCCCTCACCCCCTTTCTTTTCTGCAGCTTCTGTTTCTGTTTGGTATGGAAGGGAGACTCTTATTACCTTTGTAGTTGAGAAAATGCACCCCCCCCTTTCAGTGTCTCCGATTGTGTGAATCTTCTGTCTGATTTCATTGAATGTTGACTAATAATATCAAACAAATGCCTACTCCCCAAAGGCAAAGCTCTTCTCGTGGCAATAAATAAATAAATAAAAGTGCGGCTGGCCTAATGGCCGACCCTCGAACAATGTTGTAAAAATTCAAATGGCCCTTGGCAGAAAAAAGGTTCCCCACCCCTGCCTTAGAGCTTTCAAATACATGGTAGACTTTTTTGAGGATCTAAACAGAGTATTTTATGTAACAATGCTTGGAGCAAAGCTTCCCAGCAATGGAAATAGAGAGAAGTATTTTTAAAAGGAGGGGTGGGGAAGAAACCACTAAGAAGGTTTTGTGGTAAAACAGAAAGGAGGGGATTTAAAAGTTTTTTAAAATGAGCAGGCAGTGAGATGTATTCTCAACTTGCCACTACACTTACCATGAGATGCTTCATGTGTTCTTGTCTTTCTTCCTCAAAGGACTTCTCTCTTTGTGTCACAACAGGCTTAGTTAGTGTAGAAGTCATTTGAGGATGGCGCAAGAAGCCAAAATCTGATTGGTCTATACCAGCCATTGCTGCAAGCTGTCCAAGTCTACAAGATACAAGAATCATATGCTAAGCGCAGCTATTAATAGCACAAATACAAGTTATTTTCTACAATGCAAGAAGTTCTATACAAACCGAAAAAATCAGCAAGCTACCTTCCCTAGGCTGTTATGTGGATACACAAGCATCAAGTTAACTCTGCTTTTCGTGTCATGACAGAACTGCAGTCACAGGGCAGTGTCTAACAGTCCGATCCTGCATAAGGATCCGCGACCAGCCCATAGGGTTAGCCGCAGGATCCTGAGCCCTTCCTTGGCTGCTCCGGTGCGGTCTGGGGACTCCTCGGGAGAAGGGGAAGTTTGTCCCCCTCCCCCAGTGTAGGGCTGCCTGGCCCCAATGAGCCTCCTCGGATGTACGTCAGCTCTCAAGTTGATGTACATCAGAAGCGGTGGGGTAAGGGCGGCCCAGGCCAGGAGAGGGCTGGGGATATCGGCAGAGCTCATCGCCGATATCCCCTCCCCCTCCTGGGCCAGCCAATGGCCGCCCTCCCTCACCGCCCAGCCTGCCCTCCCCCCGCCCCTTCACTGACCAGTGCAGGACTTGGGCGCTCTGGTGGCTGCAGGGTCTGGGAGGAGATGGAGAGGGCTGCTGGCCTCCACGCCAGCAGCCCTTACTATCTGGGTGCCGTAAACGCTTTACGGCACGTTTAGGACACCCTCCGCCTGCGGAGGACGTGCTCTGCAGGCAGATATTTATGGAGGGTTAGCTCCGCAAGATGAGATGTCAGGTTTTCTCCAACATGTATCTGCCTCCTATAGTAAAGACTACTTTATAGCATTTAGCTGGTGGTGTAATGTGTGCTCAGGATGATCTAAGAATTCATCTTGGTCTCAGATCTAGGGAAACCTTGTATTCCACTTTTGATGTAGTACACACATCCAAGACTACAGCAACCTTGCCTTTATTGTTAGAAGAATAAGTAAATTTTCTGGGTTCTTTAATCCACTGATAGCATTAGAAGCAAATTTGTCTTTTAAACATTATGAGTTAGATCTAAAGAATAATTACCGTATTTCTTCAAGTCTAAGGCGCCATCGATTCTAAGGCGCACCTTTATTTTCAGTACCACCAGCAGGGAAAAAAAATCCATCGATTGTAAGATTCACCTCCCTTCATTGAATCTACCCGCTCAGCACCAACTCTCCCCAGCATGTCTCCTGCAGCTGAGGATGACTGAGTGCACTGCCTTTGCACAGCATTTCTGGCCCCGCCAGAAAGTGCCATTTCCTTTGTTACCTGAGCTTGGGGGAGCTTCAGGGAGGCCTGCGCAACCTTCTGCAGGCCTCCCTGATCTTCAGTTCGGCGAAAAACAGCGATTTTTGGCCATTTCTGGTTTCGCGAAAACCGGAAATGGCTGAATATCACCTTTTTTGCCGAACTGAAGATCAGGGAGGCCTGCAGAGGGTCGCGCACAAGTCTCCCTGAAGCTCCCCCAAGCCCCAGTAAGTAAGAAGATAGCATTTTGGGGTGCTTTTTGGAGACCTTCGATTCTAAGACGCACCCCATTTTTTGAAATGCTTAATTGGGAAAAAACATGCGTCTTAGAATTGAAGAAATACAATATCCAAGAAAAGTAATCACTGGCAGCATTCTGCAAGTGCATGCTTAAAAGATTGTGCAAGAGTTCACATAGTGCAATAATAAGTTATTTAGCACTTATCACACTTCCACAGTTTCTCAGCCTGCTGAGCAAGACCATTTTTGGATTTAGTTTCAATTTTGTTGCACAATAAACTAGTCTGATACAGCACTTCCAAGAGCAGAATGACACCTAAGCATCCAAACCTAGACTAGAAAATGTATTTCTCCAAGGCATTTTCTCATCTATGGGCAAGAGTCATTGCTTTAAGACCAATATTACCAAAATACTCCCGCTGGCACACACACACACCCAAAAAAATGGGAGCATGCAGAGGTGGGTACACTGTGACAGTATTATCTTCAAAGAAAGTTCTCCGCTCAATCTTATATGAAAGGAAGAGACATTTATGATTCAAGATGATCAGCTGTCAAGTTACTGACTAACCAACCAGCTTTATGGATGCATACCAATAAGTATTTACTAAACTGGTTTTTGCCCTCCAAGTGTGGTTTAGGTAATCTTTTGAGGGGGAAGGGAAAATATTATTTTAGAAGAGGAAGCTCTGCTGTTTCTGAACTTCATTACGGCAGATTGATTTATCACCATGGCTGATTGGAAAAAGAGGAAACTCAAGACAATATAGGCTCTCTCTTACCCAGCATCTTTAAGAAGATCTAAAAAAGCATGAAACTTTTGAAAAGAACTCTCAATGCTACCCAAAACTCCTTCATCTTCCAAAATTGTGCTGGCTACTGATTGTGCATGGAGAACCTCTGAAAGAGAGCTGTTTAGATTCCTTAATCGGGTGTTTTCCACTTCCAGCTACAAGAAACCATGAAACAAACTTGTTTTAATACTGAAAATACCTCTTAAACATCTGAGTATTGGCAAGAAAGTGCAATCATTTTAAAATAAAGGTGTATCCAGCACTATGGTCACACAATAGTCATGTGTCAATAGTCAATAACACACACATGCACCTTGATATACAGTATTATGGCCCAGGTGAAATTTTCAATGTCCTGAATTCAGACAGCTGTAACATGTGGACAAGAAAAGAAGGTCTGTGTATGTAATCTGCTGAGGTAGCAATTCATATGCAGGTTTACAGTTCTGGGAAAAGTCAACTGGCTAGTTTACACCACCTATCACTAGAGTGGGGAAAAAAGGCTGCCTGGAATCACAAGTTCCCTCTTCACATTGTAGTAGCCAGATCAAATACTGTCAAAAATGTACTTGATGCGTTACAAAATCCCTTTCTAGAAAGGTTGGTTTGCCTGTACAAGTTTCTAGTTCTATGAGTGCAGATTTATTTATTTATTTTATTTATTTTTCACATTTTTATACCACCCTTCCTCCAAGGAGCTCAGAGTGGTGTACATATTTCCTCCCCTCCTTTTTGTCCTCACAACAACCCTGTGAGGTAGGTGGGGCTGAGAGATAGTGACTGGCCCAAGGTCACCCAGGAAGCTTCGTGGCTGAGCGGGGATTTGAACCTGGATCTTCCAGGTCTAAGTCCGACTCCCAAACCACTACACCATCCTGGCTCTTCAGATCTACCTAGGGACCGGGACGGGGGGGAAGAGAACGCAGGTAGTGATTACTCCAGTACATTTACCATTTATATTGAGTAGTTACACAAGTCTAAACCAACAGATTCAGGATTAAGTACAACAGAATGGGGGAGAAAAGGCATTTAACCAAAATTTCCAGCATACAGGGCTGAAAGTCATGGTGTGGGAGGCTAGAGTAGAGGACCAGAGCCAAATCTGGACTGACAGGTTTTATTTTGTTTCGGTTTTTATGCAGTCTTTACAGCGAGGTATCTAACCGTATACATAAGCCACACCCCTGCTGCTTGAAGGTTTCAAGAATGGCCCTCAGTACAGCTACTCCCTTTCCACACACACATATACTATAGGCTGTACAAGCTCTGTTGAAGTCCATTAGAAAACACCAAGTCCTAGAAAATTCAATTATTGGGGGGGGGGGGGGGGAGAGGCTAAAATCGTACTTAAAATGGAACAGGTTAGATAATCCAGAAATGAAGTACTGTTCTTAAAGAATGCCAAGAATAGAAATGAGTGCTACCTCCATTATTCTTTCTTCAGCCGTTACCCTTGCTTTTTGCTCTTCTTTTAATCTTAACTGACATTCTTCATAATCCATCTGCCGGGAAGAAGATCATAGTCTTGTGAGTCACTTGCCAATATCACCTACAGGTACTGTACACAAATCCAAATCTCTTTGGAGTATATAAGTGAGAAATTTTGAAAAGATGTCTGGTAAAGTATGCTCTCACATCATGGTTTTAAATTTCAGATATTAAAAGGTTGTACCCCAAGTCATCCTTCCACTTGCGTACGGGAGCTTGCTATTATGAAAGTGTTAGCACAAGGGTGTTGTGTGTAGAAATATGATTAATTTGCATGCATTCAACACTTTGTGCAGTATGTTCTACAGGTCAGCATAAAATGTTAACTTCATTGATGAACAATATATTCTGTATGTGTTTGTGCAACTACACAAGTAACAGCATGAAATCCTGCCTTTCATCTGCATATGCTCCCTGGGATACAATCCTAAATCATAGCAATACATGACTGCCATGAATTCATACAGAAAAATCCCTCATACATTTGTAAGTTTGCAAGGTCTTAGATATATTCTCTCATTTGTTACTGTACTCCAAATACTAACACTCTGATCACAAGCACATTACACATGCATTAAATCCAATTAAACAAGGTGCCACTCTATTAGTTACAATCTTGTACGGTTTTATAATCTTTCAAGCAACTGTAATACCCTCTAGTGGACCTTGCTTGAAACAGCATTTTCAAACAGTTGGAAGAGAAAAAGCCCATTATCCAAAGGAGATCACTTTGGGGAAACAGCCTATACAAAACATCTGCAAAAGGAACAGAGCCATTTAAACAGCCAATTTCTCCTCCTATCCACTTCAAGTATCATCCAACAAATGTAAAATATTTTTATTCATCTGAGAGCCTAAGGCCAGATGTAGTCATTACCAGTGATTCCAGAATTCAACCTAATGGGTAGAACAAGAGATGGCACACCATGCTCTACATGGAACCTCTCAGAAAGCAAATGCTTTGCATGCAAAACATCCCAGGTACAATTCCCGGCAATCAGTTTTAAAAAAATCTCAGCTATCATGTATGGGAAAGGTCTCTGCTTGAGACCATGGAAAGTCACTGTTAGGACAGACAAGATCAGGCTGGTTAGACCACTGATCTGATTTATAAGGTGATTTTATATGCTTATAAATCACTAACTGAATGTAACTTCTGCTTAGTTTTAAAATCTAGTTTCTAGAAAGCAACATAAAACACATGGCTCTGGTCTCATGGAAATACATTCTAAACTACATATTCCATGCTGAATTTTATGCCTTCAAAATACACAGCATGGTCAAATGGAACTGTTCCTACAATCCAAAAGAGCCAATAATGATTGACCAGGACAACTGAATGTGGCAGGCAGTGTACGAGGGTGGTACAAAAGTAATGCCTCCTTTTCCTCCCCCCCCCACAAAAAACTTTAATTGCTAAAATTACTACATTTACATGGAGTATTCCAGAACGTTTCATAAACTTCCTGTTATTTTTCTACAAAGTCACTGTCATTTTCTATGCACTTGCGCCATCTGTGAATGAGACGCTGTATTCCAACCCCCATAAAATTCCTTGCTGCGGTTCCAGAGGTTATCTCGAACACTTTGTTTCAGCTCGTTGTCACCTGTAAAATGGTGACCACGGAGTGCATCCTCCAAGAGGCCAAAAAGGTGATAATCAAAAGACGCCAGATCCAGGCTATAAGGAGGGTGAGAAAGAACAGTCCCATCTCAGTCTTGCAATTGCTTTCCTTGTGTGCAAACTGGTGTGAGGTTTTGCATTGGCATGGAGAAGCAGGATGTCATTCATGTTTCTGTTGGGTTGAACCCTATGAATGAGAGCTTTCAACTGTTTTAGTGTTTCCACATATTGCTCTGAGTTAATCATGGTGCCCGTCTCCATGAAGTCCACAAGCAGCACCGCATCTTTGTCCCAGAACACAGTCACCATGACTTTACCCACAGAAGGCACTCTTGAATTTTTTCTTGTGTGGTGAAGTCTTATGGTGCCATTCCACCAACTGTCTCTTAGTCTCAGAGTTCTGGACCCAGGTTTCGTCTCCTGTGATGATGCATAACAGAAAAAATCTCTCCATCGTTTTCATAGCATTTCAGAAGTTCCAAACAGATGTCTTCCCAGGCTTCTTTGTGCTCGTTTGGCAGCATTTTCGGGACTCACGTGGTGCAAACCTTTCTGTAGTTAATCTCCTTAATGATGGTCCTCACTGTTGTTTTTCCGATGCTTACTACATAACAGTTCACCGGTTGTGATGCGGCGGCCCTCTTTGATGAGCGTGTCGATTCAACTCTTGTTTTCTTCTGTCACTGGCCGCCTGCACTGCTTGTCAATGATGTTTGTTTCTCCATTCTTGAAGTATCTCACCCAATGTCTGACTGATGTCAATGGTATTGTCACCATACACATTTTCGAGTAGAGTTTGGATCTTTGTTTTATACGAGCATCTGAAACATCCACCATTTTGAACTGCTTGTGTGCCGCACTCACGTGACATATCGCATTGCCACTCCATATGGTGAAACTAAAGACATCTAGTATCCACCCAATCAACTCAACATTATGCGGTGCCAGATTTGAAATTAAAAAAATAGGAGGCACTACTTTCGTACCAACCTTTGTACTCTTTAGTTTTCATGACTGCAGTTCAAATTACCCTTGTTTTACAAGTTGCTGACCTCACTACCTGCAAGAGTTGTGGTAGCAAAAAGAAAAGTCCCAGCTCTTTCTTGGCCTACACTCATTCAGATCATAGTCTATATTTGCAATGTTTTGTCTATGATTAAACAGCTTTACAAACCTGTATCCAAGAAGTTGTGAGCTTTTTGTTTAAGAGAAAAATATCAGAAGTTACATGACAATCACATTGGGTCATTTGCAGATCTAGCTAGGTATCATGTACTAAAATTACAGCTGTCTCACTATTGTACCTGTAACTTACGGCACTGCTTTAAATCCATTATTTCTGGAGACTTTGTGGTCTCAGTTTCACACAAAACATCTTCAATGGCACCATCTGTCTCAGTTTCAGATGTAGAAGCACTTTCCACAGTGACTTTCACTGGAATACCAGCCTGTGCACATAAAGCAAGCACATCAGGATTATACATATCTAATTATACCAATAATCTTCTTTTACATGCAGTTTATATAACACTGGTGAATGATTCAATCAGGTATCTTTTCTCAAGTTAGCAATGAGTATACGCCTCTTCCACTAGTCAAAATCATACCGTGATTGTTACTGAATGGTATATTTAAGTCATAAACATCCTAAGCTAAAGAAAATCTGTACAATTGGGCATCAGCAAAGTAGTCAAACTACTCTCACAAGACCAATACACTTTCATTCTTTTCTTAGAACCATACAGAAATCATACCTGGATTTTCAGTGGCAACTCATGGATACTCTTCACAGACGAGGCCCTAAAAAACAACAGGTGTTTTGGAGGCGATATCTGTCCACAGGTTTAATCCTATGAATACCTCAAAACAAATCTTATTTCAATCTGAGAGCACATACACATCTCAGTGTTTCTAGTCCAACCCCTCACTTTCCTAACTTCCCCTCCACAGTATATACAAACATATAGCAGTAACTTTAAAACAAGAAGTAATCTATAGTGGACATATAATCCACTCATTTTATTTACTATTTCTGCTTTACATTCCTCCCACACCTAACTGTTGAAATGGATACCCCTGGGTATCCAGTTGGGTGTGACAAGACCCAAATACTGTATGCATCTTTCACCAATCCTACTTAAAGTGATGCAAGATATACTACTATGTTTACAAGAACATGGTAAGTACTGTAGACTATTACTTTACTTGCCTCCTACATTTTAATACAGATAGACTCAACGGTTACACACGTGAATCTACTTGTGCAACTGGTACTCATGAGTGATCAAGAAGGTCCAAACTAACAGCCTTGAGATTACGTTACTGCAATATCAAGAGTTCTTTCTATCCCAGATATAAGCCAAATGTTACAAAACAAAGTTATGTTCCTAAAAGGTAACTATAGAAGTTGCCAAGGTGCAGGGCAATCAGTAGCTTAAACAAACAGAGAAATGGAAGCCTCTTATTTCAGACAAGCTCATCTTCAAACCATAAGCTTTCATATCTGTAACTTAACTTTTAAAGAGTGACCCTTACAATATTCTTTAGTCAGTGAAATTTCTACCAATATTTCACAAGATTATTAGTATTATTCAAAAGATAATGCACAATATGTTTTCTCATTGCCTTCAATATACAATACCTATGTTGTTTTGCACGTTCTGCAGTACGCCAGGGCAGGAAGCCATGTGCCCCAGGGGGCAATGGCTTTGGAGCATAACTGTCTTGATCACATGAAGTAGTCTTACCAGGACTTGCAGACTTTTTTGATGCAAATCCTGCATATGTTAAAAAAAGAATCGGGGGGGGGGGGGAAGAGAAGAGGTTGCTACAGATAAGTAAACAGGAAAAAAGGGTGTGGTGTTTAAGATTCAGCTAGAAGTGGCCGAGATAAGGATTCAGCTCTCTGTTTAATGCAAGACTACGTGTCTTTTCTTAGACAATTCAAAAATAAATCTACTGAGAAATCATTTATTTCCTGAAATTGTAAAGTATGGTCCACAACTGGTGTAATTCCAGACAGTCCTTAAAGACAGTTTGAGCAGTAGTTTTCCAGTGACCCCGTACAGAGGAGCAACTGCCAATGGTGGTAAGTTGCAAAATCAACAATGAAAAGGGGCAAGAAATAAATTCTCTTCTTAGTCAATTTCCTACCACATAAATTCATAAACATTTAGAGGTCTTATTAAACAACCTAATTGCTTACACAAGGAAATCCATTCATGCTCATTGACCTTCAACTGGTCTGTGAAAGTACAGAATTTATTTTTAATTCTTGTTTTACAGGGGAACAACCAATATCAAGGCATATCAAAGCATACAGCAAGTGCATCACCTGAATGTTACACAGCTGCAATTCACATGGTAGCCACAAGAACATATTGTTGCAAACATTCCAGAGAAATTATGATAATTTATAGCCTTAGCAGAGTGTACTTTTTCAACCAGATTCCATGGATCTTTAACTCGGAATAAATCTCATCAAACTGGTCTCATTTTCTAGTAAGTGAGCTCAAGAATACAATTATACAGCCCAATTCTATCCAGGTTTATTAGGAAGAAAACTCCACTGAGTTCAGAGTGAGGCTTACTCTCAAGTACTACATACACTGGAGCCTTGGTCTCCAAAAAATCCCATAAATAGTATTATTTTGTCTGCTTACCTCTGTGTCTCCAAATTACTGAAGCAGAAGGAGGAAAAATAGCCACACTCAAACTGCAGAAACTTGTTTTAGATACTTTTGAGTCACAAACATTTTAGGCCTCATTGACCAACTCACTCTTGAGTTATCAAAATTACCATAGCAAGTAGAAAGCTCAAATTTGAAACATAGATAATTATTCAAGACCCTAATTGCTAGGAAAGTCTGAAGACAGGGCTATACCTACTGGCAGTGATGTAGACTTGAGTCTATTGACTCGGACTCGAGTCACATAAATGACTTGACTCGGACTCCACTTGGCGATTGTAAAAGACTCGAAAGACTCAACGCCTTTTATGTCAAGTTGAATTTTATTCAGGTTTAAACCCGTTTTCCCCATTTAATAGATAGGGATTCGCAACCAAAGACTCGGGACTTGGGGGCAAAGACTTGGGACTTGACTTGAGACTTGGACCCAGAGACTTGACTTGACTTGAGACTTGGAGTCAGAGACTTGATCCACATCCCTGCCTACTGGGATGTAACTCAGGATATGAAGTTTATGAAGCTAGTGCTCTAGCACAGCCCACATCACCCATAGATGGGAACACAGGCTTCAGGAATTCCATTTTCCTTCACACATTTGAATCAGGCTTATAAGTGAAGGAATGTTAAATGGAAATGCTGAAAGGGTGGCACTGGGAGAGCCCAATTATCATGCAGGCCACCCTTTCAGCAGTGCTGAGGTGTCACTGCTGAAAGGGATAATTGAGCTCTCCCAGCACCATCCTTTCAGTCACGCTGTTTCTGCCGAGGCACTGGTAGGGAGAGACAGAAGGCCTCAGAAGGCAAGGTTCAGGGGAAGGGGCAGACCAAGAAGGATGAGAAAGGGAAAAGTTGTGGATGTGCTGGGAGAGCCCAATTATCATGCAGACCGCCCTTTCAGCAGCACTGCTTCTGCAGAGACCTTACTTTGTAGAACACCTCTCAGCTACTGAGCTGAGAAGTAACACCTCAGCAGAAGCGGAGCTGCTAAAAGGACAGCCCGTGTGATAATTGGGTTCTCCCATACCTTGAAAATATGATCAAGATTTGCGTATTCTCTCTTCTGTCAGTTCCAGATAATGAGTTCCTAAGTGAGAAAAAAGTGCTTATTTCTGGTCATCACCTGCTTAATGATGTCACTTCCCGATTGTGAATCACTTCTGGCCCTCAGCAGAACTCACCATGAATTTTATTCAGCATGCTGTATGAAATGAGTCTGACACCCCTGCCCTAATCTATATACTGTATGCATACCTCCAAAACTCTGCAAAAAAAATTAGTAAATTTTTGGTTTATTAAGCATTTTGTCACTATCTGCTTTTACTATTTTACAGTGTACAGTCTTGTCTAAACAAATGTGAACTACGAAATTCATACAAGGAAATAAATAGTCACCAATACGAATGGTAGCTTTTCCTTTCCGGCCATTTCCCAAGACAACTGTTCTTTTTTTGGGTTTACTTTTAGTATCTTTTGAGGATGGAGATGGAAGCCACTTGTACTGGAATGGAGGAGTAAAACAGAGTGTAGGTATTGTAGCTTCACTAAAATGCACATAATTTGAAAGCAGTATGTTTATGCTCACATGAATCCAAAAGCTGGAGAGGGGAGAGATAATCTATCATTAACACTTAAAGAACTGCTTAATCTTTTAAATCCTTCCTTATAATCCGACCCGTACTCTGAGGTCATCGGGGGGGGGCCCTGTTAACCGTGCCGCCATTGACAGAAGTGAGGGGGATGGCGGCACGGAATAGGGCCTTCTCGGCTGTGGCGCCCCAATTATGGAATTCCCTCCCCCTGGAATTAAGAACGGCTCCCTCTTTAGAGACCTTTCGACGGGGCCTTAAGACATTTTTATTTAGGACAGCTTTTGATGTCTGACATGGTTGGCTGACATTTTAACAAATGGCTTTTAACAAATGTAATTTCAGGTGACCCACTGGGGTTGTTTATTTTAAATTGTTTTAATTAATTGTTTAATTATTTTAATGTGTATATATGTATTTTAATGTTTGTGTTGTAAGCCGCCTTGAGTGCCCTTGTTGGGAGAAAGGCGGGGAATAAATTATTTAAATAAATAAATAATAAATAAATAAGTCATATGCTGGACTTGCAATTTCCTTCCCTCTTACTGAAGACTGTCAAGACTCTTCTACAAGAATATCCATGACTGAATTTCCCCAGTTTTTAACCACCACCCCCCCCCCGGTTGAACTGTTTATGTATATTTGAGTTATATTGGATAAAACTTTAATAAAACTTTAATAAAAACATTAAAAAAGTTATGCAGTAAGAACATAAAAGTTATGCACTAAGAACATAAAAGTTATGAAAAATAAGAGCCACTTACAGATCCCACTGCTCATTTGTGACCACTTACTGCTCATCGCCAATTTTGAATGTGGCCCAGGACGCATGGCCCGGGAAGCGTGTTGGATACTGCGGCCAGCCCTGTAGGCCAGCCGCATATCTTTACGCAGGGTCGGGCTGCCCACCACTCTTATGTGGTTTATCTATTGCTTTTATAACATATACTGTTAACTCTGTTCTTTGTATTTTTAAACTGAATATTTATAAGCTATTCAGACACCACTGTTCGCAAGGTGAGAATAGGGATATAAATCAAAATAATTATCAGGGACTTTCACAACATTTTTCACTTTCAGTTATCAGGATTCCTTTCTTCTAGGCTGGGATCACACATAGAATACAAGTTCAATGCTCTGGCTACCCCAGAGCACAGTCACACCAACCCTCCCCATATACTTAGTGGATAAAAATCTGACAGATCATGCTTCTCTAGAACAGAACACATTTGAACAACAGAACATAGTATGAGAGGAATAAAAACTACTCTGACCAACTCCAACCATTTTCCAATCAAGGCAACACTGGCATAGCTAGTGGTCCACAAAAATGGTTGCCATGGTGACCAAGAATTTCATTCCGATAATGAGGATTGGTCTGCAGTCTCTAGCCATGGTATTTGCCCTGGAGTTTTATTCTTTGTCTTTGGAACAGGCCAGCTGTAACAGTTTGCTAGACCAGCCTCCACTGTTACCACCATATCCCCTCAGTTCTCCATTTACTATACTGAGCAGGAGGAGGCAGTGCAGCATTTTTAAGTGTCCTTTGCTCAGTCTATATTAGTTCACTGCAATGACTGTCTCTGTGCCTACCACTGCAATTCATAGTACTTATTTTAACCTTTACCTTTACATGATTTGTCACTACATTTCTCAGGGGGTCACTGCCAACACTGGCTCACATGCCAAGAAACCAGCCCCAATGTGTATGCCTTTGCTGCATTAGATCAGAACAGCAATGGCTGTACTAAGCTGAAGAACAGAGGGTCTAGGACAGGGGTTCTCAACCTTTGGAGGCCTGGGTACCCCCTATAACGGTCCAATTTTCTGAAGTATCCCCTGCTAATTAACTGCTAATTAATTTGATCAATCAATTAAATAATTAGGTAATTAATCATTAAATAAAAAGTACTAAAACAATTTTAAATGTGAAAAAATGTCTTATTTAACTCTGTGTGTGTGTGTGTGTGTGTGTGTGTGTGAAGAGAGACACACATGCAAGGATCTCGTTTTTTCTCCAAATCACACGTCCCAAAATTAGCCCCTCCCTCCCCCGCCCCACCAAAGTACATTTTCCAAAGTACAAAAATAAGCCCAAAATCAGAGACACAGACAGACTCCGAAAATTACAATTTAAAATCCATGTTAATTAACACTTAATTAGCTGCTGATGGGGCAGATAAGGGGATGGGCTTGTTGTACCTCCAGCAAGAGGTCCGTGTACCCCTAGGGGTACCCGTACCACAGATTGAGAACCCCTGGTCTAGGACATTTAGATGAAGGGGTGGTGTTCCTTATCCATCTTTTACAACCCCTGGTCTAGGACATTTAGATGAAGGGGTGGTGTTCCTTATCCATCTTTTACATGGATGTAAGCTTATTGTATTCTTCCGTTTTGTTGGTTTTTCTTGTGTGCTTAGTAGTTATTTTACTGGACTTTTTAAATTTACTGCTATGTGGTTTTATTTGTTTTAATTTATTTGTATTTCATTTTTGTAAGCTGCTTTGAGTCTTGAACAAGCAGTCCAGAAATATTTTTTTAAAAATAACCTGCTTTTTTATTACTAGAAAATCCTCTTAGAAGAGTTCAAATAAGTGAAAAAAGACTGGCACTGGTATTACGTTATCTGCTATTTATGGATTAATTTGCCACATTAATAAACACTAAAAACTTGTGCTTAGAATATACCTCCAGCTTCGCTCCATTTGCATTCATGAGAACCTTTTCAATCATCATCTTCATTAAAGCATGATCTACAGAAAAAAGATTGTTTTTTTTAAATTGGCATGATTAGTAGTTTTAAGTACTGTAGTACAATCCAGCCCGTGCCACTCACTTGTCCACTCTTCTTCCCTAATTTCCAACATTCATGGGAAGCTTCTTAGACAGACTCACCCATGCAACCAGGGCTTGACCCTGCATCTAGCACAGAACTAGGCCACAGGGTCAAGACAAATTTCTCTCCTAATCCCTGGGTTAAAGAGCTGCTGTCTCTTTATGCTAGCAGGGGGCATTTGCTGCTTCCATGACAAGCTCTGTGCGAAACTGAAGTACAATACAAAAAACGCAGACACTGCCTGCTTCCCCTCCTCCTCCCACTGTTAAACAGCCTTATGCTAAGAGAGAGACATGGGTAAACGTGGTGCTAAATCCGGTGCTGTCACAGACAAGGACCAAGCCCACACAGCAGTTTCAAACCGCTACTAAAGTTCAGCAATTACAAGAATTGCTCCTTACTGCCTAAAGGCAGACCAACAAAGCATCCCAAGCTCACTGTGCTGACAGATCGATTGAGGTTTTAGACTAATGTGGCTTTGGAGTTAATACTGCCTATGTTAGAGGCATAGAGGGTGGCGCAGTGGGTTAAACCGCTGAACCATGAGCTGTCGATCGAAAGGCCGGCAGTTCGAATCCGCGACGGGGTGAGCTCTCGTTGCTTGGCCAGCTCCTGCCAACCTAGCAGTTCCAAAGCATGTTAACGCGAGTAGATAAATAGGTACCGCTTGCAGGAAGGTAAACAGCGCTCCATGTTCCAGCTGCATGCTACGCGCTGCAGCAAGGAAAGTCATGCCGGCCACATGACCACGGAGGCGTCTTTGGACAACGCTGGCTCTTCGGCTTTGAAATGGGGATGAGCACCACACCCCAGAGTCGGACACAACTGGACTTAATTGTCAGGTGTCACCTTTACCTTTACTTATGTTAGAGATGGGCAACTGGTGGCTGGGAACCCAATAAGATCTCCAGAGGTTTATCATCTCATTTCCAGGACAGCCACCCATCTCAAGAACGTTCCTGGCCCTGCCCCGCTCTCCTGCGCTTTGTGATACTCATGAGCTGCTTCCTTCAACACATGAGCAGAAAGTTTCCAATTTTCCCCCTGTGCAGCAATACCTCAGATAGTGCAGGATCCACATTCCCTGAAACCCAAGCGCTGCATCAAAACACAGCTAGTGCAGGATCCACATTCCCTGAAACCCAAGCGCTGCATCAAAACACAGCTACTGAAGACATCATTGATCTAACAGACAGGAAACAGATGCTGAATGGCTCAGAATGCCTTACAACTATTGGTTAACATGGTTGTGAATCATACTGGGATAAAGAGCACTACAGTATAATGAACCAGCGCTAGAGAAAGCAGTGTTATTGGACATATGACTATAGATATCTTCTTCCTGCCTCCTCACTGGTACGAGGGAGCCAGAAGCAGAGATGCATACAAAAAGGACTCAAATACTGCCCTGTTACTATTCAAGATGGAAAAAGGAAATTAAAGAGCATCTTCACATCAGATTTGTTGAAATGAGTCAGTAGGTGGAAGAAGTGCTGAAGAATGTTCAGTCCTTGCTCACTTCAAAATATGGACCCGAAAGGGGCCCTAGCTAGAGTCTAGGTGTCGGAGAGCTATTATTTTGCAATACTTGCTTAGCCAGAGTATTTGTAAATCAGCCATTTTACTAAAGATAACAAAAGCCTCTGGACTCATCCCTCAAAAGGCTAATTAACCTATAAAGGCTGCCCTGAATTTCCCAACAACAACAGGGGGAGAGAGAGATAATATGGTCAAAACATACACTATACATCCCTCTCTTCTTCAGGATGGAGAAACAGAAGTACACATACCTATTAATGGATTCTTTCTGATATCAAGAACCACTAGCGTTGTATTAGTCTTAAATGCTTCCAAGAGCGATTTTGCTCCCTCATTGGTAATTCCACATTGCTGCAAATCAAGTGCTAAAATATTAAAGAGGATTAACATTACTAAGTGGCATGATCTATTAAGTTTTTAAACACAGGCATAATACAGTATAATGTTTCCATAAATCATTTGAATTACAGAGGATGCATTCTGCTGCCAGCTCTATCTACACCTGTAATATTAAAACGCTTGAAATAAGTACAGTAGTTAGCGTTTAAGCACCAAATTCTGTGTAATCTATATACATTTTGCTCATTAAAACAATTTCAGTCACATGGTCAGTTTCATTGTTATTGCATTTATCAAGTTATCAAGTACATACATACTACTTTGTTTATGAATGTTCATATATAGCAACACCTTGCCATTGTGACAGCAACAACTGCTTCTTTGAGACAATTCAAGGCTATTCCAAGGAGCAAGCTGTTACTTGTAGTGGAAGAGAGAAGGTGAACAGTCCTTATGCTGTTAATTCAGGCCTTTACATTCCTTATTATTCAGTCCTATGTTGATAAAACCCACAGAGATGAAGCAGAGGGCAAAAAGGGGTGATGTGGGGGGGTGGGGTTTGAGGAGGACAAAGGTCATGGCCAAATTTGTTTAAAATGCAGAGCCTATCCAAATCTGAAGGCTTAAAAGCAGATAATGAAAAATACCGATTGTCTCAGTTGCAGCCAGGAGGGCTTTGGCATAGCAGTGACTTCGGAGAAGCGTTCTGAGGCCTACGGAGGGGGTTGCAGGTCTGGTGCGACACGCAAGAGGTCTCTGGAACCCCCTCCTGCAAGATCTAGTACTGGGGCATTGGGTGCTGGGTTCCAGTATCTGATTATTCAAGGGGGGCCAGAACCAAACCCCCACGGAAACAGAGGGAGGGCTGTATACAGTAGTGCATTCTGAGGGGCTGCCTGCAAAAAGCATTTGGAAACTTTAGGTGGTATAAAATGGGGCAACCAGGTTCTGCTTTCAGCCTACTTTTTGGAGCATATAACTCCAATATTTTTTAATCTTCACTGATTTCTGCTACGTTTCTAACAACAATTGGCAAGTGCTAATTATCACCTTTAAAGCCCTGAACAGTTTGAGACAGGTTATTTGATAGACCACCTTTTCCCACAGGAAGTGTGTCCACCTGTTTCAGTCATCAGATGAGAGCCCGCTATTTGTCCCATTGCCATTAGAGCCTGGTTGGAACAGAAAGGGCAGAGCCTTTTAGTTGCAAGATTCATGTAATGAAACTTCTGCCCTCCAGAGGCCTCTTTGTCCCTTCCTGTTGGCACAATGTTACCAACTTTGTTTCTCCATGCTTTTGAATCAGCTTGATGCTCCCTTTTGTGGCTTTATGAATTTTGGATGTCGTCTTTCAGTTACAGCTATCTTTTTTCTATTGTATCTTATTGATTATAAGTTACTTTAACTGATGTCTTGTAAGCTGCCTTGAGATCTCCTTTTGGGGGCTAAAGGGAATAACAATTATTTTAATAAAAAAGATAATGGAATGACCCTAACACATTTATAGAACCATATTGGAACCACAAGGGAATCCGACAGAAGAGAAGAAGCCACGGCATTCCTCACCTCTGAGTCCTATGAAATAGGCTACTCCAGGTAACTAGAGTAAAATGTGTGCATCCTAGACAGGTATACTACTCATAGCTATCACAGTATGTACACACCTTTTAGCCATAGGTCTTCTCCAAGGCATTCTGCTAACACAGCAGCACCTCGGTCACCAACAAGAGTGTTGCAATTGAGAGTGATGCGCCTTAAGCCAGCCATGCAGTCCAAGTCAGGTTTCCTGTAACGCAGGCTCTCGGCCCAAGCTTCACCATGTCTTATCATTGCCTGGTGCTTTGAAAGACAGAATCACCAATATGAATAAAAACAGCTACCGAAAAGGCTAGTTAGGGGAAATAACGTCCATTTTATTGTTGAGTCTATACACTGACTGCCCAAGTTACAAGTGTCCACATGGACACTTTCGTGCAGTATGTCTTTTGTGGTGCTTGCGCAGTACATACTTCTGACTTCTGTATAGACCTCCAGAATGGAACCGAATATTGCGGACAGTGTAATGGTATTTAAAGCAATATTAACATACAATGGGATGGGTTACATTTCAAATTCATTATTGATTGTGTGATGAGCAATAGCATGATAAAATTCATCAGGAACTGCCATACAGGATTCTGAATGGCTTCCTTGTTATGAACCTCAGGCAAACCACTCACTACGTAACATTTTACTACATTAATATATATATCAGTGAGAGAAGTGCTTAGGGACAGGGGCATTTTACCACAACCAGAAACATGACAAGCTTAAAGATAACTGTTCTGTGTTGTAGACAACTAAGGCTGCAATTCTAAAAACCCTAACTAGGGAATCAATCCCTCAAGTGGGACTTTCTTCTGAGTAAACATGTCAAGAATCATGCTACAGAACTGAAGAAACTAGTTTCAGCACATAGCTGCCATAATTTAAAATTGCGTTCCAGTTAAAAAAACCTCCAAAATTAATCATCTTACAGGAGAAAGACCCATTATAGATAAACCGATACATAGACTCACATTGCATCAAGGCTCTTCATTTAGCAAACAGATATTGCTATCATTCTGTTCACAAAGGATAACAACCAGAAATGGGAGCAATTCAAAGTAGAATTCAAAACTTCAGAAGCAGTTCCATCAAAACAAGTGTTACCTTTAAGATGTTGGCCAAGTGTTCTGTTCCCCGCCAGGTCAAGTTACACCCTGTAAAGTCTATAGATTTGATGCAAGTTGAATTCTTCACACTTTGGCAGATTACTGAAAACAAACAGACTAAATTTCAACATTTACATAACCAAGGTTGCTATTTTGTAATTAAAAAGACACTGAAGTGCATTGATTTAAGTTTACACTTAATTTCAGGTTTACTTATTCACTGCCTATCATGCAATAGATGAAACACACACCTATTGTATAGCAGTTTCAGTTCATGCAGATCTAAGCCAGCAAACATGCACATCATGCAATATCAGTAAAGTCACAGATCTTGTATACAGCATGCCATTTTCTCTCCTTGGATTGAGCAACGAGACAGAGAGCATCAAGAGCATCTCATATCAGTGGTATGTTCTATAAAACCCACTAAAGAATTATGTTCCTAGCCAACTGTATGTACTATTATTATGGCTTTAGAACCAAAATACAGTTTTTGAACATCATAAAAGGAGCAGAGAACAGATATCAGCCCCAAGACACAACTAGCTAATCAAACATACCAAGACCTAAACACTACAAGAATCTCTGTTCAAACAGGTACATGGGATAATCCTAAAAGGAAGCAAGTTTTTAAACAACTGAGTTTCAGCCAGGGCTCCAAGCATACAGTGCTTCTCCAACATGACAGAGCACTCACTGCGTCTAGCAAAGCCCAGAATAATTAAGAGTTTACAGCAGTGAGATTACTCTGGAAAGAGTTATGCAATATGGGTGACATTAACCATAAAAACCACCCTGCAGGACCAGAACAAAATGTTCCTCTAGTCCAGCACCCTATTGTTCAGTGCGCTCAACCAGATACCTCTGGGAAGCCCATAAGTACTGCTGTACCCCAGCAACTAGTATTCAGATATATACTGCCTCTGCAACTGGAGCCAACATATAACCACCATGGCCAGCAGCCATCAATAGACAAATTCATATTTCTATTCATCTATTTCCCCTTTAAAGCAATCTAGGAAAGTGGCCAGCACCACATCTTGCGACAGTTTACTCCATAAAATCATGGACAAAATGCTCTCTATCATCTATCCTGTAGTTCCTGCCAGTCAGTTTAGGTGGACTGTCCGAAGTTCTAGGGTTATGGGAGAGGCAGAAAAGCTCCTCTCTAACCACACCATGCATAATTTTAGAAATCTCATACTATGCCTCAGATATATTTCTCAATGCACCTGAAGCAGAAACCAAATTATCATCCAGAAAACAACACTGGATACTACCACCACAGACAACCTTAAACTTCTAATATAAAGTCAAAGTAGGTGCCACAACCATCCATTAACCAGCTGATGTCAAAAAATGCCATCATTTTCAGACAGAAGATGATCTGCCAAAGGAAGCAGATCAAGGATAAAAAGGAAATGTTATGCTAAAGTATACTTATTCCAATATTCAGAATGAGCAGATACGCTGCACAAATTACAAACAGAAGTAGGACATGCTATACTTTAAAAGTTATATTTCCTTCACACATCTATTTTTCTCCCCCCCAAAAATAATTCAGAACTTACTTTCCAAACCTCCATCACCAACTGGTGAGTGTGCTAAAGACAGGCTCTCTAAAGATGATGTGTTAGCCAACCCCTTCAAAACAAAGATTATTAACAATTTAAGGGTGAGTACAGAACAGCAATATTTTCCTCCAAATTCACTTTTGTTACAATGAAGTAGCCTTACTTTTGTTAATAATATTAAGTCTCTTTCCCTCAAAAGCAATCCCTGTAGTTCCAAATTTGTCAGGGCATTTGATATTGTCAGACAACCTTTAACAGCTTTACACAGTTGACCTGTCAAGTCTTTGGAGCGAATTGCTGGAATTCTTCTTCTCAGATGTGTTCCTGGTCTTTCAGCACCTACCAACCCAAGACAGCAAATTAGACCACCTTCAGTGTTAATATACAGTATGAATTGCATATAAGCAGATCAAATATTTTCACATTGCCAAGGGCTGTTCACGCAGCATGTTAATTTTGCTGCCTACCACACTAACTTATCATTACAATTAAATGCAACTTCCTTTGCTTTCAGGTCATCAACAAAGGCCTTACTCCAGGTGATAGAAGCACATGACACATCCACTAGAAGCAGGGCCTTGTCAATGGCACCAACCCTATGGAAATCCCAGCTATCCGAGGTTCATAAAGCCACCAAGCAGCACACTATTAAAAATATGTTTTCAGCCTTTGGTGGGTGATTTTTGTTGGCTACTGGTACTGAGTTTGGACTTATGGTCTTATTTTGAACATGGAAGAATCCTTGTTTGCACAAAGAAAGGGATGGGGATCTTTGCCAAACTCCCCTTTCTTCTGCAGCTCCCTGTGTCCCCTCTTGAGTATCTGCTCGAGTGTCGCAGAACTTTCAGGAACAACATTTTTAGGGGTGCAGGGGGCTGCCATGGAAAGAGGACATCGGAGAAAATCACTCCTCCCTCCCCCACTTTGTGCAAACAGGGTTTCTTCAAGACGAATGTTAGACACAACCCTTTACTCTCTATTGTAGTTGCTTTGTTTATTTTATGATGGTTGTTTTTTGTTGCTGTAAATTTGTTAATGCTTTATTGACTTTTTAATGTTTTATTTCTCTGTTCATTGTTTTGGACTGCCCGCTGAATAGGAAGGTAGTTTGTTTCAAAATAAATAAAAGATTCTACTAACAGAGTGTACAAAGGCATTCTAAACAAATTCATAAGCAGAATGCATAGCTCTTCCTTTTCCTTTTCCACTAGTAGAGATAAAGGAACTAAAGAGAGAGAGAGATACTAACTGAAAAGCTGGAGAAAATAAAAGCAATACAGTTAAGGGGGGGAAATGGGAGCAAATCAGACAGAAAATGAAAAAAAAAACTATTCTTAAGTCCCTCTTTTCAAAAGTCTGGCTTATACAAAATGACATTGATTTGATTTAGTTACTTTGAACATCCTCAATTTTTTTTAGTGTTCATCTACAGAAGCTCCCAATGCCAAAGCTTGATCACCTTTGCACTAGTTCTACACAGAAATGATGTACAGTACTTACACAACACTTTAGGAGAGGTAGGAACGGGATGATTAGCAACTTAATTGGTCCTTACCTGAATCTCCAGGGCCCTGATGGTGAAAACTCCTTATGGCGATGGAAGTCAACGTCTTGGTGTGTCTGATAGCATTCAGGAGAGGTGTCCAATCAGCAGCTTTAATGCGATCAGCATTTAAATCAAGAGTACCATAAGGTTTCTTAGCTATCACAGATGTTATAGGGATGCAGCCTTGAACTGCACAGAGGTGCTCATAATGGGAGTAAAAATCCAAGCTGCACTGTCTCCTTATTTTGACTGAGTCAATCATTTCTAGTCACGAACCAAGCTCAGAGCCAAACTAAGAGATAAACAAAAATAAATTAATGTCATGTTATTTTAACAGCTACGTACAATATTTAAATTACAGTATAATGAATTTACTGGAACTGTAGCTCTACTCAGATACTGCTTCCTCAGAGAATGTGCCTGGGGACAGATGGAAAGCAGGCTCTGGGATTATGCCCTCCCTTTCCTGCAGAAGTGAAAAACCAAACCACACTCTAGTTACTTCAGTGTTGAAATTAGTCTTATTTGCAAGTAGGATTCTTCCTGACTGAGAGATTAAAAATGGGATTACTCTTGCAGGGCTAGGTAGAATCCCACATTCAAATAAATGCAGAGTCTTCTGGTTTGGTTCTCCCTTCAGTGCGAGGAACAAGGGAGGGAGCGCGAGGTCAGTTCCTACTCTTTCCACTGGAATAACCTGGGAGGAAGGACATTTGGACAGGACCTGTTATTGCTATATATGTGAAAGGATGCAAGAACAGAGAGAAACTTACTATATTCTTGCCCAACTGTGAAAAGAACAGTAAAGGCAAAAAAGCTACTCCTTCAAATCACAGCCATATGGAAGTTTGCTTTTTTTGGGGGGGGGGGGGGGTCTCTGAAAGGAAGTCCAAAGAGGTCAAAAGAGCCAAGAGGAAGTCTGCGGGTGACTGGGAACAACTCTATGCAACATGCAGGCTAACCAGTACAGAGGACCTGGTAAGACAGCAAAATGGGATGCCAAAGAAAAGGCATGCAGAAGAGAAATGAATGATTTTGGTATGACAATGAGTTTGTGTTTTTCTACAAACAGAAGGTTTCTATAGTTTCCAAGATGTCAATTAAGTGAAAATGGGCAGTAATAAATCTTTTATATTTTCTGTTGCTACTCTGTTGGACTTAGAGCGCTAGGAGCAAGGTAAAAATGGTCTGAGCATCAGCTGTGGTTCCCCCCCCCAAAGGACAAGGTATCAGCCAAAAAAAAAAAACAACTGCATAGAGTGGACCACACTAAAAGGCTTGCTCTGCACAAATTGAAAATGTTTAAAGATATCCATCTAATAAGACTGCTTGAAAATGCGTCATATGGGTTGAAACCCTACCTTTCAGAACTAGCAAGAATTTCACCTTGTTTATTGAGAATACGTTATTAAAGTGATAATTCCTCACTCCTGGGCCTACTATGTAAGAGAGAAGAGACTTCAAGTCTGTCCCTACAGGTACAATTCCACCATTTTTTTTCTGGTTCAGGAATCTGTAAGCATTAGATCAAGGTGGTCCAACAACAAGCGGCCCCTAGAATCGCTTTCTACGGTCCTCTTGCCGCTCCGAGTCCAAGCCCCCTTCCCTCCCACCAGTCCCGATTACAATCAGCTCATATTATTGTATAAGCTTGATCGTCAGTCAGCTGGAACGCGGGGCAGGCTGCAGCGATCTCTCTCGAGGCTGCTGTCCCATCCCGCTCTCTTCCGGAGGAGTCAAAACCATCGCGGGTCAAGCTGGCGGGCTCCCGAGAGCTCGACCCAGCATGCTCCGCGCTCCAACTGCCGATCACGCTCAGGAGCAGAGTACCGTTGCGCTCCTCAGCAAGGGTGGGCGGGACATGCTGGAGGAGGTCGTCGGTTGAAGTACCTGCCCCCACCCCTGCGCCAGCTGCTGATGGTCAGAATTTGGTACTCAGGGGCCCACGTAGGAACGTGTTTCTTTGTTGCTGCTCCGAACAAAAATACGAGGAGGTGACAAGGATTCCTACCAGTCTGCTGGGGAGCTGAGTCTTGATTCGGAGACAGGAAAGCAGCAGGATTCAGGAACCCGCTTCGTGTTTCTGGGAAAGGGAACCTTCCACTGCTGCCTGGCCTGGTGGTCATGTAGTAGGGCTTTCATTCAGCGCCTTTCCGATCGTCAAGTGGCGAGCGGGCGGGGCCTGCACTTCAGCCAACGAACTCTCCCCAGCAGCATGCCCCGCCCGCCCTTGTGACGAGCGCAAAGGCACTCGACTCCTGAGCGCCTTTCCGATGGCCAGTGGAGGAGCGCGGGGTACGCTGGGGAGGGGAGACTTGGTGCTGAGCGGGCGAATTCGAAGAAGAAGGGGCCGGGGGTCACATGGAATGGTTTCTGGAAGAAATGGGGAAAACTAAGAGATGGGCTATGATAGCCCGGCTATCCCTGAGGAGCTGCATTTGTGCTTGGGCTTTGGAAGGCGCAGGAGCTGCCTGTCATCTCTGGAGAGATCACAGACCCAGAGGCGTCGCTGGAGGGGGGCAGTACTGTAAAGCCCGAACTACACTGTCCGCGTTGCGTCCGCGCACCTCGACTTTTGCTACGTCCGCGCTACGTCCGGCCAATCAGAGCCGTTGTTTGATCTGGGGGCGGGACACCAGACGCGACACAGACAGTGTAGCTCGGCCTTAAACTGAGCTACATTGTCCACGGCCGCGCTACGTCTGCGTCCTGACGCAGCCGGAACGCAGCCGAACGGGCAAAAGTCGAGCCGAGCTCGACTTTCCCTGCGGGGACGTCGGCTGCCAATGGGCCAGCGCCGGCTGCCATTGGCAGGCTCCACTTGACGTGCGTGCCCATGCGTGCCGCACGTTGGCCGCACGCTGGCCGCACGAGTATAGTGTAGCTGGGGCTTAAAAGCTAGAGCTACACTGTTCGCATTCCGTGTGCGTCTGGTGTCCCGCCCCCAGGTCAAACAACAGCTCTGATTGGCCGGACGTAGCGCGGACGCAGCAAAAGTCGAGTACAGTGCAACTTTTGCTGCGTCCGCGCTACGTCCTGCCAATCAGAGCCATTATTTGACCTGGGGGCGGGACACCAGACGCACACCGAACGGAACGCAAACGTGGACAGTATAGCTCCGTCCTAGTCCTCGTTTACTCCCCGGTACAAGGTGACCTCGCCATCAGAGCCATTCAGTGAGGCCAAGGCAATGGGCAGGAGACTCCCTGCCCGTTGCCTTCGCCGCACTAAATGGCTCCGATGGCGAGAGGGTGGGGCTACCTTGTACCGGCGAGTAAACGGGGACTAGGACGGCGCGGAACTTACAGTACTGCCCCCCCTCCAGCGACGCCTCAATTAGTACTCTACTCACTTTTTTAAAATATCCCAGTGTGTGGGTCTTTAAGCTCTGCTTGTGCGTGCTCATTCTGTTATTTTTGCTTTATTCAATTAGTACAGTTCTGTAATCTTTAACAGATATCCCCGTTTGGGTCTTTCAGCTCTGCTTGGGCAGTGCTCATTCTGTTATTTTTGTTCTGTTCATTTAACACTTTTGCTAATTGCGGGTAATGTTCTTCAGAAATTTCTGACCAAAAGGAGAGAGTTTTGAAAAATAACTTTCTTCGAAAAGCCTGGATTTTTTTGCCACATATCATATATATGTTTTGTTTTACCTTACAACTAGAAAAAAGGTGGAATTGGAGGTTATTCTGAAGGGGACGGGCAGCCCAATCCTCCGTAACTTTCCACCACTGGAACGAGCGTTCCGGGGCTGGAAGAGGTCAAAAAGTGCCATAAGGCATGTTTGCGCCTCCTTGGGAATAAGGAAGGCCGGCACAAGGCCAGTCTCCCTCACTCCGGCAACGGACCCGGCAGCGGATGGTAAGTCGCTGCCAGCAGTGGGGGCAGTCCGGCCGCCCTAGGGAGGGGGATGGCCATCGGCCATATCCTGACCCCCAGTGGGCGCCGGAGCTTTACACAGCCTCATCTTCCGCCAGCAAAATAGCTAGCAGAAATCCGAGGAGTACAAGCCTATGCATGTCTATTCAGAAGTAAGCCCATTATTTCAGTGGGACTTACTCCTAGGTAAGTGTGTACAGTGGGCCCTTTTTATTTGCGGGTTCGGGATCCGTGGATTTGATACATCGGGTCCCAGACCCGCGAATATAAACACTAGATTTCACCCTGGGACATGGCTGGGAGGGGGGGAAGAGCCTCCGTGCGACCCGGAGGTGGGTCATGCAGCTTCAAGAAGCGTCATAGAGGCTTGAAAATGCGGTGCTTTGGCGTTTAAAAGGTAAAACGGGGCTTTGGGGCCTTTTTTTTCTTTACACAGCGTTTTTAATGGCGGACCCTGTATCCGCAGATTTTTGCTTTCTTTGGGGGGGGGGAGTCCTGGAACGGATCACCCGTGGATAGCAAGGTCCAACTGTATGTGTAAATTGCTCCTGGATAAATAACAACAACAATAACCAGTATTTATATACTGCATTTTCTTTCTCCAGATTTCTCCTCTGACTTTAATTCAAAGGTGGTTTACATAGGCAGGTATTACTAAACCCCACAGGGTTTTTATAATAATACAAATGTTCTAATCTTTCATAGAATGTCTTCATTCCAGGTGGTTTCCTTCACAGTCCAGCCTCTCACTGGCATTCGCCTCCCATGCTTCAACTGCCAGCTGCAGAGAGAGACTCTGCAGCTCGTCAGCGTGCCAGCATCTCTCCAACACCACATGGGTACTTCCAGCTGTCCCGAACTATCGTCCTCAGATCTTCAGGCATATGAGGCAGTTGTCAGACCTCCTGCCAAGTGTGTGTGTGCGTGTGCATGTGTCAATAAAACAGGCATCTGAATCCATCCTATATTCTGCCTTAAGAGACTCCTTTAGAATTGTTGAAGACTTTGGAAGGGCCTAATCCTATCCAACTTTCCAGCGCATATGCAGCCACAATGCAACCCTGAGATCAGGGAATAAATGGTCCCTTACCTTGAGAAGGCATCTGTGACTGCCCTCAGCATATGCCCCGTTGACACTGTTGCATCAGCACTGGAAAGTTGGATAGGATTGGCTCCTTCATGTTGTACCATTTTTATGTAAGCAGTGACATATCATTTGGACTAACACTGGATTAGAGCACCACCACTTCTATTGCTTTATCTGACAACATTCTATTGTAATGGAATCCTGTATTGGAGAAGATAGATTCTCAATTATTACAGACGTTAGATCTTGGTTATTCCACCCACAGGCAGTTTGCTGTCAGTTTGCTGTCAACTGAATGATGAATCTCAGCAGCATTGCTGTTAACATGCAAATTTAAGATAAGAGTTCTTTGTTTGCTTTTATATTTACTACTTTTTCTATTAGACCTGACAACTGGTGAAAAACAAATCGAAAGGTCAGGCTGAGAACAGCTGATGACGAAAACTAAACAATGGTTGGAATGAAAATGTGTGAGGTAATAGTCCTCAAGCGTTTCTACTTAATACAGTTCCCATTCATTTCTGTATAGAGCATGAATGGGCATAGTGCTTTAAACGTCAGACTGAGAGAAAAAATATTGCCAACAGCAGGGGTGGGATTTGCAATGTTGCCCGTCTCCAAGTGTACAGGGATGCATGGGGAATAACAACTGAATAGGGCTAGTGGGAGACCCACTTTAAACACATCTGCTCCATTGATGTGTAAAGTGGGGGTAGGGTGAGGGTATGAGGTCAAAGGGTACACAGGTGGGGCGTGTGTGCTGAACCAGGTCATGCTTTTCTCTCAGCTGGATTCACTTCTGATTTTAGAGCCCGACAGAGAAAAACACCTGTGGTGTGTCACAGCCTTAAGAGTAACAATAATGTAGTAACCAGTAATTTAATAATCAAGCATTTGATTTATTGCTTGCAGTCTGAAGTAGTATACTCCAATACACATACTTCATGTGAGTTGGTGATTTGTACAGCAATCCCTAACTTATGAGAGACCATGGAAATGGAATGACTGAACACTCTAAGAAACAAGCCAGGGAGCTCCCTTCTTCTTGAAAGAGAGTGACTTTAGGAGACACTTGGGAAGTGCTACCCTGTGGGCAACATTGCCCAAACATACTTGAGGGTGTTGTGCTCATGGTTGTTACAAACAATGCAAGTACGCTGTATGGCTACCCAAGCTATTGTCACAGAATCCTTCAGTACATATTTCTGGTTTATTTGTTGGAACCAAAACCAATTGAATAATACTTTTAGTACTTATATGCACATCTGGTCAGACACATGGTTTCTTTCTAGAACCAAATGAGTTTTATGTTGATGCAAGAGATGGGGAGGGGAATCGGAAACCAGTAACTACAGCAGCTTGCACATTTAATGGCCTTCAACTGTCCATCTTGATCAATTTGGACTATTCCATCTTGTTAACCACAGCAGGGAAGGAAACAGACACAATGGAGTTTACTGTAGTACAACAGATAAGATAATGCTATCTCTGCCCTATGTTATCAATACATCCCCCCACTCATGTAACAAAAATAAAATAGTCTATTGAACTTTCTTTTAATAATAATGCACAAATATCTTACATAATATAACTTATAGGAAGCATCTACAGCATAGGAGGCCAATATGTTGCACATAATATGTGGCACTCACATGTGGCATAGACCACAGTGGTTATAAAGATACGGAGGGAGAGAGAGAGAGAGAGAGGAAGGATGATGCTAAAGTTTCTTCCCAGGTCTCTGATATCCCTGTCCTTCAGAACCTGAGGTGAGCCGAAGGAAAATAACCTCCACCGCTCAAAGAGTGCTACCAGGCCAAACTTTCTGTTTGTTCCAATGAAGGCAGAAATTCACATGAGCTAGGAACATCAACATTACCATCAGTTTGCCCTGGTGTAAGAGATTCTCAAATCTCATGGAATTTTGATTCTGCAGGGAGGATTTGGCTTTCCCTTAAATATGACAGGATAGGAGCTGGAACGGATGTTAGCTAGCTTCTTTACAGGAGGATTTCTCTAGCGTTGTCATCATATCCTTCACTTACAATTCTTGTCCAGAAGTAAGGGCTTGCCCAAGACCACCTGGTGCCTGAGGCAGCATGTCAAATGTTTCCCACCTTACACTGTGATGTGCCAACCTCTGCGTCTCTAACACTATAGCCCAGGCAGGGCTGGGGCTTGTATCCTTTCCCTCCAGGTTGCGGTGCAAGCGGGAGGACCTGCCCCCGCCGCAACCTGGGAAAAAACCACTTTAACAGGGGGTCCGCATGGGCAGCCAGTCCAAGGGTACGCGGGGCAACCAGAGGCCCACATAGGGGGTACGCGGGCCTCCAAAGGTTGGGAACCCCTGCTCTAACCCACCGATCTCCACACTTCTATTTTGTCCCCTTTTCCAACCCAAGAAATGGAGGGAGTTGGATCAGTGGAGACAAACAGAAGTGGGTGCTCCCTGCCAGTCTGCTGTCCAAGGTGACCGCTTCATTTGGTCTCATAGATCGCCCGCTTTGCCACAAGTATTTCATGCTCTCAGTCAGTGGCACAGATTTCAAACTGACCATTTAGTATGAATAAGAGCTACTGATGAGGAGGGTTGCTTTTATCAGTAGCCTACAAAAACATCCAGTGGCAGTAACGATTCCTCTGACACCCTTAGGGGCTTCTGCTCAGGCCCCTTCTTCTGTGCTATGCCTTAGAAACACTACTCTATAGTCTGGTTTTCTTCTAGGCTCTCTCGCAGCACCTTTCCTTTTTAAGTCTGCTTCCAAAGAGAAATTTGTTTGCTATTTCTCCCCAGTGTTCATCCAAAAGCCAGCTGGCACTGAATGCTAAGTGGCAAAGGAACAAAGGCACAATTTCCAAAGTATTTGGAAATGTTCTAGGAGCTGCTGAAGCTGTTCTTTGTAGCTGTTTGCCCAGAGGCCTGGGAGAGTATGTCAGGCGCTTGCAAGATGGCAAAGTACTCCTGCTAAGAGATCCTTACAGTGCCTGCAAATCTTTATTTTTAATGCCTGCCAGTATAATTATTTGATTGCATTAACATCCTAATTTGGCATATTGTACTATTGCCCTATTACACAGTTGTGTGATATTCTCTATCATTTATATAGAATCATAATGGGAATATGGCAAGGAAAATGCACATAAAAAGACATGACAAAACACAACATCATTGTAAACAATCAGAACCACACTCCCATTGCCTTTTAAAAATAGACTTCCTCATGTTGTTTTTCCTATTTACTATACATGGAACTGCCAGATTGACCCTTGTAAAGCTTATAGTGGCAGACTGGTTGAAAACTTTGCCAGCGAATTGATATTGAACTTTCACATGTTCTTAACATTGATCCATCTATACTTATCTTTTGTGTTGTTTTATATGTTGCTATTAGTGTGACCTGGGTGTGTTTTATAGGAGGCTTAGTTTAGATTGTACGAAAGCCTCAGGGGGCTGACTTACAAGGAAGCAACTATGGACAGATCACTTGGACTAAACTTTACGGTGACTTTCCATATTGCTGGAACCCTGTGCTCCTCTGAGCCTGCACCATTGCACTGGCAATAGGCCAGAAAGAGGGCAATGGTCTGGACTGGAGCAAATATGTCTCTATCTCCAGGCAGAGAGGTTGAGCCTGAGAGAGGGAGTCTGGACCTATAGGTATTTCTCATTCCTCCTCTGGTGGAATGAGTTGGAGAAAGTTGTTTTGCAGCCTCGTCTTGTCTGGCCTGCACCTGCTTGGGACACACAGGATGGAGGTAGGGAATTTGTGCCTAGCTCACCGAGCTTCCCCCTGAGCCCTGGAGAAAGCTGCAAATCACCACTTTGGGACCAAAACGCAGTTTTGGGAGACCATTTTCAACAGCATTATTGGCCCAAGACCTAGTCCTAACACCTGAATTGCATGCCAATTGCTGCCCCCTTTACCCAAGGATGTGTGAGCCTCTGCCACTCTTCAGTGTTCTTCTAGCTCAGCACTCTCCTCACACATTTCCTCTTCCTCTGCCCCCCTCTTCTTTTTCCAATCCATGGAGTGGAAGGAGGAGGAGCAGTGGAGGCAAGTAGGTGGACAGAGATGTGCGCGCCCCCCCACTAATCTGCTGCCTGAAGCAACCAGCTGGTCTCATGGATGGCTCAGCCCTGGTCAGCAGGAAAACTGTGTGCAAGGAAAGGGTTGATCTCCCCTTCCCTGGGGTCTCGATAAGGATTGAGGGCACTGTGGCTGATTTTTATTTGTCCCTTTTAAAGAAGAGATAATTCCGGTTGGAAGCTTGTCTCTTAAAAGCACATTTGGATACATGTCTAGTTTGATCCTCAGACATTAAAATAAGAAGGCAAATGTTGAACCGTACTACTTCAGATTGCAGGTGCAGGATTGCATTTTTTTTAATGCTCCCATACAACCCCCCCCCCCAAAAAAAATCTTCCCTGCATGCAGTAAATTAACACATCAGAAAAAGAAACGTTGCACAAGCCCTCTCCCTGGTGTGCTGTTTTCTTACATTCATTCAGGGAACTTAATATATGGGGTGCCAATAAAAAGATACTGCAGTCCTCCTCATGCTCGTGGTATGATCCAGAATTCTACAACCTCATTCTGTGTACTGTAGAAACGCTCTTTGGGTCTGCTTCTCTCACTGCACACACTGTAAGATACATGGCTTGTACCATTCTTCAGACACTTTCTCAAATGTATTTTAAGGCCATGAGATGAGAAAACAGTATGGAAAATAGGTGAAGACTACAGCAACTGTTGTTTACAATATATCCAGGAGGGAGAGGGTGGAAGAAGGAAGAGAAGCAGAAAAAGTATCGCCTCCACCAGGAGATGGTGCTATACTGTTATCTCAGTATGGAACTGTTTATTCTTTGAAGAAGGGGCAAGAAAAAGGCTGGGGAATTTGGTTGGATCACCTCATTTTTGTTGCAGTTGTGGGAGATAGCAGGGGACCTGTCCAGGTCTAGGACAGAGGTAGGAGGTGGCAGCAGCTGAGGTTTATATAGGAAGCCTGGCTGCCCCACCTTTCCTGTGTACTAGAGGAGTAATGATCCTGACTCCTGGTCCAGGCTAAGGACCATAGTGGGATCCTCCACTAATTGGGATGTCTTATCTGATTCTAGCTCCAGAAGCTTTCAGATGCTGCCTTACAGCGCAATCCTGCTTAAAAATAGGCCGGAAGAATGAGTGCTCCACTGGCCTAAGGAGTTGCAGACGTGCCATAAAGCACGTTTGTGGCTCCTTTGGAGTAAGTGGCGCCGACCTACCTGAACCTACGCTGGCTGACACAGGTAAGGCCCACACTGGTCAGCGCAGGGGCATTGGGGAGGGCGGACAGGGGTGGCAAGGAAGCGGGCTAATGGCCAGCTGGCTTGCGCTGATATCCTATGCCCCTTCCCAGTCCGGGCCAGTCTTACACAGTCTCCCTGGATGCACGCCAGAGGAGGCCCATCAGTAGGCTTACCAGATCTCCAACCGGGACAGAGTGCTAGACCTTTAGGAGAAGGAATGTGCTCTAAGGTTTAACAAGCTACACCTGCCCACATTCCTTCTCCTAAAGGTCTAGCACTCTGTCCCGGTTGGAGATCTGGTAAGCCTAGTTAGTCCTCACAGGGCTTTCACTCCAGAAGAATACCCCAAAGGCTGAAGCTGCCACTGGAGCTGGGGGGAGGATTCTATGGTGCATAGCTGTAAGGTGCTCCAGTCGAGTCCATTGGGCCTAGATGTTACCCTACATGAACTGAGCACACATCCTAGACTGGGGTGGCCAACCTTTCAACGTGAATGCTCCTGGCCCTTGAATGGTTGTATAGGTGAGGGCATTTCAGCAGGTGCAGCTGCTTTAGCAGCACCATCAGCAATTGCAGCTGCCTAGATTCTGTCTTCTACACAACTCTTTAAGGCCCTAATGGTGGAAGGTTGGCCTAGAATATACCTAAAACGTCCCTGGGCTGCATATTGCAAGCAACAGTCAGTAACAGATGAGAAACAGTCTTTGGGCATCTTAGCCAATGACACTGGCCTTCTGATTGTGGAGTCTCAAAGTCATTGGAATACATTTTGAAAAACACTGTTCTATAATGTAGCTGTAATGTTGTGGGTTAAGGGACATTTATTTGTGATACAGGGAAATCTGATGAGCGTAATGTGTAGGCTAATTTCTGCAGAACAAGCATCGTAGTCTGATACGTACTAAGAAGAAAGGTGAAACAACATCCCAAAATATTATCCATTGGAAACATTTCTCAGAGTAAACCTGAGTGCACATACAGAACATTTGTCTACAACATTATTATTTAATCTCTCTCTCTCTCTCTCTCTCTCTCTCTCTCTCTCTCTCTCTCAGGAACCTGTAAAGGAACATTCTCCATATTTTTGCAAGCTTAAAAATAAGAAAACTTACTGCAGCTGAGTTAAGTAAGAAGAAAATTAACTTTAACAACACAGGCACTGGAGAGTTTGTTCTCTCATCACCATCAACCACATTCCATTTCCACTGGTGACTAAAACAATAGTTATCATGTCAGTTCCAATTACATGGGAAGGGCAAAGCTTTTCAGCTTTCACTATTCTGATGGCTTTGGAAATACATTTCTCATCCAATAACACCATGTTCTGATCTCCTGTCATTATGCCCATTGAAAGATACAGAAAATTTGTATTTTCTGCTTTTGTGTCCATTTATGTTGCTGTCTCTAAAACTGATTGTGAAAGATAAGAGCTATACTCCCACATCCAGTTTTTCCTCTGAAGTTAACTCACTTTGTACAACTCACATTTGTTTTCTTGTATACTATTCTACTATATGGTCTCATACCATTTTGTTATTTGTGAACCCCTCCTAATGGGGCAAAGAGGTACCTTTTCAAGGTGCCAAAACCTTCATGTTTAGCAGGGGGAGATCAACTGTCCCTATTCACTCCCATATAGCATCTTTTCTGGTGGCTGTTTGCTGGTGTTTCTTTTGCATCTTTTCAGATTATGAATTCTTTGGGGACATTTCTTTAATATTTTGCTATGTAAACTGTTTTGTGAACCCGTTTGTTGAAAATCAGTATATTGGTAATAATAATAAACCTATTAGAGAATCCAAGAGCTTTTATTGGGATAAATTCTGTTGGTGCATGTAGAGGAAATTGCGGAAGATCTGGCAAGGAGATGGTGGTGTTGACAATGGTCACCTGTTTTGACAGGTCGAGAAAGGACAGGGTTAACAACCAAGACATTGGATTGCAGTGGGTGTGGTTCACAGCTGCAATCACTAATGAGGACCTTGAGGAAGAAGCCAGGACTTTGGATTGCAGTGGTCCACAGCTGCAATCACTAATGAGCTAATGAAGACTTTGAGGAGCAACACCAGCTAGACTAGAGCATGCAGACACGCCATTGGAATGGAGCTGTCATACTGCCGGAAGGAGCCGCTACCACAGTGGTTCCCAAACTTTTTAAAATGGCACTCTATCAAGTTCAGATGGATGATTTAGATCAAGAATCGGCAAGGAAGAAAGGATTAAACAATATCTCATATAGTGTAATTCACTTCTCATGTGGGGCTGCTAATTATAAAACAGAAATCCCAATTGTGGATCCCCTGCATTGCCTCTAGTCAGATCGTCGCTGGGACGGGAGCGGTCTACCCTTAAGGGGGTGGGGCATGGGGGGCCAGAACGCGTCGCGTTCTGGCCCCCACGCCCCGCCCCCTTAAGGGTAGACCGCTCCTGTCCTGGCGATGATCTGGTAAGCCTGCCTCTAGTTTGGCCCACAAAGTGTGGTTTTTGGAAAGTTAAGTAAAGAAAGTTAAGAAAGTTCAGTGGGGAAACTTAGGCAGAAGCCTACATCTTAGTTTTAATCTAGCCCTCAAGCACAATGCACATGCAGAGATCTCTGCCATGAAGTGCCACGGACATGTAAGGCACAGCTTCAGCCTATCACCACAAGGAAAAAACCCTCCACCTAGCAGTGCCTTGCACCTGAGGTATGTGGGGATACGTATCATTAGTGTTCTGTGGGCTGCAAGTCAAAGAAGTAGTAGTACCTAACTGGCTTCCAGCATCCAGCATCTGCTGTAACCAACCACCATAGCCTAATGTTGTCATTGCTAAGTATCCATGCTGGTTCCTGGGACAAAAGGAACTCGCCTAACCCCCACTGCTTTGCCTACACTGACGATAGGATTCTGCCTATTGATTTTAATAAGATTACACCCTAGAATAATATTTGATTACTTTAAAATGTTCAAAGGAATGAATAATGCCTGTTGCTTTTTAAAAAGATATAAAACTCCTACAGCGCAATCCTGTGTAAAGATACACAGCTGGCCTTAAAGGGCCAGCTCCTATATCCTATGCCGTCCCCAGGCTGCCCAGGGGCAGCCCAGGAGCACCTCAGAAGAAGGGGAAGTTCAAGGGTGTCGGCAAGCTTTGGGTCTATGGGCCTCTTCGGATGTATGCCAGCTCAGAAGCTGACATATATCCAGGGAGGTCGTGGAATGTTGAACCAGGTGGGGAAGGGGCTTAGGATATTGGTGCCGCCGATATCCCTGCTCTCTCCCAGCCCGGGCTGACCAATGGCCACCGCTCTGAATCATACATAATTCAGGCTAAAACTCATTGTTGAAAAGTTACAACAAGAGCAGTGAAAGAGTATGGCTGTATCATGTCAATATTATGCATATTTAAACTCACAGTTGTCAAGCACACTGAACTGCAGCCTAAATACAGGTATATTGCTTTCAAGTTCAAAATTGCTCTTGGGTCACCAATGAGACTCTAATAATACCTTTATGAAGGCTTTCCTAACCAACCTCATATTAGAGTGTCATCTCAATCCTAAACATACATCCTTGAAGGTAAGTCCCATTAATTTCAGTGGAACATAATTCCAAGTGAGTTCGCATACATTCTGAGCCAACATGAATCTGAGATTTCTGACCTGACCGAACTGAACACTCTGACCTAACTATTAAAATCCTCAACCTGAATCCTGTAGTGAATGAGTTTTACTTTGGCATCAGCATCAGTGCTCTGAGATTAAGAGCCTAGCATGAATTAGTCAGAACTCTGCTGAAGTCAATTGGGTTAGCTCAAATTTAAAATAGAAATGAGGTCAGAGAGTAAGGCCTATTATGCCTACGCAATAAAAGCCAGTCATTATTTCTGCGCTTAAAATGCAGGGAACATTGTGGTCTCAGAAATTCAACCCGTGGACATATTTATGTGAACATTTACAGTTGAATACAAGACACTCTATTGTGAGTTGTCTCATTTACTACAATCAGATTACTCAATATAATAGGACTTGACTTAATTGAATTACTCACATTAGTAAGTGTCCATTGGATACAAAATGTATGGAGGATTAAAGGACTGGAGAGAGAGAGAGAGAGAGAGAGAGAGAGAGAGAGAGAGAGAGAGTGGCACGCTAAATAACATTCAAGAATGAAAGATGCCAGTGCCCAGGTGGAAATTCAAGGCCTTCAAGTAAAACAACAAAAATCTTAAGGTCAAAACTTACTTTGACATAAAGTTTTGTGAACTAGCCCATTTGATTACATGCATTAAAAGGTTCTCCTTAGTATGTATGGGATGAGGAGGCTAGGGGGATAGAGAGGCAGACATACCCACCTTTAGAAAAAAAAGGTGAGGCAGGCTGCAATTCTATATACAGTACACTTATCTGGGAGTAAGTCCCATTGAACTTAATGGGACATGTCAAAGCAGACATGTATAGGATTGTGCTTGAAGGGAAGATACAACTGAAGCTTATAAAGTTATGCATGCTCTCACACACAACACTAGAACTAAGGGTCATCCAATGAAACTGACTGGTGGGAAGTTCAGGACAGACAGAACTGGGCTGACTGAAGACCTCCTGATAGCTGATGCAGCATGCCATGCTGCCCCTCCTTACGTACCAGCCTCTGCTCCTCACACTCTCTAATATTCCAGCTCGGCACTCTCCTTCCCTCCACATTTCCTGTTAAGGCTGAAGCACACTAGCTCCGTTCTCCATGTGTGCAGTCCGCTGTGTCTGGCGTGTTGCCAGACGTGCTGTACGTTATGGAACGTAAGACAACGGAAGCCTAGCACACCGGAGCTCTCAGCCTGTCGTCGCAGCCAATGCTGGTCCACTGTGATTGGTTGCTGGGACAAGGAGGTGGGGAGTGCTGAGTGAGCTTGCGAGGAAAACTGAGCAGTTCTGCAATGAAATTTTATTAGTTCCTGCACTATTCCATGTCCCGCCCCCAGGGTTCATGAAAAGGGTTGTGATTGGGTGCACAGAAAACGGAACGGAGAAAACGCAGCAAAAGCTGGGATTTGGCCAGGGGATGCGTCTCCCAGAACGGACCTCTCTGAGGCTCCCGGCAGCTCTTGGCGGCCCGGCCGGAGGCAAAGCACACTGATAGAACGTTGACGCAGCCGGCTGCAACAGACTGCACGTACAGAGAACGGAGCTGGTGTGCTTCAGCCTTTATTCTCTGTCCCCCTCTTCCTTTCCAACCCAGACAGTGAAAGGAGGAAGAAAAGCAGCAGAGGCAAGTATGCAAACAAAGATGAGTGAGCGCCTCCCACCAATTGACTACCTGAGGTGACTGCTTTTGTTGGCCTCATGGATAGGCTGACCCCGAGACAGAAGAAAGTAGTTCTTCACACAGGGCATCATTAATCTGTGGAATTCATTGCCACAAGAATTCTGGGTGGGTGCAGGGAGGCTTGCGGATCCCCCTGCAGGCCTCCTCGCTTCAGGTCTACAGGCCTCCCTGCATCCCCGGGAAGCTATCAGAACCCTCAATGAGTGCAAAAAGTCACCTTTAAAAACTTTTTCCAATCGGCGGCAATCCCTGGGATCGCCGCCACTGCCACCATGCAGTCCCGCCCCTTAAGGTGGCAGGGGACAGCATCTGGTTCTCCTGGTGGGTCGCCACCCACCAGTTTGAGAACCGCTGAGCTAGGAAATGGTTCTTTTGAGGCTCTCTGGGGCAACCTCCTCCTCATTCTTCATCCCCCCCCCCGAGAATCTGCAACCTTTACAAATCCCAGCTTCTGCAGGACCTCCAGCGTTTCCGTGGCTGACCCCCAAGAACCTGCCAAGCTCAAGTACTACACAGAGGCGGTATTCCTGTAGTGTAGGCTGATGCTGATTTCTGGAGGCTCCAGGCCAGTCCTGGTGGGCTGACATTTCTAGTGGGCAGGTCCCAGATGCATCTGCACGGCCACTGTGAGAAACAGGATTCTGAACCTAATGGACTTTTGGTCTGATCAAGCAGGACTCTTCTTATGGTTACACATGGGGACAGAGAAAAAAAATGTAAGCCGTCAAGCCCAAAGGCCAAGAAATTCAAAGATATTTCTAATGCAGAGACCAAAGGAATACAAAATAAGAACAGAAGAAGGCAGCTATCCCTCAGATATTTAAAATACAGTATAATAGTTTTTAATACCTAACAGGGGAAGGATTACACAGGAAAGATGCTTTCATAAGGATGACATACATGCATCATGGGCTCAGCTGTGCAACAACAAAAGGAAATACCAGATAGATGCTCTGTTATCAAGAAGATTCTGTGGCTCTTCTAAGAGAACATTCTAAAGGTACGGAGAAATATGGAAAGCAAGCCCAAGGGCTAAGCTATTCAGAGGCAAGCAGTCACTTTGCTACATTGTGGGCTAAGTACCAGACAACCTATTATTTCTTAGCTACAGAAAAGTGATTCATATCCTATCATACAGGCTCACTATTAAGGCCAATAAAAGACCTTTACGCCCCAATTCTAAATTCATTTACTAAATTCATTTAAGTCCCACTGTGTAACTTGCTTCCCGGTAAATGGATTAGGACAGCAGCTTTAATCAGGGATTATTTGCTGAAAAGTAACCAGAAAACTGAGGCCAGCGGGTGGCGCAGTGGGTTAAACTGCTGAACCATGAGATGTCGATTGAAAGGTCGGCAGTTCGAATCCGTGACGGGGTGAGCTCTCGTTGCTTGGCCAGCTCCTGCCAACCTAGCAGTTCCAAAGCATGTTAATGCGAGTAGATAAATAGGTACCGCTTGCAGGAAGGTAAACAGCACTCCGTGTTCCAGCCGCATGCTACGCGCTGCGGCAAGGACAGTCATGCCGGCCACATGACCACGGAGGCGTCTTTGGACAACGCTGGCTCTTCGGCTTTGAAATGGGGATGAGCACCACACCCTAGAGTCGGACACGACTGGACTTAATTGTCAGGGGTCACCTTTACCTTTACCTTTAACCAGTGGCGTCACTGTGACGCACGTCACCCCAGAGCGGGGGACGCGCGTCACCCCCCCGACTCACCCCCCGACTCACCCCCCCCTACATAGACTTACCTTTTCCGGCGCTCCGGGAGCCGGCTGGGAAGCGCTCCAGGGCCTTCTGAAAAGAAGAGGCCCTGGAGCGCTTGCGTTAAAACACGAAAATTGACGATTTTCGCGCATGCGCAAACCCTTTTCTGAGGGCAAGGGCCTGCCCTCTTGCCCTCAGGAGGGTTTGCGCATGCGCGAAAATCGTCAAATTTCGCATTTTAACGCAAGCGCATTGGGCCTTCTGAAAAGAAGAGGCCCAATGCGCTTGCGTTAAAACACGAACTTTGAAGATTTTCGCGCATGCGCAGTCCCTCCTGAGGGCAAGAGGGCAGGCCCTTGCCCTCAGAAAAGGGTTTGCGCATGCGCGAAAATCGTCAATTTTCGTGTTTTAACGCAAGCGCTCCAGGGCCTCTTCTTTTCAGAAGGCCCTGGAGCGCCGGCCGGGCCGGACGCTCCCTGGCCTCGGAGCGTCCGGCCTCCGGAGGGTGACGCGCGTCACCCCTTGGCGCGCGTCACCCCCCGGCGGCCCGCCCCGCCCGCCACGCTACAGTGACGCCAGTGCCTTTAACCAGAAAACTACCATTTCTTCTCAGTATTCTGATCACAGCAAAATACTAATAAGCACGAATACCCAGTGCTAGCTATGATTTTATACCCTATCATGGAGAACAACCAAAGGTCATAAAAAAAAAAAAAAACACTAGCACAATGTACAAGCCAGTGATGGACATGCAAAACTGAAGCAAGTCTGAATGGCAAAAGGCCTACCTAAGAAGAACGATGCTGATTCAAGCAGCTCCCTTGTGAGGAAGCAGACACCATGGCTTCCTCATGAGGAAGCTGCTTGAATCAGCAAAGCTGATGCCATTTTTGAAATCCGCCCCAAATATACCCAAGAACAGGCCTAACTGCCGAAACACCAGAAGAAAAAAAAACCTGGGCTAGGTAATCAATGGCTAAACCAGAACCAGATACTATAAATGTGTATGTATTCAGAAGGAAAGAGCCTGGATCCTATTCTGACACTCCAGCTGCCAGAAAAGAAAGTCAAACATGCTCCCACATAGTCCTAATCATGTATTGTACCTTTGTGTGTCGTTTTAATTGCAAGATACTTTGGGAGCCAATTTCGGCTGAGAAGTGGGGTATAAAATATAATAAATTATAACTAATAAATACATACAGTATGCACTACGTCTGTATAGAAGAAAACAACTGAGAAGTAGAGGCAGAACAAAACACAGGAAGTATTACAGCCACAGCAGAAATTATCATATTACATTGTTAATGTTGAGTGAAAGGGGGAGAGAAATGAGTGATCGCCCACTTTCCTCTCCACAGGTAGTTCCTTTCACATTTCAAACAGAAGCAAGATCTTTTTTAGAAAGTACAGTATTGGAACAGGATATAAAATCGGTGTACTGAGACTGAGATTACATACAATGCAACTTTAATTTATAGAATATAACTGTCACAGAGTTAAATTTTAAAAAAGTTAAAGAAAACAAAATAGAATTGAAATAAGCCATTCTATTCGAGGGGAGGGCTGAGGCAAAAGTTCTCTGGTGGGAACTTTTGGTTACACATTTGTAAGGGTTGGGTTCAAGGGGTCTAAAACTGCCCCCCCCCGTTTAGTAACTTTCCCCCCTGCTGCCCCCAGTGTCACTGCGACAGTAGACAGAAGCAGCCATTTTGCTTCCCAGAATAGCCGCTGCAAGAGACACTATGTGAACTACACTAACAGCGCAAATCTATACATGTTTACTCAGAAGTAAGTCCCACTGTGTGGGGCTTTGGCTCAGGTACGTGTATATACTATTGCAGCCTAGCTGCCTAACTAAGGGCGCAATCCGATCCTACTTACACCACCGTTGTAACCAGCGGCGCAGCGAAAACGGGAGGCCCCAGAACAGAAAGGGGATTCAAATCCCTTCCAAAAGGAGAATTCAAAGGGGATTTGAATCCCCTTTCCATTCTGGGGCCTCCCATTTTCGCTGCACCGCTGGTTACAACGGTGGCGTAAGTAGGATCGGATTGCGCCCTAAGTGACACTGCAGCAGAGCTACAAGTAGTGGAAAGAAAAAAAAATGGCTATGATGAGGGGTGTTGTCAATCTTGCAGTTTGATCCTGTGCAAATCAATGAGTTTCCACAATCCTAACTCTTCATAGCATTGTGGCATTAGAGTATAGCCAAGCAGGTTTCCTAAAGTGATTTCAAAGCCCTTCATACACAAGCAGGAAGCTGGTGTTACTCTCCTAGTTCTTTTTCCATTGTCAGCAGTCCACACTACAAAGAGAGAGAGAGAGAGAGAGAGAGAGAGAGAGAGAGAGAGAGAGAGAGAGAATTTCAGAGCCAAGTGTGCAATCCAAGTGACTTCCCATCCCTTCCTGATTGTGGGAGAGTTCCTGAATTGTCTCCCTGTTTTCAGTTTTAAATTACAGTACTGAATTGAGGCGTAGGAATGGGGGGTGGTGGACCGTCCCCGGGCCTACTGTCTGGGGGGGATCAAAATCCTGGGTGGTGGCTGCGCCAGCGGCTGCTGCCCTGCTTCCTGAGTTTTTTTTAAAAAATTCACGGCTTTTTGCTGCGTTCTTGGGCCGTTTCTGACCTTCCTGGCCTTTGTAAAGGGCTCCGGAGAGCTGGGAAGGCGTTCCTCGCTCTCCCACCCGCCTTCTGGGGTCGTTTTTGCCCGGTTTGCAGAAGCATGATGTCATCCCAGGGGCGTGGCTTCCGGGTGACATCACACGGTGCGGGCATGACCGGGGGGGTGTCCTTGGGGGCATCATTTTGGCCGGGGGCGGCCACCAGTAGGGGGCCGCCTAACTACGCCTCTGCTGAATTGATAGAGTTCTATAGCACTGGAAAACTACTGTATAGGCTTGCTCTTAGAGTTGCAGCACTTATTTTGGACTCTTGCAATCAATTCCCTCACTCCTTGCAGTCCCCATAAGCCACTCGTTCTCCATCTGCAGCCTCCATTGGCCTTGCCTGCTTGCAAATCTCATTCACACCATGACTTATCAGTGTAAAACCTCCCCCTTCACTGAAGTTAGCCTCTGCAATTCTAACCCTGGCTGCTAGAAGCAGGGGCTTTCCAGCAGTAGCCCCAAGGTGTGACCCCCAAGGGGTGGAATAACCTCCTGCAGAATTGAGGAATTATTAATCTTTGCTTGCTTTTAGGAAACATTGCAAAACCTTCCTTTTTTGTTTTGGCTCTCATCCAAGAAGTGGAGTGTTTTTTGTTTTGTTTTTTGTGGTAGTGGGAAATTAATATTTGTTTGGTTTCTTAAGATACCTTTATTATTGTTTTTACATTATCATTGTTTTATTCTGAATGCTGTAAGTTACTTTTTTGGAAAAAAAAAAGCAGCACATAACTGTTTAAAATAGGTAGACAAACAGAACTGGAATCAGATTTGTTTCTTGTGCTCTGGTAGTTGTAGTTTCCGGCATTTGGCTTATTATTATGTGCCCCCCTCCACTTGTGGGATAATAAAGAACAAGTGACCAAGCTCATTATCACAAAACAGCTCTCCTCCCTACTGTTAGTTCCCAGGAGGGTGAGCTCAACCAATGCCAGTACTACTGGTGGACACTTCCAAAGTGGGGTTTACCAGACCAGACCTGGAATCTAGGGTGGCTTACATCAATGAATGCTAGTAGAAAAGCACCCTATCTGAAGAATCTGCTATTGGCAGGGTATCAAACTATGTGCACAAATTAAATATAGTTCAACCAATTCTACAGTACAAGTTAAAATAAGAATAGTATATGAATGATGTGTCTGGGCACATATCAAGAGTAAATTTTCATATACTGTATATGGAGCATTACATACAATGCAGATCCCTTGTCATCTCAACTGAGATGCTGCCGCAGGTTTTTTTTCTTTTCAGCAGTCGGCTGAAATGCAACTGCCTCCTCCTCCTCCTCCTCTTCCTCTTTGTCCCAGCCGGGCATCCTCTACAGCCGGCTGAGACTGAATACTGGCTCACGCGCCTGAATACTGGATTGCGCAGGCGCACACAACGCCTGGGAGCTCTTGACGATTCCGAAGACCTAAACTGGGAAGGCATAAATTGGGATGCATGCTGAGGCCTGAACCAAAAATGCAGCGATTCCATGGGAAACTACATCCATGAGTTTCAACTCACATGGGATTTGTGACCACATGTTCACTGCAATCCAGGGCTTTCTTCTAGGCAAAAGCTGTGCTAGTCCCTCCTCTAGCACTGGCAATCATCCTTCAGCAGACTTCCTGTGCCTGCTTGTATCCCAGCAGCACTTGCCAAATGAAAGGGGTGGAAGCTTCCCCCTGAGAATTTGCCTTTCTGAGGGCAGTAAATGTCCTGCTTTTGCCAATGACAGCAGGATTCTTATGCTGTTTGTTAAGTGGGTATAGGATCATGCCCCAAAGCAGGTACCCTCCATCCCCATTCACACCCACACTTAGGCAAGCAGACAAAGTTATTTAAATTTCACCCTCTACTGCCTCACTCTAGTTCGTGCTTATGTGACTTGGGCTGCCATCCTATAAACACTTCCTGGGATTAAGCCCCATTGAACAAAATGGGGCATCTAGGGGTGGCCAAACTTTCAACATGAATGCTCCTGGCCCTTTAATGGCTGTATAGAAGGTGAGGGCATTTCAGCAGGTTCAGCTGCTTTAGCTGAACCTGCTTAAATTGCAGGTTCATCAGCAATTGCAGCTGCCAAGATTTAAGAACACAGCAGCCCTAATGGTGTAAGGTTGGCCACTCCTGCATTGGATGATTATGAGCAGAGTTGTAGTGATGCTGCCCCCTACCGGGGGTGGCAGGCCGAGATGACGCCCCGCCACGTGACGTCAAGCCGCGAAGCCCCGCCCCGCCACGTGACGTCACCTGGAAGCCATGCCCTGGGTGATGTCATGTGGAAAATGGGGCCCAGGGGTTGGGGGAGGGTGGAAAACGCCCTCCCCGGCCTCCAGGAGCCTTGGGGTGATGAGCCCACTGCCCCTTCTCCCCCCCTGCCGCCGCCTGGCCATTGGACGCGAGTCACGACCATGTCCCGCCCCCCAGCCATCCCCCAGAAGGGCCAAACCAAGATGCAATCGCAAGCATTGCGTCTTGGTTTGGCCCTTCTGGTGGCGGGGCTTCGGTCGGCGCTGTGCACATGTGAAGAACACCGCCCAGGCCCCAGCCCCGCCCGGCCCAGTCAGAAGTGGCCCGCCGAGCCTGAGCAGAGGAGGACCACTGGGTGGGGGGAGAGGGGACAGGCAGCAGCCCTCAGCGGCAGGCAACAGGCAGCAACAAGAGCCTCGGCAGCAGCGCTGCAAGGATCGCTGCCGCTGCTGAGGCAGGGGGGGCGAACCAGGAGGTGATTTTGCTGCCACCCAGGCATGCTGCCTGGGGTCGGACCACCCTGTCCCCCCCATTACTACGTCACTGATTATGAGAGGATTGTTTCATTGATGAGAACCATCTTCCCTGTTGTAATGGGGGGGGGTGAGGAGAGAAGAGGGAGGGGTAGCTAAGAGCAATTGCAGAGTTGAGGGCAAGAAAGGTGCCAAAGCCCGCACCTTGCTCTCTCTGCCTGGGCTGCCATCCTATATACACATTCCTGGGAGTAAGTCCCATAGGGTACATAGGGTACATAGGGTAATGTAAGCAGATGGCATCTCCACCCTCTCTCCAGAACCAAGAGGACTGGTGTTGGCTTTCCTCTCTTTCTCCTCTTCCCCCACAGATCATAAGCAGATAGACTAGAGCAAAAGATCAAGCAAATGCTGCATTTGCTGCTTTCTCTCCTACTCACCACAAGCAAGAGGGAAAGACAGCTGCCCTTTAAAGCCAAAAACAACAAGAAGAGGACTGTGACACAGAAGGGCTCCGCTGGCAGCCAGTCTAGGATGCCATCTCACCTACCAAACTCACAGATATCAAGAACTATGTGGGTTTTGCAACAGCACATTCAAAAACCCACATGGAAGAATGCAAACTCACCAATGAGGAGAGTGATGAGTAGCAAAGATATACTTGTATATTCCATGGCACAAAACCCATGTGAGTTTTGCATTCTAATGTGTGCTTATTCCATGGAAATGCCCATTACTGCATGGATTTCTGCACGTGTAGTTTGGGCCTCAGTGTTTGTGAGGGAAAGTGGTGTCACCAAAAGCATACATGCACTTGTGCCCTGTTGGGGGCAAGACCATAGTGTCTTGGAACATTACCTTTCTCTCTTGGAGGGGGGCTGCAGTGGAACACAGCAGAGGATCACTGTTCAGCCCCCCCCCCCCCCATGGCAATGTTGTAGTCCTGAAAAACAAAAGGGATTCAGATGATTGTATGGCCAGCAGTAGCGATGGTTGGGATCCCTGGCATTCACCAAAAGGGAGCAGGCACCACTCCCTGCTCTTAGCTATTACAAAAGCAAGGGATGGTCAGGCAACACAGTTGATAGCAGAGACACATGTGAAAATCCTGAAGGGTTAGAAGGTGGGAGATACAGGCATGAAACAGAGATGCAGCATCAATGTGTGGTCCCCTTTGCTTACCTCTGTGGGGTGGCATTGTGCTTGCACCCCTTATTGGAGTGTTGAGGTGTTAATTCTATTTGAGTGTGTGTTTGTGGAGTCTTCCTGGGGCAGAATACCTGCAATAAGCATTCTAAGAATACAAAATATCCTGCCATAGGAACATGAGGTTGTTTGTACCATATGCTTCCTTTGTCCAACAATTGCCCTTTCACCATGGTTTCCATCACCATACTTCCCCTTTGAAGGCCGCTTCAGACCGCACGAATCTCGGCTCGTCCCGGATCTTAGCGGATCTTAGCCGAGGCGTGCTTGGGTGTCTGGTTAACAGAAGCGAGCGGTCTCCCGATTGCCGGCACACTCGAACATCCCCTGGGCCATGTTTTCAGGGGGATGCACAGCGACGCTACTGGAGCCATCAATCAGAAGATAGGGGGAGGAGTGTTAGCCAATCACCGTGGAGGTTTCTTCCAAGAAGGCGGGACAAAAGGAGGGACTATTTGCAGGGAGACACTCCTACAGACAGGCAGGTCGGTGGCCAGCCTCTCGCGCTCGCTTGTCTTCGTCCGCTTCCGCAAGTGGTCTGAATCCGCTCTGAGAGACCAGAGAGATATAGCCCCACACTGCACTTCTTATCATATGAGCTTTAGCCTCCCTGGCAGGGGCTTATACGCTGGGGTTGGTGTTCTGTGATTGGCTGCCAAATGTAGTCTGTATTCTATGCTCCATCGCGGGGAAGAGAAGCCGAATATGTGGGTGCCCCAGTCTGTCGGCGGCTGTGTCTTTGGCTTCTCTTCCCAGATCACGGGGATGTGGAAGAGAAGCTGAAGATGTAGCCGCCCGAGTCCCTACCTCCTGCTGCTCCGAAGTGACGTCACCAGGCAGTGGTGTCACCAGGCGGGGGTGACACCCATCCTTGCCACCCCAGATGGCAAGGAACCTAAGAACGTCACTGCAGGTACGCAGCATGGAGCTATACCTCACTCGTTTCATGTCATGCATACTTACAGCACATAGAAATCTTGGTGATGGGAATCATGAAGAAAGGGCACTTTGCACACAAAGGCAGCACTTTTCACAAGCAGCCTGCTGCCCTCACAACATGTACAGAAATATACTTTATTAACACTCGTCTTCTCAGAATTCTTACTGCAAGTACTCTGCAGCAGGAGGACACCACAAACAAACACCCAAATGGAAACTCGCCTCCACTATCCCAACAGGGGGAGCAAGGACAATACACCTCTCAGGGAAAAGGGACTCCTGAGAGAAGGCCAGCTGACCAAGGAGAGTAGCACCTAGTGGTTAGTACACATGCACCCCTTCCAGCTCACCGCTTTCTCTTTACTGGACCAGCAGCTGAATGGGGAAAAACCTTGATAGTTCGTATCTGCTACTACCATCCCAGGCTACAGAGACTAGGCAGAGGGGGGCATCTGGGAAACCCCCTCCCAGGAGAGCACTGAACCCCAGAGGTTCTTATTAAAAATGAAACCCAGAATAGCATCTGCAGGGTGAAGAGGCGTGACAATCCGCTGAATTACCCATGAACATGGACCAGGCAGACCAAGGGTCAAAATGTAACTAGTTTATTAAAAGTCCAAAAGAAAAGGGTTTTAAATAAATTGGGAAAAGAAAGATGGGTTGTAAAAGTACAAACAGGCTGATGGAAAATGCCTGAGCTTGTCTGGAAGGCACAAAGAAAAGTTTTCACCAAATGGATGTAGTAACCAGTAATGCCCAGCAGATGGAGCTGGGATGCTACTCAAAACTCTCAGCCCACTTACAGACCTCTGCACAGGCTGCATTAAACCTTGGAAGTTTGCAGGTTGGCTGAATCACTTAGCAGACAAAGCAACAAAAAGTCCCTGGTCGCAATCTAACTAACAGTCCCTAGCTTCAGCTACTTATACTGCTCAAGGAATCTCTAGTCCTTGTACTTGCGGGTGAGCAAGTGGGTACTTTTCTCTGAGCTTCCAATGAATGGGTCACTCAGGCAACTGGCAGAGAACAACTAACACTTCCTGGGGGGGGGGTGTGTTAAGTGTTTGAAAATACAGAGAAGTAGGCCAAAAACAGGGGGAGAAACAGGGTATTTGTCACAGTACCCTACACAGGTAAGTAACAGAGGGGAGGGAACCCCATGCTGCAATGCACTGATGTTGCATATCTGTCTCATGTCACTACCGAGGGATAGCTGAACCTGATCCGACGCCTGATGCTGGATCTTCAGCCCCCCCCCCCAATGCTTTTTTAAAAGCGCATTCCTTTCCATGCAATCCATTATAGCCAAAACAGTATTGGCAGAAATGATTAGACTGTTCCTCAATAACAAGTTATTGCATGATATCGCTGCCTTGAGCACTCCGTTTATTCGGAAGGAAAGGTGGGATATAAATAATTTAAATGAATATATAATAAATAATAAATTGCAATCATTGTGTGAAAATACATTCATGTAGAACCACCTAAAGAGCTTAACGTTCTTGGTAATTTTCTATCATTTTGATCATGTATTATTTATAGAGCACCATCAACATGCATGAAATCTAAAAGGCAAGAATATACAAGTTCCTGCCTCCAAGGAGCTTGCAAATTCAAAAGAGGCAATGGGGAAACAGAGGGAGGGAAGAAGTGTGGGCAGTGCAGCTATACAAACTTACATCTTAATTACAGCTTAAAATGAAGGCTAAGGTGATAAGCCAAAGACCACACAGAAAAAGTGGAGTTTTAGGATGGATTTGAAGGAGAGGGGAAAGTACCATCACATGCATGATTAGGATGGAAGGCTGTATGTAGACATTTGTGGGCAACAATAGCCATGTTTAGAATTAAAAACACACAAAAGTAAGGTATTACTTGTATTAGAGCTAAATAAATATGACAAAATAGTAAGAAAGCTTTTGTATTTCACAAAACTCTTCCTCAGGCTGTTCAGAAAAATAAGCTGGAGGGGGGGGGAAACAGACAAAAATTGGGTATCATGGAAAAGACTCAAAGTCTGCAGTTTGTAATAGTTTTGAGATAGAGTGCAAGAGGTATTGTACTGCTTTGTGACATTGTAGCTGGTCCTAAGGTAGTGCCCAACGTTGGCATTTTGATTATTTTCTACACTACCAGTCATTTTTTCATCTTCGGGGTTGTGAACTGACCAAGGAAATACAAACAGTGCTTGCTTTGGGTCTGCTGCGGCAGCTTGATCTAAATACTGTAAATCAGCAGGTGAAGCTTTTCACAGCACTGAGGTAAACTTTACCCCCTGCTAATATCTGCATATCCAGCAGTTGCTAAAGACCCAGTTACAAGAGCTGGCCAAAAAGATGAAAATCCTAGCTATGGTCCTTTTATAGTCAACATAGGGGTTTCCAAGAGCTTATTTGCATATGTGAGAAAAGAGTAACACTAAGCAATTTTATTTCATGTTAAACTCATTGATGCATTAGGATCAGCGACGGCTACATACAAGGAAATTGGAAAAGCCAAAATCTAAACAGGAATATTCTATTGATGTTCTGTAAATGGTACAGGACATATTTCTTGCAACGCCAATGAATAATACAGTAGTTCTACATCTTTGGGTGATGATGACATGCCCGTGCAGTGCTGTCCATGGCTACTAGTCTCACATGATCAAAGGTGTGATTTCCGCCAGCCACCATCTAAATGGCCAACTCCCAAGTGGCAGGGGTTGTCTTTTCTTCAATCCTATAATTCTTTGCACACTTACTTGAGATTGCACCACTGAACCCAGCAGAATTTGCTGGCAAACGTGCACTGGACTGGCAAAATCAGTAGCTCTGGTAACAAGTAGTTTTGATTGCCAACTCGTCAACTGGCCCCTGTTCTAAGTTATGCCTGTAACAGCAGTTTGGTTGTGGACATTGGCTGGTGATGGTGTTTATTGTCCACAGTGTGAAGAAACCTGATTTTTGCAGATCAATTTGGTGCTAAAAGGTATGAGAGCAGACCAAGCCATTCTTCCGACCAATCAGCAACCCTATTTTCACATCATCTCTTAGCAAGACAGCTGTTCACTTTCTTTCTCCCCTGCCTCCTGTGACTTGGGTGCCTAAGGCAGAGGGAAAGAGAGCAGGTAGTAGGCAAGCAGTCAGAGGAGCTGCATATGCCAAACCCTCTCTCTGACTCCTCCAAAGCACCTACCCCAACGGGATACTTGGCAATGCCAATTAGCTGAAAATCTAAATGACCCACACAAAAGGTCACAGCGTCGGAAGAGCGTCCATGCCCACTTTTGTCTGAGTTAAACTCTGCCATCTGAAAGTACTGCGGAACACAAAATAACTCCTGTTTGTTTTTCTTGGAAAAAAACAGCTACTTCCAGTATAAAAGTGTGATTTCCTATCTGGCTAGTATTATTAGGCCCAGCAACGACGAAGGGGAATCTCATAATTCAAGTTGAGTAACTGGAGCGCTCGGCTTGATATGCCTCCACCCGCAGACATAACATTTCTAAAGTAGCGGGGGCTTTATTCCTCCCCCCCCCAACTGTGCCGTTGATTTTTTTTTTTTTTTAGAAATAAGAGGTTTGCCATAAAACGTAAAATAATGGAGCTAGAAGAGGAAGCAGAACACTACAGGAAGCAGGAAAAACCCAAATCAAAAAAATAAACAGTCCTTGCCTCTGCCTTGCAGGAGAAAATAAAAAATCATATCTCGCAGCCATTTAGGAAAAAAAATGGCTTGTTCCTCCCTCTCTGTTATTGCTGATGCGTGGCAGCGTTGCAGTATAAAGCCAGTGCAGTGGGTCTGAAGGTTTATTTTTCTGGGATTTCATTTCTGGGGGAGGGGGTGCGTTGAAGAGAAAGCGAGAGAAAGGGCCGCCATATTTCTGCCTTACCACGCCCGCGGAGCTAAGCCATTGAAGTCAGACTGGCAGCTACATATTGTATACGCACCATAGTCTCTGCCTTCCTCTCCCGCGGTATCCACCCCCGTTTCTTACAGTAAGGGAAAGGCGGAACCGAGGAAGGAAGAGCTCTCCCTGGCTACTGCCACCGCCTTCGAAGAAGACAAGCAAAACAAGGCACTTTCGCCGTCCCCAGCCTCCAAGGCGGGCAGGTTCATTTCCAAGAAGATTTTAAAGAGCAAAACCAGAGATTTCTCTTAGGGGCAAGAGCAGAAGACTCCAAGCCGCCACCCCTAAACAACGTTCTCGGGCTGTCCGGGGTGGGAGGAGAAAAGAGAGTGAAGAAAATGTGTGTGTGGAGCGGGCAAAGGCTCGCCAGCGCGTAGCTTTTTTCCAGAGGGGGAAGGCTGGCACGGGGTAGGAAGCCGGAGGGGAGCATTTTTGCAGGGCCTGCAGGAGCAGAGGAGGAAAGGTCGAGGGGGCTGCTTCTCCTCCTCCGTGGATATTTCCATGTTGTTTGCTGCATGATTGAAAGAATAGGAGGAGTTGGAAGGAGCGAGTGTCAGCAGAGACAAGCGTGGGGGAGGTGGGGGAGGCTGTGTGAGCGGCCGAGGTGTGTTTGTGTGTGCGTGTGCGCGCGCGCGCCTGTGTGTGTGTTGGGGGGACTTCTGTGGATGTGTCTGTGCGTCTCTTCGCGTGTGAGCTGCTAGGGCTCTCCCTGGGTTTGCCTTGCCTTGCCGTCCCCGGGAGTGGGGCGGGCGGGGGCCGGGAAGGCGGCACCCAGCTAGGAAGGAGCAGCAGCAGCAGCAGCAACTGCCGCCGCAGGGCTCTCTTGTGTTCGTGGCTCGGGGTGTGCTTGGTGTGTGTTTTCGGGGTGGGGGTGGGGGTTGTGCTTGAACCAGTTAGAAAGAATGACTCTGGAGTCCATCATGGCGTGCTGCCTGAGCGAGGAAGCGAAGGAAGCCCGGCGGATCAACGATGAGATCGAGAGGCAACTCCGCCGAGACAAGCGGGACTCCCGCCGAGAGCTCAAGCTCCTGCTGCTGGGTAAGTCAGTCTTGGCCGGCGGAAACCCTTCGCCAGCGCTCCCCATGGGTAGCGCCCCCTCACCCGCTTCTTCCCACACAAAAGTGTTCGTCCGGGGGTGCAGATGTGCGTGCGGATCTTCAATATATGTGAAACCACATTGGGAATGATTCTCGGATGGCTTTCTTTGTGTCGCTGTCAGGATGGAAAGACGTGTGTGGTGTTGGGTGGAAATGGATTTATTGTCTTATAACAGTTGTGCACACTGTGAGCATACTAGCTGGCTGGCTTGCTGCTGCTGTAGGAAATCGGATCATGGTGGTGGGGAAGGTGTGCACGGGGGGGGGAGGAGGAGACAATTCGAACTCGAGTTCCCTCCCCTTTTCTTCCTTGCTTCCTTCCTTCCTTCCTTCTCTTTCCAACGGAGTTTTGCAAGAACCATTATGATGATCGCTGTATACTAGTGGGGATGGAGAAAGACGTGTGGAGCGGCTGGCTCCCTTGCCAGTGACATCGCAGTGTAACGTTGCATATGTCTGCGCGCGTCGTACGCCTGGGCGAAGGTGTATGTAGCGGAGCGAATGGCTCTTTCTGGCTTGTGGGTGGCTTCGTGTGGAGTGGACGCCTGCCGAAAATGGAGAGGAAGGGAAGGGGGCGGCTGAAAGAGAGAGGTGTGGGGGAGAAGAGGAAGAAAGAGATTGAGCCGGAGGTGGATGGCAAATGCGTTTGGGGGGCGGGGATGGGAAGGCGGAGAAGGAGAAAAACACAAAGCTGAAGCGAAATGAAGAAACGAGCAGGAGGGTTGCTCTTCAGGATTGATGGTGACAGAATGTAACGTCTGCATTGTTCTGAGGTTGGGACACACCTCAAGAAGGTTTGAGTGCCTCGGTTTGCTGTATTGTCGTTTAAAAGAGAAACACTGGCCATGCTCATACCTTTAAAACCAACAAAAGAGAGAAAAATGTCTAGCTGTGCACCCCCTCACTCCTCTCTTCCCTGAGCATTATGCCTGAGAATGGCAGTTCTTTCTCAATTCTCGACCCTCCTACTACGGTAGACACAAAATATGCTTTACGTACACAGTGTCCTTAAGGGTTGCCAGATCAGAATGCCCAAAAGGAGACAGGCTTTAGAGACCAGGGATATCTCTCTGTGGTAATGCGAAAAAGGAGGCATTTACTGTATATTCTATGGAGCTGTCACATGAGAGGCTATGTGCTGCCCCTTATTACTAAAGTGATCCAGTGACAACGTGCTAAAACAAAGATTGAAACATTACATGATCTCTGTATTTGAGTCTTGAGACGGACTTCAAAAATGTCCATCCTTAGGCTTACCAGATTTTCCAGAACCTGAAGGGGGTGGAAGTGACATCACGGGGGGCGGGTCAAGGAACCGTGATGTTATTTCCCCTACCGCTGCCACTGCTTGCCGCTGTCGCCACCTTCATCCTGGCTAGCTGCTCGCAGCTGCTGGGATTTTCCCCGCCGCCGCTTGCCACCGCCACTATCTTTGTCCCGGCAGGACTTCACCCGCTGCTGCTGCTGCTTGCCGCCGCCACCATCTTTGTCCTGGCTGGCAACTCGCCATCTTCATCCCAGTGGACAGCTCACAACTGCCAGGACCACCGCTGCTGCTTGCCGCCGCCATCTTCGTCCAGAGGCTGCTTGCCTTTGCTGGGACTTCTCCCGACGCTGCTGCTTCTGCTTGCCCCCGCCATCTTCGTCCCGGCTGGCTGCTCGCGGCCACTGGGACTTCCCCTGCCGCTGCGGCGTCTTCATCCCGGCGGGCCGGCTGCATTGTGGCCGCTGGGACTCTTCTGAGCCTAGTCGGCTGCCTCCCAGCCAGCCAGGTCTCCTCGTACAGATGCACAACGCCAGCAAATATCTATATCTATATCTATATCTATATCTATATCTATATCTATATCTATATCTATATCTATCTATCTATCTATATATAGATATAGATATAGATATAGATATATATTAGAAAAATGCAGGCGTGGCCTGCGCGAGTGGAGACCTGGCTGGCCGGGAGGTAGCCGGTCAGGCTCAGAAGAGTTCTGGCGGCTGCACAACGCCTAAAATAATAATAATAATAATAATAATAATAATAATAATTCTATTATTATTCTATAATATAAATATTCTATAATATATTATTATTATTATTATTATTATTATTATTATTATTATTATTATTATTATTATTATTATTATGCAGCTGTTCGTCCCCACGGAAACTGGGACTGTCCCGGCAGAATCCGGGACTATGGTAAGCCTATACCATCCTGATTCTTCCAATGTGCTTCGGAGAGCTTGTGACTAGGAATAGTAGGGCCTGAAATGCGTGGTGTTATAAAATTGACTACTATGTGTGAATGGCTTGTTGCATTGAAGCCCTTCTTTGCTTTATATGTAGAAGTAGTAATTCTAGGGCACAACTACTTCATGATTAAACTAGAAGTGGCCCAGAATTGGAAGGACAATGCACTTTTCTTTCATTGGTTTTGAAAGAATATGTGTATGTTTCAGTGTATGCTCATTCATTTTTTATTATGTAATTTCTGATGTTTGGGTGGGCTGTTGAAAGGAGTGGGAGAAATGCATAGAAATGATAAGAAAAGGGTTTTTGATTTTTGGCCTATTGTTTCAAGGGACGTGAATTATGACTTTAAGAGTGTTTCTATGATGGAAATATTGTTGACTGATCACTTTTCTTGGTTTGTAAATCCATAATAAAAATATGTAGAACTTATTATACGTAGAACGTATAAGGATTGAGAAAGCCTGCTAACGTTTTTAATACACTCTTGTGTTTGACTTGCGTTACAACCTACACTGTTGCTGTGTTTGTCCCGCTTTCCTGCTTTATAAAACTGCAGTTGTATATAGAGAGGTGTGAACTTAAATTGGAATAAAGGTGGATGCATTAAAAGAGTGGATTTGGAACTCTCCTTGACAGATTGATGCGCCCAACAACAAACACTATTCTACTTAAATTGAGATATTCACCTGTGCATATATGCTGTATGTTCTTGTTTTTAGAGGCTCAGATCTTCCTTTAAGCAATTACTGAAACCAGGTGTCTGGATACAGAACTAATGGTGCTGTATAAATATCATTGTTGGAAAACATTAGGAAATCTTGTTTGTTACAACACTATCCATGCGGTTGTGCTAGATTGAAATGGTGTGGCTTACTTGTGTATGGACTGCAATATATGCATTGCAAGTCTGTAAGGCTGCAATCCTATTCACATTTACTTGGGAGTAAGTCCTATTGAATTCAGTGACAATTTGTACTTTTGAGTAACCTGCCTAGGATTGTGCTGTAACAGAGGAGTGGTCCTACAGTGGTAGTGTGGTGCCAAAATCTTGAGATCACTGGGTTCTTTTTTCCTCTCCCAAGTTGTATTGAATAAATGCAGTGGTCAGAACCTACCACTCTTCTGCTGAACATCTGACCTAGACTAATTTCAATTGTGTGTGCTGCTCTGGACTTTCTACACATGCTTTCCTGAAATGAATTAATGAATGTTGCTTAGCTACAAGAAGACTGGAGAGATTAAAACTCTTGTCTGAATATGGGTAGTTACACAAATGTAATTGAATGTTATTAAGCTACTCACATTGAGTAGTAGGGTTCTGATATTTTCTGTTACAACAGGCACGTGATGCAATATGTGGAACTTAGACTTGACATGAAGGGTTTCATTCTATATAAAGTGACAGTATTACTAGATTAAGTAATTATATCTCTTGAGACCAAAGGTCCCAGAGCAATGGTCTGGGAGCACCCGATTCTGCAGCATTGTTAAAGATAAGTGGGTGTGTCTGGATGGAAGGTTGCTGGCATCCACATAAACTACTCTGAAGCGAAAACGTGTAGCATAAATAATCTGCATGTTTCTACATGTTTCTGCAGTTTGCTTGTAAATGATACTTGGTGACCTTGGTAAAGTGGAGAGCTGGAAAAGGTACAGAAAAGGGTAGTTAGAAGGAAGGTGCTCTGAGAAAAGACAAAAGTGTTTGAAGCTCTTTAATTTAGAAGAGGCAACTGCTAAAGAACATGATAGAAAGTACGTGTGATGTGGAGAGAGAAGTTTGTCACCCTCTCTCAATGCTGGAACTTGAAGTCATTAGGTGAAATGGACAGGCACAAGAAAATGGTTCTTCACTTAGCCTGTGAAATTCGCTGCTACAAGATATGGTGGTCACTAGCTTAGATGGCTTTAAAAGGGGTTAAACAGATTCATGGAGGACAGGTCTGCCAGTCATGATGGCTGTATCACATCTCATGCTAAGAGGCAGTATGCCACTGAAGGAAAACAGCAGGACAGTTTCCTTCAAGCTGTGCTCATGGATTTCCCAGAGGTTGGCCACTGAAAGAAGTAGGATGGTGGACTAGATGGTACTTTGGTTTGATTCAGTGGGGCTGTTCTCGTGTCATTCTTATGTTCTTGTCATGTTCTCATTATTGTGGTTAGTAAAAATTGCCTTCAGGTGACCACACAGGGACAGGTTGCCCCAAATGGTGGTTCTTTTTAGGCTTCAAATGAGTGTGTGTTGACAGGATAGTAATGCTTGTGCCTTATTATTTGACACAATAAGGAATGTTATATAGAATGTTCTTAGTGTATTATATACCAGAACACTCTTCAGAATGGCTTGTGTAGTCTTTCAGTTTTGAACGAGACCAGTGGGCATATAAAAGTCATGTGTGTGAACTGCTTTTTTCTTATGCCACCAGCTGAAACAGGTAGGAGCTAAGATGTCTGCAGTTTTAGCCCAGCCAGCTTTCTCTGCACAACATTCCATCCCATTCTACCTCTCTTTGGATATTCATCAGTCGGGCAGTCTTGCTTATATCAATTCCAAATAAATAAAAATGCCAGTGTAAAATCTAGATTTGTTTCCTTTAGAATGTGTGAAAGTGGGCTTGATAAATCATGATAAATCAGCAATGGATCACCTGTACAAAGCTTCCCCCCCCCCCCCCCGCTTTGGTAAGATCTCTTATGTAATATAACAGGGATGGCTAAACTTGCTTAATGTAAGAACCACATACAATAAACTTCAGATGTTTGAGAGCCACAATATTTAAGAAGCATTAAAATTCTTAAATATATTTACTCACCATGAATATTAAAACTTATGTTTTAATCCAGTGGACTCTCAGTTTATACCTGGTAAATAATTATAAAGCTTGAAAATTTCTTATTTGCCTTTTATGTTAATTGTGATGCAAAAAAGGAGCTCAGTCAACATATTTCTGAGAGCTGCACATTATATGTCAAAGAGCCGCATGTGGCTCAGGAACCACAGTTTGGCCACCCCGTAATATAACTTAAGTGCTGCACATCGTAATTTTGCCTCTTGTTATCAGGCCTATAGTTGGAATGACTAGTCATGTCATTCTAAGAGGAATAGAGACAGTCATGTCATTCTAAGAGGAAGAGATGTGCACAGTAATTATGATAAAGGAAACAGCATAGCTATTTGAATTTAACTGTCTCTCTTTTGTTCAGTTTAGGTTTTCTTCTAAAGTAATCTTCTGACTTTAAATAGTTACCATTGAATTTTGATAGCCTTAGGCACAAGTAAGAAACAAAGAACACAGTGCACTAGGGATCTTAAATAAAAAGTAGCTGGCAACAACATACAAGAGAACATCTCCTGCCCAAGCACCACTAAAAAGATCATTTTAATGGTGCTTGGGCAGGAGAAGTGCTTTGTGGATTATTCCCAGGTACTTTTTACTTGTTCACTGAGGTACAGAGCATCTTGGTGTGTCTTGTATTGTTCAGATCTAGTCTGGAATGGGTTGTTTGAGATAATTTGCCTAATACCTGGTGTGGATGTCAGGATATACAGGTGGGCCCCCATATCCGCTGGGGATGTGTTCCAGGCCCCTCCGTGGATACTTGAAACCGTGGATAAGAGCGAACACCCCCTCCATGGTTTCCTGGGGGCCCCCCACCCTGCTTCCCCTGCAGGCAGGCATGCTTGCCCCCCAGCTCTTATTTTTCTTTCAGCAAGCTTTGTTTCGTCCTTAAAACAAACAGAGAAGCAGCCTCCATTGCAGGCAAGTAGAACGAGACTAAGTCCTAGAGAGGCTCTGCAAGGTTTCTGTTAACCTTGCAGAGCCTCTCTAGTACTTAGTCTCGTTCTACTTGCCTGTAATAAGCAGCCAGAGGCTGCTTCTCCTGTTTCTTTAAGGAAGAAACGAAGCTTACTGGGAAAAAAGTAAAAGCCTGGGGGGGGGGGGTTTCCCCACGATCCATGGATAACTGAAACCGTGGATAGCGAATCAGTGGATATGGGGGCCCACCTGTACTTCATTAATACTCCATGTTTCTTTTTATATAAGCCACTTCACTCTGCCTTTGTGTATTGCACTTCCTTATATGCAGATATACCTTATGTATCTTAATGGAATGTTATAGAAGTAGGGAACCATTTGAGGTGACCAGCCCTGGAATTGCTGACTTGTGTGTGTGTGTGTGTGTGTGTGTGTGTGTGTGTGTGTGTGTGTGTGTGTGTGTGTGTGTATTGTGTGTGTGTGTGTAAATAAAATTTCTGGTTTCTCAGGCTACCAAACATGCTGCCATTATGCCTTTGCAATTGGAAGCTCTAAAGTGTTGTGGAAATTGGGGAGAGCCTTCATGTGTTCACATTGCTTCCCCCCTTCTCTCTGACTGATGGAGAAGACATGGTTTACATGAACGAACAAAGTAATGGGCATCCTATCCCCGTTCCAGGTCGATCAGGATCATCCCAGAGGCCTACTTGGGGGAAGGGGACGAACGTCCCCTTCCCCCAGTATAGCACGGGGAGGCCCCAATTGGCCTCCTCAGATTTCTGCCAGCTATTTAGCTGGCGCAAATCCGAGGAGGCCATGTAAAGGCCGTGCCAAACCCAGGAACGGGTTGGGGATATGGCGGCCACCATCCCCGCCCCCTCTGGGCTGGCTCGGCCAATGGCCCCCCTCCCTTGCCATCCAGACTGCCCCCACGGCCGCCAGTGCTGCACTTACCTTCTCCGGTGGTCACAGAGGTGATCCTGCGGCAGAGTAAGGACTGCCGGCCTCCGCGCCGGCTGCCCTTACTTGCGAGTCATTGGAAATTTGCTTTACGGCACGTTTGCAATGGCTTAGGGCGGCGGAGCACTTGCTCCACTGCTCTATACTTGCGCAGGATTGAGCTCTTAATTAACAACAATGCCTTCCCACCATTGCGCTGCTGCGGCTTCTCCAGCAGAAGTCTGGAAGCGCCTGGTTACATGTGTTTTGGATCACCATTTACGACAGCTGGAAAGTGCGTTCCACTGTTGGAATGTTTTCTGGCAGCGGTCCGCATCAATAGGATTGGGCTGTAATACTTGGAGGCGTAAGTTAGTAAGGAGATGATTAGCTAGGGGAATCTGCTACCATAAACTGATTATGGCCAACTAAAGAGTGGTCAAAGCCGCCCTAATCCACTAATTTTCATTTTATTTAAGGAGCACTCACCCATAAGCTGGATGGATTGTAACAGCAGACAGTAATGGACAAGAAGAGTAGGGATTCTTCACATCAGGAGCTGTGAGCTTGTAATTGAGGATACGCCAGGGAATAGGAGGCTGAATATGAAGCAATTCTAATTGGGCTGGGGAAAAAATGAAGGGAAAGGGGTGGTGGTAATTTGAACGTGGATGACAGTGTCAGTTTTGACTTTGGTGTCGTTTTTCCTCTAAATCTGTGAACAGCAATATGGGAAACAAGCATGCCAGACCTCAACAAGTATCTTTAAATTGTATTTGCATAGTATTTGTATTGTGGTTTGAGATTGCTAAGAAGCTGGGGCGGATCGCCTCGGTTCGAAAGAGTCTCTGATTTTAAATGAAATTTTCAAAGCCGAAGAGCCAGCGTTGTCCGAAGACGCCTCCATGGTTATGTGGCCGGCATGACTCTCCTTGCCGCAGCGCGTAGCATGCAGCTGGAACACGGAGCGCTGTTTAACTTCCCGCAAGGCGGTACCTATTTATCTACTTACATTAACATGCTTTGGTATTGATAGGTTGGCAGGAGCTGGCCAAGCAACGAGAGCTCACCCCGTCACGGATTCGAACTGCCGACCTTTCGATTGGAGAGTCATGCTGGCCACATGACCACGGAGGCGTCTTCGGACAACGCTGGCTCTTCAGCTTTGAAATGGGGATGAGCACCACACCCTAGAGTCGGACACGACTGGACTTAATTGTCAGGGGTCACCTTTACCTTGCCTTTTTCTCCAACAAAAATGTTTAACTGTGACTTAAAATGAATACTGAGATTCCCAGGATGCCAACAGTATTCTGTATGGTGCTCAGATCTTCCTCCAGGGCCATACTGTGCTACTGTACGGCCATAAATGTGGATTGGATGTTGACTATATTAGGCTTGGGTAATCAGAACCAGAGAGAGAAGAAATCCATCTTCTATTCAGACTGACTCTGATTTTAAAAAAGTAGACATAAAAGCTGCCTAAGACTATACAGTACTAGGATACTATGGCAGTGAGCAAACATCAACCTAACATTTTCCACTTGGGTCCTTTCATTGTCATAATCATTTTATCATGCTCTTCAGATTTATTATGAGCAAGATATTATTTTTAATTTTCTGTAACAAAGATCTTAAAACAAAATTATAGGTTGACCTCTCATTTGCTGTTTGTAGTTTTTCCTAAGGCTGTTTCCCCCTAGTATTCTTGCTATAAACATGATGTATATAACTACCTACCTAAGCAGGAGATACTTAGATGCTGAATTAAAGTGCTTCTATCATAAAAATAATAATAATAGAAAAATGCCTATACTGTTTAAACTTCTGACTTCAGTGCCAGTGTTGTGGTGGCCTTTCAGTTCTTTTACCCAATGTTGGGAAAATCCCAGACACTTGGTTTTTCAGGTGCCTAATATTGCTGTTGGAGAGGAATTTGAATATTTTGTATTTGAGGGACTGACAACTAGGAATTTTAAATTCATTTCCAGATCTGCACCTAGAGCTCTTTCTACTCTCATGACTTTCATTGTTATAAATAATTGTTTCTGTTAATTCACTGATTATATACCCTGCTCTCAGGTATACGTCAATAATCCAGTCATAATTTTATGTTGGTGCAGTTGAGTATGTGTAGTAAATGAAGTTTATCTTTCTTAAATGTCACTCATCTACATACTTCATTCTTAAAACACATTGATTTAAAAAAAAAAACACCTCCCCATGAAAGTGCTAGTATATATTTCTTAGTGGGAAACTAAAAAAAAAAAAAGTAGACAGAAATATTTGTAGTGGACCCCAAAATATGTCTTGCATTATATAGCATTGCAAAATGAATGGGTGCCCACTGGGACTTGTAATCAAAGTATACCGGTACTTGAGAGTATTGTCACTTTGTGATCTCACTTTCTCATGGTACTCGTAATTAAAGCTGTGAGTGTTGGGTGTGATCTTGAGTTTACTCTCAGGTCACGTTAGACTTTCTTTATGAGTTACACAGCGCAATCCTGTGTAACCTTGCACCGGTGTAACAGCAGATCACTGGTGTAAGTGCAATTACATGCATGTGTATGTGTTTAGAATATACTGGTTGAAATAGTAAAATATTTTTGAAATTGATTGAAAATAGTAAATTGTTTTTGTGTACTAGTGTGAGTGTACTGTTATCTATTTGTGATCTTAGGTTGCAATAAACACCCATTCTCAGATGGTGATGTATTGGTTCTTAAAGATCTGTTAGCGTCTTCACTGAACTTCAAAGATTTCCTGCATAAAGATTTTTCTGCATGCACATGTAATCTTGGGAACATTGGCCTTGGCGCTGCCTAGATAAGATTGCTTTCTTGGAGTTAGGAAACTGGAAGGAATATGCAAAGCAAAGGAAAGCTTGCATTGCCCTCCCCTAAACCCTTCTATGTTGATAAAAATGGAAGTATTAGCAAGGTGCAGCAGGAACAAACTCCTAGGCTTGTTATTTCCTTCTTCCCACCTCTCCTTTAAGCCATGTGGCCATGCAGCTCAAAGCCCTGGAAACCCGAGCTCCTGTGATGGCGGTGTGTTGCTGCACAGCAACTTAAGGGGTCTGTGCAGGGGTGTGCGTGGACTCCCTAGAGAGAGTATTGCTTGGGAGTTCTGCTTAATTATTACCTGGTTTGTGTGGCAAACCACAATTTTCTGCTGCATGTGAACCCAGCAAACTATGATTTGCACTTGCCCTGCAAACCAGGAATCTGGCTGTCCAGGCATTCAGAAACTGGATATGTTGTACCTAGGTACATGGGGAACAGGAGTGCAGTAGGTAGTCATGCCCCTGGCACAGACCTGCTCTGTAGTCACACCTCCTGCTCTCCCTGTGTTCAGGATCCTCTGCAGAGGTAGATCCAGAGAGTTTCTCCCCAGGGCCTGGCATGCTGGCTGCCCAGCATTCCAAATCACGGGGAAAAATTCAAAATGGATTCACCTCTGCGGATCATTGCTGAGCACAGGGAGAGCAGGAGCTGTGACTACAGAGCAGGTCTGTGCCGGGAGGAAGGCTAGCCAGTGCATTCCCATTCTCCCTGTATCTGAGTGTAATGCACCCAGTTTATGAACACCTGAAAAAACGTTTGTGTGGTTCTCTGTCACTAGCCATTATAATGGGACATAACTGACAAAAATTTAGGCCTGTGATAGGCCATGGCTAGAAAAAACTTTCCACTCTTTTTCTATAGGTTCCATCTATACTTGAGTGATACGATCTGAGGCATTAATACTGATTTTTATTATACCGGAACCTGCTGCTGTTCTTTTAATTAGTCTAATCAGCTTTAAGGTAAGGAGAGGAGCAAAATACCTGTACAGTAAATCTTCTCCGTTTAAACGGCGGGGAAGCTTGTGCCCAGTGTTATGTTTAACTGAATGCTGTTTACTGTACTTTCTTTGCTCTTCTGCACTTGGGCATTTCTTACGTTGCCTTGTGTAACTGCGGGATTTTTTTATATACCCTTAACAATGTTAAACTTGAAATTAATATAGAAAAGAAGCAGAATCCTCTAGAGTAGGGGTTCTTAACCTGGGGTCCCTGGACTGGCTTCAGGGGGTCCATGAACCAGGTGCAAACAAACTTTGTGTGTATAGTATGTGTTTATGTGCATTTTTCTAGGGAGGGGCTCCATAGCTTTCTTCAGATTCTCAAAGGTATCTGTGACCCAAAAAAAGGTTAGGGGAAATTGCTGTGGTCTTTCTCAAACAGCAGTTCTCAAACCTTTCAGTCTCCCGAGCCCTTTACGCTCCTAAGAGGAGTCTCAGGGAACCCTGCCAGCACATGTACAGGGTCTTGGGGAGCCCCAGAGTACCAGTGCAAACAGGGCAGGGGGCAGATGGTGGCCACATTGTGTGCTTGTGGAGCTCCTGAAGGGGTCTCGGAGTCCCAGGGCTCCTAGGAGTAGCCTTACCAGCATCCCAGAATCGAGGCTGGCTTCAGCCTAGAGCGGACCTGAGCCGCTCCCAAGTGTGCACCGTGGCTGCCCAATGGGGTTCCGGCTTCCGGAACATCTGATCAACGATGCAACGGAAGCTGGAACCCCATTGGGCAGCCGCGGTGCACACTTGGGAGCAGCTCGGGTTCATTCTAGGCCGAAGCCAGCCTCGATTCCGTGACGCTGGTAGGGCTACCTAGGAGCACACTTTGAGAAAAAGTTGGCCTAGAGAATGCATTACTAGTCTATGGATGTTAATTTCAGTGGTGCCTGAGACTGCTCAGTCTCATGCCTTGCAGTATACATGAGCTTTTTCCCAGTGGCTTAGTACTGAACAGGCTATTGTAACTTTGCGCTTCATAAAGAGTGTGCGTATTTTACCATAACAGCAGAGGGGGAAAAAAAACCACTGGCTGCAGTTTACACATTGGGTGAGAAATATATGTGCAAGTTAAGGAGAGCTGTTTCCTTCTCTCCCCTCCCTGCTCTGTTCTTTATTCCGGTTGAGGGGCAGGGGAGAGAATGAGCAGCCAAGTTCTCCGGTTCATAATCTCAGTAATTTTCCTGTTCTGAAGAGAGAATGGTGGGATAGGATGCCTCGAGCTGTTCCAACCCATATTTCTGTGTAAATGGGTGTCAGCCAGGAAGTAAAACACAAGGTTTCTTTAGTGGTGGCTACTGACTTATAAAGCCAAAATGAGTTTGAGCATGAAAAGTTCAAAATGATGTCGTCATTCCTTGTTTAGTGTAGGCTTGAGTGTGGGATTCTTTTCAGCTTGTACAGCCTGAGGATGTGGACAGGCTCCTTTGGAGTGTGAGGCCGGCTGCCTGCCTGCTTGACCCTTGCCCGGCTTGGCTAATCAGATCTGCCCGGTAGGGGCTGGCCGAGTGGACGGGGAGGGTGGTTAACTCTTCTTTGGTGGAGGGGGTGCTGCCGCTCGCTCTGAGGCGGGCGGTGGTTTGACCCCTTCTGAAGCCCTCCCTTGACTCCACAGTAATGGACAACTACCGGCCAGTTTCAAACCTCCCGTTTTTGGGCAAGGTAATTGAGCGGGTGGTGGCATCTCAACTCCAGAGGGTCTTGGATGAAGCGGATTATCTAGACCCCTTTCAATCTGGTTTCAGGTCGGGCTTTGGGACAGAAACAGCCTTGGTCGCCTTGGTGGATGATCTACTCCGAGGACTGGACAGGGGGAGTTCGTCCCTGTTGGTTCTGCTGGACCTCTCAGCGGCTTTCGACACTATCGACCATGGTGTCCTTCTGGGCCGACTGGCTGAGTTGGGGGTCGGGGGCACCGTTCTGCGGTGGTTCCGCTCCTACTTGGCTGAAAGGTCCCAGATGGCGGTGCTGGGGGATGCCTGTTCGGCACCCTAGCCCTTGAGGTGTGGGGTGCCACAGGGTTCCATCTTGTCCCCCATGCTATTTAACATCTACATGAAACCGCTGGGAGAGGTCATCCGGGGATTTGGAGTGGGGTGCTATCAATATGCTGATGACACCCAGCTCTATCTCTCCTTTCCACCTGATTCCAGGGTGGCTGTTGAGGTTCTGGAGCGCTGCCTGGAGGCAATTGGGACCTGGATGAGGGCTAATAAGCTGAAATTAAATCCGGACAAGACAGAGGTTCTCCTGGTCCGAAAATCCACAATGCAGGTACTAGAGTATCGTCCTGCTCTGAAGGGGGTTGCACCTCCTCTGAAGGAGCAGGTCCGCAGCTTGGGGGTCCGCCTGGATCCGCAGCTGCTCCTGGATTCCCAGTTGGCGGCTGTGGCCTTTGCTCAGCTTCGTCTGGTGCGCCAGCTGCGACTGTACTTGGATCGTGCAGACCTGACCACGGTGATCCATGCCACGGTGACATCGCGATTAGATTATTGTAACACACTCTACGTGGGGCTGCCCTTGAAGACGGTTCGGAAACTGCAATTAGTGCAGAATGCGGCGGCCTGTGTGGTCACTGGAGGTAGGCGGTTGGACTCTGTCGGGCCGCTCCTCCGACAGCTGCACTGGCTGCCGATTCATTTCCGGGCCCAATTCAAAGTGCTGGTTTTGACCTTTAAAGCCCTATACGGCTTGGGGCCAGGATATTTGAGAGACCGCCTACTTCTACATAGTCCGGCTCGTCTCCTTAGGTCATCAGAGAAGGCCCTCTTGCAGATACCGTCGCCCAGGGAGGTGCGAGGGGCAGCGGCCAGAAATAGGGCCTTCTCAGTAGTGGCACCCACTTTATGGAATTCCCTTCCTTTTGACTTATGAACTACTCCCTCCTTGGACACTTTCCGGCGAGGCCTAAAAACCTTCTTGTTTAAAGAAGCCTTCTGAGCCCTTGCCTTTTTAACATCCTGCTGGTACAGGTGGGGTGCTGCTGTTTTTATGTGCTTGTTTTAATTGTAATCTTCTTTAACTGATTTTTAGACACTGTTTTTATTAATTTTCGTTAATTGTTTTTACTGTTTTAAAATGTAACTATTTTTTGTATGGTACTGCACTGTATTTTCTTTTTGTTGTAAGCCGCCTTGGGTCCCTTTGGGGAGAAAGGCGGGGTAAAAATACCCTAAATAAATAAATAATACAGCTTTCTGTTTAGTTATTTGGGAATAAAAAGTGTCTTCAATGGAGTTTCTTCAGCAGCATAGTTTCTGATTGCTAACGTGATAAGTAGCTGAATATAGGTTGATAAAGTCGAGACGGATGTTTTCTAGCAGTACGCAGAACTGTATAAGAGCATGTTCAAACACCTGGCACGATTAAGATGAACTAGAACAAACCGCCCAATCCTAACTAAATTCCCGCATGGTGATGCAGTGGCACTGGTGCAGGGTACACAGCATCCTGTGGGGGAATTTAGCATGCTGGAGGTCTCCTCAGGGTAAGGGGACATTTGTAAGCCCCAGCAATGGCAACAAGTCAACTTGGACCTGCGCCAGCGATATCACTGGTGCAAGTCCGCATTGATCCATGTCGGTGCATCAGGTCCAGGAAGTGGGTTAGAATACAGTGCGTGCCGGCGCTGCCAATCCCGCCCCCCCTCCTGAGCCTGATCTACTCACACCTGTCCCCATCGCTGCCCTCCCCCTGCCCCATTCAGCCTCCCTGCCCTCCCCGCACCGTCCACCTGTCTTGCACCCTGCTCAGACTTGCCTTGTCTGGCGAGTGTCTGTGTGGCCACCAGTGCCAGCGGGAAGGCTCTGGCCTTCCCACCGACACAGCAAGGCCCTACACTGTCACAAAGCGTTTTATGGTGCTTTTGTAACAGCGCATGCCGGTGGTACTAGCGTTCCGCAGGCACAATCTGTCCATAGGATTGAGCCAAAAATAATTCCAATTAGGACTGTAATGGATGTTATGTAGTTGGGACAAAGCAGATTCTGTTGGCAAAGATCTCCTAGAGGTGTGTGTTAGAGATGTGGAACCTTGCTGTTGATGTACCTTTTGAGAAACTTTAGGGATGCTAACATTACAATATCTTGAACATTCTTTGCTGGAAGTAAGCCCCATTGAACACAGTTGGACTTACTACTGTGTAACTATGCATAGGATCAATGGCATCGCTAGAGGTGGGGCGGAACGGTAAGTTCCGCACTGTGCTAACCTCCGTTTACTCCCTGGCACGAGGCGACTCCGGCCCCTTGCCGTCGGAGCCATTCAGCGTGGCAAACGCAACGCACAGGGAGTCTACTGCCGCACTTACCGTTCCGCCCCACCTTGAGTGACACCAGTGCATAGGATGCATAGGTACTCTGTGTGTGTGTGTGTGTGTGTGTGTGTGTGTGTGTGTGTGTGTGTGTGTGTGTGTGTGTGTGTGTGTGTGAGAGAGAGAGAGAGAGAGAGAGAGAGAGAGATGGGGGGTCTTTTACCTTGTGGTGTTTGTATGTCATCTTGAGTGCCTATTTAGTGGAGGATAAAAAATTCACATTTTATAGGGCTGAAATAAATAGTGCTTCGGTGGTTCCTAAGTCTGACATATTTTCAGGTTTATATCTGTATCTATTTGATTATCTCTTCCTAACTTGTAGTGTTGTGCTTTTTTTGTTTTCTCTAGCAAACAATGATGTGACAACTTACATGTGACTTGATCATATTGGTTGTATCTATCAAGTAAAAATGTTTCTGTTAATTGAGGTGGGGTGCAGCGAGTGGCCACAAATACAGTTGCCATTAGTGATTGGACATTTTTATTGACTAACAGGGAAAACTATCCTCTGGCACAGGAATATGTATGTTTAAAAAGCATCTAGCAACCGAGGGCAGACTATGTGTTCCTCTTTCAAAATGGCAGCAAGCTGCATCTTGTTTGGAGGGAAGGTTTTGCTGCAACCGTAAACTCATCCTGACTACTGCTCCTCCCTAATTTAACTGCAGGTACAAAAGGCCTCTTTCTGTATGAAACAGAACGCTAGGAAACTGAGCCTCACTACCTGCAAGAATCAATGATTGGTAGAGGTGGGGGAATTTTTTTTTTTTTTTTGCAAATGTCGGTGTTTAACCAAAATGAAATAGGAGAAAGCTGTGTTTTTATTCCAATTCCCCCCTTTTTATCAGTTGTAACCATTTTTAAAAGTGTACTAGGTAGGTGGTATAGGTTGTACAGTGTCAGAAGATGAAGAATGACACAAAATTACATGGTTTTATTTTATTCGCAGTTTTGTTTAGCAGAAAGCGGTGTTATGTGTTTTTATTTCATTATCACAATTTTCTCCAGCCCCTAATGATTGGTGTCTGAGCTCATTCAAAATGTGTGGATCCCTGATTCAGTAAGATTTGTTTTTCTGTGGCTTGAAAAGCAAATCTTTTTTGCATGAACAGCTTAGAAGTGCATGAACAGACCCCTGTCCCACACACAAAAAATAAACAATACATAATCGTTAAGGCTGCATTAATGTTTCTGTGTTCTGCCTCATCTTTGTAGGGGTTGTGGGTATCCTATGTGAGACTGGTGTTTAACAGCCCAAACCTGTGTAAAGATACGCGGTAACACAGCCGGCCTAAAGGGTTGGCCGCTTTATTCTAAGTCCATTGAGGGCTGCCCCGGGGCTGCTAGGCCGTACCTCTGGAGGGTGTAAGCGAGCCTGGGGCCTATAGACATTCGGGAAGGCAGTGTAATGCCGGCGTGGGCCAGGAAGGGGCTTAGGATATCGCTGCCGATACCTGCCCCTCCAAGCCCAGGCTGGCCAATGCCCCATCTCTCTCGCCACCCTGTCCCACCCTCCCATCGACCAGCACGGGACTTACCTGTGGCAGCCAGATTCGGGTAATTTCCATGCCGGAGTGAGTGATGCCGGCCTCTGCGCTGGCGCCACTTACTCCCAAGTCGTTGGAAAAGTGCGCACTTTTGAGACACTTTAAGGTGGCGTAGCACGCGCTCCGCTGCCTTAAAGTTACGCAGGATTGCGCCGTAAGCTGATGCTGTAGCATTTGCAGTGGTTGGGAGAACTATCACACAGCCATGACAAAACATTGTGGTATTAAGGGCTCATGTTCAAAAGAATTTTGATGTTCAGAAGATTCAATCATGCAATTTTTCCATTTATATTGTGAAGTGGGACAGTTCCATGAGGCACTATTTGAACATATAGATCAGCTCCAAATGAATGTCAGCTGATTAACACTTAAAAGGTAGATCCAGAACGTTACTTGACTTTTAAGGTCATCCTTGGTTTTGTTAAAAACCAACTGAAACCAATACATGAACTGGCATGTATTATCCAATGGTAACTTTAAACAAAAATGAAATCTAGCATTGGTGTTTCTTTAATTAGCAGATTTCTATACAGTACTGTCATTCCTACAAATGTGGCACAAAGCAGCTCACAAAACAATATAAGCACATAAGTGCAGTCAAATTTATTTTTAAATGTAGTAAAAAATAAACTAAAATACACTAACACACCAAAAACAGTAGAATAAACTGATACATAATTTTAAAAAAAGACTGAAACCTAGGCTGAACAAAGATGTACAGCAGTCCTTAGCTTATGTTAAGCAGTGCTTGAATCTGAGAGCCCATGTACACTAGTGTTTTCCTTGTGGTGGCTGCTGTACCTCCTCTTCTCCACGCCACGCACCCATGATGACTGTCCTTGGTGAACAAGTTGTCCAATTTATTCGCCTTCAGCAGAAACTGAAATTTTGTTCTCCACCACAAATTTCCGTACTGTGTACAGGGCATGGCCTGCAAAAATTCAGCTTCTGTTCATGGCAAATGAGTCAGGCAGCCTGTTTACCACAAGAAGGCAGCTGCCTTAGGCACAGAAGATGAAAGAGATGCTACAAATGGCACAATTGTCAGCACCATCCCTAAGATTAGGGAAGATATAGGTAACGTTTTTCAAAATGGTAGTCGTGTTGGAAGTATGTGCTGCCAGCAAAAAACTGTTTAGCCTGTCCTGTGCTGTGACACAGCCCAAGGCATTAGACACACACAGCAAGATAGGGACACACTATTACACCAGTACCCCCATCATTGCCTGCTTTGGCACAGGGATGATGTTTGATAAAGCTGTTAGCAAGTTTGGGGTAAAATGACTTTTGTAGTTACCAGCTGAAGTTCACTTTGGTCAAATCAGCATTGATTGCTGAAGCATTGGTTATGACAATGTGAAAGCAGTATTGATCACAACTCTCAGTGCACAGAATAATAAGATTGATTCCTAACAACAAATTGGAACAATTTCCAAATCAGCTCCATCCAGTGTGCTGAGTCACCTTTCCAATTTATCATATACTGTGGTCACTATAGACCAGGGGTTCTCAACCTTTGGAGGCCCGGGTACCCCCTATCATGGTCCAATTTTCTGAAGTACCCCCTGTTAATTAATTGGATTAATTAATTAATTAGGTAATTAATCATTAAATAACAAAGTACTACCGGTAAAACAATTTTAAATGTGAAAAAATGTCTTATTTAACTGGGGGGGGGGAGGAGAGGGGAGACACACATGCAAGGATCTCTTGTTTTTTCTCCAAGTCACACTTCCCCAAATCAGCTCCTCCCTCCTCCACCCCACCAAAGTACATTTTCCAAAGTACAAAAATAAGCCCAAAACCAAAACCAGAGAGATAGAAGGGCTCCGAAAATAATTACAATTTAAAATCTACGTTAATTAACACTTAATTAGCTGCTAATGGGGCAGATAAGGAACAGGGCTTGGCATACCCCCAGCAAGAGGTCCACGTACCCTAGGGGTACCCGTACCACAGGTTGAGAACCTCTGCTATAGACCCATTTATGCTGGCCCAAGCCTATATGCCAATAATCTGTGCCAGCGAGAATGTTGCAAACAGGTCCCTGGTTGATAGGCGCTTAAAAAACTTTGTTGATGCTGTCTTCTTGCAGTTCAAACTTCTGTCCCAGCCCTGATGCGACAGTCAACATAAACTTGCACAGATACTATTGTAGCTAAGTTAGAATGCTGCACAATAAGCTGTTGTGGTTACATGCATTGTTAGTGTTTGGGTGTCCAAAAATGTGAATTGTTTCTTTTAGAATGGTGTTTTGGATGTTACCACAAACACAGACACCCTGAAGTTCAAGTGCCTTGTGCTAGATGTGCAACCAAAGCTTCCAAGTCTTACCTGCACAAGTTCCTTTTGGATAATGCAGAAAACTGGAAGTGCGAGACACCAGTATCCAAATGTATCCACTTGTGGTAATGTCTAAAGCTGGTTTAAGGTCTGGCACTTTCGTGAACCCTTTATTTTAAGTAGGTTAGGCATTAAAAAGATGGGCCACTTTAATAACTTTATTGGATTAGAACCACAGCAGCAGACATGTTTAACTACCTTTCTCTGCTGAAACAGCATTTCTCTGGTGCTTCGTGGAACTGTGTGTTGATTTTTTAAAAAATTATACCTTGCTTATCCCCATTGTTTTATATGCCACCTAGATCAATAATGAAACCTGTGTGTTTTTACTACCACCATTAGCAATAAAATCAGCAATAATAGCATCAGCAGCACACATCTAGCTCCATTTTGCCAGCAGCACAATTTGATCACTTGACAGCTCAGCATCCAGAAGTTTTCCTTCGTAAGATCTGCAGTTTCCTAAATCTTGACAAGGAAGCACACTGACCAAACTCCTCTAGCAGTTTGTTCCAGACCCTTTAAGATTTTGTGGAGAAGACACTGTTCCTTCTTATCTGCTAATCTACTTGCCATGGTATGTATTGTAAAGGTAGAGACAGTCTCTGGGAGATGGAGACCCTGGGCTATGAAGTGCCTTAAAGGTCAAACCCAGTCTTTGAATTTGTCTTCAAAGCAGATATGTAGCCAATGCAATTGCTACAGTACTGGTTATAGATGGCACCGGGATGGTGGTGAACATCTAAAGTACAGTGGACGCGGGTTCAGGACCTGCGGATTTGTTACACCGTGGGTCCCAGACCTGCGAATGTAAACGCTAAAAAGCCTTGAAAAAGAAAAAAAATGTCACCAAAGTGCTGTTTTACCTTTTAAACGCCAAATCACGCTGTTTCTAAGCCTCCACGAGACTTCCTGAAGCTTCATGACCCACTTCCAGGTCGTGCGAAGGCTCATTCACCCCTCTCAGCTTTGTCCCAGGGTGCGTTAACATTTATCAGTTTACCTCTTTCTCCTAGTTTATTTCTGCTTAGATGCATGGTTGATTGACAGAAAAAAATGCTTTTCTTGTTGCCTAAGTGCCATACTTGTATAACCCAAGGAAATTATTGCTGAGTTGAATATTAAAAAATAACATTAAGTAGACTTTGCAGATATTTCCCCCCCCCCTTATTTCTTATACATCTTAGCAAGCATCTGATGGTAACTGCATCTCCAGGTGATGGGATGATATGAATTTCTTGAGTTTGCTCTGCTTCGTAAAAGTTAATGACCCTGGTAGCAAAAAAAAAAAAAAAAAAGGTCTGTGATTTGATTGTCCCACCTGTTGGAAATATGTGCCTGTAAATTGGTGACATTTACTGAATAGCCTGGAGGGCTGCATTCTGGCCTCGTGTTTTTGGTCATGTTGCTTCTTTTCCCATCCTTCAGTTCCCAGAAGTAGTGATGGTTGACAGCACCCTTGTATGTTGAGCTGCTGCCACCGCACATTGGCTGATGAATTACCACCTGGGGAGCTGCACTTGAGTGAGTGGGGAGGGGAGTAGTGGTCTGTGACGAAGTGGTGGCTTGGAAGATATGAGTTGATAAGTCCAAAGAGGGAATCTCAATTGTAAGGAGTTTTGGGGGATTCAGCATTTTTAATAATGCATTATTCAAATACCATGAGGCTTGTGACCTGGTAGTTAACTAGATAGTAGAAACAGAAAGAATCATAATCATTACTCAAAACTTGCATCTTGTTGCCTTAAGGCAGTGGTTCCCAAACTGGGAGGTGTGGCTCGCAGGGGAGCCGCGGATACCCACCAGGGGAGCCACGGAGTGCCACGGAATCCTCTCGGAAAACAGTGCAATGCCAATTGGCAGGCATCAACATAATGTAATGGGGAGCCGCGGCCAAGTGTCGCCAATGGTCAAGGGAGCCGTGGGTCGAAAAAGTTTGGGAAACACTGCCTTAAGGTTTAATTGTAATCAACTGTTTGCTGAACTCGAGTAGCAAGTAAAAGTTTCAAACTAATAATTCTGCATTAGAAATTTGATTCCAGTAGGTAATAGCTGTACATTGTTGGTACATGATATGATATGCTAATAGCTTAAGCCCGAGCTACACTCTCCACGTCCACGTCGCGTCTGCGTTCCATGCGCGTCTGATGTCCCGCCCCCAGGTTAAACAAAGGGCTCTGATTGTCCGGACGTAGCGCGGATGCAGCAAAAGTCGAGGCCACCTCGACTTTTGCTGCGTCCGTGCTACGTCCGGCCAATCAGAGCTGTTGTTTGATCTGGGGGCGGGACACCAGACGCGCACGGAAAGCGAACGCGATGCGGACAGTGTAGCTCGGCCTTTAGGGGAGAGTCCAACTGTGAAATACTTCTATACAAGCCCTTTTCACAGGCTGATCTTTCACAGTTTACATTCCTGTCAATGAAGATTGCTCAGGAAAAGTTCCCAGTGGATTATGTCATGCTTTAATCTTGTACGATAGCTTCTTTGTCTAACAGACTTCCAGTATAATTTCATCATTATATGGCAATACTAAAGGATAGCTATACTGACACCAGTCACATTATACTTTTTTCTTCGAAAACTTTCTAGTATGCTGCGATAGTCCCTCTGAAACTTTAAAGTTTAGACTAACCTAGTAAGGTTATACTAAAATACAGATGTTTTAGGAAATAAATATTTAATTAGAATTTTGATAATGCAGTCATTCACACGTTTCTGTTTTAGCTTTATGTAAATGAATGAGAATCTCTACTCCATGTATGGACAACCCAGGTGTCATCCAGTAATGTAGCTCCTAGAGTGTATTGATAAATTAAAACTTAACAAATCATTGAGTCCAGATGGCATCTACCCAAGAGTTCTTAAGGAATTCAAATGTAAAATGCCTCTGAATACCAATTGCAGAGGAGCGATGGCAGGCAAGAACTCTGCTTTCTCTCCTGCTTGTGAGCTTCCCCAGTATGTTGGATTAGTTGGGCTTTGGCCTGATCCAGCAGGGTTTTTCCTATATAAGGTAGCTAGTTGGTGGTCAGGCAGAGCAGGCTGGGTTTCTGTCAGTAAAGACCCTCAAGTAGTGCGGAAACTAAGCAGTTCCCATCCTAGTCTTATATCTGATACGTACATGCTAGACTCAAGCTGTTGCAACTTCTCCAGCAGCTGAGGCTACAGAGGCATTCAAATTGCTATACAGTAGCCTCGCAGAGGCATTCTTATGGTGGGGGCGGTACTGTAATTTGTGCCCCGTCCTAGTCCCCGTTTACAAGCCGGCACGAGGCGGCCCCGGCCCCTCGCCGTCGGAGCCATTCTGTGCGGAGAAGGCAACAGACAGGGAGTCTCCTACCTGTTGCCTTCTCTGCACGGAATGGCTCCAACAGCGAGGGGCCGGGGCCGCCTCGTGCCGGCTTGTAAATGGGGACTAGGATGGGGCGCAAATTACAGTACCGCCCCCACCGTAAGAACGCCTCTGCGAGGCTATTGTATAGCAGTTTGTTCCCATCTGTGAACTTCTCAAGGGTATACTGTCTAGGCTTGGTCTATCCAATCTGGATGAGATATGGTTCTTATATGTTGTTAAAATAAGAACTAGAATATAAACAGCAATGTTATTTTCTGCTGAGATAATGCAAGACTAACAGCGCAAATCAGCGCAATGTTCAGGATTGCTCTAGGGAAAAACAGCGCAATGTTCAGGATTGCTTTAGGGAGATTATAGAGGAGGTTTTATTGTTTTTGTTCACACCACATCACACCAGGCCCCTCCTGTCTTCCACCATCCTCCAAGTGTGCTCAATTTCATGTTCGTTGCCTCAATAACACTATCTAACCATCTCATCCTTTGCCGTCTCCTTCTTTTATCTGCAATCTTTCCCAGCATCAGAGTCTTTTCAAATGAGTCCTCTCTTCACATTAGGTGGCCAAAGTATTTGAACTTCATCCTCAGTATCTGACCTTCCAGGGAACAGTCAGGGTTGATTTCCTTTAGGATTGACTGATTTGATCTCCTTACAGTCCAAGGGACTCTCAGGAGTCTTCTCCAGCACCACAATTCGAAAGCATCTATTCTTCGGCACTCGGCCTTCCTTAAGCCGGAGCTACACTGCACGGGCTCGACTTTGGCTGCGTTTGTGTTTTGTTCAGCCAATCAGTTGTTTGACCTGGGGGCGGGACACCAGATGCATATGAAAGCAGTGTAGCACCAATGTTTAAACAGGAATACAGAAAATGACTGAGATGCAAAGTGACACCTAGGCATAAACGGTGCTGCTGAAAGGGCAGCCCATGTGATGATTGGGAAAATATGATCAAGATGTGCACATTTTCTCTTCTGTCATTTGCAGCTAATGCAATGGCGTCGCTACCGTGAAGCTACAGTAGCGGGCCGCTATGGGGTGATGCTCGCAAGGGGTGCGTGTGATGCGTTACCTCTCCTGTGCGCGTCGCCCCTGAAGACGTCCCTGGAGCCGGCTCCGGAGACATCTTCCCCGGCCAACACGTCAGGGCCTTCTGAGGAAGGCCCGCTGTGCGAACGTTATTTATAACGTTTTTTAGCACATGCGCAGACTGTCCCTGAGGGAAGAGGGCTGCCCTTTTCCCTCAGGAACGGTCTGCACATGTTCTAAAAAACGTTATAAATAATGTCCGCGCAGCGGGTCTTCCTCAGAAGGCCCCGGACAGCTGGCCAGGGAAGACGTCCCCGAGCCGGCTGCAACAATGAAGGGGGCGCCCGGGCCGGTGGCCCGTCGGGTGCCCGGAGCGGCACCCCCCAAGATCGCGGCGCGACCTATGGCTGCGCCGAAGATTTGTAAGGGGGGTATAGGGGGGAGGCGTCACTTGGGTGACGCGCACGACCCGCTATGGGGCGGCGCGCGCCCTAGTGACGCCACTGAGCTAATGAGTTCCTAGGTGAGAACAAAGTGCTTATTTCTGGCCATCATCTGCTTAATTATGTCACTTTCGGCCCTCAGCAGGCACCATGAACGCTATTTGGCTTGCTGTATAAAACAAGTTTGACACCCCCTGATCTAGATAGACAAGGGAAACAACGTAGGCAAGGGAGAGAAAGACTAGCAAAGACTATATTATGGCTTCCATTAAATCAGAGCTCAACAAATTTCAGGTGCCAGGTGACTCAAAATGTCTTCATGGTTCCTAAGGAATGGCTGTAGGGCTGTGGCTGAGGGGCAGCTGTTGCTATAAAGTGTGGCAGCCACTGCCTTGGCTGCTGGAGCAGTGGGGCGGCATCTGCATTGGGCTAACCTAGAGGGGAAGGCAGTGGTGGCGGCAGCAGCAAGAGTCGCTGGGCTGGGAGAGACGTAGGAGGAGCTGTTGCTAGAAAGAGGAGGGAGAAAGGACTTGGTTATGGAGAGAAACTCCCTCACATTCACCTGTGTGTGTGTGTGTGTGTGTGTGTGTGTGTGTGTGTGTGTGTGAGAGAGAGAGAGAGAGAGAGAGAGAGAGAGAGAGAGAGAGAGAGACATAGCTTACACATCCTATCTTCCCCCCCCCAGCCCCCATGTCAGCACAGGAAAGGATAAGAGAGCTTATTTTACAGCACATGTCTATGCAGAAGTAAGCCCAGAGGACTGGGCAGTAAGTAACTGTAAATTGGAGAATGCAGAACTAGCCTCAGTTGGCCTACAAAGTAAAAGTAGGTCTTCAGGAAATTGAAGAAATTTAGTCTTACCTGTGAATTCCCCTTCTCGAGTTGGTGGTTCTGTGGCGTCTCGGAAATGTAGTCTTACCTGTGAATTCCCCTTCTTGGTGTTTCCGTGGCGTCTCGGACTTTGCATGTGGGAAGCTCATCCTCTTGGTAGCAGGCAGGGTCACATGATCTGAAGAAGTCCAGGGGGAGGGCTCCCCCTTGCTTCCCCATACAGGTCTGAGCATCTGGAGTCCCTCTGCACAGCAACCAGAACAGGTTGTAAACCAGGAAATCTAAAAACTATACACAAACTATCCAATTAAGGGAGACCCATGCGACTTTACTGCCTAAGCACATGGCGAAGGCTATGGGCTCTCCCATCCAGCGAGTTCTGAAGCTTTCACACTTTACAACCCCTTGTAGATGAGGAAAGGGGAAGGGATCACTGAAACAATCCCCACCCATCTCTTCAGCTCCAGAGTTGGGAAGGAGACTGAAGTTTGATCATCAAACTTGCCAATGCCCTTGGAGGGCAAGTTAAAATGTGGGAACCCCGGCCAGGATCCATCCAGAAAAATCCCTTATGAAGTCTTCCTGGGATAGACAGACAGGAGGGGCACAAACATATGTACACTTGGCCAGGAAAGTTGGGCACTCACTGTTGCCAGACTGAGGCTGGTCCACTACTGCCACCCCCACAGAGAGTTCCATGCCCTGAGACACGGCCATTCTGTGCTACTGCTCTGAACACAGGTGGTCTGGAAAAACTGGCAAGGGAAACTGGGGAGGTGGGAAACCTCAAGTGCCTCACTAGCAGAATGGCCATTCGGATCATAGTTTGGATAGCTAGCAGTAGGCAGCCATTGGGCCAGAGCAGCACTGTTGCTGTGCTGATCACTGTTGACAAGTGCGAGTACTACAAGCCTCAGTCATGGCTGGCTTAGCCAGCCAAGCCATTCTGATGCCACCCACCGCATTCTTCTACAAGTCTGCCATTGCCAATTGCAACAGAATCACTAGGAGCTTGTGTCTGGCCATGCCAACTAGTTAGGCCCCTCGTTGCTCCTGCTCACAGTGACAGGAAGGTGCTAAGCTATAAGGTGGTGGCTGTTTTACATTTTGCTTTTATACTACTGTGCTCGCTTTCTGGGACTTTCCGCTGCCCAGTATGCACATCTGCAGTGCATGCATGTCCCCCAAAAATGAAGGAGTAATTTAAGTAGTGCAGGGGGGAAACACTGGCTTGTCCTTTTTGTGAGCTCTGCTTTGTCTGGAAGGTGCCCCAGATGTTCAGATACTGACTGATTGACCACGGTAGTAGTAAGTGGTGCATTACTCATAGTTCTTTAAATGGCATTTTCTAGAACTTAAAAGTGCAAGGCTTTGTTATTTGTCCAAAGATGGAAAGATTACGTAACCCTCCAGTTTCGATCATTTGTATTCTAGCCTTTGCATTTATCTGTGGGCTGTGTATTGCCATTGATTCAAGCAAAAAGACTGGAAATTGTGATGGATGAGCATATCTGCAAGAGCTATCAGAATATCTGACTGTGTAAATTTCACCGTACATTCTGCACCAAGAGGTTAAGAGCTGATCTGAGCATGGGACGAACGATTGATTCAGTTTACACAAAGCTTGCACTTGTGTGTGCATGTAGCACCTATTGGCCTCATGTTCCCCATTCTCAAGCAGCATTTTGTACGTAATGATATGCTTCTTAACACATATCCTGAGCTCTGTAAGTGTTAGACAGTAACAGGAATGCCAAGAGCAGTTTATAGCATTGTATGAGAAGAAAGTTGCAGGAAAGCAAGAGACAAAGGGAAAAAAGCAAGAGGAACAAGGGTGGGAAGGGGGTAGTGAGAGCCATGTATTTGTTGTTGGAAGGGTGTCTTCAAAATTAGAAGTAAACAAAAGAATTGGGGAAATGACTGCATGGTTCTTAATGAGAGTTGTGTGTTGTACTCTCTTGTTTGCTGCTGTCTGTGTGTCTGTGTATTAAAACGGGCTTCCAGTACAATGCTTCCTTTCTATTTTATCTTCATTTTATTTATAAAGATTCAAGATGGAATCTGATTAGCAGAAACAAAAAAACTTACTTTTGGCAATGGTAAATGACAATATAGAGCCGATTGTTAACATGCTCACTTTGTACACTTTGTAAGGCTATAAGACTATAAACGTTGTCCCATTTTAAACCAGCTCTGAAGGAAACTGCTTTTCTGCAGGAGTGCCTGTGGAATTGAGCTGTCTTCGGCATTGGCAATTAACTTGTGGGCACTACCTCTGGGTTATATTCCTACTTCCTGTTTGTGTATTCTCATCCCTGTCATTAGCAAAGTGAAAGCTTGTTTAGATGACCCTTGCTGTTTCATCCTGAAACTGTTGATGCAGAACAACAAAGCATGTTGTTTTGCCAAGCATAACTGTAACCTCCAGTAAGTGGCCTTTCTCGTCTTCAGCAGTTCTCCTGACATGCTTTTTTTTTTTTTACCTCTAGAATTACCTATGTATAACTAGGCTAACAGCAGCAGAATTAGTAAGGGCAGGGTGACAGAAGCCCTGTTTGCAGCAGCAGTCGTTCTAAATGATGGAAGTAATCTTGAGTTAGACGGCATCACCGATGCAACAAACATGAAAATGAGCGAACTCAGGAAGATAGTGGAGGACAGGAAGGCCTGGCGGGATATGGTTCATGGGATCACGAAGGGTCGGACACGACTTAACGACTGAACAACAACAACAACAACAATCTTGAGTTAAATAGAACTACTTCTTAGGCTTTGATGTTTAGAACAAAAATTCAGAACTGTATGGAAAAGAGAAACTTTAGGCGAGATTTGGTAACGTATCTTCCTAGCATGTTGGTTTTAAGTGTTTGTTTTGCTCCAGGTATCTAAACTGTATCCTGTATAACTTGAAAGGTTGCTCCTACTACAGGCAGCTCTCAAATTATGCGGCAGTTACATTCCTAGAAAATCATGCATACCATATATCAAAAACGTGTAAATGAAGACTGGCTTTCCTATAAAAAACAGTAGGATGAGCTTGGGTTAGGGGAAACATAATTTAATATTCGACTGGTTCATTTAACTGGTTCATTTAATATTCAACATCATTTAATATTTGACTGACGACTGGTGGCTTCTGCTTGCCCAAGATGGTGTAGGGAGATGGTTGAGGAGGGAGGCTACTGGAAATGGGAGTGGCTGTTGATGTCAATGACTGAGAAAGCAACGAAGGAAAACAAAGATGCCGGCAAGGAAACTTGGAAAGTGGTAAGCCGCAAAGCTTAGTCCTAGGACCTCTTGTCAGTGATCTTGAGGAAAACCTCCACTTTCTGCCTTTTCAAGAGGTAGCCACAGGGGATTACTCCCCCTCTCAGAGCTAGTGGCAGAAGTCTCTCCCACTATCGGACTTGCTCTCTCCGTACTTTCTGCTGCCTTCTCTGGCTTATCTCCAAGCACCAGTCCTTCTGCGAAATTAATACGTCCCCCTGCTGGCGGGTGCCATTACCATGATTAAGATTTCTGTGGAATACTCCTACCCATGTGGTAGGGTCATTGAAATGCTATCCCAGCTGCACTGGAGCTGCTTGCAGAAAAACAGCTTCTACACTGCTGTGATAATATTGAAAGGAAATCCTCACTTGTCTTATTAAAAACATAAGAAGAGCCCTGCTGGATCAGGCCAAGGGCGCATCTAGTCCAGCTTCCTGTATTTCACAGTGGCCCACCAGATGCCTCAGAGAGCTCTCAAGACAACAAGATACCTGTTGCCTCTTCCTTGCATCTGACATTCAGAGAGAGGCTACCTTTAAAACCTAGAGTTTGCATGTAGTTATCATGGTTTGTAACCTATTTAACCAGAACGTCTCCTGGTTCTGGTATTGTGTGAGAGGAAAATGAACTTCACTCTGTCCATTTCATGCAGAACTTTATACGTCTGAATCATGTCACCCAGCAGGTGCCTTTTTTTTAGACTGAAGAGCTATAAATATTATAATGTTTCTCATAAGGAAGGTGCCTCAGCCCACTCATTATTTTAGAAACTCTCTTCTGCATCTTTTCCGGTTTTACTATATGTTGCGACCAGAACTGGACATTATTCTCCAGATGTGGCCTTAGGTCCAATTTGTACAATGGCACAATAATATTGGCCGTTTTATTCTCAGTCTCTTTTTTAATGATCCTGAGCATGGAATTGGCCTTCTTTGCAGCTGCTGCACATTGGGTCAACACTTCCATTGAGCTGTCCACCATCACCCCAAGATCTCTCTCCTGATCCGTCACAGACAGCTCAGAACCCATCAGTGTATATGTGAAATTTTGATTTCTTGCTCCAATGTGCTTCACTTTACACTTATTTACATGGAAGCACATCTCCCATTTTGCCTCCCATTCCCCCACTTTAGAGATACCCTTCTGAAGCTCTTCACAATCCATTCTAGACTTCACCACCCATAAAAGTTTAGTGTTAACTGCAAGCATGGCAACCTCTCTGCTTATCCCCAACTCCAGGTCATTTATGGACAAATTGAAAAGTGCAGGTTCCAAGACTGATCCTTGAGGCACACCTCTTTTCACCTCTCTCCATTGTGAAAATTGCCGTTGACAACCACTCTCTGTTTCCTGTTCTTCAACCAGTTCCTAATTCATAAGAGAACCCTGCCCTCTTGTTCCCAGACTGTGGAGTTTTCTCAGGATCCTTTGGTGAGGGACTGCGTCAAATGCTTTCTGAAAGTTCAGATATATAATATCAGTGGGTTTGCTCACATCCACATGCTTGTTAATCTTTTCAAAGAACTCTAAAAAGATTTCTGAGGCAAGACTTACCTTTACATAAGCCATTCTGATTCTCCCTCAACAAAGCTTGTTCTATGTTCTTCTTCCACAAAGCTTGTTCTTTATATGTAACACCACATAGGATTGGTGTTACTTTAGCTATCCTCCAGTCCTCTGGCAAGTTCGCCGTTTTAAGGGACCATTGCATTTTTTAGTCGATCAATAATTTCAACTCAATAATTTGAGTTCCCCAAGAACTCTTGGGTGGATGCCATCTGGGTCTGGTGACTTTTTAATCTTTAAATAGAATAGTTTCTAACAATATGTATTCCTTTTTCTAAAATTGCATGACTAAAGGCAGATCTCCAGTGATTTCTTAAAATCGTGCATCGGATGGTCTCTTGCATTGTAAAAAAAAAAGCACACTTTGGGTAATAAAGATATTACTGAAGTTAAACTGAGCCTTATCATAGAAGTCATGGTGGCAATGGATTGTGCAATTTCAGTGCCGTACACGTTTTCATCAGACAGCATAGAGTTGAAGTTCCTCAAGGGAGTAAGAATGACATTTTTATCTGGTAATGATTGTCTAGAGTGGTTTTACACAAAGTTTGGGAACCATATGAAATCTTTGTAAGGTAAGAGGGCACATCATGAAAGGCAAGAACAAGAATATTGAGTTCCCTTTTAGTTCTGTGTAAAGCTGGGTTGTTGAAGACGATAGTGCATTTTTTTGTTGTGTTAACTTTATTTCCTATCTCAGTTGTGGACAGAACTTGGTCCACAGTCCTCTAGTGAACCCCATGCCAATTTCTGGTGGACCATCTAGTGCAGTGATGGCGAACGCGTGGCACGTGTGCCACTGCCGGCACGCCGAGCCGTCTCTGTGGGCACACCGTGACTACAGTCATACACTGTAGTCACGGCGTCGGCTCCCCCCCTTCCTTCCCCCAGTCCCGATCGCAACAAAGAGGTCGCTGAAGTATGCCTCTCGGTCCAGCCGACGATCGGATCGGCTTGCCGTGTGTGTGTGTGGGGGCTGCTTGTGAGGAACTTCTTCCTGGCGAGGCTTCCGTGCCTGCCGCTAGCTCACCCTTTCCCTCCTTTGCACCCGCCACTCTTTCCTGAGCCCGCTGCGCACAGCCCTTATCGGCGCGGCCACTTCTTATTGCGCTGGTGCACGAGGCTGATCATTCATTCGGCTACCTTCGGGTGAGCCGAGCGAAGGCTTGGACTTGCACACGCCTGTTCAATATGCAGACTCCAGGACTTGTGTGCTTTCTTCATATTGTGTAGGCTTGCGCGTGTCTGAGCCTTCACTCGGCTCGCCCGAAGGTAGCCGAACAAATGCTCGGCGTCGCGCACCTGCGTAGTTAGGAGCAGTGGCTGCACCGCGCAAGGGCTGGCTGTGCACGGCAGGCTCACTAAAGAGAGTGGTGGCGGGTGCAAAGGAGGGAAAGGGTGAGCTGGCGGCAGGCACGGAAGCCTCGCCAGGAAGATGTTCCTCACAAGCAGCCCCACACACACACATGGCAAGCCAATCCGATCGTCGGCTGGACCGAGAGGCATACTTCAGCGACCTCTTTGCAAGGAGTTTGAGCGGCACGAGAGAAAACCAGGCGAGCCGGGCGTGAAGGAGGGAGAGCTGGTAGGAAAACCCCTCCGGGAAGCAGCTACTCACAAGCAGCCTGCCCCTGACAAGGCAAGTGGGCTGCAGTCTCTGCAGAGGAGTGTGGAGGAGCTCTGGCATACTAGCAACAGCCTGAAGGAGGGGAAGAATGGTGGCCAGCACGCGTGCGGCACGCTTAATAGTATTTTGGAAAACAATTTTTCTCTGAAAAGCAGGACAAAAATATTATAAATTAAATCTGTGGCTAACCCCTCCTCTCTCCCAATTCTACAACTCCGCAAAGGTTTGGAGCGATTGTTTCGCCCTCTGACTCTATTTTCCTCCCCTCTCCTTCCCCACTTGCAGCATGCATAGTTTGCACTGTGATTGAGGGCTGTTGCTGTTCATTGAAGCTGCTTTATTCACACACTGGCAGCACAATCCTATGCATGTCTACTCAGAAGTAAGTCCCATTGCATTCAATGGGGCTTACTCAGATTGCAGCCACAGAGAGAGAGAGAGAGAGAGAGAGAGAGAGAGAGAGAGAGAGAGGATATGCTTCTCAGTGCATCGAGGGAGGGATAAAATGGCCCTTTTCATCCAAAATGATTGGCGATGGGAGCAAAAAAGTTTTGGAAACAGAGGGTTTTCTTTTTTAGATCTGGTTGAGAGACGGGGAAAATATGAGTAGGAGATTTTTATTTTTTTTTTGCAATGTTCTCTCCAGTGGTGAGTGGGGGGGGGGAGGTGTGCCTCTGCAAAAGGTAGGAAATGGAGTTTTAAACATTCACGTGTGTGTGTGAGTGAGTTAAAGTGAGAGGAATATATTTCTAATTACATCCAGTACTGGAGCAAGGTGAACTTGCAAACACAGTATCTGCCCCCCCTTAAAATATTGGTGCTGAGCGGGCAATTCAAGGAAGGAGGGTTTCTGGGTCACATGGGAGGGTTTCTGGGCTGGAAAAATGGGGGGAGGAATGGGCCACCCCAGAGAAGTGGTATTTCTGCTTGGGCTGTGGTAGGAGGCACAGGCTCACAAAGCGTTTTGTTTTCTTCAATATGTACTCTAATCATCTTTAAAAAATATCCCAATGTGGGTCTTACCAACTCTGCTTGTGTGCAGTGCTCATTATTATTAATTACTTGTGCATTGGTCATTATTATTCATTAATTATTAATTTAATTCATTGTGTGGCCTGGTCTATGGGATCAAACATTAACGGTATTCAGGTTTAATTGCAGTGTTGGCACTTTGAAATAAATAAGTTGGTTTTGTGTTGCAGTTTGGGCACTCGGGCTCAAAAAGGTTCGCCATCACTGATCTAGTGCTTGCTGGAATTTTGCAGCGTGTGCTGGACTGACAGCCCAATCCTACCCGGGATTGGGCTGTCAGGCACAGCCATTTTCGACAGCGGAACAGAGTTCCACTGTTGTAAAATGGCTGTCTACGGAGCACACAAGTGCTCTGTCGGTGGCCATTTTGGGAGCGCTGCTGTAAGAGGCGGCAGCGCTCCCCGTCTGTCGCTGGACCCTGCCTCAGCCACCGGAGCAGATAAGGCAGCAGTGGGATGGCGAGAGGGCAAAACTGTACGGGGAGAGGGAGGAAGGGGGGTATGGAGGCTGCAGAAGGGGGTGGATCTGGCGGTGATGGCGTGCGCCGTATCCTATCCCCTCTTTTACGAGCCTCCCCGATCCCTTTCTCTCCTCAGACTTGCACCAGCTAAAGAACTGGCAGAGGTCTGAAGAGACCCATTACAGAGTGGGAAGCTTGTGGAGGGGTAAAGGGAATTAAGCCTCCCAATCTCCCCCCCCCCCGAATACAGCACTCTTGGTTTCATTTACCAATGTGGCTGCACCAGTGGGGGGGGGAGGATAGGATTGGGCAGTAAGTGGAGTTTTATCTAATCCAGCAAGGCACTACTTATGTTCTCGCACAGGAGGTCATAACAGAGAGTAGTTGTGCCCTAGCTGTGAAGAAATCACATGTGTGCACTCCTGCTTTGCAAAGTTTATACATTGGTGGACCACAGGGATTCTGATTTTTTTTTAAAAAAAAAACCCACTAGAAATGCAAACGCAAAGTCAGCCCACTCCTCTTCTGTCTGATTCTCTATAAGTATTGGAATTCGTAGTCTGTTCTCAAACATTATTTCCTACCATGTGTTCTCAGTTGATAACTACTCCAGTGGTATTTTTCCTGGGGACACTGGTTAGCCCATCCCTTGGTTTGTCCTCTAGACTCTAGGCATACATTTGGTACAGCTTGTCCCATGAAAAGGTCGTTAGAGCAAAATCTACCCTCTAGCTATATCTGTGATCAAAGAAGAATCATAGGGCTTCTTGAAAATGCAGTTAAGAAGTGTGGTGGGGATGAGATAATGAGTTAAATTTCTTATGGTCTGTCTTTTATAAACCAAAATATTAATTACTTCAGTTTATCTGAAACATGTAAGCAAGACGTGTCGCAAGATTTTGTGTGTGTGTTTGTCAGTTGTCCTATTGGAACATCTACCCACATCTTTACAATTCTACCTCCAAGCTTTATCTAGAACAGTGTTTCTCAAACTGTGGGTCAGGACACACTTGGTGGGTCATGGTCTGATTTCTGGTGGGTCCCATAGAGTCTTTAATGAAAACAGGGGTGATGGGAAGATCAGATAGGTAATTGCTTCAAGTCCTGAGGCTATTAAAAAAAATCAGATAACTGCTAATTGCCCTTCAAAGAGCTGAACTCCAGCAGTTTGCAAACTTGTGTAAATATAGGGAGATAAATGTTTGAGTTGGTGTGTTTTTTTCCCACCAAGTCTAGTGGGGCAGGTGAAGTCTGGCTCACATAAATAAGTCCCTCAAGCCTTGAGGCTATTCATTAGGTCTGCCTCATTACGAGAAATGTACTGTATTGAGTTGGTTCTTTTTGCAAATAAATAAATAAATATTACTTGTAAATGGCCGGCCGGAATTATTTATTTATTTATTTATTTGCCCGAGCCAGCTCCTTCCCGGCCGACTTCTTCCCGCGGCGGCCCTCCTCCTGACTGGCCAATTGCATCCTCCGTGGCCTGCCGGGGATGAATACTGGCTTGCACGCAAGCCTCATGCAGGTGCACAACGCCTGGGAGCTCTGACTTTGGAATTGTCTAGAGAGTTCCGAATGATTTTGAAGAGCTCCCAGGCATTGTGCGCCTGAGCGAGCCAGTATTCAGTTCCGGCCAGCTGTGGAGGATGCAGCTGGCTGGCCGGGAAAAACCAGGACAGTGCCGGTGTCCGAGGCCGGCTGGGATGGCGGCCAGGACATACCCCAGAAACCGGCATTGTCCCGGTTTTTCCAGGATGAATGGTAAGCCCACGTAGCAAAATGCAAGGATAAGTATGTATGGAGAATCATCAAAAACTTGTAACTCACCCACATTTCATGAAGTGAATATATATTGAAGATTTATTCATTATCTCATCTAAAGCAATGTAACAGATTTTTGGGTAGAATAAATGCATCTCCGTATGCAATGTAAAATGTATTTGTCTACATACAAATAACATGCAACTTATCCTTTCATTTTGCACACCAGTATAATACACAGGCTTGCATCCCTGCTAAGGTAAAACATATCACTGTGAGGCAGGTAGTATTTACTTTTATTAAAAGCCTTTCATTTTATTTCCCCAGCCCCCAAACAGTAGCGATTATTTAAAAAAAATACCCCTGAAAGCCAAGAAACACCACAGACCTGGTTCCATGCTTTCTCCCACCAGAAAAGGATCTCCCCAGCCCCCAAAGGCAACCCCCCACCATGAATTTTTCAATCAGTAACGTTCCCCCCCCCAGCAGCAATACCTTTGTAATTAGCATGTTCCATGGTAGAAGAAATAGTACCCTCCCCCACCCAGCCAGCACAGGTAGAAATCTCTCCTGATCTTCCTTGTAGCTGCTCTTGGCCAGCCCTACTATCCATGTGTCTGGACGGGGGCCTCTGGTCTGTGTTTTGGGGTCCGGGGAGGCCTGTGTGGAGGCAGAACTCCTTTTCCCTGCCATTTCCCCCCCCCCAAATGCTAGGGTGGGCAAACTGCTGATTTACCCCTCTAGCTATGGGTCTGGGTGGAACAGGGGTGGGGAGGGGGCAAAACCGGGCAGGGAGGGGTGTGGCAGGCGCAGGGTAACTGGTGGATCCAGTAGTGATGGGACGTGCTGGATCCTACCCTCCATTTTTGCTGCCTCCTCACCCCGGTTCTCTCCTCAGACATGCGCTAGCGAAATCATTGTCACAGTTGAAACCCATGTCACGGTCACTGTTCCAAACGCAGGGCATGCTGACCGATCTTATTCACCCCTGTTCACTGTCTGAACACGCTCAGCAAGACTGGGATGCACTTTCCCATGTTGTTATATCTGTAAGTAGGCTGCCACCACTCTGCTTATCTGCCAGGCCTTCAGTTCCAGAGCAGACTGAAGTCCTCTAGGCATTTTCCCAATTCTTTTCTGACCCTGGGCTCCCTCTTTCTTCAGATACCCAATCTCAGAACTCTAACACAGTAACCGGCTGAATAGTTAGGCTGGATTTAAGTGAACACCCGGTTCCTTCACAATTAGGAGCCAACACAGGTCTATAAATATAAGTTGGTTTATTGAAGGATTAAGACAAGGCTAAACACCACTAAGAAAAGGCTATTAGGCATTTGTCAGAGAATATACAACACATACAATTTAAAACGAGGAGGGGAAAAAAGAGACTCATTTCCTAAGCTTACTCACTCATCCAAGCACCCGTACGGGAATGAGAAGAACAAAATCACCAAATATTATATATTATTATTCGATGGTTTAATTATTCGAGGTCCGAGGAGACCCATTGCTGTTCGGGAGGCTTATGCGGGGGTAAGGGGATTTAAACCCCTTTCCTTCTTGAAGATCCGCCCCCTGCTGGATACAGTTCATACATTTTTGCTGTGGCTGCACCAGTGGGGGGGGGGAGGGTTAAGATTGGGCTCTAACTGAAGGCTGCAGTGCTATGAATGCATACTTGGAAATAAATCTCATTGGACATACTGAAATACCTAAGAATTTGTCGTTTACTGAGATATAGATCATAATCCAGAGCTGCTTGGCCTTTCTTGCTGTTTGTTGTGGAATGTATCATTCAGAGTAGACTGTAGGGACCCAATAGTTTGCATGGCTCTTTGGATTGCAGCCATTGGCCTCTGTTTAAATGTACCTGATTGCTGCCATAGATTTCACAGAAACGGATATGCAGGATCTGATATAATGCCAGTGTTGTGTGCTTGAAAAAGCGGACAGGGTTGGTCTGGGTTTATCTCTTATAACTGTTTTTAACACATTCATTGTGTATATAATCCCAGTTTGAGTTCAGTGAATGTTTTCTCCCACTTGACTGTCACGTTATAGTTCTACTCTCAAAACTTTATTTTGACATGGAAAAGTACAGTGAGGATTGAGACTTGTATACCAATGTGATGTCTTGTTTAAAGAATGAATGAGTATAAACTAGAGAACCTGTGCCTCTAGTAGTCAGCGTGGGGAATAACTGCTTTACTCTGGTACGGTAGAGTCTGAATTGGCATATATAATTTGCTTCTAGAAATGTAGGATTTATAACCAGTTCAAAAAACAACAACAAACACATAGCACCAAATAACTCATAAGAAAAGTCCTGCCTGCTCGATCAGGCCAAGGACTCATCTAGTCCAATATCTTCTTTTGCACAGTGACACACCAGTTGCCTCTGGGAAACCCACAAATGGGAGGGAGGCATTCTTCTCTCCTATCATTCTTCCCCTGCAACTGGTGTTAAGAGGCATACTGCCACTGAACCTGGAGATAGCACAGCTCTTCTGCATTCTCAGACAATGTGTAGCATATAATAATCAGATAAATGGTGTACTATATATATATTACCCCTGCTAACTGGGCAAGAGGCACTTTTTTCATTGGTGCTCCTCTTATATTTAGCAGGGGGAGAGTAACTGCTCCCCTTTCACAGAGTCTTTTCTGGTGGCTGTTTGCTGATGGTGTTCTGCATCTTTTTTAAGATTGTGAGCCCTTTTGGGACAGGGAGCCATTTAATCATTTGATTTTGTCTGTAAACCACTTTGTGAACTTTTTGTTGAAAAGTGGTATATAAATAATAATATTTCTGGTGCTGTATTTGTAATGTGCTGTCTATACTTTGCATATCATTATAAACTTGATAGAGATTTTAAAAAATGAACAAGTTAATCAACTCTTTTTACGGTATCTTTATGACCATTTCTCTTAAGTGTGTGGACTGAAGCCTGATGGAAATTGTTGGCCTAAAATTCATTGATACTGATAAATTTTGGACAAGAGACTAGCAGCCCAATCCTATGCTTCCCCCTCCGTCGATGAAGTGGTGCCAAAATGGCTCGTGCTGCATACTGCGCGGGGAGCAGTTCCGGAGGTCTTCAGTTCCGGAGGTAAGGGAACATTTGTTCCCTTACCCTGGGGTAAGCCTCTGCAGCACAGAGGGGTCTACTTGGACTCGTGCCAGTAAAATTGCTGGCATAGGTCTGCATGAACGTGGGATTGGGTTCAGGAAGGGGTTTGGATTCAGCGACCACCGCTGCCGCCCAACCTGCCCCCTTTTCAGGTCTGATCCATCCTCCTCCACCCCACCCCACCTCCCCCGCATCCCCCCCATGCCAACCGAGGATCTGCGGATACTGGAGTCCACGTTAAAATCGCTTTTAAAAGATTAAAATTTGCATTTTTTAACCTTTTAGCTGCAAACTGCGCTGTTTCCAAGCCACTGCAGGGCTTCTGCAAGCTTAATGACCCACTTTCAGGTTGCGCGAAGTGTCTCCCCCCCAGCCTTGTCCCAGGATGCATTCTGGGACAAGGCTGGGAGGGGGGAAGAGCCTTCGTGTGACCCAGAAGTGGGTTGTTAAACTTCGAGAAGCCCTGTGGAAACTTGGAAACGGCTCGGTTTGCTGCTAAAAGGTAACAAACCCGCGTTTTAAACCTTTTTTAGCTATTTTAACGTGGACCTCGCGGGCCCAGGGTCCGTGGTGAGTCAAATCCGCAAATCCACTAGGGGGGCGCGACAGTATGGAGCAGAGAAGCAGCATGGCATAGCATCTTGAGACACAGGAGGCAGACCACGACCCATCACCCCAAACGCTAGACGGAACAAAAATGTTGTTATAACGCCATTGCCCAGTGGAGCGGTAAAAATGTGTTGGTAGGCTGGATGTGGCCCATTGGCTGTAGTTTGGAGAGCCTGCCTTACACAGTAGTCTCCGAGGACAATATCAGGACAATATTATTATTAACAGTATTTATTTATATGCGAAGTGCTTTGAACACTCGAAGTGTCCATCAGATTCTAAATATTCTTGTGTGCTAACTTGATATGGTGCTTCAGTGATCATAAAATATTTTCACATCTGTCCTTTCACAAAAGAGGCAAAGATGTACCTAGCAGAGGAGGAGGACTGAGCCTTCATAAACTTATTTAATTGAAAGAGAGCAACTTTTCATGTCTGCTGCTGTGAATATTAAGTATGTGTTACTATCCTCCTTTCCAGATTTAAAATTAAGCACTGAATGCTTTTGAAAGTCTAGCAGCCCAATCCTAACCAACTTTCCAGCTCTGATGCAGCCGTATTGCAGCCTTGAGGTAAGGGAACAAACACTCCTTTACTTTGAGGAGGCCTCCGTGATTGCCCCCCCCCACCTCAGGATGCAGCACATGCCCCATTGGCATGGCTGCATTGGCGTTGGAAAGTTGGATAAGATTGGGCTGTTTGTTTCTGAAGTGGGTCTGTGTGTTTGGGATGACAGTGAGTAGAGAAGTAAATGGCTGATTCTTCTGTCCATTTGTGTAAGCGCTAGTTCCGTCCGTGTAAGGGAGCCTTAGGATTGAGCTGTTGTTAGTTACTCTCTCCTCACTTTCCTCCACTTTCCTTTTACTTCCTCTTTCCTTATCCTCTGCATTCTTCCTCTGCCTCTTTTTCATACCCTCAGTTGCCTCTCCCTGTTCTCCTCTCTCTTGACCCACCCTGCCCCCTTCTCACCTGTGCTCTTTTTATCAGCTAGTACCCGCTTGCGGGAAGGTAAACAGCGCTCCGTGTTCCAGCCGCATACTACGCGCTGCGGCAAGGAGAGTCATGCCGGCCACATGACCACGGAGGCGTCTTCGGACAACGCTGGCTCTTCGGCTTTGAAATGGGGATGAGCACCACACCCTAGAGTCAGACATGACTGGACTTAATTGTCAGGGGATACCTTTACCTTTACCTTACCAGCAGTCCAGCCCGAGGGCTGACAGCTGGTGCTTTGCCAGCCCTCCTAGCCCCTTCCCTGCTGTCCAGTCGGCTAGTGCTTGGCAGTAATGTCACTGCTGAGGGCCTTGGTGTTTGGTTCCCCACCATGCTGTCATGTTCCCATTTGTGTGGTGGGAGCAGGATGCGAGGCTGACACAAGGGAAGTGTCTTTCAGTGCAATCCTATGCATATCTACTTAGAAGTAAGCCCCATTGCGTTCAATAGAACTTACTCTCAGGTAAGTGTGTACAGTATAGGATTTGCAGCCTTTGTATCTTGCCGTCTCTGGATATTTGGGTTTACTGCATATACACTATCTTAGCTGCTAATCCCTGGTATCCCCTATTTACAACCCCTTATTTCTTATGAGGGGGAAATTCTTCTTTTGTTTCACCATAAGTCCAAGTTTTCCAGTTCCTAACCCAGACTTATAAAAGGGATCCGCTGAACCTATTTTTGTTTTTTTATTATGTCGAGAAATAGCCAAGGGAGCCCATTGGAAATATGCTTCTTTGAGTATATAACTCTTGTCTGGTCATCTTTGCTCATAAACAGAGACACTGTTCAGAAGGGACTGACTTCACTGTACAAATATGTTATACCAAAAACTTTCTTTAGGAATGTCTGTGGCCTATATTAAAAACAATGAAATGCAGATACCCTCTTCTGTTTTATCGCTGTAATTCTGGAGAACTTATACACAAAATTCCTATTATATCTTAGTTCATACTGAGTGCTTTTCTTCTCATAACATGTGGAGTGTCAAGAATGATTACCCCTTATCCAGACATCCAAAATCCAGACTATTCCAAAATCCAGATTTTTTTGGGACTAAATTCTTTTTTTTAAAAAAATCCAGCACCTGGCTGGCATAGCATACTGGGTACAAAATTATTAAAAAATATTGTCTAAAATTACCTTCAGGCTATGTGTATAAGGTGTGTATGAGACATAAGTGAATTTCGTGTTCTAGATTTGGGTCCCATCCCCAAGATATCTCATTATATTTACGCACATATTCCAAAATCCATACAAATCCAAAATCCAGACAACTTCCCATCCCAAGCAGTCTGGATAAGCCTCAACCTGTATTTATTTCTCAGATGGTTGTGTCATTGTTTTGCAGGTGTAAAATATTTTAATTGAGCTACTGTTGTGTGTAATAGATTTACGGCATGATTCAGAAATCCACAGAATTTACTCTGTGTACCCAGTGGGTGGTGCAACCGCTGAATCATGAGCTGTCGATCGAAAGGTCGGCAGTTCGAATCCGCGACGGGGCGAGCTCTTGTTGCTTTGCCAGCTCCTGCCAACCTAGCAGTTCCAAAGCATGTTAATGCGAGTAGATAAATAGGTACCACTTGCAGGAAGGTAAACAGCGCTCCGTGTTCCAGCTGCATGCTACGCGCTGCGGCAAGGAGAGTCATGCCGGCCACATGACCACGGAGGCGTCTTTGGACAACGCTGGCTCTTCGGCTTTGAAATGGGGATGAGCACCACACCCTAGAGTCAGACACAACTGGACTTAATTGTCAGGGGTCACCCAGTGATACCTCAATTTTGTTTTTTTCTGAAAACTGTCCCTCTTCCCAGTCTCTGCGTGACAAGCCATTTTTGAAACTCAGAAGAATTTCAGTGTTCAACATGGGATAGGTGAATGAATGTTGAAATGAAGTAAAAAAAGCCCCTACTAGGTGTGACAAAGGAGCTTACATGGGCATTGCTTTCAGGTTAGATGTTACTTTTTCAACCCGTTCTGAAAGGGGGGAAGAGGTCTTGAGCCTACCCATGCTGCACCCTCCCTTCTTTGATCTCCACAATTTAAAAAAAGTTAAAATAAAATGTCTGACTGGTTGAATGTTGTCTGTAGTAGGGCTCATTTAAAACTTCTGTATACTCTGTTCAATCTGGGAACAATCTGATTTTTCTGCAGACATACAGCAGATAAAAATGAGTTTATATGAACTCCACCCTGGGGACGGACAGGAGGTTCAGACAATGCATCTGTATGACCAATAGAACTGTGTATCTGAGTCATTTGAGAGTTGAATCGTTGAAGAGCAAGAAAAATGTGTTTTCCTTTCAGTGTTTATGAACAGAAATATTGGGATAACGTTGCATGTTTTTACTTTGCTATCAGTGTCAGACTTGGTTATTTCTTTTGAGACTTAGATTAGATTCAGTACCTTAAATGTACCAGCCTTAACAGTGTCATACAAGAAGAAAATATACTTCATTTTCTGGAAAGTAAGTCGATTTGGTTATATTTGTGGAAGAGTTCATTTGCTGGCATGGTGTAACTGTTATATTCTAGTTCTGAAATTGTAGTGTAGTGGTTCCCAAATGGAACAAAGGGTTGCTACACCCTTAAGGGGCGTGGCATCCCACTGTGACAACGGCGGCGCGTCCAGGATCGCACAGCCGTGGACGAAAAGGTCCGTTTTACCTGCATTGGTGGCAGTGGATTTCTGGCGGGGTGTGTGGGAAGCCTGCGGACCCCTCCACAGGCCTCCCCAAGCGTCTGAGCAGCGCTCCGACGCGATCACAACCCACTTCCGGTTTCACCGTAAAACCAGAAGTGGGTTGCGATCGCAGGCTCCCCACACATTGTCATTGTAGAATGACAATATGTCGGGACCCCCCTAAGACCTAGGGCCGGAAGTGATATCAGTAAGCAGGAAGTGATGTCATGGTTTTTAACAAGCTACACTGTTTAATAAATAATCACATTTTAAAAGTTGTACTCACAAGTAGCCCCATGGGGGGGAGTGAGCTAATATTAACAGAGATGCTAAAAGATGATGATGATGATGGCTCAGAGATGAGCCAGTATGGTGTAGTGGTTTGGGAGTCGGACTTAGACTCGGAAGATCCAGGTTCAAATCCCCGCTCAGTCACGAAGTTTCCTGGGTGACCTTGGGCCAGTCACTATCTCTCAGCCCCACCTACCTCACAGGGTTGTTGTGAGGACAAAAGGAGGGGAGGAAATATGTACACCACTCTGAGCTCCTTGGAGGAAGGGTGGTATAAAAATGTGAAAAATAAAAATAAATAAATAAAAGGCAAGCAAAAAGTAACACAAGGTGAGCAAACAAGCCCAAGAGAGCATCAGACACTTCTTTCTCTGCACTGTGTGTGTGGGGGGGGGAGGAGTGAGCTGCTACCTTGGGTGTGGTCATCCAGCCAACATTCCGTGACCCCCTAGAAACCACTTCCCGACCATCTTGGGAGTCCCAAACCCCAGGTTGGGAACCACTGATCTAACAGTTAGATGGAAGGAAAGAAGCTTCTTAAACCGGTTACCTCAATGGCTATTGGGAAGTTCACATCACCCCTGAAGGGATTTGTTAGGAATGATTTGTCATCAACATCTCTTTTCAGGAACAGTTTCATGTGGTAAAGAGTGAGTTTCCCTCCAAAACCTTAAGTTTGAAAAAAGGTGGGAAAAGCAGTTTGGTTTGACTTTCCTTCCCAAAAGGCTAACAGAAGGGGGGGGGGGTCAAGCAGCCCTAAGGAGTATAAAAGGGCCAGCTCCTAACCATTCTGAAGCTGAACCACTCTGAAGACGTGGGAAGCTGAAGTCAGCAGAGAAGAGCTAAAAAGTTACTGAGCTATAGTGCTACTGGATCACATTATTGAACTAATTGAGAAGAGAGTATTGTTGCCAAAGTTGTCCTTGTAAATAAACCTAGTTTTGAGCCCATTCCTATGCTCATCTACTCAGACGCAAGTCCCACTGAGACGTTCAATGGGACTTACTCCCAGGTAAATGTGTATAGGATTGCAGCCGTTGTTTTGAGAAGTTGCTTTGACTCTGGTTCCTGCCTTAAGTTCTGGCAGAGCACCAGGTTTACTAGAGGGTGAGCGGGTTGAGAATCTGGAAGAGAAGCGTCTGTACTCCCTCAAGAAGACCTTGCAGAGAGTGGAGCCCTAGTGGGCTAGGGACTGGTGTCAGTGAAAGAGTTACCAGATGGGTTGGCATTTCCGGGCCCTGGGTCAGGAACATTTCAAGACCATTTAAGAACATAAGAAGAGCCCTGCTGGATCAGGCCAAAGGCCCATCTAGTCCAGCTTCCTGTATCACACAGTGGCCCCACCAGACACCTCAGGGAGCACACAGCCAACAAGATAACCTGTTTCCTGCTGCCACTCCCCTGCACCTGGCACAGAGAAAACCTACTTCTAAAACCAGGAGGTTGCTTATGGCTTGTATCCTGTGATGTCATTTCCTCCATGAATCTGTCCAAACCCCTTTTAAAGGCATCTAGGCCAGGTGCCATCACCACATCCTATGGCAAGGAGTTCCACAGATGAATTACACGCTGGGTAAAGAAATATTTTCTTTTGTCCATTCTAACTCTCCCTCCACTCAATTTTAGTGCATGTCCCCTGGTTCTGGTGTTGTGCGAGGGGGAGAAGAATTTCCCTCTATCCACTCTCTCCATCCCATGCATAATTTTATACGTCTCAATCATGTCCCCCCTCAGGCGCCTTTTTTCTAGACTGAAAAGCCCCAAACGCTGTAGCCTTTCCTCATAAGTGAGGTGCTCCAGCCTCAAACAAGACCATTTCAAACGGTCATCTCAAAGGGATGGAGGTGGCAGTGGTATATTTATTTTTAAACTTGTGTGCTGCTTTATTGCCCTAGGACTTCAAAGCGGCTAACATAATTGTTAAACCAATGTAATACAAAATATACATCCTGTAAAAAAAAAAAGTCCAACAATAAATATTGAGTGGCATGCAGATTTTCATGGCTTATTTTCTGTACAGACGTGGGTTCTATGGGATTTTCAGCCATGTTAAATTGTTAGAAATTGAAGAATAAAGAACTATATCGTCCAAAACTTGCCTGAAGAAATTCCTTTTCTACTCGATCCCCAGTGATATGGGTGCCGCTTTCAAGGATTATCCAGAACAGACAGGCACAAATAATTCTTTAATCCTCTGCTTTACGTTTCCTCCCACCTTGGGACATTGTCAAAAGCTGAAAAGAAGAACTCAAGTTGCTGAGTGTTCTTCTTTTTAGCTTTTGACAATGTCCCAAGGCGGGAGGAAACGTAAAGCAGAGGATTAAAGAATTATTTGTGCCTGTCTGTTCTGGATAATCCTTGAAAGCGGCACCCCTATCACTGGGGATCGAGTAGAAAAGGAATTTCTTCAGGCAAGTTTTGGACGATATATTTCTTTATTCTTCAATTTCTAACAATTTAACATGGCTGAAAATCCCATAGAACCCACGTCTGTAAAATAAATACTGAATCAGACAGAACAGCAGCACCAGTAAAAGGTGACACAGCAATGTTCCCAGAAACAATCTTATTTCAAGATAGGCCATAGGATACCCTGGTTATTATGATGGAGACCAACCAGTAACTTTGGACATTGTAGCTAAGTTTTAGGAGTTTTGGCATATGTGCATTTTTAACCTAGTGTATTGCAGAGGTTTCTAAGAATTCCTGTTCAGTATCAATCAGGGTATCCTCTGAAATATCATTAACCCAATTTTTTTACACACCTTCTGTAATGTGTAAATTTATTCACTGCCTTTACTCCAAGGAGTTTGTGCAGCATATATGAATGTTTGCATTTTACCCAGATTTTCACATGTAAATTCAAACATAATAGACTGCACTGTCTCTAAAGTGGTAAAGCTCACAGTTTCTTCCACTGCCTTGAGTTTTCAGTGGAAGCAAGATATTGGGTCATGAAATTATACATGGGATTTAAGTGAACAATGAATAACAGCCCTGAGGCTAAAGCCTTCTAGATGCCCCAAGAAAGAGCATATACAGTAACTATAAATATTGTCTCCGTCTAAGGCAGTTCACTTTTATTGCATGTGAGCTTACCTAGAGTGGAGGCACGGGGCATCATGAGCTCTTTCCTTGGCAACTCTTGCTATGCGCTCTGTGTCTCTCTTGGTTCACTCCAGGTCTCTCCCATTTAAGGGCAGAGCTTGGAGGACAATAATAAACTGTTGTTTAATGGTAATTTGGAATTACAGACTGACTTGCGGAACAGGAAGTGCAGCTGTCTTATACTTTCTGATTCCTAAACTTGTTTATTATACTGTACTCCTTCTCTAGCTGTGAGATGCAAGCTATCCCTGTGTGTTGTGGAGTGAGCAGAGGTGAAACAAGGGTGGAGCGAAGGCAAGTACCGTATTTTTCGCACAATAAGACGCACTTTTCCCCCCCAAAACATAGGGGGGAAAATGTGTGCGTCTTATCGTGCGAGGCCTGAAAAAAAAATACTTACCAGGGCTTTTCGGGGAGGCCTGCGCGAGCCTCTGCAGGCCTCCCTGATCTTCAGTTTGGCCGAAAACAGCGATTTTCGGCCGAACTGAAGATCGGGGAGGCCTGCAGAGACTTGCGCAGGCCTCCCCATCTTCGTTTCGCCCGCTGCGCAGGGCTCCTGGTCGCGTCCTGGGCCTGGGCTAAGTTCCCACGACGTGACCTGGGAGCCCTACGCAAACATCGCAGCAACTGCGATGTTTGCGCAGGGCTCCTGGTCGCGTCCGGCGCCTGCAACTAAGCGCAGGCGCTGGACGAGACCAGGAGCCCTGCGCAAACATCGCAGCAACTGCGATGTTTGCGCAGGGCTCCTGGTCGCGTCCTGGGCCTGGGCTAAGTTCCCAGGTCCAGGATGCGACCTGGGAACTTAGCTCAGGCCCAGGATGCGACCAGGAGCAGGCTGGGGCCCCGCAAGGATTGGACCTGAAAAACCAACAACAAGGTAAGTACTGTTTAAAGCAAGATTTAAAGCAAGTTTAAACCAGCTATTTCTTCACACTGAGGTTTCTCGACATGAGCCCCTACACAGGAAAAAGTGTATAGAGGGAAAACAAGCTTCTGGTTCACATGGGAACTGGCTCCAATGGTGCTGCATATGGACATATGGATCAGACCATAGTCAGCTCACTGTAAAGTTAATGAAGAACTGGACTACCATTGTCAACAACACAAAAAGTCATCAAAAAGTTTAAACTTTAACTGTTTAAAGCAAGATTTTTTAAAAACGTATTTTTAGCTCCATAGGACGCATGCGTCCTATGGTGCGGTGCGTCCTATGGAGCGAAAAATACGGTAGTTCTGCAAGACTCCGTTACACTGGAGTCAGCGGCCCCTCCCCCTTGCTGTTGGAGCCATTCCAGCAGCAACAGGGGAGTGTCCTGCATGTTGCCTTCACTGCCAGAATGGCTCCAGCAGCAAGGGGGAGGGGCTGCTGACTCCAGTGTAATGGAGTCTTGCAGAACTACTTGCCTTTGCTCCACCCTTGTTTCACCTCTGGGAGTGAGACTTGATAAATGTCTTTTATTTTTTAAATACTGTAGTTAAGAAATTTCAGATTAGCAAAACTTTTTGAAACGTAAATTTGAGATGTTTTGTCCTTTTTTATGGCACAATATTTTAAAATTGATATTTTGGTCTGAACAATATTCAAGTTACAGAAATAGGTTTACTGTGGCTTATAAATTTCAGTATTGGGTTGTATGGTTGTGAGATAGCATGGTTGGTTGCTTGATTATAAATGAGTGTGAATATTCTTGAGTGACAAGGGACCAGGTTGTCAAATGTGATTTTTACATTGGGAAAGATGTCTAATCATAATAAGATTATTGTGTTCTGCATCTTCAAATGGTGGTGATGGGACAGGAATTGAGCAATAGCAACAGTGATAATAGGTTTGAACTCATTCTTAAAAACCCGGGACAATTAAAGAAGGAAACAACTTCTGTTCTAATGAAACTATGCAACTGCTACGTTTTCTTTACGTATTGTAGTCTAATGATATATCCCTATTTGAATGTTTTGCAGGTACAGGCGAAAGCGGCAAAAGCACATTTATCAAACAGATGAGAATTATCCATGGCTCAGGATACTCTGAAGAAGACAAAAGAGGGTTCACAAAGCTGGTGTATCAGAACATATTCACAGCAGCGCAGGCTATGATCAGAGCTATGGATACACTCAGAATTCCATACAGCTATGAACATAATAAGGTACACTAATTTTTTAAAAATACACAGCAGAACTTTTCCAAGCTGGTGTTTTGGGAATTATATAATGTGGCTTTGAATTAATGGATCTCCTTCACACCTGGAGAAGAAAAAGGCATATCTTTTTGTGGGGAGGGGGTCACAGTTAAACACTATGTGCAACTAGACTATGGTATTTTTCCATCAGGTTGCACAAGATGGCAAAAAGGTGCCTATAGCAGATGGTCAGTATAGGTGGGGAAGAATGCTGCAGATGTGTTTACCAGTGTGGTAGACCTGTTTCTCTCTAGCTTAGTTTCTCTCTAGCTTAGTTCTCTCTGTTGTAGATGGAAAAACTTGTGAGCATACTATCAACAGGTGAGGCTCACAGGATTGACTGCTCCACCTCCACATAGAAAAGTAGTATGTTAGGGAGGCGGTCTACCTAGGCTTACCAGATTTCTTCCGGGGACAGAATGTAGCCCTTTAGGAGAAGGAATGTGGGCAGGTGTAGCCTGTTAGAGCGCAATTCTAGGCATGTCTACTCCGAAGCAAGCCCCATTCTGTTCAATTGTGTTCAATGGGGCTTGCTTCTTAGTAGACATGCCTAGGATTGTGCTCTAAGGTTTAACAGGCTACACCTGCCCACATTCCTTCTCCTAATGGGCTACATTCTGTCCCCAGAAGAAATCTGGTAAGTTAGGTCTACCCTAACTTGCAAGTTTTCAATATAAAAGGAATCTTTTTTTCTGTAGGGTCATGTGGACTGCTGTGGTGTACCTGGCAGTGTGGTGGACCACCAGCTACACCACTTTTCCGGTTTTCTGCCGTTTCCGTGGAGTCTCTGGGGGTGGTGGGGGTACACAGTGCTTGTCTCTTAAAGTGGCAAACGTTGCGAAATGGACCCTCTTGCCCATCCTGCGCTTCTGGTTGGCTCGAAATCTAGCCATTCCATAAGCGGGGTCGGGGGTTGACGTGCAGGAGAAGGGCTGGCGACATCACTGTGATGTAGTATAATGTTATAGTTGTCTGCTGTGAAAAAAACAGTGCTAGAGAAAAGAATTATTTTTTCAAATTTATTTCTCCAAAACATCTTCTGCAAGAGATAAAAATAATTCCTTAAAAGTCTATTTAACATGCTTTTTCCTTTGGAAAAAGGGTATCAGAAGTATTGTCAGTACTGGGTACCATGTTCACCCAGCTGGGTGTTATGACACCCCAAGAATGAGATAATTAAAAATTGCAAAATACTGCGGTGGGGTGGGGGGAGAGAGTAAAAAACCGTGTGGAATGTGCTGGAAACTTGACCTTGTGCCAGATGTAGGCTATCATTGATGACTTACTGCTGATGTTAAGTCAAATGCAGGAATTGTTTGGAGTAGTTTTGTAGGGGAAAACTTTAATTTGGTTGCAGTTTATCCGGTCCAACATTATTTTGGTTTATTCTTGGCAAAACGTTGCCAACTCTAGGTCTTTCCTGATCTTGTGATGTCCAGTATATTAATGGGAAGGAGGAGTTAGTAATTCAGTAAAGGACTGTGTAGCTATGCAATATAAACTTCCCGTTTATGCTATGGAGGATGTACATCGGATAGTTGCTGTGTTGGCCACTTGTTCAGAGAACAATATTTATGCTTCTCTTTCTCTTCCTCTTCTTTTTTATTTTCTGGACATTTAAACACTTCTAGAGCTTTATATACCCATAACATGGAAACGGTAGGAAATTGACTTGTACAAAGTTAGTCACGCTCAAGATTTCTCATATAAATAACAGGAATCAGAGGGTTAATATGATGGGTGGCCCAATCCTGCCTAGGACCGCCACAGCGTGCAAAAGCACACTGTGTCAGATCCTGTCCAGGATCAGGCCAGCACCAGTGCAGCTGGAGGCTTCCTTGGGTGAAATGGACGTTTGTCCCTTTCCCCCGGGTAGAGCCCCAGCTGTCCCTATGGGTCTCCTCAGATGTGTGCCAGCAAAATGGCCAATACAAATCCGAGGAGCCCGTGTAGGGCTTGCCAAGCCCGGGATGGGGGATAGGATTTAGTGGAGTATGCCACCAAGGATCACTCTCCCTTCTCGGGTCTGGGGGGCCAGTCCCCCTCCTGTTCCGCCCCGTTCCGCCCTCCCTACACCCCCCGTTGCCCGGCACAGGGCTTGCCTGTGTCTGCTGGCGGCGTCATCTGTTGCACCGGCCTCAGTGCCACTTACTCTCCAGGTGTTGGAAATGTTTGCAACACCCAGGAGCGGTGGAGTGACCAGCACAGCCTGACTGGGTTGCACTATAACTCATTTTGTCACAACACTCAGAGATCTTGGGAATTTCTTCCTACAGCAAAATGAAATGAAAGGGAAAAGTACAGCGTGAGTTCAGGCAGCTCTCAGTTTATGCAGGGGTTATGTTCCTGGAAAATTGTGTGTATATCAAAACCATGTAAATGAAAACCGACTTTCCCATAGAAAGCAATGGGATAGTTCTGAGTTAGGAGAGTTTGCTTGCTGCTGTCGCTGTCCAAATCACCCTCAAGGCAGAATTCTCATGCTCTGCGCAGCCGCACTCCTCCCTCCCTGAGTTCAGCAGGTGCGGCGTGTTCCATTTTGGGTCAGACTTCTCTGTGCAAAGTGTGCTTCAGCTTGAAGTTTGGGACTCATTGACAAGGAAACAAATGACAGTATTATGTTTTAAGTCCACAACTTACTAGTAGTAAGAATTAATTGAGTATGGAAGAGGTTGCTATCAAGTTAGTGACTCTGAATTTCAGTGTTTAAAAGCTTGGACTTGTATGCGGCCTTCACTCCTCCTCGGCTCAGCAACTATGGAGAGAAGTCACACTCATCTGCTCCGTAATTTGAACATTTGTGTTGGAACCGCCCCTTTTTTGCCTTCAGAACCAATGGGAAGCCAGCTTCCCTGTTGATAGACATTCTTGGCAGTGAGAATTAAGCTGTTAGTGGGAAGTAGCCAGGAGTGAGTGTGAAGTGCTGCTTCCAAGCCAAACAAGAAATGCTTTGCAGATGAGTATAGGCATATCATGCTAATATGGCGGGTTAGGTTCCAGACCAACGCTGTAAAGCAAATATCTCCGTAAAGAGAATCACAGGCTTTTTTTTTCACTTGCAAGTGCTGAGGAATGTAGCATCTGTACAGCTCGGGGCACCTTCCTAGCTTATAGTGCTCCTGGTGGCTGCTGTGCGGGGGGGGGGGAAGGTGAGGTGTGTTTTCAGAAGCTGAGCGTCGAGTTTCAGAGATGCATCTTTTAAAAAACATGTTTACACTATTAGTGGTTCTCAAACTGGGAGGCGTGAATGCTCTCGGAAAACTGCAATGCCAATTGGCAGGCATCGACATAATGTAATGGGTAGCCACGGCCAATGGTCGCCAATGGGCAAGGGAGCCGCAGGTTGCAAACGTTTGGGAAACACTGCACTATCATATATTGAAAAGTGCCGCATTAGCAAAGCGTTGTAAAGCGAGATATATCTGTATGTGGAGTAAAGTGAGATATATCTGTATGTGGAGTACTGCATTGGGGCCAGGGCAGTCTTCCTAGACTAGAGACATGATAGGTCCGGCAGGAGGACAGAAGGTGAGACAATGATAGGTCTGGCGGGTGGAAACAGGTGGCAAAGGCCGGGGGACTCACTCATATAGAAATTCCAAAGAAGCTTATGAGAGGAGACCTTAGAAAGAAAAAGGGAGGTGGAGTGAATGTAATTGGCTTGCAGAGTCCTTAGGAGGCGTTGAACCTGAGATGAACCAAGCTACAGTATTTTAAAAAATGTGCCAGTGCAAATTACATCAAGTATTAATTTATAAATCGCGCTATTTCAAAAATGGGCAAATTAGAGCTACTAGTGTCCTTTTCTCCTGATTGCCCCTTATTTTGAAGTCAGATGGTTATCAGTTAAATTCAGATGTTTATAATCATACTGCTTGTAAGGATCCTAGGGCCCAATCCAATAATTTCCCCCCTGTTGGTGCAGCCGTGCCTGGGGGAGGGGGGATCAGGAGGCTTTGGAGGAGAAAGGAGATTTAAATCCCCCTACCTTCTGTAAGCCTCCCGCTCTGCAGTGGGTCTCCTCAGACCTGTGTCAACTCTTTAGCTAGAGCCAAGTCCAAGGAGAGAAAGGAGGTGAGGATGCTGCAAAATGAGGGGATAGGATCCACTGTGCTCCATCGCCGCTGGATCCACAGCCTCCCTTGCCCCCTGTTTTGCCCCCTTCTTTTCCCATTTTGCCCCCTCCCCACCCCTACTGCTGTTTTACCTGCTTTACCCCAGCCATGGCAGGGTCCGGTAATGGACGGGGAGCACTGCCACCTCTTGCTGCAGCCATTTTACAACAGCAGAACTTTGTTCCACTGTCAGAAAGCGTTCTGGCTGACAGACCAGTCCGGCATAGGATTGGGCTGCTATTGGGCAGCTATTAGGATTGGGCTGCTATACAACTTAGCAGTCAGTTGTATTTCGGGTGACATGTATCAGTATTATATACTTTTTCTTTAGCACTAAGCACTAGTGTTTAGGTCAGTGATGACGAACCATTTGGGCTTGGTGTGTCAAAATTTTTGAAAATGCTTAACTTGACTCTGCTGGTGTCCGGCCCCCCCCCCCAACTTTTAATAGTACTTTGATTATTGCTACTTTTAATAGTAATTTTGAATTGAACTGAACTGAAAACAACTATAGAACACATTGCATTTTATTTAACATCAATTAGTGACTTTTTTGCTGCTGAGTTTTACTAGATTTTATTAAGAGGTCTGTCAAAAATCTCTGCCCTAAATGTTCAAGACAAGCCTGTAAAACTTTTGCGAAAATGTAAGGTGTGTTGGGACCCTGGGGGAAATGCTACCGTGTCACCCAAAATGACCTCACTTGTCACCTGTGACACGTGTGTCATAGGTTCGCCATCAGGGGCTTAGGGCCTTCTTTAAAGATTTCAGCTTGTTTTGTACTAGGGAGCATTTGATGATTCAGCACAAGTCGTCTGGTAGTTTGGTCAGGAGCTCCCACTGTATAAGTGGTTAGATGACTTTGCAACTCAACATGTCTCTTAGGGTACATGCCAAAACCCACTGGGGTGTTATGTGGGTTTAGGATATGCTGTGGCATTTGAATTTATGTTGGAATCATTGACTTTGGTGGATTTTGGGTCAATGGACATGTTAACATTTGCTGCTTTAAATAATTCGTGAGACATATCATTGTGTACAACAGCTCCATGGGAACAGAGAATTTCTATGCTTATTGTTGTTTATTCGTTCAGTCACTTACGACTCTTCGTGTCTTCATTGACCAACCCATGCCAGAGCTTCCTGTCGGGTGTCGCCACCCCCAGCTCCCCCAAGATGAAGTCCGTCACCTCCAGAATAACATTCATCCATCTTGCCCTTGGTCGGCCCCTCTTCCTTTTGCCTTCCACTTTCCCTAGCATCAGCATCTTCTCCAGGATATCCTGTCTTCTCATTATGTGGCCAAAGTACTTTAGTTTTGCCTTTAATATTATTCCCTCAAGTGAGCAGTCTGGCTTTATTTCCTGGAGCATGGACTGGTTTGATCTTCTTGAAATCCAAGGCACTCTCAGAATTTTCCTCCAACACCACAGTTCAAAAGCATCTGTCTTCCTTCGCTCAGCCTTCCTTATGGTCCAGCTCTCGCAGCCATATGTTACTACGGGGAATACCGTTGCTTTAACTATGCGGACCTTTGTTGTCAGTGTAATGTTTCTGTTCTTAATTATTTTATCGAGATTTGTCATTGTTCTCCTCCCAAGAAGTAAATGTCTTCTGATTTCCTGGCTACAGTCAGCATCTGCAGTAATCTTTGCACCTAGAAATATAAAGTCTGTCACTGCCTCCACGTTTACTCCCTCTATTTGCCAATTATCAATCAAGCTGGTTGCCATAATCCTGGTTTTTCTATGCTATGGTAGATATATTTTGGCTGTTTCTGGTGGCATGTAGAAAATGTCAATATTTGTACAGTGAGTCCCACAATATAAATGCCACAGTACATGCTGAAGTTACAACTTCAAAATGGCTTCCATGTGGCGACAATAACAATGGCACCAGCCTTAAATTAGCTTAAATCAAAATGCTCTAATCTGAAGTTTGCTTGAATGTGTAAATGAAGATGATATAAGTGCCTTTTATACCGAGTTGGATCATTGGTCGATTTGCTCAGCAGGTGCCAACAAACTCAGTTGCCTCCTAGTCGATGTTCCCTCTAATTTTTTTTCTGTACTGTGTGGAGCCCTACGGTGGCTGAACAGGAGGTGATGATGTCTTCCTCATCGCTGAGCTCTGGAGCACTGAGAGCAAAGGGAGGAGAACTGTGGCAGAGACTGGTGGCGGGAGCTCAACTGCCATCACCTACACAGTTCAGCCTGGCCAAGCCTTTGGTGAGTGGCTCATGGAGTCGTGGGTGGGCCTGAAACTGTCCCTTATTTGACGGTGTGGCAGGCTTGTTCAGTTGCACAATGCTTCCATTACAGCTGTGCAGCCGCGGCTTATAGTGAAGGCTGCTCCTAGTCTGTGGCAAGGAGGAGGGACTTTCTGGCAATTGAAAATTGCTCTCATTGCTGTTGGATGGGAGTTGCAAAATCCAGGACTCAGTTTTTTGGGGGAAAGGAAGTGTCTGTGCTTTCTTGCAAAAGCCTAACCACAGGGAAAGGGAAACTACCTCTCTTTTTCTTCACATTCAACTTGGAGAGGGAAGGGAGGAGGGACTTGTTTCGCTCAGCAGGGCTGCGTATTTTTGCTTCATTTTGTGTGAGCATCTGTGCGAACCATTGGATGCATGGCTGTCATGTATGCCTCAGTACAAACTGCTCCCTCCAGCACTGGGACAGCTGATTACAAGAAGGTTGCTTTCAGGATATGCAAGTATGTTTAATGCTTAGTGTTTTATCTCTCCCTTTTACCCTGATGTTTTGAGGCAATCCTGATCTCCCCCTCTTCACTTCTAACCAAAAGTGTACATATCAGAGAAAAAAACACAAAAGCAAACCAAGCAGTTGAAATGCCTTCATAGAAAGCCAGACTTAGGCTGCAGTCTTATACACACTTTCCTGTGAGTAAACCTTGTTGAATGAAGTGGAACTTACTTCTGAGTAGACATGTATATGATTGGTAGCAAGATTTTTTTTCCCTGTCAATGGGATCACCTGAACGTCTCAGTGTTACTGTATGAGTTCTGTGTAGTAAAGTTTTCCATTCCAGAAAGGGGGAAAAAAACTCCCCAGATTTTTAACCAGCTCCCTCTGTGTTGTCATTCCAAGACTGATTAAAGAAAGCAGCGAATAATTTTCAAAGAACTGAGTTACTTTGAAGGGCTGGGCTGGCACAAAAACGTGGAGTGGACTTCTTTTGCAGTGGGAAAGCTTGTGCTCTTTATCCTTTTTAGCCCTAGTGATGAGAAAGAGATTCATATTGGACTATGCTATGGCACAAAGGAAGGCCATTGAGCTCAGACTTGAAGGCTGAACTGTGTAGGTGGGTGATGCAAAAAATGAAGAACCTGCCTATGGCAAGAGAGTTGGGGGGGGGGAGGGGGAGGAAATCAGTAATTTAACTATGAAGAGCTGCTGGATGAGAATTGGAAAAAAATCAGGACTAAATGTTCTGTAAGCTCTTCTCCATAATCTCTGTGGGGAGGAGCAGGCTGCATTCACTTAGTGGAAGGGGAACGGCACTCTTCATGTGCTCAGAGAAATTCCTATATTCCCACTGGACTGAAACATGAATCGCAAAGTGGCAATATTCTATAAACCATGGGAGTCGCAAGCTTAGCAGGACCCATGAGGAGGCATCAATTCACATAAATCATGCTACTTTATTTATTTTAAAAAATTATATCCCACCTTTCCCTATGCCAAAAGGCAAATACCCAAGGCGGCTTACAACTAAGATTAAAATACATAATTTAAAATAATACATAAAATAATTTTAAACAATACATAACCATACATAACAAATTTAAAAACAATAAAATCCACTGGGGGGCGCGCAACAGTATGGAGCAGAGAAGCAGCATGACAGAGCATCTTGAGACACAGGAGGCAGGCCACGACCCATCACCCAAACGCTAGACGAAACAAAAATGTTTTGAGCCCTCGCTGAAAAGTCATGAGGGAGGGGGTGGTTCTCAGATCCTCTGACAGGGAATTCCACAGTTGTGGCGCCACAGCAGAGAAGGCTCGCCCACGTGTTGCCACTCCCCTAACTTGCGATAGAGGTGGCACTCGCAGGAGAGCCCCCTCAGATGACCTAAGAGAGCGGGCCGGAATGTATGGGAGAAGGCAGTCCCTCAGATATCCTGGACCCGAACCATGAAGGGCTTTAAAGGTCATTACCAGCACCTTGAATTGGGCCCGGAAACGAATGGGCAGCCAGTGCAGCCGCTGAAGCAGCGGTTCAACAGAGTCAAACCGCCTAGCTCCAGTGACCACCCGGGCCGCCGCATTCTGCACTAATTGCAGCCTCCGAACCGTATTCAAGGGCAGCCCCAAGTAGAGCGCGTTACAGTAATCCAGTCTTGAAGTCACTAAGGCGTGGACCACCGTGGTCAGGTCCGATCGACTCAAGTACAGCCACAGCTGGCGCACCAGCTGAAGCTAGGCAAACGCACCCCTGGCCACAGCCGCCACCTGGCTTTCCAAGGAGAGCTGTGAATCCAGAAGTACTCCCAAGCTGCGCACCCGTTCCTGCAGGGGGAGTGCAACCCCATTCAGAATGGGCAGATGACTCAGTACCTACATCGAAGCTTTCCTGACCAGTAGGACCTCTGTCTTTTCTGGATTCAATCTCAACCTATTAGTCCTCATCCAGACCCCAACCGCCTCCAGACAGTGCTCCAGGACTTCCACAGCCTCCCTGGAACGAGATGGCAAGGAGAGATAGAGCTGGGTGTCATCAGCATATTGGTGACACACCCAACTCCAAATCCCTGGATGATCTCTCCCAACGGTTTCATGTAGATGTTAAAAAGCATGGGAGACAGAATTGAACCCTGTGGCACCCCACACTGTAAGGGGCAGGGCACCGAACAGGCGTCTCCCAGCATCACCATCTGGGGACCTGCCAGCCAAGTAGGAACGGAACCACTGCAAGGCAGTGCCCCCTAGTCCCAACTCAGCCAGCCGACCCAGAAGGATATCGATGGTATCAAAAGCCGCCGAGAGATCCAAAAGGACCAGCAGGGATGCACTCCCCCTGTCCAGTCCTCGGCGAAGATCATCCAACAGGGCGACCAAGGCTGTCTCCGTCCCAAACCCCACCTGAAGCCAGACTGAAAAGGGTCCAGATACTCCGTTTCATCTAGTATCCCCTGGAGCTGAGACGCCACCACCCGCTCAGTCACCTTACCCACCTTACTTTATTGCCAGCTCACAAATTTAAAGACAGCCCACTCACCCCTCCCCTATGTTGTAATAGAAATCCCTGGATTTCCCCCTGTTTTTTCCATTTTCCCTATTTTTGGACTGTTCCAATCCCCTGAAGGCTTCTGTGACATCTCAGCCTCCTAAAAGCTGCTGAGGTACCCTGCTATAATAACCATGTTGTTGAGACTCTTTAGGTTCAGTGCCATTGCAGGGAGGTTACATAGCATAGCATAGCAGACAGGATATTTTGTGCACTGTCTGTCTTCCTGTCTGACTTTCCCCCCAGAACAATAGATCCCGGCCAGTGCTTCTGCTGGGATTGGCAACCAATAACTGATTGGAAATCCCTGCCCACCTGACCAAGTCGATGGGTAGGTGGAAGTGCCCAGGTGGTTGTAAATCATCCAATCAAATTAACCCATGTCATAATCAATGATAGGTTTTTTTATGGTCAAGACAAGGATGCACAACTACTGTTTTAGTAAGGGGGACACCCACCCACTCCGTGGCATTTTAAGTGCATGGATCAGAATCTGGAACAGCATGAGTAATCTAGAACAGGAATAGCGTTAAATTTGAGAATGGATTTTACCTTGCTACCTGCATTTTAATCGCTTGCTGGCAACCCGCCTTTTTATCACACCTGTACATCTTGTGTTACGTACCTTTTTGATTTCTTTGCAGATTTGCTCCTGTGATTGTTTTGTTTCTTCAGCTTTTTAATAAACTCCTTGTTTTATTTATTTAAACTATTTTATCTGCCTTGTCCAAGTTCATTCAGGGGGTGGTAGGTTGTCACACTTCCTAGACTGTTCTGCTCCTGTTTTGCTTTTAAAGGGAACTTCTTGGATTTAGGGGCTGTTTATCAATCTGGGAGACAGGCTTTCCCCCAAGACAGCCTCTTTCTGTTTGAGCTTTCACGCCTTGGGTGGTGGCAATAGAAAGACTACCAGAAAGAAGAGTGAAGTGGGGAAGCAAGGGAGAAAGGACTGCTGTCACTAACCACTAGGAACTGCACGTGTTCTGCTCCCCCTTCCTCTTCCACCCACAGATACAATCTCAGGATGTGCGAGCCAGGACTTAGCTGATAAATAAATTCTGCTACTTTTCTTGTGCTGTAGAACAGCTGCCATGAAGCAAGATGATGATAATCAGTATGATCGCATGGACTGAAAGCCCAACCTGAATTTATGAGGAAATGCGCTGTTTCTAAAGCTGTTTTGGGATTATGAAAATGTAAATGACACTAAAGCTGTCTGAAGGCCCCAGTCTATCAATATTTGATAAATAGAAACAAGGTCATCTTTCAAAATAGTTTCTCTTTTGCATCTGCTTCTAAATCTCCTGAATACAAACTCATTACCTGTGCAGCCTGGAAAACACAGGAAAGGCACTTCCTAATCACTTGAATCTCATATCGGGAAATCCTTTCCATGTAGAGCTTTGTTTTGTTTTTGTTTTAAGCCTGAACAACAGTGTATTTTTAGTAAGCCTTTCTCTCCTCCCCCCCCCCCCCGGTCAGTTTAAAGAGTCTGCAGTTCAATTTAAGATTCTGTCTGGGTACTGTGTGGTATTGATGGTAGCTTGAATGATTGAAATATTGTGAATATACCTACGAATGTATGAATTGGCCCCAGGTAGTATTTAAGTTTGAATTGCCATCATAAAAGCAGTTTGTTGCTAAATTAACATGAATTCTCTCCTCTGCTTTTCCCAGTAACTATGATTTGTAATGAAAGCCCTAAATCTTGTTTTGTTTTAAAGTAAGGTTTACTTATTTTATAATGTATTCCTTTTGGTATGCTTAAAGTGGCTTAAAATCATTGTATTAAGACACTAACACTCAGATACATTATAGGTTTTAAAGCCCATCTTCTGCAGCATTTCATTCCTGAGTCATCACTCTCAACCTAAGAGGCAAACCGTCCGCTACTGCTCTTCATGGCCATGGGCCAATTTTGGGGGAGGGGGAAGAAATAACTGTCACCCCTCAGGTGTTCAGGAGTCATACATTAAATGAGGAAAGTCAACATGCTCAATCTGTGAATTGATCCTTACAGAGGTGGGGTATGAGGTATGAGGGCAAGAAAAAAAGTAAAGTGTGTTTAGTTAAAGAGTGTTAACTAAAAATTTTTGGAGGTGTGAGGCAGCGGAGAGGGAGGAGAGATTTAAGTAATATGTGTATTTTTTTGTGGACACGCCTCTCTGCTTGACATGCCTTAATTGTAGGAGTCTAAGGAGAAGCCAGGAGTGTCTATCTTGAAAATAGAAAGGAAAGATTAGACGCTTACAACCCAATCCTGCCTAGCAGGACACAGCGACGCAAATAAAGTACCCACCGCATCTTGAGCAGGATGGGGCCTGCCCCAGGGCAACTGAAGGCCTCCTCGGGGTAAAGGGATGTTCATCCCCTTACTCTGAATAGAGCCCCAGCCTCTCCAATGAATCTGCTCGAATGTGTGCTAGCTATTTTGCTGGCGCACACTCTAGCTGGTCGTGCAATGGCAGCCAGGCCTGGGAAGGGGGATATACTGGAAGCATCATTTGTTCCTAACCTATCCTATGCAGTTATTTTATTAGATCTTCTGACCAATCTTTGTTCAGACGTCTATACCAAGATCTTTAAAAAAGTGTCACAGCTCAATCCTGCGCAAGTATGCGTGGCTGGCTTAAAGGGGCCGGCCGCTGTATCCTGCGCAGTTCCCAGTCCATGCTGGTGCCTGGGAGCAACTTGAGGGAAGGGGACGTTCATCCCCTTACCCCGGTGTAGGCATGCCAGGGCCCAGTGGGCCTCCTCAGATGCATACCAGCTTCAGAGCTGACGTGCAGCCGGGAGGCCGTGTCCTGCCGGCCTGGGCTGTGACGGGGTGCTGGATATTGCCACTGATATCCCAGCCTGGGCCGGCCAAGGGCCCCTCCCTCTCTGCCCCTCCCTGCCCTCTGCCCACCCCCGTGCCAGCTGGTGCGGGACTTACCTGCGGAGGCTGGCATGGGGTCAGTTCCGTGGCCTAGAAAGTAATGCCGGCCTCCGCACTGGCACTGCTTACTATAAAGGAGCAGCAAACGTGATTTATGGCATGTTTGCGACTCCTTAGGCCGATGCGGAGCCGGCCTGACTTGCGCTGGATTGCGTCCTCAATCTGATAAACCACCTATTGGCAAATGAAAGTAACTGTGTAGACATAGGAGGGGAGGGGAGAAATAATCAATTCATTGTAATAGCAATATATGTGTTCAGAGCTATATATGAAATATTCATAGCTCTGTGTCCTTCACCTGAAGTGTGTTTGACACCTGAAGCATGCGACCTAAAGTGTGTCTCATCCCATTTATTATTCTGCATAAGAAAAGATGGATTTTACCCTTCAGAGAAGCTTACACAATGATTTCCATATAAATCTAATCAATTTGCATGGATTGTGTACAAACATTTTCAATTGGATTGTGATCAGGAGACTGTTTTGCATATAATTTGAATGTATATAAATACAAACTAGTATTGAGAGAAACTTGGTCTTTAAAAAGCAGCTAGATGGTATCTTGGATGGGCTTGGGTTGCATTTCAGAAATGCTCTTTGGTTAGCAGGTAAGTCAAGGGAACTACAGTCTGTCTTTCTAGAAATCCAAGTTAACCCAGGAGATGTTGTATGTATTCAATGATATAATTCTGTGCCCCATCTCTCAAGAAAAGCCTGAATAATAATAATAATAATAATAATAATAATAATAATAATAATAATAATAATAATATTCCTGCAGTCTATTTGCTGTTCTGATTGCCCTAGGATGCCCAGGATGTATGAAATAAAAGTAACTTGGGAGAAATCAATATGGTAATAAGTTTTAGGAGAACCTTTAACAGCAATCTTAAATAAACCATCCAGTTAATAAGCTGATTTGCTGTGTGTCATGCAGTGAAAAGTAATCCCTTGGGATGATCCCTTGCAAAGGATCCCCAACTGCTATAGAATCCTGTTTTGTAGGATAGTTTCCAGAAAAATTGCACTGATTGACGTAGTGTTACCAAGTGTGTGCACTTACAGAAGCATTTGTACCATTGGATTTTGACTCAAAGACAACCCTCGGATAGCAAAGGCGTACACAAAATGCTTGCTGACAGGGATGTGCACAGGAAATTAAGGTGCTGGCAACATTCTTGTCCTGCTTGTATGGCAAACGTTGTTGCATGGCTGTCCTGTCATCTCTGTTCTGTAGTGTGGTATAATTAGCCAGGACATTAAGAGTTAATCTTGGAGCAGTTTTCTTAGAACATCTGTCTTGGGGACTTCTTGAATGAATAATTTTAATGATTTTTGTTTGTTTGAAATAAACAGTTTGTTTTTGCTGTATTTGAGTTTCTCCTCTTCCTTTCCAGAACTAAAATATAATGGATATGCCAGTCTAGTCTGTCTCTTGTCTGTCTTCAGCCAATTTTAGATGTTCATCCTTCTTTTTTTGCAGTCTTCCTGTAGAGTTTCCTGTGTACGTGCACAGTGATGATGCTGTGTGATTCAGCAATGTGTGCGGTGGCTTGCCCATTTGACAAACAGATATGGTTAAAATAACAATATTCATGTAGGTTCTTTACTCAGATCAGTCAACTCCAGAGTTGTGAACTATAGAGAGTAAATTATCTGGTATTTACAGGGACCATATTGTTTACTATAGTATGTTTTTTGTGCTGTTCCTGTCACCTGACATAGTAATAGACTATGGAAGGAATCTTCCTCAAGTAGTTACCGTATGTAACCAAATGCTTCAGAGAATGCATTGCTTTTGTATTCCTATCTTAAAATGCCTCGCATTGTTGTTGTACAATGGGCGAAGCGCTTGTTCTTCATTACCCAAGTCAAAGTTCTGTGGTGAATTTGCCTGTCTGGTTTGCATAAACTTATGGTTCTTAAAATAGGTGCATGGATTTGGGAGATGGCAGTCCAGGTTAGTGGCTGGTCCCCAGCCAACCAGGTGAATTGTTCAGGCAGCTACAGCATGCTCCTTCCAGTCATAAATTCACTGCCCTAAAGTATCTTTTGGTTCCATAAAGCCATGAGTTAATCTTAGAATTGGATATTGATCAGCATTTTGGTTCAAATGTTTTTACTCAATTCATTGTCAGCACAACAGATGTGATTAATCAAACATCCAGCAAAGCACAGGGGAACAAATTAGACTTAGGATGAATTTACTGTACTTGTTGACAAAGTGATATCCAGTTATTTATTTATTAGATTTCTATCCCGCTTCCCCCCCCCCCATAGGAGGGACTGATATTCTACTTTTCTGTTTTATTTCAGAGCTATTAATACTAACACTTTGCTATGAGTAAAGATGTTTGAAAATGGCAAATACGAAATAAAAGCACTCAATACCACTTCCTGATAAAAAAATCTGCTAAAATTAGAATAAAACCATGTAATTTTGCATCATTCTTTATCTGCCAACACTGTATAACCATTACAACCTATACCACCTATCTATTACACTTTTCAAGTGTTTACAATTGCTAAAAATGGGGAAAAGTTTGGAATAAAAACACGACACCAGTTTCTGCTACTTCATTTTGGTTACACTGGAATCTGAGGAAAAAAATAAAAACATTTCCAAACACCTCTAGCTATGAGAGATGAATAAACACATAGAAGTGCAGAACTTGATATCCAAATAACAGCGAAATCAGACTTAACTTTTGTGTCGGTGTAACCAGCGGCGCAGTGAGAATGGGAGGTCCCAGAACGGAAAAGGGATTCAAATCCCCTCCAAAAGAGGAATTCAAAGGAGATTTGAATCCCTTTTCCTTTCTGGGGCCTTCCATTCTCGCTGCGCCGCTGGTTACACCAGCATGGATTGCGCTGTAAATGTGTTTTTCCAAACCCACATTTGCTGAGATAACTAAAATGTGTGGAGTGAGGGATACTTAAAGGAAATGAGGAGGAAATTATAGTGGGGTATTCTTCTCCATTCCATTTTTTCTCTGTCAGGTGGACTTTTGGGGGCCACCTAAAGAAATAAATGACTTGAGGTGGGGCTTTTGGCAGGGAAAGGGTTAAACCTACAAGTTGTCACCTGCAAGTGGTGTGGCCCCAGATGAGCATTATGAAGATAACTCGGGGTTGCCAGTCTGACATAACATCTACCTGTTTCCCTGAAAATAAGACATCTCCCTCACTCTTCGTCCCAGCTGGCTGCTCTTTGTGGCCGGCCGGAACTGCCCCCATCTATGAATGGATTGCTGACAGAAGAGCAAAGGCTTTGCTTGTGCGCAGGGCTGATATTCAAGAATTTGCCGTTGCAATGCCGGGTTTGGAGAGTTATGATGATGTTGCAGAAGAAGATGACATGATTGTATTTGAATAAATGTATCGGCAAATTGTTCTAAATGAAAAATATAAGACATTCCCTGAAAATAAGACATGCTGCGTTTTTTGGTGGAAAATATAAGACATGCCTTATTTTGGGGAAACAGGTAGGTCCTCTCCAGTCTATTGCTTGTATCTGCCTAGTAGTTTTCACATGGGACATGCCTCAGTTCTGTTCTGATACTTAAAAAAACAAAGTGTGTGTATATTGAGGTTCTATAGGCCCTATGTAAAGACAACTGTAAATGAGAAAAATGTACCTGTATGTAGTTCATAGATTTTTTTTATTTGATGAGTGTTACAGGTTAACTGTATAAATGGGTCATATCTAGCAATGTTTCTTTGATACTGGTTGAACTTATCAAATCTGCTCTTTTAACGAGAACCCATTTTCCTGAGTAGGAAATTAAGCGTTGCTTCTTGGACCTTGTTTTCTTTTTTCTCTCTGAGTGGCTGTTAAGTCTTTGGAAACCTGATAGAATAATACTCATTTTTTTTCTTTTGCCTGTTCTTTCCCAAATCATTGATCTGGTGCAACTTTGCATTTGCTTGGAGATGTAACAGGATTACCTGAATAACTGTCTTGCTTGGGAATCACCCCACTCCTGGGACCAAAATGTCTTGATCCAACTTCTCCTTCTAGGAGCAAGTTTGTTCCCTTTAAATACAATTTCTATCTGAAAATGTTTTCCCAATGTGCCGCTTCGACTGATAAACGCCTCTCCCTCCTCAAATAGTTATAAAGCTGTGTGGAAAAATGAAAGCTGAACTCCAGACAAACAACAGAATGTATTGCTTTACAGCAACCCTTATCTCTAAATCTCCCTAATGCCAAGCAATCCCTCTGTAAAATAGTCCACAGAAATAAGACAGCCGCAGCTGTCTTCCGTCTCCCCAAAGGTCTCCCTTAAACCAGTCTCTTGGGCAGCAGAGCTTTCTCCTTTCTTCGTCGGATTTCTCCAGTCTCTGGTCCAAGGTCACCAGTCTTTCAGCTTCGCAGAGTGTCCAGCAGCTCCTCCAGCTCCTTCCTCCAGCGTGGCAGCAGCGTTCCGTCCTCTGGCGAAGTCCTTCAGCAAGCTAGGATCAGACCGTAGCGAGAGAGAGTCCTCAGCAAGCCAGGATGAGAGAGAGTTCTCAGCAAGATGAGAGTCCTACTGCAATCTTGCTGCTTTTATATCCTTAAGTTCCAGTTAGTGCTAATTGGGTGCAGCTGTGAGCCACACCCATTGCACTCAAAGTCACAGCTTCTTCCTACTTAGTAGCAACACCTGTGGGCCACGCCCAATTGCTTTCAGGTGTGCTTCCACCCACGCTGTCCTGGGTGTTGACCCCTTGCTGCCCAGTCCTGTCAAAGTCCTGTCAAAGTCCAACTCTTCATCTGTTAACTCCTTGCTGCCCGGATCTGTCAAAAAGGGTCCACTGCTGACACCACACTTGGCTCCTGCCAGTCTGCTGGATCTTCTTACACTACAATAACGACTAGGTGGGCCAGAGGAAAAATGGGAGTGAATATCAATCTAACAATCTAGCTGCGGGCTAAGAAGCTTTGAAACCTGTAGAGCTCTAATGGTGGTGCAGGAAAGCAAGGCACATTCATACATGCTTGCGAGCCCTCAGGTTGTTTGACTTAAAGCTACAAGGCCCCCTCTTTATGAAAGACACACACACAGACTGAGGCTTCAGATGATATAAATAAACTTGGCTCATTTATTCAGAGGTCTTCCGTCTCGGAGAATGATGAGGTGAGAGTCATACCCATTTCTTACAGATGCATACCGTAGGTCTTATGCAGGGTGGGTCAGGTCAACCACTGAATGAGGGCTCATGCCTATCAGAAGGCCACCCCCGTACTTTCAGTAGGGATGGCAGTGAATGTCCAATGTGCCATGCGGGTGTAGGGGCACCACATGGACCCGATGCAGGGCTTTACCCCAGGACCTCTAGCAGCCTGCTTCTGCCACTAGCACAATACCATACAAGCATGCTAACCACATTACTGGAGGTGGGAGAAAATGGTTTTATGTTTTCTCAGATTTTGGTGTTTAACCAAAATGAAATAGCAGAAAGTGGTGTTAGGTGTTTTTATTCCCATTTTCCCCATTTTTATCAATTGTAACCACTTTAAAAGTGTACTAGTATTCATTAAATACACAAGCTTTTACACACAATAAAAGTGTGTGTAATATAAGCATATAAGAAGCATGTTTTTGAGCAAAAAGCCTGAATATTGCTTTTGCTGACCATTATTTTCTAATTCACTACATCCTTAAGTTGAAAGTCCTCCACTCTTTATCCCCCTTGACTAATTTTATGAATAATTATGATTTATGTTGTCCTTTGCCAGATAATACCCTTGACCCAGTGCATGAGCTAAGGAAACATTTTTGTTTCTTCAATAATCTTTTGGCTTCTGGAACAACAGCTAGAGTAATCTTTCTGGACTGGTAGACATTCAATCTTGTGTGCTTGACAGAAACTTCAGCGTCTGCATCCTGTAAGGTGGTATGTGGTATGTGTGTGTGGGTTTTTTTGTTTTGTTTTTTGGACAGTCTTGTGTTGGATTTCAGGTTAGAAAGGATAGATGAGTTAGGAGATCAATATCAAACATAACATGAATATGTGGCAAAGGGATATGCATATATGGAGATCCACACTCCACAAGCATTGCCAAGTTCATCTTAAAAGAATTTAGAAGCACAATCCTATGGTGGGCTCTTAGCACTGGCGGAACTGGCATTCTGTCAGTGCTGACTGCCATACTGCAAATGTTCCCTTACCCAAAGGAGACCTCTGCAACTGCCTCCTGCAGGATGCAGTGCTAGCCATTTTGGCATTACTGCATCCGTGGGGCGGGGAGGAGGAAGATTAGGACTGGGCTGTCAGAGTTCAAAACACAGGTTTAGTACCTTGACAGTTATTTATGCTTCTATAATATGAAAGAAATGAAAATAAAACATTCTAGCATGGAGATAGGATAGTGAGTATATAATCTCTGTGTAATACAAATTGAATATCCCTTATCCGAAATTCCAAAATACTGCAAAATCCAAAACTTTTTGAGCCTGGCATTTCTCCTGCAGCTGCATGCTCGACAATAAAAGGATTCCCACTGCAGAGGCTGTCCCCTTTTCTGGTGGCTCTCCTATTGCTATTAGTAGGGTGCCCCCTGGCTTCTAGGGTGGTTGGTTCCGCTGGGCCTGTGAAACACTTCCCTGTTCTGCCCTCTAAAGAGCTCTCATTCCCATCTTCACTCGCAGGCGCCTCGTCAGTGGGGGACAAGGGCCCTGGCGTGTGCTGGGAGAGGGAACGAGTGGCTGTGGCAGGGCTGTCCACTTCTTCATCCGGCGGCCGGGGCAGCCTGAGCAAGAACCGGCTGGTCTTCCCGTTTAAGAGTTTCTGCTGCTTGGCATGGCAGAGGTTTGTGCTGTCCCAGTGTCCTATCTATATATACTAAATACGTCAGCTCTCTTCTAAACAAGAATGATTAAAAAAAAAAAGATTAAAAGGGTTTGGAAAGAGGTGAAATGCTGTCTGGTGGAAAAGAAACACTTTTGGGGAAAAAGGCTGCGTAAACTGGCACAAACCAGCCCTTAATTCATTATGTACAGGTTGGTAATCCCTTATCTGGACAGCCGAAATCCAGACTATTCCAAAATCCAGACATTTTGGGGTCTATGCCTTTTTTTGACAAACGTTTTCCAGCACCTGGCTGGCATAGCGCAAGGCATGCTGGGGCACAAAATTATTAAAAATATTGTATAAAGTTACCTTCAGGCTATATGTATATGCTGTATATGAGACATAAATTAATTTCATGTTTAGAACTTGGGTCCCATCCCCAAGATGTCTCATACTTATGCAAATATTCCGAAATCCAGACAACTTCCTGTCCCAAGCAGTCCAGATAAGGGATACTCAACCTGTATATGCAAATATTCCAAAATCTGAAATCCAAAACATTTCTGGTTCCATGCATTTTGGGATAAGGGATATTCTACCTGTAGTTATTTGCATAGGTAAGGAAGTGGAGGTTCTCATTGCAGAACACAGTCAGCCAAAGTTTACCAATGTTAAAGTCCCATTGGTTTTCATTAGGAACAGTTTAAATATGTTCTTTGGGATGGTGTCCAAGTACATAATATTTAGTACAATCCTGTTACTGGAGAGAGAGAGAGAGAGAGAGAGAGAGAGAGAGAGAGAGAGAGAGAGAGAGAGAGAGAGAGGCAGGCTACAGCTGCATTGCTTTGTTATAATTGAACTAGAATTGCAGTAAACTGGACTTTATAAATGGGAATGGAAAAATGAAATTCTATTTTATTTGCAAAAATCAAAATAACACATTTTGAAAAATTTATTCAGGCCTTTTTCTGCTTTTCAGGCCTTGATTTCATTGGTAGAAATTCAAGTTTAGAAATCCTCTGAATATGGCTAATCAGTCCAGGCATTCCCCATTAGAACACTACTTTGTCAAACTCACACCAGAAGAATGGCTCCCAACCCAAGACTGTTTGGTGGTGTAGTGTAGTCACCAAAACCCTGCTTATGCCCCAAGAGGCAAAGTCTTATTCTTGATCTCATGCTGTACCGCTAATATGCAGTATAAAGTCAGGTCAGGTACAATTCCCGTGTCCCTTCTCATTTTCAAACTTAGAGCTTAAGAGGGGGGATCTTTTCTGACACTTCAGATTATAGCTGGAAAGCAGGGTGGGGATTGTCCCTGCAGTTGCACTGCACTTCAGGAGTCTCAGAGACCAATCCTAACCTTCCTCCCCCCCCCTCGCCAATGCAGCTGCACCAAAAAAACACTAGCTGGCACAAGCCCGAAGAGAAGAAAGGGATGGAGGGGGTTGAAAAAGAGGGGACAGGATCTGGCATGCACCATTGCCACCGGATCCGCCCCGTTCCTCCCTCTTCCCCACCCAGTTTCACCCTCCCTACCCCTTCCCTGCCCCCACCGCCCCCACCACTGCCTTACCTGGTCTGGCGGGTGTGGTGGGAACCAGCAGTGGTATAGTGCTGCTGCTGCAGTTTACAGCTGTGCTTGGAAAATGGCCACCAATGGCGCGCTGTGCGTGCTATCGACAGCCATTTTGCAATAGCAGAGGTGCCTTCCGCTGTTGCAACGCGCTCCGCCCGGCAGCCCAATCCTCAATAGGATTGGGCTGTCAGAAGCACGGTACAGTTGCAAGGGCAGTCCTGTTGCTTCTCTTTTAACTTTGGTTGAGCATTGTTGCCCAGTGAGTCAGTTCTCTCTTACTGTGTACTTGGTAAGAGTCCCATCGATGCACTTGAAGAATGTCATTCCTTCCAAGTTTTTTACGCTGTCAGTCTTTTGTAACTTGCTTTAAATGCATTCATTCTGCAAGCTCTTCAGGTTTTGGTGTGTTTGTACTAGGGCAGGTTCTACAGAACTGGCACAGTCAGCTTCACTCAAAGGAATTAAGTAGATCAGCAGTCAATTAAGGCATGTATTTTCTCATTATCCTGCAATCTAGTTCAGGCTGTGCTGTGAGTTTTTCCCCCAGAATTTCTTGTTTCAGCCTACTAGGCAGTGGACAGTGGGTTTTGTATATGTACCCAAATCTGAGCTGAGGCTTGCCTCCTTTCTTCCTCATACTCCCCCTTTTTTGGAGGCAATGTGAACGTTTGTATTAACTTAAAAGCTGCTGTTGGAGCTTCCAGCGGTCTTGGGGTTATCATCAGTACCATTAACAGTTGGACTGCAGTTACAGTGCTGGAATTTTCTTTTGCCTCCTTAAAGTGTGTCTGATCTTCAGAGTGCTCTAGTGGCTTGAGTCCCATTTGGTGAAAAGGGAGTGGTTTCTAGTAAGCATATTAAGGAACAGCTGTGTGCAATCTGATATTTCATTAATTAGACAAAGAGATAGAAAATAGTTTTCTTGGAAAATTCTCATATCTTTCCCCCTCTCCTTTAAATTGTTTTCAAGAACACTACAGGTTCTCAGAGAATTGACTTTGAAAGCAGAAGGATAACTTCGCTTAGGGTGCAATCTTATGCACACTTACTTGGGAGCAAGCCCCACTGAACACAGTGGGAGTTACTTCTGAGTACGTACAGTGTACATAAACTGCACTGTTGGTGGGAGAAAATACCCACTCATGCATATAGAAGTTTCTCAGTGAGATCCCCAGCACCTGGGATCCTGGGTTATTTTGTAGAGTATGGCAACCACATGAAATTTGGCAAGCTACCAAGAAAAATACTTTGCTTTGGTTGGATTCCATTTGTTGGCTATAATGTATGTAAGCATGTCCTCATGTAGAGTGCCGCCGGGGCTATAAAAAAGCTCTAAAAAGGTACTACCAGTCAGTCTGGGCATTTGTCTGGTGAGGCAATAGATGGCAGCTTATAGTCTTATTTAAAGTGTTGTATACCGGGAATAAGCCAAAGATAGACCATGGCCCACTAGTGGCTGGTTTTTGGTGAATCACTTCCCACTTCCTGATTGCAGAGATTCTTGCAAAAGGCTGGGCTACGTGACCTTGGTCTGATCCAGCAAAAGTCTTTAACAAGAGTGCGTACATGGATATGTTATTCCTTAACTCTGAAAAGATTCTAAGCACGTATTCTTCTTTTGTAAATTCAAAACTCAAACGTAAAAGACAGGATTCAAGTCTGTAAAAAATTTAAAGTAGACCATGAGTAACAGAGGTCAGCCCACTCCTGTTTGTTGCCTAACAAAACTCATTCTGTAAAGTAATCTTGATAATTTATGAATAATTACATAATCTCAATGTAATATAAATATTATTCAGTACAGTTATCTTAAAATGATTAATATTAGACCTCTCCCATGAAAAATGGTTGTTCTGAGAATTATCATTTTCAAATAAATGAATGGTCCTTTTATTTGAAATGATCTTGGGTAGAGAGAAATGGAACAAGGAGAAGCAAGACTTTGGTATTTAAACACTTTTCAGAATGAAAACAATCTCAATTTCCTACCCGTCTTGTGTTCAGAATCATTCCCCCTTCCCTCAAGAAGATAAAATAGCATCCCAGAAATAAACCACTGTATTTAAAAACAGATTTTTAAAAAATGTCTTAAGTTTTCAAAGAAACAACATGGGCAGGACAGCTGCCTTATTTTAAAACAAATAATAATTGCGCTATTCTGTTTATTTATTTATTTTAAGTTCAAATTGCCATGTTCACCATAAAAGCAGAAGAGTCAGCAGTGCTTTCCTCTTGTGTAACCGTTTGAGGCTTAGCATCAGAGGAGTTATTAAAAAGGGCAGTGTTGGAGCCAAAAGAACATGTCTGTCTCCATAACTTCATAATGGGTTTGGTTCCACCTGGCAAGTTAAATTGGGCCCAGTGCATTCTCAAACTCTGCCATGTCAGCTGAGAACTTTATAATCTTCTGCAAGAGCTACATGCCTCCATTGAATTCTAGCCTAATTCCTGTTGACCTCCTCAGAAAACACTTAAAATGTTTATAAGACCAATTGCTTCCACTTACAGTTTGAAGTGTTTGGTGATGCTGTTGCAGCATGAGAAATATCTATAACATGATGTGCGTAGCATGAGGAGAAAAAAAGATAAATTCTGCACCAAGAAAATGATCTGTGTAAATTTATATAAACTACATAAATGTGCAGGCTGCTGGTGCTAGTTGCAGAGAGGGACATCGAACAGTGCAGTAGACTAGAAGTCCTGTTCTCTGGTTATAAGGAAGCCTGGTCAGTCCACACTGACTTCTGAGATTTCACCACATCTCTGCAGCCCTGAGGACTAGAAACTTGCTGTATTAAAAATTCTGAACTGAAAATTCTCAGGGTGCAGAATACTAATTTCTAAGTTGAATACACTTTGTCATGGACATATTTGCCATTCTAACATTGGAATAGTGCAGAGGTTCCCAAACTGGGGTGTCGTGATGCCCCAGCCGGGAACAATGGGTTGCTACTCCCTTAAGTGGAGTGGTGACAGCGACGGCACTTCCAAGATCATGCCGCTGCCACCGCCGGGGGGGGAGGGGGAAGTGGTTAGTTTTTTTTTGTCCTACCTGGGGGTCTTGCCGACCCTCCGGTGGATACAGGGAGCCTTTGTAACCGTCCGCAGGCTTCCCCATTCCCTCACAACGACTTACACAAGAGTTTGGGAACCGCTGGAATAGTGAGACTCGAGTGTGACTGACGTGAACTTCTCTAGGAGAAAATCCCAGAAGCCTTTTAAATCTTAATACTTTCTTCTAATCTTTCTGATGTTACAGTCATGTGTTGCTGTGACCACCTTCAGGCCTTTCCTGTACGTTTGAGGGGAGAAATGTAACCTGGGAAGTGACCCTGAGAAAAAATGCAAACAATGAAATACATACTGACGGCCACCTTCATTCAGGCTACTTTTTTGGAAGAAACAGCAAAAAAAGAAAAAAAGAAGTATAGAGTCCCTCATATCTACTGGGTGTATTCACTGTAACTTAAGCTTCACTTCACTTAAGACAAGTCAAAGGGCAGTAAGATGGAGTTTGGCAGGGGGAGAGGGGATAAAGTTGCTGAGACAAAGATATTACTACTTTTGGCTTCCTGTGGAACATTTATTGGCTGAACATTCCTTGTTAGAGAACTGAAAGTGCTTAACTGTCCAATTTACATTTCCCAGAAGGGGTGGAATTGTGGCCGCATCAACTTTGAACAAAGCTTCAGTTAAGCGAATTGTTCTTTCAAAGCTGTTTGTTTCTGGTTTGCTCCTATTTGGGGTTATGCACCCCCACTTATTGCTTCTGTGGTTAATTTCTAAAGGAGAGGTGCTGGGGTATATAAGCCTTTAAAAGCTGTGCTGGACTCCCAGCTCCCTAATGTCAGAAGTGTGTGAGGATTTTAGTAAACTGAGACTGAAAATGAGCGTGGCTATAATTTGCCTAGTGGGTTCGTGATAGACAAGCTTTCGGCTTGGTTAACTGACATCTTTCAACTGAGAACATAGCTCTCCGTGTAGCATCACAGAATGCTTTCCCCCTGTGTTCCACACTGAGTATGCCTTGTCAAGCATACTGTGTGTACAGTTGTGTTTAGAAAAGCACACCATATTTAAGGACAGATATTTGCAGGTTACATAGAGTGTATAGGTGAACTGCAAAGATAATTAAAAGAATGATGTGCAATCATATAAGGAAAGGCTAAGAGAGCAGGATTTGATTGCCTTCAAATAACAAAGACGGAAGGAAGCATAGAAGAGCAGTCTTTAACTATCAGCTGTTTAGCTTGAATCTGTTGCTTGGAGAAGACTGTTGCGTGGACGACTTTCTGTCTACCCCAGGCCAGTGTTGTTGTCTGAACAGGAAACAGGGTTATTGCAGAGTCCAGCGACGTTCTGTCTTCAGCAGAGGTATTGGGTTTTTTTTTTTTGGTTACTATTCTAGTTTTTCTGTCCCTGCATAGGAGGTTTGAAAAAGACACACAAAAAAGGCTTTTTGCAATAAGGTCTTCTGCCCGTTCTCTTTCCATTACTTCTCTCTCTCCCCTGGGCTGAGGCATTGAAAGAGCCTTGTGGTTCCCTCTTTGTAAGACCTTCTGTCTGCCCTTTTGGACTGGGGCAGTGCAGGAAGTGGAGACTGAGGTATCTTGAGTTCTTTGCAGCTTCCTTTGCTTCACCTCTTCTCTTCCTCAGCCAGTATGGCAAGGAACTGGAAAGCAGAAATGCTCCTCCACAGTTCTTGGGGTCCCACTTATTTCTTTGACTAGGACGGAGCGGGGAGTAAGGGGCCATTGCCAAAACTGTACATCTAAAATTTTACTTATCTTTTTCCTGCAACTGAGAAAGGCCAGAAAGCTAAGATTCCTTCCACAAGAAGAGGCTTGTGTGAATTATTTGCACAAAGAATAATTCACTGCTACATGAGGAGGTGATGGTCACTAGTTTAAATGGCTTTAAAAAGAGATTAGATAAATTTGTGAAAGATAGGTCTGCAATGGCTATTCACCATGATGGGTAAGTGTGGAACCTCCATGTTGAAAAGCAGCATCCTCTGAATATTGCTGGGAATATTCCTCAGTTGCTGGGAATAAACGGGAAGTGGTGTTGCTTTCATACCCTGCTTGTAGGCTTTCTGGAGGCATGTGACTGGCTGCTTTTGGAAACAGGATGCTCAAGTAGATGGACTCTTGGTCTGATCCAACAAGGATGCTCTGTCTTTTTAAAACAGTTTCATACTACTAGAAGATGTAAACTGTTAGTACAATAAAGTTAAATAACACGAGGGAAAGTAAAATGTTGCAAATAATTGCATTTCATTTCTCATTTTATGTGTTGTGGTTGTGAGCACGTTTTATGTGCTCTGGCAATACGAGACTAGACTAGAGACTGCAGTGAGACCAGGCCCACAATAGCATTTTGAGGGAGTAGCAGACCAGCCTGCTGTTGCCCCCACTGAAGCAGTCTCAGCTGCCAGGGCAAGTGACCGTGGTAGTTGGGGTGGCTCAGCTGTTGATGCCACTGGTAAGGAAGATGGGAGGTCAAAGGGGGGAAGTTGTGGGGCTCCTTCGTCACAGTGTGCTTTGCTTTGGATAAGAAGGAAAAGGAGAACAGGAGTGGTATCTTTGTGCGCCAGGGACAACATCTTGAACCCAGACACACAAAGGGCTTGGCCCAGGCCTTGTATGCTTATATAATCTCAACATTTTATTCTGTTTCCTTGTTTCTCCTTAAGATGTTACATTGAAAATAATCACTTAACTCTGTGAGTAACACGGCAAAGTTCTCCTTTTGAATAACAGAAAACAATTGTGGTCATGATTTATATATAGCACATTTACAGCGCAATCCTGTCTAGGACAGGACCAGCGGAACTATCGTTCCACCGGCGCCGGGTGTTGCAAACGTGCCATAAGTCTGAGGCCGGCACCGCTCACTCTCCCCTGGATGCAGACTGCTGCCGGACACAGGTAAGGAGGTGGAGGGCAAAACAGGAGGGGGGATTAGGTGGCCAGGCCCAGGAAGGGGGAAGGATCACCGACAGCGTGCCGGCCATTTTGTCAGTGCACATCAGAGGAGACCCATTGGGACAGCTGGGCCATTACTCGGGGTAAAGGGACAAATGTCCCTTTACCACAAGAAGGCCTCCACCTACGCTGGCCAGATCCTCAGTAGGATCCGGCACAACGGGCTTTTGCACACTGCGGCGGTTCTAGACAGGATTGGGCTTGGTTTAAATTGGTTTAACTGCCCTAAGAACCTTACTGCAAGGTTGCCTCTTGCTTCCATTGTACAGGGGTGACATGTACAAAGCTACTGACTAGAGCTGAGATTTAATTTGATTCTCCAAAGCCCAGGGCCAGCATTGTGTCCACATGCACATAGCCTGGCTACTAATAAGTCCATAAGAGCCCAGTCCTATCCTCCCACCAGCGCAGACAGAGCATCACCAACAGAGCTTGTGCAGCATACTATGAGCTGTGGAGGGAACAGGCAGCCCAGGAGAGGTAACAAACTTCTTTACTTACCTCTCTGTTGGCCTCCTGTTCTCTATTGTGTCTCCTTGGACCTGCGCCAGCTCTTTTGCCCCATAAGTCTGTGGAGACTCCTGGGAGGCGAGTCCAGGACAGGAAGGGGCGATAGGATCTTGGCATGCATGGCTGCTGCTGAGATCTTCAAATCGCCCCCTGCCCGCCCCTGATTCTCCCCCAATCTGCCCATCACCGACTTACCAGCTACAATGAAGGTGCTGAGGACTGCTGTCACCTGTGTGCAGCTTCTGGGAATTTGTACTGGTAATCGCACCCTGCAGAATGGTGGAGCAGCTTTGACACTGTTGGCCCCAGCCTTATGGTGGTGGATCGCAAGATCTATCAGCATAAGGCCAGCATAGGATTGAGTTATAACTCTTTTACCTTTACCCCAGCTTCTGACTTTACTTGTCAGATGTTTCTTAGCCCAGCTAAAGGCTCGTTAGAGCTGATTGAGCTTATTTTTCACAGTTTTTTGAAAGTTAGTACTATGATAAATAAAAAGTGCTATAATAGACAGTGTGTCACTAAATGTTTAGTCCTTCTTTAAAATACGTGAGGATTTTGTTTTCTTCGTATATCTCAAGATCTTTGAGACATTGAAACATTTCTATTAATAAAACAGTCTTGCATAAGTGCTAACCTGATTTTGTAGTGAAATTAATCACCAAGGATAATTGCAGGAAGCATTGCACTTACAAGAGACCAGCTTTCACATAAATTCATCAGTGTAACATACCAAAAAAAAAAAGATTATGTTCCCAAGAAAAAATATTTAAATGGTTGAAGGTTTTGAACATTTGTGACTAAGTAGCATCCTCTTACACTTCCAAAGAATGAACTTGTTTCTTGACTTTGTTGTTGACGATTTGAAAAGCATCTTAAATCCAAAATGAAAACCCCATTGTCTATGACTGTAAAAAGTATATTAACCTTCATATTGTATTATAACTGAAACTTGCCTTTGCATGAAAGGAAAATAAGGTTTAAGGTACATGTACTGTATCTTTATGTTTAGTTAAGTGTATAAGAGCTAGATGTACCGTAGTTGGTTTGAAACGTCTCAAGATGTCCAGGGAAAACCGTATGCAATTTCTCCCATCATGGGTAAAGGGCTGTTTGGCTCTCTATCTTACCTATAGGTAGAGGTGGGAGAAAATGGTTTTGTTTTTTCGCAGCCGAAATAACAGAAAGTAGTGTTATGTGTCTTTGTTCATTTTTCCCCATTTTTATCAATTGTAACCACATTAAAAGTGTACTAGATAGGTGGTAAAAGGTTGTACAGTGTCAGCAGATGAAGAATGACGCAAAATTACATGGTTTTATTTTATATTTTATTATTTCACAGATTTTTTTTAGCAGAAAGTGGTATTATGTGTTTTTTATTTTGTTATCACCATTTTCTCCTGCCCCTACCTATAGCCCAATCCAAAAGTTAGATTGAGTACTTTTCAGGCATTTGCTACTGGGGAAATAATCACCCCTTCTCAGGTTACAATTAAAGACCACATCATAAGCTACCAAATTCATACCTGGAAGACAGTGCAGCTATTCACAAAGCCACTCACCCACCCACCCCCAGTGGTTTTTGCAATAGCATGACTGGCTATCTTATGTCTGGTTCCTGTAACAAGAAATTTGTGTTGGTGTAGCGTTCCTTTGTTAAATTAATATGGATACTATTTTATTTTTTATTTATTTTCTGTATTTATATACCGCCTTTCTTATCCTCAGATTGCTCTTCAGATGTTATTCAAGGCGGTTTACATAGGCAGGCTTATCTAGATCCGATAAGGATCTTTACAATATTGTTCTGTATAGAACCCTACAATTCCAGCTGGTTTCCTCCACGGTGTAGTCATCTTCACTAGCTGCTGAACACAAGCCTCGAGCTCTCCGCAGGACGCCACAGATCATGCTGAACAGGGAAACATTTTTCCAGTTGTCATCGCTCTGTCACTGACATTCTCAGCATTCCAGTCTGTTCTCTCACCGCAGCACGCAACAGCGACTCCTCTCTGCCACCGAGGGTCATGATATTGTATATGTTTCCTTGAAAATATTTAAATAAACTAATCTTGTTTTCTCCAGTCATTTAGTCTGAATAATATATTGAGAATTTTGAGCATTCCCTGGTGTGAACTTTAATGGTTATATCAAAATCAGTAAAATGCAACTTGCAGATATTTTAAAGTGACCACAACTACTTCTCTGCAACCCTGAGGATTTAGTATTGTCATGGTAAATGTGTATGATAGGTGGTGTTTATGATAATATATAGGCTTATGCTAATAAAGGTTATGGTATGGATAATGTATAGATGGTAGAACGCCCCTTCATGCAAGATTTGGGCTAGAAAAATGTGTGGATCATTTCCCAATTTGTAAGGATACTAGGAAACATGGTCTGATGGGTTTATACTGCTGTATCTTCAGGGGTAATGATTGATTCTTTGAGTATATTATTAATTAGTTTAATAATGGACGCGTAAAAGTGAGTATAGGAGTGATCCTGTAGTTTGCAATCAAGAAAATGTAAGAAGAAAACCACCAAGTAAATTGAGCATTGCTGCTATTTCTTATTTGCTTTAAATCCCTAAAAAATTTTTTTGAATTAAACAATTTCCTCTGTGCCAAACGAGTTCAAGTAGTGTTTCTAGTAATTGCAATTATAAATGAAGAAATAACACAGCCGCTGGCTTAATCACCAGTCTAAAGTGTGCACTAGTCTTTATTTAGAATATATTTTAGTATATTTACTATTCTTGTCATATTTAGAAATGATTCATTTTTCTTAGGGTTTTGGCCATTAATCCGATATTGTCAAATACTTCTCTAGAAGTGTATGTTGGTTCTCTCTTTTGCAAAACCAAATGGGGTCCTACCATTTCTGCTGCTACTTCTAGTTGAAAGATAGGCTGCTACACCTTGAAGCAACTGACTTTTTAGAGCGTCCTTATGTATTTGCAGATAAAGGCTCAATCCTATTGAGTCCTAGCAGAGGCGTATATGCAGCTGATGCTGCCTGGAGCACCGCTGCGGCGGCGCCCCGAAGGGGCGACGCCTCCACTCCGGGGGGGCCGCCGCTCCGGGGGGCGCCCCGGCTTACCTGCGCGCCCGCCCAGTGACACAGGCGGGCACTCCGAGGCCTTCTCCTCGGAGGCTATTTATCCTTTTTTTTTGCACATGCACAGAACGTTTACGTTTATGTTTACGTAAATGTTCTGCGCATGTGCGAAAAAAGGATAAATAGCGCGGCGGCGCAGTTGGCCGCCTTCAGAAAGCCCTGGCCGCCAGTTGTGGTGGACGCTCCGGGGCTTTCTCCGGCTCCGAAGCCGGGGAGAAGGCCTCGGAGCGCCCGCCCACGTCACCGGGCGGGCGCGCGCTCCGTGGAAAGACTGGAGCGAGCGTAGCAGCGTCGTCCAATGCCGCCCGGAGCTGCGGAGCCGCCCGGAGCTGCTGCTCCAGTCTTTCCACGCCTCTGAGTCCTAGTGCTGATGGAGCACACACTCCGCCGGTAGAAGCTCTCGCAAACATGCTGTAAAGTACGTTGCGACAGCATTCCAGGAAGTAACGCGGTGGAAAGGCCTGCGTTGTCCCGCCGGTGCCAGTGCAAGAGGGGGCATGCGCCGGAGCAGGTACGTTCGCGCCGGGCAGTGCAGGGGCGGGAGACGGTGGAGTGGAGGGTGAGCAGGACTGGGGGGGGGGGGTCAGCCGCAGTAGCACATGCGCGCTGTTCCCCTTTCTGGGCCTGTTTTCCATACACAGAGCCTCTCGGATTTGTGCCAGCCATATGGCAGGCGCAGATCCGAGTAGACCTGCTGCGGGGGCTGGAACTTTACTCGGGGGTAAGGGAACAAAAGTTCCCTTACCTCGGGGTAACCTCCTGCTACCTAATTTCTGAGCAAGATCCAGCGTAGCCTACATTGGCCTCGCTGCATTTGTGCGCAGAAAGTTAAGTAGAACTGGGTTGTAACAGCCTGATCTATGCTCATGAGCTGTCGATCGAAAGGTCGGCAGTTTGAATCTGCGACGGGCTTGAGCTCTCGTTGCCTGGCCAGCTCCTGCCAACCTAGCAGTTCCAAAGCATGTTAATGTGAGTAGATAAATAGGCACCACTTGTGGGAAGGTAAACAGCGCTCCGTGTTCCAGCCGCATGCTACGCGCTGCGGCAAGGAGAGTCATGCCGGCCACATGACCACGGAGGCGTCTTCGGACAACGCTGGCTCTTCGGCTTTGAAATGGGGATGAGCACCACACCCTAGAATCGGACACGACTGGACTTAATTGTCAGGGGTCACCTTTACCTTTTAAGATCTGTTTAATGGAGTTCACTCCGAAGAATGTATTGGGCTGTTGAAATGCAGTTGTCTGCCCATTACTTAGGATTATGTTCTATAGACTCAGTGGAAGAATTCTGAGTAAACACGGGTAGAATTTGGCTGTGAGAGTGTACATATGAGGTGACCACTCACTCTGTACACGCTGTGGACAAACTAACTTATGTTCTTATGTTCAAACTACTTCTTATGTTCTTAACTACACAAACCTGTAGTTAAGAACATAAGAAGAGTGATCAGGCCAAGGGCCCATCTAGTCCAGCTTCCTGTATCTCACAGTGGCCTGAGATACCTCAGGGAGCAGACAAGACAATAATACATGTATCCTTTTTTTTTATATATAATATTTTTTATTTTAAAAGACAACAAATAACAAATAACAAATAACAATTAACATCAAAAACCCTACAAAATTGATACAATCAGGTACATCACAACCAGGATAAACTAACAAGATACAATAGGAATACTAACACCCGGACAACATTCTCCAATAATATAACTATTCAACGAATCTCTTACATAAAATAATTTTCACTATATCTTAATCTATCTCGCCCATCCTGCACATCCATATAATCATATAATCAATAACAATTTTTTTTTATGATTATCTTTTCATCCAATCGTAAAATGGTTGCCACCACTCTATTTTCTTTTTTACATCTCCATCTCTCAATCTTTCAGTTAAGACATCTAATTCTATCAAATCATAAATCTTAATTATTAACTCTTCCATCTCTGGTATAGTCTGAGCTTTCCACTGCTGAGCATACAACAACCTAGCAGCAGTAACTATATGTATAATAATATATTTATCTTTTTGGAATATTATTGCTGACATCATATTCAATAAAAATAATTCTGGTACAAACGGCAACTTGCAACATAATATCTCTTCCAAAACCTGATGAACCATCTTCCAAAATGTTTTTGCCTTGGCACATGTCCACCACATATGAAAAAAGGAGCCTTCCAAAATGTTGCATTTCCAACAAATACTTGAAACATTCTTATACATCTTACATAACTTCTTCGGTGTTAAATACCATCTGTAAAACATTTTATATAAATTCTCTTTATATGCAACAGCTTTAACCATTTCAACACCTGAATTCCAAATCTGTTCCCACTCATGTAAATGGATCTCTCGTCTTAAATTTTGTGCCCACAATATCGTAACATCTTTAACTGTTTCGTCTACCATCTCAAAGTCCAGTAAAAAATTATACATCTTGGTTACATATTTGTCCTCAGTATTTAAAAATACCTTATCAAATTCAGTTTCACTCAGATAAAAACCTATTTTTTGATCTTCTCGTATCCTACTTCTAATCTGGTTTTGAAACCAAGTATCCATAATAATACCTTCCATCCTTAATCGATTCTCATCTCTTAACTCTCCTTGGGAATCAAGCAAGTCTTTATATGGTCTGTTTTGAGAATCTTTTATCCAATCTGGTCTGTTAGCTATTTCTAATGGTTTTACCCATCCGGGTATTTTATCATAAATCTTATATCTGATCTGCTCCCAAACCCAAAGCAAAGATTTCCTTAAGCCATGTCTTTTAAAAAATGCATAATATTTAGCTTTATCATACATCAAAAATGCAGGCCAGCCCATTTGTAATCCTTCAATAATACATGTATCCTGTTGTCACTCCCATGCATCTGGCATTCAGAGATAGGCTGCTTCTAAAACTAAGAGGTTATATCTGGCTTGTAACCTGTGATGGACCTTTCCTCCATAAATCTGTCCAACCCCCCCCCCCTTTTAAGGCATTCAGGCCAGGTGCCATCACATGCTATGGCAAGGAGTTCCACAGATTAATTATAAGCTGGGTAAAGAAATATTTTCTTTTGTCTGTTCTAATTCCCCTGCTACTCAGTTTTAGTGGGTGTCCCCTGGTTCTGTGCAAGAGGGAAAAGAACATCCCTCTATCCACTCTCTCCATCCCATGCATAATTTTATATGTCTCAATCATGTCCCCCCTCAGGCGACTTTTTTCCAGACTGAAGTGCCCCAAACTCTGTAGCTTTTCCTCATAAGAGAGGTGCCCCAGCCAACTAATCATTTTGGTTGCTCTCTTCTGTACCTTTTCCAGTTACACTATATCCTTTTTGAGATGTGGCGACTAGAATTGTACGCAGTACTCCAGATGTGGCCTTACCATCGATTTCTTATTTTCCTTTCATGCCTTACACTGGCTAATGGGATTTCCGCCGGCCATTTTGCTGGCGCACAAGGAGGCCCGTAGGGGCTGCTGGAGCTCTTCATGGTGGAAAGAGACGAACATCCCTTTCTCTCAAGGAGGTCCAAGGTGTGCTCCAGCTCCGCCGGTGCTGACCCAATCCTACGTAGGAACTGACGCAGTGTACTTTTCACGCTGTGGTGGCCCTAGACAGGATTGGGCTGCCCCTTCTTTAGTCAGGAGGGGTGTTCGGGCAGTGGCACCTGCCCAAGGTCTTCTGCCATGAAGACAGATGTAAAGAACTCATTTGATTTCTCTGCAGTCTCCAAGTCTCCTTTTATTGCCCTTTTCCTTCCCTCACCATCCAGCGGGCCAACCGTTTCTCTGGCGGGTTTCCTGCTTCTAACATATTTGAAGAAGGTTTTATTATTCCCTTTAATGTTGCTGGCCATATACTGAAAGTCTTCCTTGGTCTCCCGTATCATCTTTTTATATTTCTTTTGCCAGAGTTTGTGTTACTTTTTATTTTCCTCAGTAGGGCAAGACTTCCATTTACAGAAAGAAGCTTCTTTGCCCCTTTATACCCTCAGAAGCTTCCTTGCCGTTCAAGCATTATAGTATATACTGTAGTCACACACCGTAACATGTGGAAGTGGCCCTGGGCAGCATTCATAGGCAATGCAGATTACCGCATCCATCATTGATATTTTGATGGTTTTGCAAATGTGCAGCCAAACAGTCAGCAAAATCTGATTCTGTTGTGAACTACGGTAATAAGTAATTGTTCATGATAAAAAAAACAATTCATTGTGAGGTTCTTGCTTTTGTATTGAGGAATGTCAAAATGTTTTTCCCTGAAGGCAAGTGCAGAAACGTTGTCATGCCTTTACTAATTTTGTTTTCTTTCTTGTTGATTCTTGCTACCTTTACCGCACAATTCTGTCTAGCTAGTAGACCAGCGGAGCACTGTTCCGTCTGTCTAGGGTGTCGCAAATGTGCCGTCAAGCACGTTTGCGGCACCCTGGGAGTAAGCGGTGCCAGTGAAGAGACAGTGTCTCTCCTTCTACCCCAGATCTGAAGGAGTGCCCGCCAGGGAAGGTGAGTTTCCCACTGGGCAGTGGGGGGATGGAATGGGGGCGTTCCAGGAGGGGGGGTTGGTTGCATGGGTCCAGGGATCCTATCCCGCTTCCCGGGCTTACCTGGCATTACACTTCTTGCTCAAATGTGCACCAGCAAAATAGTTGGTGAGTAGAGCCATCAGTGCTGCTGACGAGTAGAGCCATCGGTACATTCAAGTAGAGCCATCAGTGCTGCTGGGGCTCTACTCGGGGTAAGGGGACAGATGCCCCCTTACCCCAAAGAGTCCTCCAAGTGCCCCCTTACCCCAAAGAGTCCTCCAAGTGCGCCAGTGCAGGGTCCTATTTGGCTAGGAAGCGGTGTGGGCTCTACGTCCACGCCTCAGCTTAGCTAGACAGGATTGGGCTGTCCATAACATTAATGGTATAAATATTAGTATTAAATATTAAAATCTGTGATTTATGTTTTTGGCCACGCAAGTGTAACTTCCGTGGGTAAAACTGAGCCTTGCATTGCTAACTTGGAGAGTCTGGATCATCAACAGAGCCAGTGTATGCTGCAACTCCTTAACTTAGGAGTTTACTTCAAGGGAAACACTAGGTAAACAATGGGGCCCAAGAGTACATTATATGGGTTCATAGTGACTGAGTAAGCACTGTTAGAATTGGTGAGACTTGTGCACTTTAATCCCATTGCTGGTTTTCAAATACTGTTTTTAAAATTCAGCAGAAGGGAAAGATTGTATTGTACCAGCATATAATGATCTAATCCATTTTTCAACATAGATATTAGGATAGGTATAATTGGCACAAATCCTTTTGCCTAACAGTGGTGAGTCTGGTTAAGCCACATATTAATAGCCATGATGATTTATGCTGTAAATGGTTTATGTGGATGTTTATGTAAGCATCCCAAACAAGAAGTCTGTAACTAGGGGGAGAGAGGGTTTTTTTGTCTGGTGGGAGTTGGCACTTTGTAGCAGGCTTGCTGTGCTGTCAATCATAGAGCAGTCCTTCTGCAATTGCTACTAAAACAATTCCCACTGGATTTCATTTGCCTTGGCCTGAATAAACTAAGACATGCTTCCAGAGATCAGACAGCTTGTATCTATTTTGGACAGTCCTGCTTTTTCTTCATCTTTTTCAAGACTTGGTTGCATAGTGCTTTTCAGTGTTGAGGACTTTAAACCCTTTAGCATTTGAGGAAGAGGAAGCTGCTAGATGGGGCATGTACCTGATGCTCTGTACTGTGGACATGGGCTGTGACTGTGGGTTACAAGTGAACAGTGAACTGCCTTGATTTTTTTGGATTTAACCTTCACCACCCTTTGGTATTTCTTCCTCTGGTGTCTTGTGCCCATGACCTCCCACACACACACACACACACACTACCAGTATTTTTGTCTAGGATTTTGTTTAAGTGTGCTCATACAATTATGATGGAGAGGGAAAGCGAAAGAGAGAATGTGTGTGTATACTGCCTATAATTATTTTAAGCAGTAATTAAATTAACACTTCAGCTGACTGAGCTAATAGCTTCATTGAGAGGGGTGTGAGAATAATTAGCAAGCACTTATAGTTTTAAGTGAGCTAAGCTTTAAAGCCAAGGTGTGTTAAAGTACGATCATGCTAGATGGATAACTGAAATATACTGTACATCACAGTAGATCAGATATTTGTACCAATGATTATATTTCACTACACATTTGTGCAGTACTATAAAAGTAAAAGAACTAAGGACCCAATCCGAAAGGTGTGTGATGCCAGCAGAATGTGTGTTCCACTGGCATAATGCACTTTTTGGCTGTCATAATTATGACTGTCGTAGAGCATGATCTGGCCACCACCGGAGGTGGCAAGTGGCTGGGTCCGCATGGCGATGGACCGTGGATGCCCCCCACCTCAGGTAAGGAAGGCTACACACAAGGTAGGTAGGGGGTGGGTGGAACGGAGGCGGGGAGGAGAGTGGGATTGGTCCCGTGAAGGGGGTGGATTCGGTGGCAGCAGCACCTGCCAAATACTGATCCCTTTCCCGGGCCTGATCCACCTTCATGGGTCAGTGCGAACTGGCGCCAACGATATCATTATTGTAGGTCTGAGTTGACTCTCTGGGCCTGCAGGGACTTACTTCAGGGCAAGGGAACAAATGTTCTCTTACCCTGAGGAGGCCTTTGGAGGCCAAAACTCCTTCGCGGGATTCAGAAGATGCTGTGTTGGCACTGCTGCATCACTGTGCGGGGAGTTGTGGTGGTTAGTCTAATCTCTCTGTTGCACTGGAAGTGTGCAGGCAAAATTCAGTGCCTTGTGGTGCCTTTGTTCAATAGTTGTTCTAGTTGGTTTTTTTTTGTTAGCTATAGTTTATCTACCTATGCCATTTGTACACATTAAGCTGTGAAGAATAGCCTCAGTTATGTTTATTCTATGATAGACGTCATGGCTCTCATATGTTGCACATGTTCAAAGTAAATAGTTGAGCAACTAGAAGAGAGAACTGCATTGCAAACTATACTGGAGCCATGTTGGCTAAGGAGCAGGCTACTAGGCATGTCCAGATGCTTACTGAGCAAGCATGGAGCTAGGGGCGAGTGACAATTGAGTACGTGAAGGGCTACATAGTACATGATGTTTAATATTTCCATAAACTGAATTCCCTACAATAATGCCTCATTTTGTGCACTATGGTCCGTTCTTATATTTACACTTTTCCAGAAATCCGCATTAGGTTGAACTAGTGGGAACATAACTAAAGAAGACTAGTTACTTGGTTAGAATTAAGGAGAGGATGTTGGAAGAATGATTATGTTATCACAGAAAAGAGGAATTGGGCTAGGAAGCAGAATCGTCAAATAGATGACCAGGACCTACCGTACTTGTAGCCTTTTAGATTTTCAGCAGTGGGCACTGGAAACAAACAAGTCAGGGTTTACCTTGTGGTGTGTTGAGGGCAGAAGCAGTGACTGACAGGTTGATAATTCCCCATTGTGAAAAATCTGAGAAACTCTGACTTCAGTTTTGGTTACTTCTGGTTGTTTGTAAGTACTGTATGCTGCTCAAGTTACTGGGATGGATCCCCACTTACCACTGCACTCATGGAAGGACCGCTTTAGCTGGGTTAAAATAATAGCTAGTATTTTTTTTTAATCAAGTCTGTTGTAGATCAAAGCTCTACAACATTTTCTGAAATTGTTGAATTTATTATGGGAAGTAAATTGCTATATTTTACCTTACTAAATCCTCACTTCTGGGAATCTGAGTCTGTGTATTGGTCTGCTCAAGGCAGATATGTATAGTCTGTGCATTTCAGTTATGTTCATTACAGTCCTAGACATGGTAATGTATTTAAGGATTTCTTTTTGAGAGAGAGAGAGAGAGAGATCCACGACAACTTAATTTAGTGCCTCCTCCTCTTCAAACAATTGCATTTTGTATGTGTTGCAGATTTCACACTATTGACCATTAGAGAAATTAAAATAAACCAGACTGTATACTTTTGAGGCAAGAGTACATTGTTTGTCTGACTGGCAACATGTTTATTATTATTTATAGTCTTGTGTACTCATCGTAGCTGTTCTCATGATGGTAATTAGTGGCCTAACGATCAGATTGTGCCATAAAAGTTTAATTGCAGAGCACTTCGAACATCAGCAAAAGGTGCTATGCATTTACATAAACACAAAAACAACAATGAATGTTGTGTAACTCCATTTCGCTTGTGACTCTGGAATAGCAAATGGGTCTGGTTCAGTTTAGGGGTAAATGTGACATGAGCCCCAGTCTCAAGCATGGGTTTTTTGTTTGTTTTTTGTTTTGGTCACATTCACTTTAGACAAAACACTGATACAACATAAGCTTTTGCTTTGGAATAATAACATGAAAAGAAATACAGGCATCCCCCCCTTAACGACTGATCGCTCAGCGACGATCTGCATATACGATGGAGGTCCCATAGGGAAGACACGTCTTTTTAAAGCCCCAACTCATCAGCTGTTTTGCACAGATAAGAGCTTGGGCGGGCTTTTAAAAGACACATCCTGTTTACAGCTGAGCAATCTCACTGCGCCCTGTTCCAGTTTCTCCTTTGGAAAGGGGAAGCCAAGACGGGGCGCAGAGAGATTGTGGAAGCAGGAGGGGGTGATGGGGCTGAGTGATCTTGCGTCCCCTTCGGAAAGGGGAAGCCAGAAGCGTGGCAGGCAGCGAGATCGCAAAGCCAGCAAGATTACAAAGGAGGCAGCAGAGCTGAGTAGTGTGGGGGCGGCAGTCTTTTTAAAGCCCCATCAGCTGTTTCAGGCAGATAAGCGCTTGGATGTTCTGCGCTGTGCTTAAAGCCACAGTGCTGAACGTCCAAGCCTTCATCTGTGCAAAACAGCTGATGAGTTGGGGCTTTAAAAAGATGCGTCCCCGCTTAACGACGGTTTCACTATATGACGGATTTTCCAGAATGTATCCCCGTCGTTAAGCGGGGGATGCCTGTAGTTGTAATTCATTGTCATCAATAACAAAAATATTTTACCTTACTAAAATTTTAATATATTATCTATCTAAATTATAATATTTGTACAAGTCTTTTCCTTCCTCTGAGGAGGAAAAAATAAGGGTGGTGAGAATTGTGTCCGCTGGAGAGATATTGTTCAGTAACCTCCCAATCCTAACTAAGATTAGGCCAGTACAAGGGACAGTGTCACACTGTGTAAAATGGTTGTCTATGGTGCATGCAGTGTGCCACTTGCAGCCATTTCGCGAGCGCCACCACAAGAGGCCGTGGCACCACAGCCTCACCGCCAGAGCCCGCTGCTCCAATTGGAGCTGGTAAGCCAATGGTGGGTGTGGGCAATGGATAGAACAGGGTAGGAAAGGGGGCGGATCGAGACAGGGGAGCGGTATCGGCGGCAGCAGTGCCCCTGATATCCTATCCCTCTTCCTGGCCTTCTTCCCTGTTCCACCTTCCCCATTCCACTTGGACTTGCGCCAGCAAAAGTACTGGCACAGGTCCAAGTAGACCCAGAGGGGAAACGAAGGCTTGCACTTGGGCAAGGGAGCAAATGTGTTCTTACCTGAAAGGTGACCTCGAGGACTCTCTCCCCCCCCCCACCCCCCGGCTGCAGGATGCAGCATGTGCTTCTGTGTTGCATTTGCATCAGCAGAAAGAATTTCGCTGAGAATTTCGCTGATTTCAGAAATCAACAACGCTGGGAATTTCTGGGAAATAAACATTCCCCCTCTGTAAATTCCTCACAGGAAGGCTGTATCAAAATGTAGCACACCCTTTGCTTGCTGAAACTCAGGGCAGAACAAACAGATACTTCTTTCACAGAGCTGATTCTTCCAAGACCTTGATAGATGAATATAGATTTTATGAGTCTTTGCAGAAGCGTCGTCGGGTAGGGTGGGGGTGGGTGGGTGCACGTGGCAGCGGAGGGGCGTACTTGCCTCCGTGATGCGTCTCCTCCGCGACGCGTCTCCTCCGCTGCTGTGTTGGCTCCGCCTGCCCGCCCTGGAGCTCGAACGGCTCCAAAATAGGTAGTAAAATGGCGGCGGGGGGGGATGACTTGAGCCGCGCTGAGCGCACGCTTCCAGCTGACATCACGCCCGGGTCACGTGGGGGTGTGGCGTCGGCGCCCCCCCAAGGATCGCCACTGAGTCTTTGTTTATTTTGTTGCCCTCTTGATCCTCTCCTCAGCTGTTCTCTTTTCTCTCCAACTGTTTGCCCAGCATCTCAGGCTCAGCCCTTTCCATCAGGTGGAACTCATCAAGCTGATTTACAGCTTATTTCACAGTGCCACGTTACAGTTTTCATCCTACCCTGGATTGTGGGCAAAATTTTGGTTTGATCAAGTCAGGAAGGAATTCATAAGGGAAGGAAAGAAGGGAAGTGAGATGAGGGAGCATGCAGCACAGAACTCATTTCGCTGTCTTCCAGACAGTGGTTTGAAGGATAATCTGAACACAATTCATCCTATTAATATGATAGGATTAATTAAACTTCTATGTAGCATGAATGCTTGTTATTATCATGGGCCAATTGCATGAAGCTAGTTTTATGTAAGCATGAGTATTGTTTGGCTATAACTGCCAGGTGGTATTGTGCAATTTTGGGGTAAATGCATTCATATCTAAGTACTCACAGTACTCACAAAGGCCAGCGGGTGGCGCAGCGGGTTAAACCGCTGAACCATAAGCTGTCGATCGAAAAGTCGGCAGTTCGATTCCCGCGACGGGGTGAGCGCTCGTTGCTTGGCCAGCTCCTGCCAACCTAGCAGTTCCAAAGCATGTCAATGCGAGTAGATAAATAGGTACCGCTTGCGGGAAGGTAAACAGCGCTCCGTGTTCCAGCTGCATGCTACGCGCTGCGGCAAGGAGAGTCATGCCGGCCACATGACCACGGAGGCGTCTTCGGACAACGCTGGCTCTTTGGCTTTGAAATGGAGATGAGCACCACACCCTAGAATCGGACACGACTGGACTGAATTGTCAGGGGATACCTTTACCTTTACCTTACTCACAGTATACCGTCTTGGTCTGAGTATAAGACTCACTTTTTTCTCCTAATTTAACTTTTTAAACTAGGGGTGCGTCTTATAATCAGGCTGTTGCAATTTAATGCCAGGGATTTAATTAAATTTTTTTAATAGCACCAAACTTTAAGGATGCGTCTTATAATCAGATGCGTCTTATACTCGGGACAATACGGTAATTAGGCTTTAGGTAACTGCTGAGCCTCCCCCACCCCACAATTCCAACATAAACTTTAATATCTGGTAGCCCTCCCTCCCATTTTTTATTCCTGATACAGGCCCCATGTTTTTAATGACAGTACCACAATTAGAAAAGCTGCCTGTGCTGAATGTCTGTCACTGTACTCTCCAATGCTGGGGAAATTCACACCTGTTGAATATCTATCATGAAGCCTTTTGGAAAACAAACACCTTTGTTAGAAGAAAGCAAGAATCTTTTTAAGGTGACTTGGGTTTCTAAGCCTATTTGATGCACTTCTAGGCCAAACAGTCAGACTTGCACTTTAGTTTAAGTTCCCTGTTGATTAATTAGTTCATTCTGGTTCCTGACATGACGCAATATTAAGCTCATCCAGGACCTAACTGAATTACCTTATGTGAACCATTCTCTCTGTGGTTTCCCCACCTATGAAGCAAGTCATGACTTACAGTTACAGAACATGTCTCTTGAATGATTGGAAGAGTGATTGGCAATCCAATCCTATCGAGGACCGGTGTATCGTGGGTGCCAGGCCCATGCTGTGTCCTGTGCTGGAACGGAGCGGGCTGGGGGTCTCCTTGGAGTAAGGAGATGTTTGGAGTAAGGGACGCCTCCGCTATGGGGCTACACAGGTCAGCGCAACCTAATTTGGCAGTGCTGAACCGAGAAGCTCCACATCGGACCTGGAGGCCTGGGAGGATGGATAAGATATGGCATCTGACAAGGACGCCAATCCCGCCCCCTCCCAGGCCTGATCCACCCCCTCGCCGCTCTGTTACACCCCGTCCTGCCTCAACGCCATTCGGAGCGGGACTTAACCCGCTCCATGGTGCTGTCCTGTGGCCTCTTCAGCGGGTGGTGTAGGCCTCTGCACCGGCACTGCTGGGAAAGATTGAAGGCAAAAGGAGAAGGGGAAGGCAAAGGATGAGATGGTTAGACAGCATCACCGATGCAACGAACATGAAAATGAGCGAACTCAGGAAGATAGTGGAGGTCAGAAAGGCCTGGCAGTTCACGAAGGGTCGGACACGACTTAACGACTGAACAACAACAACAACCGGCACTGCCTACTCACTGGGTGCTGCAAATGTGCTTTACAGCACACTCTAGGCCGGCGCTGAGGCTGCAGTGCCGACCAGCCATAGGATTGCGCCCAATCCTATCGAAACCCCTGCACGATGATGCAGTGGCGCCACCATGGTCTCCGCTGGCTGCGTCATGCAGGGGAGTTTTGGCTGCTGCAGGTCTCCTCAGGGTAACGGGACATTTGTTCCCTTGTCCTGGGGTAAGCCACAGCAGCTGCTTTCAGTCAACTTGGACCTGTGCCAGTGATATCGCTGGCACAAGTCCAAGTTGACCTGTGCAGGCAGATCAGATCTGGGAAGGGGGTTAGGTTTTGGCGTGTGCTGCTGCCATCGAGCCTGCCCCCTTCCCAGGCCTGTGCCACTCTCCTCACTGCTCTTATCGCCTCCCTGTTCTGCTTACCCCAACCCTGTTCTACCCCCTCCTGCCCCCTGTGCAGCCTTACCTCAGGCGGAGGGTGTTCCACGTCCATCATAGTGTGGACCTGGCCGCTTGCGGTGGTGACCAGGCTTCGCGCTCCGGCAGTGTCGTGTTTGTGACAGCTGCCGGAATGCGCTGTTAGGTTCAGACTGTAAAATTATCTTATTTTAATGGCGTGAACAATCTCAAATGTTACTGTTAATAACTTAGCTGATCTGAAAGGTTAGTTTGTGGCAAATTCAAAACTGAAATCAATGTTGCTAATTCTTTTTAAAAACTGAATTTTGAATAGAGAGTGCATTATCATCATCATCATCATCATCATCATCATCATCATTATTATTATTATTATTATTATTATTATTATTATTATTAATTCCTCAGATTTTTGTGATGTTTTCTGGGGAAACAAAATTATTCATAATGAAACCTAACTTTGTAAATCAAAAAGATTTTGCACTGACAATCTGCCTCAATTTGAGTCTGCTTCTGTTGCCTTGGTAACTCAAACAGGAAGTGAAAATTGAATTTTGAGCTTGTGATTGTTTAGCAGTGTGAAATAGCTAAGCAAACAGAAAGGGAATTTCCAAGTTATGAAACACAGTATCAGTTGTTGGTTGAGTTAAACTAATTATGTATTCCAGACATTTCCCTGTCCTTTTTGCTGCCTGGTCAGAGTTCAGCTCCTCCTTAGAACACTTGTCCAGACAAACTTTGCCAGGACAAGAGCGCACTCATTAAGCTGTCTATTGCTTGGTCAGCTAAGCCCTGCTGCCCAAGCATACAGCGTTTGTCTGCATTGATCCTCTCAATCATGTGTCTGTTTGAACAGGGCTAGTGTGTACTGAATCATCATTGTCTGCATGAGCAAATGGAGATCACTTACTGCATTCTATGGTCATCTTCAGAGTTCATGCTAAATGATGTAGAGCAGCATTTCTCAAACTGGTGGGTCGCGTGCCCGTGCCTCAGAAGAGCTTCCAAGTACGATTAGAAGCTCTTCTGAGGTGCGGGGAGGGCGTAGAGGGGCTTGGCCCCCCGCATCCCCAGAAGTGCCATTGCAGCTGAGTCCGTGACGACTTACAGGTTCCTTTACTCGCCTGTAAGAGTTTGAGAACCACTGATGTAGAGAGTATGATGACTGCTTCTTAATATAACTTTTACTTGAGTATGCTAGAGGGCATTTAGGAACCAGTTTTTCCCATAGACTAGTCACATATTCTTTTAAAGAGGCAGTAACAAGGATACATGACACATGCACTCATTATCCAACAAGAGTTGGTGTAGTGTAGTGGCTAAGAGTCGAACTGCTAATCAGGACGAATTTCGCCTCTGCCATGAATTCTCATCAGGTGGCCTTGGGCAAGCTGCTCTGTCTCAGCCTCAACTCTCCAGTTACAATATAGGATAATAATACAGTTGGCCCAGATCTTACTCAGAATAGACTTGCGCGAATTCAACTATATATGCCCTTCCCCCCCACACACACACAAAAAGACAAAGAAAAACAACAGCTTAAATAGTGCAGGTAACTCCACCCGCCATTTCACTTACTCTATTTATGCCCCAGAGCGAGCCTGAAACAGAAGAATGAAGCTGTTGTTTCCTTGGTTGCTGCATGTCTTTTGTCCTGTGCTTTTAGTTTGTAAAGAGACAGTACGTACTTGTTGGCTTTAAGGGAGTTTCGACTATACGTGATTTTGGCTTTACACACCGACCTCTGAACGTAATCCTTGCGTAAGATGCGAGTCGACTGTACTTACTTTACAAGATTGTGGTAATGACTACATCAAGAAAAATACATGTGAAGCGCTAAGAAAATGCTATATATTTTTTATTTTATTTTGTTAAGATTGTACCCTGACTGCCCTTATGTGAAGTCATGCGGTGGGAAAAAATGAATAGTGAGGCAGGTTGTATGAAGAAAAATTCTGCAAGGTGGAAAGAGAGACCAGAACAGCTGATGACTTCTGTCAATAGTTATAATATTGTAATAGTACAATATATTATTGTAAAAGTGTAATAGTTTTAAAACTTGGATTCTGACATTGACAGATCAAATATTACATTACCAAATAGCTTCGTTTGTGGTAGTTGTCTTTAATATTTCTGTGTGCGCTTGAGCACTATAAGCTGAATTTTTTCCCCATCCAGGACAGGTTCGCACCTTAATCAGACCATGTCTGTCTTGTTCAGATTAAGTTTCAGCTTGTCTGCCTTCACCTAACCCCAGAACTCTCTCCAAGCAGCAGGCCAGATTTTCAGCTGCCACCCTAAGATCAGTTGGTAGATATTGGAGGTAGAGCTGGGTGTCAGACTGCCTGATGATGGCGTCTCAGGCCAGATCTTCCGATGACAGTTTCATGTAGATGCTAAATATTATGGGACACAAACTAGAGCCATGAGACAAACCAAAGGCTACAGGGGGAAATTTTCATATCTATCAGTTTATTAGTGCTAATATTAATTAATTAATTAGCATAAGCTAATTTAATAGTGCCACCCAATCCCATTGGCCTTTTACGTCAGCAGGACTAGTGTCCTGCTGATGTAAAAGGCCCTGCAACAACGCAAAGATCGTGCTACTGCCAGAAGGCACCTGCTGCAGCAGATCCCAGATGGCGCCAGGGCAGGTAGGCTGGCATGGGAGGCGGTTTGTGGGCACGGAGGGGGAGGGCTGGATGATTAACTGGGCAGGGAGGGGGAGGAATGGGCATGTTGAGGGCAGGATGGGTGACTCTGGTGGCAGCGACTTTTGCTGGATCCTATCCCCCATTTTCAATGAAATCAACCCTGACTGTTCCCTGGAAGGACAGGTACTGAGGCTGAAGCTCAAATATTTTGGCCACCTAATGCGAAGAGAGGAGTCTCTGGAGAAGACTCTGATGCTGGGAAAGATTGAAGGCAAAAGGAGAAGGGGAAGGCAAAGGATGAGATGGCTAGACAGCATCACCGATGCAACGAACATGAAAATGAGCAAACTCAGGAAGATAGTGGAGGACAGGAAGGCCTGGCGGGATATGGTTCATGGGATCATGAAGGGTCGGACACGACTTAATGACTGAACAACAACAATCCCCCATTTTGCAACCCAGCAAGCCCCCTGATTCTCCTCAGACATGTGCCAACAAAATGGCTGGCGCAGGTCCAAGGAAACCCACTGACAATCGGCCAGCCTACCAGGAGGTAACTAAAAAATACCTCCTGTAGGCTGTCCAATCACACGGACACCCCGCCTTAGCATGTAGCACACACTTTGTTGACGCTGTTGCATGCTGTAACGTGGGAGGGTATAGGATTGGGCTGTAAGTAAACTCTGAGTTAGTGAATATCAACATGTTCAAAAACAGTTCAATTTGAGAACAAGTCTTCCCAGTTACAGCTCCTTTTCCCTGGCTTCCATGTAACTGGTGTCCATTGGTCATGAGGACCCATAGTCTGTGTCCCTCTGTGTCCCTGTGACTATTAACCAACATTGTTTTATCTTTTTCTACTCTGCTTCCTTTTTTGATTCTGCTGTCTTTTAGGTGCACCATCCTGACTGCTGTGTCTTTCGTTATCTTCCCTGTAATATTTGCTTTTTCCTAAGCTGTAGGAAAAGTATGTGGTTTTTATATAGATGAACACACATTTTAGAAGGAACCTTTACTGCAAGTCTGGGAAAGGATACAGTACTTCCAGATTCTCCCATGCAGACATTCACTATCCTTTTAAAGTGAAGATCTATCTCTTTAACTTAATGTACCTTCTATATGATATCTGTAGCAAAAGTAAAAGCAATTTTACTTCTGAGGATGCCTCAAATGACTAAGGCTAAACGTAAAGTTTTAACACCAAATTTATAATAATAAAAATGCATTGTACGATGGAGTTTCTTGGCAAGATGTTTGTCTTTAATTCTAAAAGTAATTTGTTTTTGTTTTTATAATGATAGAGCAATGCACAACTAGTTCGAGAAGTTGATATAGAGAAAGTATCTTCATTTGAGAACCCCTATGTAGATGCAATAAAGAGTTTATGGAATGACCCTGGAATCCAAGAATGCTATGACAGAAGACGGGAATATCAGTTGTCAGACTCTACTAAATAGTAAGTACAAATATGAACATCTTTTGCAAGCCTGTATATAATGCGGGGGGCATTATTTTATATAGAGGGGGCAAGCACATATATGTTATTTTAGGCATATGGCATTTACAGCCATGTACTTTGTAAAATACTGGATATCGTTTTCTTTCTGGTTTCCTTCATTTCTAAATTGAAATAAATATCTGAAGTGTTTTTAGAATATCCTATTGACAATGCACTTAATTATAAAGATGTATATGTATGCACATGCTAATTTTATATTTGTAAACTGCAAAAAGTGATTAAAACTAGACGATGTCTGACTTCTTTTGTATTGTGCAACATCGAATTGCATGTCTTTTGCTATATAGTATATTTATTGCAATGTAAAACGCATTAAGAACAGATATAAGTTAATGTAAAAGGGTTAATGCTACTTCTAGCGTAAGTAGTATTACTAATTCCCCAGTGGGGAACATTCCTGGAGCTGCCAGCAAAAATCATCTGTCAACAGGTCTGCATACTGTTCCATTCAGGAAGCCAACATACTTAAGATGAGCATCCCTATCCTGACCTCTGATTGTTGAGAACAGGGCTCAGGTCAAAGTGTCTGCAGAACATGTCAGCAGAATGTCTTTGAAAGAGTCTATGGGTAAGCAGAAGTTCATTCTCCTCCTCCAGTCCAAGGACCCCAGAGCTACAGCAAATACCATACCCACCGTTGGCACCTCTACAAGGTCATGTTGCTTCAGGAAATGGCAGGATTTATCTAAAATGTAGAACCCATTTTAAAGTACTGTATCCTTAAAAATGAACCCATTCTGTATCCTTAAAACAGTTCACCGCATTATTGCCATATAAACATTTAAAATTCATTGAAACAAGCAACAGAATATTTGAGATTGAATTTTACTTCCTGTAAAAAGCTAGGAAATATATCCCAGATTTCTTGGCAACTGGAGACCAGGTCTTGCATAAAATATTTATAGTGGCAATCCATATTTGATTAGTAAAATGGGTCTTGATATGAATAACTGAATTTTAGACCTGCTCTTGGAAAGAATGAATGTACTAAATGTTTGTACCTTCCCAATTCTTTGAGGAGCCTTGAATTGATTAATGGCTCTGTTCACACTACAGGCTAAATTCTTGAAAGAGTTTCTATGTTCCCTTGGATGTCAAAAGGCCTGCATCCTATTTAACTTTCTTTTTTACAAATGCAAGGTGTGTGTCTCTCTAAAAGAGAACTAAAATGAATCTAGTAAGCTTGTGAAAGGTTTATGCTGACAGCTTCCTGTGCTGTGCAAAACGTGCATGATAGTGGTGTTTGTGAAATTGTGAGGCTGATTTTTGTGTCTGGTGTAACTTTGCAAACTTTTAAAACTCATCTGTTTGGCAACAGGAACTGCTGCAGAGAAAAGTGAAAACAAGCCCAGCTGCTTGCTTGATTATCTCACATGTGCATACATCATGCTTTGAATCCTGATCAAAATATCTGGATTATGATTGTATAAGCTTTTAATTGTATGGGATTTGCAAATTGTGTTTAAAATCTATTTTGCCCTAATGCAAGTTTCACAGCAGGTATAATATATAATTATACTAAACTGATTATATTGACAGTGCAGTCCTGACTAAGGATCTGGCCAGCGGCCCAGGGCCGCCCGCCAGATCCTGTGCACGGGCTGCCTGTCAACCGGCAGACCGGAGGTCTACTCGGGGAAGGGGATGCTTGTCCACTTCCCCGAGTGTAAATTTGGCCCGGCCCTGTCGGCCTCCTCGGATTTCCGCCAGCTAAATACCGTATTTCTTCTAATCTAAGGCGCCATCGATTCTAAGGCGCATCTTAATTTCAGGAACACCAGCAGAAAAAAAAAGAAAACCATCAATTGCAAGATGCACCACCTTCCTTCGTCTGCTCAGCACCAACTCTCCCCAGCTTGCCTGCCACAGCACTCTGATTTTTACCGCGCCATTTTGCCACCTCTGCTCAGCAGCGAGCTCTCTCTTCCTGAACCCGAGAGTTCGCCCCAGCATGCCCCGCGCTGCAGCTGACGATCTCCTCTGCCTTTGAGCAGTGCCTTTGCGGTCCGCCAGAAAATGCAATTTCCTTACTTACCGGGGCTTGGGGGAGCTTCAGGGAGGTCTGCGCAACCCTCTGCAGGCCTCCCCAATCTTCAGTTTGGTGAAAAACAGTGATTTTCGGCCATTTTTGGTTTCCGCGAAAACCAGAAATGGCTGGAAATCGCCGTTTTTAGCTGAACTGAAGATCGGGGAGGCCTGCAGAGGGTTGCACAGACCTCCCTGAAGCTCCCCCAAGCCCCAGTAAGTAAGGAAATGGCATTTTGGGGTACTTTCTGGAGATCTTCGATTCTAAGACGCACCCCATTTTTTGAAATGCTTAATTGAGAAAAAATCATGTGTCTTAGAATCGAAGAAATACAGTAGGTGGCGGAAGTAGAGGAGGCCGTGTAACAGCATAGCCAGCCCTGCGGGGACATGGATATGGCCAACACCATACCCCTACCCCTCCCGGGCTGGCTACGCCAATGGACCCCCTCCCTAGCCCGGCTGTACCGCCCATGCAGCCAGCGACGGAGCACTTACCTTCCACCGCCCGTCCGCGTGGAGATCCGGCGCCGGAGTGAGGGAGGCCGGCCTTGCATTCCTGCGCTCGTTCCATCGCCGGCTTTTTTTACAGGATTGCGCCCTGAATCTTGGAAATGAAACTTGTATGGTGGTCCAATATCCCTTGTTAGTAGATTAATATCTATGTTAATGGGTTCATACTTTGGCCGAAACTGGCATTCATTGATTCTAGATAAGTGGTAAGAGGAAACAGATCTTTTAGTGATACACTCTGTTGCCTCAAGGCATTTTTTCACTTACAGAGAATTCATTTGTCAGTGTACATATAAAATTTCACAGGGTAGCACCCACAGTTTCCCTTCCTCCATAGCAAGAGCACCTTCCACCAGAGCAAGCACGTTTCCATCTGAGCAAGGAAATTGTGGAAGCTACTCAGAATTTTTTCGCCTCCTTACCTTTGAAAGCTCAAGGCAATGTTGTTTCAGCAAGATCATTGCTAAATATACTGTACATGATATCCATTACTTTTCTCAGTCTTTGCTTAGAACTAACAGGCTGCATTGCCAAAGCTATGTATCAGAATGATTTCATCTTTGATGCGAAAGAAACTGCAGACATAGAACCTTCAGTGTTGAAAATGAGAAGAAATGATGAACTGAAGAATGTCCACCCACACTCTAATTAGATTTTCTAGGCAGTGTGTTGTAGTCAAACTGTGTGCCTATTTTAGTCTACAATTATATAACTTCAGCTTGCATCACTGTTGTGACAAATGTGGTCAAAACTGTATAATTTTATGAAGACATTTGAACTACTAATTATTGATTATCAAGACTATCTTGGAAAGCTACGAAATGTTAGTGACTTTTCCTGTTTTAAAGTTAAGTGGATACTCGTATTTATATGTGTTGGCGTTCTCAGGAAGCAAAAACTGGCATAATGAGATTTACGGGCTTTTCTGATATGAAAGAGTAACATTGGATGTGTCCCTAGCATGTGTTGTGAGTTTACATTTCATTAGGTGTTGCTTTTACTAAGAGAATGTCAACGTGGTAACTATATGAGCAAGCCTCTGCTTGTGCATTCCGTTCCCCTTACCATGTGTAAAATAGGACGTTTCAGTGAGACTGTCATGCCTTTACCTGTACATGGAGTCTCCTTTTCCCTACAGTTCCATCTCTTGAATTGAAGACTCACAGAATAGGTCTTGGGTTTGGGGAGGTACCACAAACAGATTATTATATCCTGGCCCTGTTCAAATATTGTGTTACATTATAGGCACAGTAGGGAGGCCATGCATGAGATCCAGAATCAGTTTGGACAGTTACGACATTCAGTAAAAGTAATGTCTGGCCAGACTGTTTATCCCTCACAGAAAGGTTACTTTTTTCTTCTTTCAACAAGAGATGAAGACACTGCACACAGAGGGGTGTGTGTCTGTGTCTGTCTGTCTGTGTTTAAGAAGCTAATGTCATGGGCAGCGCAATTCTGACTAAGGATCCGGCCGGTGGCCCAGGGCCACCAGCCGGATCTTGTGCACGGGCTACCCAGCGCATGCTGGGTCAGAGGTCTACTCGGTGAAGGGGACACTCGTCCCCTTCCCCGAGTGTAAACCCAGGCCAGTCCTATCGGCCTCCTCAGATTTCCGCCAGCTAAATAGGTGGCAGAAGTAGAGGAGGCCGTGTAACAGCATAGCCAGTCCTGTGGGGACGTGGATATAGCCGGACGTGGATATGGCCGACGTCATCCCCCGCCCCCTCCCAAGCCGGCTAGGTCAATGGCCCCCCTCCCGAGCCTGGCCGGACTGCCAACGTGGCCGGTGACAGAGTGCTTACCTTCTGCCAGTGTCCATGTGGAAATCCGGTGCTGGAGTGAGGGAGGCCGGCCTTGCGCCGGCCTCGCTTACTCCCATGTCATCGCGAACTTGCTTTACGGCACGTTTGCGACGTCTTCCGGTGACGGAACACTCGTTTCGTCGCTGACCTTATTTCCAGGATTGTGCCCTGGATGTAGTAGTGACTTTCATTCCGTAATGCACTGCCACAGAAACTGGAGTCCTGTTAACTTGTGTTAAATCATATGGGCAGTGTCTATGTGATAAGCCCTGCCAACGTGCTCACTAAGCCCCTCATCTCATGCATACAGCATCTGTGTTGCATGAATACTGTACACAGCATTTATAGTAAGTAGACAGGGCTTAGATTTTCCTGGTTTTTTAACCACAATAGTAATTGTGTCTTAGGCCAATGGTTTTCACACTTTCTGCCTTCAGGGAATGCTTTCAATATCAGCTCCTCTGCTGAGGAATCCCTGTGCATCTGCCACAAAACCCCACTATATTCCAAAGAATTCTGAAGAGTGGTCTAGGGTTTACACTTGAACCTGGTCTACAAATTCAGCTGAATGAGCTACTACTGTATTTCTTCAATTCTAAGACGCATGTTTTTCCCCAATTAAGCATCTCAAAAAATGGGGTGCGTCTTAGAATCGAAGGTCTCCAAAAAGCACCCCAAAATGCTATCTTCTTACTTACTGGGGCTTGGGGGAGCTTCAGGGAGACCTGTGCGACCTTCTGCAGGCCTCCTCGATCTTCAGTTTGGCAAAAAATGGTGATTTTCAGCCATTTCCTGAAGATCAGAACTGAAGATCAGGGAGGCCTGCAGAGGTTGCGCAGGCCTCCCTGAAGCTCCCCCAAGCCCAGGTAACGAAGGAAATGGCACTTTCTGGCTGGGCCAGAAATGCTATGCAAAGGCAGTGCACTCAGTCATCCTCAGCTGCAGGAGACATGCTGGGGAGAGTTGGTGCTGAGCGGGTAGATTCAATGAAGGGAGGTGAGTCTTACAATCGATGGATTTTTTTTTCCCCTGCTGGTGGTACTGAAAGTAAAGGTGCGCCTTAGAATCGATGGCGCCTTAGACTCGAAGAAATACGGTAAAATGTAAGGAGGTAGAATGAATTGCGCCACTTCAAGCAGCAGGTAGGGGAATCACGTTTTTGGATGGTATCCTATATTAAAAACTCACTGCAAATAGAAAAACAGCACATTGGGGAAAGAACTGAATTGGAGCCTTTCTCTCTGATATGCGTGTGTGTGTGTGTGTGTGTGTGTGTGTGTGTGTGTGTGTGTGTGTGTGTGTGTGTGTATTTGCAGGGTTTTTTAAACATGGGCAGCATTCAAAGGTGGTATTTAACACTTGCTAAATGATGAAGTACAGGCACTGGCGTCACTGGAGCGCGTCATGGGGTGACGCGCGTCATGGGGTGACGCACGCACCCCCTCGCGCGTCACCTCCGTGACGCGCGTCGCCCTCCGGACGCTCCGAGGCCGGCCCGGGAGCCGGCCTCGGAGCGTCCGACCCCGTCGACGCTCCAGGGCCTTCTGAAGGCCCAGGCAGCGCGTCAATCCGGGTATTTCCCGGATTTTCGCGCATGCCCAGACCCGTTTTGAGGGCAAAAAGCCCTCAAAACGGGTCTGCGCATGCGCGAAAATCCGGAAAATACCCGGATTGACGCGCTGCCTGGGCCTTCTTTCAGAAGGCCCTGGAGCGCCGACGGGGTCGGACGCTCCGAGGCCGGCTCCCGGGCCAGCCTCAGAGCATCCAGAGGGGGCGACGCGATGCGGGGGGGGGAGCCGGGTGGCCCCCTCCCCCCGCGCCTATAACGTCGCGCCCCTAGGGGGGGTGATGCGCGTCCCCGCACTAGGGTGACGCGCGTCTAGTGACGCCCCTGAGTACAGGTCATACTACCACCTCATAGTTTCACCACTTCATTCTTCTGCATGTGTAGAATTGGCCTCAATTCACACAGAGCAATTGTCATGTGGGCCTCAGTGTTGCCTTATGTGACCTGATAGCGCAGTCTACACCTAACGCTCCCCTGCATCTCACATTGCAAGGGAACATCTGGGCAAGCCATCTTCTGGGCACTATTGCTGATCTTTTCATTGAGGAGCCCTTAACAGTTATCAGGCAGCCCAATCCACCAGAACTTTCCTGCGCCGGAACAAGCTGGCTGCCGGTACACAGGATCTGGCGGGCGGCCATGGGCCGCCCACCGGATCTTAGTTAGGATTGGGTTGTTAGTTGCTTCTCTTGCTGCATTGCTGTTTTACTTTAGAGGTATGAAGTTGGTTTTTTACATTATTTTTCTTACTACTTATTTTTGTTGTAAGCTGCCCTGAATCCTTACAAGAAGAGTAGAATATAATTTTTTTAAAATAAATATGTCTTAAAGAACCCCGGTGTTCTTTAGAATACAGTCTGACAACTACTAGGCTAGGTAATATCTTGGCCATTTATTTTCCTGTGTAACTGCACACTGATTATGTAAATCAGAAACCATGCACTCTATAAAATTTGTATTGCGATTTTTACTTCAATTAACTGTTTTGTGAATGCCAAAAACAATATTTGGGTATAGCATTAAAGGAAACTTCACTCATGGCTTGAACTGTTAACTTCCAGGCATGAAATGTGTGTTGCCCAATGTGGTTCAGAGCTGATTCTTTGTTTTTGCATAATAATGTATAACAGCAGTAATGCTCTCTAATGTTTTTCCTGGAAATTTGCATTAGGTTCCGTACTAGGCTTGAAGATTTCAGGTACTTTTCAAAGACAATGCAATGTGTGTGCATGCTCAGACCCCCCCCACCCCACCCCACACCCATTAAAGATAGGTATTAGAACTGCAGCACTATTTCAGTCATTTGCTTGTTATATTTTGACAGAATACATTATAGATCTAATCTGTCCCATATTATGTATGTTCAATCAAACATTTAATGAAGCAATTGTTTGCGTGTTTTATTGCACTTCTATATTTTTAGTGCAAGCTACATTTTAAAAAAAAAGTTCATTATAGCTGCATTTCATTCTGTACAAATGATTTGGAATGGCTTCTGAGGCAATTCTATTGAGTTGCCATAGTGATAGGCCTGAGGTGCATTACCAAGGTAATATGTGTGTAACAAGCTGTTGGCCCTAGCCTGCTCACTGCTTTCTGACGCAGCTACAGAATTTTAGCGTAGCTTAGATTTGCAGGGTAATTTGGAAGATAGTATGAAATGATGGTAGTTTCAAGGAGATGCACATTTAGGCCAGTGAAAGCTCTGTCTAAAACTGACAGCCTGATCCTGCCCAACTTTAGGTTGGCGGAACTCTCGCTCTGCTGGCCTAAGGTGTTGTACACGTGCTGTAAGGCACATTTTCGACACCCTGGGAGTAAGCAGCTCTGGCGTGGAAGCTGGCACTGCTTACTCGGCCACCCTCCAGTCGCCGCACCGACCGACACAGGTAAGGTCTGTGCTGAGTGGCGGGAGGGCGGGCAAGGGTAGCGAGGGACGGGGCCACTGGCTAGCCTGGCCTGACGGGGTGGAGAAATTGGCGTTGGGTTACGCCGATATCCAGCATCCCTTCCCAGGCTGGGCCAGCCTTACACAGCCTTCCCGAATGCACACCAGCTAAAGAGCTGGCACGGGGGAAGGGGATGAGGTGAGCCCTTCCCCCAAGGTGAGCCCGGGTAGGACTGGCGCAGCACACATCCTGCACAGGATGCAGCGGCCAGCCATTTAAGCCAGTCGCCTCAACTTGCACAGGATTGCGCTGTCATTCACCTGTGAAAGGTGGGAAGCATCTTGGGCTTCCTAGGATAGTTCATTGTGATAAAGGCTTCTGGCCCTAAACTCAGGTTCTGGCTACGTTATGTCTGGGTTCTAGTCCTCTGAGTCTCAGCAGCTAATAAGATTATCATAGACCAGTGTTCTAGTGACTCAGGGAAGCAACTTGATGCAAAACCATGTTCTTCTAAAAGTCCATTTCTTATGGACAGCTGCTGCTTTGTTTGGGAAAAGATGCCCTAGTGACATCTAGACTAGATTACTGCAATGCGCTCTACGTGGGGCTGCCTTTGAAGACTGTTCGGAAACTGCAACTAGTGCAGAATGCGGCGGCCAGGGTGGTTGCCGGGGCTTGTCGGTTCGACTCAGTCGGACCGCTGCTTCGGCGGCTACACTGGCTGCCGGTTCATTTCCGGGCACAATTCAAAGTGCTAGTTTTGACTTTTAAAGCCCTTAACGGCTCGGGTCCAGGGTATTTCAGGGACCACCTTCTTCCTTATAATCCGACCCGCACTCTGAGGTCATCAGGGGGGGCCCTGTTAACCGTGCCGCCATTGACGGAGGTGAGGGGGATGGCGGCGCGGAATAGGGCCTTCTCGGCTGTGGCGCCCCAATTATGGAATTCCCTCCCCCTGGAATTAAGAACGGCTCCCTCTTTAGAGACCTTTCGGCGGGGCCTTAAGACATTTTTATTTAGACTAGCATTCGATATCTAACATGGTGGGCTGACTTTTAACTTTTAACTTTGAACAAATGGCTTTTAACAACTGTAAATAGAGGTGACCCACTGGGGTTGTTTGTTTTAATTGTGTTAATTGTTTTAATTTAATTGTTTTAAATTGTTAATTTAATGTATATGTTATTTTAATGTTGTAAGCCGACTTGAGTGCCCTTGCCGGGAGAAAGGCGGCATATAAATTCTTTAAATAAATAAATAAATAATGCTGTCAGTGATCTCTATTTAGCAGTCTCTTGTGGTGTATGTGGGGTTATTTGTCAAGGTCTCTCCAGTGGTGTGTATTAAGTGGTAGTTGATATTTTACATTGATAGAGGACCACTTTCTCATGTATATTGTGTAAATTCTGAGTGTCGATTTAAAGGATTAAAACAACAGAAATGATTAGGTTTTTAGTACAAATATAAGATGTGAAATGCAGCTCTAGAGTTATTTCAAGTGCTACTAGGTCAGTTTTTGCAAATATGTAAAAGTGGATAGGGGTTGTTTTCTACCAAATATTAACTTCTCCTTTGAACCATTTTTACTCTTATAATTCTCATTATAAATGTGCTGGATAACTAGGTTTGCTATTAACCGACTGCTGCGAAGCCAGTTTCAGTTTTCACTTCTATGCCTTAAAACCAGATTCGCCTCTCTGTGTATGTGCTGGGCTGTCTGGGAGAGCAGCTTCCGTTAGCGCTATGCAGTGAGAGCGCAGCAGAGAGGTATTCTGACTCTGCTATCCTTTCTTTGGTATCCAAAGATTGGTAAGACATGGAAGTGAAAGAGGAGTGTGCATACCGTGGGGAGGCGCCAGGAGTGACCAGCCTCTTCCCCCCCACACTTCATATTAACAAGACCTTTATCTGTATAGTGTTATAACAGTGTATCTTTTTGTCCACATCTTTTTAGTTGTCTCCAAATACAGAGAGATAAATGGTTCCATAATTGATCATCATAACTTTATTTTTTCATTATACAGGTGTCCCCCTGCAAAGGTTACATTCCCGCTGCTTCCGTGGATAATAGTGAACACTACTCAAATCCCCCCCCCCGTCGCACTCATGACTCACCTCTCTTCCTTTGCAAACGCTTTGCAAACAGAAGCTTTTTGTTACAGGAAGTGGACAGCAGAAGAAGCAGATAGCGAGAATGCTAGACTCCATTTCCTGTTAGCGTTCTCACTGTTGCCTCTTCTTGTGTACCTCTAGCAGTTACGAGTCTAGCATTCAACTGCTTCTTGTAACAAAAGGATTCCATTTGCAAACTAAGAGAGGTGAGTCATGAGTGTGACGGGGGAATTTGAGAACTGCGGATAATTGAAACCGCGGATACGCCTGTAAATTATTTGCTAAAACTTGAGAAAAGCTTTAAATTTTGCTCTTGAATTTTTAAAGAACCCTATCCAACCACCCTTGCTAAATAATTTTAGTTTTCATGTGTCAGTATTTTAAGAGTACTGTATAGTGAAAACATGGGTACATATTAAAGGCCCAGCATATCTAGACATACTGTACTCCCTCCCCCCCCCCTGAGTTACAGAGCAATCCTATGCATGCCTATTCAGAAATAAGCCATTGAGTTTAATGGAACTTACTCTTAAGGAAGTGTGTATAGGATTGCAGCCTTAATGTAGTACATACTTGAGATGCTGTAAATGGTGAATTGGCTGCCTGTTCACTTTAGGGAGATTAATTCAGCTGTCAAACATGGCAGCAATTGCTATGATTATCTGAGTGACACTTTCTTTTAATCTCTTTCTATTGGTAAACTGTGATTTGTCTGGATTTCAGTGCCAACAAAAGTGTAGTGATAATTGTAGTATTGCCCAAATTCAGTCCTATGTTTTTTAAGAACAATCTCTTAAGGAAGACTGTGCTAAATATCCCCAGATTCTAAATGGGTATTGTTTCCTAATGCACTGCAACGTACATACCTATTAAAACATAGCAGAATAGACTTCTGTGTAAAAGAGGAAATTAGTCCTTAGATATCACTTGGCAGACAGTCTTGTTGCAAATAAAACGTAGTCAGCCCTCAGGCCCAATTCTCATTGTTGTACTGAAGGTTGATCTTACCATGTCAGTTTCATATGGCAGATATTTTGTTATAATGCACCCTCACATGGTGAGAGTTGGTATTTACCATGACATGTTAACTCCAGTTTTCAATTGTCTTCCCTCAGAATTTGAACGTTCTGACAATTTTCAGGCACGACTGAAACAAAAAAATGAGAAAGTCGAGTTACACAGATTCTGATGTAAAAATTCCCACTTTTCAACTGTAATCTGATTCCTTTATAGTTACATTTTTTCCACATCCATTTCAACCTTTAACTTAATGTTGTTCCTTCCTTTCTTCCGTGGGACCATAGTATCACTATCTATTTCTGTTGTTTCTTTCCCTCCTATAGTTATCTTAATGACTTGGACCGTATAGCAGGCTATGGCTACCTCCCTACCCAACAAGATGTGCTTAGAGTTCGAGTTCCAACAACAGGAATAATTGAATATCCATTCGACTTACAAAGCGTCATTTTCAGGTAGAGAAAAAGCTTTTTTATTTTTCAATTCCTTAAAGAATCTAGTTCTAGATTCTTTTTATCAGCAGTGTAAAATGATCAGAAGTAATAATAGAGAATACTCATTTCAAAGGGCTTAAAAACACCACCACATGGCATTACATATGGAAGCAAATTCAAGCAAACTGCTCTTGCCTTCTCTGATCCTTATCACCTTGGAAAAGTATGAATTGGCCCATGGTTAATATAATTTCAGAATGGAGGTCAGAGATGATTTGGTGTTACCTTAACTCTAAAGAGAAACTTTAGGAAGTGTTTTTAATTGTGCGTGTGTGTTTATAAAAATATAACTTTATAGTCATACATAGCCGATAACATCCTAACTAGTGCTTCTAGAACTGGAGTTCTCAACCAGTGGTACTAGTACCACCGGTGGTACTTAGGCCGACTGCTGGTGGTACTCGGATTGCTGAACTGCCAGAACCACACTCCGATGTGACACTTTTGGCAGTGCATTTTCGCTCCCAAGAGGCTCCTGCCTTTGGCTGAGCCTCTCAGGAATGCTGAGAAGGGCCCTCCCATCCGCCCAGAGCCTCCTTACCTGCATTTTCTGACCTCAAAAACCTGAAAACCTGGAAGTAACTGGCAATGATGTCATTGCCAGTCACTTCTGGTGGTACGCAGCAGGAGAGTGGCGCCGGAGAGTGGCACTGGAGGTGGTACTTGGTCGGGAAGGGGTTGAGAACCCCTGGAAGAATATGCAGGGACCTCTTCTTCCTTACTGGAGGTGGTCCCTGCCCCATCACCTCCCTGTTACACCCTCCCCCACCCTGTCCCACCTCCCCTGCCAACTTACCTCCATTGGCGGGCCCTGGTGGATCCGCTGGTGCACGTGGCAAGATTTCAGTCTTCCTGCTGGCACTCCAGCAGTGCGCACCTCCATTCGCTGCCGGATTGAGCTTTGCAACTGCCAGGATGGTGTAGTGGTTTGGGAGTCGGACTTAGACCTGGAAGATCCAGGTTCAAATCCCCGCTCAGCCACGAAGCTTCCTGGGTGACCTTGGGCCAGTCACTATCTCTCAGCCCCACCTACCTCACAGGGTTGTTGTGAGGACAAAAAGGAGGGGAGGAAATATGTACACCACTCTGAGCTCCTTGGAGGAAGGGCGGTATAAAAATGTGAAAAATAAAAAATGTGAAAATAAAATAAGTCAGCCTGCGCTGGCGGAATATTAATTCCATCAGTGGGGCAGCCCAATAGGATTGGGCTGTAATTTATGTAATAGACGTCATCCACTAATCAACTGGTAATATAAGTCTTGCCTGCAAATTCTACTGGTTCTTGAATGTCTTTAAAGAATAAACTTGAGTAATCATTTTGCATTAGCAGATTTTTTGTTAGTGATTAGAAGTCTCTCAATTTGTATGTGTTTTACTGTCTTTTTATACAATCACTAGTGGTACATGTTTTAAAATAAAATTCAAATGATTGTCCTAATCCAATTGAAGGGAGCAAACTATTTACCGTGTCAAACAGAAGCCTCGGCAGTCTTTATTTTAATTACAGTAATAATTAGATGTAATATGGTTATAACACCTTTTACCAATTTACTTGAGCTAAAAGGCCGTGGCTCAGTAATGTTTGAGGAACTAATATCTAAACAAAAATTGAAGATCTGATGGAGTACATTGGGTTTTCTAAAAAATATGTTTTTTGTTGAAATTTTCTTTCAATTATAGTCTAAACAAATATTTCATGTTTGTCCAAAATAGTTGTCTATCTCCACTGTTCCAATATACATGTATTTTTCCTTGTTCAGAATTTTTTCTCCATAGAATTGTATAAACCTAATTCTGTCGCTTTTGTTAAATATTATTTCAATTATGCATACTATTTTGGACCATCAATTTTGCAGAATGATGTAAATCAAGGAGCAGCAACCTATAGGCTTTTATTTAAAACACACATGCACTCCAAACTTTGTACATTTGTATTTGTTGTTGGGAGTCTTGCATATTCCAGCTTCTCATTTATTTTAAAGTGTAGTTTACTGTTACTAAGGGCGCAATCCAAACCTACTTAGGCCGCCGTTGTAACCAGCGGCCCAGCAAAAACAGGAGGCCCCAGAACAGAAAGGGGATTAAAATCCCCTCCAAAAGGGGAATTCGAAAGGGGATTTGAATTCCCTTTCCGTTCTGGGGCCTCCCATTTTCGCTGGGCTGCTGGTTACAACGGCGGCCTAAGTAGGTTTGGATTGTGCCCTAAGTGTAGTAATACTATTACTATTTCAGGTTGTATAAAATATGTTTGAAGATATACCAGATAGGCTGACGGTAATGTAAGCATTTTGCACGGAGGACATTTTGAAAATTAATGTTCAGAATTCTTAAATCCATAAGGCTGCTGCTCCCAAATTATTTTGGAGCAATTTCACTGAAGATCTGTTGATGTATATGAGGTAGTTATTTGATTACTATAGAAATTGATCTGACCCTAGTTTTGCAAGTTCAGTTGTAAAACAGAACAGTTAAACTTTCTTCCATTTACACTGGCTTCCCGAATTATTGACGTCCAGGTTGCGGAAGGCTGCGTTTGCACTTTTGCGCAGGTGCAGTACGTCCTTTAGTGCTGATTTTGCACAGGCATGATAGTGCTGGGCTGGCAAGAGCTGGATGTCTTGAGCTATGTACGTTTCAACTTCCATTCAGACATCCTGAACTGAACCAGTAGGTATGTAGGGGGCTTGGTGTACATATGACGACTGGAGTGTATAGTTGATTTAACCTGTTGCGATTCAGGCAACAATTTATATTATTACTATCTAAATTCTTGCATAATGTATATAATACATTATACTGTATATACTACATTATAATACATTATACTAAGTACATACTTAGTTTTTGATCTCTGTGGATTTTGCTAATATTGCAGAATGGTGGATGTGGGCGGCCAGCGATCAGAGCGAAGAAAATGGATACACTGCTTTGAAAATGTCACTTCTATAATGTTTCTAGTAGCCCTTAGTGAATATGATCAAGTACTTGTGGAATCAGATAATGAGGTAAGCAATAGTTTAAAAAAAAGTAACTTAAGAAAATGTTTGCTGCCCTGAGATTTCTCTATGATGTTATAAGGCTACGCTGTTGTTTGAGGAGAATCTTTTGCGTGGTGGCATTCCTGCCGAAAAACACCCTGGCTCAAACAAACTTGTAGGGTTCTCCTTCTATGGGCTTTTGGAGACTTTTGGCTGCTGCTGTTGAGTGTTGCTATTGTGTTCTGTTTTGTTCGTGTCTGTCTCATGTTTTTGTCCTTGCTGGAAAAGGTGGGAGAAACACCTATTATTTATTTATTTATTTCCTGGTAAAGGATGGGTGCAAATCCACTGGAAATTTCTCCTTTAAAGATTTCATTGACATGAACGTGAATTATTTCACATACAGTGGAGTCTCATATTATATGGGGGTTTGGTTCTAAATTCAGCGTGAAAGGCGAAAATAGCATATAGTCAAGAATTACCCCTGAAAATTCCTCAAATCACTTGTATTTAGGGGCCCTGTTGTACTGAAAAATATGTACTGTATTAAACTGCTGGCTAGACTGCAAAGCAAGACCAGGCTTTCCCCTTCGGATCCCAGGGAAACAGAAAAAACACAGCCAAAAAGGTGCAGCTACCAAGATGAGGGCGGCTATCGAGGCAAGAGACTTTCCTGAGTGGGAAAGATTTAACAAAAATGAACAGAGTGCAAGTCTCTGTGGAGGGAAGGGACTACCAAAATGAATAGCATGGATGCCTTCAGTGGGGAAGAAAATGCAAACATTCTGCTTCCAGAGGAGCAGGGGTAGTTATCGGACTTTGGACAAAACAGACAAAGACATTCCTGGGTGAATAATGATATCTGGAACATCTCTTGGGTGTGCAGCCAGGAGTTTTCTGCACTTGATTGAGTTAAGGTGTGTGCTTCCTTTCAGGAAGGCAAAAAGGCTTAATTGCACCCCAATTGGAGAGGTCCTTGAGGGACAAAAGGTATGGCAGGGTATGGGCTGCACTCATGCTTAGGTCGTTGGTGGGCTTCCTTGGAATGAATCTGAAAAGACTGCCCCAGATGGCCTGGCATCTGGGCAGTCTAAATAAAATAATAAATTAATTTATTATTAAGGAAGACTTGTGGTTGCAAGCGACATTATACCAAGGTAGAGAGCCTAAATTTGCAAGACCTCGGAGGAAGGCGACATACAGATGCCCCCCCCCCAGTGCTACAGCTTTGCGTTCCAATCAATGGCCCTTTATTAGCATGAATTTGATTAGAGGAAGCCATGCCTCATCCCCTCCTGTGCAAAGTCCTGACTGACTTTTAGGAATGTCAACTAGCAGCCCAATCCTGTCTAGCAGAACGCGGTGGTGCAAATAAGGTGCCCACTGCATCCTGTGCAGGGCTTGCGCCGGCAGAGCCAGAGGCCTCCTCAGGGTAAAGGGACCCCAGCCGCCCCAATGGATCTACTCAAATGTGTGACAGCTATTTTTCTGGTGCACATTCGAGCTGGTCATGTACCGCTGCCCAGGCCCGGGAAGGGGAATAAGATATGGCGGTGGAGGCTGCCGCCGATCCCTTTCCAGGCCTGGCTGAAATGCCTTGTTACTTCCTCCCCCACTATGCCGCGGGGACTCATTTCTCCACCTCAGCGTCACCATCCCGCGTTGCTGGAGGAGCGGCGCATGCCTCTCCGCCAGAAACGCTTACTCGTTGGGTGCCACAAACGTGCTTTACAGCATGTTTCATTTGCAACACCTTAGACTGGTGGAGTGATTGCTCCACCGGTCTAAATATCGACAGAATTGCGCTGTAAGGAACTAAGATGGAGTAAGGAAAGACTGTGCTTATTTTGAAAAGTGAGGTCATTGGAAACACCAAAGATTTCCATTTGTAACAGTATTTTTGTTTGTTTTTTTCTTTCCTGAATATAGTATACATATTCCTTTTCAGTAGAAAATCTTCTGGACTCTGATGTATAAAACTGCATATATGTTATTTTGTGTTCAGGGTCTTTATATCTATCTAATCTTAGTTGGACCATAATACTGAATATCAGAGACCAACAGCTACTCTACATAAAGAGTAATTCACTTGTAAAAAGGTTCCTGAACAGTATTCTTGCATGGAACAAATTGCATATTTGGATGCTCCTTTATATGGGGAAAAAATTGCATGTGGAAAAACTAGATGTTCTGGAGATTCTAGTCTTCTCCATGGCATGCTAGTTTTCTGTGTGCAAGGATTGGGAAGTGTGGGTCTAGATAGGGAACTATATATTTAATTTACAGTGTTTTCCAAAATCTTGGGAACTTCTGTATTGAGACATCTCACTTACTTGTTTTCTTAATTTTTAGAATTATACTGTATGTATATATTCATGGTGGTTAGATATTTCCTTTTTCTTACCAATCCGTATTTAAACTAAAATGTGCCTGAAAGCAGTTTAGTGAACAAGTATTAAGCTTAAGAGAACTTGTTCACACATGACATTTAAAATGCAGTAATCTTTCTTCCAGCTTGACAAATGTATAACAGTTCTCTTAAAATTATTCACTTATTTCATGCTTGAGTAAGACACAATCTTGGGTGGACTTTATTTTCACATTGTGAAAAAAGGCTTTTGAGATCAGTACAGTACCTTTATGAAAATCTCAACACAAAAGGGAAATGGAGGGAGAGAGAATTTGAGTATCTAGCATTATCCCTTGGTGTATCATTAAGCGACTATGATACAGTATAGTCTTACCTTGCTTCTGCCTGATCTCCTAATCTCTTAATTAAGAGATTTGATTTAACAGTGCTCTGTTGCTCTGCTTTGTTCCTTCAATACTTAATAGGCAGCCCAATCCTATATAACTCCCTGTGCGGTGATAAAGCCATGCCAATAGTGCGTGTGCTTTGGGGGGGCTCCTGTGGGGGAGTTTTAGACCCTGAAACTCTTTCCCGGGAGTAAGCCCTTGCCACCTAAATGAGTCTACTCCGGCCTGTACCACTGTATCGCTGGCACAGGTCTGAGTGAACCTGGGAAGACAGATCAAGGTTGGTAAGGGGGATAGGATATTGGCAGCACCTCTGCCGCCAATACTGCCCCCTTCTTGGCCTTGATCCACCCCCTCCCCACCCTGGTCTCCTCCGCGCCTCCATCCCACTCCCCCACCCTGTGCTGACTTACCGGTGCCAGGGAGCATGGACGACCTTATTCAGGTTGGGCCGTAAATAGTGTATGTCCTAGGAAGAGGACTACTTAGGTTATTTTAATGAAACTTGCAGGTGATATTGATATTCCATTCTCAATTTTTGTGTAGTTTTTTTTCTCTTTTAGACAGAATTATTTTCTCATTTATGGCTTGAAATGTTGAATGTTCTCATTTTAATGCACTGATGACAACATAGCTGGTTTGCATCATTTAAGGCTGCCAACCCTGTACCACTATGAAGCAGATTTGATAATTTTAGAATCTCTATATCTGAGAGTAGTGATAGAATAGAGCCATTCCTCATATGTTTGGACTGAGTGGTAGAACACATCCAGGAAGTCCTGGATTCAGTTTCACCATCTCCGATTAAACAGTTTCTGGTCGTAGAGTTGGGGAAAATGTCGTCATCGCCTTCTTCTTCAGACACAGCGTCCCGTTCCCTGGTTGTAAACCGGGGTAGGCCCAATCAGCCTCCTAGGATTTCCACCAGCTAAATAGCTGGTGGAAGTAGCCAAGCTGGCCTGGCGGGGACTGGGATATGGCGGAGGCCATCCCTGCCCCCTCCTGGGCCGGGTCATCCAATGGGCCCCCCTCGCCGCCCGGACCACCCCCACCACCAGGAGCTGTGGGGCCGTAAAGCACATTTGCGACGTCTTGGACGTTCTTTCATCCTGCTGGATCTGACTGAGAGGGAGTTTGTCCAGCATTGGGCTAGATGGACCAATGTACATTTATTAGTTTTAAGAGCTACACAAGGATTGCTGGCCTGGAGTGCTTGTGGTAGCTGGGTGTGCTGGTTGTGTTGTGGGGTCACAGGACTGTTTCATCACAAATTTCTGGAACACGTCTATACAGTAGTTTAAAGAAACTGAATAGTGTCTATACAGAGGGTAACCTTTATAAGTCTGGACTAAGGACAGAAAACCTGTACTGACTTATAAAGGAGAATTTTCTCCCATAAGAAATAAGGTGTTGTAAGTAGGGGTTACCAGGGATTAGCAGCTAAGATAGTGTCTATGTAGCAAATCCACATATCCAGGGAGGGCAAGATACAAAGGCTGCAACACTTAAAGGTAAAGGTGACCCCTGACAATTAAGTCCTGTCATGTCCGACTCTAGGGTGTGGTGCTAATCCCCATTTCAAAGCCGAAGAGCCAGCGTTGTCCGAAGACGCCTCCGTGATCATGTGGCCGCCATGACTCTCCTTGCCGCAGCGCGTAGCATGCGACTGGAACACGGAGCGCTGTTTACCTTTCCGCAAGCGGTACCTATTTATCTACTCACATTAACATGCTTTGGAACTGCTAGGTTGGCAGGAGCTGGCCAAGCAATGAGAGCTCACCCCGTCGCGGATTCAAACTGCCGACCTTTCGATCGACAGCTCATGGTTCAACGGTTTACCCGGGAGTAATTTCTATGTATTTATTTATTTATTTAGAAAAAATATATATCCCGCCTTTTCCTATGCCAAAAGGCAAATGCCCAAGGGGGCTAACAACAGATTAAAATACATAATTTAAAATACATAAAATACATAACAATAATTAAACAATTTTAAAAAACAATAAAAACACTGGGAGGGCAACAGTATGGAGCAGAGAAGCAACATGGCGGAGCATCTTGAGATACAGGAGGCAGAACACAACCCATCACCCAAACGCTGGACGAAACAAAAACGTTTTGAGCCCTCGCCGAAAAGTCATGGGGGAGGGGGTGGTTCTCAGATCCCCTGGCAGGGAGTTCCACAGTTGTGGCACCACAGCAGAGAAGGCTCGCCCACGTGTTGCCACTCCCCTAACTTGCGATAGAGGTGGCACTTGCAGGAGAGCCCCCTCAGATGACTTAAGAGAATGGGCCGGAATGTATGGGAGAAGGCGGTCCCTCAGATATCCTGGACCCAAACCGTGGAGGGCTTTAAAGGTCATTACCAGCACCTTGAATTGGGCCCGGAAACGAATGGGCAGCTAGTGTAACCACTGAAGCAGCGGCTCAACAGAGTCAAACCTCCTAGCTCCAGCAACCACCTGGGCCGCCGCATTCTGCACTAACTGAGCCATGCAGCTCAGACCGGACACAGCATCGCCTTCCATGAAACCCGATGTTTGTATAACGAAGCTAAAAACAGACAGCGCAGAAACCTGGAAGCCATTGCCATTTCTCAGAGAAGATCACTGAACCCCATGAATCGTCAGCAAGAATTAATCTACGTGAATAAAATCTGGTTTCCCATTCTAAGTAGAGCAGGACCCTACACAGTTGTAAAGGTTATTCCTGGTCAGCACAATGGAATGCGTCCAGATGCAATCAATTAAGTAATTAGCCTTCCCCGTGCTGCCTGCAGCAATGTTGATTTAAACCTGCTAAGCACATCACCAGGTACAGACCATCCACCAGCTGAGACTGGTGCTATTGCTCTGAAGAAAACCCAAGCGAGGGTTGAAATGTCAGTTTGAAGTTATTGCCTGTGGTTCTGCTTTGGATAATCCTGAAGATACTAGCGCGCACAGCTGCTACCTCGTCTCAAGGAATTTTTACAGACCACTGGTTTTAGTAAGAACTTTATTTCTTCATTCCAACTGTACATGGCTGAAAATCCCATAACTCTCAAATCGTTGCAAATTGTTACATGCCATGGGAACCTCCATACTCGATTAAAATGAAAATCAGTTTTTAATGGTTCTGGGCCCTGGTAATATTACCTCATACACACAATTTACAGTATTGTACTTGTCTAGGGATTTTATTTTACCTTTTTATGGTAATGTGTGGTTGAGTGCTTGGGTTAATAGAAGACCTACTTTAGTCAGGAATGTTGACTCTTAAGTTATTTTTGCAGCTCTTTGCTTGGCATCATTCACAAAAAGAAAGCATATCCAGTGTCCAGCATTCATACTTTCAGAGGGTAATTTGCTGACATTTTCTTTTGAAAAAGGATCACAAGATTATGGAAATGAACATATCTTGTTTCTTTGACACGCTTTGAGATATGAGGAAGACTGCAGCGTTAGAGGAGGCTTGGCAGAATCATGCGGAACCTTTTGTTATAAGTTCTATTGTAAAAAGTTCTGTGCAAGCAGACAGTTTGTCCCCAGCACTAGCTGCCTGTGGGGCTGGGATCTAAGTTCACATTGTTTTCGGTGTTAAATTGCATAGCTCCTCAATTCTGTTCTAAAAAGAAAAATTAGTTGACTGAGCTGATTAACCAAACACAACGTGTTTGGAGGCTGAAGGAATAGCTATGGACACTTACAGTTTAAGTGCTAGACCTGCATAGAAACACTAGTGGAAATGGTAGGTAAACAGCCCTGTCTAACCCTCCCCCCCCCCGCTGATGCAGCCATGCCACCAGAGCATGTGCTGCATTCTGCAAGGGGGGGGGGTCTTGGAAATCTTCTCCGGGTAGCAGAACATTTATTCTCTTGCCCGGGGTAAGCCTCTGATGCTGCAATGAGTCTACTCAGACCTGCACCAGCAATTTTGCTGGTGCAAGTCCACGTGCTTCTGGGAAGGCGGATTGAGGCCAGGAAGAGGGATAGGATATTGGTGGTGGTGGTGGTGCCGCCGTCGTCGATACTGCCCCTCTCCTAGCCTCGACATCCCCCTCCTCACTCTGGTCTCCTCTCAGTTGCTTCCCCTCTCCACCCCGTTCTGCCCATTACCAACTTACTGGCACTGGGGCTTCTTTACAGACTGCTGCCATGTGGCTGCAGCTGTGCACCACTTGCTGTGGTGGCCAGCTATGCGGAATGGCAGGTTGCCTTTTGTGACTGCTGTAAAGTATGCTGAGCCACTTGAACACGAATTCGGTCGGCACAGCAGGCCCATAGGATTGGGCCCTAAGTCTTTGTTTCATTTGTTGCATTTGACCAATAGAAATTTGTAGAAGTGAAAAGTATATAAATGTAGTTTCTATTATATGTGTTGTCCGTCTCTGTAAGAAAGGACTATCATATTAACTACCAAGCATGAAGTTTCATTTAAAAAGCCAATGACACTCTTTGAAAATGAGTATCTTTAATCTCCTTCCACTGTACATTTAGAGCTACATTTAGACTGTTCAAATGGGGAATTGCAGGATATGAAATGAGCAAAGGTATTGTCTTCCCCTACTCCCAATCTACCTCTCTTGCCATTTCTGGTTGACCACTACCCATAGTTTGCTGTGACGTCTTAACTGGAAGAGCTATGCTTAGTACTTGCCCTGCAAACCAGAATGGCAAACAATGATTTCCATTGGGTTTCTAATGTTGATTTTGAAGTGCAGGTGCTAAGCCTAGTTTGTAGATTCAGACATCTCTGCAAATCATGGTTAGCTCTAACAGAAAACGGAAAGGGAATCTTAGCGCAAGAGGGAGCAAGGAAGAGTGTGTGAACCTCTGGCTTGTTTCTTTTCCTTGAACCATGGTTTAGAACAGGAGTGGCCAAACTTGCTTAATGTAAGAGCCACATGCGATAAACTTCAGATGTTTGAGAGCCGCAATATTTAAAAAGCATTTACATTCTTAAATATATTTACTCACCATGAACATTAAACTTCTTTTTTAATCCAGTGGACTCTCAGTTTATACCCAGTAAATATTTATAAATCTTGAAACATTTTATTTATCTTTTATTAATTGCGTTGCAAAAAAGGAGCTCAGCCAACTTATTTCCGAGAGCCGGACATTATACATCAAAGAGTCTCATGTGAGAGCCAGGATGGTGTAGTGGTTTGGGAGTCGGACTTAGACCTGGAAGATCCAGGTTCAAATCCCCGCTCAGCCACGAAGCTTCCTGGGTGACCTTGGGCCAGTCATTATCTCTCAGCCCCACCTACCTCACAGGGTTGTTGTGAGGACAAAAAGGAGGGGAGGAAATATGTACACCACTCTGAGCTCCTTGGAGGAAGGGCGGTATAAAAATGTGAAAAATAAAAAATGTGAAAATAAAATAAGTCAGCCTGCGCTGGCGGAATATTAATTCCATCAGTGGGGCAGCCCAATAGGATTGGGCTATAATTTATGTAATAGACGTCATCCACTAATCAACTGGTAATATAAGTCTTGCCTGCAAATTCTACTGGTTCTTGAATGTCTTTAAAGAATAAACTTGAGTAATCATTTTGCATTAGCAGATTTTTTGTTAGTGATTAGAAGTCTCTCAATTTGTATGTGTTTTACTGTCTTTTTATACAGTCACATGTTGCCGCCCAGCCGGAGGTCTCCTCGGGGAAGGGGACACTCACCTCCTTCCCCGAGTGTAAACCGGGGCAGGCCCTATCTGCCTCCTCAGGCGGAATTCGGAGGAGGCCGTGTAATGTCCTAGCCGCCCGGCAGGGCTGGGATATGGCTGAGGCCATCCCCCACCCCCTCCCGGGCCGGCTAGGCCAATGGCCCTCTCCCTCACCAGGCGAACTGTTCGCTGGATCCCTGCTTACCTGGTCTGGCGGCCGCAGGGACGATCCAGAGCAGGGGAGACCGGCTTCTGTGCCAGCCTTCCCTGCTCTCGAGTCTTCGCGAATGTGCTTTACGGCACGTTCACAACATCTCCCGGCAATGGAACACTCATTCCGTCGCCGCCACCCCCTACAGGATTGCGCCGTAAGAGTGTTTAAATGTTTATGTGAAGATGACCCAAGACAAATCATTTAATATACAGCCATAGAACATTTATACTTCTGTAGCTTGCATATATGTTTAGCATTCTCTCATTTTGTTGCTTTTTCCTTCCCCAGAATCGAATGGAGGAAAGCAAAGCACTATTTAGGACAATTATCACATATCCCTGGTTCCAGAACTCTTCAGTCATTCTGTTCTTAAATAAAAAAGATCTTCTAGAGGAGAAAATAATGTACTCCCATCTAGTTGACTATTTCCCAGAGTATGACGGTAAGACCTTATATTGCAAATCTTCTAACAGCAACACTGCAGAACTGGCGCCAAGAAGATAGGGTTGTCTTCCTATATGTATGTTCAGATCTACCTGTGACTACATTGTTTAAATTCATCAGACTACAGCGGCAAATTAATTCGTTTTTCTTAAGTATCTTTATATAATGATCTTTCACAGTGTTGGGTGGTGATTTGTCATAACTAGAGAAAAAAAAACCCTAAAGCACCACTGCAGCACATCTTCCATTCATTTCAGGGGGAAAACCAGTATAAGTACCATTCAAAGGAGAATAGAGGAAGTTGTGTAGCAGTTTTGAAAGCTCTGTTATATGTGTGTTCACAGACGCAAGGAATGAGAGTATAAGAAGTTGATACTTTTGAAACTCTTTTCTGTTTGCCCCAGTCTAATGTGATTCAGAGGAATAGACTGTCACAAATCCAGTTATTACAAGAGCAAAATCTTACTGAAAGGGTTCTCAGCAATCGGCACTCCTGCACCCATGTCTTCACTGGAAACATTAAGCATCTTCCTTCACTTATTTTTATATACACCTCGCTTCTCTTCAAGTGGAAGTGGCTTACAAATTCAAAATATTAAAACTACTAATAAAACAAAAATTGCACACTGCTGAAGATTTCTGTAGGGGCAGGAGTGCTTTACTTTCTTTCTTCTCCTATCACCTTCGTTGACCTCTAGGGATCTTCTCTTCCCAGCCTTTCCATTCCAGTGGCTGCACGTCTTCCTCTCCCGTGCAGGGTGGGTAGAAGGAAATTTGGGTAGGCAGAAGATTTACTCTGTCTCCCTGGAGTAAAAGTGGCAGGATGTCATGTAAAGGCAAGTGAAGCCACTTGCTCATTCCTCTTTATCTCCTTCCCCCCACACACACACTTGCTCCCTTGTTTAAAGTGCAGCAGATGATTTAGCCTTTGTCCTTTCAATAACTGGAAATTCCTGTGTGTGTGAGCACTTTCTGAAAATCTCCAAAATTTATTTTTGAAAAGACTTGGCTTACTAACGGCCCAATCCTATTAGGGCCTTACGACACTGGAACAAACGTTCTGGCAGTATAAGGCCCTTTACGGCTGTTGCAAAATGCAATATGCCATTTAGTGTGGCCTGGCCACCGCCGCAAGTGGCGAGTGGCCGGGTCTGCATGCTGGTGGCAGGAGTACTCGCCATTGCCAATAAGTCAGTACAGTGGGTGGGTGGGGGGTTGAAACCAGGAGGAGATGGGGACAGGGAAGAGGATGGATTGAGGTCGGGAAGGTAGTATCGGCTGCGGCAGCGCCCCCAATATCCTATCCCCCTTCTCAGCCCCGAGCACACGGACTTGCACCAGCTAAATTGCTGGCACAGGTGTGAGTAGACCTAGCGGGCTGGCATTGACTTACCTCGGGGCAACGAAACAAATGTTCTCTTACCCTGAGGATGCCTCCAAAGCCCAAACTCCCCCACAGGATACTGTGCACCCCATCAGCACAAGTGCATCACTGCATGGAGAGTTACATAGGATTGGACTGCCAACAAGTACAGGATCATAGCATCACCTGATGTGTAAAACATTTATTTTTGTATTTAAAGACTGTTTTTTAAAGCTTTCTTATGCAGAGATACTTTCACTTTAAAGATAGTAGCTATATGTTTAAATAGTTTTACCAAATCTGAACTTTCTTTCTTCTGGTATAACAGGACCTCAGCGGGATGCACAGGCAGCGCGGGAATTCATCTTGAAGATGTTTGTTGACCTGAATCCAGAAAGTGAAAAAATTATCTACTCCCACTTCACTTGTGCCACAGACACGGAGAATATCCGCTTTGTCTTTGCTGCTGTCAAGGACACGATCCTACAGTTAAACCTGAAGGAGTACAACTTGGTCTAACTGTGCCTCTTAAATCTCCTTTTTCCCCACCCCTTCAGGCAATTGAAGATATTCAAGAGGAACTGTATTATCTGTGAAAACAATTTGCATAATACTAATTTATTGCTGGCCTGGACTCCGTGAATGTTCACAGAGTTTATAGTAAATATTATGATTTTATTTAAACTTTATGGAGGAAAAAACAAAAGATGCTGAACTACATTCACAGCATATTTCGTCGGGTTTTTTAGTCAAAACCTTGTGACTCGATGTGTTTTAAATTCTCAGCTGTGGGCTCACAAAGGAAAGGGGCTTGGAATAATTTTTAATTAATTTAATTTTTAAAAATTTTTGCTACTGACACAATCAAATTTGTGTCTGTTTTCCCTCCCCTTGTTTCTCTTTCTTTTCTTTTTCTTTTAATTTCTTGGGTTCAATCGCCTCCCCCACCCCCCAATTTTATTCCTTGGTAAAACTGTTTCCTCTATGGTGATGTGGTTAGGAAAATGCTGTCACTAGAATTTAAGCCATCAATTGGTCTAATTTTTTTGGTAAAAACTTTGAAGGATCAAATGTATTGATACTCTAATCTTTACTTCATTTTTTCATTCTTAGCAGAGATGTCAAATATATCTGCTTCTCGGTACTATCTTTGCACTGCAGGCTCAGAGTGTTTTTCAATGGGAGCATTAATTGTAGCAGTGTTATGGATTTTACCATTAAATCTATCATGGAAAATTGGCAAACCGTGCAGAATAGAGTAACAAAATGAGTAAGACACAAAAGTGATTAATGAAATAGGATAGCTTGCTTTTCCTTTTTAAATTGCCTTGTGCTATTACTACTTTTTTCTTTGGGAATTGTACTTTTTTCTAATCACAAATGCCAAACAAAAATGTCATGGACACTACAATAGCCTAAATGTGTCTCTTGCTGTTTTTTTAAAAATCAGATCTAGATTTCTCACCATAACTTCAAACTTATTTTTACTATCTACTAAGTTTCATGTTGCCAAATTTGGCAGCTGCTCTTTTCTTTTAAAAATAAAAGTGCTAATTTTGAAATGTAAGATATGGATTAAAAATGCCAAGTTAACCAATTAGGAATCTGTCTGATTCAGACAACTGCCAAATATTTAAGCAGCTAGATTTCAGTTTCACTGTTCCCTCTCTGTACTACAAAGCATTCCATTCTCAATGCCAAAAAAGAAAAAGAAAAAAACCCACAGCAATGTGTGAGTGAAACTGTTATTTGGTGCTACATACACATGTCTATGAATTCAAAGTCAGTTTTACTCATGTCTAAGCGTGGCGTAGCCTTGCACAGTGTTTTTTCTTAAGCACCTTTAATTGAAAAATATGAAAATAGATATAAAATGTCCTTGATTAAGTTGCTTACTGAATGGATTTGGGAATTTTTAAATGGGAGCCTTTGAGGTTTTTTCTATATATAAATATACCATGTTGGAAGGCTAAGTGTACCCATTTTTACTGAGAAAAACAAAATTACTGCCCATGTCTTCATGAGTATCTCTTTTTTGCATCTTGGGTTGAAAAATTATTTTTTTTAGGTTTTTTTAACCTAAATGTGAAATTGTGTTCAGATGCGAAATTTGATTAATTTTTCTAAATCGTCACATTGTAGCACTTAAATAGAAACTCTTGCTCTGCAGCCGCAGCAGCATGGGGGGGGGGCAGTGAGAACGACGGCATATTAAGTACCAAAGTTTAACTGTGGGTGCAATCTGCTGAACATTAGTTTCAGTGGTATTGGCTCTGGACTCACATTGCAATGAGTCTTGGTGATAGTACAGCAGTACTTGGTGGATAGTTCTCAATAAATACTAATGAGATGTCGTTCACCGTAACCCTTTCTATTAAAACTAATGAGAGGTTGGGCTTTTTTTTTTTTTTGTTCCCTCATCATGAAACATCTTGTAATTTAAAAATGGTTGTAGGCATAGTGCAATTATGAATGCTATAATCATTGTACATACATGCCATATATATATATATATATATATATATATATATATATATATATATATATATATATATATGGCAGCATCCATATTGGCTTTGTAATCATTAATCTTTTGGCAGATTGAATGTGCTGTATTGATATGTATCTATGTAATTGTAATGTATGTCATATAGATAATTCACATTTTAAAATAATGTTATTTTATTTACTTTTTTAAGAGAGAAGAATGTAAATTTTTGTCAGTTTATTTCTGACTAGGGTTTTTTATTTTTATTTACAAAAAGAATTATATAGTCTGGAGTGGTACTAGCATCATGCTGTGTAAAATCATTTGCACAACCTGAGTAGAGGTGAACTGACCCCCCCCCCCCCATGTTTTAACACACATGCAAGGTCACTGACTGTTCAGTACAAGTTTTCAAGGGGTTTCCATTTAGAACACAGTTTTGTTGGAAGAATTTATGCTGAATTCTGTTGGACTGCATGACTCTTGACAAATGAAAAGCAGGCTAGTTTTACATCTCTGGTCTTTTCAGGAAGGTGGCTTCACAAACAATGTGTTTTTTCACCACCAGGTGATGCCCTACAGTCATCTTGTAGTCAAGATCTATGTGGTATCCAAACTTGTGAATGGATTTGACACACAGTGTAACTGACAAACTTACTATCTTTTTAGCCTTGTCTTTTGTATGTGGTGATGATACACTTTAACATACGTTAAACTCACTCACAAGACGGGCCCATGTAGATCTCCAAGCAAAACATTGTGACCTTGTTAAAAAAAAAATCACCTTGCATTGGAAAGACTGTTCTGGATCCTCACACAAGCTGATTTTCCTACGTTGACTTGCTTCAGTATAGGAGATGACATGTATACCAGTAATATACTGTCATGTGTGGTGAGCTGTTGTGGTGCCTGTATCTTTGTGTGTTCACATGAATTGCCCTGTAAAGGATGGTTTTAGCAGTAGTCTTAAAATCCATTATGCAAACAAACTTGCCATGTGGACTTCTCCACTTCCTTTAATATATCATATCCCAAAATTTAGTTGATCAGATCTAATGGAGTTGTATTTCAAAGGTTGAACCTAGATTATAATGTTAAAGTTGTTGATATGGGTCTAACAAAGCTGAAATTGATAGGTCAAAAAAATGTTAAACAAAATGACACTAAGTAGGGGGCAGTGTAGAAAGAAAGTGATGCTTAAGTCTTTTTACTAATAGCATTATGGAATCCGTCCTGCTCTTGCTATAATACAACAGGTACTCTTTATGCAATTGCTGTTCACTTCAGTTGAGCTTAAGTATGGCCCCTGCTGTAATAATCATTCATATAGCTTCTCATTTCCAGTTTTTGCCAAATTCTTAAAATAATTCAGTAAAGTAGGAAGCTATTATGGAAACTGAGTCTCCAAATGGTGGCATTGGACGCGACAAAGAAGCCAGTCTGTGGAGCTTTCCTATACAAGTTCATTTAGACAAGATGAACAAGTTCATGAAGTTGCCATTAGCTAGCTGTGCTTGTTGGTCTCACCTGAAGCCACCTTGAGATAATGACCTGTTACATGACACGTCTATGGTAGATGTGGGGTTTGAAGCCAAGGGCTCCCAGATCCTATCTCTGTATGTGGAGTCCTACACACTATTGGTGGTGAAATGGATTAAGTTGTAAAGCACTAGCACATGGTGGCTTGTGCTCAGTCTTAGGTGTCTCTTTCCATTGTAAACTCAGGGGTGCATGACAATATCCCTTCTCTTAAACAGAGATAAGTTGACCACCCCAATTTACGTGGATTCTTTGTTTTTTATATGAAGTCACAGAAAGGAAATTAAGAGTCTAAACATAATGGGACAGCGTATTTTTTTTATGACAGGTCTTTGGGGAGAAGGTTGAAAGGGAGTAGGAGGCATGATTTTACAACGTGTATAGCAAGGGAAGGTTTCTTATGCCTCCTCTCTTTATTACAAAACTTCAAGATTGTGCCACTAGCATATTGTAGGCAAGTTGCACCTTTGGCAAAAGTTTAGATCACTGAAATATGTTTGTATTTGAAAGTGGGAGACATTGATGTGCCAAGGCAAGCTTCCTTTGAATCATCAGTACAGCATTGCTGTACAGACTCACAGCCTTTTTTTTGGGGGGGGGGGTTACATTTATTGCTCAGATGTATTTTTCTTTGATAAACTGGTTGATTTCTGCTATGCCTTACAGATTTTGAGCCCAGACATTTGTGCCTCTTAACACTGAGCTGAGAGCAAAACAAAAATACTTGTATTTTTGGCAAAACAATGTAATTTTTACTGAATGTCATAAATGGAGGAGGGCCAAAGAGAGCTTCTTGGGATTTTGTGTCCTTGATGTTCATTATGAATCAGTTCACCGGGAATTCTCCTCACAGCCCACTAAACTTAGTGGGAGGTGCGCAAGAGTAGCACCTATGCAGCTCAATAGGGCTTGTAAGGGAAAGCCTGTTTTGTGCCCTAGCGCATAAAAATGTTAATGTGTGGAATGTCTGTTGCCATTTTCACAAGGTAACTGGCGCTGTCCTGACATATGAAAGATAAATGCATGTATAAGGTCATTTTCTTTTTTATTATTCAAAATAATTTTGATGGTCAAGGTTATATGAACAGACTTTAAAAAAAACTATACCACCACATTAGTGTGTGTGTTTCCCATCTTCAAGTTTTAAAAAGCAGGATAGACTTTTTATGCTGGATTTCAGTCAGAATTGACTGCATGATTTGCAAAAAATGTATATGGTGGGGGAAAAGGGCTGCATATTAAGAGATTGCTAGGCTTTCCCAGTATTTGGTTGTAAGATGCAAATGACTTTCCCATTGACCGTTCCCATTTGTTTTGCATTCTTCACAAAAGACTGAAATGATAGAAAATTCAAAAAAATGTTAACACACATGAAAACGATAATAAAATGTACCCAAATAAATTATAATGATGTGCTGCTCTTCTTGAATCTCTGTGAAAGGTGATCTTTTCATACCACCTACAACAGTACTTTCATTTTAACTAATGGTGTGTGCATGGTGTGTTAACATGGCCTACCAAAGACCTGCCTCTAGCTAACAACTAAAATGTATAGCCAGCTTGTGTCTTTGGGATCTCATCATATTGTCACTATCAGATTATGAAATGTATTGCCATATGGCTGCTGTATTTTGGACATTCAGGTATCTGCTTTTGCAAATAACAGTCCTTCCAACACCCATATATACATCCTACAGCTTAGCATGCATTAAATGTACAGTATATTCTCTGCTCTGTGCATACACATCGCCTTATGTCTGTTCAGAAATTACTTCATACATTTGTTTTTTCCAAAGCAAGTTCTGTCCTGATTCAGAGCTCTGTGAGTCAACTGCTGAGTTCCTGGAGGTTTTGAGTGAGTGGACCTCCTATGGGCTCACTGGAGTGGAATGGGAAAGTATTTCAGATTTGTTCCCTCCGCTGAAGTGGCCAAGAAGTCAGCCTGTGCAAGGGAGCTCATGAACACATTAGATTTTCTATGTTGCAAGGAATTGTCTGATCCAAGTTTTTCTTCTGTACCCTGTTAGGGAATTAGTTCCTTTAACTGTTGTTACAGGTGGATGATTCAGTGGCTGACATAAGGATAGTTCCATTAATTTTAGCGTGCCTATGCTCATGCAAGTGATCACTCTAACTGTATTTTTTTAAAGACTTTTGAATGCAATTAAAATTGTTAGACAAAACCCATGGTTCGGACAAGCTTGTTCTCCACAATAATATAAAAGATTAAAAATGTCAGCCAGCATAAAAACTAAGATGCAATTTGTAACTGATTTCTTTATATCACCTTGGAAGTTGGCCTTATAGGACCTGAGTATTTAGCAGGTGAGACTCATACTTTTAACATAGCAGTGTTTTATAAATTTGCAATTGTTCTTAATGTTGTTCAACTGTATGTATTGTCTGTGTTTTGAGGATTGAAAGTCATTTTTGACAAGAACTAATGTTGTATACATTCTGCCCCAAATGACCTTTAAGTTAAAATTACCGCTTTTTTGGCCACACTTTTGTACTCTAGTATTTTCCATTCCTCTACATTTGCATCTTTTGAAGTACCGGTACCTTTGGCTTGCTGTTCTTCTTCAATGCTTTTTTGGTTATAAGAAATATTGGAATACTTTTATTCCAGTGATTATAGTGCAGTGCTTTAGCATAATTGGATATATGCTTGTCATCTGTAAAGAGTAACATTTCCTGAATATATTTGTAACAGTTCAAAGGTTCTAAATCTTTTTTCTTTTTCTTTTTTGCATTGGAGGAAATCTCTTCTACACAATTAATAAAGATGGATTAGTTTACACTTAAAACCAAGGGGATATTAATACATATTTAATGTGCTGTGAACAGAGAATTAAAACTTTAGAATTAGAATGTTTTAGTGGGCTTAGCTGTATTTCAAAAGTAGGGCAATTTATCCTTTTGTGTTATGCTCAATAAGATGATAGATCTCTGTTAGATTAGATAGCAAGTGCCTTTTATTCTTGAAATTGTGCAATTGTCCATTGTAAGCAATGACAACTAGCTCACTAATCTAGTGCTGAACTAGTAGAGCTCCTGGAAACTTGTAGAAATCTGTTTGAGGAGAGTATAGAGGAGAGTGTATATGCTTTTAAGGCATCTATGGAGTCGAGTACACAACAACTAGGAGACATTCAGTACAATGCAGTTAGTGGTCAGGAGTGTATTTTGATCTCTTTCTTGGTGCTGAGTCTAGCCAAACTAGTTGCATTCTTTCTTAGGTGAGTATTCTGTACAGAATGTAGTTTATCCTGTTGATTTGTTTTTTTTTTAACATTGAGAGCTTAAAAATGTAAAACAGGAAGAGAAAAATCAAATTGACTTGAGCATATCATACTTTTGACAAGCATGGTGGGTTGTATCCCCAGAAGGTTAGTCATGGCACCATTGACATCAAAGAGAGAAGTTAGCCATGACTAATATAACTCCCATGTGATCACCAAATGCTAGAACCAGATAGGCCATCTGGTGTTGCTTCTGTTTCTGGGAATGGCCAAGAAAGCACTTGTTATCAAGTGAATTTTTAACTGACTCCATTTGAGGTTGATGCTACTACATACTTAAAGTGGTTGAACAGTCCTTCTGCCTTGGGGAATCCTAGGACCTGCAGTTCTTGGGGCATGAGAAACTCGCAGCATTCACACCAGACTACCTGGGATTACACGTGGAGGGGAGGCTGTGATGATTAAACAGCTATAGCATAGCTAGAAATACGTATTGTATTGCATTGTCATATGCATCAAGAAGCTTTTGAAACGGAGAACAGTTTGAGCAGCGAAATAGATTTCTCAGGTAAATGCCTTGGAAAGTATTCAGAAAGAGTACCTGCTGGCTACTGTTTAGAGCAGAGCTTTAATTTTTTTATTTTTATTTTTTGCAAGTGCCACTTCTTGTGGCACTACTTTTGCAAGTACCACCACTGCCACCAGAGATGGAAGCTATGCACTGAAGTGGACAGCTTGTCTCAGTGTTGGATTAACTATCTTCCTTAAACCATGTTCATTTTCTGCCCACATGGTGATCCTGACAAAAATCACACAGAGAGAGAGAGAGAGAGAGAGTGAGGCCGAGAGAGAGAGTGAGGCCGAGTGAGGCCGAGAGAGAGAGAGAGGCCGAGAGAGAGAGAGAGGCCTGCTATTTGTATTGGGAGGGATGTTGCAGTTGGTGCTATTGTCAGGGTGGACAGCTGTTTTAGGGACAATTTATGTCCCTTTCCTACACAGTGGATCAACTCAGATCTCTGTGGCTGCTATCTAAAATAACAGCTATAAAATACTCACATAAGGTCATCAAACTATATGGTTAATGAAGATTTGCCAACCCGTCAGGGTTGTCCTGAAGTCTCCAGGAATCTGTATCAATTTCTAGGTGACCACTGAAAGCAATCCTGGAGAATTTGAACAGGTCCCCCAGGAACTTCCACTATTGCATCAAGTTGGAAAATAAATCTCCAGGAATAGGTTCAACTTCAACCAGAGTTGGCAAGTCTAGTTTAAGATACAGGTGGGCCCCCATATCCACTGATTCGCTATCCACTGTTTCAGTTATCCACGGATCGTGGGGACACCCCCCCCCCAGGCTTTTACTTTTTTCCCAGTAAGCTTCATTTCTTCCTTCAAGAAACAGGAGAAGCAGCCTCTGGCTGCTTATTACAGGCAAGTAGAACGAGACTAAGTCCTAGAGAGGCTCTGCAAGGTTAACAGAAACCTTGTAGAGCCTCTCTAGGACTTAGTCTCGTTCTACTTGCCTGCAATGGAGGCTGCTTCTCTGTTTGTTTTAAGGAAAAAACAAAACTTGCTGAAAGAAAAATAAGAGCTGGGGGGGCAAGCATGCCTGCCTGCAGGGGAGGCAGGGTGGGGGGGCCCTCAGGAAACCATGGAGGGGGTGTTCGCTCTTATCCACGGTTTCAAGTATCCACATAGGGGCCTGGAACATATCCCCAGCGGATATGGGGGCCCACCTGTATAGTTAGACTCGTTTTAGTATGGAATGAGGACTAAGGGGAGTTGCCAAAGATTTCATTTTTAAAAGTGGGTTTTGACAAGAGAGAGAGGCAGGCAGGCAGGCAGCATTACACACACAGTTTGGGAAAGACATCCAGGTATAAAGGAAAGTGAGAGAAAAAGGGTGGATTCTGAGATATATAAGGATATACGAATGAAGAGATAAGAAAGGGCAAAACCATGGAGGGTTCTGAAAGCAAGGCCGAGTTGGACTGGATCCAGTTTCCATACCTTTAAGAAAAATTACCCCAACCAAACTTCAAATGAAAACATTAAGGAATACGTTTATTTAAAGTGGTTAAACGAGAACAAGTGATCAGGGCTGTGCTTGCCTCCATCTTGCCAGCTGTTCCCGCCACTTGGGGCCTTCTCGCTGGGAAAGCATATAGAGCAGGGGACGGCAACCTTCTGCACAGAGTTCCTATCCCAAGAGGCCCCTCCCCCTTGACAGTTGCTCAATGGCCCCAGAGAGGAGGAAGCAGTGGAGGCGAGGAAGTCTGCTGCCACAGCAACTACCCACCACTCCAAAACATCCCTGACCGAAGCTTTGCCCTCGTGCAGTCCTACTCCCTCTCTCCAGTGGCATTGGTGCACTTCTAACATCATACAGGCCACACCCGCTAGTCCATTTTTGGGATACCAAGGCCAGATTATTTTGGGCGGTGGGCCAGATCCAGCCTACAGACCATAGGTTGCCTGACCCCTGATATAGAGCATCCCTTTCCTACAGGGGCCGCTGGGGCCTGTACTCCCAGTTCAGCCCTAGTGGGTAAAAGACACTCCACAGGGGCCTGGAGCGCCCCACACTGCTGCCACCACTGCCACCATCATAGATTTCCCCTGCCTTAAGTCTCCAAGTGCCTTGGGGCACAGGGGAGAAGAAGTGGTGGCAGGAAGCTTGAGGGGTAAGGGGACATCATAATTCCCCTTTCTCCTCCAAAGCCTCTCAATTCCCCCCCCCCCCCCCGCTGGATACAGTGCATGCCTTTTTGGTGTGGCTGCATCGGCAGGGAAGAGGATAGGATTGAGCTCTTAAATTATTAATATTAGTACTACTTACTACCTGTCACTGGGACAGTTTTCTCCCCCCCCCCCAATTTAATATCTGAATTTGGAGGCAAACTCTTGAGATGGGAGTGAAAGACACTGGAGCAGGCCTTAGTAGGGCATCAAAGGTAATGCAAATTTGTAAGATGCAGAAAAGGGAATAGCATTTTTGTCATTCCCGTTTCATTCAAATGTCATTTATTTGATTCCTGAGCTTGAAATATAATTAGTTTTGGATGAGTGTTTGGTAATTCCTTTTTTTCTTCTTACAAATAAAAATCCTGCTTGATTTTTAATTTTGGCTACAGGTCAGGGTGGTACCAGGCCCTGAGGCACATCACACATGTGTGCCGTGTGTGCTTTCTACCTTGACTGCCCCTCCTTCCCAGCTTGCTTGCTTTCCCTTCCTTCCTCCATGTACCCACCAAACACCCCAAAATGTAAGTAGTCCCCATTGGCTTGCAGGAACGAAGAGAGGGAGGAAGTGTTTTCACAAGTGCTTCCTTTTTCTCCTCAGCTCTGTCAGTCAGCGGAGGGCATCCAGAGGTGGGCTTCTGAACCATGGGCCCCCCAGGTGGCCCATCTGTGGATGCTGCCCCAGCTACTGGTCTCTGGTCAATAAGCCGCGTCTATATAGTATGGCATATACCAGTGCTTCTCAAAGTGTGGTCTACGGACAGGCAACAGGTCTGTGAGCCATCGGCTGCCCGTCTCCTGGTGCTTCCTTCTGGCTTCTCAGAGTCTCTGAGTCTTGCTGCACGACAGGCTCTGAGAAGCCAGAAGAAGGATGCAGGAAAGACCAGGTAAGCCCACGTTCCGCGGACTGGCATTATATATTGTGCCAGACTATGGCACAGCGGGAAAATGAATAACACCATATACCAGTATAGGTATATAGTAACACATGCTACCTTATAAAGAGAAGAGAAAGAAACATCTTCTGTGCATTGTCCCAGTGAAGCTTTGCTTTGTCCCAGTGAAGCTAAACTTAATTGCTTTGTCTCCATGAAGCTAAACCCAAGTAGTGCCATTCCTGGTCCTTCTTGCTGAGCAACAATATTTTTCAATATACTGTTCCAGACTTGTGTAGGTCTTTCTGAAAAATTTATGCCCTGAATAATTTCACCATCTTTTTGATATATACATTTTTGATGCATATGCTCTGTGTGTTTGCACTTTCTTCGTGACTGTGCCCAATGCTGCTTGTCCAAATGTATTGAGTTCTGTGAAGATTGAAATATGGAATCGGAATATAAGAGACCATTTTTGTGAATCAAACCAGTGGACCATTGAGCCCGGCATCCTACCTCTGGTTGCTTAAAGACGGGCATAACATCAGGGGTTGATAGTATGATCCTTTTATCACTTCCAACTACAACCACAATGCAAAACAGTTTCCTTGAATTTTATTGCCATGACCACTTAGTAGATCAGGATGAAACAAATCTGAAGATACTGTAATATTACTATTCACCTTGCATTTATTGCCAGTAATGTGACATTTTATTCTGTGCAAAGATGCACTGCACTGTTGATGCTGTTCATTTTGCATTTTTATGGCAAACTGGTGGTAGTGGTATGTACTTAAAACATCACTTGCTTTAGATATCAATAGGTTGTGGAAACTGCCAAATTGACGTGAAGGTTTCTCAGTGTCTATTCCTTTAAGAAGCTCGTTTGTAGTGAGTTACACAATGGTAAAAACAACATGGATTGCCAAAGAAAATAAATCAGAGTGAAACTGAATCATTGTGTAAAATAAGAACACTACCAGAGGCCAACACCCATCCTGAAGCAAATCATGCCTGTTTTCAAGGCCCATCAAAGTACAGCCAGCTTTAAATGTGAAATTGATTTGAAGCCCGATTCTGCTGTGGTCTCTGTTGTGTTGGAAACTGCACCTCTGCAAAACAGAGTCCTATCTGTCCTAGATAAGAAATCTATCATGTTTTGCAGATATTTTTGTCACTTGCAAGTGGCAAAAATACACTTGATGGAAGTGGAACACCTTCTGGCGAGCAAAATAGTGAACTTGCTAATGTCAAATGTCCTCCATGAAGGGATATGTAAAGTATTCAATAATCACATTTTAGAGAAGGGCACTGGCATGCCTTCAACAAATCTGAAATTGATATACAGTGGGACCTCTGTATCCGCGGGGGTTCCATTCCGGACCCCCCTCCACGGATACCGAGATCCATATTGAGAATGCTGTTCAAAGAACAAAAAAACCCAAATCGCAGTTTTTACCTTTGCACAACTATTTGCAAGCCTCTGCAGGGCATTTTCAAGCTGAACGACCCACTTCCAGGTTGTGCGAAGGTTCCTCTCTCCTCCCAGCCTTGCCCCAGAATGTACTGTGATGCAAGAAACCACCGCGCAAAGGTAAAAACAGCAATTGGGGGGCTTTTTTTGTACTTTGAACAGCGTTCCCAATGTGGACCCCACAGTTCTGGGATCCATGGTGAGACAAATCTGCGGATAGACAGGGTCCACTGTAGCTGGAAGTTTAGTTTGCTATGCAATCAGGTTGCATCATACACACATTTTATTTGTGCAAATTCAAGTATAAGCCCTCGGTTAAAAAAAAAAAGGAAAAACAATTTACAAAGTGCTGGTGATTCTGCCTGCCATGCCACTCAGTGAGTGTATCCCTTTGAGTGAATTTGAGACTGGAGAGTAAACCTGCTGTTCTCTCAATCGTCTCAGTTCCCGTGTGCCTCTCATCATTTTTAAAGAGATAGTATGTCCTTTTGGATTTAAGGGATTTTCAAGGTAATTTTGAGTGTATGTGATTTTTCACCTTTTGTGCTGACTGCAGTACCTAACCCCTATGAAAGATGGGACCTGGTTCTATTCTCAAAAGGCTCAAGCTGGATAACAGTCAGCTACAGAAACTGTCTTCACTGAAGTGCTCTACTTTTAGAATACTGTATGTGAGGTCATGATCAAGAAAGCAGAAGCTTCTTTTCAATATGTGCAGGAGTGTCTTTCTCTTGGCTCTGAGTAATTGCAACCAGTGCTCCATCTGGAACAGGGTGGAAGAGCCAAGAAGGGGTCTCTGTGTTTATGATCTTGGTAGGTTTCAGCCATGTCTGCCTTTTAAAAATTAAGTGCCAGTGGACAATGTTTGGAGACAGGTACTAGTAATAGCCTATAGTAATAAAAGGAACAGCCTCAAAGGTATTTAAAACCCTGCTTATCCCTGGTTACACAAATTCTCTCCAGGCAAAATAGCGTAATTTCTAGAATACTAATTTATCAACTACCAATATGAAAAATGTAAATCTGGTTTTTATTTAAAACTCTACACGAAAAATGTGCCTGTGTCTACTAGCAATTTTGGTTTTCTTACCAAAATTTAAGCACTGGAACTCAATCTGGTGCGCTACTTCAGATTAAAAACAGGCACCTCAGAAGATGCATTTCTTTACCAGTGGGCTTTCTTGGGAATCTGCCCCTTAAGATGATATGTGGCTGCTAATTGTATTCAAAGGCTGGTGGTTTAGATTGTGGTATGGTGGTTGAATTTTGTCAGCTTGACTATTTTAATATAAAGGTGGGATTTCAATGTCTGAAATAAAAAAACAACTCATGTTCAAATTTTAAAGCATTAGCATTTATTTAAAAATGAGCTGGATAGTGCAAAAGCGAGCCTGTAACCATTGCTATTTTCTAAAATAGAGGGCTTCAAGGATCCTGGTTTTCAATATTTTTGAGAAAGACTTGAACTTGGCATCTATCTGAACTGTGAGACTTCGAAAGATCATCTGTATTACAGTTGGTTGTCTGCCCTGTTCAACAGAGACGCATACTGGTGTGTGCACGATATAAATGTAACGGCAAAAAGAAAGGACTTCTGCAAAACATAAAAATGCAGAAAACATAAGGAGAGGTAAAAACTGGAGTAAGAAAAATGCTGAGATGGGAGCATTGCTTCCTCTGGGACGTAACAGATCAAGTAGTAAACTGATATCTGATAAGGGCGGCACCATACATGCACCCTACAGTGCACTTCAGTGAATGGTGAGAAACCTTCCTTAGCGCAGCAGAACTCTGCAGTCTTTCACACGACAGTGTGTGAAATGTATTTAATAAAAGTACTTCTATGCCACCTGTCTCTCTCAGTAGGCACCTCACAAATCAATATGAAACAAGAAAATAACTAAACCTAAACCAAAGCAAGACACAGCAATCAGTTAACAGATTACCTGCGACTTCAAGGCTGTGACAGACCGCACGCTGAGGTGAGCGAGCTAGCGAAGCTGGCCGCTCTCCTCCGTGCTCTGAGCTTGTCTGTAGGAGTGTCTTCCCGCAACTAGTCCCTCCTTTTGTCCCGCCTTCTTGGAAGAAACCTCCACTGTGATTGGCTAACACTCCTCCCCCTCTCATCTGATTGGTGGCTGCAGTAGCTCCGCGAAGCAGGCCCCTCAAACATGGGCCAGGAACATTTTCGATCGTGCCGGAAATCGGGAGATCGCATCTCCTCCGCTCGCTTCTGCTATGGTAACCAGACACCTCAGCACAGCTCGACAAAGCTCGGACGCGCCAAAATTTGTGCAGCCTTCAATTAGGTGGAGAAAGGAGAGGAGATAAAAGGGAAAAGAACAGGAAGGGAAGGAGATGAGCAGAAATGGGGCAACAGAATAGGCATGAGTGAGGGAACAGAGGGAGAGAATCTGGCCAGATAAAAACACAAGACAGAGACCCCTCTCTGCAACATGCCAGCAGCAAAATACTGCCATTTCTCTTACTTCCCATTTCTCTTACTTCCCAATCACCTCCAGCCTAGAGCGCAATTGAAAAAGTGAAGGGCTGGTGGCGATAATAACATAAGAACCGCCTTGCTGGATCAGGATCACGGCTCACCCAGATGGCTGAAGCTCCTCACAGGACTTGGTTTCCAGACCCCTCATAATCTTTATTGTCCTCCTCTGAACCTGTTTCAGCTTACCAATGTCCTTCTTAAAATGCGGTGCCCAGAACTGGACATAGTATTCCAAATGATGTCTGACTAATGCAGAATAGAGTAGAAGGAAGTACTATTTCTTGTGATCTGGACTCTGTGCTTTAGATAAGGCAGCTCAGCAGTGCATTAGGTTTTTTTGGTAGCTCAGTAGCTGCATTACATGTTCAGCTTGTGGTCTGCTAACAGTGCAATCCTAGGCATGGCTACTCAAAAAGTAAGTCCTGTCTCATTGTGTTCAATAGGATTTACTCCCAAGTAAGTAGCATGCCAGCTGCATGCTACGCGCTGCGGCAAGGAGAGTCACACCAGCCACATGACCACGGAGGGGTCTTCGGACAACGCTGGCTCTTCGGCTTGGAAATGGGGATCACCTTTACCTTTTTAAGTGAACATAGATTTGCACTGTAAGATACTTAGGTCCTTTTTAAAGGACCTGGCTGCTGATCCAGGTCTCTCCCATCCTGTACTTGTGCCTCTGATTTTCAGTACCTATGACCATGATTTGATATTTGTCTCCATTGAACTTTATCATGTTGGTTTGGGCCCACTGGTAGAGCCTGTGTCAAGATAATTTTGAGTCCTAATTTAGTCTTCCAGGGTGTTAGCAACCCACCCACCCCCACTTTGTGTCATCTGCAAATTTGATTATGCATGCTGCTGCACCCCCTCTACACCCTCATCCAAGTCATTTATCCAAATGCTGCCTGGACACAGCGCGCGGGGCTCCGCGATGATCATCCACTCAACACAGTTACCGCACCCTCCAGAATGGGTCAATGAATGTGCCACCATTTAGTAGCACTCGTTGTTGTTCATCTAACAAGAGCAGTCCGAGAAGAACTCTGAACATTGTTCCTGCTGCTGATCCCACCACCAGCGCGTTCTTGCCCCCCGTGCTTCCTCCAACGACTCCCAGCGCCCAGGAAAACTACTTCGACTCCCCGGGGCGTTTTCTTCTTCCAGGCCCCGCCCCTTTTCAACCAGACGCTGCGCTCGCCTCTGGTTGGTTGAGGGCGCAAACCCCCCAAAACAAAACACACGCACACCAACTAAAGTGCACCATCTCCTTTTCTTCCAGTTCAACAGGTGATCTCGGAGACACAGTGTAGAAGCGGCTGGCTGGTCCTGGAAGCGCGGCTTTGTTGCTGGAGCCGAAAGAGAAGACGTGCGAAGCCAGCTGGGCACTTGCGTCCTCCTCCCTCCCTCGCGCCTTTCGCAGGTTTGCTTGCGCTCTGGCTAACCTGGCAAGGCGAGGAAGGGGTTGCCAAAGGCAGAGAGCGCCAGGCGAGCGGGCTTCCTCCTCTTTCCCTTGAAAGGAAGGAGCGTTTCGGTCTTCCTTCACGGCGCCGCTGCGCTGAGCATGGGCGGTCACTGCAGCTGCCTGTCCGCGGAAGAGCGGGAGAACAAGCGCTTGAGCTTAGAGATTGAGCGGCAGTTGCGCAGAGATAAGCGAGATTCGCGCAAGGAGCTCAAATTGCTGCTGCTGGGTGAGTTACGCTCCTGTCGCTCGCTGCCCCAGGGCCCCTCTAGGCGTGCCGCGTGTAGCGCCGGCCACTTGCCGCTTTTTTGCGCTTGCAGACAGCCACATCTGGAACTGCAGCAGTTGTTCCCCACTCCAGTAGAGAGTATGTGTTTTGGGAGATCCAGGAGGCTGACCACCTTCTCTTTACATCTCCTATTTCTGTTGGCTTTAGGCTTGCACCTCTCTCTCATAAAAAAGAACAGCTGTAACTAACGTGCACAGGTGTGGTGTATTTGTGCTGCTGTACAGAGGCATATCTGCATAAAACGGTGCCTATAGCAAGCACTAAAATTTGCGCCCCTGTCCTAGCGCCCATCTTTTATTTACTTTTATTTAAAGAATTTATACCCCGCCTTTCTCCCAGCAAGGGCACTCAAGGTGGCTTACAATAACATTAAAATACATATATACATTAAAATAATTAAAAACAAATAGTTAAAACCAATTAAAACAACCAACCCCAGTGGGTCACCTATATTTTAGATAACTTTACCAGAATATCGGCTCAAAAATACAAGAAGTCAAGTTCATCTCAAGTAGGGAGGGGAGGGGGTTGCTTCACCCAGTGTCCTCCGCCAGCCACACACACACACCATCTCCTAGTAGAATCCATCCTATTAAGCTCCCCCTTCCTAGCAGGTTCCTCCCTTTTCGCTTCTGGCTTGCTGGCTCTCGGACTGCTGAGCCTGCTGCCATCATAGGCCCTTGGGACATTTATAGTATTACAGTACTATATGGTCAATTTTGGCATTTGTTATGCTTTGGCATTGTGTGTCACTATTAGAGTAATGGGGGGGGGGGAGTGGCTTTCAGTGCCATCTTATGCATGTCTACTCAGAAGTAAGCTCCACTGTTTTTTTTTTTTTATGGAGGGGAAATTCCCCTTTATAAGTCATTTCACTACAAATCCAAGTTTTCCAGTCCCTAACTCTGACTTATAAAAAGGGACCCCCTGGTACAAGGAGAGGCACATGTTCCTCCCTGACCACACTTATAAGCACTCCTGGTCCACATAAGCACACTTATAACCATCCCAAAACAGATTCAGAAAAGTCAACATGCATCCTACTACCCCATTTCACCTGCAAGCACCAAGTTCAGGCACCAAGTGCCTCCCTTCCCCCTTGCTTGCCGGGGTACCAAGGCTCGCCCCACCCACCCCCAAAGTCGCAGGAAAATGATTCCTCTTGAGTCCTCCTGACCTCCTTACGGATCTTCCAGTCCTCCTTACTGGCGGGCGCCTCGCTTGCCTTCTACTGAGCTCCCACGCCACTTGCCTCTATGTTCCCATGTGCTCTTCTGCTCCTCAGACCTTCTGGGCTCCCCTGCTGGGCACCATGTTGCTTTTTGCTGCTGGCGCTGCAGCTCCGGACTAACCTACCACAACTCATAAATATCTTCCTCAAAATTTTGCATTTATGGGTAGTTCTTCCAGTAGGGGAAAGAAAAATGCTTCCTGACCATGTTTGTAAGAAACTTTGCTCCACTTTATGCTGTGCTTATTTCATGTGATAATGAAATAAGAATGATGTTTTAACCTATTTTTGTTTCTTTTTAAATTTGGAGTTCACTTCAGTGATAGGGACAGGTCTATGCATTCATCCCTGTTGTGGGCGCCTTGTTTCTGTCTCTGATATTGATGTGTACGGAATGCCCTTCCTTGTGTGGAAATTCCTTCTACTGTATATACTTGAGTATAAGTTGATCCCATAGATAAGTCGAGAGCAATTTTTTAAACCAAGAAACGTGAAATTTGCTGTGACCCATGGATAAGTCGAGGTTAAAATTTAGGGGTGTATGAAATTCTTTGAAAATGACTTACCAGTAATTGTTCTGAGGCAACAACAAAAGTTTTGGGTGGCCATTTTACCTTGTTCTGAAGCAGCACAAAATGGAGCTCTTCTCCAAACAGGAAGAATGGTGAAGGAGCTTATGGGAGTTGTAATTTTTGTGAAGGCTGCTGGTATAGAAGTACGGTACTGTACTCCTCAGGATGCCTACAACTCCCATAAACTCCTTCACCTTTCTTCCTGTTTGGAGAATAGTGCCAGTTGTACATCATATAAAATGCAAAGAGCTGATATATATTCATGAAAATATAAAATGCAATAGGCTTTCCCCTTGCTGGAGCTTAGCTCTTTGCAGACTGTATTGCAAACTGCAGCAGCTGAGCTCTGTTTGCAAAGCAATTAGCAACTGTTTGCAAAGCAATTGCAACATAATCGACCCCCTCCTGAAAAAACCATCTCTGGATTCCTCCAATTTAAATAACTATCGGCCAGTTTCCAATCAGCCTTTTTTGGGTAAGGTGATTGAGCGTCTCAGCTCCAGGGGATACTAGATGAAACGGAGTATCTGGACCCTTTTCAGTCTGGCTTCAGGCGGGGTTTTGGGACGGAGACTGCCTTGGTTGCCCTGTTGGATGATCTTCGCTGAGGACTGGACAGGGGGAGTGCATCCCTGCTGGTCCTTTTGGACCTCTCGGTGGCTTTCGATACCATCGACCGTGGTATCCTTCTGGGTCAGCTGGCTGAGTTGGGACTAGGGGGCACTGCCTTGAAGTGGTTCCGTTCCTACTTGGCTGACAGGTCCCAGATGGTGAAGCTGGGAGGCGCCTGTTCGGCGCCCTTCCCCTTACAGTGTGGGGTGCCACAGGGTTCTATTCTGTGTCCCATGCTTTTTAACATCTACATGAAAACGCTGGGGGAGATCATCCAGGGATTTGGAGTTGGGTGTCACCAATATGCCAATGACACCCAGCTCTATCTCTCCTTGCCGCCACATTCCGGGGAGGCTGTGGAAGTCCTGGAGCGCTGCCTGGAGGCGGTTGGGGTCTGGATGAGGGCTAATAGGTTGAGATTGAATCCAGAAAAGACAGAGGTCCTACTGGTCAGGAAAGCTTCGATGCAGGTACTGAGTCACCTGCCTGTTCTGAATGGGGTTGCACTCCCCCTGCAGGAATGGGTGCGCAGCTTGGGAGTACTTCTGGATTCACAGCTCTCCCTGGAAAGCCAGGTGGTGGCTGTGGCCAGGGGTGCGTTTGCCCAGCTTCGGCTGGTGCGCCAGCTGCGGCCGTACTTGAGTCGATCGTACTTGACCACGATGGTCCACGCCTTAGTGACTTCAAGACTGGATTACTGTAATGCGCTCTACATGGGGCTGCCCTTGAAGACAGTTCGGAAGCTGCAGTTAGTGCAGAATGCGGCGGCCCGGGTGGTCGCTGGAGCTAGGCGGTTTGACTCTGTTGAACCGCTGCTTCAGCGGCTGCACTGGCTGCCCATTCGTTTCCGAGCCCAATTCAAGGTGCTGGTAATGACCTTTAAAGCCCTCCACGGTTTGGGTCCAGGATATCTGAGGGACTGCCTTCTCCCACACATTCCGGCCCATTCTCTTAGGTCATCTGAGGGGGCTCTCCTGCAGGTGCCACCTCATCTGAGGGGGCTCTCCTGCAGGTGCCACCTCTATCGCAAGTTAGGGGAGTGGCAACACGTGGGCGAGCCTTCTCTGCTGTGGTGCCACAACTGTGGAACTCCCTGCCAGGGGATCTGAGAACCACCCCCTCCCTCATGACTTTTTGGCGAGGGCTCAAATCGTTTTTGTTTCGTCTAGCGTTTGGGTGATGGGTTGTGGTCTGCCTCCTGTGTCTCAAGATGCTCTGCCATGCTGCTTCTCTGCTCCATACTGTCGCCCCCCCCAGTGGATTTTATTGTTTTTAAATTAAGTTATGTATTGTTTAAACTTATTTTCTGTATTATTTTAAACTATGTATTTTAATTTTTGTTGTAAGCCGCCTTGGGCATTTGCTTTCGGCATAGGAAAAGGCAGGATATAATGTTTTTTTAATAAATAAATAAATAAATATTGCTCCTCAAAGAGGTGTCAGAAGACTCCTATTTCTGGTGTTTTGTTATGGTGACTCATTCAGGAAACCACCAATTTGCTGTGCCATTTAAAGGGAGATGCAGGCATTGCTGGTGTAATGTTTCTGCCTTGCTCTTGTTTTTGGTATGTTCTAACAGAAACAAAATCAAAATTCTCCTCCAAGATATAATCCTAACGGTCTGTAAGAATAGTTGAACTTTGAGACCAGAATAACAGCGCAATCCTTCCGGGATCGCCCTGGAGGTCTACGTTCGTCCCCTTCCCCCCTCATGTAACGCGGGGAGGCCTCAATGGGCCTCGCCAGATTTCCTCCAGCTACGTAACTGGCACAAGTCCGAGGAGGCCGTGTAAAGGCCATGCCATCCCAGGAACGGGTCGGGGATATGGCGGCCGCCATCCTTGCCCCCCCCCGGGCCAGCTCAGCCAATGGCCCTCCTCCCTCGCTGCCCAGATTGCCCCTGCGCCCACCAGTGGTGTACTTACTGTCTCCGGCACCCACAGGGACGATCCGGTGGCGGAGTGAGAGCCCTTACTCTAAAGTTGTTGCGAACTTGCTTTACGGCACGTTTGCGGCGGCTTAGAACGGTGGAGCGCTCGCGCGCACACACGTTCTACATTTCCTCCAGCTGTGAGTCATGTAAAAGCTACATTCAAGAGAATGTACTTGCTTGTTAGTCTCTTCTTTTTGCCACACTATAGTAATATTCATAACTGATAATTTCAAGGCTAAAAGGTGTTTCTGAAGCCTGATCCCATATGTTTTTATTCAGAAATCTAATTAACGTATGAAGAGAACATGTACCTTCCCTTTAACTTGATACCTTCTCTATAAAAAAGAGCTCTTGTGAACTCTGTTTGAAATATAATGAGAGATCCTTCATTTTTAGTTGTCTTCATTCTTTTTTTCTTAGGGCACTGCCAGATGGGGTGTTTAATCCAGGATTGTCACACTTTGTTCACTCTTTATGGGGGTTTCACATGATGTCGTCCATTCATTCATTCATTCATTCATTCATTCATTGTTCACCTGAACCTTCCCTGCAGTTAAACATGCTGCATTTATTACCAGCTATTCCCTATTAATGAATGTGATGGTTTAACAATGGAGAGAGTGCGGATGGACAATGACTGGATGATGACGTTGTGTGACTTTCATAAAGGGTGAACAATGTGCGACAACCCTGGACTAAACACTGTGTCTGGAAGTGCCCTTCCGATACCTGGACCCTTTTCAGGGCTTGCAGTGCATGAGAAAAGAGAAATATGCAAGTAATGAAACTACAGTAGAAACCTTTCTTTGGGGGACAGCAACGTGCCACACATGGAATTAATTCACTTTAACAGTTGTATTTCATTCTGTGGCCATTGTGACTGTTCATTCTATGAAAGTGTAGTTTAGAACCTTTTCCTCTGACTTCAAAGGAGGAATCATTTATTTAGATGAATGACATATTGACTGCTCTGCATAACCTGATATTGAAAAGGCATTGGTCAGTTGTTCTACAGTTTCCATAGGAATTCGATATGAATCATGAAAGCATTTGTAGGTAATTTAAATTAGCACAATTTAAATAAGTAGCACCATTTAAATAAGTAAACTAAAGTTTTATTAGTGTAATATCCTGTTTCTGGAAACGATTGTCAATAGAGATTGAGGAAATCCTTGGTAAATTATATGTACTATTTCTTGATCAATGTTGACATAATTTTTGTCTTTCAAATCTCATGCTATTACATACTTGTTGGTGACAGAGGGAAATAATCCAATTTCCCTAAACAAAACAAGCCATCCTGTTAGCTCTCTTGTTTTACTTATGTGTTGTTTAGAAGTCAAATGTGAACAAATAACGGATTTTAGGGATTTGGAGAATGTGAGAAATGTTGGGTTTGTGCACTTCATCTAACTTCAGTTGGTGGACAAGTAGAATAATGCAAAAATTGTGTGGCCCGCTGTTGAATGCCAAGATATAAGCATTGCAGGTAGAAGAAAGATTGTAGTGTTATTCCGGCACCTTAATATAAGATAGCAGTTGATTTGTTTCTTACCGTATCATTCATTCTAATAACTTTCCCCCCCTAAAAGGCCATTAGGAGAAAGGGGGGACCCAACACCCAGAATGGGTGTACACTTACAATGTAAAAGCTCAGGAAAGTTTGTTTAAGTTTGTTTCATCTTTCTTTATAAGTGAAAATTATAGCCCATGTCTAGTTCTGCCCCTCTCACTGCAATGTTAGGAGTAGTTTTGCACTTCATATCAGCCGATTGGGCATTTTACCACCCCCTGACCTTAACTGTGTAACTGAAATGATCTTATATGCTTCTCCTGCCTCAGACTTCTTTCCCTCCCTTTCTTGGCTTCCTTGTGCCATAGATTGTTGTAAGCCTGTCGGGGCAGGGACATGTCCTTTACTCTTTGTAAAGCACCATGTACATTGATGGCGCTATATAAATATAACAATGATAATCATTGGTAGCTACTGGAGAGAGTGAGGAAGGAATAAGTGTAATGTTGTATGGGGATGGGGGAAAGAACTATATGCAGGGCTGTTGGCCCCATGTTCAGTGCAACATCTTGTCGCTCTCTAAATTTGCATTTGATTTTTTCTGATTTTAAAGCTTTATTGCCCTTACCCAGTTGTGCATTGCATTAAAAGTTTATTTTAATTTTATACTTGTTCCAGATTTCTGGTAACTATCAGTACACTTTATTGTTTTGGCTTTGTAAGGTTCTGTCTTTGCACTAGGTGTTGAGGGTTCCTCCTGTGATCATTGTATTACAGGGGATAGGCTGTTGTAATAGGGCTAATAGGAAGACCAGGGGCATCACTTGCGTTGGTGACACCCGGGGCAAGATCTCATGGTGTCACTCCCATGGATCTTCTCCCATACCAGACCACAGGATGTGGAGGCTCCTAGGAAATGAGATCCATACGCAAACCTGGAAAAATCCATTTTCTACCAGTGGTGTGTTTTTGCACCACCTACCCCATTTTCTTCCAGTGGTGCATTTTTGTACCCCTGGTAACAAATAGAAAGTCATTTTGGTGTCACCCCTCCCTGGGGTGACACCTGGGGAGGTCCACCCTACCCCCCCTCTTAGTGACGCCCCTGTGAAAGACCAGTCATGAAGCACACTTGATGACCTTTGGCCAGTTACTACGAGCCTAATCTACTTCACAGGCTTATTGTGAGAGAAAGGGTGCAATGAAATGAAATAGATATTATTTCACTGAAAACTAATGCATGTTTCCATTTCCTTCTGCATTGGCTGTTCTTCCCTTGGCCCACATTCAAGTTATTAAAAATGAAAATGAATCCTGACTTTTATCTTTAAGTACTACATTTAGGAGGTGATGTGCATCTTGGATGTATGCTAATAATCAGTTGTAGCAGGATGTTGTAGTATACAGACGTTTTCCTTCATGGGCTGTAAAAAATGTGTCGTCTTGATTCAGAAATGGGGGTCCACACTTGGAGGAAGCTTCTGTACACTGGGAACCATAAATGCAGATTGGACGTGGGTCCCCATCATGATGTGCATTCAAACATGAGGTAACATGCTTTATTTGTCCACATTGTGTGGCGTGGAAGGAATGTGTGTTTCTTCTGTATTGCAGTGAGATGTGACGGATGGCATGTGCAGCCTCGACCACTGTCTTAGGTGGCAATATGTTTCTGGGTGAGGATGTATCTGGACTGGGCCAAGGTCTTTTGGCAGGATGGATGGTATGTGAGTTGTAGCTGGAGCAGGAACAGATGGGTGGTAAATCCATTGTGAGTTTCTCCATTGTGATCCCATGAGAAGATCCCACCTAGGTATCTTGCAAGCATGACTGCAGTACTGTTGCCAGTTTGTATTGTTTGTGTATGAATATCTCTCTCCATACGTGTGCATGTGTCTAGCAATACATACACTCTTTGTACTGAGAGAGACTTGGGAAAGTCTAGATAGATGGCTCTGTTTTTATTTGATTACTTGCCCTTTTACTGAATCTAAATGCTTTGTAAAGGGGATGTTTTAAAACCAAGCTTACTACACTAACAATACCTAATTTCTCTTTTATGCAAATGAATTGACATTGCATGTGCTTGATGCAGATGTAAATTTTGTACACCTAATTCTGCTTAGTCAGTGCATGGGATAAAGAAATTTATATTGTCTTACCTGTATGAAAATAATATGAAAAATAACTTTGAAGGAGAGATTGGTAATGTAAAATAGCAAGGCTTGCTGTTCCAGGTATATGGGAATTGGACAATGGAGTGGGGGGTCACCATCTTCCCTGTCATGGGTTTTGCCCTTTTCCATTCTTCTTGGGGGACTTTTGTTGTCCCCAAAAATAGCATTCTTGTGGAAGTTGTACTACTACTTTCAATCATCCTGTCCCTTCCTTGGGTCTATATTGCTGCCAAAATCGATATTCTACTTTTGCAAACTCGGAATGTCCATCAAAGAGAGAGGCTGACTCAGGAAAGTGGCATGAAGGTTAGGGTGTACTGAGCTGATTAAATGTTCTCTTCAGAGCCAATCAACCCATTTTGCAGAATAAGGTTGTAGAATTCTGGACTACAGTCAGGTTGTGGTGGTGGTGGGGTCGTGTCTTTGTGTTGGTGCCAGTTGCATGGGGCTTTGCTTTGTGGGGCCTTATATGTGCTCATGGGACCCTCAGCGTTTCCCTCCCTCTGTACTGCTTAGGGGGAGGACAGGGAAGTGACCTCCCTCTTTCTCTTTCAACCCTCTGCAGCTTCCTTCCACCTGCCTGCTCACCTTTGTTGGTGTGGGTGGACAAGCTAGGAGGGATATGGGAGGAAGAACTGTCCTTTTCATTTCCCACTCCCACCAATTGTGCTGTTCTACAGGAAGCAATGTTAACCCCTGCTAACTGGGCAAGAGGCACTTTTTTCATTGGTGCTCCTCTTATATTTAGCAGGGGGAGAGTAACTGCTCCCCTTTCACAGAGTCCTTTCTGGTGGCTGTTTGCTGATGTTCTTCTGCATCTTTTTTAGATTGTGAGCCCTTTGGGGACAGGGAGCATTTAATCATTTGATTTTGTCTGTAAACCGCTTTGTGAACTTTTTTTTGTTGAAAAGCTGTATATAAATACTGTTAATAATAATAATAATGTTCTATGCTATGTCATTGGCTGGGAGATGGAAGAAAGACAGGACCAGTACAAGACTCACGTTGGTTCTCCTGCTTCCTCTCATCTCCTCAGACCCTCACATTTGTCATCTAGGGGCCTTGCTTCCTGGAGGGCAGCACAAAGGAGGCAGGTCTAGCATGAGTCTTGGGCTGCTCCTCTTGCCGTCTGTTGCTCCCTCGGCCAACCATACTTGCTCTCGGCACCAGCATCGAAGAGAACCCTTTTGAAGAGACAAGGGGGAACATCTCACTGTATCAGTTTCATCCAAGACCAGAGGGGGCATTGAAGGAAATAATGCTGGAGTGGGTGGGCAGATCATGCTCTGTTGGACTGTCATCAGCTACATCATGATGGGATTGTATCTGAGGGTAGTTACGGAGCGATATTGGCCACTAACTGGGTAGGCAAGTTATGGAATATCGTTTCCTGCACTTCTAGAGGGGGTATGTATGGTGACATTTAATGGAAACAAAACATAATGTGTGAACTGTGGTAATCAACTGAAGATTCCTGTCTAAATTGGGGAATGGCTGTAGCATGGTACTGCACATGCTTTGCATGCAGAAAGTTATGGGTTCAGTCATCAGCATACCTCTCTAGGGCTTGGAAAGATTCTGCCTGAAACCCAGGAGAACCACTGCCAGTGAGTGTAGGCAATACTGAGCTACACTCAGTAGCCAGTAGCGTAGGCAATACTGGACCAATGGTCTGACCAGATCTATATGATCATTAAAGTGCTTGAAAATAAACTTGTGATTTTGGCTGAAGTGAGCCTCAGCCATACAGTGCCTAGAATGTCTGTCTGTCTGTCTGTCTGTCTGTCTGTCTGTCTGTCATATAGATAAATTTTAAATGTCGTGCTCTTCCTTCAGAATGTTATGATGGTGTTATAGAAAACAAGGTATTTTTAAGGCATAATAAATAAGGTGGTATATAAAATAAGGAACTTGTGTAATGCTCTGGATTAATTCACAGATCTGTTGAAATAAGGAATTCTTGATAATGTCACATACCTAATAGATTTCAGGTCATCTAGGTGATACACTATTTTTCCTTCAAATGTTTTGTAATGCAGGAAGAAGAGCATTTGTTATATGGCATAAGCTGTTCCTGCTGTAGTTGCTATACAGTACAATTGTTAGGAGAAGAACAAATGTTTCCAATGCCTGTTCTGTGATATAAAAGCCACATATGGGGATGAAGAGGGAGCTATAATGTGTTACCCTGGAAACAAGGATGTCCGCTGAATTTTCAGTTCCACTAAGACTGAAAATAGCATTTGATACAATATTTAGGTGTGACTTTAGCACCCAATTATTCAGGGGGAAATTTGTCTATCAATTATTGACTGACACTGTTGATTTTATACATGAAATAGGTGCGAGCAACAGAACAGCCATTTTCACACTGAATATAGAACTACCTTTCCCAGAGAGAAAAAAAGGTGGGAGGGGCAGATGAATACTGGTTTCATCCATTATATATAGTTTGACGTTTGTTGTTTTCAGCTGTATTTGTGAGCTGCCTTGAGGGCAGTGGAAAGCCACGGTATAAATTTATAAATAAATAATATAGGAAAATAGAAATAGCTAAGTGTGTCCTTTTAGGACCGTGAGAATATAAGTGCTTTTTTTTTTAAGTCCTGCTTGTTCCAGACAATTTCTGCATTAGAGGTGATGCTTCTGTCCGTGCTACTTTACTCAATTGATGTTTCTTAAGCTGTGGTGGTTGTTTAAATCCTTTTCTCTCTACCGCCCTTGTCTTTCAGTACCACTTTTTTGTTCTTCTGCTTCTTTAGTTTTTCATTCAATTCCCTTTCAGGTTCTTTTTTTTTTTTCCTTTTCAAAAGCTTGCAAACTTCTTCCTCTTCTTCCCTTCAAGCCGCATACCTGACTTCTTACAGCAGATTTAAGGAGGAAATGACTTGATACAGAGATGCTCTCTTCAGTGCAAGTGAGTAAAATAGATAATATTCCACAATATTTTTTTCAATTATGTTTGTGTAATTCACTTTCAAAATGGCCACCTTCCTAGACAAAATAGTGATTAGGAACGATCGTCTATGCTGTACTGCTTACGTAGTTCAGGACATAGTTAAAACTATGCTTACAAGCATGTAAATATTGGGTAAGTAAATGGAAATCATGGGTGAGGTTGGGTCATCCAAGTTGAGCACTGGCTTGAGATCCATACCCATTAGCAAGCCCATAGACAACTCCTGCCCAGTGTCCACACACCTTGTGGCAGCATGACTGCCTGCCTTGCTCTCTCCCTCTTCAAATAAACTCCTTCAAGAGGCCCCTGCTGGTAAATGCTGGTACTACAAGATGAGTCTTTGCTGCTGCCCAAGAAGCTGCCTCCCAGCCTTAAAAGTAGGCTTACCATAGTCCCGGATTCGAGGCAGGCGTCGGCCTAAAGCGGACCTGAGCCGCTCCCAAGAGTGCACCGCGGCTGCCCAATGCGGTCGTGTCGTTGACTGGAAGCCGCACACGCATTGGGCCGCCGCAGTGCACTCTTGGGAGTGGCTCGGGTTCGCTCTAGGCCAACGCCTGCCTCGATTCCAGGACTATGGTAGCCTACTTATAAGCAGCAGCCCAGGATGACATAATGAGAAGACCCACCTAGCTAGGCTGACTCTTGAACCCTCAGCACCAGAGGCAGTGTTAGCACCCAATATGCCATCAGGGTACATAGGGGCCCAGTGCAGGGCTTTGTCCTGAGGTTCCCAGCTGAAGCACAGTCCTGCTTTAGAATTTCCATGTATCCTACTTCTCCCACCTATGTTGGGACTATGACATGTGTGAGACTTAAAATGGCACAACAGCTGTGATGCTGCCACCTGTTGAACTTGCCAGACTGGGAGACAGAACCATTGGGGAAAGGGACAGTAGGAGGTGGAACCAGCCAGTGAGTGGTGGACTTTGGGGTGGACCCCGTTTTGGACTTTGCTTGGAACTAACCAAAACCTGGCACTTGTCCTGATTGAAATAATGCACCAGCTAATAGGGACCCACAAAACATCATGGTATCATCAGCTACAAACCTCCCTCTTCCTCTCTGACTGGTTGGGACTAGCACCTACGTGTTGCATCTTGGCTAGCTTGCAAAGTGCCAACAAGAGTTGGCTTATACATGTGTGCTTGCTACAAGCGGTGTGGGGGAGATTTGGGGAATGCAGGGGACAGTTGGCTCACACAATATTTTCTGGCAATGTTAGAGGGACGGCAGGCTATAATAAATGCAAAGCATCTTCCAGCTATATTTAAGTAACAAATCCTACCTGTTCTCATGAGGAGTGCAGTTGCAAAGCTCATTGTCTCAGTAGGACTTGCATGCCTTGAGGTTTCTTCCAGAAGTGCTACTACCCATTAAAAGGTATTAAAACAATGCTGCATCAAGGAAATGTGCCAGGAAAGCCTTATTTCATTGTAAGCTGATGAACCCCAATGAGTAGATAAACAAAGGTTTTTTTTTTTGTTGCTTTAGTATGGAATATGTTTGAGGAAAGTGGCAGAGCTTCCGAGTACAGAGGCACAATTTCTAGGATAAACAATGCACAGATTGTGAATTTTCCTTCAGATCACATTGTGAAGAGCAAAGCCTTTCTGTGTACTTTATTCGAAATCAGGATGATTGAGGGTAATATGTACTGATGCCTAAAAGGAGCTGCAGTAGGAGCTGCAGTTCTAAGTGAGCTTCCTTTACAGTAGGGCCAAATGTGGTAGTCAACATCAGCTTTAATATGACATTATAAAGGGCAAATTCAGAGAAGTATGAGTTCTCTGATCTTAGCATCTTTGGTTGTGCTGGCCAGTGCCTTCACAGGTCCACAGTGAAGGGCTTCCCTGTAAAATTCCAAGTAGGAATTGGCCAACTTATTGCTCATTATTCTTATCTTTTGTCAGGGGTGTCACTAGGGTTGATGAAACCCAGGGTGAGATCTCATGGTGTCGCCCCCATGCAGAGGTGTCGCACCACTGGGGGCAATTGGGGTGGTGGGCCCCAGGGCATGGGCCGCTCTTACCTGCCCCGTCGCGTCCTCCTCGCAGCCGAGAACGGCTGCTGTTTCGGCCCTCCTGCCTGCCCTTGCGCTGTTTGGCTCCAAAAATGAGCCAAAAAGCGCCTGGGGGGGGGGCGTTTCCGTGCCGCGGAGGCGCACTACATCAGGGCGGGGCGGCGGCAGCCCCCATCCCACAAAGATCTCTATTTGCCTCTGCCCCCATGGACTTCCTCCCATACCAGGCCACACAATGTGGAGACCTCCTGGGAAATGTGTTACCCACATGAGTTGCAGCGGGGATTGGGAAAAACCCATTTTCTACCGGTGCTGTGTTTTCGCACCACTGGTAGCAAATAGAATAGAATGTCATTTTGGTGTCCCCCCCCCTCCCTAGGGTGTCGCCCGGTGCGGTCTGCACCCCCCCCCCCCGCATCTCTCTAGTGACGCCCCTGTCTCTTGTAAACAGTCACACTCTTGATGCAATGCAGCATCCTACCCTCTGCTGCCCTTTGAATTTAGGTGCTTAAAAGAAGCATAGAGTTGCGTGAGACGATCACTTGAATCTAGTTCTCACTGAGGTGGTAAACGTGTCTTTGGTTTACAACTTCACACTGCAGATGGGGGAATGTAGTTATTTATTTATTTATTTTATTTAAAAAAAATATATCCCGCCTTATCCTATGCCGAGGCAAATGCCCAAGGCGGCTATATGTATAATACAACCTGAAGTAATATAGTCCAAGTACAGGTTTACCAGATCAATGAATATTAGGCCTTGAACTTCTAGCTCACTCAGTGCCTTCTGACCAGTTTCAAAGACATTGCCTCAGTTAACCCCTATGGTGCCTTGTGGTTGGTTAGAAAAGCTTACTCTGCTTTCTTGGTGTGTTTTCTTGCAGGTACAGGAGAAAGTGGAAAGAGTACATTTATTAAACAGATGAGGATTATTCATGGGTCAGGCTATACAGAAGAAGATCGGAAAGGCTTCACGATATTGGTTTATCAAAACATATTTACTGCTATGCAATCTCTGATCAGAGCCATGGATTCTTTACAAATACAGTACTCATCTGAGCAAAACAAGGTAGGAATCTCCAGAAAACACAGCTCTTTGTCTCATTTCTGTTGATTCTCTAAATCGGAACAGGTAATAGGAAAACAAACTCTAGCATTAAAACTTCAAAATAACTGACTGAAGGGCTATCAATGAAGTCTCTGGGCCCACTGATGACACCCTGAATTAAGCCATCGAGAGCTGCAGTGTGATCCTGTGTTTCCTTTCTTCACCTTTCTTGCAGGAGTGATTCCAGCCCCCTTTTTCTCAAAGTGACCCATTTGACTGTTGCTAACCCTAATTAAAACACACCATTCTAGGGCCAGTTCAGATGACACTCAGGATGCATGCATGCCCTGGCCCTCCTATTCATTCTGGGTACGTTTAGGATGCTTTCCTTGTCATGTGAGGCTGGTTGGACAATAAAGGTTGGACAATTGAAAGTATCCTTTCAGATTGCTCTGTCTTCTACAGCACGGTCTCTGCTTGGAAATGGGCACACCGAATTGCTGAACAAGCTCTCACGTGGAATGGGTACAGGAGGTTGTTTACAGTCGGTGAAAACCTTCAGTTCTTCTCCTAAGTCCATGGAGATAAAATAACAAAAAGTTCACAATGGGAAAGTTAGATGCCTGGCACCTGGCCTAGATGCCTCTAAAAGGGGTTTGGATAGATTCATGGAGGAAAAGTCCATCGCAGGTTACAAGCCATAAGCAACTTCCTGGCTTTAGAAGTAGGTTTTCTCTGTGCCAGGTGCAAGGGAGTGACAGCAGGAAACAGGTTATCTTGTTGGCTGTGTGCTCTTGGAGGCATCTGGTGGGGCCACTGTGAGATACAGAAAGCTGGACTAGATGGGCCTTTGGCCTGATCCAGCAAGGCTCTTCTTATGTTCTTATCCTTCAAAACACGTCTATAACTTCTTTTAGAATGTTGATTAAATGGAGATTCTGAGTTTGTGTAGTCTCTGATTCAGGGTTAACAATGGTCGCGTGAAATGAATTTATCATAGCTCCATCGTGAAATGCATCCATAGTGAAATGGATTCATCATAGCTCTGGTGGGTCAGAGAGAGAAGTGTGCGTATGATCCCATTGTTCACTCCTGCTCCTTTAACCCAGGTACTGCTCTGTTTGTGCTGAATCCAATATTTGCAACCTGATTCTTATAGGAGTATTGTTGACATATTGTGCCATGAGTCAAGGTGGGAGAATTTTTTTTTCCCCGCAGATTTCGGTGTTTAACCAAAATGAAATAGCAGAAAGCGGTGTTGTGTGTTTTTATTCCAAATTTTCCCCATTTTAATCAATTGTAACTGCTTTAGAAGTGTACTAGGTAGGTGGTATCAGTTGTACAGTGTCAGCAGATGAAGAATGATGCACAATTACATGGTTTTGTTTTAGCAGAAAGTGGTGTTGCGTGTTTTTATTTCGTTATCGTCATTTTCTCCAACCCCTAGCTATGAGTATTGGAGCACATTGCCCTACTGTTAGCACAGACTTCAGCTGGAGCAACAGTGGAGGAGAATTTGTGGTGGGTTTAGAGCAGTTTTAGGGCCTGCTCTGTGACGGTGATGGTGGCAAAGAAATGTTGCTTTTCTGCCACCATTTGCATCCACTCGGAGTCCACCATGGAGCTGTTCTGAGCAGTGAGGGATCTTTTACATTTGGCTAGCACGGAGAGCTTCTTGATTGCCCATTGTAATCAATTTACAAGATGCTCATTTGAGTTTTTCTACCTCTGGCCACTGAACCATGAGCTGTCGATCGAAAGGTCAGCAGTTCGAATCCATGCGACGGCTCCTGCCAACCTAGCAGTTCGAAAGCAAGAAATTGCAAGTAGATTAATAGGTACCGCTTTAGCGGGACGGTAACAGCATTCCATGCGCCTCGGTGTTGAGTCATGCCGGCCACATGACCATGGAAACGTCTTTGGACAGCGCTGGCTCTTCGGCTTTGAAACGGAGATGAGCACCGCTCCCTAGAGTCGGACACGACTGAATTGTCAAGGGATACCTTTACCTTTACTTTACCTCTGGCTTAGACTCCCCCCCCCCATTGATTTGCTGCTCTTCTTTAATATGCATTTTAAAATGATAATTTTTAGTACAGGTGTCCGGCATCTTTAGTGCTCTGTACTTTGCGTGGAAAGGTGGAATGAAAATGCCTCCTAATAAATACAACTTGAAGCATTGACATAGCCCTTGCCATGCTCAAGTCTGTGTGAGTGGTGAGCCAGGATGGGCCTGTACACATCCAGGATCCTATATGTTGTTCATGTGCTGGGTCAGAGGAGAGAAATGAAGGAGGGCGAGCATTGCATCGGTCAAGTGGTTTCGGCAGGAGGCAAGGAATTGGCAATTTGTGCGCACCTCTGTTCCTCAGCAAGCCCCACATGTTGTTCTCTGTATGGAAAACGTCATTAGCCAGAGGATCAAGCATACTACATTTCCCCCTCCCTTACCCTTTTCTCATGCTCTCTGTGCAAACTAGTGCATAGCATACAGTGCTGCATTGTGACAAAGAAGATTTTAGTAGCTTATGGAGCTCCAGGACACTTTCAGAAATTTGTCCTTTTGGAATTGTTATGCCCATCATATGAATTCATATTTTGACTTTAAGCTAAAATTACTAAAACCTAAAATTATATCTGGAATCTGGTGTGGGAGAAGGAGTTGCTAGGCTGGTACATAGGTTGGCCTGACAGCACTGCCTACTTCTGAACGTGCGCTGTTAGTGATTCGGTCCCTCCACCTTAATTTGAGCCTCTTCAGTCTTGTTGGCCTTTTGCATGTGGAAAGTAGAGAATTTGTTGTTGTTCAGTCGTTAAGTCGTGTCCGACCCTTCGTGATCCCATGGACCATATCCCGCCAGGCCTTCCTGTCCTCCACTATCTTCCTGAGTTCGCTCATTTTCATGTTCGTTGCATCGGTGATGCTGTCTAACCATCTCATCCTTTGCCTTCCCCTTCTCCTTTTGCCTTCAGTCTTTCCCAGCATCAGAGTCTTCTCCAGAGAGTCCTCTCTTCGCATTAGGTGGCCAAAATATTTGAGCTTCAGCCTCAGTACCTGTCCTTCCTTGGAACAGTCAGGGTTGATTTCATTTAGGATTGACTGATTTGATCTCCTAGCAGTCCAAGGGACTCTCAGGAGTCTTCTCCAGCACCACAGTTCAAAAGCATCTATTCTTCGGCGCTCAGCCTTCCTTATGGTCCAACTCTCGCAACCATACATTGCTACTGGGAACACCATCGCCCTGACTATACGAACTTTTGTTGGCATGGTGACATCTCTGCTTTTTATTATGCTATCTAAATTTGCCATAGCTTTCCTTCCAAGGAGTAAGCGTCTTTTAATTTCATGGCTGCAGTCTCCGTCTGCAGTGATCTTGGAACCCAAAAAAGTAAAATCTGTGACTGCTTCCATTTCTGCCCCTTCTATTTGCCAGGAATTGATGGGCCCAGATGCCATGATCTTAGTTTTATTAATGTTGAGTTTCAAGCCAACTTTTGCACTCTCCTCTTTCACTCTCATCAAGAGGCTCTTTAGTTCTTCTTCACTTTCTGCCATTAGGGTGGTATCGTCTGCATATCTGAGGTTGTTGATATTTCTCCCGGCAATCTTGATTCCGGCTTGCGATTCATTCAGCCCTGCATTTCTCATAATGTACTCTGCATATAAGTTAACTAGGCAGGGTGACAATATACAGCCTTGCCGTCCTCCCCAATTTTGAACCAATCGGTTGTTCCATGGCCGGTTCGAACTGTTGCTTCTTGACCCGCATATACAGGTTTCTCAGGAGACAGGTAAGGTGGTCTGGTACCCCCATCTCTTTAAGAATTTGCCACAGTTTGTTGTGATCCACACAATCAAAGGCTTTTGCGTAGTCAATGAAGCAGAAGTAGGTGTTTTTTTTTGAACTCTCGTGCTTTCTCCATGATCCAGCGCATGTTGGCAATTTGATCTCTAGTTCCTCTGCCTCTTCGAAACCCAGCTTGTACTTCCGTTAGTTCTCGGTCCACGTACTGCTGAAGCCTAGCTTGTAGGATTTTGAGTATAACCTTGCTAGCATATGAAATGAGTGCAATTGTGCGATAGTTTGAACACTCTTTGGCACTGCCCTTCTTTGGAATTGGAACGTAAAGTGACCTTTTCCAATCCTTTGGCCACTGCTGAGTTTTCCAAATGTGTTGGCATATTGAGTGCAGCACTTTCACAGCATCATCATTTAGGATTTTAAGTAGCTCAGCTGGGATATTATCATCTCCTCTAGCTTTTTTGTTAGTAATGCTACCTAAGACCCACTTGACTTCACTCTCTAGGATGTCCGGCTCTGGGTCAGTGACCACACCAGCGTGGTCATCAGGAACATTAAGATCTTTCTTGTATAGTTCTTCTGTGTATTCTTGCCATCTCTTCTTAATCTCTTCTGCTTCTGTTAGGTCTCTGCCTTTTTTGTCCTTTATCATGCCCATCTTTGCACAAAACGTTCCCTTGATATCTCCAATTTTCTTGAAGAGATCTCTAGTCCAGAGGCGTCGTCTGGCCTGTGGCGGTGGGCCCCAGGGCGGTGGGCGGGAGGCTGGACGGGGGGCACGGAGGCTGAGCAATGATTCGAATTTGAATTTCTCGCCTCCGAAATGAAGGGAAAAAAAACAGACTGTTGGCTCTTAAAGGGGAAAGAAGCTCAGAGCTTCGCCACAGCGAGATCGTTCCTCAGCCTGCCCTGGGCGCGAACTCTTAAAGCGCCAGCAGCTTTAACCAGAAACAGACGGCCTGCGTGAAGTGTAGAAAGCAATGCTGGGCGCTTTAAGAGGAACGAGGCTGAGGAACGATCTCTTCGCTCAGGTCGTCGGTCGTCCTGGAGATCGTCGCTGGATCGTCGCAGGAGTCTCCGTTTAGCTACACCAGCATAGCTGCAGCGCAGTCAAGGCTGCTATTACTTTGATAAACGTGAGATTAGCGCCAAATATCTATGCTGATAACTGCAGAATTCCATGAAAGAGAATTTGCATATGGTAACATTCCCTGCCCCCAGAACTCAGTAGTGTGCTTTTGATTGTTGTTTCTTTAAAAGAGTTTAGCAAATGAATGCATTTCAGAAGATTAACCTTCCTGGCTGATTAAGCAGCATTAGAGTAAAATAATTTAGAAATAATGTTTTGCAGGCTGTCATTCTTCAATGGAAGTAAACAAAAATTAAGTGAGCACAGATTACTTGCAAGATTGCTTACTATCTCTTGCTTGCAAGATTAAGAACAAAGTAAAACTTTGTCATGGAAACATAATATTCTGTTCTTTATTTCACGGCACAGTTGTATGAGATAAAAAGAATGCACAGTAAAAAAGGTTATTGATGTGTCAAAACAGTATTCGTATATCACAGAATAGTTCATTTTTATAGTAAGTAAAACAGTGAAAACCAACCAACATGTTGCAGTGGATAACATGTTATGCTTGGACCAAGGAGGTTGAGTTCAAATTTCTGTTCAGCCATGAAGCTAACCAGATGACCCTGTGCCAGTTTCTCTTTTGCATCACAACCTATCTCAAAGAAAGGGTTGTTTTGTGAGGGATTTCCCCATGTTGTGAGGGACATGGGGAAACAACATTTTCCCATGTTGTGAAGGATTTCCCCAAGGAGGCGTCGCAGTCCTTGGAAGCTGTGTGGGACTGAAATGTGACAAACAGCTTTGAAGAAATGTTATTGTCTCATATACTGACAAATAGATCAGTAGCCAAATTAGAACTGGAACCAACAGATTCTGTATCTCCTGCAGTGTTACTCCCTATTGTCTTCCAACCCAGGTTCAATTTGTTTAGCAGTTGACTAGTTTGTGAAAGAACATGCTATGCAGTAGAAGATGCAGGAAAAAACTCAATGGCTTTAGTCTTTTATTAAAATAAAAGTTTGCATAGGTACTTGTTTTTTTCCTCTTTACTTATAAGTGATTTCAAGGCTGTAACCTATGTTATAAGCTTTACATGCAATAAATGTATAGGGCTTTTTATTTGAGAAACAAATAGACTAATTTAGGCAAGTATAATGTTCCTTGCGGCACAATCCTATTGTCTATGGACGCCGGTGCTGTGGCCTCAGTACCTGAAGAGGCCCGTGCCGTGATCACCAACATCATGAGTTGTTGGGACTCGTCGGGTCGGGGGGGTGTCGGGGGGCGTTTGGTTGCGGTAGGGCGAGGGGCGTACTGCTCTGGGCACCAGGTAAAAAAAACCCTGGCTACTCCTCTGCTCTAGTCCTCCCCATACTGTTGTTTTCCTCGATTTCCTTGCATTGTTCATTTAAGAAGGCCTTTTTATCTCTCCTTGCTATTCTCTGGAAATCTGCATTCAGTTGTTTATATATTTCCTTTTCACCCTTGCTTCTCGCATTCCTTCTTTCCACAGCTATTTGTAAAGCCTCATCTGACAGCCACTTTGCTTTCTTGCATTTCTTTTTCTTTGGGATGGTTTTAGTTGCTGCCTCCTGTACAATGTTACGAACTTCCGTCCATGGTTCTTCAGGCACTCTGTCTACCAGGTCTAATGCCCTAAATCTATTCTTCACCTCCACTGTATACTCAAAAGGGATATGGTTTAGGTCATATCTGACTGGTCTAGTGGTGTTCCCTACATTCTTCAGTTTAAGCCTGAATTTTGCAATAAGAAGCTCATGATCTGAGCCACAGTCAGCTCCAGGTCTTGTTTTTACTGATTGTATAGAGCTTCTCCATCTTTGGCTGCAAAGCACATAATCTATCTGGTTTCGGTATTGACCATCTGGTGATGTCCATGTGTAGAGTCGCCTCTTGTGTTGTTGGAAAAGAGTGTTTGCTATGACCAGCGTGTTCTCTTGACAGAACTCCATTAGCCTTTGCCCTGCTTCATTTTGCGCTCCAAGGCCAAACTTGCCTGTTATTCCATTTATTTCTTGATTTCCTACTTTAGCATTCCAGTCTCCTATGATGTAAAGGACATCTTTTTTGGGTGCTAGTTCTAGAAGGTGTTGTAGGTCTTCATAGAACCGGTCAACTTCATCTTCTTCGGCATCAGTGGTTGGGGCATACACTTGGATTACTGTAATGTTGAATGGTTTGCCTTGGATTTGAACTGAAATCATTCTGTCGTTTTTGAGGTTGCACCCCAGTACTGCCTTTCCCACTCTTTTATTGACTATGAGGGCTACTCCATTTCTTCTAAGAGATTCATGCCCACAGTAGTAGATATGATGGTCACCTGACTTAAATTCGCCCATGCCCGTCCATTTTAGTTCGCTGATTCCCAAGATGTCAATGTTCAATCTTATCATCTCATTTTTGACCACATCCAGCTTGCCTTGATTCATAGACCTCACATTCCATGTTCCTAAGCAGTATTGCTCCTTGCAGCATTGGATTTTCCTTTCAACCTCAGACACATCCACAGCTGGACGTCCTATTGGCTTTGGCCCAACCGCTTCATTCTTTCTGGGTCTACTTGGAATAGTCCTCCGCTCTTCCTCAGTAGCATATTGGACACCTTCCGACCTGAGGGGCTCATCTTCCGGCGTCATATCTTTTAGCCTTTTGGTACTGTTCATGGGATTTTCTTGGCAAGGTTACTGGAGTGGGTTGCCATTTCCTTCTCCAGTGGATCACTTTTAGTCAGAACTCTCTGCTACGACCTGTCCGTCTTGGGTGTCCCTGCACGGCATAGCTCATGGCTTCATTGAGTTACGCAAGCCCCTTCGCCACGGCAAGGCAATGATCCATGAAGGAGAAGTAGAGAATAAACAACCCTAACCATAATTTTTAATTCCCCCCCCCCATAAATATCCATCTGTTTTTGTTCTTTTAAGCCGCTCTCAGTTTGTGGCAAAGTGATGCATTATACTATTGCATGGTGCCAAGAAGGATGTTTTGCTTTAGTGTGGATGTGAGTGAGCAAACAAGTATGTAAGTGTTAGGAATTGAGAGTTGAATATGGCTATGGTGTCGTGGGCCTGAGCGGAAGGTTCTGGTCGGTCTCGGTCTCTCTCTCTCCTAACATAATGGAAGTACTGGAAAATGGAAAAGTGCCCAACCAGAGTTGAGGGTTTATTTATAGCTCATCAGCTTTTGAAGCTTTAGCAGTATGCTGCAAGGACAAATGAGACAAGCAAAAGTATCACTGTTCCCATTTTACAGCTGAAGAACTGAGATTGAAAATAAGTGACTTACTAATGACCTGACAGTTACGGCGCAATCCTATGCGCCCTCTAGACTGGCGCAGCATGTGTCGCAAATGTGCCGTAAAGCGCATTGTGACATTAGTGAGTGTTGGCGGGAAGACCTGCACCATCCCGCCTGCGTTGAATCCAGGCCCCCCTGCGCAATGGAGCAGGTAAGGCTGCTTCAAGCCGCATGGGGGCAGAGAGGGGGCATAAAGGGGGCAGGGTGGGTGGATCAGGCCCGGGAGGGGGAGGGATCAGCTATGCTGCCGCATACTGTATTCTATCCCTCCCGGGCCTCTTTCCCTTGACATGGGCCTGCTTGGTTCTCTGCCAGCTAAAGAACCAACAGGGAGTCAAGTAGCCCCATTGTGGCAGCTAGGGGTTTACTCAGGGTAAGCAGACAAATGTCCACTTACCCTGAATAGACCTCCATCCGCCTCCTTCCCCGGATAGGATACAGTGTGGGCCACACGGCTCCTGCTGCATGGTCCGTACCGGCGAAGGATAGGATGCCTGCCTCTGGCTGAGCTGAGATTTGAAATTGATTCCAAGTTTAGTATTCTGTTTGCTAACCAGTGTAGCATATTTATTTAGAATAAAAGTAGAACATTGGAAGAGGGACAGGTCAGTAGGACGGTTTAAAGTGTTTGTTTTTTTGTTCCCTCTTATGAAAATACATACTTTGAAGGCTATTTACAATACTTCTTTCAGTGCTTGAAACACATCTAAAGCCTCTTGGTATATTTGTAGCTATGATGTGAACGCCTCATGAAATATTATTCATTGTATGAGATCCATATGCAGTTTAACTTACTGAATACTTCTTTTTTTAAGGAGTCTACCTACTGGATCTTGCTTGTACATACTTTCTTCTTCCTGTCTCTGTGTAACAGAACAAAAAAAGTATGCAAAATTCAAAACTCAGGTTATAGACGCACGTCAACCGCAGTAGGGTTGTAGCTTTGAAGTTTTCATGTGGCGGAGCTCCTTGTTTAATGACAGATTAGGAGAAGGAATATTTTTACATGATTGTGGGGTTTCAAAAGAGTCTTGTAAAAAGACAGTCTGCATAAACTTCATAAAATGTCTCTTTAGTGCATGATGAACTCAGTCATTCTTTTAAAATTAAATAGAAAATCAAATATTGATAGGGGATGTCTTCAAACTAAGCACAAGAAAATAAAAATGCTTCAGCAAAGAAAATAGCACCAGAATAACTAATTCTATTTGCAAATGAATACAGCATTAAGAATATAGATGTACTTGCTATTGTCCCAGTGCGACACCATGAAACATATTTATTATTTTAATAACTCTGGAAGAGGAAGTGGGGAAAAAAAGGAGAATGGGTGGGGAGAGAATGGGTGGAGCCATTCTAGGGCTCCAACCACCTATGGCATCAGTTCCCAAACCTACCCCGGTCACGGCGCTTTTGGTGTCCCAGTACTTCTTCCATGGTGCCCTGTCGTGGTGGCGCCGTGCCACCATATTGGCCAGGCTGAGATCTTGCAAGATCTTGTGCGGTTTTTGTGAGACCTCGCATGATTTCAGCCTGGCCAAGGTGGTGGAGCTTGGAAGAAGATTTTTCAGAAGATTCCCATAGCGCCCCCGCAAGTTCGCCACGGTGCCCTGGGGTGCCACAGCACAGTTTGGAAACCACTGACCTATGGGAACCAGGGATGGGCTATCAAGGCTACTTGATGCACAAAAGATTAGGGAAGATTGAGTCAATGGACTCAAAAGATTAGCGTCTTAGCTTATGGCCAGAAAATCCTATAAGAATTTAGGACTCCCCAGACGGCCAGAGACCCCCAAACTGCTTATTCTCATTCCACCTAACTCTGTGTTTGAGGATTTGTCAGTGTGCTGCATCAAACATTTTCATCACATCAATTACTCGTTCCTTTGCTCAACCTTCTGTTCCACTTGCTTCCCTTTGCTTTTCTCCTTTCCTGTGTTTTCTTTCTGCCTAAAAACCCAGACAGTCTGTGCCACAGTGCCTACAGGGGCTGCCCCACAGAGTGCCCAGATCAGCTGTTGCCTAGTGCCCATGGATTATTAAATCAAGGTAGGTGGTTCCTTGTGATCAGCCTCCACAGCATGGAGAGTCAAGCTGCCAAGTCCACGCATCTCAATTTGAGTTTCTGCTTCTCCAAGCTTAGGGCCCAATCGTTTCCAAATTTTCAGCTCCGATGCAGCCTCGAGGTAGGGCAGGGGTGGGGAACCTATTTGCGGTGGAGGGCCATTTTCCCATGGGGAAAATTTGTTGTGGGCCGGCCGTTAGGACGCCCGAAATTTTGGTGCCCCCACTGCAAATTCCCCCCCCGCGCGCAAATTTCGTACCCCCACCCCTTCGGTCTCCTTACCTTCAAGGCCACCGCAGGCTCCGCACATCGCTCCTCTGGCTCTGACCTAGGCCGGCAGATTGGCCCGATAACCTCCCCGGCCTCCGGAGGCTCCGCACTCACTCTCCCGGGCTCTGGGGGTGAGCGCGGAGCCTACGGAACCTGATGCACGGTGGCCCACGAAGAAACTGGGTCTGCCGCCGCATCGGGATCCATAGGCTCCGCGCTCACCCCCGGAGCCTGGAAGAGTGAGCGCGGAGCCTCCGGAGGCCAATGCGGCGGCAGACCCAGTTTCTTCACGGGCCTCCGCCTGCGAATAAACTGGGGCTGCCACCACCTTGGCACTTACCTTGTATTGGCGCGCAGCCATGAGGGCGATCGATCAGGAAGAGGAAATCGCCTCTCTAGGAATCACCTCCCTTATCTCGCTGGTGAGTCAGATGGGGTGGGGATCGATGGTTTGGGCCTGGGAGGGGAGCAGGTTTGGTGGCGGCGGTACACACTGAATCCAAACCCTATTCCCAAGCCTGATCCGCCTGCATGGGGCAACTTGTGCTAGATATTGAGCTGGCGCAGGTCTGAGTTGCCCCAGAGCTGTTGCTGGGGTTTATTCTGGGGTAAGGGTACAAATGTCCCCTTACACTGACGAAACCTCCAGCAGCCAAAAATCCCTCGTGGGGTTTGGTAAATGGTGAGATTCCTGTGCGTCAGAAAATACATTTTAAGAATTTGTTGTATTCAAGTCTTCTGAATAATTTAAATGGGGAATCTTATTTTATGAGCCATATGTAGAATTGTGTGTATTTATGTGACAAAGAACGTGTTGTGGAAAAGGAAATCTAATTATCTGCTCCCCATTTAGCTGAAAACATGTTCAGTTGATTCAGTTTGACTTTAGAACTATGCTTTGGATCAGGGAATTGTTTGACTTAAAATACAGTGGACCTTCTGTATCCGTGGGTTCGGGATCCACAGATTTGACTCACCACAGATCCTGGATCCACGAGATCCACCTTTAAAAATACTTTTAAAAGGGGGGGAGGTAAAAATACTGTTAAAAAGGGGGGAGGTAAAACTAACCGTTTTTAAAAATTATATTGTATTTAATTGTATTGTATTGCAATACATTCTGGAGCTATTTTGGGGGGAGGGAGGAAGAGTTGCGCGACCCAGAACAGGCTTCCGCAGCACGATTTCAGGCTGTTATAAGCAAGAGCACGCCACGGTTTGCTTCTAAAAGGTAAAAACCCCATGTTTTAAACCATTTTTCCCTTTTGGTGGACTGCATGGATTCTCGCAGAACGGACGCCCGCGGATAGCGAGGTTCAACTGTAGTTTGATTCCTTCCCCCCCAACATACTTAATATGTCTTCAAAGAAATTAAACAGCTGAGTTTGCAAAAAAGACTTCTTAGGCTACTTGAATAATGGCTAAGCTTGAATCTCCTACAGTTGGTGATTGTGGTTTTTCCCTGTTTTGTTTGAAAAGCTAGAATTCTAAGTGGGTGATGTTCTGCCAAGATCTTTCCATATAATTAGGCCAGTGTTCTGGTACCTCTCTGCACATTGGGTGACTTGGGGATTTAAATGCTTACAAAAGGCGATCACTTCTCATGCTCTTTCTGTTGGAAAAGAATAAGGTAAAAATGTGTTCACAGTTTTGGGGCCCTCTTTTTAAGCACTTCTGGCTTTCTTCTTACTGACTGGTGTGTGTGTGTGTGTGTGTGTGGTTTCAGGAAATACACTGGAACCCTTAAACTTCACACAGAGAAGCAAAGTAGTGTAATGAGAACAACCGGTCAAAGGCTGTTAAATATAAATTGCATGTGCCCAATCCAGTCGGGATCCTTCGCAGCTGCCCCATGAACACAGCCCTCCATTAAAAGAGAGGGGGTTGGTGCCAGAAACACCTTCAAATGGAGCGGACTGGCAGTGGGGAGGATGCAAAAGATGACTGGATTACTGGATTAGATCCTATGTTTGCATAGATATTTTCAGAAATATATTATTCAAGCACCAGAAATTCCAGATGGCACATCTGGTAATACTTTTCCCTCTGCATCTTTTTATATTTTATTTGGATGTAACAAAGCAGAGTAAAGCAAGTTTTTCTGCTTTACTGTGAAATTCAGGGAATATATTGTCCCCATATTGCAGGTGCAAGGTGGGGAAGGTTGAGGCATAGAGATGTCAATAATAATGCCTGAGACAAATCCAGAGTGGGATAGGATGGAGTGGGAACCGTCTTTACCCAGTGGCCCTCTACCCCCACTACTGCACTCCAGTTAAGCTGGGAATGGAATGAACAGAGTATATGAGGAAGGGTGGGGTGATAGGCCAAGGAGTATGGCATGCCACGGGTGGTGTGCATGTGCAGAAAAAAACACCTGGTTTGATTTTTCTCCCTACCCCTGGCATCTGACTTTACCTTTGAAAAAAGGTTGACTTACCAGGCATCATATCTAGTTTGGCCCTCAGAACACAGTTAGAACAATGAGAGGCAGGAGAGTTTGACACTAACTTGTATTCAAGGTTGTAGATTGTCTTCCTCCAAGTGTGCATTTTCAGTTCAGTGGAAAGGTTTATATCTCTGTCTTCAAAATATGAGCAAGGAAACGGAATTCTTACCTTGTGAATCTCCTGTTCTGGGATGAGGAAGAGGGCATTCCTGACTGTGGGTTGTCCCTCCCACTTAGAAGGCAGGATCGGCTTGGCTGAAATTGTCTCCTCCCCGTGGGAGGGGCCTCCCAGAACCCAGTCCAGACTGAAGAGCCGAAGAGACACCTCTCCCAAGAAAACGCGCGCCGAAGGGCGCTCAAACTGAGTGTAAAACAGGTAAAACTGGAAACAAAACCGTGTTAAACGTGGCCAAAAACAGATAGGCAACGGGAAAACACAGATAAAAGAGAACGGACATGAAAAGAACCTCATTCTAGCCCAGGAGAAGAGGAACCTCAGAAGATGCGCCACCTCCGCCCATAGAAAGGGAGAACTGACACCGGCCCCAATCCCCAAGCTGTGAAGAGGCGGGACGGAATGCCCTCTTCCTCATCCCAGAACAGGAGATTCACAAGGTAAGAATTCCGTTTCTCTGGATCGAGGAAGAGGGCATTCCTGACTGTGGGATTTACCAGAGCCGTAAAACCAGGGCGGGCAGCGAAGGGCGTGAGATCATTGTGGCAAAACTTTCTGGAGAACCCTCCTACCAAAGGAGGCCTCAGCAGAAGCCATACGGTCGACCTTATAGTGTTTAAAAAAGGTATGGGTAGAAGACCAGGTGGCCGCCTTGCAAATGTCTTCCAGCGAGACAAAACCTTCATACGCTGCCGAAGTAGCAGCTCCCCTAACGGAATGTGCCGTGATACCCAGAGGGGGATGCTTTCCAACCATCCTGTAGGCGGAAGCGATAGATGCCTTCAGCCATGAGGAAATGGCAACCGAGGATGCCCTAGAGCCCATCCGAGGGCCTTCGAAATAGAGAAAGAGGGCCGAGGATTTACGGAAACCCTTAGTACGTTCGATATAAAAACGAAGCGCCCTCCGAACATCCAGGGTGTGCCATAATTTTTCCTTGGGATGCTTAGGATTAGGACAGAATGAAGGTAAGCACAGCTCCTGGGTACGATGGAACAACGAATTGACTTTGGGCACAAATTTGGGGTCCAGCCTGAGCACAACCTTGTCCCTGTGGAAGATACAGAGAGTAGGGTCTGTGGAAAGTGCCCCCAGCTCAGAGACCCTCCTGGCGCTGGTAACCGCCACCAAAAACAGGGTCTTATACGTGAGTTCCCTCAGCGGGGCAGTCGCCATAGGTTCAAAAGGAAGGTGAGGTAATGCCGAAAGTACCGTATTCAGATCCCAGGAGGGACATCTATGTACAGGTGGCGGATTGAGTAGAGACACCCCCCTCAAAAAATGTTTGACGTGTGGGTGGGATGAGATATTTATGCGAAGGGATGCACCCAGAATGCCCTGAAGCGCCACCACCTGCCTCCGCAAGGTATTAGTTGCGAGCCCCAACTCCAGACCATCCTGAAGAAACTCAAGGATGTGCTTAATCTTAGGCTTTGTGGGAGACACCCTCCCCTTTTTACACCACTCCACAAACCTCCTCCAGGTCACACAGTAAGCTCGACTAGTGGACACTCTGCGAGAAGCCAAAAGTGTGGAAATCACCCTTGAAGAGTAACCATGCCCGGTTAGGGCCGACCTTTCAACTTCCAGGCCGTGAGTCTGTAAAGAGTGGGACGTGGATGCAGGAGGGGACCCTGACGAAGGAGATCTTCCCGTGCGGGAAGGGGCCAGGGAGGTTCGACGGACAGATTGATCAGATCGGGGAACCAAGGTCTCCTGGGCCAGGAGGGCGCGATCAAAATCACCACAGATAACCCCTCCCGAATCCTGCGAAGAACCCGGGGTAGGAGAGGAATTGGGGGAAAAGCATACAGGAGACCCGGAGGCCATTGGCACTGTAACGCGTCCGTCCCCTCTGCTCCGCCTTCTAGCTGCCTTGAGTAAAACCTGGGCAGTTGAGAGTTTACCTTTGTGGCGAAGAGATCCATAACTGGATGCCCGAAGCGCTGTGTTACCATTAGGAAGACTTCCGGATGCAGCTGCCACTCCTCCTCCCGGAGGGTCTGCCGGCTTAGCCAATCCGCCGTCACATTCCTTACCCCTGCCAGATGTTCGGCCCGGATCGACGCCAGGTTCTGTTCCGCCCAGGAGAGTAATAGCACAGCCTCCTTGTGCAATCCGGAGGATCGGGTTCCGCCCTGGCGATTTATGTAGGCCTTCGCCGAGGTGTTGTCGGTGCGGATGAGGACATGGGTGTTCAGCACCTGCTGGCGGAAAAACACTAGGGCCAACCTCACAGCCCGTAACTCCAATCTGTTCATACTGTACTGAACCTCCACCTGGGACCACGTCCCCTGCGCAAACTGCCCCAAGAGGTGCGCCCCCCAACCCCACAGACTCGCATCGGACGTGAGCACGGTCCGCTGGGGATGCAATAAAGACATGCCCTGAGCCGGGCGACCTCCCGTCACCCACCACGAAAGGGAGTCCTTGATCGAATCCGGAACCAGAACCTGCTCGTGACACTGCTGTTCTATCTGAGATTGGTAAGGCATGAGGAAACGCTGGAGCGGGCGCATGTGGAGGCGTGCCCAGGCAACCACGTCCTGGCAAGACACTAGGACCCCCAGGAGCGATGCCAGAAACATGATGTCCGCAGTCTGAGAACCCCTGACCCTGTTCACCATAGAGCAGAGAGTGGCTTGTCTGTCCCGGGACAGTGACACGCTGAATTGTGCCGTGTCCATAATCAGCCCCAGGTGTTCTATGCACTGCGAGGGGGTTCGGGAGCTCTTGGCCCAGTTTATCACAAACCCCAGTGATTGTAGGAGGTCCGTTGTGACCGAGAGGTCCGACAGAGCCTGGGACCGAGACGGAGATTTGACTAAGATGTCGTCCAGATAAGGATACACGTAGATCCCCTTTTGGCGCAGGAATGAGACTGGTGCTATTAGGAGTTTCGTAAAAACTCGGGGGGCTGCCGTGACCCCGAACGGCAGAGCTCGGAACTGGAGGTGGTTCCCTCCAAAGCAGAAGCGAAGGAAGGCCCGATGACGCGGAAGAATGGGGACATGGAGATACGCCTCTTGGAGATCGATAGATGTTAAGAAGTCGCCCTTGTCCAGGGCTGCCACGATTGATCTCCACGTTTCCATCCTGAAGCGTCGTTTCCGGAGAGACCTGTTCAGGGATTTCAGATCCAGGATGGGTCTGAGATCCCCATTCTTTTTTGGGACTAGAAAGAGGATGGAGTAGACCCCCCTCCCCCTCTGGGATGGGGGGACCGGTTCTATCGCCCCTATCTCTAGGAGATGACGGATAGAGTTCAGCATGTTCTGATGCCTGATAGGGTCCTTTGACCTTGCCACCTTCACAAACCGGGGACGAGGCCTGCGGAGAAACTCCAGAGCATATCCCTTGGAGACCGTCTCCTGAATCCACGCATCGCTGGAAATTTCCTTCCAGCGATGGGCGAAGAGCAGGAGACGGCCACCGACAGCGGCGGAGGACGTCTCTGGAGAAGAGTCATGTGGCTCGCTGTTCCTTATGTGCTTTGGCGTGGGCATTTGAGGAGGAAGCCTGGGGCTTGCTTTTGGGGAACACACGAGACTTGTTCCACCTGCTACGTTGTCTATGAGAGTCCCTGTTACGCTGGTCAGTTCTGGAGGGACGAAAAAATTGGTTCTTACTTTTCGGCGGTTCCTTAGAAACCGAGGGTAAGACTTTCCGCTTGTCCTTGTTTTCCACAAGGATATTATCCAAAGCGGAGCCAAACAGTTTCGTACCCTGGAAAGGGATACCTGCCAGTCTGACCTGCGAACCTGGATCCACAGACCACTGCCGAAGCCAAATGTTGCGGCGAGCCACAACATTGGAAGCTAGGGCCCTGGCATCCATTTGAAGGGCGTCAAAGGAAGCGTCGGCCGAAAAGGCCGCAGCAAGAGAAATCTTTTTAAGCGTATTCTTGGCCGTTTTGGACAGGCCATGCTCAGTGGCAGCGAGGTCCTCAGCCCATAAAAAGGAGGCACGTGCGAAGATGGAATTTACTGCCGAAGCACGTGCCGCCACTGAGGAGGCGTCAAAATTCCTCTTCAGGGCCGCCTCCACCCTCTTATCACAGGGGTCGCGAGGCCCCCCCTCACCTTCTGAGGGGATCACAGAGGCAGTGGCCAGGGCCGCCACCGGCGCGTCCACCACCGGAAACTTAAAGGACGCCATCACAGAATCAGAGAAGGAATAGAACTTGCTAACGAGGCGAGAGGGGTGTCTGGTTGCAGTAGGGGTACCCCACTCCGTATCGAGCACCCTCTGGAAAGCCTCAGGCAGAGGGACCATTTCAGGTTTGATTGGTCCCTGAGGGAAAAGAGCTCTGGATGACGAGCGAGCTTGTTCAGGCAGGGCCTCAAAGTTGGGGGGTGGGGCCAGGTTCAAAGATGTCACCACTTTGCTCAACATTCTGGGGAAGAGTTCGTGAGGGAAAAGGCGATCAAGTTTGGATTCCTGCGAAACATTGTCGTCCTCCCCCGACAGTTCCCCCTCCTCCTTACTGGAGTCAGGAGAAGAACAGTCCTCTTGAAGAAGGAGAAGGAGACAGTTCAATAACTACATGTCTCCTGCGTTTCCTCATTGCCTTAGTCTTGGAGCCCCTCACAACTTTGCCCCTGGAAACCCTGCGTGGACGTTTGGGTAACAGTGTTTCCTCAGCTGAGGAGGCTGAAGACAGTAAAGAGAGGGGACTAGGGGACCTCCTGCGATTGTGGCGCTGGGAGGACCTAGGCATAGCCCTTGAAACAGGTTTCAAAGCTCCCTGGACTGCCTCCTGGACAGCCCGCGCGATTTGGGCTTGAATGGCAGCGTCCAGGGGTTGCGGTTGGGTGGAGGGGCCCTCCCCCGATGCGAGAGACTCATCCCCCCCGGGCGCAGTCGCCTGGGCTACCTCAGTCATTGTCCAAAGGATCCCCCCGTCGAAATCAGCAAAGAACGCTCTTACCAGATGATCCAAACGACGGGGAGATCAATGCGCTCCCCCACAGCGCGCCGCCTCGGGGCTAAGGCCAACCGAGTGAAGGAGAAAAATCTCCGGGCCGCAGCCGCTCGGAGATCGGGGGCGAAAAAGCAAGCTGTATGCGCGCGTAGAAACGGCCTCCTAGAGGTCCGCTCTACCTCCGCGTCAGCTGCCGCTCAGCGGGAGACGAAGGGCGACGCCGGCTCGGCCGCCGCCTTAGCGCCTCAGCGCGAGGTTCCTCCCTCCTGCACAAGCGCCCGAGGACGCCAACGAAAAGCGCGGGCTACGGCCTCCCGGTGCGGCGAGGCCGAGCTCTGAAGCGCTGAGGCGATTCACCCAGTTCTCCCAGCCTGACAGGAAAAGGCGGGAAAGGGTGAGAGGAGGGGAAAGAGCAAAAAACAGCGAGGAGAAAGGAGAAAAAACACGGAGAAAAAGGAGAGAAGACTAGGAAAAAAGGAAAGGTAATAGAGAAACTGGAAAATAAACGATTAATTTCCTATTGAAGTGTAGAGCCAGAAAAGCCTGCGACCTGTCTCTAGGAAGGCAGGATCGGACTGGGTTCTGGGAGGCCCCTCCCACGGGGAGGAGACAATTTCAGCCAAGCCGATCCTGCCTTCTAAGTGGGAGGGACAACCCACAGTCAGGAATGCCCTCTTCCTCGATCCAGAGAACTGCTGCATTCAAAATAACAATGGTGCTTAAGCTCAGCTATTTTGTATTATCACTCAGTGTTCAATGCAACAGAGTTCTAGACAAAATGGCAGTGCCTGGTTACTATAGTGACAGCGCGTTGTATGTGACTTTTTAAATAGAGAACTTCAATATGTTTCCCTTGAGGCATAAGGCAGATTTAGGTGCTGTGCTAGAACTGGCTCAATTCATAGTTCATCCTTAGTTCAAAGTTCTTTGCGTGTTTGGGCAAAGTATTTACTAGCACTAGTAAAATAATACTAGGAATTGATGGAGAGAGAAGTCTCATGCCCTTACAATGTTTTTATGACTCTGACAACCCAATCCTAATGGCTGAAGCCACCAACTGAACATGTGTTCTGCTAGCGGCGGTGGCAGTGGCTGAAAAGCAGCTGTAAAGCGCCTTCTGGCAGCACGCTGAGTAGTGCACTGCCAGGGCGATGGCGGGAAGGCTGGAGCCTTCCCGCGTGTGTCACCAGAGCACCAGCTGAAGTGCCTGAAGTAAGATGGCAGGGGAGAGCCTGAAGGTAAGATGGCGGGGTGCCTGAAGACAACGGAGAGAAGTGCCTGAAGCTAAGATGGAGGGGGAGCAGGGAGGGGGATAAATTGAGCAGGGAGGGGAGAAATGGAGCAGGGAGGGGAAGGGACAGGAAGGCTGCGGGAGGGGTGGAGCCAGTAGCAATGGAGCTTGCCAGATCTTAATCCCTTACTTTGAAACTTTCCTGTCCCCTTTCTGTCCCTTTCTATCCTTGATCCTGTGCTAGCAAAATCACTAGCGCAGGTCTGATATAATCCTCAAGAATAACATTCTGATCTTGGTATAACAATTCACATTTATAATAATCTCACAGAATTTGACAGTGTATTATAGGCCTCCCGGGAGTCCTATCCAAGCACTGATGTTGTGTCAGTACTGTCAGTGGTGTTGAGACATCAGCTGAAAAAAGTATAACGTGTTTGTACTGCTACTGCATGTACTGAAACACTTTTACTAAAGCCATTTGCATTGAATTGCAGGTTGCATGAAACAAAATGTTTAGCACATGGGGTTTCACACTGCTGGGGAGGTTGAGTGTAAGCAATTTCATATATGAAATCACTGAAATAACACTTCAACTACATTTAGCAACAGACATTCAAGTGTGTGTTTTCCCCTTATGTCCAAGTACATTTGGTTGAAGTAAGGCCTAAATTTCTGTTTAAAAGACTTATCTTTCTGAAGTCTTTCCAAGAATAAATATGGGTAATAAGAAACTTCATACACTAGTCAAACTTGACTAAATATTTTTCTTTTTTGTTTTTGTTTTGGAAAGGCATTTTATCCGACTGATGTAAAACTGGGTCACTGAGCCACAGACAGGAATTATTTCAGCCGCTTCCTACTTTCCCTCCCCAAACGGGCAAGTTCTTTCTGGGTTGCTCCTCAGTATTATGCCAGTTTGGTCTGGGTGCAAACCTCCCAATGTGTAAAATCTACCAAATTAGATTCATCAGCAAACGTTTTTTGTTCACTAAATGGAGTTTGACTGAGACTAGCCTTCTTAGTGAAATTTCCAGTATTGTAAGCAATCTGTATGCCTGGACAGAGGTTCTTTTATTTAAGTATTTATGCTTCTGGTATCATCTGGACCCAGATAATTGAAGCAAACACATAATCAGAGCAGGTTTGATCAGATTCAAACAAGCTTCTTTTACATATTGGTCTGGTTCAAACATCTCACATTAATTCTGGTTCTGCATGATTTTCCTAAATCTCAGACTTGTTCCCTTTGTCCCTCCCCTTGGTACGCACTGGGAGGATTTTTTTTTCTGCTTTTGATTGTTTTTAGAACAAATTGGGATTCACTATGATGTCTGGATCAGACAAATCCTAGCTTTTCTAATCCTGGTTTTTAGGAGGAGCAAGCCAAGATATGAAACTAATGGCCCAATCCGGCATATGAATCTGCCTGCGGAGCGTGCTGTAAACGTGCTGTAAAGCCGGCCCGGGAGTGGGTGGGGATATCTGCAGCAAGTGCTGCCAATATCCTGCTCCCGTTCCCGGGCTTAGCTGCCCTTTTCCCGCCGCCCTGGATATATGTTGGCTCGAGAGAGCTAACGTACATCCCATTGGGGCCGGGCAGCCCTACACCAGGGGAAGGGGACAAATGTCCCCTTCTCCTGAGGAGTCCCCGGACCACGCTGGAGCGGCCCGGGAAGGGCTAAGGATCCTGTGGCCGGCCCTATGGGCCAGTCACGGATTCTTACGCAGGATCAGGCTGTAAGGTTCCTAGGTTGTATACAGCCTGGTATGTGGGATTTGTTTTGTACAATGTCTCAGAATTACGGGTTTAAAAGCCATGTCTTGAAGAAAAACTTGAGATTTAATTTTCTTCGTTCCGCTTGCGGGTTTCCTGTATTGGCAGCCGCAAACGGACAAATACATTAATATCCAAGGAATGCCGTGGTAGCCTACGTTTCGTTCCGTGCCCCGGAACCTCTTCTGGGCAATTACACAATTGCAGGTGATTACTAAAGCCCCTGGTCACTGGCTTTTAAACCCGTAATTCTGAGACATAGTACGTTAATTGCCGGCCATGAAAGCTTCCGCAGTAGAAAGATTTGTTTTGTCTTCACACAGTTGAATACAAATGGTAGTGGAGTCATGTATTCTAGAAATGATGGAGCGGTTAACTGTTTTCTGTTGATTTGACCATATATTATGTGTGTATAGGGTGTGTTACAATCTTTTAGCTCACTCATCTTTACAAGCATCTCTTTTAAGTAAAAAAAACAGAGTCTTGTGGCACATTAAAGCCACACATTCCTTGCTGCTTACTTTAAAGTAGTATTCCTGCTTCAGAAGTTATCAGTGGAACCTGGGCTTTGCTATATGCTTAGCAGCACTGATTTTCAGGGCTTCTACACTGATAATCCTTGACCATTTTCTCCATCCCAGGAAAATGGCCAGATGATTGGAAAAGTGGAAGTAGACAAAGTAACAACACTGGAAAGAGAACATGTGGAAGCAATTAAGAGGCTGTGGGAAGACACAGGAATCCAAGAATGCTACAACAGACGGAGAGAATACCAGTTGACAGACTCGGCTAAATAGTACGTGTCTACCTTTACCAGGCTCCACATTATTATGAAGGGTTTTGAGCTCAGTATTTTTTTTTAATTGCACCTTGTATTTTGGCTTAAAATCACATCCGTCTCTTCATGTAGCTAATTTATTTTAAAATGCCAACATTGTTTTTATGTTAGTAAATAGCAATTTCAGTGCCCACAAGAAGAAACTAACCAGCTCTTCTCTTTTCCAGTGGACAACGATAGTTAACACTTGTATATCATTTTCTGACTGTGTAAAGTGCTTCTTGTGTATTATATGTTCCTATGTCATGATCCTGACCTAGATTGTCCTCTCACCACTGGTATTTTAAAGGAACATAAATTAAAAGATATGTTGAATGTCATCTCTTGCTTACAAGTAGAGCCCGTGGTAACAATTTGAAAATATTGAATGCTTATAGAACACTTCTAGTGTCCAAAGAGCTTATATAACCCTTCCAACAACTGTATAAGAAAGGTCAGTATTATCCTCTCCATATTGCAGTTAGGGAGCTGGGAAGGCATGGCTTACCTAAGGTCTCCTAGTGAGCTCATGGCAGATGTGAAGTTCTAACCAGGGATTTCCTGATTCATAGCTTAGTCTTCTACTCTGCTACATTACCCTTTGTGTATTTGTGAATAGATCTTTGACATGCAATACTTCCTGCTTGCATGTGCTAAATAAGTGTTTGCTTTTTGACTTTGCAGTTACCTTTCGGATATAGATCGTATTGCCATGCCATCATTTGTGCCAACTCAGCAAGACATTCTCAGAGTGAGAGTACCAACCACTGGAATTATTGAATATCCTTTTGATTTAGAAAATATTATGTTTAGGTAGGTTTGGTTATGGAAATGTAATAAATAGTGGGCGATAAAATAGTACTGAATTAAAGTTCAGTTCTATAAATGTATCCACCTGTGACAACAAGTGCTCATGTTGCCAAAATAATGGGCAGCACCCAACATGAGACAAATGGGGCAAAGTCCATCCTTCAAAGCTATCTCTTTGTGCGATTTATCCGTAGGGTTGCATCAACAATGTGGTGGCCTGTAGATCCTTAAGAAGGTGCATAGATGTGTCAGCTTCAGATCCTCTCTGCTGTTATGCTGTGCCTCTTCTTCATCCATTTCTATCCTGCATAATGGTTTTTGTATAGTGCCCTTGTATTGCATCATGCATGGGTAATTGGTACCGGTGCAGGTGTGCTGCTGAACTGTACCACAAATTGGTATAGCAGTTCTTCCCTTGTCCTTTATGCACCCACTAATTAGCACAATGCCTTATAGAATTAGTCTATAATTTGGAAAGAAGAAGTGGGGTCCCCAAGAATCTGTCTTTGGACCAATGCTTTTTAATGTCTTCTTCTGGAGTTAGGGCTAAACAGTGGGGTGGCCAAGCTTGTGGACGACATCAAATTATGCAGAGTGGTAAAAAACAGAGCAGATTGTGGAGAGCTCCAAGTGGATTTTACTCATTTACCCAGTTTGGGAACAAAATTGCAAATATGATTTTTCAAAGTATGTAAGTGTAAGATGGTGCATATTGAGGTTAAAAAAAAAAATCCCAGTTGCACATATGCTCATGAGTCTGAACTGGTGGTGGTTAACCAGGAGAGAAACATTGGGGTGGTGGTGGTGGATAGCTCAATTAAAACATTGACCGAGCGTGTGGCAGCTGTGAAAAAGATGAAGTAGATGCTAGAGATCATTAGGAAAGAAAGATAAAAATGCCAATATTGTAATGCCCTTATGTGACCTGTGCTGTGGTTGCACTTGGAATACTGTATATAGTACTGTATTCACTGGTCACACTTCTCAGAAAGGCTTTTTGAGAGCTGAAAAAGGTGTGGAAAAGGCAAACCAAAATGATCAGGGGCTTGAAGTCTCATTCTGTGAGGAAAGGTGAACCTACTTGGGGCTTCGTAGTTTAGAAAGAAGACACTTAAGAGGGCGACATGATACGATGAGAGAGAGAGAAAGAGAATTATTCATGCCGTGGAGAAAGCGGCAAGAGAGATGAACTCTGGCCCATCCCATGAAATTGATTGGCAGGAGATGTGGATGGACAAAAGGAAGCACCACTTCACACAGTGCAGAACACATTGATGGAATTCACTGCCACAAGAAGGGCCATGAGCGTAGATGGCTTTAAAAGGAGATTAGACAAATTCATGGGGGGCAAGTCTATTGATGGCTATGAGTAATGATGGTTATATTTCATGCAGTTGTAGAGGCAGTATGTCTCTGAACAGTAGCGTCACTAGGACGCGCGTGTACAATTCATACTTGTCAAAACAATTCCCAGATATTTAACTTTTTTTCCACCTTAAATCCTGTTTTATTTATCAATTTCAGTTTATCTTGAGTCTTCATGTTTTTAGTCACTATTTTTGTCTTCTGTTTATTACCGGTAACTTTATACCCTGCAAGAGATCCAAATTCTTTTAATTTACTCATAAACAACTCTATATCTTTTAATGAATTTTCCAGCATTAAATTAAGCGTATCCTCTTCATCTGATACTATTAACAACTACTATTACATGTAAACAGGTGAGGTTACTGAAACACCATTTGCAAGTACTACAGTCCTTTGTTATGAGGCAGACTTAATATTTGAACACTAATTAGTATGAAGATGATCTGATCTCTGATGCTTGGTAGAAGTCCTGAAAGTTCATAGTTATTTATGTTTTTATTTAACAGAATGGTGGATGTTGGTGGACAGAGATCAGAAAGAAGAAAGTGGATTCACTGTTTTGAAAGTGTTACCTCGATAATATTCTTAGTAGCTCTGAGTGAATATGATCAAGTCTTGGCAGAATGTGACAATGAGGTAAAAGGAAAGAAGTGCTCACGATTACAGCAATCAATCAATCAATCAATCAACCTTTATTGGCATAACATCATAAAACATAAAAAGAAAGTAATCGTAATAATACATAACACAATAAACAAGCAAAAAAACCCCAAAAGCATGAGAAAAGAGTAAGGCATAACTGAATAAACAGTTGGCAATCCTTTTACCTAGGTTCCATAATGTTGGTCACTATAGCCACTCTACGTTCCATAGATAGTTTGAAAAAAAATAGCTAACTGGTTGATGGTCCATTTGTTAGTAGATGAAAGTAAAATTGGGACAATATCAGAATTAGACTTCCCTTGCAAATTTACCAACAGAGAGCTGAGGATGTTTAGCCGGCGGTCATTGTACCAAGTGCAGTGTTAAAAGCACATGCGCTAGGCATTCTGTATCTACCCGATTTACATAAACAATGGCCCTGTGCCTTGGAGGATCGATCAAATCTATATTTCATTAAGCTGGAGGGCAGGGCGTTACATCTGGCCATGGAGAGTGCACGCCTTGCCTATCAATCACAAAAAGGTACCTAGGGCTTTTGCAGCAATCAAAATTGCTCATCGGAATAAATGATTTTTAAGTTGTGCACCTTGGGGGCATGTCTGCATGGAAGCTTCTCCATCTCCTGTTCAGGAAGTCACCTGAAAAAGGTGGTTGAGTGTAGTGTGGGAGAAGCCCAGTTGATACATTGATGTGCAGATGTGTAAGAGACAAAACACAAGGCTAGGTCAGAACCAGATGTGGCATGACTTTTGACATGTCAGTGCAGACATAACTAGAAATAATTCTTCTGTAGCTACAGTAGGTTATATTTAAGCATATTAAATAAGCATATATTTAATATTATATTTATATTATATTATATCATATATTATATATGAGAGCCAGGATGGTGTAGTGGTTTGGGAGTCGGACTTAGACCTGGAAGATCCAGGTTCAAATCCTCGCTCCGCCACGAAGGTTCCTGGGTGACCTTGGGCCAGTCACTGTCTCTCAGCCCAACCTACCTCACAGGGTTGTTGTGAGGACAAAAAGGAGCGGAGGAAATATGTACACCACTCTGAGCTCCTTGGAGGAAGGGTGGTATAAAAATGTGAATATATATATATAATTTAAGCATATATTTAAGCATTTAAGGAGAGTTAAAGCATCTCCCTAGAATTAATTATACTTGAGGTGCATATCTGGGTAGGAAATCCAAAACACAAGAATATGAGATAGGTGGATAAAGGTGTAAATCGAGGAGGGACAATAGCTCAGTCGAAGAGCATCTGCTTAGCATTCAGAAGGTTCTTTATTCAGTATCTGGCATCACCAGGTAGGGTTTGGAAAGATTTCTGCCAGGGAGATCCCTGCCTGAAATACTGGAGAGCTACTGCCAGTGAAAGTAGACAATACGGCGCTAGATGGCCAATGGTCTGACGTGGTAGAAGTCAGCTTCATATGTTCATAAAATAACCTTTTGAGCATGAAACTATCTTTAAAAACACTTCATGAAAATGTGTTGGGGTTTTTTTCAGAATCGGATGGAAGAAAGCAAGGCCTTATTTAAAACCATCATCACATACCCTTGGTTTCTGAACTCTTCAGTCATCCTGTTCTTAAATAAAAAAGACCTGTTAGAAGAGAAGATCATGTATTCCCATTTAATTACCTATTTTCCACAGTTCACAGGTAAAAGGTCATTCGAGAGATGTATTTTCTGGTTGGCAATGAAAGCCATTCACTTACCTGATCGACACTTATAGCCCAATCCAGTCTACATGCTGGAGTGGCAGAACACCTGTTCTGCCGCTCCAGGGAGTTGCAAACGTGCCTTACGGCACGTTTGCATCACCCAGTGAGTAGGCCGTACTGGTGCCAAGGCCAGCATCAGCCTACCTGCCCCAGATCCCGACGCCCCACCGACGCAACCAGGTAGATCTCCGCCAGTCAGGAGGGGAGTGGGGAGGGCAGGAAGGGGCAGGAAGGGGTGTTCCGGGAGGGGGGATTGGTGGAACAGGCCCGGGAAGGGGGAGGTTTCAGCGGAGGAGGCCTCCTCCAAATCCTATCCCTATTCTCAGGCCTGTTCTGCCTTACATGAGCCTCCTGAATGTCCACTGGCAATATACCCAGCAGACATTCAAGTAGACCTGTTGCTGTGACTCGGGAAGAGGACAAACGTCCCCTTCTCCCGGGGTGCGCTGGTCCCGGACCCTGTTCTGCCTCAGATTCTGGGCAGGTGTGCCACCAGCTCCACATCCAAGGTAGACAGGATTGCACTGCTTTAATCTGCACATTGATTAAATAAAAACATAACATTACATAAATAAAAACATAACATAAATAAAAATATAACATAACTAATGTTAGCCAATGTCATGACTAACAGCCCTACCTTAACCAACTTTCCAGCACCAATACAGCCACAATGCAGCCCAGAAGTAAGGGAACAAACATTCCCTTACCTTGAGGAGGCTTCTGTGACTAACCCCCCACAGCACAGAATGCAGCGCGTGTCCCATTGGTACAGCTGCATCAGTGCTGGGAAGTTGGTTAGGGTTAGGGTTGTTAGTTTGTGGCTGGAACTGTCAGTATATTTCATCTTAAACTCTGCTTACAAGAACAGTTAATCATCAAAATTTGGGTTCAGTAGATATACACTGAATCCTGTAAAGAAATAATGATCTGTTTCCACAACATGTTTGAATTGTCATTCTGCACTTCCTGTTGAAAAGAGAAATTTCTTTGCAATTGCTGGAATTGTGTGTCTTACACATTATTGTTCTTGCTATTGAACAGGACCTAAGCAAGATGTCAAAGCTGCCAGAGAGTTCATTCTGAAGTTATACCAGGATCAGAATCCAGACAAAGAAAAAGTGATCTATTCCCACTTTACATGTGCCACTGACACAGAGAACATTCGATTTGTCTTTGCTGCTGTTAAGGACACTGTACTTCAGTTGAATCTAAAGGAGTTCAACCTGGTGTAAACAAAAGGAACACATTCAGTACATTCACTGACCAAGCTGCATTGTAGTTATACACAGAGCTGTCTACTATGTGTTTTTATCTTTGCAGCAACAGTTTTGTCTTTGCTGGCTATGGAATATTTACGTTTACACAAATGGAACTTCAGAGATTATTTACAAGGTCTTTTTTTTGTTAACTGTACACTTTGAATACTGTGTGTTTCTTTTACATTTTAGTTTTGAGATGTGTGGGAATCTTTGTTTTATGATTATTTAAGAAAAATATGTTGTATAGGTCTTATATATACTTCCTGCCTCTTCCAATTTGCGTTTGATCATTTATATATAGATTTAAACTAAAGATACTGTAGATATTGGGGTATATTTTAGAAGGTCAGATGCTATATTGTTGTTTGAGTAAGATATGACCACTTGGAGTTTGAAAGAAAAAGCTATATTAAATGTTTTCTTTAAAACATTGTGGCTTGTTATGAATCAAATATTCATTCTGTGCAGTAGTCACAGTTGCACAAGTTTGAGGTTTCAATTATTTTCCTACCTAATTTTTAACATGTCAAAAGTTGACATTTGAATAATTTTTCCTAACATCATGATATGAGTGCCTGATTGGTTTTAGAAACAGATCTTTGGATTTTGAACCATATACAACAACTTGTTGTTCTAGTAGCAGCCTGAGAGAATTTAAATCAATTAAATAAACTTGACTGCATCTGAGATAATCAAAGGCACAGTCTTGTTCTAAACTTCACATAATAAGTGGCCATGAGCTGTCTTATGTTGCAAAGTCCATAGAGTGCTGCCCCAACTTGGAACCCATGAAGATGCTAGTCTACTAAGGCTACAATCTGCTAGATCTCTTGGCCCTTAGCCAAAGATAAATTGTCATACTCAAGTGCTGTCAAAATAAATGGAACTCAAGTCAATCATGTCTAGCTTTCCCACTGGTTCCAACAGATTAGCTATGTCTTAGGGCCCAATCCCCCCCCCCCCCGCTGGTGCAGCCACACTGAAAAGGAGCATGCTGTAGCCAGCAAGGGGTGAAGGCAGATCAGGAGGCTTTGGAGGGGAAATATTTAAATCCCTTTATCCCTCCTTAAGCCTCCTGCTTTGCAATGGGTCTTCTCGGACTTGAGCCAGCTCTTTAGCTGGTGCAAGTCTGGGGAAAGGGGAGGCTGCAAAATGAGGGGATAGAATCCAGTCCGCACCATTGCCGCTAGATTCACCCCCTCCTCCACGCCATGGCCTTACCTGTTCTGGTTGGCCAGGGGATGCTGCCGCCTTCAGCAGTGCTTCCTTTGTGCTCTGTTGGCAGCCATTTTGCAGCAAAGCGATCCAGCCAGCAGCCCACTCCGGCATAGTATTGGGCTGCCCATTATCTACATGCTTTATGAACACGTTTAATTGTACAAATCCTTGGATGGAAATGGTAGGACGTGTTTTATAACTAGGCCAATGAATCTCCTGATTCTGCAGTTGACTACCATGCTGCACTCATCCTGCTTATTTCAAACATGAAAGAATGAGGTGGTGCCAAAGCTCTAAGTGAGGGGGGGGGATTGCTAAGGTAGACTGCAGACTGTTGTATTCCACTGCTCCTTGCCCACCGAGCTGCTTTCCTAAGCAACTGGGTGGTGAGGAGGCGGCAGCAACTTTTTTGGGCACCAAATCACCACTCTTCACCACTACCCCCCCCAAAAAAATCTGGCTAGTTAGGAAAGCAGCTGGGTGGGCAACAGGAGCACCACCAGCAGTTAACCTTCCTAACCACAATCCTCCAAACAGGATTAGTGAACAGAAATAAACTTCATAGGAAATCTTGTTTTTGGGTCCAAACTCCCCACATACGTACATAAATATCACGTACAAGCAATAAACTCTTGTACTACTTTACCATGCTTGGCCTCACCTCTGGTTGCTTACCTAGCTGCTTTCTTATGCAGCCTTCTGGGTGGGGAGGTAGTGGTGGCAAGAGCAGTGGTGTGGCACACAAGGTTTTTGTGAGGTGGGTGGTAGTGTGCATAGTTGCAGGGGTGGTGTTTCCCAGCAGGCCACTCAAATACAACATTCCCCCCCCCCCAGTGGATCCTGATGAGAAAGAAAAAGGTGTGACTGCCTGATCTATTAGGTGAACAGGAAAAAAACTTCACAGTAAGGGCACGTTTTCTTTCTTGTACAAGGTCTAAGGGACCAGGCAGAATGAGATGTCCAAGAAAAATGCCTATGTTGCTGATGGGCCACAAACTCTGAGTGTCTGCAGTAAGCTTGCAGAACTTGTTTCCCCCCTTCTACAAGGAGAGGTATCTCAGCTAATGCATAACCATTTCCACGTAACACTGAATGAAAGTAAGTGGTGAAACTAAGCAGCCACCTACAGGATATTTGCTTACAAAGGATACATAAGAACTGGATCAGGCCAAAGGACCATCTAGTCCAGCTTCCTGTATCTCACAGTGGCTCACCAGATGCCTCCTAGAGCATACAGGCAACAAAATACCTGTATCCTGTTGCCACTCCCTTGCACTTGGCATTTAGAGATAGGAATCTGCGAATTTGCTATCTGCAAGGGGCAGAATTGCTACCTATCTCTCCATATCTGTGGTCTGTCTGTTCTCGTTATCTGTGATCTCATCAGGGTCATTGTTCTCTTAGCTTTTTTTGTGGGTCTCCATGTTGCTCTGGGAGCAAATTTTCCTGCCTTGCTGCATTTACTGTAAAGGGTAATCTGTCTCTTCTGGAGTTACTGTGTGTGTGCGTGTTCTGTTGAATGCCATTTGCAACACAATGGGAACTGTTTGTGCTCTCTCTGGGCTTCCAGGATACTGTACAATACCTTTTATATTTGCATAATGTTGTTAGGAAGGAATAATAATTTGCTAGAGTTAGGAATTGTTCCATAACAAAGAGTCAATGTGGTATATTGGATGGTGCCCTCGTTATCACCCAGCCCATAGACTTCAAGGTAAGATTCAGGTTCACAAAGTTCATGTAGTGCATGGTGAAGAGGGTCCCCTGGAACCTAACCCATTTTCCCCCATAGGCTCAATGATTCGGTATCTGCTGATTCGGTATCCACTAGGTTTTCCAGAAACCTAACCCTAGCGGATAATGAGAACTAACTGTAACATCTTCTACCTATGTAAGCCTTTGCAAAGTTTAAGAACTGCATGCACATGTCCAGTTCAGTATTTAGTAGCTGGTGGGGTGTTTCAGTGGGCTTTTGTTTTTGCAGCTTTTATGCAACATATGTACAATGATAGAACTCCAGCACCACAAAGGAAAGAAGGTCGGTTAAAGCAATCTAAGAGCCACTGGATTATTTATTATGTATGTTTAGAAGTAGTGAGTTGATTGATCGGCAGCAAAGGTCTTGGCTGAAAGTGTAAATGCTCAACTTTGATACGACTGCCAGTTAAATAAATGAACCTGGACAAATTTCACATTCTTGAGTCACACAATGCAAGTTATACTTTGGCATTTCTGGTAATCTTTAATTTGCATTCGGTATAGCAAAGAATAAAATGTCATGGGGAAGAACTGCAATGTATTGTAACCAGCTCTGATGATTATTTCATGGAGCAAGCAAGCAAGAGTTTATAAATACATACATACAATTACAGTTTGGCATGCCATTTACTTTACTTCAGCTTTTACAACAAAGCTACAGTTCAGGTAGCTCAAGCACCACCAGCAATTTCAGGAGGATTAAGCCCCCTAACCATAATCCTCCAAACAGAAGTTTGGAAAGAATATTCTGGCAGCAGACACTTATCACATGCATTAAACCATTCGCAGTCTTCAAATCTGGACTGGACATTACGCTAATTTACTTTTTGCATTCAGTTTCCATTTTAATAAATTGACTCATCCTGATACATATACACTTATAGACATTATTGTAAAGCCTGACACAATCAAATTAAAAACATAGTTTTTATCCAACCTTTCCCTTATTGAGGCCTTATTGTTTAGAGTTTTGCAGTTGTGTATGAAAAATATGAATTGTTTCAAGTGATGAAAAAGCAAATGTGAATACTATAATAGAAAATAATTTAGAAATCAAAGAGTGCATGGTCCTGAACTGTAGATTCCTTGATCACAATATTATATAAACCCAACAGATACACTTGAATAAAATACTATTTCAAAACATGCTGCCTACAAAGTTTTTGTGACTCCAGTGATATTTTGACATATTAAAGACCATGCCATTCAAAGCATTACTGCAAAGGTACATCCTTATCCAAGTTGTTTTATTCAATAAATTCACACATTTGTTTATATGTACTGTCCCTCTACCAATAAATCTATCAAGGATGAAGCACCAGAATACTTTGCTAAACTTTTGCATCATATAAAAACGTGAATGCTAAAAATGATACTACAGTACCACAAACTGTTCATATAAAAAACTAAATAACCTTGTGATTATATATATATATCACATATTAGTAAATAAAAAGGCTTTTTTAAAATAAACTGGTCAGCAAGGTCATTCATAATATAAGAGCATTGCTGGTTATAACAGTTTTTCCCTGAATAACTTAATTGGATTTTCATGAATATTAATGTGATGTGGCAATTATAGAATCTCAGCTGAAATCCCTGTGAAAACTGACAGAACCGTAGTTCAGAGGGTTTTTTAGGGGGAGAGGGGACCTGATTACCACAAAATCACAAGACTACTTTAGGAGTTAGTCTTTGTAGATTATGCGACACATGATATAGAAAAAAAACTTCATTTTTATACTTTAGGTTTAAATAATTGTGTATTGTTTATAAGTAAAAAAGTCAGTAAGTCACAATTTGGCAGAAGTTCTCACCATGAACAGCTTACTTGACACTGGCGAAGACACGTTTTTTACTCTGCCTGTTGAATACAATTTAGCTGAATAATCAAAGTATTGCCCCTTCATATCCATGACAGTGTCACATGCCAAGCAGCAATCAAAATGTAAATAGCCTCAATTGCGCAGCCCACTTTCTGTCATCTTGACATTTTGCACCTCTCTGGTAATCATGTTGTGCGGCTCTCTCTCACTTCTTCCAGTTTAGAGAGGATCCACTGTGAAAATTCAAGGTAATTTTTTAAAAAATTCAGTAATAGATCAAGAAACTCTTCATTTAAATGTTTAAATACACATACATCACTATGTAGTCAATTCACCTACTTATGGTCACCTAAAGGGACGGGGTAAACATTAGCAAATCCTATAATCAAGGCTACTGCTGTACTCTTAGCTGAGTCTCACTGACATGGAATGTGCTATCTGTGCAAATTGTTATCTCACCTAGGTGGTATCACCCCTACCATGGAAATGTTAGTTACTCTACATGCACATAAACTGTTGGCACAATCCTATTTGATCGCTGTGCCAGTGGAATGCGAGTTCTGCCGATGCGTGCCATAAAACATTGAGACAGCACAGAAGATTGGTGCTGGTGCCTTCCTGTGCACATTGGCAGTTGTTTGGAGGCCCGCCGGAGCAGGTAAGCCTGCTCAGGTGGCAGAACAGGGTGGGGGGAGGGGGCTGAGTGGGGCAGAGGAGGGTGGTGACGGGTGCGGGTTATGCTGTATCCTAACCCCCTTCCCGGGCCTGATCCGCTGACACGGATAAACACACGTGTGCCAGCTATAGAGCTGGCGCAGGTCCGAGTTGATCTGTTGCACCTGCTGGGGCTTACCCCGGGGCAAGGAGAGACCTCCAGCATGCAAAACTCCACCATGGGATGCAGCGCAGCCCGTGCCAACACCGCAGAATCACCACACAGGAGTTTAGTTAGGATTGGGCTGTTTGTCTCTAAGTGAACACAGCTATTTAGAAGCTTGGCATAAATTCCCAAGAAAAGCCATATAGGGGTTACATATAAACTAGCAATGAGTTATCCTATCCAGCAATTCCTTAGACATATGAAAACACTGGTCTGCTATCCAGTGTACACAATAACTTTTCAGGAGAAAGGTCAGCTCTACAAAAGAGAACCATGCAAGCTCGGATTTCTCCTGAATACTGAATGAATGGGGAATTCCACTTATGCCAGTATTCCACTGGTAATCAGTATGCACTTTAGGTAATAGATAAAGGTGACCCCTGACAATTAAGTCCAGTCGTGTCCGAGTCTAGGGTGTGGTGCTCATCCCCATTTCAAAGCCGAAGAGCCAACATTGTCCGAAGACGTCTCCGTGGTCATGTGGCCGGCATGACTCTCCTTGCCGCAGCGCGTAGCATGCAGCTGGAACACAGAGCCTGTTTACGTTCCCGCAAGGGGTACCTATTTATCTACTCACATTAACATGCTTTGGAACTGCTAGGTTGGCAGGAGCTGGCCAAGCAACGAGCGCTCACCCCGTCGCGGATTCGAACTGCCAACCTTTCGATCCACAGCTCATGGTTCAGCGGTTTAACCCACTGCGCCACCCGCTGGCAGTATGCACTTTACTCCAGATCAAACACTGTGTTTATACAATACTTGCAAGTAAAATGTCTCTAGATGAGAACAATAATGTACATTATGTTTGATTTGATATTCACCTTGGCATCTTCGGAAGTTTTAAAATTAATTATTTTTCCAAATTCTTTGGCATGGAAAACAGATTTGACTCGTTCCTACAAAATAAAGGAGTTGCCCATTAAAACATGAAATTAACTTTTCAAAATAAACCAGTATTACAAGAAGTGCTAATTTTAAGGTTCATAGCTTTATAATATATAATTTTATATGCTCCTAATTAATACAAATAGTAAATCATTTTTTCACTATGTGCCGAAAGGAATTCAATGTTTGACCATAAGGCACACAGCTCACAACACTTTGCATAATTTTAGTATACTCTTCATTTCAACTGCAAATCTTTCTTCAGTTTATGGATTGAAGATTTATGGTCATCCCTCTATAAAAACACCATTTGATATTGCTATCTTTGTCCTATACTTTTTTGCTATTCGTAAAAGGGCCTTCAGCCTAGCCAACCCGTATCTCTGGCATCACCATTTTCAGGTTCATGCCTCAGAATCATCAACTGACTCACATGGCCACCTTTCCTTTACATAACTGTTTCCTCAGGTTGCTTTTTTTAAGGCTGTTAACTTTTCCCCATTTTTAAAGCTACTTTGCCAAGCACTCCTCTTTCCAGAACATATAGCACCTCATCTTAAATACTCTGAGCGGTTTTTTTTAAGTCTCCCATCTTATATTAGTTTCTTCTTGCAGAAATAATTTGCATGCTTTGTCCTTAGGTCCTTTCTTAATCCATTGCCTATCCTACCCCCTTTCTTCAGAGTCCTTGCCACATCTCCCTATATCCCTTACCCATTTCCCAGGTTCTTTTTTTCAGCCCTCAAACATTCTCTGTGTGAAGTTTTCATCCCAACCAAATCACCATTTTCCCTTTCATCATAAGAGATGGACTGCAAATGGCTTTGTTCCATTCCAAACCATCACACCCGCGTTCAAACCATCAAACCATCACACGTGTTGCCTTCGCCCTACTGAATGACTCCGAAGGCGAGGGGGCGGGGCCACCTCGTGCCGGTGAGTAACGGAGGGTCAGCGCGGTGTGGAAATTAGCGTTCAGCCCCACCTCTAGCGACGCCACTGGTGCAGAGTACACACATATGCATTGTATCAGCTTGAGGTTTTTGTAATTTATAAGACCTCCCTCCACACAGACACATCCTAACATAATGACAGCAATTTTGCTAGAAAGGAATGTGTATGTGTGTGATAAATAAATTAAACATTAAATACATATGGTGTGATTTGGGATTTTGTGTCAATAAGTAGTATGTAGCCCAAACTGAGACAAGCACTTTCGAAGAGACAATGTGAGCAATAGCCCTGAATACTCTAGGGGGGAGGGGAAATCTGCAGAGCCCTCTAATATGTTTTGTCAGGATGGGGTCAGGGTAATGGAAAACCGAGAAATCCTCCAAACCCAATGAAGAAATTGAAAGGCTTCTCCTTCAACATTATATCCCATGTACTGACTCCTCCCCCCCCCCCCAACCCCCTGTGTCATGTTGAAATCTCTTTTGGGAAAAAGCACAGAATAAAGAGGTAGCACTGACAGGAATGAAGGGAAACGATCAAGGATGAAAGGTAACAGAGAGAAGGTGTAGCTGTAAATTAAGAACATAAGAAGAACCCAGCTGGATCAGGCCAAAGGCCCATCTAGTCCACCTTCCTGTATCACACAGTGGCCCCACCAGATGCCTCAGGGAGCACACAAGACAACAAGATACCTGTGTCCAGTCGCCACTCCCTTGCACCTGGCACAGAGAAAACCTACTCCTACAACCAGGAGGTTGCTTTTCCCCATCATGGCTTGTAAGCTGTGATGGACCTTTCCTCCATAAATCTGTCCAATTCCCTTTTAATGGCATCCAGGCCAGGTCCCATCACCACATCCTGTGTCAAGGAGTTCTACAGATGAATTACACGCTGGGTAAAGAAATATTTTCTTTTGTCTGTTTTAATACTCCCTCCACTCAATTTGAGTGGATGTCCCCTAGTTCTAGCGTTGTGTGACAGGGAAAAGAACTTCTCTCTATCCACTCTCTCCATCCCATGCATAATTTTATACATCTCAATCATGTCCCTCCTCCCCTCAGCCGCCTTTTTTCTAGACTGAAGAGCCCCAAACACTGTAGCCTTTCCTCATAAGGGAGGTGCCCCAGCCCACTAATCATTTTGGTCGCTCTCCTCTGCACCTTTCCAGTTCCACTATATTCTTTTTGAGACGCGGCGACCAGAACTGGACGCAATATTCCAGATGCGGCCTTACCATCGATTTGTACAAGGGCAAAATAATACTGGCCGTCTTATTATCAATCCCTTTTTTAATGATCCCGAGCATGGAATTGGCCTTCTTCACAGCCGCCGCACACTGGGTCGACACTTTCATCGACCTGTCCACCAGTACCCCAAGATCTCTCTTCTGATCCATCACAGACAGCTCAGAACCCATGAGCGTGTATGTGAAGTTTTGATTTCTTGCCCCAATATGCATCACTTTACACTTACTTACATTGAAGCGCATCTGCCATTTTGCTGCCAATTCTCCCAGTTTGGAGAGATCCTTCTGGAGCTCTTCATAATCCCTGCTGGTCTTCACCACCCAGAAAAGTTTAGTGTCATCCGCAAACTTGGCCACCTTGCTGCTTATCCCCAACTCCAGGTCATTTATGAACAAGTTGAAAAGCACCGGTCCCAAGACCGATCCTTGGGGCACACCGCTTTTCACCTCTCGCCATTGTGAAAATTGCCCATTGACTCCCACTCACTGTTTCCTAGTCTTCAACCAGTTCCTAATCCATAGGAGGACCTGCCCCCTTATTCCCTGACTGTGGAGTTTTTTCAGGAGCCTTTCATGAGGGGCTGTGTCAAATGCCTTCTGAAAATCCAGATATATAATATCCACGGGTTCTCCCACATCCACATGCCTGTTGACCTTTTCAAATAATTCTAAAAGGTTTGTGAGGCAAGACTTACCCTTGCAGAAGCCATGCTGAGTCTCCCTCAGCAAAGCTTGTTCTTCTATATGTTTTAAGATTTTATCCTTGATGAGGCTTTCCACCATCTTACATGAAACAGATGTTAGGCCTGTAGTTTCCCGGGTCCCCTCTCTTTCCTTTTTTAAAGATTGGCGTGACATTAGCTATCCTCCAATCCTCTGGCACAGTGGCCATTTTAAGGGACAAGTTGCATATTTTTGTCAAGATATCAGCATCTTCATTCTTGAGTTCCTTCAGAACTCTTGGGTGAATGCCATCTGGGCCCGGTGACTTATTGATCTTTAATTTGTCAATTATGTCTAAGATGTCTTCTCTTTTAACTTCTATTTCACTTAATTCTTTAGTCAGGAGTGGCCGTTCAGGCAGCAGTATCTGCCTGAGGTCTTCTGCCGTGAAGACAGATGCAAAGAACTCATTTAATTTCTCTGCAATCTCCAAATCCTCTTTTATCACCCCTTTCCCTCCCTCACCGTCCAGCGGGTCAACCGCTTCTCTGGCAGGTTTCCTGCTTCTAACATATTTGGAGAAGCTTTTATTATTCCCTTTAATGCAGGGGTGGGGAACCTATTTGGGGTGGGGGGCCATTTTCCCATGGGGAAAATTGGCCGCAGGCCGGCTGTGAGGCCAGCCGAAATTTTTGGGGCCCCACCGCAAATTTGACCCCCCCGCGAATTTACCGCTCCCCCCACGAATTTACCGTCACCTCGGCACCTCCTCCTTCTGAAATCGGCCTTCCTGCAGCTGCGCAGAGCGCCGCTGAGCCGAGAGGGCCGATTTAAACAGGAGCTGATGTGCGGTGGCGGCAGCGGCGGCGGAGCCGGATCCGGCCCGCGGCTCGGCGGTTCCCCACCGCTGCTTTAATGTTTCTGGCCATACGCTCCTCGAAATCTTTCTTCGCCTCCCGTATCATCTTTTTACATTTCTTTTGCCATTGTTTGTGTTCCTGTTTATTTTCCTCATTAGGGCAAGACTTCCACTTGCGAAAAGAAGCTTCCTTGCCCTTTATAGCCTCTTTAACTGTGCTTGTCAGCCATGCCGGTACCCTCCTGGACTTAGTCGAGCCCTTCCTCCTTTGTAGGATACACTCCAGCCTCCATGCACTCTGGAGAGATGGGACTCTTTTTACCTTCCCTTTCAGCTTCTTTCTAACTAAAAGGTGACGCTTGACAATTAAGTCCAGTCGTGTCCAAATCTAGGGTGTGGTGCTAATCCCCATTTCAAAGCCGAAGAGCCAGCGTTGTCCGAAGACGCCTCTGTGGTCATGTGGCCGGCATGACTCTCCTTGCTGCAGCGTGTAGCATGTGGCTGGAACACGGTGCGCTGTTTACCTTCCTGCAAGCGGTACCTATTTATTTACTCACATTAACATGCTTTGGAACTGCTAGGTTGGCAGGAGCTGGCCAAGCAACGAGCGCTCACCCCATCGCGGATTCGAACTGCCGACCTTTCGATCGACAGCTCATGGTTCAGCAGTTTAACCCACTGCGCCACCCACTGACCTTCTTCCTAACTAGTCTCCTCATTTTAGGGAAATCCGCCCTTTGGAAGTCAAGGGTTTTCGTATCTGATTTGCTTGGCACTCCCCTCCCCCCGACATGCATAGCGAAACAGATCGCAGCATGGTCACTGTTCCCCAATGGCTCGGTAACATTTACCTCCCTGACCAGGTCCTGAGTACCACACAATATCAAATCCAGAGTCGTCTGTCCTCTGGTCGGCTCTGTGACTAGCTGCTCTAATGCACAGTCATTTAGCATATCCAGAAATCCAGTCTCTTTTTCACGACCAGAGCTTGAATTGACCCAGTCAATATAAGGATAACTGAAATCCCTGATCACTGAGTATTTTCTCAGCCGCTTATCTAGTTTTTGCTTTAAATTAGTAATTCCAGGACAGGAGTCCATTTAAAATTTTCAGCATTCAAATTTTGTGGTAAATTTGACTGTACAGTTGGACTTCACTATCCATGGGGATCCGTTTTGGACATGCCCCCACGTGGATAGCAAAGATCCAAGGATACCAGGGTCCATCTAAAAACATGTAAAAAAGAAAAAAGCCCCCAAAGCGCCGTTTTACCTAGCAAAACTGCGGAATTTTCAAGCCTCTACGAGGCTTCCAGATCGCGCAAAGACTCCCCCCTCCCAGCTTTGTCCCAGGGTGCATTCTGGGAGAAGGCTGGGAGGGGGGAAAGAGCCTTTGCGTAACCTGGAATTGGGTCATGAAGCTTCAAGAAGCCTCGTGGAGGCTTGAAAATGCCACCATTTTGCTATTTAAAGGTAAAACAGCACTTTTGGGGCTTCCCCCCTTTTGAACATGTTTTTAGTGTAGACGTTCATGGATCTGGGACCCACAGTGTAACAAATCCCGAACCCGCGAATAAAAAGGGTCCACTTAATGCTACAACAAGCCCTTACATGAAGGAAAATGATTTGCTTAATTCAAAATTACAAACTGTCAGTGTTCGGAGGGGGGTAATGGCTTTGCTTTTTAAATTAGTATACAGATATCCCCCGGTTAACGAGGATATGTTCATCATACATTTTTGAAACTCTGTTGTAGAAGGAATGAACGGAAAGTACTCCCGATTCGTCTTTTTAAATCCCTAGCCCATCAGCTGTTCGGCACTAGATTAGCACTTTGATGTTTAGTGCTTTTCCCGATCAGCTGTTTGGCTGCTACAGGATGCACTCACAGGAAGGGAGGCAGAAGGCTGTGAGTGCTTCCTGCCTCCATTTTGTAATCAGCAGCAGGCTCAGGCAGCAAGCGGCAATGACTTTTTGTAAGGTACTGTGCAGAGGGACCACCGTCGTATATGCGATTAGATCATCGTAAAACGAACTGTCGTTAACAGGGGGACACCTGTATTAAAAAACAACAACTATTTTCTGAACTGAATTAAACATACTAATGCAATGTTTTACTATGCATTCATGATCATACCTTTGCTTCAATGCGCAACCTCCGACCGTCCACAATGAATGGTTCTTTGGTAAATTCATCATATGTATACTGCCATTCACATGTCAACTGTCCAAAAGTACCTCTTGTCACAAACAATATGCCACTAAATAACAATGCAAAAGAAACCATTAGTACAGAAATACAACCATGTGGGAATTTATTAATTTGTGGAAAATAAGTAGTTTCTAACTTCATTATTCACCAGGCAGTTTGAAAGTCTCTTAATTCCCCAGTGAACAACACTGAGAGGACAGTTTGCCAAAGAAACCTTGCAGAATCTAATCATAGTTGTGTTTTTTAAATCGGCCAAGGACGGCAGCAATCTCTCTCTACTGAATGTAAAAATCAACATATAAAATAATACTTAACATTTGTATAACTGTCAAATGTTCAAAGCACTTCACATGAATCATCTTGTTGTAATTCTTACAAAAACTCCATAAAGTATTATTCCCATATTGCAGATGTGGAGCTGAGAGGGTGTGGCTTGCCTATGGCCACTTATAGCCCAATCCTACCTAACTGCCCCAGCGCTGATGCAGCCACGCCAACAGGGTGTGTTGCATACCGTGAGGGAGTTTGGGGTCCTGGAGGCCTTCTCAAGGTAAGGGAACATTTGTTCTCTGGTTCCAGAGCAAGGCTCCGCTGCCCCGAGGTGCCAATGACTTTGCCAATCTGCCAATGACTGTGCCAATGACCTGTGCCAATGACTTTGCTGGCGCAAGCCCAAGAGAATCTGGGTAGGCGGATTGAGGCCAGGAAGGGGGACATGGCTAGGGCTCCCATGGTGTCTGCCATCAAATGGGTGCGGCCACTTGCAGTTCCACTACGGTGCTTCGATTTTTACGATGGTCATAAAGTGCGCTGCATTACCGGAACGCACGTTCCAGCAACGTAGTGGCCCAATAGGATCGGGCTGTTAGTGAGTTCAGGACAGAAGTGGATTTGAACTTGTGATGTTCTGGATTGTAGCCAGTATGGTACATCAATTCTCTAGTGAGACATGCAGTACAGTTGGCCCTTGGTGTCCGTGGGGATTCCGTTCCCGGAACCCCCATAGATACCCAAAACTGCATTAAAAGAAATCTGAGGTGGGGCAGGGGCGATGCCACAATACCTTCTTTTTCAGCAGCACCGGCCCGCCGCTGCTTCTCGACTCCCGCATGCCTTTTAAGTAGTCCAAACTGCTGGAAACAGTTAAAAAAAAAACTGTCAAAAGCAACTTCTGGTTACTAGAAGTCACTTTTGACTGTTTTTTTAACCTGTTTGCAGCAGTTTGGACTACTTAGAAGGCATGCGGGAGAAGCAGTGGCAGGTCTGGCGCAGCTGAAAAAATAAGGTACTGTGGCACCGCCCCCACCCCCAGTGGGACTCTACTTCTGGGGTTACACATCTGCGTTGAGTCAAATCCATGAATGGCTAACCCATGGATGAGGGGTGTCCACTGTACAGTTCACATATGGAAGGATATTTCTGAATTATTCTTACTTCTGGGGAAATAAAGTCTGGCAGTACCACCTGTACTATAATTGAGGTGAATGCTCATTTTTGTGAAGTTTTAATATTTTGAACACACTCTACAACAAAGCAGTAACAACATTCAACAATATTGGTGTGCTTTCCCAAGTGTGATTTGAAAAAGCTTTGTTGGTTTAAAAGTCTCATTTATAGTATTTCATTTGTAGAGTAAGTGCACCAACAGTTTTGTCATTCAGTATTGTGACTGGAATTCAAAGAGCTACTTTGTTCACATCCAGTGGAGTGCTTGTGGTATATCACAAACTGCTTTCAAACTGCTTTCAAAGTGTCCCTTCGTTTCAAAAGTGATTTGCCACTCCTAAGCTCCACTGGGCATGCATAACAAGTTATACAACCTGAATGTTTTCATTATTTAAATTATTTATCACAAATCACAACATGCACACCACCAATGTGTATGTTCTGAAAATGGAGCTTCTGCTTACAAAAGCTTTTCCATGCGCTTCATGGACAGAGACACTGGGACATCTCTTTGTACTCATGGGGACTGTCTCTTCTGTTGAAATGAACGAGAACTTTTTTACTGGTGTGGAATCTCAGAGTGTGCATTGGACTTCTGTATCTGCAAGCAATTGTTAGTTCAGGGCAAACACATAAACAGCAGGATGGTGGAGGTATCGGAATGGTACAGACTTGTTGCTTACTAAAGCAACAAATCTGAGAGTTTGAGTCAAACAAAATGGAAGACAGTGGGTTTGATGCTATTCCAACTCCCAATTATTTACTTCCAATTTTCTGCATGAAATCTTACTGTATATTCCTGCCATAATAACCATACTGAAGCTGCCGGCCAAGCAACTTGAATAAACTTAAGAGCAAGAACTTTCCGAAACCTTGTTTAATGTCTTCAGAATCTGTACTTCAAGGAAAGCTATATTTCCTTGTATTAAACAGTCACTGAGAAATGTAAAAGACATCTACCCAAACACAGAGTGGTCTTTTGCTCAACGAGTAAAAAGTGAAGCAGGCATACTGTTTATAAGGATTTATCAGACAAATGGAAAATCTTACCTCTTTGTTACCATTAGCAAATCTGTATTATTAACCATTGCATGTGTAAAGTATCTCAGTTTGGCAAATCTTCCATTTTCAATATTCTAAAAGAAAAAGAAAGCTGTGTAGAATTCCCTAGAGTGCAGAAACTGATTTCTGAGGAAAATATTCACCATCCTATTACAAGACTTTTTAAAATGTACAGTATGCATCTCTTATGGATTAAGATAATTGGTATCTGCTATGAACATCTCTCTCAGATAGCTTTGTACTATATTAATACGGAATTGATAAGATTTAATATATTATATATGCCATATATTTCTTAGCACAACATAAGCAATACACTTCTATTGAATTAATGATTATTTGTTCTGAAGTTTATTACTGTATTAACATATGTGGAAAGCTCACCAATTTCTCCAACTGTTTTAAGAAGCAGAAAATGGTAAGCCATTTAAAGCTAATGTGGATATTTTGAATTCTAATTTTCTGAATGTCTAAAGCCCAAATAATAGGATAACATCTCCTTTCCCCAGTCCTGGGATCCAGCTCCAACTACTTCATTGATATGGCCCTTGATACCTCTGCATTCCTGTGCAATAATAACGTTTCACTGCATGAGGGAGGAGAATGAGGCTAAGGGCGCAATCCTACTTAAAGATCGGGCGACTGTCCGAGGCCGTCCGCCCAATCCCAGTGCTCCGCCGTGGGCTGCCTGCAGCAGGAAGCCCACAGCAGAAAGTCTACTCGAGGAAGGGGACATTGTCCCCTTCCCTGAGTGTTAACAGCGGCTGGGGCCAGTAGGTCTCCTCGGATTTCCGCCAGCTATTTTGCTGGCGGAAGTCGGAGGAGGCCGTGTAATGGCCCAGTCGCCCTCCAGAGCCCGGCGGGGACCGGGATATGATGGACGCCATGTCCCCGCCCACTCCTGGAGCGGCTGGGCCTATGTCCGCCCTCCTGCTACCGCCCCAAAAGCCCCCCCACCGCTCGCCCGCCGGATCCAACCTTACCTGGGCCTGCCGGCTGGTCAAGTCCTCGGCCGGCGGAGCAGGGGAGGCCGGCCTTGCGCTGACCTGCCCTGCTCTAAAGTAGTCCGCAAACGTGCTTTACGACACGTTTGTGACTACTTTGGGCTATTCTGGGCAGTGGATTGCTAGGTCTGCCGCCCGGAACTTAAGCTGGATCGGGATGCCCGTGTTTCTTGCGCTACATCCAAATGGGCACTAGTGTGCAGTGCTATTTGCCCATGAGAAAATACTAAGTAGGAGCACAGATTATTAGAAATTCAGTGGCAAGTTATACAGTCCTGCTTCACTTGCCTTAGATGTTGCTTTAACTGCTGGAAAAAAAGCCTTAATTTCTGCATCACTGCCATATTTTATCCCTCCGATAATTTAATATTAACCAAAATATTAAGACCAAAATATTATCTAGGTTTACACTGGAGAATCAAGACAAAATATCTGTGGATCTGAACAGATATTGATGATTATATGGTGGACAGACATACAGCTCAATCCTACACAGGATTGGGCTATACTAAATAGCACTTTGCAATAGCGGAAGACTCTTCCACTGTCACAAAATGGTTCTCTGGACCTGTCTGTGGTCACTGGAGCAGGTAACCACTGGACCACTGGATGAGGGTGGGGAGGGGAGGGGGTGAAAGGAGGCGATGAGGCTGTGGGAGGGGGAGGATCTGGCGGCGATGGCATGTCATCGGACTTGGACCAGCTACAGAGCTGGTGCCGGTCCGAGGAGACCCATTGTGGTGAGGCTTACACAGGGGTAAGGGAACATTTTCCATTCCGAAGCCTCCCGATCCCCCCCCCCCGCTGGATACAACATGCGCCTTTTCGGGATGGCTGCACCAGCGGGGAGGACAGGACTCTCATGATTCTTTTTAAGTATGGGCCTTTTCGATGTTGGATTTCAGGAAGAATGCTAAACCTGGCACGAATTTGTCTATTCCAACCTGATTTCAAAGGAAGATTTGTGCAAAAATGCTACTTATGCAAGTGGTCTACTCAAGGGATCAATGTGACTAGCAAACTTATATAAGCTCATCCCTTCCTTTTGTGAACTAAAAAGAAAGCACATGTTACAATTTTCCAGTTCACAGAAGGGAGCAGGCAATGGATGCATGCGATTTTTTTCTATTGCACAAGTTGTTCCTAGCCTCTCATTCAAACCTTCTCCTACACTCACGTGCAACCCTTCCCCATCAATTGTGAAGATGAACTAATAACCTGAGTTGCATCTAAATTAGCTGTATATGCCATCTCCCTGATGGGTTCCCAGAAAGAACAACGCTTTTAAACTCAGGGCCCATGAGAGAGGGGTAAATTGTACCTGGGCCCAGGGTCAAAAAGGGTGCCCAGGAGCCAAAGGAGGGCCCCCAGAAATTTCCTGGAATCTCAGCTGGCCTCATGGAGAGTGAAAGACAGTGGCTGGGTCAACTGGAAGGCCAAGTCTACCAGGTGGGTAGACCTGGGCGCTACATTGGGAAGCCTAGTAGACCTGGGCTCCCGAGACTTTTCTGGCTGTTGCTGCCCTCCCCTGCCCCATTTTGCCCCCTCCCCCTTTGGGAAGGGATCCAAGATAAACTTTGTGCCCCTGATAAAATTCCTCTCAGAGGCCCTGTTTAAACTGATGGGTCAGGGGAGATACCATATTCAAACAAATGTGCTGTAGCCCAGTTTGTAACTTTCTCTACACACTGAAGGGGAGGGTTGCAAAGGAGTGTAACAGTCATACCAGGATGAGACTTTTTCTTGAAAAGTATTGTATGATGAGACCCTATATCTACATTGTTGAATTTATCACACTGGACTACTTAGCAGCATTTACAGTTTTGGAAGTAAGGATAGCGGATCCTCGCTATCCGCAGATCTGTCTTACTGCAGATCCTGGACCCATGGGGGTCCACTTTAAAAACATTTTCAAAATGAAAAAACGTCCTGAAAATTTGAAACTTTGTTTTTATATATCATAAGAGTGGCAAGAATTTTATATGCTTTTTTCCACACAGGCTGAAAATTGTTAATTATTTATTCTTGCTGCTTATTTTCCCCGCTTTGGCCCATCTGGCTACTCGCACCATCACCACCCTCACCCGCTGCACCCGCCTCACCCCCACCATGCTGGCCAGGTGCCTTCTTACGCTGCCGCCGTGGCTGCCGCCACTTTCAACTTAATTTTTTAAAAATAAAGGCAAGCTGAGCTGAGCACCGCTTACCCCTGCTGCTGTCCTCTGTCTTCTGTCCCGGCCAGCCGACTGTTCTTCACGGACTGGGACCAGGACTGCCCCTGCCACCGCTGTGGCATCTTCATCCCGGTTGGCCACATTGTGGCAGGCCGGGTCTCTTCTGAGCCTGGCCGACTGTGTTCCAGCTGGCCAGGGCTCCTCGCACACTTGTGTGAGGTTTGCGCAGGCGCACAACGCTTTTTATTATTTATTTATTATTGCTGGGAGAGCTCTCCTAATGCGGAACACAGCTGGCCAGGCTCAGAAGAGTCCCAGCCCATCGCAATGCAGCCAGCCGGCCGGGAAAGGCCCAGGGGCAAGCAGGAAAACAGGGACAGTTCTGGTTTCCAGGCCCGACCAGGATGGACCCCGGAAACTGAACTGTCCCAGTTTTTCCAGGACAGATGGTAAGCCTAAAATAATGTTCAAAGGTCTCTGCATGCACATATTTGAATACATAAAAGCAAAAAGTCAGGTAGACAACAAGATAAGTGGGAAACCATGCACTTTAGTTGCTCAACTGAATTTAACTCTTTCTCAAGAAACCTCTAAAAGGAAAACAGTTTGACATCCTAATCTAAGACTAAAATCCTATACACGCTTCCCTGGGAGTAAGCCCCAACACAATGAGACTTGCTTCTGAGTATACATGTATAGGATTGTACTATTAAGCACCTTGCCACTAAACAGGGCTTAACTAGAATCTCCTAAGCAGCCCATTCCAAATCTATGACTTATTAAAAATAGAGAATTTGGAAGAAAAGTGTACCTGCCTGATGTTGGCAGCAGAATCCTACCCTCCCCTTGTTTTGGCTGATGCAGCATGGGCCACATGACCCACGCTACATCCTAACCTGGAAAGGACCCTACGGGGGGGGGGGGTCTACTCAGGGGAAGTGGTCATTTGTTTGCTTACCTCAGGTAAGCACCCAGCCTCAATGGGGCTACTTGGTCTCCGCCAGCAATTTAACCGGTGGAGAACCAAGCAGGCTCGTGTTGGCAGAAAGGGCCTGGGAGGGGGGATAGGATACAGCATGCGGCAGTGTCGCTGGTCCCTCACTCTCCTTGACCTGATCCATCCCCTGCCCGGAGTGGGTCTTATCCACTCCACAGCAGAGTCTCTTGCAGTCTTCAGTGGGAGGCGCAGGCCTCAGTGCCAGCGCTGCCTACTTGCCGGGTGCTGCTAATGTGCCTTACGGCACGTTTGCAACACCCTGGGCCTGTGCAGCAACGCTGCACCAACCTAAGTCCTCAGCAGAATTGCCCCATTAAATAAATTCTAAGCAGTCCTATCTTACCATTCAACTTTCCTTCATATGATGTCTATCTACACATCTTGCCAGTTTTTCTTTGTTGCTCATTCTTTTGCAACACTATTCTCAATACTCTTAAAATTCATTTTCAAGCTCTCTTGTTTCAATTATAATCCGGTTAGGCCCATTACTTTCAGAGCTTTCATTTGTCTATTGCTTGCTTTAATGCGCCATATTTTTGTCTCTTAATTTATTCAAAGCCAACCACTAAATATTCAGCCCTCTTTATTCTGCAATGGTAGTTGGCTAACTCTACTGCAAATGAGGGAATGGCTGATGTGATACTGACAGTGAAACACACTTGTTTTCAAAGTAACAAGAATGCATAAACAGACATTACAGCAATACCAGGTACTCTCTGGGGGAATCAGAAAGCATTATTCCTCATTCCATTAATCTTTTTTGTTCTGCACTGTTTGAATTGGAGCCTCAGTTGCATTTTTGGAAACATGCGCACAGCAAAGATGTTGAGGACAATATTCCAGCTGCCACTGAGAACAGGGAAAACTCCACAAGTGGGGTCTTGTGGGGCATGCGTTGGGAGTTCACACTCGTGTCATGTGCCCAGACAACCTGAGGCAAAGGATCCACTGCTGTTTCCCCCAATGCCACCCGGAAAGCCAGGACCCATGGTGATGCTTATCAGCAAGTATGGGGAAGTTGCAGATCATCTTTTATCTTTAGTGCCATTTTATAATTCCCAGCTTTTTTGTCCCCTGATGCTGTATTACAAGTGGAGGTATCTGCAAACTATAATTCCTGATAAGTTGTCATTGAATGCCCAGCTGGGAAAGCTAACTGGGAACTGGGCAGCAGAAGATCAAGAGTCTACCTTTGCTGCCAGTGCTGTAAGTACAGGTGGTGGAATGAAAGAGGATTTGCATCCGTTTGCTGCCCAGAATCCAGGCACCATGGGGCAAGGGGAGCTGCTGTGTACATTTGCATTTCAAAGCACTGGGGAGCATGCCATGGGAGAACCCTGCAGGGTTTTTACCCAGAGCCAACTGTGGAAAGAAACAATGGATAACTGCTAGAACAGCTGATGTAGTAAATCTGCTCAGCTGTCCATCATATTTATACACAGTTCTGCCTAGGTGGCTCCTGTCTTTTAATGTTTTGGCAGAGAAAAAGTAAAAATCCATCCTATTAAAAATACATACTTATCTCCAATCATTTCATTTTTGGAAACTTAATCTAAATATGTATAAAACCACACTGCCACCTCTGATAATTTCTTCCTGGAAAAGAGGACCTGCTGCTATGGTGGCAAAAACCGTCACTCAGGAATTAGTTGAAATTGGCCTGAAGTTGAAGAGACCACTTGAGCAAAATTGTTCCTCAGCACTAAAGGGAAGTGGAATCTCAATCTATCAAGTTGCTGAAAACTTATGTCCTATAAAGTCAGCTGCTAAGGCAAATAGGCTTGCAATTGTAGCACAAAATAGGACCATTAAAAGATGGCTGAAACTGGTCTTTGCTGCTTTTGATTTATCTTCGTAACATCTCTAACAACCCTTGCTCCTTAACTCAATGTTCCTCACAGTATTCTCAGCCTTGATGATAAAACCTCTAGGGAGAATCTGTGTACTTCTGTCTTATTCATTGTTGGAACAAATGTTTACCTGTAGCAGTACTAGTCAAACTAGATAGCAGATCATTTTCCTGGAAGGTCTAGTAAAAATCCTATGAGGGTCATTCCGTGTCAAATCAACCAATAAAAAAAATAAATTTTGGAACTTGATGTCATGGATTTTGCTCATTTTCGGTACATTTGTAGCTTACCATGAGATGTTTAAAAATTATTTTTTTCAGATTTTTTTGTCCATCCGTTTCTGAGATATTGAATGTTCAAAATTGCCAAAAAAGGCCAAAATCCACTTGTCACCATACCTTCAAACGCCAGTTACAGGATAACGATGAATGCTACAGACATGGGACAGGTGTCGTTTTAAAGCTTATGAATTGGGCTTTCATTTGATATACAACATGACAAAATTGTAAATTTTCAAGAAATTCAAAAATATTCAAATAATATTAATTTTGAAATTTTGAAAAATTGAACTTTCTTCTTGCACACCGGAGACTCACTAAGGGAGGTCAAAGAGGCATTTAAGTGGGTTTGGACAGTGTGTTTTTAGTGAAGGTTTCTAGGACATTTTTGTTGTGAAGCTGCTTTATTAGTCTTTATTAAGTTTAATTCATTAACTGTTTGATAATTACATGATTTGAAATATGGAGGAGAATAAGTGGTCAAAAAACTGTTGCAGCCCTTTTAAAAAAGGGGGGCACTGGGTTAGTAAAGACTTTGATTGGATGGTTTCACTAAATAGTGAAATCAAACCACACATGAATAGAAGCCTTGTCAGATGGAAAACAATATACTTGAAAAGGAAATTCCTCCTGAGAAAAATGAGATTCCTGGTCTTAGTCATATAAAGGAGTCTGAGTATTTGGACCCTGATACAGCTTTAAGCCACTTAAATGCCTCTTTGACCTCCCTTGGTGAGTCAAGAAGAAAGTATCTAAAGTGCAAAGAAAAGATGGGGAAGATTAAAAGGACCTACAAATAATTATTTTTTTACTTCTGAAGATGATTTAGATGAGGAAAAATGTCACTGTGCTGATTCAGAAATTATTCAGCTACTAAAGGAAATCTACGAACAGAAGTAAAAAGCTCACGATTTTGATAGTTTTACCAAAAAGCTGATCCTGTAAAAGAATAGAAAGTGAATTCATGCTCTATAAATCTATCTCTATAAGTCCTGTTATAAATTTTTGGATTCATTTCAGTTTACCACCTAATTTTATCAATGTAAACTGTAGAAAAATGGACTTGAGGGGTTTAATTCCTGGTCACTGCCAACAAGAAAATTTAATTTTTGTATGATACCATTGAGATACCATCTTGAAATTTTGACTGATTGACTACAAGACATATACCTTTAAGTGTGATTTTTTTGAAAATTTTAAAAAAGTTCAATTTTTCAAAATTTCAAAATTAATATTATTTGAATATTTTTGAATTTCTTGAAAATTTACAATTTTGTCATGTTGTATATCAAATGAAAGCCCAATTCGTAAGCTTTAAAACGACACCTGTCCCATGTCTGTAGCATTCATCGTTATCCTGTAACTGGCGTTTGAAGGTATGGTGACAAGTGGATTTTGGCCTTTTTTGGCAACTTTGAACATTCAATATCTCAGAAACGGATGGACAAAAAAATCTGAAAAAAATAATTTTTAAACATCTCATGGTAAGCTACAAATGTACCGAAAATGAACAAAATCCATGACGTCAAGGATTTTTCATTGGTTGATTTGACACGGAATGACCCATGAATGAATATACTGATTTAAATTTGAGAAATTTGGAACCCAGTTCTATTCCCCCCCCCCCGCTGATGCAGCAGTGCCAAAATGGCAACTGCTGCATCCTGTGGGAGGGGGCAGTTGTGGTGGTTTCCTCTGGCTAAAGGTTTGTTCCCTTACCAAGGGGTAAATTTCCATTTTTCTACTCGGACCTGTGCTAGCTAAATAGCTGGCGCAGATCTGCATGGACCAAGCTGCGGCATTTGAACACAATGGGGCTTGCTTCTGAGTAGATATGCCTAGGATTGTGCTCTAAGGTTTAACAAGCTACACCTGCCCACATTCCTTCTCCTAAAGGTCTAGCACTGTGTCCCGGTTGGAGATCTGGTAAGCCTAGTGTTAGGCATCAGCAGCCACTGCTGCCACTGCCTTAAACCCAATCGCCCCCCCCCAGTCCTTTCACTACTCTGTTCCACCCCTGTGGCGTTCCGGCCTCCCCCTCCCCGCCACCTTACATTTGGTGGCGGGTAGCTCTGGATTCGCTGGCCCTGGCGGGAAGGCTCCGACCTTCCCATCAGTGTCCTGGCAGTACGCTACTGAGAGTGCTGCCAGAGTACCTTTTACTTCCATAAAGCAGTTAGCACCAGTGGAAGAGGTGCATCGCCATTGCTTGGCCCAGGTAGGATTGGGCTGTTGGTCTTGGAGTTGCAAATCCCATTACAGGGTCCTACTACCATGACTGTCAAAATCCTGAAGTTGTGTCATTAGTTTTTTCTTCCACATTGATACACATGAAAATTGTTGGTAACCAGTTAGCTACTGTTGTGAAATTCTAATTCTTGGTCTTCCAAGACACTTGGAAGGCTAGCAGTCTTCTGACAATATTTTATTTGTTTTTTAAAAATTGGATCCTGTTAGTTTTTGGCACTAAGTGGTTAATCACTGTGTAGACCCTCACCTCTAGCCCTGAAGTGGGACTTGAGACTCCTCTAGTTTCAATTTGCTCCTAATAGCCAGGAGCAGCAGACAATCCCTCGGTGGTGAGGCCAAAGGAAAAAAGAGGCAGGCATCCATCCCTCTCCTCTTTCTTTACTGTACAAGTCTATCTCCCTTTTCTAGTTGACTACATTTGAATTCAAAGAGGTATTAATACTATATATTGTAGGGATGAGTTGGGGAGCTTCATTGATATTTTTTTTCAAAGTATTGCTTGTCCAAATAGACAGACAGCCCCTACATTTATGACTGTTCTCAAATACAAGATCTTAACCTGCTGATCAAGAGGGAGGGCATTTCCCCATTTGTCAGTCTTCTTCCTCTGGTGAGAGAAATGAATGTAAATGGTAAGACTAGAAGGTTGTTTGAGCTTTTACAATACAGGGTTTCCCTTGTAGTAAAGAGAGACAAATGGGACTGCTTCCACGCTGAACCTGTATCTTTTGCTAATGTAAAGAAAATGCTTATCCTTCTCAGGAAACAGGACACCAACATTAAGTATACAGCAATCTTTTGTTAATGGAAACAAAGAGAAAATGCAAACACTGGGCAAAATGACATTGGGTGAACAATGGAAATATTTTGACTGTATCTCTGGGAACCCATGTTCAGATAATAACCCATTTGTCTACCTCTGGGAATTGAAGAAACAACATTTATTTTTACGTCCATTTTTACGTCCATTTTTTTCTCTCTCACACAGTCTCAAGAGATCACATGGACAACCAAATATATAATTAGAATGGCAGTCCCTGGAGCATCAGCCTGTAATTAAAGTACAGACTGCATAGATAAAACCTGATAAAGTTATCTTCCTGCGGCTTTCCTGTCTATTACTGAAGTGGCAAAACCCTTACAGGAATGGAAGAAATTATATATTCAGATCTGTTACGTTCCTTGCAAGCTTCAATCATGTAAGACAGGGTCGGCAACCAACAGCCCACAGGGACTCTGTCAGCCCAGGCAGGTGGCTCCACCGCTCCCCGTCTGGCACGCAGCAAACTGGGTGAGAGGTTTCACCTCCCAAGCTGAGCTCTGCGCAGCTGCTTCCATGTGCTCAGCAACCTGGAAGTTCGGTGATGGCGTGATGACACCATCACCAAATATCCGACCCCTGATGTAAGGCCTCAGTCATGATTTCTTTGGCTATCTACTTCTATGAATTTTCCAACTGTTGAGACCAGAAGAGAGGAAGTGCATCTACTCCTCCAAATCTATGTTTCCTGCAGCGAACTCTGAACATTATTATTTTCTTCTGGTAAATTGGTTGATTACTGATACACATTCAAACATTTCCACGAGTTTTGTATTTTTTCAGCTATAATCTCTTTCACAAGTCTTCTCCAGCATGCAGGAATTTTAGTGGTTGAATGTCCTTCCCTTAAAACTTTAACAGCATTGTGACAGCGGAACACACTTCTGGAGTTATCCGTGGGCGACTATTGTGGGAATGCTGCTGCAAGAGGTGGCAGCGCTCCCTGGGCGTTGCCAGTTTCTGTCATGCCCACAGAGAGCAGGTAAGGCAGCGGTAGGGGTGGGAGGGGCAAAACCTAGCGAGGAGAGGGAAGAACAGGGGGTGAGGAGGCTGCAGGAGGGGGTGGATTGCGCATGTCAACTGTGCTGCCGGATCCTATGCCCACATTTTGCAGCCTCCCCACACCTTTCTTCTCTTTGTACTTGTGCAAGCTACAGAGCTGGCATAGGTCCAAGGTGATCCATTGTGGAATGATTCCTTTCCCCCTCTGAAGCCTCCTGATTCCCCCCCCCCCCACACACACATGGATATAGCGTGCTCGTTTTTGACATGGCTGCATGGAGGGTATAGGATTGGGCCCTAAGTCAGCCATATGACATAATGCAAAACAGTTCCCATCTAAACTACAAGGTTAGAATAAAAAAGGTCCATATTTCACATTACATTTCACAGGATGCTAAATGGAAATGTAAAAGTAAAAAAAATGTTCTATGTTGCTGAGCATGAAAGCATGTAAAAATATAAATGTGTCTTAAGATAAATTTTGATAAAGAAAGTTTTTCCAGGACAATTTGGGAGACAATAATTGTAAGGTTGAATTATGAAATTATGGGGATATTTAAACAGAACAGGTCAATCTTTGCTGATATAGACTCATTTATTGTTATTACAGAATAGTCAGACAATATTTCAATACCTAAAAAGAATCTAAAATTTAACATCATCAAAAAACACAGCCCATAGAGAAACACTGAACACTTATTCACATTGTAAAAAGTAATGCACAAATGATTTTAAATTTAAAGCATGAAATAAAAGAATGTAAATGGAAAAATATGCCATTTAAGAAAAATATATAGTGCTTTGACTAAAAAGCAACTGTCACAAAACTACGCTCAATGTCAAACAATGCTTCAATGCAATGGTGTCAAATAAAAACAATTTAAACAACATTTTTTGGTATTTGTGCTTAGACGTCATTGGTGCATACTTTTAAAATCTACAGTGAAGACTCAATTTTATAACAGTTACTGTTATTTTTACTGAATCACACAGACACACAAGTAGCAGCAACATTCAGCTGTTAATATCACATCACAAAGTACAATTTACTCTATCATCATCAATCACCATCACCATCATCATCACTACCACTAATATGACACATTTTCCATTTTCTGTAGGCCTGTCTTTTCTGCAAGCATGGTAAGAGAAGAAAGAAGCAGAAGGGTTAGTTGAAGCCAGCAAGTTTAATTAGTTTTTTTAAAACTGCAAACAAAAAATAGAAATGAAAGTTAACTTTTGAAATTTGGGATGCACAAGAACACCATAGTTCAGCTGTAATTCTGTATTACAGCACGCATTAAAATAAATTCCAGTTTATTTGTTCTATAAATTTATAAAATTCCTGCAACCTCTTAGTCAAAAGGCTCTCACAAAGACCAACTGACAGCCCAATCCTATTTAAGCCATATGCTTTCTGACACGCTTTCGGTCGCAAAACACGACAAGCTGGAGAATGCAGGCTGGACACTGCCACTGCGAGAAGCTAGCTCCATGCGCCAGTGGCCTCTGGTAGCCCACCGGGCCCTGATAAGCAAGCCTAGGGAGTAGAGGCAAGCCTAGGGAGGTGGGGGAGAGGTCAGAATGGTGATGGGGGTGGGGGTGGGGTGGGGAGGAGGGAGGTGGGGTGGGGAGGAGGGCGGATCAGAACTAAGGGGGTGGGTTCAGCAGCAGCGGTGTCCACCGAGTCCAAACCATTTTTCCGGGCTCAATTCACCTTCACAGGTCCTTGTGGACCTGCGCCAGCTAAGAAGCTGGCACAGGTCTGAGTAGACCCAGCGGGCTGCCATGGGCTTACCCAGGGGAACAAAATGTTCCCTTGACCCGAGGAGGCCTCTGGAGAACAAAACTCCCCCATGGGTTTCAGTGGGTGCCTCGTTGGCACTGTAGCATTGCTGCATGAGGAGTTAGTTAGGATTGGGTTGTAATTTTAATAGAATTTAAAAAGCACAGGACCATGGCTACAGTAAAATCTATCGTACTTTAATTTTTTTGTTTTTTACAGCGACTTTAGAACTGAACTTAGATTTCATAAACTACTGCACTACTGACACTTATGAGAAAAAAGAAAAACAATGTTTTTGAAACATACAGCTTTATAGTGATCTACTTCCTTTCTTGGAATGCATGAGGAAGTCACTGGAGGCAGAGAAACTCTGCACATCAAAGTTCCTGCACTATCATAAACTGCTGGATCCCGGTACCTGCTGGACATTATCCAATGCCTGAACTGAAATGTGTAAATAAATCTCAACATAAATTTGAAGTGCAGGGCAATTTCTTTTCAACTCTGTAAGTGATAAAAATGTGAAAAATTTAAGAAATTTGTTATTCCCTAGAAAATGATTTAAGCATATAACAGTTTAAAATATCTATCTCTCTAGTCTCTAGAATGGGAGAATATATCATTATTAGACTTCATATCCTTTCCTAGGTGACTGAATGCTTTATATTTTAATCAATGTCTCAAATTTCCAATGATTCAACAATATCCTTAAGAATAACTTGTTTTAAAATGTACATTTCTAAATATTTCTACTCCTAAAAAGGTCTGTAATGTATTCTCTTTCTGAGTCAAATAACAGAACTTATGAAATGTATCAAACTGCATATCTATGAATATGGGAGATTGACAGCGCAATCCTGCCTAAGTATCCGGCGGGCAGCCTGGGCCACCCCCCAGATCCTATCCCCGTTCCGAGATCAGCAAAGAGGTCTACTCAGGGGAAGGGGATGTTCGTCCCCCTTCCCCGGTGTAACGCGGGGAGGTCTCAATGGGCCTCCTCGGATTTCCGTCAGCTATTTAGCTGGCGCAAGTCTGAGGCCGTGTAAAGGCCGCGCTGGCCCGGGAAGGCGATGGGGATATGGCGGCCACCATCCCCGTCCCCCCCAGGCCAGCTTGGCCAATGGCTCCCCTCCCTCGCTGCCTGGACCGCCCCCGCGCCCGCCGGTGCTGCACTTACCTGTATCCGGTGGCCACGGGAACGATCCGACAGCGGAGTGAGGGTGGCCGGCCTCCACGTCGGCCGCCCTTACTCGAAAGTCGTTGCAAATGTGCTTTATGGCACGTTCGCAACGGCTTGGAACGGCGGAGCGCTCGCTCCACCATTCCTGATTTGAACAGGATTGCGCTCTGAATAAATTTCAGCAGCAGAGTTAATATAGTTTGTGGTCAGATAATGTCAGTATATAAATGCACTTTAAAACTGAACATCTGTGACCTTGATCCAGAGAACAAACATGGGAGAAAGCTGCATACAAACTTATGCTCATGTTTTCAGAATTTTCTCACTTATGACTGGGTTGCCACGTCACCTTATATTATTGTGGGACACACAAAACCACGTTGAGCAGGTCACCTATAGGTAATGAGGCTATATTAACATGTCTTCACCCAGTTAGAAATGTGAAGTAAGGGGAGGTGATGAATTTTACTTTCCCATATAGCAAGATCCCTTTTGGATTCATATTCTGCTGGGTGAGAATAGATGCCACCACACTGTAAATGACTATCTGTAGCCACAAAAGAATGTTCAAAAAGAACATGATCTTCTTCCAGTCCTGATTATTTGTCTTATGGAAAAGGGATGCTAGAACTGAACCCAAGTGCCTGTTTCTCCAGCTTGAACAGGATACTATACATTCACCACAGGATAGGATAGCATTTACTGTTGGGGGTGGTAAACTAGCACATAGCCCCCCCCCCAGCTGTCCCAAAATCACAGGCAAGTCGCAGGACACAATCTTCCTGTTTATCATCTTGTTGTACCCCAACAACAGTAAAGCGGTTCACAGATACCTTTACAGTATTTGAACACAGCCTAAATCGGTGCTCTAAAAATTATTACTGCTGCAAAAATTGACATTAATGCAACAAATGTGTCTAATTTGATTTGCTCAACTGGTTTTAGTAGAATGCAAACTGAGCGTTTCTTTATCTTGCACTTTGGCATGTATCCAAAGCCCAATTTTTCACTATGAAGCCATAAATACCAAGCTTCTGCTCAACAAACTTTCCAAAGTTTTGATGTGACACTATAAACAGGCTTACTATAACTAAAAGAATGTTGAATTGTTCCCAGTTAAAATATTAATTCTGATTTATCAGGCAATGAAAGAAACCTGTATACAGACACTCATGTTAATTAGTAGCACACACTGCATATGAAGAAATGTTCATCAGGAAAAACAAATGAGACATGATAAACAAAGAACATGTCAAATTAGAGCCCTTGAATGGATTAATATCACACAACAATTAAACCATCCTCAAGTGACAATTCATAGAAAAAATAAATGTCTTACAGCGCAGTCCAACTTAACTTTTGTGCCGGTTTAACCAGCGGCGCAGCGAGAATGGGAGGCCTCAAAACGGAAAAGGGATTCAAATCCCCTTTGAATTCCTCTTCTGGAGGGGATTTGAATCCCTTTTCCATTCTGGGGCCTCCTGTTTTTGCTGCGCCGCTGGTTAAACCGGTACAAAAGATAAGTCGGATTGCGCTGTTAAAGAATTATCCCTTTTTAACTGTTCCAGATAACTACCAGTTAGCACTGAAGAAACTGCACCAAGCAATAGCCAATAGTAGCTTAGATCCTAACTTATATTAATAGAATTTGACTCACAGAATGGGACTTTTCCTACTACAGCTCACTGTGCCTCTCATTTCCAGAAGAGCTGCTCTTGAGGGTAGGGAGAATGTTCAGAACAGCCTGACACATAGCTCAGGCAGTAGCAGGAACAATGCATCAGTAAAAACTGGCTTGTGCAATGGCATGTTTGGACCCAAGTCACTCAACGCAGTACAATTTTTATAGTACATTTGACAAATAATCAAATGAGTATAGGCCGCACTTTTCCCCCCTAGGCAAGTCTTTAAACTAAGGGTGCGGCCTACAATCAGGATGTTGCCCCCCAAAACCTTTTGCAACTGCAAAGCCAAGCGTTTTCAAGTCCCTCCGACTCTACTGCAGCCAGAGAATGCTTGGAATGTTGACCTTTTGCAGTTTCAAAGGTAAAACGGGGCTTCTTTTTCTTTAATTAGACGCTCTGGCTCCCTTCCCCCCGCTCCACCCCTTAAGGGCAAAACGGAGCGTCCCGGCGATATGGTAAGCCTAGTTAGCCAGCCTCAGCAAGCAGTTGAAAAAATTAACCCTTAAGTTCCAGCCCCAGGATGCTGTGGAAACCAGTGGCATCGCAAATGGGGGTGCGGTGGTGCAGTGGGCCCCAGGGCGTAGGGCGCTGAGGCTGGGGAAGGGGCGTAGGCCTCCTTAGGATTCCTTTTAGTTTTTGTGTTTTTCCAGTTTTTTTCACCATTTTTTACTATTTCGCGGGCAGCTGTCACCCCCCCCCGCTGCTTCCCAGGGCGGCAGCTGCGTTGTGTGCCCCCCCAGTGTGTGTGTGTGCTTTTGGGGTACTTAGCTTGTCTCGGCAGAACACAGGCAGCATTTTCCCGGATCGGCGGCATCCATGTTGAATCGGCGGGACTCTCTAGGACTCTCCCTCCATCTCGGTCTCGCTGGTCGGTCCTCCAGAGCCCTAGAGAGGCCTGGAGGACCGATGGACCAGCAAGACGGAGAGAAAGTCCTAGAGAGTCCCGCCGATTCAACATGGATGCCGCCGATCCAGGAAAATGCTGCCTGTGTCCCGTCGAGACAAGCTAAGTACCCCAAAAGCACACACACACCCTGGACACCTAAAAATTTGCCTACCCCCCCCGGAAAACCCTAACCCCCCCAAATTTTGCATTATTAGAAACAAAACCTAAAATTAGAAACGAAACCTAATTACATCACGGGGGGCGTGTCGTCCGCGCCCCCCCCTGTGGGGGTGCAGCTTCGCCACTAGTGGAAACTAAGATATTTATTGATCCTGCAGCTTGAAATTGAGCTTGCCACTTAAGAAAGTGCTATATCTTGCTCCTGCATAGGCTTACCATATCCAAAGGGGGACAGAGTGCCTACCTTTAACCATTGGAATTTGGGCAGGTGCAGCTCATCATCATGGAAGGGTGCAACAAGCTGCACCTGCCCAAATTCCATAGGTTAATGTTAGGCACTCTGTCCCACTTTGGATCTGGGAAGGCTACTTATACTAGGGTTCCCAGATTCAATAAGTGATAGGGTGCCTATGCCTTTAACAGTACTAAAGCTGTACTGTTTTACTGTTCTACATGTGTATATTTCCTTTAAGTTAAAAAAAAGTTAAAACTTTTTTTTTTTTAAATAGCACCAAACTTTAAGGGTGCGGCTTATAACCAGGAGCGGCCTATACTCGGGACAATACGGTAAATAATATTAAAATATTTTAAGAATACTCCTTTTCATCTTTAGGATTAACTGGCTCTTTTTATTAAGGCTTCTTTGGCTGATATCAATGCTTTGTATGATATCAGTGCACGCTCCACTGGAGCAGCTGTGTATGGGGCACTACTAAGGACTGGGCTGTTAATCTAGTTTCAGACAATAAATCACCACGAATTTTTTAAAAACAAAGTTAAATATGACCTACAAGTTGACCTACAAGTTATCAGGCCTAAAGAAACCCTTTTTACTCTAGAGTGAAACCAACTGTAAGGCAGATAATCATACACCTGAAATGCAAATTCAAAACGTGATTCCAGTTTACTAAATATCAAAATACTACAGAAGTAATTAAAAACAAATGATCTATTCATATTTTGTTACCTGCAACATTTGACTTCCAGCACCATCTCTTAGTCTGTATGGTCGAATAACTCCATCTTCACTAAAGAAGCGGGGAGGACGTAAACTTGTGACCTCTTCAGAAGTATTTGTGGCTCTAAAACAAAAACGTTGAAGACATTTGCATTGCATAAGGATAGGATTAATATTTTTATGAATACTTTGAAAGAATTAAATACATTGTAAGCTTCCATACAAAACTAAATCAAATACTGTATATACGGGTCAACGTTCCACAGACTTTTCAGTCGGAGAGGATTTATTCTCTCCAGCTTCCAGCAAACAATATAAGGATATTTTATACACAGACTGGCTATTCTCAAAATAACTATTTGTTTAATAGCAACTACCAGTAGGTCTAACAGTAACTACTGGACTCGATCCTTCATAGAAGCATCAAATTATTTTCTGGATATTATAATGTGCCTCAGTTCAACAGATCTTTGCACTTTGAGATTTTCAGTGCAGACGGATCTCCCAAATGCATAGGAAATTTCCCATTCAATTCAATAGACTGCAATTTACATGCATACATTTAGAGCTCCCCTTCATGTTCACGTAGAGCTGCCAACCAGCTGCCACTTGTAACAAACAGCAAAATCCACTTATGCAGGAGTCCTATGTGTATATTAAAAAAACTGAACATTTCTGGATTAGGTGACTAGGTTGAAATTATACCTACCATTCAGTGGCATTGCTGGGGGGGGGACTGTCCCCAGGTGCACGGCCGGGGGGGTGTTAAAGCCCCCACATCGGTGGCAAAATCGGTGGCAGAAGTTTTTTCGGCACAAATAAGGCAGCAGAGGCCGCAGAACGCTCCTGGAAGGTGGGTGGTGGCAAGAAAAGTTGCCCCTGCCCCCCTAGGAACATTTTTGCACCGTGTGACATCACTCGGGGGCAGGGTGACACCCCACCCCCAAGTGACATCATGGGCATGTCCCGGGGGTGCGCCCCCGCAAGGCGCAGCTATGCCTCTGCTACCATTATATGTATTATGTTCAACTTACTTCCATGAGATACGTATTTCACAGTTAACCCCTCACACATACACACACCACAGACTGAAATATGTGGACAGCATGGCAAAATTGCTTTCGAACACGGATTTACTTATCATACTAATAGGTTCACAATATAAAGAAGATAAACTGAGCACAACTATTTAGAATAATTTACATTAGTGTTACCAAAACATATATATAGAGATTTTGCAGCTGCAATACGAAAAAACTGGACTTTGAAATTAATGCATTCTTGCCTTTTAATTCCCTGAAAAGTGCTGCTTGCCATGTCTATTATTCCTCCAGTGGGTCTTGCCACAACTCCTACTAAGCCTTTTCCAACACCTTTGAGAAAACCTGCAGCTCCTTCTTTCTGGGCCCCTGGGGGGGGGGAAGAGTAAAAAATGCTCATTAAAATTCCTGAAACGAAATTTAAAATGTACAGTAGTAGATGAAACAGAGTTTACAGGTGGGCCCCCATATCCGCTAGGGATATGTTCCAGGCCCCTCCGTGGATACTTGAAACCGTGGATAAGAGCGAACACCCCCTCCATGGTTTCCTGAGGGCCCCCCCCCCGCACCCTGCCTCCCCTGCAGGCAGGCATGCTTGCCCCCCCAGCTCTTATTTTTCTTTCAGCAAGCTTTGCTTCTTCCTTAAAACAAACAGAGAAGCAGCCTCCATTGCAGGCAAGTAGAACGAGACTAAATCCTAGAGAGGCTCTGCAAGGTTTCTGTTAACCTTGCAGAGCCTCTCTAGTACTTAGTCTCGTTCTACTTGCCTGTAATAAGCAGCCTGCTTCTCCTGTTTCTTTAAGGAAGAAATGAAGCTTACTGGGAAAAAAGTAAAAGCCTGGGGGGGTCCCCAAGATCCGTGGATAACTGAAACCGTGGATAGCGAATCAGTGGATATGGGGGCCCACCTGTATATATATAATTAAAACAACATGCATGCAGGAAAGGTTGATTTATTGGTTTATTTATTACACAAAGCATATCTCAACCAAAAGCAGATTTTACATATACAGTGTGACCTCAGCAGAAAATAAACGTACCTCTTATTGGTTTTGTTACTATTCCTGTTATTCCACTAACAAAACCCTGTGGGATAAAACAGAAAGAAATCTCATGTTAAAGTTGATCTGAAGCTTTCATGGCCAGCCAGAATGTACGATTACTTAAAAACAGGTTTAAAAGCCATGTAAGGTTTTTTTTAAAAAAAATATGTATTAAAAACAAGAATAAAACCAAGTTTAAAACACACACTGGATTCACTACGTTTCTTTCAATTTCCATGAACTTCATCGGGTGAACAAGCAAAAAAGCTGCAGAGATGTTAACCCATACAAGCAAACTGCAACAAATATATATACAAGAAGCAAGCAGCAGGCAACAAGAGCCAGCAATTAAGCTGTGCAGGCTGACGGCAAGTAGCCCTGGAAGCACCAGAGAGTGAAAAATGGCCTAGATTAACCCTTTTTTCCTCTGTTTATAAACTATGCATCGACACTTTACTTAAAGCAGGGATCCAGATCTTGTCTACATAAGCAAGTTCTTGTTTCCTATTCAGAAGGTTCCTGTGTTTGGAAATTTCAATAGCTTCAAAATCCATCCTTTGTCTAAACACCTGATTCCACTAGTCTCTTAGTTTGATCAAAACAAATAACATGTCCCGTATCCCTGGTATGTTCTGCAAGAGCTGATTGTTCATAATGTCCAAGTCTGCAGGCATTCTCATGCTCCTTAATCAATGCTCCCTAATCCTTGTTGATATAGCACGTTTGGTAGTGCCAACGTTGCCTGCTGCTTGCTTCTTCTCTATATATTTGCTGCTGTTTGCTTGTATGGGTTAACATCTCTGCAGTTTTAATACATAATTAAAAAAACTTTTTACATGGCTTTTAAACCCGTTTTTAAGCAATCGTACAAATTTCATGTTGTTTCAAAATGTATTTCATACTTCAAGTGCTTTCATTACGTTTAAGACTGAAACCTAATAATTTAAATGTCAAAGAAAGTAATGGAGCAAATTAAATTTCATTTTATTTCTGCGCTCTTTCTTTTGGCTCTGTATTGGCTCTGTGACTGCAATAAAGATTATGCTATGTGCTCGTTGTCTATATAAAACTTCACTCTAAGCCCTAATTTAGAAGCTTACTGCATGAGTGTATGAATGAAAGGGAAAAAAATACAACAAAAGTTATTGCAATTTGTGTATGTATCTCCAATATCTGCCCAAAGCCTACTGGAACCACTCTGTACCTTAATCATATTCAAATGTATTACGCAATATTTCTTACAGACACCAAGCCTTTTCCTCCACGTGTGATACCCTCTTTGAGGCCAGTAGGTTGCCTATTCATGGCTTCCCTTCGCTTCTGCTGGTAGTCTTCATCCATAGTTATTGCTGCTACCCCTTTAGCCATTGCACCAGTGATTCTTGATGCAGCACCAGCTAATCCACCTGTTAACCATAAGAGATTTTATAGAAAATATTTAAATACAAACATGAATATCATTAAAATCACTTTGCAATGTTGACCCAGGTCATTCCTTACCAACAGCACCACCAAACAAAGCCTTAAATCCCAGTGCCATTCCTTCCATAAACTCTTCAGGACCCTGGATAGCCCCCTGAGGAGAAAAAATAAAGAAAAATAAAATCTAAAGTTAATCTAGTCAAAAACAACATAGAACAAAACCTTGGGTATCAGAGAGATTTCCTAACTAACCTTCCAATGGATGGATGGCCTGATCAAAGGGAATGATTTTTTTTTTCTTACAAGGGAACTGGTCTTACGCTAGAACAGCAAAGGTTTAGAACATGGAAAGAACAAAACAACAGATCAAGAGAAGGAAACATACCTAGGAACCTACACCAAATGAAATTGGACAAGATGTGAAAGAATGTCTCTCCGCCCATATCTAGAATGGACTATTCCCCCATAGAGTAAGTTCCTATAGCTGGAACAATGTATCAATCCTGGGAGTGGATCATTACTTACTGAAGAGCTAAGAGCTAGATCAGATAAAGTACACTTTCCACTTTTGGTGAGGACAGGCAGTATGCTCTGTATTAAGATCTCTCTAGGCCAGTGCTTCCCAAACTATGCATCGCAGTGCCCTGGGGCACCACGGGACGCTTACCGCCTGAGCCGCTCGGCAGTGAGAACATGATGCGACCCCGAAAACCACGGTAAGAGGCTCGGCTCGGCAGCCTCAGCATTGCGCTTGGCATTTTTGTTCCCTGAAAAGCCTGGCTACTCATCTTGCGCGCCTTACCGCGGTTTTCAGGGTTGCTCCATGGTCTCGCAACCTGGAAGTGGTGGTGACATCATCACATCACGCATCATCTCCAATTACTCCCATGTGCCAAGCTCCATGTCTAGGGCAGGAAGGGTAATTAATCTGTGGAACTCCTTGCCACCTGGCAGGTGGTGATGGCACCTGGCCTAGGTGCCTTTAAAAGGGGATTGGACAGATCTATGAAGGAAAAGTCCCACAGGTTACAAGCCATGATGGGTATATGCAACCTCCTGGTTTTAGTAGTAGGCTATCTCTTAATGTCAGATGCAAGGGAGTGGCGACAGGATACAGGTATCCTGTTGTCTTGTCAGCTCCCTGAGGCATCTGGTGGGCAACTGTGAGATACAGGAAGCTGGACTAGATGGGCCTTTGGCCTGATCCAGCAGGGCACTTCTTATGTTCTTAAGGGTGCCGTGATGGCAGTAAGTTTGAGAACCACTGCTCTAGGCTAATCACTTAAGATAACAGTCCAATAGTAGCAGGATACATCAAAAGAAGAGACATATTATCTGACAGGAAAACTCGTTGATCTAGGTTGGGGTGTCAAACATAAAGCCCGCAAGTGGATGTGGTTTGTGGAAGCTCTTTATTTGGCTTTTTTATCCTTACTGGGCTCTCGCAGCACTACCATCAACTTCTGAACTGTAAAGTGACGCATTAGCAGAAGCGGCATTGCTGAAAGAGCGGTGCTGGGAGAGCCCAATTATCATGTGGGCCACCCTTTTAGAAGTGCTGGTATTAGTGCTGAAAGGGTAGTCCACATTAAAATTGGGTTTTCCCAGTGCTGCCCTTTCAGCAGCGCCGCTGGAAGGAAGTCTCAGAAGGTGAGGAACGGTAAGGGGAAAGAGGCATCAAAAGAGGGGTAAGAAAGGGAGAATCTGCAAATGCACTGAGAGATCCGAATTATCATGTGGGTTGCCCTTTCAGCAGCGCTGCTTCTGCCAAAGTGTTACTTTGCTGAGCACCTCTCAGTTGCTGAGCTGCAAAGTGATGCCTTGGCAGAAGTAGTGCTGCTGAAAGGGCGGCCCAAGTGATAATTAGGCTCTCCCATATCTTCAAAATATGATCAAGATTTGCTTCTGTCATTTGCAGCTAATGAGTTCCTAAGTGAGAAAAAAGTGCTTATTTCTGTTCATCACCTTCTTAATGATGTCACTTCTTCCTTATGACGTAACTTCTAGTACACAGTAGGAGCTATGAATCTGTTTGGCTCGCTGTATGAAATAGGTTTGATACCCCTGATCTAGATTCTTTCCAAAGAACCAGAGACACTTTTGTCAAAGATTGCATTGAAAGCAAGTCAGGTATTAATTCTGTAATGACCTTTACATTTATGTTGCTTTCTGCTTTTCCATTTATCTCCAAGTCTCTCATTTGCTACTGAAGGAGGAAAGGGGCAATCTGCCTTCTTTGGAAACTCCTCAACCACCTTTATTCTGTCCCAAGACAGAATCTGGGACCTACTAAGAAACATCTGAATTTATTTTAAGCTTTCTAGGAATGGGCAGCCTAATCTTGCCTAGGGCTACCGCAGTGTGCAAACGTACGCTGTCAGATCCTAGGCAGGATTGGGCCCACACTGGCCGAGCTGGAGCACACCTCGGGAAAAAGGGACATTCTCCCCGGGGAGAGCCCCATTGGCTCCATGGCCTCTATTTGCCTATAGTGGCAAACGGCTGGCACAAATCCGAGGAGCCGATGTAAGGCTGGCCAGGCCCAGGAAGGGAGATAGGAATCAGCGGAGCATGCCGCAGCCGCTGATCCCTCCCGTTCCTGGCCCAGCGGGCCAATCACCTCTCCCCTGCCAACCCAGTTCTCCCTCCCCCTACCTGCACGGCACGGCGGATGGGCTGGATGCCAGGCAGGGCCTCTTCATGGTGTCAAAAACGTGCCTTACGGCACATTTACGACTCCCAGCACCAGCGGAGCCGTTGTTCTGGCAGAGCTTTAGTGAGGATTGCACCAGAAACAGGGCCTTCTCAGTAGTGGCACCAACCTTATGGAATTCCCTCCCCTTTGACTTACGAACTGCTCCCTCCTTGGACACTTTCCGGCAAGGCCTAAAAACCTTCATGTTCAAAGAATCCTTCTGAGCCCTTGCCTTTTTTAACATCTCGCTGGTACAGGTGGGGGTGCTGCTGTTTTTATGCTCTTGTTTAATTGTAGCAATGATCTTTTTAATCGATGTTTAGATACTGTTTTTATTAATTTTCATTAATTGTTTTTTACTGTTTTAAAATGTGATTATTTTTTATTATATTTTTTGTATTGTATTTTCTTTTTTGTTGTTGTAAGCCGCCTTTGGTCCCTTCGGGGAGAAAGGCAGGATAAAAATACTGTAAATAAATAAATAAATAAATAAATAAGCCACATATGTAAATGGGCTACAAAGGTAGATATGGCCATACAAGGAATGGTGTAAGGAATGCTTTTCTTATATATATGTTTTAAAAAGCTCTGTTTGACACTGTACCATGTACCACCTCAAGTAATTAATAGAGTCTCTAACTGTATCATATTTGCATCAACAAGTACATAGTAGTGTCATGAAGCCAGTAAAATCAATTCCCTTAGCATTCTTGAGCTTAGATCCATTTTCACATTTTTTACATTCACATATACATAGTCAGGGCTCAGTCCTACTCCGTGGAACAAGGGGAGATAATACAGCCATCATGCAGAAGCTATACAGGCCTAGATCTGGGTCAGTGCTTGGTAGGGATGTCAGTGAGCTTATCTAGGCTCACAGAAGAATTCTTGGAGTTCAGAAACATCTCCTTGAAATAGAAGCAAATTTCCAGAGCCCTGAGAGTTCTCCCAAATTCAAAGAAGTTATCTCAATTGGAGCTAGTTTCCCATCAGCCCTCTATCTTTTATGCTAGGGGTTCTTATTAACCTGTGGAACCTGCATCTCTAGTGGGTGCATGAAGAAGATCTCGATACGACGACATGAGGTACTCAGACAATTAGGATTTTATTTTTGCCTTTATACACTTTATTTCACTAGGGAAAGATAATTTAAAAAAAAAACCCCAAAAAACAAATTTGACCCTAACTACTGATAGTTCGCCACAATACTGCATTTTTTAAACTTTTTGTCCGTATTTACAAATACCTATTGAAAATACCTCTAAAACAGTTGATAACATGAGATTTTTAAATATGAATCTGGAATTTCAACATCGTTTCTCATCATGACAAAGGATCAGAATTGGTTGGATTCAAAGCATGACATTTATTTGGCTCTACAAATTAACTTTCTGATTGAGGGCAAGCAGCATCAGTCTTCTCCATTTATTTTTCTTGTGATCTTTCACAAGAAATAAAGATTTTTCTTCTTTGTTGTCTTCAAATTCTATGAAGCCAACACATTTTTTTCTACAATCAAAATTTAAAGTTTATTAAATTTAATCAAAGTAACACACACACACATGGATGTGGTGCATAGTGTGAGGAGGAGAGAGGCTTTTTTTTCCTGCACCCCTTGTTCTGATCTTCAGCACACTGAGCAAAGGCATGGTGTCCCATGGAATTTGTAATCTTCCCAAGGGCTACTGCAATCTCATTGTATGGGGTCATGCTTCTCCTGTCATCTTGCAGCCAATGAGACCAGTAAGTAAAGGGTGGAGGGCTGGTGTGGATGAAGTAGATGAGCTGCCTCAGATTGGATAGCCCAATGATTCAAGTTGTTCCTGATTTGATGATACAACAAGACCTAGGATTGGGCCGACTGAACATTACACTGTGAGCTCACCTGGTAAGGTTCATAGAAGAATGCTTCAACTCCTTCAGATAAATCTCTTATAAATCCAAATGGATTGCCCAAAACATCAAGGCCAAGGATAAGAACGTACATTTGTTTAATAGCCTAAAATGAAAACAATTTCAAAGGAAAATCAAAGTTATGTTTGGCATACAACAGAATTTTCTTAGGATGAATCATCCACAATTACTTATTTCTGGGAGTCTTGTCTATATAGTGATCAGAAAACAATTCAGATACATTAGCCTCTGAAGGAAGACCATTCTAATATATTCCTCACTCCTGCAGAGTTGGGCCTTTTAATTGATCTGGAATTAAAAAGCCACATTTTAATTGACTATAAGCATGACACCCATAAGGTTCCTGATTGAGGGTGTAATCCTATCTGGCCGCTAGGCAGGAATAGGACCTCTGCACCGGCCGAGGAATGTTGCAAAAGCTGCCATAAAGCAGTTGCGCCAGCCCTATGACAGCATAAGCTGTGGCTCAGTCACATGGCATAGGGATGGGGGGAGGGCGTTTCGGGGCATTTCAGGGCAGGAGGGTGGGTAGATCGAGCCTGGGAGGGGGGAAGGATTGGCAGCAGCAGTGCACGCCATATCCTATCCTCTTTCAAGGCCCGTTTCTCCCGACATGGGCCTCCCGGACCTATGCCAGCTCAATAGCTGGCGTGGATCCAAGGAGACCCGTTTGGGAGGCTGGGGCTTTACCTGGGTAAGGGAACAACTTTCCTTCCCTTGAGGAGACCTCCAACCCTGCCTACTCTGCTTAGGATCCAGCATTTCCAGCACCGGCTTAGCTGGATCACTGAGCAGAGTGTAGGATATGGCTGTGAGAGAGTGAAATTTGGAACAGCCCTTAATTATCCAAATGGCTTGGGACTTAAGTAGTGAAGGGCTATCTTTGACTGTATGTGCCTTCCCACAAGCTCCATTTTACACCTGAGGCCCTGCTCCAGATGCCTTTGTCTTGAGAGATAAGGCAGGTATCTATTAGGAACAAGACCTTTTCAGTGATGGCCCTGACATTATGGAATTCTCTCCATACGGAGACCTTTTTGACTCCCACTTTGCTCCTTGGGGTGGCCAAGTTGACACTTGGCTCTTTTGTAAAGCTTTTGGGATGAGGTAACTTTTGTTGGTCCTGAAATTAATTTTGTTGGTCTTGGGTGAAGCCTGGGAGCTGATTCTAAAGAGAATTGCAGCCCAAGACTAAAAAGGTCTACTCTGAGTAGGATCAGAGTTTACCTATGTTCTTATGGGTGTGGATGTTTTAGCTTATTACTGTTGTTATCATTTTTTATTTGTATACCTTAGTGTTTTATTTATACCTTTTATTGTAAATCTCTTTGTGTGGCTGATGCAAAAAAAAAAGTAGGGTACAAATTAAAAACAAAATGTATTTTTTTCTAACCAACTGTATGATCTCACAGGAGCAAGTACACAAACATAAACAATATAAACAATGAACTTACACAATCTTTAAGGGTGTAGAGGCAACAGAAAGGTGGTTTTTAATTTTTGGTGAATTAAATTTTGCATATGTAATTATTTCTGGGCTTGTAAGAACAATACAAAATATGGCTAAAGAGCTCACAGATGTCACCTACAGCCAATTTTCTTGATTCTGATAATAATCATAAAAAAGATACCATGGCTGATTCAAATGAGTTACTCCAGCACACTTTATTTTAGTTAATGCAGATGCTGGAACGGTATCTACATATACAGATCTATGCCAAGTAAACATGAAATCTGCTCCTTGGTATAGTTTTTCAGGTCTACTCCTAAGCACAGATGAGCTGAACAGCATTTCTTAAACATTTTTGCTAGCTGCAAAAAAAGGACACACACCTTCAGTAAAGTTAATTTTGTTACTGTGAATTTTGTTCACAAGAAGGGATTCTGTTCCCTTTCTATATCAACACTAATGAATAGCCTCAAGGCTTGAGGGGCTTAGTTACCAATATGTGATCCAGCTTTCACCTGCCCCCACTACCTGTCATTGACGGACTTGGAATATTTATAGATTTGTTTATTTATTTTTTAGTCTCAGGGCTGGGTGGGTCCCGATAGAGTGCAGTTTTGAGGGGTGGGACCTGGTGCTAAAACGTTTGACCTTTAAAGCCCTATACGGCTTGGGGCCAGGGTATTTGAGAGACCGCCTACTTCTATATAGTCCGGCTCGTCTCCTCTTAGATCATCAGAGAAGGCCCTTTTGTGGGTACCGTCGCCCAGGGAGGGGCGTGGGGCGACGGCCAGAAATAGGGCCTTCTCAGTAGTGGCAGCAACCTTATGGAATTCCCTCCCCTTTGACTTACGAACTGCTCCCTCCTTGGACACTTTCCGGCGAGGCCTAAAAACCTTCTTGTTCAAAGAAGCCTTCTGAGTCCTTGCCTTTTTTAACATCCTGCTGGTACAGGTGGGGCGCTGCTGTCTTTTATGATCTGTTTTAATAGTAATAATCTTCTAAATTAATTTTTAGATGTTGTTTTTATTAGTTTTTGTTAACTTTTTTTTTTACTGTTTTAAAATAACTTTTTATGTATGTACTTTTTTGGTATTGTATTTTCTTTTCTGTTGTAAGCCGCCTTGGGTCCCTTCGGGGAGAAAGGCGGGATAAAAATATTGTAAATAAATAATAAATAAATAAATATAGAGAAATCAACCTTTTAAAACAATATTATAACAGTAAAAATAGTCCAGGAACAGGTCTGAGCCTCCAAATAACTGGAAATGAAGTATGCAAAGTACAGTGAAACCTTTCTATCCGCGGATCTGGGATTCGCGGATTCGACTTACTGGGCATCTGCAGGGTCCACCTTAAAAAAAACTGTAAAAAGGAAGAAACCCCCCCCCCCATCCCCTTTTGTACCTTTGCACATTGAAATCATACCATTTTCAAGTCTCCGCAGGGCTACTGCAAGCTTAACAACCCACTTCCGGGTCGCGCAAAGTCTCTTCGCTCCTCCCAGCCTTGCCCCAGGATGCATTCTGGGGTGAGCCTTGGAGGAGGGAAGAGCCTTTGCGTGACTCGGAAGTGGGTCATTAAGCTTGCAGAAGCCCTGCAGAGGCTTGAAAACGGCGTGATTTGGCCACGTAAAGGTACAAACGAGAATTCAGGATTTTTTTTCTTCCTTTTTACAGTTTTTTGAAGGTAGATTCCAGTATCCACAGATCCCTGCTATCCGCAGGGGGGTCTGGAATGGATCCCCCACAGATAGCGAGGGCCCACTGTATTGCAGTTCATTTTAAAGGGACAGTGTAACATTTGTGGCTGTGTAGTCTATTTCGTGTTTCAGGCCAATATATCCAAAACTCTGCTTCAACCATGCAATTCATTGTGCTAAAAATTATACCTTGCTCCCAATCAATTACTATACAATATGCATACAGAACACAAAAGCATACTGCTCTAATTACACAGAAAGAATGATGAAGTGATTTGTTTATATTAGCTTACACTAACCTGCTTTGAATAATGCATAACAACAGCCCACTGCAGTTGCTGTGTAGTGCAGAAGTGATAGTTGAGCTCAAAGTATCCCAACCTAGAACAAGTAAATCTCATAAATAGGGGCAAAACAAATTATCTGCGATATTCTAGTTACAATCAAACAAGTGAATATATTCTACATACTTAAGAACAACATCCTGAACATCTGCGAGTGTGGCCCCGATACTCTTTAACAAGAGGTTTAATGACTGAACTGGAATCAGTTCCTTGCGTTTCTCTTTGTTGCTCTCTTCTCGACCAGTGCTGAGTGAAAAACTTAAATGTAACTAAAAGAAGAAGAATTGAAAAGATGAAATATTTCTGTTATTGTTCTTGTTAGTTGTTGAAACCCCTACCATGTCACAAGGATCTGCTCTCACATGCACTGGTAACATGCACCTGTAAACATTTTCTTATAGACCAGTGTTTCTCAAACTGGTGGGTAGCGACCCACCAAGAAAACTGGAAGCAGCCGCAACCCCCTTAAGGGGGGTGGTGACGTGTGGTGATGTCCTGCTGCTGCTGCTGGGAAAAAAGTTTTTTTATTTTTTACTTACCAGGGGTTGCGCTGGCCCTTCGGATGGTGCGGGGGCCCCAGCCCCCTCTGTGGGCCTACCCGCGCTTCAGATCCGCTCACTGAAGCAATTGAGACCTGTTTTTCGTTCCGGGAGTGTTCGCCTCCGCAAGGACTTACAACGTCCCCTACATCCTTTTATGGAGTTTTGAAGGTGGACCCCAGTATCCGCAGATCCTCGCTATCCTCAGAGGGATGGGTCCGGAATGGATCCCCCGTGGACAGCGAGGGCCTACTGTACTATTTTTTGGATGTGAAAAATTTTCAAGGTAATTTTGAGTATATGTGATTTTATCTTTACACGTTTATTGAGATGTTAAGCCCGCGTAAGATGTGGGCCGACTGTATTGGTTTGGTATACTAGTCAGCCTTTCTTTAGAAGAATGTATGAATGAATGATTAATTATCTGTGCTTGCTATCAACCTCTCCTCCCACATTTTTGTCATTTGCACTGAGGTATGCAGAAGGTCAGAAACAGCAGAAAAGGCTGCTGCTGTTTCTTACCTTCTCCAAATCAGAGGTGAAAGGGTGGGGGACAGAATGTATGCTGATGGGCATCCTTGTTACTAGAGGATTAGGGATACTCACACCGGGTGAGTGAGTTTGTGAACACTTGCTTTTTGTGCAGGCAGCAACCACACTGTACCTGCACAGTGATCACTATGTGATGTAATATGTAGTACAGAAGTCTTTAGATACTGGTGCATTTGGAATCTACCACTCCTCGTTTCCTGCCCTGGATAATGGATTTTGCCCAACTGGCTAGTATTTTTGTAGAAATGTGCTAGTTAGATAAGCTGGAAAGTAGGGTGCTCTACCCACCTAATATTAACAACTTGAGCACCACTCTTGTTCCCTGGCTGCATGTTCAAAAAATCATACATTTATGATATTCACATACCTTGATTGGAGAAATATGAAAATATTCATATAAGCTGATTTGTGATGTATCAGTTGATGATATATCCTTCAGTTCTTCCTGTACAGCTTCTATATCTTTTTTGAACAGTTCTATCTGTGAATATATAACATTAGTAAAGCTAAAATGCACATTAATAGTTTTATGGCAGATATATCGTCAAAAATTATAATATAATCTATTGATTTATTTGAAATGACATTCTGGACTGATATCAAGGTATACAAATATCTCATGTCCTATTTCTTACTGGAAGAAATAAATATTTTCAGTCTTTGACCTTGTTTATATGTATTCTAGGACAACTACTATATACTTCACTTTATCCGTAATACAGTAATAGTAATACAGCTTTTGGAAAAGCATAACAGAAATACTGGCTTTGGGGAACATATTTTTACTTTCTTGAAAATATGCTTAATGTAATAGGATTTACTACCTCTTGGTCTTTGGGCACTTCATCTGCAAGTGTAAAGAAATCAGCCAACGCATAAAGGAATCCAAGATCTAATCTAAGATCCATCTCTTGAATGAGGACCTTAAAATACCTGTAAGAGTAGAAAACTGTCAAACACCTCAAACATCTATTTTTGCAATGTCTCTTGAGATAGCCAAAAATACATGAAGGTAATTTTAAAACTTAAACTAATTTTAGATTAAACAAATGATTTTCTCAGTTGTTATAAAAATTGAGCTTATAAATTAGAAACATTATAGTCTCTTGCCTCATTAGAATGTGCTATCAAAACAGGTTCTGTTAAAGGAAAAGGCAGGAGACACACCAGTCACTTTAGAGAGGATATGCTGTGAGGGCTGTTGTGGGAATTAAGAAGTTTGTTGCACCTGAAATATCTGAGGCCCCAGAGAAGAACTGCTCAATCACCCTAACAGATATAGGGCACAATCCTATCGATTAAGTGCACCAGCACTGGACCTCAGTGTCAGCGCTGTGTGTCGCAAATGTGCCGTAAAGTAGTAGGCGGCGGCGCTGCGAGTAGCTGGTACTGGCGGGATGCCTGTGCCATCCCACCAGTACCAGTGGAGGCCCAAAAATGCGCCAGAGCAGTTAGGGACCATGCCGAGAGGCGTGGGGAGAGCGGGGAGGGCAGAACGGGGATGGACCAGGCCTTGGAGGGGAGCGGGATCAATGGAAGAGGCCTCTGTCATATCCTATCTCCCTTTATGGCGCGTTTGCAACACTCTAGGCCGGCGCAGCATGTGCTGTGCTGGCCTAGGCGCTCAATAGGATTGCGCTGTTAGTAAGGGCCAATTCAAATACTTTTTATCAGACAAAATTTGTGTACAACTGTTGCTTTATTATTAGATGCACATCTGTTTCAATATGAAGACATGTATTCAGAAAAGCCTTGGGGGGTGGTGGTGTATGATTAGCCACACTTACAATGTGGAAGTATAATACATGCATGTAGAATCAACCTGCATAAGTCTGTGACATCTGCATGCATCTAACTTTAGTGCACATAAAAATGAGGCTGCAGTGTGATATAGTGGTCAGAGTAGGAGACCAAGGTTCAAACTTCTATTCGGCCATGAGATTCACTGAGTTGGTCACTATCACAGTCTCAGCCTAATCAACCTCACAAGCTTGTTGTGAGGATGAAAGGGAAATAGAAGGAATCATGTATGCCATCTTGAGCTCTTTGAGTGTAAGAGTGGGATATAAATGCAAGAATACAAACATATAAATATTAGAAACAGCCATTTGACTCATTCCTTACAGCCTAATCTCAATCATGTTTACACATAAGAAAAATCTTGCTGATTTCAACAGCATATACTTACAACTAATTAAGTCTAGAATTGTAGTCCTAGAAAGATGCAACCCAATTTTATACATGCTTATGCAGAAGTAAGTCCCATTGAATCGAAATATAGTAAGCATACTTAGGACTGCAGACTCACAGCACAATCCTATGCATGTCTACTCAGAAGTAAGTCTAATTATGTTCAACGAGGCTTACTCCCAGAAAAGTGTGCATAAGATTGCAGCCACAATTTAGGAACAGAAAAGGAAAATGCACTTACTTTATACGGGATATCTGAGAATGTCCTGCAGTTCTCATGACAATACTGACATCGGTAAATGGTTTTGGTTCTATGAAAATACCAGAGAAAAAGGTGAGCACAGGACTGACACAAACTCATGTAGGAACTCATTTTTATTGAAATGTAAGGTACAAGATATATAGCTAGGATTATTGGCAAAAGATATAATGGAAGGGTAAGACAAACCAACTTCCAAGGTGGTAGAGGCAAATATGACACGAAATGAAACCAATAACCAAGTGCCTATCCAAACATATTTTCATTGTTCAGTACAATACATACACAATGAATGGGTAGATTAGTGAAGTTACAGATGCTGTCTGACCAACAGATACATTAATTTCAGGTGCCCATTTCATTTTTTCCATGGTTCCCAGAAAAGGATTTGGGCTTCTCTAAGGGCATTGGCTTGGGACATTGACAGTGCAATCCTAGGCATATCTCTTCAGAAGTAAGCCTCATTGAGCTGAATGGGACTTACTCCTAGATTAATGTGTAAAAGATTGCAGTCCAAGTTCCTTGTTGCGCCCAATCCATTATAGGCACATCACTCTTACTTTGACAATCTTGTATCATCTGCTGTTGTGACCTGCGGGGCCCCTAGGCTGAAGCCTAGTCAGCCTAATGGATAATACACCCTTGCTTGTCAGGAAAGCATGGTATGCAAACAGCTACATTTTTATTTTCACTTTAGTGTAGAACCTGTCAAAGAAAATACTAGAGAGAAATTGTTACGTTAAGCATCGTCTAACCTTGCTATGGATTATTTACAGCCCAATCCTGTGTAACTTAGGTCAGCTTGGCGCTGCTCTAAGGAATCACAAACATGCCATAAAGCACGTTTGCAACTCCCAGAGAGTAAGCGACACCGGTGCGAAGGCTGGCACCGTTCACTCAGGCCGACCCAAACCAGTGCTGGACGAAGAAGAGTCCAGCGCTGGTTGGCACAGGGGCGGGGGGAAGGCAGGCAGGGGCAGCCTGGTCATTAGCCGGCCTGGGCTGGGAGGGGGCACAGATATCCAATGCCTTGTCGCAGCCCGGGCCAGCCTTACACGGCCTCCCAGGACACATGCCAGTTCAGGAACTAACGTGCATCCGAGGAGGCCCATTTGGCTCTGCCTCACTTACACCGGGGGAAGGGGACGAATATCCCTTTCTCACAAGGTGAGCCTGTGCCGTGCCGGCGCAGCTCGCAATCCTCACAGGATGCAGTGGCCGGCCCCTTTAGGCTTTTTGTGCTTAGCTGCTCAGGATTGCGCTGTTAGTTCCATAGATTTCTTTTTTTCTTGTAAATTATTTACTAACATTGAGAAAACATAATGTGTTAAACTTTATTAACAAACCTGAATCCAAGGTGATGGACTTGGGAGGTTTAACAGGATAAAATACAAAGGGAAATATGGCTCCAGCAATCTGGTTTTGAATCTGATAAAGGCAATGACAAGACAATATAGTACATAATAGATCTTTCTTTCTAAATGCTTGGTTTAATCCTTGTTTTATGGCACAATCCTCACTAACTTTAGAGTGGCAGAGCACGCGCTGCACCGCTCTAAAGTGTCGCTAACGTACCGTAAAGCATGTTTGCAATGACTTGGGAGTAAGGGCCACCGGCACGGAGGCCGGCAGCCCTCACTCTGCCGCCCTCCAAAACCTGCAGTCACTGACGGAGGTACCGGTAAGTCCTGTGCCGGTTGGTGAAGGCGCGGTGGGAGGGCAGGCACTGGCATCCAAGGGAGTGGCCATTGACCGGCCCAGGCTGGGAAAGGTTGGGGATATCAGTGGCACGCTATTCCGATATCCTCAGGCTTTCCCAGCACAGGCCGGCCTTACACACACACCCCACCCAGATGTACACCAACTTCAGAGCTGGTGTGCATCCAAGGATGTCCATTGCGGCCCGCACAGTTTACATTGGGGGAAGAGGACGGTAAGAGGGTAAAACTCAGGATGCGCCGGTGCAGGCCACAATGGGCCTAGGATATAGCAGCTGGCCCTTTAGGTCGGCCGCTTAAACTTACACTGGATTGTGCTGCCCAAAGATGTCCTAATTTACAGTTACACTGGTTTAATTCATTCTAGTTTTCAACAGAAAAAATAGAGATTTTTGAACCACTGAAGTCAATAGTTAACCTCCCACTAGGTTCTACAATGAATACAGATTGCATCATGAAGTTTGAATTTCAGTACATTTCCTGAATTAACTTGTTTTGCAGGCCCAATTCAGATGTTCATAAAATTAATTGTATAGAACAGTGTTTCTCAAAGTTCTTCCCGCAAGGTGGGGAGAACTGTGAGTACTTGCAGGGGTGGGGCCAGCGTGCCCGAAAACCGGTTTTCATCACTTACTGGGACTTCCGGGTGTGGGGAGGCCTGCACAACATTCTGCAGGCCTCCCCGATCTTTAGATTTCACGAAAACCGGAAGTGGTAGAAAATTGCCGTTTTTCGGTGATCTAAAGATCAGGGAGACCTGCGGAGGGTCTCACAGGCCTCTCCGCACCCCCCCCCCAAGCTCCAGTTAATGATGAAAACACATTTTCGGGCATTTTTGTGGCAATGGCGATTCCTGGGATTTCCACCGCCATGCTGTCCCTGCCCCTTAAGTGCCCCGCCCCTTACGTTTGCGGTCTCAATGGTGGGCCACAACCCACCATTTTGATAACCACTGGTATAGAATAATTATTAGAACTTAACAGACTTTGCACAAATGTTTATTTAAGCACAGATTTTTGTTATTTGAAAATGCCAAATTAAAGGATGTTTTGATTTTAAAAATGGTTTCAATAAATTCAGTTAATAAAGATTAAAGAACAGTAAGAGAATATTTTGAAATCCTAGTTAGGATTAAAGTAAAGCACTTTGTACTTTATTGTCATCTCTAGTCTTGAAAATATGAAAGGTTTTTGAATATTAATTGTTGGTAACCCTGAAACATACCTGAATTCTATAGATCTGGACTCTGAATGATGCCTGATGTTCAGATGTACTATATTGTACTTTTAAAGCTGGCAAAAAGCTTCTTCTCACAGGGATTTCATTTGGCTCCAGTATTTTCATGTCATTACCAGTAGGAGTCAAGCAAACCTGTTGTATTATACAGACATCTTAAAGCCATATCTTATTACCCTTCAAGCAAAAGCACAGGACACCATCTAACCAAATTTAAGCACTTTGAAGTCCTACTGATTTCAACTGTATTTTAGTATTGGAGGCATTTCAGAACATGCTTAAATTTCCTGTTGAAAACCAATATAAGTTTTAAGAGTGCTTACCTTTAGCTAAGTAACATTCAGTTTAAAAAATAAATTTGGTCACTAAGGATTTGTCATCATTTAGGAATTTAAAAAAAACTTGAACTTCAGTAAGTAAACACTTTAAAGCAAACTTCAAAATTATGCATACCTTCTTCATATTATAAACAACTGGTCTTTCTAAGTAAAGATCAAATTCTTCACTGTTGCATATAGGGTGCAACATAGAGCCAGTGGGTGCAGCATCCAATCTAGAGCACTGCTTCAGCTCACCTATGATTTTTTTTGGGGGGGGGGAACTGTCTTTTTAATTTGCGAGTGTGACTTGACAGCAGCAATTTAATGAACGAGTGCTTATCTGAACAACAGGAACACTTGTAACTAAAAAAAAGTCTGTGGATGCTCCCCTTGACTCCAAAGAGGTGAACTAGTGCCAAACTCCACCCACCTGATCTGCACAGCTTTGCTCCCTCCATATTTCCCTTGGCTTAGGATGAATTTTTCATTATCGCAATCAACTGAATGCTTAAGAGGTCCTAGAAAAAGGATTCCAGGATGTTCTAGGACAGCTTTTCTCAAAGTTCTCCCCGAGTAGGGGGAGTCGCAAGTGTTGGCAGGGGTGCTCCCAGGATCGCGCTGCTGCTGGAGAAGGGTTTTTTTAAAAAAACTTACTGAGGGTTGTGCCTGCCCTCCAGAGGGTGCAGGGAGGCCCATGGCCCCCTCTGTGGGCCTCCCCGTGTTTCAGACCAGCTTTGCAAAGTGACTGTGACCCACTTGCGGTTTCAGATGAAAAACAGAAGTGGGTCGCAATTGCCTTGCAGAGCTGATCTGAAGCGCAGGGAGGCCAGCAGAGGGGGCCGAGGTCCTCCCTGCACCCTCCAGAGGGCTGGCCCGACCCTCAGTAAGTTTTTTAAAAAAAAACAAACCTTCCCCCCCCCCGATGGTGACGGTGGGATGTCACCGACATCACCGCACATCGCCACTCTCCCTTGAGGGGGTAACAATGTCTTCCGGTTTTTCTAGTGGGTCACGACCCACCAGTTTGAGAACCACTGCTCTAGGACACCACTCTCATCGCTTCACATCTGCCCCCTTGTTTTTATTTTTAAATCACGGGAGCAGGAAAATTAGGAGAAGCGGTTGAGGCTAGTACAGTGCAGGGCTGGGCAAGGCAAGGTGGTGGTGGTGGTGAACCAGAATAGCATGTAGGCCCTCACCAATCTGCCAACTCTGGCCAATCCTGAGGTGGCTGCCTCATCACACCTTACCTTATTAGCAGGTCGGACATGGCCCCATCTAGAAATTTGCCCTATCTAGCAAAGAAAGCTGGCTAGTGTCCAGATTGGACTATGTTCGAACCCTGCATTCCACTCGTGCTATCTAGTGCTTGTGCAAAGCGGAAGGATGAATGCAATTTTGGCCAAATCCCTCTTGGAGAATTGGAGGATCCTCAGAAGACAATTTACCAGGGATTTAGGGGGTTGAAGAGGAATTCAGTGAAAATTATACCCTACCCTTGCCCAAGCACTAAATAGCATGACTGAAAGGTGGGGGTTGAATACTACCCATTAAATTATAGTAGAAGAGAATGAAACATGTGGGTTTTTATCACTGGCATTAATGACAAAAAGAACAGTAAATACTGCACATGCAAGTCTGTCAAAGTATAACAAGGGCCTCTCTGGGATGGTGCTGACAGTTTCCAGAGAGAGTGCAAACTCCACCTATATTTAAGAGTCCATTTAGAGTGACTTAGAAGGCAAAAGACAAAGCCACTTTCATGTCCCTATAATAAACTAGGAGTGCAATCCTGAGCATCTCTAGGCCGGCGGAGCACATGCATTGCCAGCCTTACATGTTGCGAAAGTGCCAGCCCATAAGGCACTTTTGCAGCACCTCTGGAGTAAGTGGTGCCGGCGCAGAGGTTGGCGCTGCTCACTCCGCTGTTCCCCGGACTCTGCACAGCTGGACAGAGATGAGTCCTGTGGTGGGAGGGCGGGTCGAAGTGGTGGGGAGGGGGCCAATGGCTGGCCTGGCATGGGAGGGGGTAGGGATATTGACGCTGGGTTGCGCCGATATCCCAAGCCCCTTCCTGCTGGGCCGGCCTTACGTGGACTCCCTGGTTGTGCGCCAGCTTAAGAGCTGGTGCACATCTGAGGAGGCTCATAGGGCCTCCGGGGCTTATACTGGGGGAAGGGGACAAAGTGTCCCCTTCCCCGGAGGTGAGCCCCGGCTACGCCTGTGCAGGCAGTATTCTGTGCAGGATGGAGCGGCCAGCCATTTAGACCGGCTGCTGCAACTCGCACAGCCATAATATACACCCATAATATACAGCCAAATCCAACCTAAACGTCCCTGCACCGATGTAGCAGTGCCAGTATAGACTATGCTGCATGCTGCAGGGGAGTATAGCAGAGTCTCCTTGGGGTAAGGGGACATTTGTCCCCTTGCTTTGGGGAAAGCCACAGCTGCTGCTATAGGTCAACTTGGGCTTGCGTCAGCATTATCATTGGCACAAGTCCGCACTGATCCGTGTCAGTGGATCAGGCCAAGGAAGAAGGATAGGATACGCTATGCACCAGCGCTGGCATTCCCACACAAGTCCTGGACCAGATCCGCCCACCCTGCCCCCGTCGCTGCCCTCCCCCGCCACGTTCGGTCCCTCCCCTCCCTCCGCCCCTGCGCTGGCCAGCACAGGACGTACCTGCTTTGACGGACATCCTCTGCTGTGCAGGTGCGCATAGAACAACTCTGGCCTTCCTACCAGCGTGGCAGGCCTCTATGCTGTCGCAAAGTGCTTTACCACACTTTTGCGACAGCTAGTGCAGGCAGAACGTGCGCTCTGCCAGTTCAGAGGGCAATTTGGATTGGGTCACTAGTTCCCCATCGTCCATAAATGCTGAAACCCCCCCAAGGAAGTTCTCTACTTTCACATTTTCTATTTAAATGGCAAATTAGATTTAGTTTTGAAAAATATACGTGATGCAGTTATTTGTCCCCAAATTCCTCCATGCCAGTGAAAAATTCCAACCAATTTAGTTAACAACAATGAGTGTTCCGTTGGGCAAGTTTACTTCTAGAAGCGATTACCACAAGTCTTCTCTTGTGCTATATTGTGCTTGTGGCAGCAAAACCTCAGCACCTCACCATTATGCATTAGCCTGGAGAAGGAGAGAACTGATGGGAAGGTGCATGCAGCATGAGACTCACGACACAATCCTGCACAAGAATGCACGGCTGACCTAAAGGGTCGGCTGCTGCATCTTGTACAGTTCCCGTGCCGTGCCAAGCGCAGCCTGGAAGCACCTTGGAGGAAGGGGACGTTCGCCCCCTTCCCCCAGTGTAGGCAGGCTGGGAAGCAATGGGTCTCCTCGGATGCACGCCAGCTCCAGAGCTAGCGTGTAGCCGGGGAAGCCATGTAAGGCTGCCCCACTTTGGGAAGGTGCTTGGGATACTGGCGCAACTCAATGCTGATATCCCCGTCCCCTTCCAGTCCGGACCGGCCAATGGCCCCCTCCCTCCCCTCACCCCTGCCCCGACCAGCGCAGGATTCACCCACGGCGGCTGGTGCAGGGTCCGGTGGATGGTAGAGTGAGCAGGACCGGCCTCTGTTCCAGCGGAGCGCTCACTCCACTGGCCTAAAGTTACGCAGGATTGGGCTGCCCATCACAACTTGATTGTGTACATTTATCAATGGGCCTTACAGTTGTATAATTGTGCATAGGACCGTCACTTGTTTTGCACTCTCACCAGGAGGGGAAAGGAAATGCTGTCCTACCACCTGCTGCTCTCCCATCCAGCTCTCAGCAGTTGCAGGTAATCTGTCCTTACAAGATAGATTACCATTTGTAAAACGATATCGGATATCCGGGTTTAAAAGCTATGTAAAAAGTTTATGAGTTTAAAACATGTAAAAACAGGTTTAAAAACACTTGAGGTTTTAAAACAAGTAAAAACAGTTTAAAACACAGACAACACAACGTTTCATCCACCAATCCACGGACCTCTTCAGGTGAGCCACAGCGGCTGTAAAATGTCAACACAGACACTGGTCTTAATCCCTATAAAAAGGCAAAAAAGGGCAAGTTTGTAGCAGCTGCCCCAACACAAATCAGCTGTGCGCAAGGAAGTCCATTGAGAACAGGCTATGTCTGGAGTGACCTTTAGGAGGCTCCCTCTACAGACGACTGTCGGTTATATCACTCCCTCCATTTGCTTTATTCAAAACAGGAAACCTATTGTATATCCGATATCGTTTTACATTGTTGCCATGAAGATTACCATTTGTTGCTGCAAGAAGAAATGATAGACTTATTTCAAAGATAGCTATAACTACTGAGGATAAGGGTGCTGGTGATAGCTCCTTTTCTTTTTTCTTCTGATACGAGGCAAGTAAAGGTCACAACTCTGTGCATGGGTATTATCAGTAGGACTTACTTCTGAACAAACACTCATAAACATGGATTTTAAGACTCAGTTTCAAATGAGAGGCACGTGATATGGCAGAGAAAGCGGGGGGAGAGAAAAAAATGGTTGACTTGTCAAAACATGTTTTATAGGTCTCTAGAAAAACAGGCCATTATACTAAGCTTTACGGTACAATTTTGTTTTTAAATTGATAAAAAAAAATGTTTCTTAGAATTACCGGAACATTAGTATCCAACTCGACTATTTTATTTTCTGTGGGTGAGAGGTCGCAGTATTCTTTAAATTCTTTTTCAAGCATTTCAGTTTGCTTCACACTCAGCGGCCTCCATCTTGATTTTTTCTTGGGCTTTGTCTCCCAAATTATATCAGAACTGGCAAACAAAAATAAAGAGTTAACAAAAAAGAGACCAAGGGAAAAACTTCATTTTTTGCAACTTTCATCAAATTAAATATAGTAATCTGATTTAATTATTGGGGCATGGCCCTAACTAAAAATAAAAGAAGAGAGGTAGAGAAGACAAACTTAAGCGTTTGGGCTACGAGCCCAATCTGTTCCGTAGACAATGTAGGGCTAGACTGGGGCAACGGTCAGCCCTCTGCGTGGAGGAGACGCCGTTAATCAACTGACCCTACATTGTGCTGGCACAAGGGCACTAGCGTCACTAGATGCACGTCACCCTAGAGCAGGGGGGTGCGCGTCACTCCCCCGCCCGAGGGTGACCCCCCAGTGCTCCAGGGCCTTCTGAAGGCCCGATGGTTCAAAACGTAAAGTTTTACGTTTTTCGCGCATGCGCAGTACATTTTCTGAGGGCAAAGGGCTGCCCATTTGCCCTCAGAAAAGTACTGCGCATGCGCGAAAAACGTAAAACTTTACGTTTTGAACCATTGGGCCTTCAGAAGGCCCTGGAGCGCCGGCGGGGTCGGACTCTCCGAGGCTGGCTCCCCAGCCTCGGAGCGTCCGGACTCGGGACGGTGTCGCGCGGGGGTCACCCCTTTGCGCGCATCACGCACGCGTCACCCCCTGGCGGTCCGCCCCCCTGCCACGCTCCAACGACGCCACTGCACAAGGGCATTCCCATTCAGTCAGGAATGCCCCCTTCCTCTGCCAGAGAACTTCATTTTTTGCAGTGTTCATCAAATTAAATGACATGTCAAAATAACTTAAGCTTCCTAATGTGCTTAAGATTTGTTTACTCTTGAAAATCTAACTTTTTGCTAACAGTGAGCAGGACATCAATTCTAAATGCATGTTTCTCTTGTCAATTAAGGCTGCTTGCAAGTACAGACAATTGTTCTACAACCTTTAACTTACTGAAATTAAATAGATTTGGTACACAGAAACACACACACACATACACACACACACACACAAAACCACAAGTGAGGCTTTGTATTACATGAGCCAGTCAGTATTAAGGTATTTTATATCCAATTCATTTCAATGGGTTAGTTAAGCATGTGCCTCATTCCCCTATTTAAATCTATTGGACTTTTATTGTTATTAAGAATATTTACCGTATTGGTCTGAGTATAAGACTCACTTTTTTCTCCTAATTTAAGTTTTTAAACTAGGGGTGCGTCTTATAATCAGGCTGTTGCAATAATGCCAGTGATTTAATTAAAAAATTTTAATAGCACCAAACTTTAAGGGTGTGCCTTATAATCAGGTGCGTCTTATACTCGGGACAATACGGTATATACTTCTATTCAAAGAAAATTTCACAAAGCGGTTACAGAGAAAATCAAATAAATGAATGGTGGTACCCTGCCACAAAAGAGCTCACAATCATTATAATATACAGGGGGCCCTGTTCCAGGCCTCCCTGTGGATACTGGGGTCAACGGATGGGGCAAACACGCCATCTGCGGCCCCTCAGCCATTCTCTTAGCTTCATTAACTGTTCCGTGTCTGCCTTGCAACAGACGCTATAAACAGCAGCATGAGTGCTAGAAAGGCTCAGCTGAAGAACAGGAAGTTCCTGCTTTTTACCGGAACTGTTGCAAGGAAGACACGGAGCAGCTAATGAAGGCAAGAGAATGGCTGGGGGGTGCACAGGGGGCCATTATTTTACCTTCATTAACTGCTCCGTGTCTTCCATGCTGCTGCTTATAGCGTCTGTTTAAAGGAAGAGACTGAGCCCCTAAGTAAGGTAAAATAATGCCCAGTGGGGCACGCGGCGGCGGGGAGGCTACCCACTATCCGCAGATAAGTGAATCCGTGAATAGCGGATACGCAGATAGCAGGGGGGGGGCTGTAGTCTATATTATACTATATTATAAGCGCATCTAAGTGCTTAACCTGTGCTGGATCATACCCACTGTGCAAACACTAAAAAAAAAGAGAATGATTTCAGGAGAAAAAAACCTAAAAATTAAGTCTGAGCTGAAAGTTTTCTGGGTAAAACTTCTGTCTCAATTTTTTGCAGCGGTGGTGGTCAGGGGGAAAAACTGGCTTAAATTTCTTGCTGCCACTGCCAGTTTTGTAGAGAGCAATAATGGCTGCCTCCCTGGCAGCCATCAGGTTCTTCCTCCAAAAGCGCCAATGAATGACACTACATGATTATGTAGCTGCTGCTGAAGTCACTCGTATCCCACCATCTATCAACCCCAACCCCATGAAAATTGTTTGAAATGCCCCTGTCTATTTTTGCCACCTTTGAATGGGGCAGAAAAACTGAAGTTGTAGGGTGGCGGGAAATTTCAAGACAACCCAAACTTACGAAAAAAAAATCTATAACAATACAACTATCAAATTACCCAGAAACAGGTTTGTATCCTGCCATTTCAAACATATGTAACAAAACTGAAAATGTTGTATGTTGACTGTGTGCTGCTTTGGGGGCCTTTGCTAAAAAGTGCTAAAAATAAATAAAATTAATGTTATCAAATCAGCATTACCTGGTAATTCCAATGTAACCTATTTCCTGCTTTGAACAGTTATTTACTAAAGAAATTCCAACGTCTTGTAACGATATAGTGATTTCTTGTTCTGCTAATTCAACTTTTTCACTATCATACGTTGCTTTGAAAACTTTTTCATCTTCAGTGAAAAGGATAATACGCTGCAAGCCTTCAAAAAATGAAACGAAAAAGATGTTCTTGTTTCCCATTTGGATTAGTGTCATCAAATCCTAGAAGAGAAGGAAAGTTTATTTTCAGGATAGCAAAACAAACATACCTGCAGTCAAATCCTAACTCGGTTTATTCTGAAAAAATCAGATTGATTATAATTGGACTTACTTCCAAGTAAATATGCTTAGGACTGCAGCTTTGGGTACAATTCACAGGAACCTTAAGCCAGCGTTTCTCAAAGTCCTACAGGGGAGTTTACTCCCCTGTAAGTCTTTGCGGGGGTGGGGCAATGTCTGAGGCAGCACTCTAGGATCGCGCCTGCCTCTAACCCAAAAACGTTTTGTTTAAGCATACCTGGTTGTCCTGCCAGTTCCCCGAAGGGTCCCGGGGGGGGGGCTGCTGCTGCCTCTGCAGGGCTCCCCAAGGTTTTAAACAGCGGCAATCGCATCGAAAAGCCCACTTCCAGTTTTCTGCTGAAAACCAGAAGTGGGTTTTTCAACGCAATTGCCATTGTTTAGAGCCTTGGGGGGGGGGGAGGTCAGTAGAGGCGGCAGCAGCCCCCCTCAGACCCTTCGGGGAACTGGCAGGACAACCAGGTAGCGACCCACCACTTTGAGAACCCCTGCCTTAAGCAATTAAACTCTCTCCCAAGTTACATTGCTGCATTTGTTAGTAACATCAAATACCAGCAACCACATAGATTCAATTTTAGGAACAGTTGGCCCTCGCTATCTGCGGGGATCTGTTCCAGACCCCCCGCCCCCGTGGATAGCGATGATACCGGGGGTCCACACTAAAATCAGTAAAAAAAAGAAAACAAGGTAAAGAAGCTGGTTTTTTAAAATCTTTAAGAAGCTTAGAACAGCCTGAAATCGCACTCCAGAAGCCTCTTCTGGGTTGCACGATTCCCCCTCCCTCTCCCAAAATAGCTCCAGAATGTATTGCAATGCATTCTGGGGTGATCTTGGGAGAGGGGAGTCACGCGACCCGGAAGAGTCTTCTGGAGTCTGATGTCAGGCTTTTCTAAGCAAGAATACGCAGTGGTTTGCTTCTTAAAGGTAAACCCCCCACTTTTCCCCTGGTTTTCTTCCTTTTTACAGTGGACCTTGCAGATCCAGAACCCGCAGTGTGACAAATCCGCAGGTCCTGAATTTGCGGATGGAAAGGGTCCACTGTATATCATCATTATTCTTTCTAATATGGTACTTAGCAGATACAGATTGGTGATGAAAAATCCATCTAAGCATATTCATTTGCAGCATAATTTAAGCTCCCTAAATGGCCCACCAAGGATTTGTGCTCAGTGGCTTCGAAGAATCTATGGAATGTTAAGACATCAAGTGTTGACGGTATTTGTTGTTTTTTTAAGAAAAAAACAAATATGCATGGGGAACAGATGAAGAGAAATGGCTTAAGCCTTTCATGGCCTGTAGTATCCTAGAATGGAGGTAACAGTTTGGCAGATCTGTGCATAAGGTTAAAAACCTCCCTTCCCAATGCTATATGGAAAGTTTTTCAAAGGGGAGGAGAGGAAAGAGGACACCTTTCCCCTTTCCACTCCCTAGAAACCTCCCTGCCCCCTCAAACATCAGTAAAATGGTGAGGCTTAGGACTTGCAACCAACACTGAACCAAAGCTCTTTTGCACTTCATAGCACAATGAGGAAATTTCAATTAGTGGGAGCCGGCTCAGTTCCAGAACGCTGTAATTAGATGCAAATAGCGATGCCAGCTGAGTATTTGCGAGTCAGATACATCCGGACTTTGGGGGCTCATAGTATATTTGGGTTGTCTCCTTGTTATGCTGTCTTACTTCTGAGGATGCCCCATGTGTTTTTGGGGCGAAACGTAAAACTGCTAATAACATCTTGTTAACTTTGAATAAAAGTTTTTAAAATGACAGAGTTGCCTGGGAATATGTTGATTTTCAACTCAGAGACAATGAGGAAACATTTGGGGAGAGAGCAAAATGAAAATATATATATGTATCATTTTTCTTCCTTCCCTCCCTCCTGAAATGCTCCTTCCTGCCATGGGTTCCAAATAGTACTATAAGATTCCTATTCCGGATTGGCTGGATTCCTGGAGTCTTGGTAGGGGCTGGGCTTTTTGCTGCTGACTGCATATTAAGATACTAATTCCAACAATATTTTAACAGCTGTTCAACAAGTTAAGTACTGTATTAGATATACAGCATTGGTTTGAGTTTTTATAAAAGTAGTATACATACATCTTTCTGAGTAACTTCCCCACTGCTTTTTCCACATTTCCATTTCAATATTTTAGAGCCTACTGGATCACCCCATGTATAGAGTACCGCTTTATTTGGATGTAGAGTATCTTCCATTAGAGAGAGAGAACTGTAAACAAAAACCAGGAAAGCAGTATATCACATGCTAAATGCAGTAAAATTCGACATCTGAAAAAAAGTTTCTCATGACAACGATTATGACTACAACAGCCCAATCCTATTGACAGGAAGTGCCAGCGGAACATGTAAAGCGCTTTGCGGCAGCGCAAGGTGCCGACACTCTAGCGGGAAGGCCAGAGCCTTCCTGAACGTGCCAGTGGAAAGACAGAGGCCTGCCAGAGCAGGTAAGCCCAGTGCGAACGGGCAGATCAGGGTGAGGGAATGGTAGGGAGAGTTGAACGGGGGAGGACGGAACAGGGAGGAGACGGAAGCAGAGGGTGGCCGGATTGGGCCTGGGAGGGGGCGGGTTATGTGGTGGTGCCTAACCCGATCCCCTTCCTGGGTGTGATCCACCTGCATGGATCAATGTGGTCCGAGTTTATCTGCTGCTGGGGCTTACCCCATGGGCAAGGGGCCAAATGTCCCCTTACCCCAAGGAGACCTCCAGCAGCCAAAAATCCCCTGCGGGATGCAGCGTAACCCGTGCTGCCTCCGCTGCGTAGCAATTAAGGCAGGATTGGGCTGCTAGTCTTTCACAAGGCAGTCCTTTTCAAATTAGGTTTGTATTACTGAATGTAGACAATCCGTACTGAAAATATTCCCTGTATCTAGTATATTAATGCTCTCTTAAGTGTCTAATTTTCACTTGTCCCAGAGCTCAAACAAACATTAAAAGTTTGCAGTGAGATAGGGTTTCAGATCTGGGGGTCAAGGGGTAACATCCACTCACTTGCAATAATACATGTGCTCTTTTCTTTTCTACACCACTTTTCTAAAACAAATCACTTAGTTCATTATTACCCTGTTTTCCCCAAAATAAGACCTACCCTGAAAATAAGACCCACCGTCATTTTTTCATGATTTTTGCTGGCACTCATCAATATAAGTCCTCCCCGAAAGTAAGACCTAGCTAGGATCATCAGCCAGGCGCAACCCCCCCCCCCCCGCACTTACTTTGACCAATTTAAGCTTCGTTCTTTCCTGAGGGTGCAAGGCTCTGCAAGGCCTGCACTTCAGTCTTCCACCATAGAGACAACGTGCTAGAGAGGCCTGCAAGGAGGCTGCAACCTTGCAGAGTCTCTCTAGCATGTCGTCTCTATGGTGGAGGACTCAAGTGCAGGCCTTCCAGGCCTTGCACCCTCGGGAAAGAATGAAGCTTTAATCGGTCAATGTAAGTGCTGGGGGGGGGGGCGCCACAGGTTGGGAAAATAAGACTTCTCTGAAAATAAGACCTACTGCATTTTTTGGAGCCAAAATTAATGTAAGACACTGTCTTATTTTCGGGGAAACACGGTATTCAATAATGAAGCACGTTATAGGAGAGAACATATATTTACAAGATTCGTATATATTCGTACAAATTCCTATGGTATTATGTACTCCATGGAATTAGAAAAAAAACTTTGTACACATACCTCTGCCCATATTCAATCATTTCTGCCTCGGTATTGTTAATTATCAGGAATGGTGCCGCTCCATCATGGTAATTGGTGAATGTGATTACTGTTGAATGTTCGGACAGCGTAACATCCACTATAATGCCTCCAAGCTATCAGAAACAAAAAATAGAATTATATTTGACTATCTTTGTTAGACTAATTTATCAACATAACAATTACATTAATTCTGAACGTGTAACTGGGTTGAAGGAATAACATTTACGGTGCAATCCTGCGCATCTTTGGGCCGGTGGAGCGTCCACTCCGCTGGCCTAAGGAGTAGCAAACGTGCCATAAAGCACATTTGCGGCTCTTTTGAAGTGAGCGGCGCTGGCGCAGAAGCCGGCACCACTCACTCTGTGACCTACCTTGACCTGCACCGGTCAGCGGGAGGGCGGACTGGGGTGGCAGGGGAGGGGGTTATTGGTTGGCCGGGCCCAAAAGGGGGGCAGGGATATCGGTGGCGTGCTCCGTCATATTCCCATGCCCCTCCCAGGCCGGGCCAGCCTTAACTAGCTTCCCTGGAAGTTCGCCAGCTCCAGAGCTGGCGTGCATCCGAGGAGGCCCATTGGGGCCTCTGGCACTTACACCGGGGGAAGGTGAAACCCTAACCCCTTCCCACGAGGTGAGCTTGGGTTGCGCCCGTGCAGCCCACATTCTGCCTAGGATGCAGCAGCCGGCCCCTTAGGTCAGCCGCCACATCTGAGGCAGGATTGGGCTATGAAAAACATTCACTTGAAATTCTTTCTATGGTAACCCCGTTCTGTTCTCTGAATTTTGGAGAGAGGAAAGAAAAAGGTTTAAATATACATTTCACGTTTTCTCAATACAAAGTTAAATACAACATACCTTGTTGTCCAAGTGTAGCAGCAAACAATTTTCTTGCTTATCAAGCTGTATAATTTTTGGTGGAATATTAGAATTTTCTACTCTAACATGTAACTTCTTTTCATTATTTTCAGGCCAAAATGGAGTACACTGGAATTAAAAAAAAAAAAGTACATATTATATATTGTAAAGGAAATATATAATAGAAAACTGAACTGTAGCCTTCAAAAATAAAGCTGCACTTTTTAGTTGAAAAAAAAGTTACTAAACACCACTTGAATGTTTAAAGACCTCTGCTTAGAATAGGAGAGATGAAACAAAAATCTAGACAATCAAATACATTCTCAACACTAGAAATCTATATGAATCTGGTTCTTTGGTAAATTACTAGTCACTAGTAAGGACTAGTCAGACATGCCTTTAATTACTCAGCAGATGGATTATTTTTTAAATAGTGGCCAAAAGGGGGCTATGAAACAGAATGGAACTGCTGCTGGGGGGCTTTAGAACTCTGCTTCCACCACATTTTTGTTTCCAATCATGCCCCTTTTTCTGTTTAAAATAATGTGCTGGGGTGGGGGGTTGATCAGGAATATTACTGTGGTGGGGGGCAAAGGTCCAAAGGGCCCTCCAACTGTGATTCTGCTCTGTTCCACAGCCTCTTTTGAGTCGCTGTTTAAAAAACAAACACCCTCCCCCCCACCAGATCACATAGCATGCTTAAAGGCTTGTCTGACTAGGCATATAGGCTAAGATAAGAAAATCAGTGGATGCATGCTGTGCTCATATAGGAACTGGCACTAATGCCTGGTATTTCATTGTTGCGGTTGGATAACAGGATCAAACCCACAAGAAAAAAATGAAACAATGATTTTGACATACCCAACTTTCAAAGGGGAAAAAAAGGAATTCCGTACCAGGGAATCTCCTGTTCTGGAAGGAGGAAAGGGGGCATTCAAGACTCATGGGTATGCCCCTCCTACTCCATGAGGCAGAGCCAGACTGAAGATAAAGGACTCCTCCCTGTTGGAGGGCATCCCCACCCCCAGTCTGGAACTGAAGAGCTGAAGACAACACATCCACCTGCACCACAACTGCCACCCAGGACTTGGGTGCGTCATGCGAAGGCCAGGAAAAGAAAAACATGAAACGAACCAACACGGTGGCGCCCACTGACCTGGGAAACTGGGCAACGGGAAACCACCCAACTAGGGCAGAAATGTGCATCCACAGGAATATGTACACACACAGTGGGAACAGGAAAGTCAACCCCCTGGCAGGTACAACCCCATCCAGGGTTCCTGGCCCCCAACCGTCCAACTTGGACAGACAGGGCACCCTCAACAGCCTAACCCACGAGCTGCCGCGCCAACTGGAGGTAGGCTGAATGCCCCCCCCTTCCTCCTCCCAGAACTGGAGATTCCGAGGTAAGGAATTCCTTTTTTCTCTGGAGTGAGGAAGAGGGGCATTCAAGACTCATGGGATCTAACAGAGCAGTACCATAACGGGTGGGCCAGAGGCGATGGCTGTATCAGTGTGCCACCACTCTCTGAAGCACCCATCTACCAAACAAGGTGTCAGCCGACTACCCAGTAGTGCTTCACAAAGGTGTGAATCGACGACCAGGTTGCTGACAGATCTCTGCTATCGAACTGAGCAGATTTGAAAGCAGCCCTTCGAAAGCAGTCGAAATGGCCGCTCCCCTTATGGAGTGAGCGGTAATGCCCTCCAGAGGTTCCACACCAAATGACCTGTAGGCCAGTTCGATGGCCACCCTCAACCATCTAGCTAAGTTGGAAGACGATGCCCTTCCCCTGTCCTGCAACCCGGAACGTCACAAACAGCCTCCATCTGCGAAAACCTCGGGTTCGCTCTGTGAAAAAGCGGAGTGCCCTGTGGACATCCAAGGTATGCCACTGCTTCTCCCTTGGATGTGAGGGGTTTGGGCAAAAGGATGGTAAAACTAACTCCTGCGCCGTGGAAAACCAAATTGACCTTAGGGATAAAGGCCGGATCCAGACGGGCTACCCTGTCTTTATGAAATATGTATAAGTTGGAATTCACAGAGAGCTTCCCTAGCTCTGACACCCTTTGGGCAGAAGTGGCAACTACCAGGAACAGCATCTTAAGGGTAAGCTTCCAAAATGGCAACCACTGTGGCTCAAAAGATTGCCCCATGAGGGCCCCCAAGACCCAATTCAGATCCCAGTTAGGGGTTCTGTGTATGGTTGGTGGATTAATCAAGTTTACCCCTCGCAGGAAGTGTTTGACGTGGGGGTGCGTAGACACTTTTATGCCCCCAGGGTACTGTTCAGGGTCGCCACCTGCCACCAAAGGGTTTTTGTACTAAGGCCCATGTCTAATCCGATCCTGTAGGATTTCCAAGATGTGTTTAACCTTAGGTTTGAGCGCATCCATCACTCGACCCCTGCACCAGCTGGCAAAACGCTTTCAAGTTGCTCCATAGGACCACTTGGTAGAAGGCTTTCGTGATGCAAGGTGTGTCTCTATCACCTTGTCTGAATACCCCCACTGCCTGAAAGCTTGCCGCTCAACCTCCACGCTGCTAGGTGGTACAGATGCGGTTGTGGGTGTAATATGGGTCGTGAGAGGAGGTCCTTGCAAACTGGCATGGACCCAGCTGTTTCTGACTGACAAGTTTACCAGCTCTGGATACCAGGGCCTCCTCAGCCACTTTGGGGATATCAAGATGACTTCCGCCCGAAGCGTCTTGACTCTGCGCAGCACCAGGAACAAGATAGCGAAAGGAGGAAACGCATGAATTCCAGGGAATATCCCTTGGAAACGGTCTCTTGAACCACGCATTGCTGGAGATATTCTTCCAGTGGTACACAAATTCCAGTAGGTGTCCCCCTATAGCGGCGGAGGATACGCCTGACCTGGCGTCATGCACCAAATAGTTCTGAGTTTTCAACGCACTGGAGCCCAGAAAAGGGAAAGAGTGGGCGGGAGGGCCTTTCAAGCATGGGAAGCCCGCATGCTGCCCGTCTTGGCAGAGCTTAAGCTGCCACATTTAGGGCTCCGCCGCAGTGCAACCGCCATCGTGCCAGCCAGGGGTTCAAGTACCATTGACTGGTGGCTTGCGTAACACTAGTTGTACATGTACCACCGGTTGATAAACCCTGATCTAGCTGAAGTTGAACATTAATTTCACTGATTTAATGTAATGTCAGTAACTTAGCTTTGGCCAGGGTTTTTTTTTCATGTTTAGGAACATAAGAACATAAGAAGAGCCCTGCTGGATCAGGCCAAAGGCCCATCTAGTCCACCTTCCTGTATCACACAGTGGCCCCACCAGATGCCTCAGGGAGCACACAAGACAAGATACCTGTGTCCAGTCGCCACTCCCTTGCACCTGGCACAGAGAAAACCTACTCCTACAACCAGGAGGTTGCTTTTCCCCATCATGGCTTGTAAGCTGTGATGGACCTTTCCTCCATAAATCTGTCCAATCCCCTTTTAAAGGCATCCAGGCCAGGTCCCATCACCACATCATGTGGCAAGGAGTTCCACAGATGAATTACACGCTGGGTAAAGAAATATTTTCTTTTGTCTGTTTTAATACTCCCTCCACTCAATTTGAGTGGATGTCCCCTAGTTCTAGTGTTGTGTGACAGGGAAAAGAACTTCTCTCTATCCACTCTCTCCATCCCATGCATAATTTTATACGTCTCAATCATGTCCCTCCTCCCCTCAGCCGCCTTTTTTCTAGACTGAAGAGCCCCAAACAGTGTAGCCTTTCCTCATAAGGGAGATGCCCCAGCTCACTAATCATTTTGGTTGCTCTCCTCTGCACCTTTCCAGTTCCACTATATTCTTTTTGAGACGCGGCGACCAGAACTGGACGCAATACTCCAGATGCGGCCTTACCATCGATTTGTACAAGGGCAAAATAATATTGGCCGTCTTATTATCAATCCCTTTTTTAATGATCCCGAGCATGGAATTGGCCTTCTTCACAGCCGCCGCACACTGGGTCGACACTTTCATCGACCTGTCCACCAGTACCCCAAGATCTCTCTTCTGATCCATCACAGACAGCTCAGAACCCATGAGTGTGTATGTGAAGTTTTGATTTCTTGCCCCAATATGCATCACTTTACACTTACTTACACTGAAGCGCATCTGCCATTTTGCCTCCCATTCTCCCAGTTTGGAGAGATCCTTCTGGAGCTCTTCATAATCCCTGCTGGTCTTCACCACCCGGAAAAGTTTAGTATCATCCGCAAACTTGACCACCTCACTGCTTATCCCCAACTCCAGGTCATTTATGAACAAGTTGAAAAGCACCGGTCCCAAGACCGATCCTTGGGGCACACCGCTTTTCACCTCTCCCCATTGTGAAAATTGCCCATTGACTCCCACTTGCTGTTTCCTAGTCTTCAACCAGTTCCTAATCCATAGGAGGACCTGCCCCCTTATTCCCTGACTGTGGAGTTTTTTCAGGAGACTTTCATAAGGGACCGTGTCAAACGCCTTCTGAAAATCCAGATATATAATATCCATGGGTTCTCCCACATCCACATGCCTGTTGACCATTCAAATAATTCTAAAAGGTTTGTGAGGCAAGACTTAACTTGCAGAAGCCATGCTGAGTCTCCCTCAGCAAAGCTTGTTCTTCTATATGTTTTAAGATTTTATCCTTGATGAGGCTTTCCACCATCTTACCTGGAACAGATTTTAGGCTGACCGGTCTGTAGTTTCCCGGGTCCCCTCTCTTTCCTTTTTTAAAGATTGGCGTGACATTAGCTATCCTCCAATCCTCTGACACAGTGGTCATTTTAAGGGACAAGTTGCATATTTTTGTCAAGATATCAGCAACTTCATTCTTGAGTTCCTTCAGAACTCTTTTGTGAATGCCATCTGGGCCTGGTGACATACAATATCTGTGATTGTGGTAGTCACTGTTTCCAACCACTGTAATCACAGAAATTGCTGTGGGCTGCAGTAGAGATTGCCTGTTTCACACATTACATGTGCCTGCGTGAAGGTCAAGAGAAGTCCTTGCGAGGACAAACAATTTATGGTATGAATTAGCCCTTAGTTACTGTCTGCCATGTAAGGAAGAATACATTGATATTCCCTTGAAGATCAATAAACTGGTCTCAACACTTAGTTCCAGATCAGTTCTGCTTTTTTAAAAACAGGACTGAAGAATGAACTGTAAAGTGAAAACACATTATGTGCTCCACAATTAGCCAAGGCTGGAGGACACCATGAAGTAGATTCATACCGCAATACATGATATTCCTAGGAAAATATGGTAATTGACAGAAGCTGCTAATGAAGCACTAAGGGCCACTTTACCCACAGCTGTTATGTGTGTGAAGTGTGGTACAACTGTATGTCTTTTCCTATGAGTACAAAAATATTTTAAGCATTTAAGCAAATAACATTTTAAGCATTTTTTTAATGCTTGCATAGTACATTTCAAAATTAGACTGGAAAAAAATATCAAACATTACTTGCAAGCTTTCTGCCAGCAAGAAGATTTTTTTTAAAGGTTACCTGCTGTAAAATGATTGGAATCCATTTTTCACTGCCTTCTTCAGCAATTTCTAAGGCATGTGTACTTCTGTTTGTGACCATAAAAAAAGGTGTGAAAGTCACTATTCTAGTGATGTTAAAGCTGCTGTTATGTATAGTGACACCAACCTGGGGAAGACAGAAATTGTTCAGTCAATCTTATTGGTTTTAAAGGTGCCTTCAGACTGGCAGGGTTTTAATATTTTTTGCACAATGTACTGACATTTTCGCAAGGCGATGGGTCAGAAGGTACAGTTCACACCACATCCCTCTATTTGCACTCCTGTTCCTGGAGTTTTGTGCATAATCTTTGATACCTTTGAAACATTCTTCCAGTTGTGTGACTAGGAAAACCTTTTAATGATCTAGGTATGTGGGTGGATAGCTGATTGCCCCCCCTCCCCCCGAATCCCAAAAGCTCCCCATATGGAGACATTTTGAGGAAAACACTCATGTGATGGGCCTATGTAGTTGGCCAGTTGGCCTATGTAGATGGATACCTATGTAGTTGGGCCATTTAAAGTCATGCAACAAAAGCACACAGATGAGCAGCTCCTATGCAACTAAAGTGATTAACAGCGCAATCCTATCCTGCTCCTCCACCGGTGCAGCCAGAACTGTAGGCCCCTGGAAGAGAAAGGGGATCAAAATCCCCTCTAAAGGGAGATTCAAAGGGGATTTAAATCCCCTTTCCCCTCCAAAGCCTCCCATTCTGCCCTCCTCTGCTGGCTGCACCAGTGGAGGAGCAGGATAGGATTGCGCTGTAAATAAATGGCACCTGTGTGTCTCTTTAAAGATCCTGTGTCAAGACAAGAAGTATCATGTTGTCCCTCTGTGACAACTGCTGCGCCCCCCCCCCCTTGTAGACTTTAGTTTACAAAAAAAGTACTGAACATTTGCCACTGCAACCTGATAATATTCACCTACAACTTGTTAGTTTTATCTGGGAATTTGATGGCCATTTTATAACCCAATCACAAGGTCTTTGTATTCCCTTTCTTAGCAAGGCTACACTTTATCAGGGTGAAGTTATTCTTAATTGTTTTAATTAAGAAAAATATTTAAAAACTTAGGCCACAATTCTATGAGGAAGAAATATTTACATATAAATTTAATATTTATTAAACCACATGAAGTAGGTTTTTTTGGCTTATAAAATCTTCTGTGAAAATACATTTACTACAGTGCAATCCTACTCAAAGCCCCACGTTGGGATGCAGCAGTGCTGGGACAGACTCCACTGTATCCAGAACATGACTGGAGGCTGCTGAAGGTATCCTCAAGGTAAGGGCACATTTGTCCTCTTACCCTGTGTCGAGCTCCAGCAGTCTGTACGGGGCTACTTGGATCTACGCTAGATAAATGGCTGGCGCAAATCTGGGCAACTCTGTGTCGGGCTTTCAAGCCCGGGAAGGGGGATAGGATTTGGCGGAGGCCTCCTCCGCCGAGCCCTCCCCCTTCCGGGGCCTGATTCGCCCTCCTCCCTGCCCACCCCCAACCTGTAAAGTCCCCTCCCCGTTCCACCCTCCCCCAACTCTTATGCAGCCCAGCAGGAGCCTACCTGCTCCTGCAGGGGTCCACTGGGATCTGGCGCCGGCAGGCTGGCACAGGCCTGTCCACCAGTGCCGCAATGTGCTTTACAGCACATTTGCTATAGCACATGTGCTCGTTTCCGACGACAGAGGCCGGCATAGGATTGAGCTGCCCATCTTTAAGATGCCACAGGACTATGTTATTTTTACACAAAGATCCGTCCTAGGGCGATGAAGAACAAAACTGAAATGAAATAATTTGTGGTGAATGTGCTGACTGGGATGTACTCTGGCTGGGATGTATTCTAAGCCTACAATCTTATTGTGGAAGCCAGTCTCATCAAGACAGTTAGAGAGAATGGGACTTTTTCTAAGTAGACATATATAGGATTGTGGCTGCAAGAGATTCAAATGCATTAAATAAATCAACTCACTTGGTATTCCTTTTTGTGGGCCTTACATTTAACAAAACCATGGGTGCCAACAGTATCGAGAGAAAAGTGATCAGAAAGCTCACTGTCTGTCACCATAAGTTGAACCTGTAAGGAAAACACTGATTTGTTATAGCTTAAAATATTCTTATTTACCGAATTTATAGTTATATCATTATTTTTTATCTAAGTCGATGTTTAGCAACTTGCAAAAGACCTCCCAATTAATGTAAGTATTAAAAAAACTATTAACACTGATTATTAGTGGTAAATGGTAAACAAAGTATATTGTTCACAGTGCACTGACATATTTAATCATTACTTTGTATTATTTAACCAATACAAAAAAAAGTTACCTGAGCAAAAATACTCAGGTTTTCATATTTTCCACAATAAAGCTATTTATAAAGTCATAGTTTAATGCACTATAAAACTAATTATGAATTACAAGTTGTTTCATTTTCTGAGACTGGACATGGTACCTTGTTATTTTGGTAAAAGTGTTTAGGCTGGAAAGAAAAAAGAAGTGGCATTTTGTAGTCAGGTGGATGTTTGCGGTGAATGCCATCAGCTTTATATTGCAGCAATCGACCAGTCTTATTTACCATCCAATACGGACTGTGAATTTCTATAATCACTTGTCCTGTAGCATAAGTTACGTGCACAGCAATATCCAAATCTTCTTTATCTAAGTCAGTAATACATGTGAATGTGAGGAAATCAATTTCTTGCTGATTTGTTCGAATGTGATACTTGCTGGTCCAGATTTTATCAAGGTAATTAAGTAAATGTAATTCCAGCTTGCTCTGATCCAACACTGCATTATGAATCTGAGCTGAACATCCATCTTCTATTGTGTTGCATTCTGTACTGTGTCCCTTTAAAAGAGAAATTCCAACAGGGTCAAAACATACAATAATTATTTGTTAACTAGGTAACAATTTCAAGTAAAATATGAAAAAGAGAAAACATTGTAGGGTTTCATCCAGAGATGTGTTGTGTGAGTGGGAAAGGCACTTCTGCTCATGCAAGGAGCCCCCTATTTTTGTCAATTTCCCCTTCCCGCGATAGCCATCCACACTCATGCTGTCCTCTGATCAACAAGAGTGGATTCTTGGAGACCATGGAGGCTACAGTGGCAAGGAAGGATGGGAAAACCCCATCCTCTAGATCAGGGGTTCTCAACCCCTTCCCGGTCGAGTACTACTTCCGGTGCCACTCTTCTGCTGTGTACCACCATAAAGGATAAGAGATGACATCATCACCAGTTACTTCCAGGTTTTTGGAGGCCAGAAGATGCAGGTAGGAGGCTCTGGGCAGGTGGGAGTGCCCTTCTCAGCGTTCCCGAGAGGCTCAGCAAAAGGCAGGAGTCTCTTGGGAGCAAAAACCCGGTGTCAAAAGTGCCACGACAGAGTGGGGTTCCAGCGGTCCACAAGTCTGAATACCACCAGCCGTCAGCCGAAGTACCACTAGTGGTATGAATACCACTGGTTGAGAACTCCTGCTCTAGATCTAACCCACAGGTTTTTTTGCTAGCAACAATATCTCAATGGTATGACAAAAATGGACACATGATACACATCTCATGCAGGCATGTTAATATTAAAAAAGGTTCGCTTGGACAGAATGCCATATAAATCATATATCTCTTGCTATTACTCTAGCCTCCCAATTTTCTTAGACACTTACGGCGCAATCCTGTCTAGTCATAACCCGGCGGAGCAACGGCTCTGCCGGTCTAGGGTGTCACAAACATGCCGAAAGGCACATCTGCAACACCCGGTGAGTAGGCAGTGCCAGTGCAGCTCTACTCACTGCAGGCAGAGTGGAATGCCCACTAGGGGAAGATATGTTCCCCACTTGGCAGTTGAGAGGCATGTGGAGGACGGAACAGGGTGTTCCGGGAGGGGGGATTGGTTGGGCAGGCCCAGGAAGGGGGAAGGATTATCAGTGAAGGCTACATCGAAATCCTATCCCCCTTCCTGGGCCTGGCCACTGTTACACGGGGCTCTTGGACTTGTGCCAGTAAAATACCTGATGCACATCCAAGTAGCCCCATTGGGGTGGCTGGGGCCTTACTCGGGGGAAGGGAACAAATGTTCCCTTCTCCTGAGGTGACCTCCTGGCAGCCTGTCTCATGCCCTGGATGCAGCAGAGGCTGCACCGACCTCGCTGCATTGCAGGGTTCAGGATTAGGCAGGATTGGCCTGTTAGTCTATGAATGAGCACCTGGAAATAAACAGTTCAGAAATGAAATACCATATTTTTCGCTCCATAGGACGCATCGGACCATAGGACGCATGCATCCTATGGAGCAAAAAATAGGGATAACGTTTTTTTTTAATAAAAATAAAAATAATAAAAAATGTAAAGAAAAAAATACCGGGGCTTCAGGGAGGCCTGCATAGGCTCGTGCCTCCCCGATCTTCATTTTGTAAAAAAACGGCCATTTCCGGCCATTTCCGGTTTTCGTGAAAAATGGAAGTGGCTGAAAATGGCCGTTTTTTACGAAATGAAGATCGGGGAGGCCTGCGCGAGCCTATGCAGGCCTCCCCGATCTTCATTTCGTAAAAAAACGGCCATTTTCGGCCACTTCCAGTTTTCAGAAAAACTGCAGGCCTCCCTGAAGCCCCGGTATTTTTTCTTTACTTTTTTATTACTCGCTCCATAAGACGCAGGCTTTTTTCCCCCTATTTTTTTTGGGGAAAAGTGCATCTTATGGAACGAAAAATACAGTAAGCTTTGGAAAGTGGTGGAAAATGTATTTGAAGGTTTTTAAAGACAAGTTGCACGAGCATCTGGCTAGGCAGGTTCGGTGTACTCTTTTTAAGGGCAGGGGGTCTAACTAGGGGATCCATTAGACTTCCTGATCTTCAATTCTATGAATCAATATGAAAACTTGAAAAAGATTGTACATATATATCAACACAGACTAAAAAACAAATTTTTATCACAATGACAAACAAGAGAACAGGTTAGACAGCAAATTAGTAGGCACTCAAAGGCCCATTTTGTGTCATGTGCATTTAGTACTCATGGATGATGGCAACTTAGTTCTGGAAACAAGTAAGAACATTCTGTAAACAGCACCACATTGCTTTGTATTTATTGAATGTAAACAGCATGCAGACAATTGTGATGGGGCAACTATGGACACATTTCAGATAATGAGGGTATTTTTCTAAATGTTCACTAGAGCAGACCAAATGGAAAATGAAAAGTATAGGAGCCTACCTCTAAGGAATAGGCAATCTGATAGGGAAGAAGATTGCGAAGAAGAACAGAAGGCCATAAATGGACAACATATGGTAAATCCCATTGATCATCTGTACACACTGAAGATATAAAAGTATCTTGCACTGGAACAATATTGATGATGAAAGGGTAGTTAGGTGATTTTATAGACCGACATTTCTTCTGCAACAATTTATCAAAATTCTTCACCATTTCATCAAAGCTAACGCCTTCACTTGATTCATATTGTCCAGATGTTCCATTTTCATCAGCAACTGGTCGAAAAAATAGCAGTGATCTGTAAATAAGAACATAAATGTAGGTTTTGGGAAAAACAGAAATTAAAACTTTGAAATTAAACTAAGTCCCCAAGTTACATACTGGTTCCGTACCTGAACTTTGGTCTGGAAGTTGGAACATACAGAAGTCAAAACAGTGGGATCTTGCTGGCCTAGGACTATTGCACCTGTGCAAAGCACCACAACGGGTAGACTGCAGCTGCCCATTCCACCTCCCCCCACCCTGTCTCACCTGCTGTGTCTACCTACCATCGTGGTTGACTGGCAATCCCCTGACACACGTGGGAAGGCTCTGGCTTTCCTGCTGGCGCTCTGGCAGTGTGCTACTTTGTGCGCTGCTGAAAGCGCTTTTATAACTGCCGTAAGGCAGGTAGAACAAGTGTTCTGCCACTGGATTGTTATTCTACTTATACGAAATGCAGCCTAATGAATGCACTTACTATCAACCTAAAACATCTCAGTATTTATAAATGCATATAAAACTGGTAAAAAGAAAAGCAGAACCACCTATAAGAAGTCAATGGTATGTTAAATTCATTCTCTGGTGAAGCAGTTCCCAAGCATTTTCCATCTTCAAATATACTCAAGGGAATTGAAAAATGATTCTTTATCTATATGAAAAAATCAGAAGGTCCACGTAAATAACTGAAGTAAAACTGAAATACCTTAAAATATTTTTATTTACAATAGAACTAGACAGAGGTGTAGCTACTCCCCCCCTGTGGTAGGGGCCGCCTCAAGGACCACCCCCTGTTACATCACAAGCCCTGTCCCTGGATGCATGATGTCACAAGCCCCGCCCCTTCTGGCAGCAATTCATTGGCAGCTCGGCAAAAATGCACCCCCTCAGTGTTTCTGGGGACGCTTTTAGGCCATTTGCGGCCCGGGCGGTCAAGCAAATTCTGTTGCCGCAAATGGCCTAAAAGCAGCTGAAAAACGCTGGGGTGTGTGCATTTTTAACGCACCGCAGCCGAATTGCCACCAAATCTGGCGGCAAGTGCACCCCCCGGCGTGTGTCGCCCCCTGCAGCCAGGGGCCCACTGCCCACCCCCAATGCCGTCTCTGGAACTAAAGGGCTAATCAGACATTCAGTGACTGTGTGGAAGGGACCATGCCTGCCAGTCCAATCCCTGCTAATGGAAAGCATAATCATTGTACCCTCATCATGCCATTTTATTTTTTAAAAATGCTTCCACTGAAAAGTAATGGAACCTTCTTTTCTAATTGAAATACCATGAGGGTGCATGATCAGGATCAGATTTGTGGCAGAGGAAAAGTGTTAAAGCCCCCCATCCCCCTGCCACTGTTTCACTCTCTCAGGTGCCTCCCAGTGCTAATTCGTCTTCAAGAAAAACAAATGGATAAGCATATGCATTCTCTGTATCATCTAGTTTGGTCCTTTACCACTTTAGTAGTGCACATATAATATGACTGTTTGACACTGACTCCATTTCAAAATTTTCCTACACACAGACAGGGCATTCCCACTGATAATGTGTGAAAGAGGAAATAAGTTACACAGGCTGCAATCTTATACACACTTTCCTGGGAGTAAGTCTCACTGAACACAATGAGAGTTGTTTCTAAGTAGCCATGCATAGGATTGTGCTGACAGTGTGTAAACTCTTACAAAACCTTTTTTAAAATCTATCTTGTAAAGAAAAAAGTGAAACGAACCTTGTTTAGATGCAAGTACAACAACATTCCTTAAATTACTAAAATAGCTGGAAGATAATGCATAACCTTACGGTAATATGTTACACATTTGGAGGAAAAGGCAGGATATAAGTAATTTAAATTTAAAAAATAAAGTTATAGCTTATATTATGAAATTATATTTTGTATTATATTATGTTATACATTATGGTCTCATATGTACAGTTAGCTTTCATTATCCGCGGGGATCTGTTCAGGGTCCCCCCTGCAGGTAATGTAACCCGTAGGGGGCAATTCCCAAAAATTGGAAGTGCCTTTCAGAAGCCTCTGGGAGGCCTTCTGAGGCGCGGGAAGAGTGTGGTGGGAAGGTGTGGCCTCCCGCACACCTCAGAAGGCCTCCTGGAGGCTTTTGAAAGGCACTTTCAGTTTCTCAGAAAAACTGAACGTGCCTTTCAGAAGCCTCCAGGAGGTCTTTTGAGGCCCTCCTTCTGTGGGTTCAGAACCTGCTGTTAGTTAAATCTGTGGGTTCCGAATCCGTGGGAAAAAAGAGCTGACTATATAACAATCAATAACATTTTTAAGAAAATGAATTACCTGAATAGGTGAGTGTACTGTTATCATCTTGCTCCCTTCAATAGTATCAATTTGACACACAATAGATCTTACCACTCCTGAGTCATTGTGTCTTACTCTGTAAAGAGTTCGGCCTACTTTTGTTAATGGAATCTTTTCAGTAGTGGAGTGATTCTGAGGAGCTAGTTATCAAAGAAAAGACTCAGTTACAGGAAGTGAAATTGTATAGTACAAGTTATAATGATACATCATGGGATTCTCCAAATTTAATGAAAACTGCCTTTTCCACACTGCCAGCAAGGCTCTTATGTTCTTAATGCTTTACTTTTCAAATACAAAAGTGTTCCTGTAGCCCTTAGATACAGATTAGTGAATGTGAATGTACTCAAGGGTGTCTCCTGCCACATCATAACAATGGGTCACTTTTTCATTGACTTTTTGACACTTTCTAATTTAGCTATTTGAAAGCAGTGCATTCTTCTCTCCCATGCAAGTGTGCCTCTGTCTCTGATTTTAGAAAGTAAACAAACAGGTGAATAGGAATACAGCAAAGTTGCTCTTCTTTTCATTATATGGACAGAATATTGCTCTACTGGTTTGGATCAGATCAAATGCAATTAGAACTACTGTATACCATCCCTGCCCACCCTCCCCCCACCCCCGCGTCGACCGGCATGGAGTCAGTTTTGTGGCCTAGTAAGCGTTGCCGGCCTCCGCTGCTTACTCTAAAGGAGCTGCAAACGTGCTTTATGGCATGTTTGCGACTCCTTAGACCGATGTGGTGCTGGCCTAACTTAGGCAGGATTGCATCGTCAATCAAGTGCTTCAAGTGCTTTCTTTCTAGCCCCAAACACTTTAGCCTTTCCTCATAAGGGAGGTGCCCCAGCCCACTAATCATTTTGGTCGTTCTTTTCATTCAACCTTACACTACAAATCTAAACTCAAGATTCTGGCTGCTGAAAAAGAACTAGAGAGCATGCATCAGTTTTACTATTGTGACTTGTTTTCTTAACTTCTTTTGAAGAAAAATAATGTAATCTACATTGTGACTACTGGTAGGAACTATTTCTCTGTACGTATGCCTAAGTCTTTCTTCGTTTTGATGTGTTCAGTGTCTTTGTGTACATTGGGATTGGTAGCCACTGCGAAGCCTGATAATTTATACAGGCCTTTCATTTTACAGAGGCAGTTGAAGTGGAGTACTAATCTACATACAGAGGGTGTAGACAAACATAACCAAATAGTCTTAATTTCTAAAGTAAACAAAATATTCAAACAATTTAAAAAAGAAAAAAATTGGCAATTGCTGCATCACTAGAACCTACAGCTAAGGAACACTTTGATATTTACAGGGAAACAAGCATTTCATGCCTACTTACTGAGCCAAATGTAGAATACTTTGCTGCTTAGGGTTGTCATTGCTGTAAACTGCTTTTGCTCACTTTGAGTTTTGATATACTCCATGCTTAGGCTTTGCCCATCTTCTAGCTCATAGGGTTTTGTCTTTGGTTCAACATTAAGGACACTGAAGGAATCACTAGGCAAGACAGAGGTAGGAACTCCTAAGGAATTCATTAAAACAAAGGGTGCCTGATCTTTTTTGAAGATTTCTGAAGTTTGTGTAGCGGCTTCAGCAAATGCCTAACAAACAAACAAAAAAGAAACCATGAATAAAATCATGGTTTATCTATATGAAATACCATATAGGACTCAGACCCAGAGTAAACTCTCAAATAATTTCTTACCGTGCCTAGGTTACTCAACATCAGTAGCCCACATTTGGACAATGTAATGTTCAGTTGATCCTGAGAATAAATATTTATCACTGTTTTATACTCTGGTACCTTGTAGGTTTCTTCTTCAACAACTTCTACTAAGGCCTTTTTTGCCTTCTTTTTCATCTTTAAAGGGAAAAAAAGGATGGAGATAAAACAGTAGAAACAGTAGAAAATATGGTAGTATTTAAATAAACATAAACAGTAGAAAATATGACCGTAGCAAACACTATCTACCCACACATATATAAAAATATAAATAAAACAGGTATATTACACACACACACACACACACACACACACACACACACACAGAGAGAGAGAGAGAGAGAGAGAGAGAGAACTTTATCTGTAAGAGGAGGACTTGATTTTTCTTTATATGACGGGCAGCCTGATCCTGCCCAACTTATGCCCTGATCCCGCTCCGCCAGCCTAGGGTGTCGTAAATGTGCCATAAATGTGCCTGGGAGTATGCAGCGACTGCGCGGAGTCGCTTCCTCTTGCCTTCACCCAGGACCTGTGCCGGCCGACCCAGGTAAGTCCTAGGCCAGTTGGTGGGAGGGCATGGGGAGGGAGGGCTGGGGTGGCGAGGGGGCCATTGGCTAGCCCGGCCTGGGAGGGGGCAGGAATATTTATTTATTTATTTGGCGCTGGGTTGCACCAATATCCAATGCACCTTCCCAGGGCAGTTACACGGCCTCCCCGGACGCACGGACGTTGCTGGAGCGTGGCGGCTGGGGCGGACCGCCAGGGGGTGACGTGCGCAGAAAGGTGACGTGCACACCCACGCGCATCACCTCCGCTGCACGCGTCGCCCTCCGGAGGCTCCGAGGCCGGGAGAAGGCCTTGGAGCTACCTCCCCGGCCGACGCTTCAGGGCCTTCTGACGAAGGCCCAATGCGGCGATACGTAATTTATAACGTTTTTCGCACATGCGCAGAACGTTTGAGGGAAAAAGGGAAGCCCTTGCCCTCAGAAACAGTCTGCGCATGGCCAAAAAACGTTATAAATTACATATCGACGCATTGGGACTCGTCAGAAGGCCCAGGACAGCCGGCTGAGGAAGATGTCCCCAGAGCCGGCTGCAACGAAGTCTTACTTTCGCGCTGCCAAAGGTGGCGCGGGAAATTGGGGGGGGCGGCACCATTAGGGTGACGTGCGCGCCCCCGCTCTTGGGCGGCGCGCCTGCCCGGACGTGCACCAGCTAAAGAGCTGGCGCACATCTGAGGAGGCCCACTGGGCCTCCAGCGCTTTCTCTGGGGGAAGGGGATGAATACCAAGGTGAAACTGGGCTGCACGCATCCTGCGCAAGATGCAGCAGTCGGCCATTTAGGTGGCTGCCGCAACTTGCACAGCATTGCGCTGTAAGTGGCAGCTATTCACTTAGATGGGAGAAAGGAATGAACTCCTTTGGGGATGTGGGTTATGGCTCATTCACCATAATAACATCACTAATAGAAAATTATTTTCTAATAAAATTAAGTTTATTTCTATTTGCATAACCTCATCTTGGTCTAGTTTCTTGGTCAAGCTACAGCATGATGGAATGATGGAAAGTGGTGTTTTTACACATATGTTTCCCATAGCTATAAATGATTATCGCATGGTTTCCAACCTTCCTTTTTGGGGTAGGGTGATTGAGCGGGTGGTGGCATCTCAACTCCAGGTGATCCTAGATGAGACGGATTTTCTGGACTCCTTTCAATCCGGCTTCAGGATGGGCTTTGGGACAGAGACAGCCTTGGTCACCCTGTTGGATGATCTTTGCCGAGGACTAGATACCATCAACCATGGCATCCTTCTGGGTTGGCTGGCTGAGTTGGGGGGCTTGGGGACACTGCCTTGCAGTGGTTCTGCTCCTTCTCGGTTGATAGGTCCAAGATGGTGATACTGGGAGACATCTGTTTGGCACGCTGGCCTTTACAGTGTGGGGTGCCACAGAGTTCTATTCTGCTTTTTAACATAATACATGAAATCTGATAACATAATACATGAAACCGCTGGGGGAGATCATCTGGGGATTTGGAGTGGGGTGTCCCCAATATGACACCCCATGATGATGACACCCAGCTCTCTCTCTCTCTCTTGCCATCTCGTTCAGGGAGGCTATGGAAGTCCTGGAGCGCTGTCTGGATGAGGGCCAATAGGATGAGATTGAATCCAGAAAATACAGGTTTCCTCCAGGTCAGGAAATCCTTGATGCAAGTAACGAGGCATCTGCCCACTCTGAACGAGGTTGCACTCCCCTCATGGGTGGAATGAGGGGAGGAATGGGTGTGCAGTGTGGGAGTACTTCCGGACTCTCAGCTCTCACTGGAAAGCCGGGTGGCAGCTGTGGCCAGAAGTGCATTTGCCTAGCTTCAGCTGGTGTGCCAGCTGCGGCCGTACTTAAGTTGATTGGACCTGACCATGGTGGTCCATGCATTAGTGACTTCAAAACTGAATTACTGTAACACGCTCTACGTGGGACTGCCCTTGAAGATGGTTCAGAAACTGCAATTAGTGCAGAATGCAGCAGTCCGGTTGGTAACTGGAGCTAGGTGTTTTGATTCTGTTGGACTGTTGCTTCGGCGACTACACTGGCTGCCCATTCGTTTCCGAGCTCAATTCAAGGTGCTGGTATTGACCTTCAAAGCCTTTCACAGTTTGGGTCCAAGTTATCTGAGGGACCGCATACTCCCATACAATTCAGCCTGCCCTCTTAGATCACCCGAGAGGGCTTTCCTACGAGTGCCGCCTTTGTCCCAAGCTAGAGGGATGGTAACACAAGGGCGAGCCTTCTCTGTAGCAGTGCCACGATTATGGGAATCTACCCCCTTCCCTCATGGTTTTTCGGTGAGGGCTCATAAGAACATAAGAACATAAGAAGAGCCCTGCTGGATCAGGCCAAAAGCCCATCTAGTCCAGCTTCCTGTGTCACACAGTGGCCCCACCAGATGCCTCAGGGAGCACACAAGACAACAAGATACCTGTGTCCAGTCGCCACTCCCTTGCACCTGGCACAGAGAAAACCCACTTCTAAAAACGTTTTTGCTTCGTCTAGCATTTGGGTGATGGGTTGGTGTCTGCCCTCTGTGCCTCTGCAATAGTGTTTTTGATCTACTGCTTTTTCTGTTCTAAACTGTCATCCTTCCAGTGGTTTTATTTTAATTGTTTATTGTTTTTATATATTGTAAAATTTTCTTCCTGGATCATTGTAAGCCGCTTAGGCATGCGAAAAGACAAGATATAATTTTTTTTAAACTAAATAAAATTAAATGGCACATTACAGGAATTCCACTGAAAATGGTTCACATACTTTCTTCGGCCCCCAACCCACAAGCTTTTAAAGTTGATGGCGCTGGTCTTTCCACTGAATGGTATTAAGGCGAACGAAGCCCATTCAAACTGACATGTAGCAAATAGTGATGGTACTGATAACAGTCTAACTGGTCCCCTGCCACAGAGCAGTTGATTTTTAAAATGGGCACTGTGTGTGAAAAGCAAGGCCTTTTGCCTGACTTCATTTCAGTTTGTCTGACTCCAGTTTGAATCCTGAGCAGAAACTCAGGCCTCTGATGTACAAAACTTGCAGCGCAATCCTCTTTTTTCTCCTGGCGCCGGAACGAGCATTCCGGCACCGAGAGATGTCACAAATGTGCCATAAGGCACGTTTGCGACGACTCAAGAGCAAGGAAGGCCGGCGCAAGGCCGGCCTTCCTTGCTCCGGTGCCGGGACGACCCCAAGGGCACCGGACCAGATAAGTCAGGATCCGGCGGGCGGTGGGGGTGTTTCGGCAGCCGGGGTAGGGGGGCCATTGGCCAGGGAGGGGGAGGGGGATGGCATGGGCCATATCCTGTCCCCCATCGGGTTCCTGGGCCGTTACATGGCCTCCTCTTACTTCCGCCAGCAAAATTGCTGGTGGAAATCTGAGGAGGCAAATAGGGCCTGCCCCGGTTTACACTCGGGGAAAGAGACAAACATCTCCTTCCCCGAGGAGACCTCCGCCCCGGCAGGTCCTTCCTGGAACTCATCAAGGACATCTTAATTGCAAACTACTTGCACCTGTGGTTTCCAGTTGGGAGGGGGAACCTGGAGTGACCATTACGTAAGGGCCTAGAAGCTTCGGCTAGTTCGAGTCTCTGATTGGCTATTCCCCAGTCACCAGGTATGAGGGAAGACAAAGTTTACCTAGTGTTAGCTGGCTTTTTTTGTCTTTCTTGGGAAGCTGATGCTTGCCATGGGAGCCATGCTGTAAACCGCTGAAATGGAGCCTTGTCCCTATCATGCTTGGTGGGACGAATAACTTAACAACTACATCTTATAGAAGAGCTAACTTGGGTGAATGTTAGGAATCAGTAAGTTTTAGGAAAAATAGCTTTCTTGTTTTATGTCTGTTTGTTTTGCATACCATGCCTACAAAGCCTTACAAGGAATATTTACTTAATGCCTTCTTGAATGTAATTATCTTTAATAAACAAAATATCTTTTATAGGCTTGTTTGTCTGAGCTTGGTTCACTACTACCAGTGTTACCAGTGTTTACATTTTAAGACTCTGAGGCTTGACTCTGGCTCTCCAGTTTGACAGAGGGGCCAGGCTTGCAAGCACCGAGACTTGGCCCGGAGACCCCAGCTTTCCCTGGAGCTGCGGGACTGGTGTAACAGGGTGGTTGCAGCTTATTCTACCCTTGGGTTGGTGCCCAAACCAAGAATATTCGGTTCTTCTGGTTGGTCAGTCCTATTGGAACTAATCAGATAGATCTGAATAGATAAAAACTTGTACTTAATTTGGTTTGATTGGCAAGAACCCAGACCTGTTCCACTTGGAGATGTTGCTTCGCGGGAAACGTCCTGGCCAGTAAACATCTAAAGGACAGTGGTCTTTTCCCAGGCTTTCGCAGAGGCCAGTCTGGAAGAAGATACAATTCCTTAAGAACTACAGGCCTGCCTGTTTTGAGTGTAAGATACCTTAACAGTCTTGCTGCGCAATCCTACGTAAGGATCCGGCCGGCGGCCCAGGGCCACCCGCTGGATCCTGTTCCCCGGCGGCAACATTGCCGCTGGGGAGGAGGTCTCCTCGGGGAAGAAGATGGTTGTCTCCTTCCCTGAGTGTAACCCGGGGCAGGCCCAATCGGCCTCCTCGGATTTCCACCGGCAAAATTGCTGGCAGAAGTAAGAGGAGGCTGTGTAATGGCCCAGGCGCCCGGCAGGAGACGGGATATGGCCGAAGCCATCTCGCTCCCCCTCCCCAGTCGGCTGGGCCAATGGTCCCCCTCCCGCGTCCGTCGGAACGCCCCCCTGCCCTGACTTACTTGATCCTGACTTACTTGGTCCGGCAGCCGTGGGGTCATCCCAGCGTCGGAAAAAGGGAGCCCGGCTTTGCGCCGGCCTTCCTTGCTCTCGAGTCGTCGCAAACGTGCCTTATGGCACGTTTGCGACGTCTTCTAGCACTGGAACACTTGTTCCGGCACCGGGGTTTTCGTCTGGATTGCGCTGTTGGCTTGTGAGTAAACCTGGAAGGCTGAAACTGAAAACAAATGGGAACTATTTTCTCATTAAAATAGCACACAGAGAAAGGGCATGATAGGGATGGGAAATATGGTGGGCGTGAAATGTTAAAGCACTCCTATCCTCTCAAGTGGTCTTGCCCCAATTTGACTGCCCTGCAGCACTATTGGCAAAACAGACAGGTCAGGCCACCCATTGAACATAACATGTACTTTGGCCCCAACATAAGGCTTATGATCAATCACAAACTGAAACTAGAGATAAACCTTCACAAGCAGCACAGAGTGAGAATGTGCACAGAAGTTGCTTGCCAGAGACACCCCTTTGCTAGATACTTCCCTAATCACAGTTGAGCATCAGCCATGGACTAGGCAGGAGCAGCATTTTTTCAATATTACTCTTTTCAGTCACCTTCATATGACGCAGATTCATTTGGTTATAGATGGCAGTTGGGATATCTTAATATCTAGATGGTATATATATCTTAATATCTAGATGGTCCTTTACAGTTGCTGTTGTTGTATCCACTTATTCTGACTGTGTTAGATATTGTTTTATGTGTTTGGATTAGTCTGTGTTTTACGATATTGTTTGTCTGCTTGCTATTTATATTTTATGTATGTTTGTCTTTATGCCAATAAAGGTTTCATTCATTCAGTTAAAAACACAGCTAACTCTGGGCAGCAGATATGTGCTCTTCAGGAGAAGGAATTACTGTAGTTTGTTTAGGGTTCTAGTATCTCCGAGGTTGTGCCTTGGGGGGAGAGGTAACATGGCGCAACATTTAAAAACCCTTCCATTCATAATACAGGGATTTTTCAAAAGGAAGTACAGGAAAAAGGACACCTTTTTCCTTTTCCATATTCCATAACTCCTCACTGGTTTTCAGTCCCACACTGGACCTTCCTTTAGCACTGAGGTTCTCAACCTGTGCTACAGGTACCCCTAGGGCAGCGGTTCTCAAATAGTGGGGCGCGAGGCTCCGTAAAGGGGGGCGCAGGGCTTGCAATAGTTAGTGTATGCGTGTATGCTTTGCGCCACTTAACTAGAGTGTAGGAGCCTCCAGCGACGATCTACTTCACCGGGATCTGCTTCCGGGGAGCAGATCGTTCCTCTGCTCCCCGGCGCGAACTCTGTAACGCGCCTAGGAGCGCTTTGCAGAGTTCACGCATGCGCAAGACGACGATGTTGCCAATCGTCGTCTAGCGCATGCGTGATTCACAGCGTGAACTCTGCAGAGCGCTCCTAGGCGCGTTACAGAGTTCGCGCCGGGGAGCAGAGGAACGATCTGCTCCCCGGAAGCAGATCCCGGTGAAGTAGATCGTCGCTGGAGGCTCCTACACTCTAGTTAAGTGGTGCAAAGCATACACGCATACACTAACTATTGCAAGCCCCGCGCCCCCCTTTACGGAGCCCCTTTAAGTGGCGCAAAGCATACACTAACTACTGCGGGGGGGCGCGAAATTTTTTCTTCTTCCTAGGGGGGGCATGAAAGAAAATAATTGAGAAGCACTGCCCTAGGGGTACGCGGATCTCTTGCTGGGGGTACTCCAAGTCCTGCCCCTTATCTGCCCCATCAGCAGCTAATTAAGTGTTAATTAACATGTACCGTATTGACCTGAGTATAAGACTCACTTTTGTCCCCTAAAGCAAGTCTTTAAAGTAGGGGTGCGGCCTACAATCAAAGTCTAGCATTTTCTGCCTCGAGTTTTCTGCAAAGTGTCCCTTTTTCAAGCCTCTCCAAGTCTCTTTCAAAGGTAAAACACTTTTTCTTTTTTAAAAACTGCAAAAGCTGTGTTTTCAGCTCTTAATCACTTGCTAAATGGCCAGGATGTCTCTAGCAACCTCTAGCCTTAGAGGCATTTGAAAAAAAATTAACCCTTAAGTTCTAGCACCAGGACTCTGTGGAAACTAAGATATTTATTGATCCTGCAGTTTGAAAGTTCAGAGCAAGAGCTCCTGCATATGCTTATCATATCCAAAGGGGGACAGAGTGCCAACCTTTAGGCTGCAATCCTATGCACACCTTCCTGGAAGTAAGCCCCATTGAATACAATAGGACTTACTTCTGAGTGGACATGCATAGGATTGTGCTGTTAACCATTGAAATTTGGGCAGGTGCAGCTCATCATCATGGAAGGGTGCAACAAGCTGCACCTGCCCAAATTCCAAAGGTTAAAGGTAGGCACTCTGTCCCCCTTTGGATCTGGGAAGGCTACTATTCTACTAACGTGTATATTTTCTTTAAGTTAAAAAAAGTTAAAAATGTATTTTTTAAAAAATAGCACCAAACGTTAAGGGTTCAGCTTATAATCAGGAGCATCCTATACTCGGGGCAATATGGTATTTTAAATTTTAATTATTTTTGGAGCCATTCTGTCTCTCTGATTTTGGTTTTGGGCTATTTTTGTACTTTGGAAAATGTACTTTGGTGGGGTGGGGGAGAGAGGAGCTGATTTTGGGAAGTGTGACTTGGAGAAAAAAGAGATCCCTCTCTCTCTCTCTCTCTCTCACACACACACACACACACACACACACACACACACACACACACACACACACACACACACAGAGTTAAATAAGATATTTTTCACATTTAAAATTGTTAGTACATTTTTATTTAATGATTAATTACCTAATTAAGTGATTAATCCAATTAATTAGCGGGGTACTTCAGAAAATTGGACTGTGATAGGGGGTACCTGGGCCTCCAAAGGTTGAGAACCCCTGCTTTAGCATATCAAGTAAAGGTTGCAAGAGAAGAAGGAAAAGAAGCATCCCCCCCCCAACACTACCCTCCAATTGCAAAGCCTCAAGTTCACTCAAACGCTCTTTTTTCCAGATTGGCTGACGCTCTGAATGCTGACACTCCTATTAGGGATTTTTGAGATACACTAACACATTTAATTACTATCTCATTTGCATTATTTTAATGGTGAAAAGGGGAAAAACATGCATTAAGACCACTCAGTACATCTGTCCTGAATGACTTCTTAAATTATACCTTCATTCCTAGAACCCATGGTCTGAATTCATCATTGTTTTCAAGTTCCAGTGGTTCAAGCAATGGTTCCCAAACTCCAAACATCTCATTGTAATAATGTACCTACAAATACAAAACAATGTTCCAGTGCATGATCATTAATTATTGTAATTTTCAGGAAAGCATTTTCAGAAAACAATAAAGAGAGTTGTTTATTGTAACACAAAGGAAATATTACTAACCTAACAGATTCAGAGCCCAATTCTATCCTCCCCCCCCCCCCCGGTGTAGCCATGCCAAAAATAGGCATGCTGTATCCAGCTTGGGGGGTGGTGGGAATCAGGAGGTGGTTTCAGAGGCAAAAGAGGATTTAAATCCCCTTACACTTCTGTAAGACTCCTGCTCCACAATGGGTCTCCTCAGAACTGCGATAGTGATTTCGCTAGCACAAGTCCGAGGAGAGAAAGGAGGCAGGGAGGCTGCAGGAAAGGGGGACAGGATCCAGTGCGTGCCATTGCTTCCAGATCTACCCCTCCCAAGCCTATCAGTCCCAATACGCCCCCTTCCCGCCCAGTTTTGTCCACACCCACCTCCGTACCGCCCTCCCCTGCCCCCTCTCCAGCTGACTTACCTGCTTCAGTGGGTGGCAGGACAGCCGACATGGGTGGAAAGGCACTAGCCTTCCTCCTGGCATCCCAGCAGTGCACTACTGAGCTTGCTGCCAGAAAGTACTTTATGGCACTTTTGCAGCAGTTAGCGCTGGTGGAACACTCATTTTGCCAGCGGTAAAGCCAATAGGATTAGGCTGTAACTTTAGTCATTAGATTTATTTAGCAATTGTGTAACATTAAATATAAGATGAGCATGATCTACACCTGAGACTGGAAAATATTATTATTATTATTATTACTATTTACATACCGCTTTTCAACAAAAAGTTCACAAAGCGGTTTACAGATAAAATCAAAATGGCTCCCTGTTCTAAAAGGGCTCACAATCTAAAAAAAAAATGGAGAAACTATGTGAGTGGTCTGCGGAACTCACTTTTGATTTGGGATTTAATTCTATGTCAAGGACCTACGGAAATTTCCCAATTAAATCCTACCTGTGAAAATTGGTGTACACATTCAGGAAAACAATTTATGATTCAGGGTCTAACCCCAGTTTTGTCCCATACTTGTTTTCAAGTAAGAAAAAATGTAGGAGAGAGCTGATGTAGCATATTAGCTATCGGTCTGAGCTACGATTCAGGACTTCTCTGGTTTGAATCATATCTCTGCTGTAAACTTACTAAGTGGCCTTAGCCTCTGTTCCCCCCTTCAATATGGGGAATAATACATACTCGGCTTACAGGGTTGTTGTAAGGTCTACATCCAGACAATAACTGTAGAACACTTTGCATACTCAATAAGTGCTATACAATGTTAAGAATTATGTAACATACACTATAGGCCAGTTCAGGTATACTTTCATTGTCCACCCAACCCCACATGTTAAATACACAGACACATCACACTCCCCTGACTTGACCCCTCCCCTCACTTTCCTGGTAAATCTTCCTCATCACAGGGTTGGGGGTATCCAAACTATTCTTGACTATTCTGCAAAACCTGTAGTTGAACAATGTGCTGGTGTAAACCTGTAGGTTTAGCAGCACATATCGGGGAGGCAGTTCATATGAACTGCCTCCCCCAACATAATTAGGATGACTTACCAGGGAAGTGAATGAAGTGGCAGGATGTGCGGGGACCATATGTCTAAACATGTGGGGCCAGGTGGATGATAAAATCATTCTCTGAATTGGCCCATAATGAAAATCTCCTTTGAGCACTGGAATAACACAATGAAACTTGGTATATACAGGGTGTCTTGAAAAAGTATACATATGTTTTAATGAGTTCCAGTTCATACATATTTCATGGTAGAAAACCTGCAACATTCGAACATCTACTACAAAGGAATTGAAGAGATGTGTGGAAGCCATCCCAACACACACACTGGTGGGTGTCTGCAGATCCCTTAGTCAAAGATGCACAGATGTCATTTCGAGCACTTGGTCTAATTAATTAACTGGGCCAAGTAACTGCTTCTGTGTACACCATATGAAGTATATGTGTGAATTATAGTATATGTGTAAATTATAGCTTAATTAAATTTGGCACTATAAAGTGTGTGTACATTTTCTTGAGACACCATGTATTTTAATGACAGTCCCATGTCTTAAGATTGCACTTCTGCTTGAACGCCTGCATTCACTGGAAGGCAGCAGAGAGGAAAAGATGCTAAATATGTTACAATGTATGTATCTGGCATTCAATAGGCTCCTCCAAAGAGAAGCCAATTGAACACTGTGTTTTCCTAATATAGATTATTCAGTAAACAACTGCTAGCAATAGAACACTTCACCAAATTTGAAATGTTGGGTAAAAATCTGTACTTTTACTATCAAACCTATCAGATAATAATTACACCTGCTACATGGAAGATATTTCAGACTGCTTCCATGTAATGACCATAATTTGAAAAGTGGCTGTAAATTTCTGTGTATGCCTTCACAGTAATAGAACGGACTACTCTTACCTCTAGTTCAAGATGAGAAGAGAGATTGATCAGACTACTCCAGTTTTTGACTTCTCCAGAAAATGAGGATTTTGCTGAAAGCATTGGCACTGTTTTGTGACCAACCCCAGCTTCAAGAGTTATAACAACAGTTTCAATTCTCATTTGCATCATCTCTCCTGTAGGAACCAGCTCAGTTACAGAAGCAGGATCATTATTGTCGCTTGGCTCTTCAAGAAACCACATGTTTAAATCTTTAATATCTTTCTTATCCCAAAGATCTGGAGGTACAGGACTAATAGCTTTCTCTGCAGTTTCTTTAGTTGAAGAAAGTGCTGATGTAATGGTTATGACTGTATTTAAGATAATAGGTGACACCTGAGTTAAAAAAACACAGAATATTCTGAATTCAAAATTATACATTTCTAACTTGATTCAGTTAATCAATAAGTTATCACAGTGTTTCTCAAATTGGTGGGTCGTGACCCACCAGGAAACCCGGAAGCGGCCATTATACCCTTAAGGGGGTGGCGACGTGCAGTGACATCAGAAATGTCCCACCGCCAACAGGAAAAAGGTGGGTTTTTTTTAATTTACAGGGGGTCGTGCCAGCCCTACGGAGGGTGTGGGGAGCCCTGCAGTCCCCTCCGCAGGCTTCCTCGTACTTCAGATCGGCTCCGCAAGAGGACTGCAACCCACTTCTGGTTTTTGTCCGAAACCGGAAGTGAGTCTCCCTCCATCACCTTGCAGAGCCAATCTGAAACGTCGGGAGGCACGCAGAGGGGGCTGCAGGTCTCCCCGCACCCTCTTGAGAGTCAGTGCAACTCCAGTAAGAAAAAATAAACCCCTTTTTTCTCGGTGGCATGATCCTGGGAGTTCCACCGCTGCCGTCGACCTGGCCTCGTAAACACAAGTTCCAAAACTTGTGGGGAGAACTTTGAGAAACCGGAAGGGAGTCTTGATAGCTTCAGGGAGCCGATATGAAGCACGGTGAGGCTTGTAGAGGGGGCTGCGTCCCCCGCATCCTCCGGGAGGCGGCGGCGTCACCCCGGTAAGTTAAAAAAAAAAAACCCTTTTTCCCGGCTGCCTTTAGCCTGCCCCCGCAAACATTTAAGAGTTCCAAAACTCATTGGGAGAACTTTGAGAAACACTGAGTTATTGCATATAGAAGAAGAGGTATACAAAGTATGTATTATATGCTTGAAATGAGTAAGAGGAAGCATTTCTAAAAACACAATTTTAATCCTATTCACTAAATATTTCATTTAAATAGTTTTATTTATTCAATTTCAACTCAATCTCAAGAAGGATACATCAATTGTAAAAAATATACACAACTAAAAATATAACATCTACTGATACTAAAAGTGCAATCCTATGTAGGATGCACTGGCCATGCTAAACAGCCAGCCACTGAATCCTAAGCAGGATGCGGCCTGCACCAGCGGAGCTGGGTCACACCTCAGGAGAAAGGGACTTTCGTCCCTTTCCCCTGGTGTAAGCCCCAGTGGCCCTCCTCGGATGTGCACCAGCTATTTTGCTGGCACATATCCGTGGGGCCAGTGTAAGGCCAGCCAGGCCTGGGACGGGGGATAGTATATCGGCGAAGCGCGCTGCCGATATCCCTGCCCCAGAGGCGTAACGAGGGCATTTGGCGCCCGGTTCAGGGGGGGATCTGGCGCTCCTACGGAAAGTTGTATATATAGTTATATAGGTAGGCCGCACCGCGCTCCGGGGGTTGGGGCGCTGCGCGACCCGGCTGGACCCTGCACCGGGCACCCCCTCCGAGCGCAGACCCGGCCGGCTTACCTTGTTCGTTCTTCAGTTCAACTTGTTCAAGCGCCGGCCACGCCGCAGCCAGCAGCAGCGTGGCAGGCGCATCGGAAGTGACGTAGGAGGAGTGTGTGCCCCGTCCTTCAATTCCCCGCCTCTCGGAGTCGGACGGACTCCTTTTCCCCAGGCCCCGCGCAGCAGCGGAACGCAGCAGCAGTTCCAGTGTGACACTCAGTCACAGTGAGTGTGTGCCGTGCCGTGTGCCTGCCCCCTCCTTCCTTCACGTGGCACGCTCTCGCCCGGTGTAGCTGAAACGAGCGGCGCGCTCGTTCCAGCTACATGGCGGGGCGGGCAAGCTCTGTCTACAGGGAGGGGGGGCCCGAGGGAAGCCGCCGTCGCCGTCATCTTCAGTCTTCATGGCAGGCGGTCTCGCCCAGTGTAGCTGGAACGAGCGGCGCGCTCGTTCCAGCTGGGGGCCGGAGGGAAGCCGCCATCTTCAGTCTTCACGGCGGGTGAGAGAGCGCCCTGAATTTGTTGGTGCCCGGGCGGAGTGCTCCACTTGCTCCGCCCAAAAATCGCCTCTGCCCTGCCCTGTCCCTGACTTGCCAATCTCCCCTCCCCGACCACCCCAGCCCACCCTCCCCACGTCCTCCCGCCACCAGCCGCAGGTATTACCTGTGTCTGGTAGCGTAGTCTTGGGCCAGCGCTGCTTACTCCATGGGTGCCGAAAACATGCCTTACGGCATGTTTACAACACCAAATGCTGGTAGAGCACGAGCTCCACCGGCGTTAAGCTACACTGGATTGGGCTGTAAGGTAGATACGCAAGCTTTTAACTTACCTTAATTATTATGGATTTAACTGATAGATCACCTTTCTGAGGATCTGTACCTGACTGCATCATATCAAAGAAGAAGTCACAGGGCTGCAATATCTAGATACAAACAACAATCAACTGAATATAAATATAAATGTGTCTGTTAAGAAAACCTTTCAAATGTAGTGAAAAGCACTCAAAATCACCCTCTGTAAAATAGATAAAGCTGAACAACAAAAAATGCTGCCATCCTGCCTAGTAAAATGTTTAAACAGATATCTTTGATTTATCAATGAATATCTGCCTGAAAGCAATGAAGATCCATGCATGTACCAGGGTACTGTATATATGTAGATTCCCTGGCTTAGTAATGACTGCATCTAACAAAAGTCAGGGCTATATACATAGCTCCTAATACCAGATTGGGAATGGTGCACATGGTCAGGAAGTTCCAGCGCAGGTACATGCAATCCCCATCAGCACTACCAGTGTGGAAGAGATCTTATTATTTGATCCAACTTGTAATAAGACCGGCTTGCACATCCCCATTTAGAGTCACTGTGCACAGATTACCATCCTTTTAATTTCTCCAATAGTATTTACTTATTTGCACCCTGTGTGACACATTGAAAGTCTCACCATTTTAATTTACTACTATGCAACATTACAATTCTAGATGAGTATCTTAAAATCTTACCGTAGTAACATTGCCTTTTCTTGTATCTGGAAGAAACGGGCAGGCTGTTATTTGTATGCCTTTAACAGCAGCTGTTATTTTAGACATTTCAGGACCATTTTTCATGGAGACTTCACACTGTGAAGAATTCACCACCAGTGCAGGAGCATCACTTCTTGTTAAATCAGCAACAAACACAATCTCAGGATTTTTAACGACAACATTTATTTCCATTGTAGATTCTGGCTGTACAGGAGCTAAAAATACAATGTTCTATGTTCACTAGAATGTTTTCATAATTCCATTTTCCTTCACAAACATCAAACATCAGCATTTGCTTTTTAGGTAAAATGTTAATACAGTTCAATGTTGTTATAATAAGTGATTGTTTACTCCCAGGTAATAGTGAAATAGCCAGAAAAAGAGAGAAATTGAGTCTTGTAAAAATAATCATTTTGGATAGAGCTCTTGTAGGAAGCTTATGCAATTCCTGACAATATATGTAAATGGCCTTGACCCAGGTTATCTCAGGGGGTCCTTCCTCTAATTGTGGCTTTGAGCCCGAAGGAGAAATGCTCCCAATGGAAGATTCCTTCCCAGAACAGCCATAGGATGGAGGACATGGGATTAGGACCATGGTGGAGGTAATGTTGCAACATTCATGCTCCATATCACCTCCATTGTGGCTGCTATATAAAGAAGAAGCAAACACCATGCAAGCCAAGTCACATGCTTATTGTAAAATGTGGCTGGCAGAGAGTCTAAAACAGTCTACAAATCAGCAACTCGACACATAGTTCTCAAGGCAAATGGTGAATCAGGTTTTCACTAATCTTACAGATATTCTGACAGAAAGGGGCTAATCATAATGGGTAAAGACAACATCACCACAGGTAAGGTCCATTTTATTGTGACCACTAAAGTTGCCTCTAATGGCAAAGATATCCAGAGGAAGACCTCACTCAGAAGATCTTAATGTACCAGAAGAGAGGTCATCGGGAGGAGATATTTCCTGATTCAGTACCGGGGTGAGAGGGGCTTTAACCATTTGCCACTGCCACAGACCCGAGCTGAATCAGGCCCTCTACAACTATATACCCTCAGGAGAGAAATCCTCACTAGCATCAATAAAAGCTCTTCTGGTGCTAACAGGAGTTGTGAGGCCCCAAATTCTGACTGGGACCATGGCATGGACAAAGGATTAAAACTCCCCACCCCATGCTGGGTCCCAATTCAAATCATGCTCCTCCCATGGTTATTATTTATGGGAATAACAAACAAGCATACAAAGGCCAATCACATGTTTATTGCAATATAGAATCCTATCTTCATTATGCTGTTTTATGACTGCATTTATGATTTGATTACAGGTATCCCCTGCATAATGCGATTTCATGTAACGTGATTTCGCATATACGATGGAAGTCCCCTAAAGTTAAAGAAGTTTTTAAAATCACTTTGCTTAACCTTTCGCTGAAACCGGTCTGTTTTCAAGGCTGGAACCATCCCGACCAACTCAATCTCAAACTCAAGCAGCCCACCGTGGCAAACTCCTGAGCAAAGAGAGGAGGGAGCCGCAAGACCCAGAAGAGGCCCCCGGAGCACGATTTCCCCCTGCAGTGAGCCAATCAAGATGATTCCCGTCCCAAAAATGGAGCGGCCCCAGCAAAAAGTAAGCAAGATGATTTTTTAAACTTAAAACTTTTTGTCAAGTTGTCTTGCTTAACAACGCCCCCGCGTTACGACGGAGATTGAGCAACGTATTCCTGTCGTTTACTGGGGGATACCTGTATTTTAATATAAACTGCCATGCAGACTTCTAGGCTGAAAAACAATATACAAGTGTGTACTCCAGTTTTCATGGCTGCTATTTCCCCATTTTAGAGTACGAAGTATTTAAGGGGTTTAAAGCCATGGTAAAAAATAAAAGAAGAAATGGCTCAATTTCATTTCTTCTTTTCTGTTTTACCATGGCTTTAAACCCCTTAAATACTTCGTACTCTACAATATACAAGTGCATTTATACTTCAAAGATTTATGTACCACCCTTCTATCTTTAGAAGCATGTACCATGGTGAACTTGAAATAAGATTTCCCTCGATTTAAATTTTCCTTCAGTATAGCAAGGGGTGTTCATTAATGCCGAAAGTCCATTAAATCTGAATGCAATGAAGTACTGTAAATTGAGACACACATATGCAAAATATACATGACGTAGCTCCTTCTGCTGGACATTACCAGTTATTGTATTCATTTGGTCAACTTTTTTCTTTTGGCCCAATCCTAACAGGGCCTTATGCTGCCAGAACTAGCATTCTGATACTATAAGGTCCTTTATGGCTGTCGTAAAATGCAACATGACATTTTGTGTAATGGGGCCACTGCTGCATGTGGCCGCAGCCATGCAACAGCAGTTCATCCACATCCCTGGAACTCTGTGGAGGGGGGACGGAGGGAGGCAAGGGGGGCGCAATGGGTGTAAGAGGAATAGGGAGGGGATTGGGGGGAGGGAGAAGTGTGAATCAAGGCTGGGTAGGGGCGGTAGCAGCAGCAGCAGTGCCGCCAATATCCTATCCCTTTTCCTGGCACAGATCTGAGTGGACCCAGAAGGTTTGTGAAGGCTTACCCCAAGCCTTTGTGGCTCAAAACCTCCCTGTGATGCAACACATGCCCCGCTGGTGTGGATGCATTGGCCAGTTAGGGAGCTAGGTAGGATAGGGCTGTTTGTATCCATATAGCCATGTTCAGGCATTTCCTATCAGCTAGCCTAGTCCACCTATTGGGGCAATAGAATTACAACAGAAATTAAACTCCTTGGGCCTCGATGTGGAGAGGTTGGGTATGTCGAGCCAAGAGGCGGCCTACCGCGAAATCAAGGTCAGAATTCTAGATATTGAAAATCAGGAGTTGCATAGTGCGGCGAGTACGACCTGTTCCCCACTACAATTTCACATCCCTATCAGCTCTGGGAAGATGGCACCTTATCTTTGTAATCTTAAGTGCCCCCAGTCGCGCAGAGCCCTTTCTTTAGCTAGGTGCAACGCTCTCCCGTCTGCTCTGTTACTTGGCAGATATAGTGGAATACCAGTCTCTGAGAGGTATTGTCCTTGTGGAGTGGGTTGTGTAGAAACATTACTACATATGTTTTTGTATTGCCCACTCCATGAGGCCCCTCGTAAGCAACATTTAGGCCCTATATTAGACAAGCTCCAGGGCTGGGCAGATCAGGAGGTAGTACGTTACCTTTTATCGACAGATGGATGGCGTAATGGAAAGATCGGCAGCCTTTGTTGATACAATCATTATAGCACGCAAAGCTGATAGTATTCCCTCTGATGTTTAAGCTGTAATTTTGTTGTGCTTGTAGATTTTGTAATATAAATATTATGTGTTAAGTGTTATGTAATGTTTTTGTTTTTGTTTTTATGCCAATAAAGGTTCCTTACTTACATACTTACTTACTTACTATCAGCTAGCTTGTACTTTTCCCTACTCCTATTTCCCCATTTTATTTGATTCTGCTTGATTTGTTTCCTTTTAGATTTTTAATTAACTAGTTATCTTCTGACTCTTTGTCTGCCTAGTCCATGTTCATGGCAACTTCAGTGGGTTGTCACATCTGATCATTTACAAGCACTATGGCAATTTGATTTTTAATAAGAACTCTGGGGTTTTGTGCTTTCCTGGATGAAGTTCTTTTCCAAGGTCCCTCTCTGCCTGGTCATTGTAGTCTGTAGCAGCAGATTGAACTACCACTGTATCCCCCCCCCCCATTCACCTGCTGATCCAGTAAAAAGGAAATGCGAGAGCAATAGGAGTTGCATGCATGCTAACCACTAGACAAGACACGACACTTTTCAGTCAGCCTAGCTTCTTGTGGTAGTTTCCCCAACAAGATGAAACTTTATTTTCTCATTCAAACAAAGAGGAGGCATCTATGCATCTATTTCCTTTGTACTTGCTGGAGGGTTTGGGAGAGAGGAACAGTCTCAATTTTTGCAGCAGTTTGAGGAAGGTTAAAAAACAAAACAGACAAAACTACCTTTTCTGAACCATACTATAGCACAAATTAAAGAAATTCTTCTTCTGGAAGCCCTCCATTCATGCCAAAGGTTGGAGTGAAACAGATGGTGAGGACAGTGAAAAGCTTGGCCAGTAAAGCCAGCGGGAATGTATGGACCTCTGATTATGGTGTTTGCTATTTTTAACTACTGTATTTATTGGCGTATAAGACACACTTTTTTGTCTAAATTTGTGACCCAAAATAGTAGGGTGCGTCTTATACGCCAATACTAAAAAAATCCCTCCCCCCCTGCCCATTTTAAAGCATTTTTGGGCTTACTGGGTTTTGTTCCGGAGCTAGAGAGCTCCCTTGTGCTTTCTTCCCTGACTAATCTATCTGATCTACAGTTGTTCGTCGGGTTTAATTTATGCACATGCATGAGTTGAGCTTCTCAGCAGCCAGCAGATGGCGCTGTGCTCTTCAGTTCTGTTCAGCTGAGCTGCAGAGGGCGTGGTCTTCCCAGCTTTCCATGCTGAATGAATGCAGCTTGGGTAAGCTTCTGAACTGGGCCTAGTTGGGAGGCTTTGGAAACTGTGCATAGGTGGGGTGGGGTAAGAGTTGAGTCTGAGGTTTTTTTTGTACTTTTATGTTTTTTACTTTGGAAACTGTGCATGGGTGGGGTGGGGGAAAAAAGTTGAGTCTGGGGGGTTTTGTACTTGGGGTAAATGTTTTTTACTTTGGAAACTGTGCATGGGTGGGTTGGGGGAAAAAGTTGAGTCTGGGTTGTTTTTTATTGTACTTGGGATTTATGTTCTGGTGCATTTTGTTCATGTGTCTTATTGCTGTGTGTTTTAAAAGAGATCCTGGTATTTTTGTGCAATTTATGTAAATTAGCTAATTAAGCAGCCAAGCAGTAAGTGGCCAAGTGGCCCAAAAATGTTTTAAATGTTTTTTTCTTGAAACCCAGGGCCAAAAGGAAGGTGAGTATTATACGCCGGTGCGTATTATACGCCAATAAATACGGTATTTTCATTTTCAGGGGCTTGGGTCCTAATTTCTATTCTGTGAACAGAATGTTTCCATTCCCCACCCCTATATGGGACTCCCTGTGTGCTCTAAAAATCCATCCTTGAGGGTTGGGGGTTCCTCTGGAACAGCATGACATCTGATGCAGGTGGCTACTGCATGAAGCAGATGGGGAATAAGTGAAAGTTTCCTCCCTTGCATGAGCAGGAGTGCTTTTCAACTCACACAGAATATCTTTTGATCCAAGCCTGTCTATAACTCTATAGAGAGAATGCATGTGTTATAAACTCACTCTGAAATTAGAATTAGATTTACAATTATAAATTATCTGAATGTACAGCATAATTTCTTTAAGGAAAAAAGGGAAAAGGACAAGTAAACAAGACAGCATCCCATAAAAGAATATCTTTACTAGTGAACTTCCACATCAACGTTTCAATATTCTGTTATAAGCCATAGGTGTAATCATCACTTTTTGAAAACTATTAATTTTTTCTCCAAGAAAAATAATACTATAATGTATATTATAGACAAAAATACATGAAATGAAATGCAAGAAAATAAAATATTACAGTTATATACTGAAGTTAATAAATAGCTGAATAAATTATTCAGCCTGTAACCACAATGTATTGTTACCAACCTTGTTCCTTTACAGCTAACGTTTGCTTGAAGTTTCTCTGTGCAGCAGCACTTTCAGCAGTGGCCTTTAGAAATACATCTGCAACAGTAAGGAGAAACTCTATGCTTGCACAGAGATATGTCTCCTGAACAACTGTGTCAAGTACAGTGGTGCCATCTCTTCCCTGCTTGTAACTTATATCCAACATGACTTTCTTTTCGGATCCACGTTTCATTTCTACCATTCTGAAAGACAAGTCAGAAGAATAAATACCATAGCATGAAAAGCATTACATTGTCCAGAACTGTCCTTATGATACAGACCCTGACCATAAGTCTTGTAGGAATTTTGAGGTGGACGAGTTCTCTCTTCAGATCCTGTGAGGGCATACCTAAAGGAAGGGTAAAATCTTGGGTAGACATCTGGCAATCCAGGCACAGGTTTTATAGGATGCCATTTAGTTTTGGTACTTGCCCTCTTGCCCTCAAAACGGTCTGCGCATGCGCGAAAACTTTAAAATTTCGCGTATTGATGCATTGGGCCTCAGAAGGCCCTGGAGCGCTGGCCGGGCCGGACGCTCTGAGGCCGGCTCCAGGCCTTGGAGTGTCCGGAGGCCGGCGCGCGTCACGGAGGTGACGCACGCCACGGAGGTGATGCGCACGGGGGGTGAGTGTGTCACCCTTCTGCGCGCGTCACCCTGTGGCGTCCCGCTCGCCACGCTACAGTGACGCCCCTGTAAGCGTGTACAGGACTGCAACCGTAGGTTTTTTTTTTCTTCTCTGATAAGTTGGTTAAAATTAAATTGCATTGTACAAACGAAACGTAAGGATTTTAAGTATATTTTTTCCCATTCGTGGCTGCCAGCGTCTGGAGACCTGCGATCGGTGTAAGAAATCTATTTTTATCCTGGCTTCTCTTTTCTACATGGCATCATTACCCGTACTACCTGGTACATGCAATATAATTGCTGGCCATGATAGCTTCCGTTCTAGCTTAAATTGCATTGGTAAACAAGTTTGTACTAAAAAAATTAAAATGTAAATTAAAAAATAGGGTTAACAGAAAGAAGTTACCGTATTTTTTGCTCCATAAGATGCACTTTTTCCTCCCCCAAAAGTATGGGGAAATGTGTGTGCGTCTAATGGACCGAATATTGTAAAAAAAAAAAAAAAAACCGTTTGCATACCTGTATTTATCAGCATATAACATGCTGAGACTGCCCCTGCTCAGCAGCGCTTGCGTTGCTCTCTGGAAAAATAAGCTCCCCCACCTCAATTAACAAGTTAAGAAGCTCTCTGGGACAGAGTTCACAAAGTGCAACAGCGTTTAGGCACTAAATGTTTCAGGCGGCAGAAGCAGCAGCAACAAGTGCTCTTAGCCTTTTTTCCTCTTTGCGTTTGCTCCTGGGTCCTTGTTTTGCAAATTACGGTAAATGTGATCTGCCCTGGAGCACCAACCTGCATCCAGAGCTCAGATGGGGTGTGAAAAGCCTTATCAGTGATTTACTGGAGAGGAGGAGGGCAGCAGAGGTTGCTTAAGCCTTAAAGAGACAAGGATATTCAAATCGGCTCCTTGTAGCTTTGTGTGCAGTTTAAAATAATGCCGTTTTCAGCAGAACGCGAGCTGAGGGACAGGTGCCCCTCTTTGCAGTGTGAGGTTTGCCCTGCTTCTGCTCTGTGTGTGTGTGTGTGTGTGTGTGTGTGTGTGTGTGTGTGTGTGTGTGTGTGTGTGTGTGTGTGTGTGTGTGTGTGTGTGTGTGTGTGTGTGTTCTCTCTTTTCTTTGCACTTTTCAAAAATAATTTCAACAGGGGCTGGGAGACTAAGGTGGGGGAGCTTATTTTAAGTGTCATAATTAGGAGGGCTGGCTTCATTTAGCTCTCCCCCCCCCTTTTTTAAACATTTTTTTCTGAAAGGGGTCAATTTAGTTCACCATTTGGTTCAGAATATGTTTTTCTTGTTTTCTTCCTCTAAAATCTAAGTGCGTCTTAACGTCCGGTGCGTGTTATGGAGCGAAAAATACGGGTATATTTTCTTCAATTGCCTACATATCTGGTTTCTAAAGTTTCTTATACCCACTTTACCATTACTGCAAGTTCAGTCACCATTAATTTTCTAATAAATCATTCACATTATATGCATTTTACATCTCATACTTGATAAACAACCAATAAGTTGGTGCTAATGAATTAAGATGCAGCAATACAGACTACAGTGGGCCCTCCTTATCCGGGGGCTTGGCATCCGCATATTTCACCATCCATGGATTGACCGAGAAGGGCCTCTGGAGGCCGCTTCCCCATTGCACTGGGCCCGCAACCCACTCCATTGGCCAATGTTGGCCTTTCAATGCCTCTCGGAAGTGACCAGAAGTTATTTCTGGTTTAGCGTCCGCACTTCTGGTCACTTCCAAGAAGCGTTCTGAGGCCTGTGGAGTGGTTTGCGGGCCCGGCACAACCTGGAAGCAGCCTCCGGAGACACCTCTCACTGGATCCTGGTAATTGTGGTGCTGTGGTGCAACTTGAGCATCCATGGATTTCGGTATCTGTGTGTGTGTGTGTGGGGCGTCCCGGAACCAATCCCCTGTGGTTACCGAAGGCCCACTGTATTTAGCCTCCTCATCCAATTTCATGGCTATGTTTACTGACAATTATATGAATGGGACACTGACTTATCAGCAAAAGGTACAAATTTGTTAAAGAAAGCTGCTATTAAAAAGATATTAAATGTATTTATTTTAATATTGGTCAAAGATCATATTACCTCACTGTGGATTCTGAAAGTTTCTGGAGGAGACTGAAGAAAAGATGGGGCAAAAAAGAGGACCATGAATGGCAAAGAGGGGACTGGGAAGGATGATGAGGAGAAATACATATTGAAGTACAATATAATGATTACTTAGTTCCTACATGCAATTTTGAAATTTTGAAACAAAGACTGTAAGACTTCATAAGAAAAAAAGTACACTTCTATTATTTTTCAGTGTTTTCTTAATATACAGTACAACCATATTTCACGTGCACTAAAAAAATCCCAAATCTCCATCAACTGCAATTCAATCCTATGCATGTCAACTCAGAAGTAAGCCTTGCTGAGTTGAATGGGACTCAGAGCAAAAATGCTCTCGATCGTTATTGCCAGTGTTGCGACCTCGGCGCTGGAGCTAGTTGTTGCAAACATGCCATAAAGTGTGTTGCCAGCGCCGGCGGTAAGACCTGTGCTATCTTCTGGTGCTGGGTCCAGCGAACTGCGCTGCAGAGCAGGTGAGTACTGCTCCAAGCGGCACGCGAGTTGGGGGAGGGCAGGGAGGTGCGTAGTGGAGCAGGGGACGGTGGGGTGGGCAGATTGGGCCCAGGAGTGGGGCAGGATCAGTGGACATGTCGTGTGCCATATCCTATCCTCCCCCTCCCAGGCCTGTTCAGCCTACACGGGGCTTCTCAGTTCTGCACCAGCTAAAGAGAAACAAGTATCTCCCCCCGCAGATACCAAATGGAAACCCATTTGCAGCTGAGGGTTTATCTGGGGTAAGGAGATAAATGTCCCTTTACCACGAGTAGACCTCCAGCTGGCTCCTTCGCCACTTGAGATGTGGCGTGGGCTGCGTGGCCCGCACTGCATTGCCCAGGAGGAGGATCAGATTGGGCTGTTACTCTATGTAAGTGTGTTTAGAATTGCAGTCTTAGATAAGCATGACTCATCTAGTACATATCTAGAGACATAATAGTACATATTTTCCATTACATTATCCATAAGAATTAAAAACTCAGCAGCAATTCTAAAAGGTATGTAGTTTTGCATTCATTGAACTCAATTTGTATGTACACACAACAGTTATGATCATATTACATTCTAATCAAAGGCAGATACATGCCTGCATTAAGTCATGCCTGCATTAAGAACCAAGTGCATAGTCAGAGTTTTCTTTGCAGTTCTCACCACTTCCAATTAGCCAAACTACGTTTTCAATTGCACAGCAGTTTGCCGCCTTAATCTAACAGCTGTAAGAACTACAAAAAAAGCTTGAATATGCAAAAGGCTCGTTTAATATGTGCTTAAAAAGCAAACATGGTGATGCTGCCAATAGTACTAAGACTCAACTTCAGGGAGGCAACATAGGCTAGCCAAGCCAGATAAGGCACTGGCCAAGGGATCACATCCATCATCTGGCTAGGCTGATGCCTGAACTCCCAGTACCAAAGATAGCAATAGGCTGAGCTCTGGCCTAAGGCACCCACCCATCCAAGTATCTGCCTGGCCAGGCTGAGTTCTGAACCCTTGGTACTAGTGTACCATCAGTTCAGTTCAGGGTTTTGCCCTGGGGTCACCTCAACCTGACCAGCAATTAATTTTTGTTGTTTTTAAAGAAAAATAAACCACCTTGGTGTAGCCTTTTCAACTGTCTGTCGTTTATCATCTAAAGTGCAGTTTGTTAACTTGACTGAAGCATTTATTGATCCATCTGACAACATCTTGACGGCAGCCGATATTAACAACAATTTAAATTCTGCGAGTTTCAGAAGAACATCTCGTTGATCCATAACTGGAGGCTGTTTTGAAAAGAAACATTTAAATTAGCCTGAAATAAATAAGGAAAATGCTTCTAAAATGTACAAATTTTATTGCCACCGAGAACTAGTAGTTAATTAACAGCCCAATCCTAACCCAACTTTCCAGGGCTGATGCAGCTGTGCCAACAGGGCGCATGCTGCATCCTGCGGTGAAGGGGCAGTCACGGAGGCCTCCTCAAGGTAAGGGAACATTTGTTCATTTACCCTGGAGGGCTGCATTATGGTTGCATCAGCGCTGGAAAGTTGGTTAGGATTGCGCTGTTAATTTGAGTCGGATTGTGTTAATCAAATATTACAGAACCTTTCTATTGCCAATTCAAGTAGAACAAAGCTTCATTAATTTGAAGTAAACTGATGCAATTATCCAATACAAATTGGTGCTCTCTTCTTCCAGGTATAGGTCTAGAATAGTTAGGGAAAGATGAGGTTGTTCCCCCTTCCCCCTACCTGAGAGCAGAGACAGGCTGTTTCTATGTCTATAACCCAGTGCTTCTCAAATAGTGGGGCGCGCCCCCAGGGGGGGCGCGAGGTTCCGTAAAGGGGGGCTCGTTTGACCTCAGCAAATACTGGCAAAAACTTTCGGGGGTTTTCGGGGTTTTTTTTTTTGTATTATTTTGGCTTTTAAAAGTTTTTTTTAGCACTAGCGCGGGGCTTGCAATAGTTAGTGTATGCTTTGCGCCACTTAACTAGATTGTAGGAGCCTCCAGCGACGATCTACTTCACCGACGATCTCTTCCGGGGAGCAGATCGTTCCTCTGCTCCCCGGCGCGAACTCTGTAACGCGCCTAGGAGCGCTTTGCAGAGTTCACGCATGCGCAAGACGATGATGTTGCCAATCGTCGTCTTGCGCATGCGTGATTCACAGCGTGAACTCTGCAGAGCGCTCCTAGGTGCGTTACAGAGTTCGCGCCGGGGAGCAGAGTAACGATCTGCTCCCCGGAAGAGATCGTCGGTGAAGTAGATCGTCGCTGGAGGCTCCTACAATCTAGTTAAGTGGCGCAAAGCATACACTAACTATTGCAAGCCCCGCGCTAGTGCTAAAAAACCTTTTAAAAAACTTCTTTTTTGAAGTTTAAAAAAACGGCAATAAAACTGTCAAAAATAGGTTTCGATTTTTGACAGTTTTATTGCAGGGCTCCGGGGGGCCGGCCCCCCATGCGGGAGATATTTACAGTCGCGCGGGGGGCGCGAAATTTTTTCTTCTTCCTAGGGGGGGCATGACAGAAAATAATTGAGAAGCACTGCTATAACCCAACAAGTTAAAAATCAATATGACAACAGCTCATCACAAAATGTTCTTATTACTGCTTTCTCTAAAGCAGTGGTTCCCAACCAGTTGTCCATGGACCTCAGGTGGTCTGCAAGAACCTGAAAATGGTCCATGAGGTCTCCAAAAAAAAAAAAAAAAAAGGTCTTCAGTAATTTTAATAAGTGCAGACCCCCACTTTGAGCAGCAGTATCAACCCAAGAATTTTGCAGCTAGTGAAACAAATGCAAGCGCAAACATTGCATTGATACCTACTCCATTCATTTTAATTTTTTGTCTTCTTTTTTAAAATCACAATACATAATACTTTATGTATAAATGTAAGTACGAGACCTAGTAAATATTCTCTAATTATTACAAATTCAATTGTATTTTTTGTGTGCAGGGGGGTGGGGGGTGGGTGGATGTGGTTCATGATGATTCCAATTTTTGCCTCAGTGGTCCATGGTCTCCTAAAGACTGGGAATCACTGCTGGGAATCACTGCTGTAAAGGCTAACAAATTCTAACATTTCTAGAATCAGTTATCTACTAACTGTAATAACAGATAACTGTAATAAGACAACACCTGAGCAAGACCTGAGCAAGAATCAGTTCGTGTCTTTTTGTAAGAATTAACCTGACTTTTATATTTAGCTGACTGGGAGTGCAATCCTGCGCAACAATCCGGTGGCGAAGTGAGCGCTCCGGTGGTGAAGTGAGCGCTCTGCCGCTGGAAGCCGTTGCGAACGTGCCGTAAAGCACATTCGCGACGACCGGAGAGTAAGGACAGCTGGCGCAGAGGCCAGCCGCCCTCACTCCAGCACCAGATTGCCCATGCGGCCGGCAGGGGAGATAAGTGCAGCTCTGGCGGGGGCGGTCCGGGCGGCGAGGGAGACTGGGGATTGGCGGATCCGGCCTAGGGCCATATCTCCATCCCTTTCCGGGCCAGATCTGCCGTTACATGGCCTCCTCGGACTTGCGCCAGCGAAATAGCTGGCGGAAATCCAAGGAGGCCCATTGGGGGCCTCCCCGCGCTATACCTGGGGGAAGGGGATGAACAAGGAGACCTCAGGGAACGGGGATAGGATCTCCGCCGGCCGGATACTTAGTAGGATTGGGCTGCCCATGTTAGTGTTTAATGAACAAATGTTGAAACATAAGTACTAACTTATAAGCTTTAAGATATAAAAGCTTCGCTCCATCTATTGCATCAATATGTAAGAACAGACTATAAGAAACTGGTTTCCTTTAAAATTTCTACCTGCTGCAACAAGGTTTAATAAGCAGACTATATTAAATGCATCTAAAGCAGGGGTTCTCAACTTGTAGTATGCATACTCCCAGGGGTACGCGGACCACAGGCTGGGGGGTACGCGAAGCGCTGATCGCAGAAGCTGATAATGGGAAGCTGTAGCTGTTTTTTTCCGGGTTGCGCGCGAATGCCGCAACCCGGGAAAAATGGCTACAGCGCTCGCGATGTCCCTCGTTGTTGCCCTTACCTTGTCTCTCGGCCGGCTCCATCTTGAAACTCGTAAAAACCTCATGCCTCATATGCCCTTACGAGATTTGGCCGCCGCCATCTTGAATCTCACGAGATTTTCGCGAGTTTCAAGATGGAGCCGGCCGAGAGACAATGTAAGGGCAGCGACAGGGGGACAATTTAGCCGTTTTTCTGGCCTGTGGCGAAGCCAAGCGGTTACCTCTCACGCCGCAAACCAGAGAGAAAGGCTACAGCCCTGCCAAATCAGCAGGGCTTTCCCTCCAGCTTGCAGCGCGAGTGGGAGAACCAGCTCGATTGCGCCACAGGTCGGAAAAAACACTTTTTTGGCGGGGGTACGCAGGGATACGCGAAATTTTTTGGGGAGGGGTATGTGGGACCGGGGGCCCCCGGGGGTACACCAACCTTTGGAGACCTGCTTACAGGGTATGCGGGCCCCCAAAGGTTGAGAAACCCTGATCTAAAGTACAATCCTATGCATAGCTACTCAGATACCTCATTGTGTTCAACGGGACTTACTCCCAGAACAGAGTGTACAAGAGTGCAGCACATTCACACTGAAAGTGATGTACCCATATCACCGTAGCAATAGATGAGGATTAGGCAAAAATGGAGAAACATCCTATACAGTACTCTCTCATAATCATGCCATAGGAATTTAGCTCTTTTAAAAAATACAGTACATGCTCATACTTGCTCATCTATTTCTCTGCTAGTCACCTCTGCAGTACAAGACCTAGAAAGGATTTTTTACGGTCCCAAACTTGGTTTGAAGCATAGGTGTTACTTTTTGTGGGACTATGCACAATGTAAAACAGAAGAATGAGATTAACAGCGCAATCCGACTTAACTTTTGTGCTGGTTTAACCAGCGGTGCAGCGAGAACGGGAGGCCCCAGAACAGAAAAGGGATTAAAATCCCCTCCAAAAGAGGAATTCAAAGGGAATTTGAATCCCTTTTCCGTTCTGGGGCCTCCCATTCTTGCTGCGCCGCTGGTTAAACCAGCACAAAAATTAAGTTGGATTGCGCTGTAAGCCAGTTCAAAAAGTTCAGATAAGTACATTAAATTTGATTTTTAGAAAATTACATTTTCCTTACCTGGCTGGAATTTGGACTGTACAAAACTAGAGTGAGGGAATCAAACTGAAAGTCCAATGTTAATGTTGTTTTAACTTTATCAAAAGAATGCATTTCCACCACAGCAGATGTTGTCACTGTTGCTCCAGCTTTAAAAACCAGAATATTAGACACAAAATTATTATAATAAAATAACTAACCTACTGCTGCTTTCAAAGAGACTATCATCCACAAGATAAAAGGGCGAAACTATGAACGTACCTGGATGGGAGGGGGACGGACAAACTGGATCAGGACACTGTTTCTTTCCCCCTCAACTTTCACCCCTCTCATGGCTCCCATTTAACACCCCCCCCCAAAAAAAACACCCAATAAAATCCACACACTTTAGGGCCAAACCATGCATTTAATCTAATGCATTGTTTGTCCCCAAGTAAAGCAGCCTTGCTTCAACAGAGAATTTAACTTGCCATAACCACAACCATAAATATATGTGGGTAAGCAGAAAATTGATTAAAATGCCTATTTTCAGGGGTGGGAGTTGTATTAATGTACAAGGCTGAAGTATAGTTCTCATTGTTATTTTTGTCATCACAGCTTTGTACTAAGCATGCATATACATTTGTCCCTCGTATCTGCAGGGGATTAGTTCTGGATCCCCCTCCCCCCGCAGATACCAAAAACCATGGATGTTGAAATCGCAGATGCCACAATAACTCACTGGATCTTGTGAGGGGGTGCCTTTGGAGGCCTCTTCCATGTTGCGTCAGGCCCACAACCCTCTCCATAGGCATATGTGGCCCTCAGAACACTTCTCTGAAGCAACTGGAAGTTACTTCTGGTCGATTTGGAGAAACATTCTGAGGCCTGTGGTGGCCTATGGAGAGGCCTGTGGAGGCCTATGGAGAGGCCTGGCACGACGCGGAAGAGGCCTCTGGGCTTGGCATCCATGGATGGTGAAATCCGCGGATGCTGAGACCACGGATACTGAGGGAAGTCTGTAATAGAGAATTGTAACTCACTATGACCTAATAATCCACGGTGACATTGTTTGCTAACATTCTTACAGAATACATTTATAGAATCCTGCAATCTACAATAGAACTGACCATCATCAGTATAAAGTTTAGAAAGTATACAGCAAGCCCTCACTTTTAAAGTCATTTAACTTAGTCTTTTCATTTTAAAGTTGATGGGAAAATGCCACAAGAACATTTACATTTATCAATTAGCCTATGGTAAAACTGGTTTCATTATAAGTCGTTTCGCTTAAAGTTTCAGTTTCCAAGAAGAACCTATCGACAACCTTAAAGTGAAGACTTGCTGTTCAACTACCATTGCATACATTATACTATACCTAGATCATAAGTTAACATATTTTACCTCACACTATTGTGAAATAGTCTACGGATAAATAACAAAGATCCATTTTGTATGAAATAAGGGTCATTTTACACAGTGTTCCTTTATTATTTTATTTATCCATGTGCTTTTTCCTAACAGTTTATACAGCTATGCAATTTGATTATTTTTTCTAGTTGAAAGGAATAATTAGATTGTAGCTTATGCTTTAAAAATACATACCTCCGATAAGCTGAGAATACTGTAATTCAGGGTGGGTGTCTCCTTGATCTTTTTGTTCTGATACAGGAGGTAAAGTGTCAGAACTATCTCCTAAATTTTCATTCAGTGTCCTCAAGATAGTAGTTATGTCGTCCTGACTGAGAATCAGCTTTAAAACAAAGTTGTTCACTCTAAGCTTGATTTGAACTTGAGTATTAATAATTACAATGCAACAGAGAGCATAATCATTGTTTATAAAATTCATTTACCTGTTCCTCTATTTAAAAAGAGCGCACGCACACACACACACATTTTTGTTGTTTTAAGAGAAACTGACAGGAATCAGGAAATTTCAACTACCATTGCTTTTGTGTTGACACCCAATTGTTTCATGTAGGGAAACATTTTTTGTAGAAATATGTCTATGTAACCATGAGAAAATTCCAACCAATAAAGACATTTCTGCCTCTCTTCAATACTGTGCCCTCTTGATTCGGTGCAGGAGAGAAACTACAAAAACCCAATGAGGAAAAGTGAAATGACTGAAATAGGGAAATACCAATGCTTATTTGACCATGCAATCTTCCTTCACTCTGCAATAATGGTGATATTCACTTCTCTCTAAAATATGAGCAGTGGGGGAGGTAGCATGCACATGTAAAGTTCACTCTCAATTGTCAAACCCTCCCCCCCCCCCCCGGTAGAATTCAAAGTGCAAGTATTGCCTGAAAGTTCTCCATGGTAGTCAAATAGAAAAACAAAGATGTGTTAAAATATATTAACTCTTTATTTTGAGCGATATAAACAAAAGGCTTGGAAAGCCTGATTTGCTTGGAAACAAGGATTTTTTGCTTTTAAGCATACATTATAATTCCTATATTCTTTCAATTTGCTTTCATAGGAATTCAGATTAAGGCTGTAATCCCATACACACTTACCTAGAAATAAGTTCCACTGAACTCAATGGTGTTTACTTCTGAGTAACTGTACTGCATATAGTTCTGGTCACCACATCTCAAAAAGGATATACCGTATTGCCCCAAGTATAGGACGCTCCTGATTATAAGTCGCACCCTTAAAGTTTGGTGCTATTAAAAATTTTAATTAAATCACTGGCATTAAATATGCCAGTGATTTAAACAAACAGTGCAATTCTGAGCATGTCTACTCAGAAGCAAGTCCCACTGTTCTCAATGGAGCTTACTCTCAGGAAAGTGTGCACAGGATTGCAGCCTAAACCTCCCTCCACCACTCCTCCCTCACCCACTCCAACATAGTGTGTGTTTTCCAAAGAACAAAAAGAAGCCCTAAGGAACGGCAGGACAGAGAGAAATCAGAGAGAGAAGAAATCCTACGTAGGACAGAAGAAGCCCTACACAGAAATCATCAGAGAGACTGAAGGGCAGGGCAGGACAAACGGAAATCACCATTTCTTTCCAGATCAGCAACACAGTCAGAGAGAGAGAGAGAGAGAGAGAGAGAGAGAGTGTTGGGGAAAAAGAGAGGCTGAGTTGGTCATTGAAAAACTGTCTGGAGGGAGACTTAAAGGTAAAGGTATCCCCTGACAATTAAGTCCAGTCGTGTCCGACTCTAGGGTGTAGTGCTCATCTCCATTTCAAAGCCGAAGAGCCAGCGTTGTCCGAAGACGCCTCCGTGGTCATGTGGCCGGCATGACTCTCCTTGCCGCAGCGCGTAGCATGCGGCTGGAACACGGAGCGCTGTTTACCTTCCCGCAAGCGGTACCTATTTATCTACTCGCATTGTCATGCTTTGGAACTGCTAGGTTGGCAGGAACTGGCCAAGCAACGAGCACTCACCCCGTCGTGGGAATCGAACTGCCGACCTTTCGATCGACAGCTCATGGTTCAGCGGTTTAACCCGCTGCGCCACCCGCTGGCCTCTTGCGGGAGACTTACAGCCTGTCTGTTTTGGCTGCTTCAGTCTGGAAAGACGCAGCTTGCCTGGATCAGAAACCTGAACGCTGCATGTGGAGCTGGAGAAATGCACACAGGGGGTTCTCCAGGGATGAGAAACCAGGGATGCATTCTCCAGGGATGACCCCCTCCCCATAAATTCAGCTTGCCTTCTTTGTGTTTGGCGAGGAGGTGGGCGAAAGTGGCAGGAAACAGCGCGTGTGCTGCTGATGCACTCGAGGAGGAGGAGAGAGAGAGAAAGGAGGGAGGGAGAGAGCAGAACAGAGTGCTGTGTAGCCAATCCATGCTTACTCAGAAGCAAGTTCCATTGAACAGAACGGGCTTCCTCCCAAGAAAGTGTGCATAAGATTGCGACTTGAAAGTCTGCTTTCCCGATCAACGTTCCTGGAGGTTGCTGGATTTGACAAGATTTGGGAGATTGGGAGACAGTTCCAAGTTCCAAGCCAGCTGCACCACGGCTTCTGCAAACTTTCTTTCTCCCCCTCTGCTCCCTTCTCTCCAAGCTGGCTGCGGATGCGTGCAAGCCCCCGCCCCCGTTGCAAAAATAAGAGACATTGCTGGAAGAAGCGGAGGCTAAGAGGAGACGTGTTGTCTTCAAAGCAGCAGTGCAAAGCTCAGCTAGCAGCGATAATCACCCGTGACCACTTCAATTAGCTGCTTCTTTGAAGACAACGCGTCTCTTCTTAGCCTCCGCTTCTTCCAGCAATGTCCCTTTATTTTGGCAACACTGCGAGTATACGACGCACCCCTAGTTAAAAAAGTTAAATTAGGGTAAAAAAGTGTGTTTTATACTCCGGGCAATACGGTAGTTGAATTGGAAAAGGTTCAGAGAAGAGCAGTCAGAATGATTAGTGGGCTGGAGCACCTCCCTTATGAGGAAAGACTACAGCATTTGGGGCTCTTCAGTCTAGAAAAAAAGCGCCTGAGGGGGGACATGATTGAGACGTATAAGATTATGCATGGGATAGATGGAGTGGTTAGAGGGAAGTTCTTTTCCCTCTTGCACAACACCAGCACCAGGGGATATCCATTAAAATTGACTGGAGGGAGAGTTAGAACAAACAAAAGAAAATATTTCTTCACCCAGAGTATAATTAATCTGTGGAACTCCTTGCCACAGGATGTGGTGATGACACCTGGCCTAGATGCCTTTAAAAGGGGATTAGATAGATTCATGGAGGAAAAGTTCAACCAAAGTTAAAAGTAATAGGGTGCAATCCTGTGTAACTCTTGCACTGGTGCAACAGTATATCCCCAGTGCAAGAGTACTTATGGCAGTGTAACGAGCTGTACACCGACAGATGCAGGACGGACACCAGCATAACCACCTTCAGACACCTCACATGTGCAGTTTGTATGCGGAACAGATGCTGGCGCAACTCCGCTGGTGCAGGGGGCATTCTGGGGGTGTCCGAATTCCCCCGATAATGCCCCCTGTGCCAGCGGAGTTGCGCCGGTATCCATTGTGTCCGAACTGCGCATGTGAGGCGTTTAAGGCGGGTTACGCCAGTGTCCGTCCTGCTTCTGTCAGGGTACAGCAAATTACACTGCCATAAGTACTCTTGCCCTGGGGAATCTACTGTAACACCGGTGCAAGAGTTACACAGGATTGGGCTGATAAGCAACCTCCTGATTTTAGAAGTAGGGTTTCTCTGCATGCCAGGTGCAAGGGAATGGCGACAGGATATAGGTATCTTGTTGCCTTGTGTGCTCCCTGAGGCATCTGGTGGGGCTACTGTGAGATACAGGAAGCTAGACTAGATGGGCTTTTGGCCTGATCCAGCAGGGCTCTTTTTATGTTTTTATGAGTAGACATGCATAGACTTGTATTGCAAATCTATCAATCAACTGCAAACCTTTAATCTACACTACATAAGAAAGTCTTATTTGTGTTCAACAGATCAATAATTATATGGATTGCTGATAACTTTGTAAGACGTGACAAACAATGGAAATGTGTTAGCTTGAAGTAGCTAGACCAGTGATGGCGAACCATTTGGGCTTGGTGTGTCAACTTTTTGAAAATGGCTAACTTGACTCTGCTGGTGTGTTTCCCCCCCCCCCCCAACTTTTAATTGTACTTTTAACTATTGCTACTTTTAATAGTAATTTTGAATTGAACTGAACTAAAAACAAACTACAGAACACATTGCATTTTATTTAACATCAACTAGTGACTTTTTTGTTGCTGAGTTTTACTAGAGAATAATTTGAAAGAGGTCTGCAAAAACCCCTGTCCTAAATGTTCAAGACAAGCCTGTAAAACTTTTGCGAAATAGGTGTGTCGGGGCCCTGGGGAAAACGCTGCCGTGTCACCCAAAATGACCTCGCGTGTCACCTGTGACACGCATGTCATAGGTTCGCCATCACGGAGCTAGACTTTATATGCCAATGTTCTATGTAAAACTACTAAGAGATCTTCTAAGGTAAAGACTTACATTCATTGGTTTGAGACGTCCTATTATTTTAATATCAGGAACTTCATGATACCACATAGCGGCTAAATTGCGTTCAATAGTAACTTCAAGATTTAATGGCTGTAGTAGCTGTACCTCTTTTTCTAATGAACCATTCACCATACTTGATCTGTAAATTCCAAAAAAATATTAATAATCTAACAACAGTTCATAAGACTGCAATGAATAATTTCACAGAGCAATCCTGCTCATGTTGCAGCGGTCGGCCGAAATGGGTGGCCGCTGCATCCTGCGCAGGATGAACCGGGCTCACCATGGGGGAAGGGGACATTTGTTCCCTTTCCCCAATGTAAGCGCCGGAAGCCCCAATGGGCCTCCTCGGATGCACGCCAGCTCTTTAGCTGGAACGCATCTGGGAAGGCCCATGTAAGGGCGGCCTGGCCTGGGAAGGGGCATTGGATATAGGCACAACTCAGCGCCGATATCCCCCTCCCTCTCCCAGGCTGGCCAATGGCCCCCTCCTCTGCCACCCTAGCCCGACCTCCCCATGCCTTCCTGCCGACGGGCCTAGGACTTACCTGGGTTGGCATAGGCCCTGGGCGACAGTCATTTGAGTGGTGCCGGCCTCTGCGCTGGCACCACCTACACTTGAGTCGCTGCAAAAGTGCCTTACGTACGTTTGCGACGCATTAGGCTGGCCAGTCTAAATTTACGATGGATCAGCCTGCCCATGATATTTCAGGGCATATAACCAGACTCAGAATTGCAATCTTAATTAAATTTAGTGTATACAGATAAGCAGTACATTTGTACCTGCAGGCAGGGCCTCTGAGAGGGGAGTTAAGGGGGTAATTTGTACCCGGACCCAGGGTGAAAAATGGGTCAAAAAGGGGGCCCTGGAGCAAAAAAGGGGGCCCCAGGAGCCAAATTCATATGTAGGGAAAGGGCCCAAAAGAAACTTTGTACCCCGATAAAATTCCTCTGAATGGCCCTGCCTGCAGGGCCTATGAGAGGGGAGGCAAAGGGGGTAATTTGTACCTGGGCCCAGGGTCCAAAAGGAGGCCTGGGAGGCAAAGGAGGGCCCCCGGAAATTTTCCTATCTGTGGGAGGCACATGCTGTGTGCGCCCTCACTCTGTAGCAAAACAAGGCAGCCCTCTCTGGCTCCGATAGCTGGTGTCCGGGCCCGATCCACCCACCCCATTTTGCCCCCTCTCCTCCTCCTTTGGGAAGGGGTCCAAATGAAACTTTGTATCCCCTCGATAAAATTCCTCTCAGAGGCTCTGTGTACCTGCGTATACATAGAGCAATGTATACTATACATAACAGTACTAGAGTCCAGATCTATATGAAAAAAAAGAATAATTCTCTTAAAATAGCAAAATTAGTTTTATAGGTAAACTTAATTTGTTTATATGGAGAATATGATGCATACCGACAGCATTTTTTATATGAGATGCTTTCAACTATGTTTATCTGTTTATTAACTGAAATATTTATATCCTTTTCTCCCCAGCACAGAGGGCCCCCACAGAGTTACTACAAATTAAACACCAATAAACACATACAATATTAGCAGCAAAAAGCGCAGAGAGCTAAAGACTAAACATTTAGAGAATGCCTGCTTAACCAGTAGCATCTTCAGCCTCTGCCAGATAAGCAGAGAGGGAGACAATCTCACCACACATGGAAGTGAGTTCCATATGGAGGGTGTCACCACAAAGATGGCCTGTTTGCAGGTTAACACCCACTAAACCCCAAAAGGGAATGAAAAGTGCTTTCAAAGTTCTTCAAGGAGTGGGCAAATGCATAAGGATTGAGGTGTTCCTTTATATTTTGGTCTTATGCCATTTAGGGCTTTAAAGGTAAGGACTGGTTCCTTATCTGTAGCAACAGTTCTTCAAGTGGTCATCTTTGCAGACCCATGAAGTGGAGATAAGTTCTGTGCACATGCATAGCCAACCTCTGAAATTTTCAGAACATTTTGCCCCAGTGCTCAAGTGGAGGAAACCCCATGCATGGCCATTTACCTCACACACAAGAAGAACACCCAATTCCTCAGTTACTCTGATGACCACTCACCCTTACCTGAACGTGGGTGCAGGTCATCCAGGAGATGTCCTGCAGAAAAGTGTATATAAACGAGCTCTCAACCTTGTCTCTAGGACATAGTGTTTAAAAGGTCGATGCAATATAGACTACAGCACTGTGATTCTGCAGATAGCAAGGAAGTGGAATACCTCTCCGGTTGACAGCGGAGGACGAAACCACTCTGGTGGAGTGTGCTTTCAAGGAGGCTGGTGGCTCTCTCTCTCTCTCTCTCTCTCTCTGTGCCAACCAGTACACCAGGAAGATAGGTTTTGTCACCCAGTGAGCTAGATGCTAGGTAGAAACAGTTTTGCCCTTGCAGGGTACTTGGTAGCAGATAAAAAGCATGTTGTCTGCACGAAATGATGCAGTTCTATTAGTATAGAAGAAAAGGCCTCAATGTCCAATGTGTGCAGAGCTCTTTCCCCCTCTGAAGTTGGGTTTTGAAACACACACACACATGCGCACAGACAATGTCAAGTCCTGGTTAATGTGAAACAGTGAGACAAAAAGGAAACCATCTGGCCTTAATATCAGTTTGGATAAAGGCTCATAAGCAGAGTGATACAGATCACTTGTCCTCCATGCTGAAGTAATATTACACACAGTTTTGAATGTGAGTAAACACAGGTCACCAGTAGGCACAGAATCAAATGGCTTGTCAGTAAGTTCAGACAAGACCCAGGATAAACTCCATGATGTAACTGAAGTTACATCAGTGGGTACAGGTTAGCTAGACCAATGAAGAACCTTCTGCCCAGTAGGTATGACAAGTACATTGTCTACTGCTGGATGGAAGGCATAGATGATAGGAAAATGAGCTCTCAGTGAAGAGTCTGCCAAAATCACAAACTTGAGATACAGTAGTGTACAATGCCCAGGATAGAGGAATCTCCTGGTTGAAAACTACTAGATCCAGCAGACGCACAAAATACTTTCTACATAACTGAAAAGGTAGGTTGAAGGTTGTCTTGAGTGAGCTAGGATGTTCTTTAACTTCCCTTTGATGCTGACTAAGGTCAGATTCTCTATGTTGTCAGCTTTAATGTTTAGAGGTCATCACACAGTATGTGGCTTTATTTCTGGGACAGGAGAGATGAAGGGTGTTATCTCTTGCGAGTCTGAGCAGAGGCAAACATTAACTGTTTTGCAGTGTGATCCTATGTGTGGCTGCTGGCCACTCTGGAGTGTCATAAACATGCCATAAGGCACATTTCTGACATCCGGAAAGTAAGCAGCACCAGCGGTGAGGCCAGTGCTGCTCACTCCCTGCCAGAGGATGCCGTCGGCGGACACAGGTAAGTCCTGCGCCAGGCGGTGTGAGGAGGGTGGAATGGGGCAGAACAGGAGGGGGTGATTAAGTGGCCGGGCCAGCAAGACCTCTATGTTGTCGTCCCCCCCCCCAAGAATTTCTCCTAATTTTCTCTTGTTACTGAGAATTTAGCAGCATACTGTTAATGGCTGTGGCTCTGCAAGGCATTCTGGAGGTTACCAGTATTTCACTGGCTGCAGAATAGCTTCAGAATGGCTGTGGATAGCTTCAGAACGGACACCATGAATTCAAAATGGCCACTGCGAATGGAGAAGAGCTTTCTGTCAGCTGCTCCCAGCAAGTGGGTAGGCAGGACAGCTTCAGTTGCCATAAGAAAAAATTGCCAGTTGAATGTACAACCCAGAGACAGAAGGGCTGGAAGCAGAGAAAGATAAGTCATTTCCGTGATCGGGGGGGGGGGAATTGTGAGCCATGGATAAGTGAAACTGTGATACAGGGGGACGCCTGTATTGATGTCAGCGTGCTGGACATCGAAAGTTGGCGGTGGAATTACAAACCAGTGTTATAAACGAAGTCAAAAGATTCCGCTTGCTAGCCCCTACGTTTTTTGAAGGTTTGCTTTTGGACATCACAGATTGTGGACCCCTTCCTCATACTGATGAACAACAGTTGTGAGAGTACTGTCTCAACTTTGTCTTTGCAGGAGAGGCAAAAGAGGCAAAACGTCATGGCCATCACCATAGACTTCTTCAGATGCTCCGGAGAATTATCTGTGTTGGCACTGAACAAGTCCTTCCCATCAAAAGGTACTTCCTTCAATATGATCCTTGGTGTCCAGAGGCAGAACCAGAAAAGCCGTCTAAGAGCTTTGGAGTCATTCACGGTCTAAGATGAACATTCTACAAGGTGTTTTGTCATATTGCTCTGTTGCTTAACACCTTTACAGGCCTCAAACGAAAAGGCATCAAATATCTTCAGTGGTGGTTGAAAAGGAACTGAGAGATTGAGCATTCTTCCCAAACATGAGGCACAAGGGCGTGGCATAGCGTTTCCCCACTTGAGAACAGAGACAGAATACTTGACAAGGCTCTAGAAACATCTGAGGTCAGTTCTGTACATGTGCAGAACTCCCCTCCATTACATGCGACTGCACAGAGACCACTAAGAAGAACCAGTACCTTGAATTGTACCTAAAAACAAATAGGTAACCAATGCAGCTGGAGCAACATTATCATAGTCTAGTCACCTGGTAAAATTCTTGCAGATTTTGTACCAGTTGAAGTTTCTGAACAGTCTTCAAAGGCAGCCCCACATAAAACACTTTGTAGTAATTCAAATCACAAGGCAACCAAGGCATGAATAACCATGGCTAGGACTGACTGAGCCAGAAATAGGAGCAGTTGGTCCAACAGCCAAAGCTGAGTAAAAGTATCGGTATTTGGGGCCATAGCAATCACCCAAACGATGATAATTCAAGAACAGTGCAACGTTGACTACAACACCCTGTTCTTACGTCAGCAGATTTCCTAATCGGGAGAACTTCTGTCTTTAAGTTCAGTTTGTTCCCTGACATCAGGCCCTTCATTGACTCTAGACACCAGTTCAAAAAGTCTACTTTCTCTTCAGCTAGAAATGACAGAGAGATATAGAGCCAGGTGTAATCTGCATATTGAGAATACCTAGCCTCAAACCACCAGATGACCTCTCCCCCCCAGTGGTTTCATATAGATGTTAAACAGCATAGGTGACAAGATAGAAGAACAGGGGACAAGCTATCTTGATAAAACAGCACTTAAGACCAGAGCGACTGCAAAACAATGTCCATTCTGACAACAATGAAATAGCACTCAATTTTGACAATTCAGTTTAGGGGAACTATAAAAATAAACTTAAAATTACCTGAATAACTTTAATTCACTCAGTTTCACATGTATTCCATCAAGAACAGGTGGAAGATTATATCGAACCTTCGTTTTAACAAGCAAAAACTCATTCTTTATAGTGATCAAACCAAAATCAGCAACCAGAACATCAGTGGATGTTGCTGATTGTGGTATTATGACAACAGGTGCTTTAATATTGATGTCCAGTGCCATTCGGGAACTTTGCTGAGCCAATTCCTTTACACCAGAAGCTGCTTTCCCTGCAGCCTGAACAGTTGCTTCAGTAATTGCTTCCTTTGCTGTCTGAAAATTGTTTACAAAAGCCTAGAAAAGTGATAGGAGTATGTTAACAAGAGATTTATTTATTTAAAGAATTTATATCCTGTCTTTCTCTTGACAGGACAACCAAGGTGGTTTACAAAATTAAAATAATGTTAAAATAGTACAGAAACAAGAATAAAAACAATTAAAACAGTTAAAAACCAAACAAACGCCAATGGGTCAGCTAAAAATTACAGTTGATTAAAAAAGCCAGCCTACCATGTCAGCAATCGAACACCAACCTAAATAAAAATGTCTGGAGGCCCCGCCAAAAGGTCTCCAAAGAGGGAGAAGTTCTTAATTCCAGGGGGACGGAATTCCACAATTGGGGTGCGACCACTGTGAAGGCCCCATTCCTTGCTGTAATCCCCCTCACCTCCATCAGTGGGGGCAAGGTTAACAGGGCCTACCCTGATGAACCCAGAGGGTGGGTCAGATTAGAAGGAAGATTAGGATCAGTGGCGTAGCAAGGCCGCCCCCCTGTGACATCACGTCTAGATGCGACGTCACAGGGCCCGCCCCGAGTGACGTCAGTCAGAGCCAAACATCCCTTGGAGGTCGGGCGGGGGCCAAATCACACGGCCACGTGGAGGCAGAGGACGGCTTCTCCTACCATCCTGCCTGTTTCTTCATAAGATTTTCGGTTTGCCAGGTTGTGTACCATACGCTGCGCTATGTTTAGAATCAGGGCTTTTGTGCTTAGAAACAGCTGCTTGGTTGAGATTCTTTAAACTCTGGCTTAAAATGTACGGTACTATAACATTGATCAGGATAGTCTGGTTTCCTATCTTGTACAAGAACCTACACATCCTAGGGAACTGCTGGTACTCGAAGGCAAAATCAAGGCAATTGGACTTGATTTTGACACTCTTGGCTCTCTCCAACTAGAGCAAGCATTCCATCTGATTAAGTGCAGACTCTATGATACGGAACAGCAAGAGTTATTTAGTGCCGCCAATAAGACATGCTCTCCGTTATCCTTGCAGCTCCCAATTAGCTGCAGGCAGATGGCCGGTTATTTATCACTCTTATGCTGCCCAAAGGTCCGGAGAGCCTTCTCATTGGCCAGATGTAATGTTATGCCTTCTGAGGTATTATTCGGCAGATTTGGAGGAATCCCTTTGGAAGAGAGACTTTGCATCTGTTCATCTGGTGTGATCGAATCTCTATCACATACGATCTTATACTGTCCTCTTTATAAGGATTTGAGATCAGCTTTTCTAGTGGGACAGCTTGGTCAAAAGGAAGGATGGGAGGATTCGGACAACCGCTACTTGTTGGCTGGAGTTGATGTTGACCTCACCAAGACTGTGTCAACCTTTTTAAAGGCAGTCATTAAGGCAAGAGGGTTCTGACCTGCAAAAGGTGAAAAATAGGGTGGCCAGGACTGGGCTTGGTAATTGTTTTTGGCTTATTAAACTGTATTTATTTTAAAGTTTTATGTATGTGAGGGGGATTCTATATGTATATTATTTATTTTATTATGCCAATAAAGGTATTCGAATTTGGGTCCTAAATAGGATACAATTTTACATTTAAATAATCCTAGATATACATTGTTATATTTTCTAATACAAAGAGGAAAATGAAGTTTTCACTTACCAAAATAGCAGAAACAAATTTGTTGACAAAAACTATTTGAATGCAGCCAACAGTTAAGTAAATCCAGCTGTCAACAACATTCATGTTTGTATAAGCAATACCATCTGTAGCATCTATGTATGTTATCATTTTGAAACTGAAGACTTCTTTTCCAGTAATGTAGAGAGGCTTGAAACAGGAAAAAAAATCATATTCACTAAAAAGATTATAGTTTTACAGAGATCTGTAAGAAGATAAAGGCTATGCGCCGTATCCTAACGAAGTTACAATCTCTATATCCCAATGAAATTAACAGGACTACGATTGGTCATGACTAACAGACTATCTGGCCTTACGTTGGCGGATCTTGAAATTCAAACCACTAGTTCAGCAGACGCTCCATTGTTCTGCAGTTGACTAACGATGGCGCAGGAGCTAGTAAGCCCTGCACCAGCAGCAATAGGCCACAGAACCTCCACTGGAGCAGATAGGTGGGGGGGGCAGTTCAGGGGCTCATCAGGGCATGAATCAGTTCAGGCCAGGGAGGGTGTGGATCTCAACAACAGCAGCACACACCAGATCCTATCTCCTCTCTTCTGGCCCAGACCCGCCCCAGAGGATCTTCAGACGTATGCCAGCCAAAGAGCTGGCATCAGTCTGAAAAGACCCATTGAGGAAAATGTGATCTATGCCATAGATCTGTGTTTGTGAGTGAGTGAGTGAGACAGACGGGGGGGATTGCATTTAAGTTCTAATTAACAAGTAATTAACTACTGATTGATGCTGATAAGGGGCAGGCTCTGGCGCAGTGGCCCCAGGGCGGGGCGCGTGCGTCACCCAAGTGACCCCCCAGACACCCCCATACAAATCTTTGGCGTGGCCGTTAGGGCGCATCGTGATTCAGGGGCGGCCCAATGGGCCACTGCCCCGGGCGCCCGACGGGCCGCTGCCCCGGGCGCCCCCGCACCTTTAATCGTTGCAGCCGGCTCGGGGCCAGCTGTCCTGGGCCTTCTGACGAGGCCCACTGCGTCAAACGTTATGTATAACGTTTTTCGCGCACACGCAGACCGTTCCTGAGGGAAAAGGATATAAAAGAAAAACGTTATAAATAAATTCATCAGAAGGCCCGGGAGGACGGTCCAAGGCCTTCTCCCGGCCTCGGAGCCTCCGGGTGAAGCGCGCAGCGGAGGTGACGCGCGCGTCACCCTTCTGCGCACGTCACCCGAGGGCGTCCCGTCCTCCCCGCCTCGCACTAGTGACGTCCATGGGCGTACCCCCTGCCATCGGTCTGCGTACCCCTAGGGGTATTCGTACCACAGGTTGAGAACCCCTGGTCTATGGGAAGGTAAATAAAAATGTCTTTACTTATCTTTCCTGGGCTGTCTGGTCCCCAGTCAGCCCACAATATGCAGCAGATGCTGCATCAGTGGCACTGCATGCTCGGGGTCAACTGACAAAATAATTGGGTTTTAAGTTGTCATTAATTTCAATGGTGCTTAGTCATGGCCAAGGTTCTTTGAATACAGCCTTGTATCTTTGTACAGTTGTCTCTTGTCTTATGTGCATTCTGCTCAAACAAAGCACTTCTGGATCCAACCCATGATTTTCTGTATACAGCCTAGTACACAGGTGCCACTGCCAACTAAGAAATATTAGCTTTTAAAATGAGCGCTCATACCTTTTTATACAGTGCTGCCTTATCACAATCCACAATAATAATATTCTTCAACTTTGCTGATATTTCAGTTGTTCCTTTCTTCATCATCACTTCGCTATCAAGACCTAAACATTACAGTTTTTATCAATAACATGAAATCTTCAGAGCACTTCTTGAAATTTCAGTATACAATTATTTGCTTATGTTTTATTCCTACCTTCAACACAAATTTCAGCTATCCTGCATTTCTGGTCTCTAATAAAAATGCGTAAACAGGACATGTCAGCACAAACACGGAGATCACAAACATCTTCATATTTTGATTTTTTTGAAGCTATAGGAAAGTTAAAGTACAAAAAAATTAATGCTTCCAACTAATGATATCAATACAAAGGAGAAAACCAAACAATGAGACAACTTATCCACAAGCTGATTTTTCCCAGGTGACGCGCGCACGTGCACACAGAAAAGTGTGCACACACGCGCTTCGCCTCGGGGCCTCCAGCCCGCCTCGCCAGGCTACAGACGTAGGTTGGGAGAGCCGGCTCGGGGACGTCTTCCCCGGCCGGCTGCCCGGGGCCCTCTGAGGAAGGCCCACTGCGCAAAAGGCTGCCCTTTTCCCTCAGGAACAGTCTGCGCATGTGCAAAAGAACGTTATAAATAACATTCGCGCAGTGGGCCTTCCTCAGAAGGCCCTGGGCAGCCGGCTGGGGAAGACGTCCCTGAGCCGGCTGCAATGATCGAGGGGGCTCCCAGAGCGGCAGCCCATCGGGCGCCCCCCCAAATCGTGGTGCGGCCTAAGGTTATTAAAGGGGGGGTGTCTGGGGGGAGGGGTCACTAGGGTGACGTGCGTGCCCGGTCCTGGGGCAGCGCGCGCCCTAGTGACGTCTCTGACAACAGGTACAGCTAAAGATTTTAAATGTGTCAGGATTTTAAATTTGTCATCTAGTTAGGGGCTTATTTTTCCTCTAAACCCCTGCAACTGGGCAAGAGGCACTTTTTTCAATTGGTGCTCCTCTTATATTTAGCAGGGGGAGAATAACTGCTCCCCTTTCACCCTAGCACAGTGTCTTTCTGGTGGCTATTTGCTGGTAGTGTTTTGCGTCTTTTTTAGATTGTGAGCCCTTTTGTGACAGGGAGCCATTTAATCATTTGATTTTTGTCTGCAAACCGCTTTGTGAACTTTTTGTTGAAAAGCGGTATATAAATACTGTTAATATAATCATCATCATCATCATCATCATCATCATCATCATCATCATAAAGTAGCAGCCAAGCAGGAGCCTGATTCAGATTAAGACTGTACCATGGATGTAGTTTAAGCCTTTAAGCTCAGTGCCATTTCTTAAACTACTGTGGACCCAACAAAGGTGTCACTGTAGCAAGGGGGGGGGGGATTTTTGACATGAAAATGGAATGGCGATAAAGAGCTAAACAATCCCTACTTCAGTCACAATATGGCTCAAGCTCCAGCACTGTTATTTTAGAGTAAAAATAAGGTCCCAATTGGACAATGATGTACCGTATCTTATGCTCTATAAGACACACTTTCCCCCAAAAAACATAGGGGGAAAAAGCGTGCGTCCTATGGAGCGAAGCCTAAAAAAACAGGAAAAAAAAATACTTACCAGGGCTTCGGGGAGGCCTGCGCGAGCCTCTGCAGGCCTCCCCGATCTTCAGTTCGGCCGAAAACAGCGATTTTCGGCCATTTCTGGTTTTCGCGAAAACCGGAAATGGCCGAAAATCACTGTTTTCGGCCGAACTGAAGATCGGCGAGTCCTGCAAAGGCTCGTGCAGGCCTCCCCGAAGCGCCCCCAAGCCCAGGTAAGTGAAAAACGTTTTTTCTCTATTTTATGCTCCATAGGATGCATGCGTCCTATGGACCGATGCATCAAATACAATATTTAATGTCACATCTAGTGTGGCCGTGCAGAATTGCCTTAATGACCACCACGTAACAAAGAATGAGGGTGGGGAGAACTTATTGTGAAGTGTCCAGTGATGCTGATAAAGTCAATCACAGAATATGTCACTAAATGCTTCAATATATTCACTTTTCACCCAACAGTCCAAAACCTTTAATAGCTCACTATTTTAAATAGCCATGGGAACACTAGCATCGCTGCAGGGGGACGGAGCTCTAAGTTCTGCCACGGTCTGTCCCTCTGTTACACGAAGCGGCCCCGCCCCCTCTCCTTCGGAACCATTTCACCGACTTGAATGGTTCCGAAGGTGAGGGGGCGGGGCCGCTTCGTGCACCCGTGTAACGGAGGGTCGGACCGCGGCGGAACTTAGAGCTCCGCCCCCTGCATGGGAATATTTGCATAGCTACCCAGAAAAATTTGGAGAAACCAACTATTTGAAGCTGTTTCCTTCATGTACCTTTTAAGAATTCACAATGTAAAATAAGTCAAGAATGAAGTTAGCAATGCAAGTACTTGGGACTGAAATATCTTACTTAATTTCTTAAGAACTTCCTTCTTCTCTTTTTCCTGAACAATCTCTGATGCAGTTAATGGTACCTCTTGATTTGGCAGCAATTTATTTAGGGAATTCATGGTATTCAAAAGTGCTTCTGTATGTAAATGGACATCTATAGAAGAAAAATTCACCTGGCAACAAAATAATCTTAGTAAGAAGATGTTTCAAATGCAACATCCTGGACATTTTATAGAAAGATAGTTTATTACCTTTATCAGCTGTAGAACATTCTTGTAAGTAGTTCTCAGTTCTGGGGCATTAATATTTGCCTGTACTCAAAGTGCAGGAAAAAAAAAAGAGTCAAAACATAGCCCAATCATCCATTCATATATCCTATCCCCAACAGTAGCTAGCCACTGTGAAGTCCACAGCAGGGAATGAAGGCTACTCCTCCACTTTGCCCCCCCATTGGTAATACTGCATCTGAACATGGAGGTTCATCTAGCCATCATGTTCAATAGTCATTGGAAGACACACCCGCAGTTAATCTGTCTGATTTTAAAGTTACCAAAGTTCTTGGCGCTCACATCTTGTGGCAGTGAATTTCATAAATTAATTTTGTGGTGTGTGAAGAAGTACTGTCCTCTGCCTGTCAATTCTACTAGGAAACCCCCAAATTCTAGTATAATAAGAAAGGGAGAAACAATCGTCTCCACTCTCTCCATACCATGTATAATTTATAAAATAGTCTATCATGTCCCCCATTAAATATAAAAAACCTATCAGCACAATTGTTAAGATAAAAGGTTTTAAAGCCTCTTTTTTCTCCTTACCTTTATGTACTCAACTGCTAGAAGATCATCTACTGAATTATCCAGTGTTGAGATGATGTAAACTGGCTTATCTTTGTCATCTAATTAAAGAAACGTAATAATATTAAAATCTAACAACATAGTAGATATTTTCAGTTATAGCCATTAGTCTGGTTCAGATCCAACATGAAACCATGGTTTATGGCAGGAAAAGCTTGCCAGTGTCGTAGCTAAACTATAGAGTGGTGTTCTAAGTGTCCTGGTGGAGAGTTGGAGCAAAATAGTTTTCAGTGAGCAAGCGCAATCACAAAATATTTTTCAATATCATTTTGAACCACCAAAACACCCCAGTGACTGCTTATCAATATTATAAACTACTATATTATGAACTAGTCAATAAATTAACCAATATTATAAACTATTATTTATAAATACTTTAAACTTCCCTTGTGAGGGGGTGGTGGTGGTTGAATTGATATTGGGACATACAATTCCTCAGGATAGTGGGTAAGAAATTATTACCGGTAATTATTTCTTAGTGAGCATCCATGAAAGGAACTTGGGTATGTACACAATACTTTCTTCTCATGATCAATGGTAAGAGTAGCTAATGAAGCAATGCTTCGCCAGGAGTCAGGCAGGACTGAACAGGTTGGAATAGTGAGCAGAATTTCCTGAGAAGAATGGGGATTTGGGGGATGGAAACCAAACCAATCACCATTTGAGGAAACAAATTGAGATGAGTTGATTATCTGTGGTACTAATATTGATTGGTTAACCAACTGTGTTTCAAAACATTCCCTGTTACATTAACAGAAAAGCTGGAAGCTTCAAGAATCATCCTCCCTACCCAGAGAAAAGCTGTGTTAAAACAATTTGTCCCTGCATTAAACACCAGCTACTGTTCTGCAGTAGCATAGCTGAGGGGGATTGTTGGGCAGTGGAGAACCAGGACTTCTCCTACAGCAGGAACAGAGATGTCATCAGAAAGAGCCCTCAGATGCTGCCTTTGAAACATTTTTCAAAGCACTTTAGCCAAGAAGAAGCATCAAGCTTAGCAAGAAGAAAACTGAGAAATTTGCCTCATGGCATAGGTTAATATTCTAGACCACTGTTAGGTTAAGGGCTACCTGAGAGATAGTATATAGCTCATGTTACATAAGGCTACAATTCCATGAAAATTTACCTGGGAGTAAGTCCTACTTTGCACAGTGGGACTTCTGAGCAGACAAGCACAGACTAACACTTTTATTTTTGAGGAACTATTGTTTAATCCTATTTTTAGGGAGGGGAAGCAGGTAAACAACAAACAAGGTGGAAAAGTGAAGAAAGAACAGAAGCTCTGGTCAAAAATTGTCACCAAAAATCACTTTGAGCTATTAGCTCGCAAAAGTTCCGACCGCGCTCGTCAGAGGCAGGACCAGAACTTGGCATGTCCAAGAGGAGGAGTCAACGTCTAGTGCCGATCCTGCCTCAGACGATGAGGGCGTTAACCCATTCGGTCTTGAATGCCCCCCCTTCCTCCTCCAGAGAACAGGAATTTACTAAATTAAGCATTGTACTAGCATACATACATTATGCGGACACTCAGTTTGTATTTGCAGATGGAGGTTGGTCTTGCCTTAGCCCCCAATCCAAACTGACACTTATGTGTTAATTTTAATAGGTAGAGGTATGGTGCAGCAGTGCCCATCAGCAGAAGTACCAGGATGGTGTAGTGGTTTGGGAGTCGGACTTAGACCTGGAAGATCCAGGTTCAAATCCCCGCTCAGCCACGAAGCTTCCTGGGTGACCTTAGGCCAGTCACTATCTCTCAGCCCCACCTACCTCACAGGGTTGTTGTGAGGACAAAAAGGAGGGAAGGAAATATGTACACCACTCTGAGCTCCTTGGAGGAAGGGCGGTATGAAAAATAAAAATAATAAATAATAAAGTACCTTTTGTACATGAAAGGAGAGTTCCCTTTGCACAAGGAGGTTTTGTTCATTGGCACTACTGCAGTCTGTATGGGCTGAGGCTTGGTATATCCATTCCCTTCTAAACTAGCACAACAGCTGGGAGTAACAGTCTTGGTAAAATGGGTGGGCAGTTGGGCAACAACAAGCTATAAGATGCTCCTTGGTGAGATGCAAAGACTATCCACTTGATGAGAATTGCCTGGCAGCACTGCAGCAGTGACATGCAGCACCAACCTAGCTAAATGAGTGGGAAGCGTAACTCCCCCAAAGTGCATCCAAAATAATTTATAAAAGTTTGCACTGTACTGAAGAAAGAATTTATGAACTACACCTATTAATCTAGTGTTATATCTATCTATCTATCTACACACACACACACACACACACACACACACACACACACACACACACACACACACACACACACACCATTATATTTGTGTAAATAATTTCTAACAATATATTTCCCTTCTTCAAACTTAACCAGTTATTTCCCGAGATGTTCTTTGAAATTAAGCTATTAAAGAGTCAAAAGACATAATTAAAATCAGTTTTGTGAAATATCTTTGTCAATCACAAGAGTGTCACTTATAAATAGGCTTACCAGATTTTCTGGGACCCCAAGGGGGACGGAAGTGCCATCATGGGGGGCGGGCCCAGGAACCATGATGTCACTTCCACAGGAAGTGATGTCACAGGGGTGTGGTCAGCCAGCCACGCCCCCTTGTGATATCACAAAGGGGCGTGTTGGCCAGCCACACCCCCATGTGACATCACAAGGGGTGTGTTGGCCAGGAAAACCTCTAAATAAATAAATAAACTTGTTTTTTAAAAAAAATAAATTGTTTTTATTTTAAATAAAATAAAAATTGATCTGCTGGTCTTCTTTCTTCAGTTGATGTTCATCTTTTACAATTTAAAGTAAAGGAAAAACAGTCACTGTCAGCCTGCCAGTGTGTGTTTGCCACAAACTCGGAGCACAGAGGGAGGGAGGGAGGCGGGGGGGGGGAGAGGAGGAGACTAGTCTCGGACATACCCAGCAGAACAGAGCTGCAGCAGAGCAGAGCTTCAATTACAATTTAAAGTAAAGGAAAAACAGTCACTGTCAGCCTGTCAGTGTTTGATTGCCACAAACTCGGAGGAGGGAGGGAGGCGGGGGGGGGAGAGGAGGAGACTAGTCTCAGACGTACCCAGCAGAGCTGCAGCAGAGAGCAAGCCAGCCAAAACAACACAAAAAAAAAAACCACACACAGACATGCAGGTGCTTACCAGCTACAGTAAAAAAACTTTTAACTTTTAATCCGCTCCCCTCCGTTCAGCAGCAGTGGCAGCGACGAGTCACAACTCACAACAAAATAAACAGAAGCAAAGCACGGGCTGGCTGGCTTGCTGCTAGCTAGTTCCCTCCTCTGCTGCAGGCAGGCAGGCAGGCAGGCAGGCAGGCAGGCAGGCAGGCAGGCAGGCAGGCAGGTTAAAAAACCCCGAAGAAATCCGACGACGAAGAACAGCAGCACGGCAACAAGAGTACTGTGGAGTCGAAGGGGAAGAGTGCAGGTGCCCCGCCTCCACCTCTCCGTGCAAGGACCAATCCTCATTGCCGCTTTTGAAAATGACCAATCAAATCAATGCATGGCAATAAATGGCATGTGGAGCAGCCAGCCGGCCGGAATAATAGAATAAAACGGCCATTTTTTTTCTTAACATGTGGGAGCAGGGCTGTTCCGGAGAGTGTCAGAAGAGCTCCGGCCTGCTGCGATGCAGCCGGCGGGCCGGGGCCGGGATTAAAGCATGGTTTGGGGGGGACGGGGGGACAAAGGGCCGTTGCCGGGACTTTCCCGGCCATTTCCGGGAAGATGGTAAGCCTACTTATAAAGGGGAATCAGGGAAAGTAATCCCCACATATTTAGACCACATGAATAAATCCTTAGGAACACTGATATTTTTAAAACATATATTGATACTTACCCATATATTCTGGACAAATTAAGCAAATCTCTCTAAGAAAAGCAGTAGCAGTCATATCGTATGTTCTTAGCTTAAGTTCTGTGCCTAATTTTAAAATTTCCAAGCGAAGAATTGGCTTTTCATCTCCTTCAGCAAGACGACATATCTGAAGGAACACCTGCATATAAAAAAAACCATATCGGCAAGGCCAATCAAATCTATAGACATACTGACAACAAAGATATAAAAGCAGATTAATACAAGTGTCCCCTGCTGAACGACATTCCACCTAACGACCCCCTGGATATACAACAGCGGTCATCAAGCTAAACATCATTTGTTGCTTTTCCTACCTTTGAAGTTTGAGGCCTCTCTGGAGGCCTGTTCTGGTTCATTGGCTTCTGTGGGCCTCAGAATGGACTGCAGAGGCCTCCGTAAGGCACTTTCAGTTTCTTCCGCCTTACGGAGGTCTCTGCGGGCCATTCTGAGGTCCTCAGAGGCCAGGGACAGACCTCTGGAGACTCTTGCGATCCGGAACAGGCCTCCGGAGAGGTCTCAAAACCTAACTTCAAATGGTAGGGATAGTGTCACTAAATGACAGGGCTGCTTAACAACAGGGATTAGGGAATGTACCCCCATCATTAACTGGGGGCACCTGTACAGGGAAGGTTGTTTTCAGAAATGTCAGAAAATCTGCTAAATTTCATACATGTCTATTGGAACTCTCTGGGTCATGACCCTAGGTCATATCTTGTATATTCCATTTTCTTCCTAGATAAATCAAAATGAGTATGCATACTGTAATTGCATTCAATTGAATAAGAGGAATCAATGTGGGCAATTAAATGAACATTCGTTATATTATTAGTACTAAGAATGTCATTGCATGCCATACAGTGGCGATCCTGCGCCCCCATGGGGGGGGGCGTCCGACGATGCACCCCCAGTTAGGTTTTGTTTTTGAAGTTAGGTTTCGGTTTTAAATTTAGGTTTCGTTTTTAATATTTTCGTTATTGGGGGGGGGGCGTAGGGTTTTCCAGTTTTTTTTAGGCTAAAAAACAAACGTTTGGGGTGTGTGTGTGCGGGGTGTGCTCTCTCCGTCTCGTTGGTCTCGCTGGTCGGTCCTCCAGAGCCCTATAGAGGCCTGGAGGACCGACAGACCAGCGAGACCGAGAGTCCTAGAGAGTCCCGCCCATTCAAGATGGCGGCGCCGGAACGAGAACATGCGCCCCAGGAAAATGCTGCGCCCCGCCGAGACCAGCTAAGTACCCCAAAAGCGCACACACACCCTGGGGGGCGCACACGAGGCAGCTGCCGCCCTGGGAAGCAGCGGGGGGGCAGCAGCTGCCCGCGAAATAGTACAAAACTGAGAAAAAAGGGGGGGGAGACGAAACCTAATGATGGCCTGCGCCCCTTCCCCAGCCTCAGAGCCCTACGCCCTGGGGCGGTGGGCACCCCGCCCCCCACTCTGCGATGCCTCTGCATATAATCATGCAATATTTTATATGAAAAGCAATTAATTTGTTCAGTGTTCATTTTTTATTAAACAAATCTAAATTTATATACAAGTAGAACAGGCAATTACTACATAAATTGCACAATAGTGCAATTGCAAAAAACAATTATTAATGAAATTAAAGTAGTAAAACCCTAATCCTATCCAGCACTGATGCAGCAAGGCTGTGCGCCCCACGCTGTATTCAGCACTGACTTACGAGCAGTCTGAAGGTCTCCTCGGGACAAGGGGACATTTTCCCCCTTACCTTGGGTAAACCCTCAGCCTGTGTAATGGGGCTACTCAGATCTGCTCCAGCTCAATCGCTGGTGCGGAACCAAGCAGCCCGGTGCCAGGAAAAAGGACCCGAGAAGGAGGATAGGATTCGGTGTGCACCAGCACAGCCAATCCCGCCTCCCTCCCAGGCTCGATCCGCCCACCCCCTGCCCTCCCCCTCCTCTGTGCCGCTCGGAGCTGTTACCCAGTGACCTGTTAAAATTGAGAATGTTGCCGAGAGACTTTATGTTTGATGTCAATGACTTGTGAGCTGGATTTGTGAGTTGGACTGTGTTATGACACAAAGCGAAGGTCATGCCGCTTGTGTTCCTGCACCATGGACCAGGCTGTAACAGATTTCCCCCAGAGAGCCAAGCGAAGCCAGGAGGGGAAGGATCTGATCAGCATTCAGCATTTCAGCACGCCATGAACCCAAAATGCTCACACCACGTACGCACATTCCATTCTCTTCCCCCTCTCCACTGAATGGACATAGCCAAAGTCTTGCTAAGTGACAGTCTGCCAGGAAGGAGAACCCCCATTGATATGCTAAATACGTTCCTGGAACACCTGAGATGAGTCATCCCAGCCTCTCCTTTGTCTCAAGCCAGCTCCTTAACAACCAGACCATCAAGCCAGATCACCCTCTTCCCTCTCCCATGGTTTACCCAGAGGTGCACTGGATGTCCCTTCTAGGAACCCTCCTTCCCGTTTTTCTGTGTACCTGGGGATCCTCCCCTTCTCTTGGCCATGTGCTCGGCTCACTATAAAAAGTAGAAACAGCCTGCCAGTCTCCCCTCTTGCATTCTGGACACTGGTGAGCTCTGTGCTCCATCCTGCTCTCTCTCTCTGCCTCCCTCCCTCCCTCTTCCCCCTCCCCCCCCACTCTTAACTTGACTTCTCAGTCATTCTACAGACTGCTAGTCTGACCAGTTCAGACCCAATTTGTTTTATCCTCTTTTCATTCACTGCTGGCTTATGCCATGAACACAGCTTTGGAGCCAAGGTGAACTTTCCAGGATTAGGTAAATATCTCCCATGTAAAAAGCCAGAACCTGCTAATTCTCTGTTGTTCTATCTAAGTTTCCTAGTTCTCTGTACGATGTGTATGGTTGTATTTTTTTGTATGAATCTGACTAACTATCTAGTAAATATTGGAAAGCAACCCATGTGTCTTCAATATTATTTAAAACGGAATTCTGTGAAGCTGGACTCTGGTATACACAGGTATCAAGATCCTATACATGCCAAATTGCCATATTAAAGCTATTCCCCAGAATAACAAGGCATTTTGGCTAACAGAGCAGACCTTACCTGCTCTGGCACACAGTCTAACTGGATGCAGCGCCAGCGGGACTGCAAAGGCCTTCCGCCAGCGCTGACTCCTCTCCGGGTGTCACAAACGTGCTTTACACCATGTTTGAGATATCACAGGCCGGTGTAGCAGCCGCTGAGCAGGCACAGGGATTCAATAGGATTGCGCCAAAAATCAAACTGAGTGTGGGATACTTAAACTTATTGCTAAAAGGGAGGTCAAGATCTTTTACAGGTGGTTATTATTATAGCTCTGTTAATATCAAAGAAGAAATCCACACTACTAAGAGTAAGAGATTTATTATCTACAAAACAGTAAGATGAGGCGCCATTATGTAGTCAACTGATCAGGTGATACTTGGTATTATTTATAGCGCTTCTTAACTCTTTCTATTCACATCATGTTCCAAGCACATACAGTATGACTGGATGGAATATAGACATTTCCACCAATTTTAATATAGACTTAAAAAAATTAAGTGTTCTGAGTATTTTATTAAAAGGAAAACATTCAGCTTCACAGAGGTATTATACCTGGGTTTAGCTGTAACAAGAAACCACAGTTTCCTGCTACAAGAAGGAACTTTGAAGGGCAGTGGGTTGACACATTCTCTCCTCTGTTTTCATGTGCGACAAACAGAGAGCATGAAAGCTTTTGATTTCAGTTTGAACTTGTATTACTTATGAACTTAGGGAACTTTGAAAAACACTGATTTAAAGCAATGGCTGCAACAATAAAGATTTCAATGTCTTTGAAAAAAGTTTAATACATGGCAATTGTTAAGATCAGTCATAATGAGAAATGCAGGTAAAATTTCTATGGAAAGCATTACCTCAGATATTTCAAATCTAAGTTGGAAATCAGTCATGTTCTTTAAAGTTTCTCGTCTCACTGGTTTTTTCTGGACGCTGCCAGTTCTTTTTAAGGAATCCAAAGATGCTTCAAAATATAGCAAGTCTTCCACAGGACTGCTTGGGGCATCATAATATTCTTCTTCCGATTCTAATGATTATGAAAGTTCAAATAATGATGATGATATAAATAAAACACTTTTTCACCTACTTTATGTAGGCTGTCCAGTGATTACATCTGTGTAACTATAAGTTCTATACCATGTTTTTTTCCCCCTGAGATAAGTTACAGGATACACTAGGAACAGCTAATATAATCAACATATCACTTCAGGAATCCCTAACAATCAATTCCAGGTTTTGATGCAACAGTCAGTACAGGTTGATTACCCCTTATCTGGACATCCAAAAGCTACACTATTCCGAAATCCAGACATTTTTTGTGGCTATGACTTTAAAACAAAACAAAACATTTTCTTGCACCTGTCTGGCATAGCGCAAGGTATGCTGGGGCACAAAATTATTTAAAATATTATGTAAAATTACCTTCAGGCTATGTGTATAAGGTGTATATGAGATATAAATGAATTTTGTGTTTAGACTTGGGTCCCAGCCCCAAGGTACCTCATTATATTTATGCAGGTATTCCAAAATCCAGAAAACTTCCTGTTCCAAGCAGTCCGGATAAGGGATACTCAACCTGTACTTTGTTAAAGATATAGTAACATATTGTGTTCTTGTTAACAGATCTGTTCTTAGTTCAGTGCTTCTCAATTTTTTTCTCTCATGCCCCCCCTATGAAGAAGAAAAAATTTCGCGCCCCCCTAATATAACTAATGCAATGTAACTAATGTAAAGGGGGGCTCGTTGCAATAGTTAGTGTGTATGCTTTGCACCACTTATCTTGATTGTAGGAGCCTCCAGCGACGATCTAGTTCACCGACGATCTCTTCCGGGGAGCAGATCGTTCCTCTGCTCCCCGGCGCGAACTCTGTAACGCGCCTAGGAGCGCTTTGCAGTGTTCACGCATGCGCAAGACGACGATGTTGCCAATCGTCGTCTTGCGCATGCGTGATTCACAGCGTGAACTCTGCAGAGCGCTCCTAGGCGCGTTACAGAGTTCGCGCCGGGGAGCAGAGGAACGATCTGCTCCCCGGAAGAGATCGTCGGTGAACTAGATCGTCGCTGGAGGCTCCTACAATCGAGATAAGTGGCGCAAAGCACACACTAACTATTGCAACGAGCCCCGCTTTACGGAGCCTCGCACCCCCCCTGGGGGGCGCGCCCCACTATTTGAGAACCGCTGTCTTAGTTGAACAGACCTGTCCTTAGATAATTGTTACTAGCATCTTAGTAACAAGTTGGGAGTATCCACTTGCAGAGAAGAGGCTCTTGTGTTGATAAAAACAACAGGCTGAAGATCTACTTGCAAGCAATTCCTGTGCTGTTTTTTGTATCTGTGGCTTGTAAACATGCAAACAGCAGTAAAGAAAATCAAAAAACAAATAATCAAGCTGGTGCAGAGGTTGCTGATGAGCTCATTAAAACTAGATGATTTTGTTCTCGTTTAGTTATATGTTTCATGATAACCAAATCTTGAATATTTTCCTGATCAATTCCAATTCTGTTTCCAAACTCCTTTTTCTTTAAAGCACTGCAATTGGACCCACAACTTCAAGTATAACTACACAGTATGTCTCAGAATGCCTGCCAATCTGGCTTTCAACCCAAATATGAATACAGAAATTGCACCCATGACTTGTGTTGATAATCTGTAACTAGAGATCAACAGAATCAATTAAAATTTCTAATGTCTTTACTACTACTGACCAGGTCTTGATGATGAAACTTCAGAATCTGATTCATATGCAAAGGCTTACTTCAATAGTTGTTGTTGTTGTTAGTTGTTATTAAGAATATTTATATACTGCTTTTCAACAACATTCACATAGCAGTTTACAGACAAATCCAAATAAATAAATGGCTCCCTCTACCAAAAGGGCTCACAAAAAGATGCAGAAGAAATACCAGCAACAGCCACTAGAAAAGACACTGCACTAGAACGAAGAGGGATAGTTACTCTCTCCCCCTCCTAAAAACAAGATGAGCACAACTTGAAAAAGCGCCTCTTTGCCCAGTTAGCAGGGGTAACTTCACTCATTCATATCAGGCTCCTCTCAAGATGTGGTGGTGAGCGCTTGTTTTAATCTTCTCAAGTCTTTCTGTGTAGTCCCTCATTCTGTGTATCCCACCCCACCTTTTCTGATGAACATATACAAGAAAATACTGGGGAGGCAGTATAGAAAAGAAGAGGATGGTGGCTTAAGTATATTGATGGTTCCCAGTTCCTTCCTTTGTCAGCAAACACCTGCAGAATCACACACATATACAGCCTTAACAGGCATCTGGAAGCAGGCAAACAACTTGTAGCAGAATCTAGGCTAGACAAGATATCTCTAATCACTTAGAATTTCAGCCCTGAGATACTACTGAATCTATAGATGGGGCTGGCTTTTCATAATTTACAAGAGTATCTTTCACAATATTCATTTGCTGAGAAGGCTAAAATCCATAGCTTCTCCACTCAGAGAACACTACCATTATTCGTGTTTGTAGGAATACTGTAGCAAATTATACATGTGTCTACACTTAACGGCTGTTAAGAAACTAGAACTTGTTGGCCACTTCCCAAAGTCAGTCACATGTCAGAGTCAGTCATCAGAACTGACTCAAGTTTCAGGGTAGTTTTGACCTACAAAGTCTCTAACTACTTGAAACTAACATATCTACAACTGCTACCTCCTACTGGATGTCTTTTTCACATTGAGAATGCCTTTCTTAAGGTAGTCTAGGTATTCTGTATCTGTATATACCAAATCTAGAAAACAAAGGAATATACTGTATAGTATTCTTATTTTTTTCAGCCCTGCCATTATGATGTGGTTTGAACTGTAGCTGGCAGCAAGTGACAATGAAGGGGTATAGATTTACAGGTGAGCCTAGGCAGGAATGGTCCGCCTGTACTGAAGGAGGTCTCCCTTCAGCATGTATTCCTATTATACTAGCTCAACACATTGTTAGTTATGAAAGAAAACTGAGTTTGGGGTAAGTCCCACTGGTTTCCATGGGGCTTACTTCAGAATAAATGTACCCTGGATAACAGGCTCATCACTCACTTACTGCATTTCTAATCTCCTCGGGCTCTTTTCTTTGCTCTCTTTCTCTCTCCAGCCCCCTTCCCCCTGGCCTTTTCACATAAGCAGGTTTCTCTCACAGCCTCTCTCACTCCGGCGCCAGACCAGGACACGGACGGTGGCGGAACATAAGAGTTCCATCGCCGGCCGCGTGGGCTATCCAGATGGGAGAGAGGGGTCATTGGCCTAGCCGGCCCGGGAGGTGGCGGGGGATGGTGTTGGCCATATCCCCGTCCCCGCCGGGCTGGCTATGCCGTAACACGGCCTCCTCTACTTCCGCCTGTTATTTAGCTGGCGGAAATCCGAGGAGGCCGATAGGGCCGGCCTGGATTTACACCCGGGGAAGGGGACGAATGTCTCCTTCCCCGAGTAGACCTCCGGCCCGGCGGAAGAACAGCCTCCGGGCGGCCACCGGCCGGATCCTTACACAGGATTGTGCTGCCCGAGGTTTTTATTATTATTTTTAAGATAAAAGCTTTAATCTGCTCTAAATACTAGAGAAAGAATTGACTTAAAATCTAAACAACAGCACATGTAAAAGTTATAAATATTGGGAGATTATAAACACATTATGAACTAGCTTTAGCACATTAAACAAAAATAACATGAAGAAAATATTTACCACTTGATCCAGCTATTGAATTAGCTTCTAGAAATGGAACAACAATGGTTGACATTTGCGGGGTTGTTAACAGAGAAGTTGCTTGAAGCTGCAATAGAAGTCAAAATATGTAAAGCCTTCTTTAAAAATAGAATATATTGGGGCTAATATATCTATTTCCATTTGCAACGTTATTATATACAGTTAGCTAAGTGGATGATTTGTTTCTGGATTTCTATGAACTTAGAAAATTCTAAAGATTAAGAAGTCTTCACTTGGTGATGGAATGGAAAGATAAAAATTCATTAAATAAATAAAGCCACATTCTATGGCAAGCAGATTCATGACTAATTATTGAAACTGCTAGGCAAAGTAAATCTCATAAATCATCTTGAGGAAATGATGAAGAAATACACCTTATGGACAGGTGTCCCCTAGTTAACGACAGGGATACGTTCTGAAATCTCCATTGTAAAGTGAACCCGACCTTAAGTGAATCTTCAGCACCATGTAGCGGTCAATTTTGGTATAGCGCATATAGTCTATATAAAGCAAGGGGAACCTTTACGTTTATAAAGCCTATACAGTATAATAATACAATGTAATACAGTGCAGTTGTAATAGGGAATTAATGGCAAGTACTCCAGAGACATCTTTTTAAATCCCCAGCCCATCAACTGTTCGGCATTAATTAGTGCTTTGATGTTTACCGCCTAATAGCTGATGGGCTGGGAATTTTAAAAGACACGTTAAAAGGGATTTTAAAAGGGCTGTCAGTGCTTCCTGCCTCCATTTTGCAATCAGCAGCAGGCTCAGGGGCAAGCAGCAGCGACTCTTTGTAAGGTACTGTACTAGGAATCCACCGTCGTGTATGCAAATCGTCGTTAAATGAACCATCATTAAAATGGGAGACACCTGCATTAGGACCATATACAAACTGAAAGACCACTCTGACGAGCAGCAAGAAATGTTACATGAGATGGCAAGGAAAAAATGCAGAATAGTAAAGTAATGGCTAGGGAGCATCTGCAAGAGATTTTGAAAACCTCCATGTTCAGTGCTTTACTGATGTGATCAATAAATGTGCAAAGATGTACCTGGAGAAGAAATGTACAATATGATCTGAAGATTCCCATGCTGGCATTTATGCATGAGGCTCTTGCTAACCCCATTTTCTCTGTTAGCCTGAACACAGTACTATGTAGCATGCACATCTAATTAATGCAAACTCCTCTATGCAGACACTCTCTTAGGGCCCTATCCTTTCCCACCTCCACCAATGCAACTGTGCCGCCAGAGTGCTCACTGCATACTGCAGGGGGCCAGTCCCAGAGGTCTCCTCCGGATAAGGGAACATTTATTCCTTTTGGGTAAGCCTCTGGTGCTTACCCAGCATAATAATAATAGACAGCATAATAAAAAGCAGAGATATCACCATGCCAACAAAAGTACGTATAGTCAGGGCGATGGTGTTCCCAGTAGCAATGTATGGTTGCGAGAGTTGGACCATAAGGAAGGCTGAGCGCCGAAGAATAGATGCTTTCGAACTATGGTGTTGGAGAAGACTCCCGAGAATCCCTTGGACTGCTAGGAGATCAAATCAGTCAATCCTAAATGAAATCAACCCTGACTGCTCCCTGGAAGGACAGGTACTGAGGCTGAAGCTCAAATATTTTGGCTACCTAATGCGAAGAGAGGACTCTCTGGAGAAGACTCTGATGCTGGGAAAGATTGAAGGCAAAAGGAGAAGGGGAAGGCAGAGATGGTTAGACAGCATCACCAATGCAACGAACATGAAAATGAGCGAACTCAGGAATATAGTGGAGGACAGGAAGGCCTGGCAGGATGTGGTTCATGGGATCACGAAGGGTTGGACATGACTTAACGATTGAACAACAACAACTGGTGCTAGAAAGGGTCTGGTGCTAGAGCGGTTTAGCTAGTGCAAGTCCAAATGGACCCAGGAAGGTGGGTTGAGGCCTGGAAGAGGATAGGATATCAGTGCCTCTGACACACACACCCTTCCAGACCTCGTCCCGTCCCATCTCCTCTCCCTGCCCACCCCATTCTGTTCACTATGACTTCCCTCCCGCCCCCCATGCTACCTTAATGGTGCTGGGGGCTGTGGCGGATCCACTGGCAGGCCACCACCACCATTTGCAGCAGCAACCCGGCTGCTCCTGCCAGTATGTCACATTTGCGACTGCTATAAAGTGCCTTACACCACCGGAATGCTAGTTACAGTGGCATAAGAGAGCCTTATTGATTGGGCTGTCCGTTTTTATATTCTACCAGGTATTGAATTACAACATTGACCAAAAAAAAATCATTCTGATGGGATTGCACCAGAATCAGTACTGTAGAAACTGAAAATACCAATTTCCTTTTAGTAACTAATTTTTCACCAATTCTGTTAACACTTGCCTGGGAAGGTTGTAGAGAAACAGGAACATCAGGTGGTTTTGGTTTAGGAATACTATCAATTAATTTCAGAATACATTTCAATTTCTCATCTGAGATGTTGAAAGAGAGTAACGGTAGCTCACCAAACATTTTGTACCTATTAGAAAGACAGAAATAGCCATTGGAAGAAACAGTACAGTTACGTAAGTAGGGGATTAAAATACAGTTGGACAGAAGTGCAAGTTAGGGAATTAATATGTTCCAATAGTGAATTGATTGAAAGGCAGATAACAGTATGGTCTTCAATAGATTTCAAAAAATTTAAAAAAGAATTTTTACACTTTAATCATTTAACAAAAATCCCTCATGCACATCCCTCATGCATTAAAACATGCCTCATGCATTAAAACATGAACAACACAGATGGACATACTGGCTGTTTGGTTAACTCAGTACATCAAGTGCAATCATGCAGGCAAGTACAGAGCAAATATTCAATATTAGATGAGTGACCCTGCCTGCTTGTGCTGTGGGTTATTCCATCGATATGGAATGCCCCTTCCTCTACCAGAGAAAGGCAATTGTTTCAACAAACAATACTTTTTATGGGAGACCCTTGATTTCGTGAAACAGCATGGTTAAGGTCTTAAAAATGATGTTCTCTTAAAGGCATGTACTGTAAGTAGTTTTGGATGATCTTCCCACCAGAAGTTTGGAAGGAAACACACTTCTGTTACATAGCACCCTAAGTTCTGTTGAGGTGCTCCTGACACATGTGTCTGGTCAAAGGTCAATGCTATGAGTGCATTTATCCTGAGCCTCACTTATATTATTTTTGTCCAAGGGCAATGCTAGTAATGTATTACACACAAGCAAGATTCAAAGAACACTATAATTATCAGGAGGGACTGCACTTTCATAATTGTATTACTATCTCATGCAGGGCATGACCCCACCAGTGGAACATCCTCCTACAGAGAAAAATAAGGCCATCTAGGCCAGCAAAAGAACAATGAGCTCAAATCTCCAGAACTGCTCATCAAACTAATTAAATGTTCTTGTTTCCATGCTATCAAAAAAGGGTGTAGCGACCAAGCCCTTTTGAGAGGAGATCTCAACCATTTTCCAAACTTTTGACTCAATTATCTTGTCTTGACTCAAAACAGTTCAAGGACCAAACCCCAACATAATCAAATTATTTCAAAGAAACTTAATTATTAAACCCCAACTTAATTAATTTATTTCAAAGAAACCTAATATTAAGGAAATGGCTGTAAACAACCAAACCAAACAACAGAAAGACACAAACCATTACTAGTTTTGCTTCAGAGGATCCTGCCTGCCCTATGACCTTCAAATTGAGCACTCCTATCAATTCTTGCTCAAGGGAACCTAGTGCTCTGTGTTACCACATGACTGCCTCATCAGCTCCAGAAAAATCTCTGTGCACCTAGAAGGGTAACTGTCTTTAGCTCGTGTTAGAGAACCTACACCACGGTTTGAAACTTGCTCCTTTATTACTGCAAGTCACATCACAGCTGTGTTTCCACACCAAAACTCTAGCTCCTGCTTTCTCCACAATTAGTCACTGAAGCTCTCTATGGTTCTCTCTAGGCTACACTCTTCTAGGTTCTCACGTAGGGAGAAGATTATCTGAACCAGCAATGTAAGAATTCATGTAAATAGCAATAAAGTCATACTTGGGCATTCTTGCATCTGTTATAACCATAGCTCTGCTCAGTTCCATTTTCACATCCATTGGCTGCAAGATATGTTGAGATGAAGATTGTAAATTACGAGCTTCCTCCCAGTTTTCATCTAAAGACAAATACAGTTACAAGAAACCTTAAAAATATTGATAATAAGAGTTCAATAGAGACCCACTTATCCACAACTTTCATGCTCATTCCCCCCCCGCCCCCAAGTTCTTGGACACACTAAAGCCTGTACTACTTTTAAGAGATGAAGGCCCACCTTATACTTTATGCTGATGCCACGGTGGCTCTGGGAATCAAGTTAAACAGATGTACACTCGTATGAAGCAATATATACAGAGTTTTTAGTCCAATTTTAAACTAATGCCCTCATGATCTAAAATTTCTATACAACTATGCCACCAGCAACCATTACATTGCGTTTCACACATTGGTCCAGAGGGTTAAAGAGCCTCTTGTGTGTCTTGACTTGCACAGGACTGGAGCCAAAGTTGCTGTTCTTCAGCTTTTCTTCATATGAAAATATGGCCCCTGTTAAAAGTTAGCTGCTGATCAAGCTTGGAGTTCCCTGACCACTGCTACTGCTCTTTCTAATCAGTATGTAAGAGAGAGCAAGTCCTAAGCAAGTTTTTCTCTAGTATGCACATGCCAATACCGTGCGTGTGTGCGTGCGTTTCAAAAGTGGGATGATTAAATATCGTGTTAAAAAAGACAATAAACCCCACCCACTGTATGATACAATTGATTATTTGGATCCTTTTCAATCCAGTTTCAGGTCAGGCTTTGGAACGGAAACAGCCCGGGTAGATGACCTACACCAAGGACATCCCTGTTGGTTCTGCTGTACTACTCAGCGGCTTTTGACACCATCGGAAATGGTGTCCTTCTGGGCTGGTTGGCCGGGTTGAGGGCACCGTGTTGCGGTGGTTTCGCTCCTACTTGGCGGATAGGTCTCAGATTGTGGTGCTGGGGGATGACCCTTGAGGTGTGGGGTGCCACAAGGTTCAATCTTTTAACATCTACATGAAACTGCTGGGAGAAGTCATCTGGGGATTTGGAGTTGGGTGCCATCAATATGCTGATGTTACCCAGCTCTCTCTCTCTCTCTTCTCTACCTAATTCCAGGGTGGCTGCTGAGGTTCTGGAGTCCTGCCTGGAGGCGGTCGGGGCCTGGATGAGGGCCAACAAGCTGAGATTAAATCCAGGCAAAACAGAGGTTCTCCTGGACGGAAATCCACAATGCAGGTGCTATAGTATCATCCTGCGCTGAATGGGGTTGCGCTCCCTCTGAAGGAGCAGGTCTGTAGCTTGGGGGTCCGCCTGGATTTGTAGCTGCTCCTGGATTCCCAGGTGGCGGCTGTGGCCAGGGAGGCCTTTGTCCAGCTTCGGCTGGTGTGGCAGCTGTGACCGTTCTTGGATTGTGCAGACCTGACCATGGTGATCCATATCACGGTGACATCGAGGTTAGATTATTGTAATGCACTCTATGTGGGGCTGCCTGCGAAGACAGTTCGCAAACTGCAATTAGTGCAGAATGTGGTGGCCCCATGTAGTCACTGGAGGCAGGCAGTAACTTCGACTCTGTCGGACCATTTCTCCAATGAGTGCACTGGCTGCCAATTCGTTTCCGGGTCCAATTCAAAGTGCTGGTTTTGACTTTTAAGGCACTATACGGTGCTTTTGTTAAAACTGTTATAATTATTTTTAAAAAATCAATTAGTATGGATACTTACAATATCTGCTATAAAGAAGCTGTATGCTGCTGAGCTGAATGTCAAAGTTATCATATGCTCTTGACATAATATCTTCAAGAGCACTTTCTCCAACTTTTATATCTGACAAGGTAGACCGACTTTTACTAGTCATCTTAAAAAGCACAAAATAATAATTAGAATCAGTCTCAAAGTCTTAAACACATCAGTCTTAAATACATCAAACATCTGTTAAAAGTAAACCATTTTCTAAAAATATCCACCAACAAAATAAAAACCACAGGCCTTATTCAGTGTTTGTTGATCTACTGAGACACCCTGACCAGGTCATAACTTGATCGTCTGGTTTGTTCCAACTCTGCTTAATTAACAAATTGCAGTTCCCTAAGTTGCACGTAGCAGGGAGTTGTGGCTTGTTCTTAATATGAAAGCAGAAACTTTCACACGTCTCTTCTCATGTGCTTAAGATAAGAAACCACAGCAGTTTAAGTCTCACTGTGACTCATTTTCAATTAGATTCTAAACTATGGTTTCAATTATCACCAGAGCTGGGCCGATCTCTTCAATTATCAGTATCCAAGAAATATTTAGAAAGTACAATAGATCATTAAAAAATAAGACAAGGGTGTTTTTCTTAGCTCCTATTAATGTTCTGTATATTCAGCTGAAACAAGAATGTTTTACAATTAATCATCAATATGCTGACCAAATTATTGTAGCATAAAGTTTTCTGGACACTAGAGCACAGAAGTTCATTTCGCAGAAAAATTGATAGTCTGTAAAGATGCCACAAGTTTATTTGCTCTTTCACTGTGTTCAAGATTTCTCAGTGTCCAGATACATGTTTCCAGAATATATAAATATACAGTATATTTAATATGAATATATTATCTAAAAAATGTCTGGAAACAGTAGCAGAACGTAACCTTTGTATAAAACAATTTCAACCACAAGATTTACAATAAATTGAATGACCAAAAGGTAACTATCAGCGCAATCCGACTTAATTTTTGTGCCGGTGTAACCAGCAGCCCAGCGAGAACGGGAGGCCCCAGACGGAGAAGGGATTCAAATCCCCTTTGAATTCCTCTTTTGGAGGGGATTTGAATCCCTTTTCCGTTCTAGGGCCTCCCGTTCTTGCTGGGCCGCTGGTTACACCGGCACAAAAGTTAAGTCGGATTGCACTGTATATATACTTTAAGTCAGTCTTTCACAAAGTCTTTTGCCTCGCAGGGAGAACTCTGGGTGTTTGCGGGGGCAGGGCCAGCAGCAGTGATCTGGGGGATCGCTGCCGCTGCCGATACCACCCCTGAAACAGCCATTGCTGCACTTACCGGGACTTGGGGGAGCTTCAGGGAGGCCTGCATGACCCTCTGCAGGCCTCCCCGATCTTCAGATCGTCGAAAAACGGCAAAGTTCAGGCACTTCGCGAAAACCGGAAGTGCCCGAACATCACCGTTTTTCAGTGCAGCAACGGCAGCAAGTGCAGTGGCAAGTGCAGCAACGATTTAGGTGCAGCAATAGCGGTTTCGGGCAATTTTGCGGTGGCGATCCCCTGGATCGCCACCGCCATGCTGTCCTCGCCCCTTAAGGGGGCAGAGGACAGTTAATAATAATAATAATAATAATAATAATAATAATAATAATAATAATAGTAATAATAATAATATAATTATTAATTATAAAATTATTAATGTTAATGTTAATAATAATATTAATAATAATAATAAAAAAGTTCTCAATGGTGGGTCGCCGTTTGAGAACCACTGTTTTAAGTACAGCAAAACACTATAAACAGAAGTGAAAAGCAATAAATATTAAAGTATTGATATTTAATGTTTGAGGTGTTTACCTTTAAGTGACCAAGATCCAAAAGTAATCTGTCTGATGTTGGTCCATAGAACCCTTTTTGTGGAACAATGACGTAGGAAGCCATAAGATTTATTTTTAAATCTAAAACCTTCTGTGTTTCTATAATGTACACTAATCCTAGAAAGTTAAAATGAAAAGATTTCTGTTAAGGACCATGAAAAACAACACTGTATTTATGAGTAAACAAATTGCAGTATAAAATCACCTTCTGTACAACTCTAAAATATTCTATTACAGGGGGGGCCCATATCCGCTGATCCACTATCCGTGGATTCAGTTATCCACGGACAGCGGATCCCCCCGCCCCCCACATGACCCCCCCGGTACTTACTTTTACAGAAGAAACCTTCGTTTTGTCTTCAAAAGGACCAGGGTGAGCAGCCTCCTTGCAGGCCTCACCAACAAGACTTAGGTGCTAGAGAGTCTCTGCAACCTTGCTGAGACACTCTAGCACCTAAGTCTTGTTGATGAGGACTGCAAGGAGGCTGCTCACCCTAGTCCTTTTGAAGACAAAACGGAGGTTTCTTCTGTAAAAGTAAGTGCCGGGGGTGGTGGTTGTTGAGGGTATGGGGGGTCGTGCCCGCCCAGGGTCGCGCCCGCCCGTGGGGGGTCGCAGGGGGTCTCAGAAAACTGAGGGGGCGTTCACCCCTTTCCGCGGTTTCAAGTATCCACGGTGGAGGCTGGAACGTATCCTCTGCGGATACAGCGGCCCCCCTGTACATTCATTCACTACAGGGTGTAGTGTAGTGTAGTAGCCAGGATGGTGTAGTGGTTTGGGAGTCGGACTTAGACCTGGAAGATCCAGGTTCAAATCCCCGCTCAGCCACGAAGCTTCCTGGGTGACCTTGGGCCAGTCACTGTCTCTCAGCCCCACCTACCTCACAGGGTTGTTGTGAGGACAAAAAGGAGAGGAGGAAATATGTACACCACTCTGAGCTCCTTGGAAGAAGGGCGGTATAAAAATGTGAAAAATAAATAAATAAATAAAATGTGTATACCAATATGAAAAAGTATTCCAAGCTTCATATCAACACTATGTTGAGCCAAGATTATCTGTTATGTACAAAGTTAGCACAAATACTTACTGTGCAGTGAATACACAGAATTCAGACTTTTTCAAAAAACAGAGTTTGCTTACCTGAGAACTCTTGTTCCTGGTAGAGGAAGGGTGCATTCCTAACTATATGGGAAAGCCCTCGTGCCAGCTCGAGGTAGGGTCGACCGTTGATAATGCTTTTCCTGTCCTGCGCGCGAGGCTGACCGTTCCCCAGTTCAAGTACCATAGCTGGAAAAGTCGCCTCTCTTCCGCCTACTAGGATCATCGGATTATACTCTCCTTTGTCTTACTTCTTTACCTTTTTTTTTAAACTTAGATAAAGACATATTAGTACAGACATCCCTCACTATCCACCTACAGTTTCCTCCCTTTCTTTTCTGAAAAGCAGGACGCTGAGCGATGAGAGTGGTGGGTCGAATGCACCCTTCCTCTACCAGGAACAAGAGTTCTCAGGTAAGCAAACTCTGTTTTTCCCTGGTAGAGGCAGGGTGCATTCCTAACTATATGGGATGTATCACAGCAGTATTACTCAAACAGAAGGGCGGGATCGCGATGCGTCCATGCCTATGTCTGCCCGAGCACCTGCCGTAACACTCTTCTGCCAAATCTAGCCTCCGCTGAGGCTGCTAAATCAACTCTGTAATGTTTTATAAATGAATGGCTAGATGACCATGTGGCTGCCCTGCAGATCTCTGGCAATGAAACCACACCATCAAAAGCTGCTGTTGCTGCCGCTGAAGAAAGCATCTGCTTTGAAACCTTTAGTCCCACGTTCTTGCCCTGTATGGCTACAAAGAGGGCTTCCGTCTTGCGTATCTCTTTTCTCCTATCAATATAAAATCACAATGCTCTTCGCACATCTAACCTATGCCACTCTTTTTTCCTAGTGTGAGTTGGATTTGGGCAAAAATTTGGTAGCACCAACTCCTGCTGTCTATGAAACAATGTATTAACCTTTGAATAAAAGCTGGATCTGTCCGCAGCACTACTTTATCCCTATGAAAGGACACCCACCTTGCCAAAGTTAGTGCCACTAAGAAAATAGCCTTCAAGATATTAATCATTAATATAATGATTAATTATATTAAGCAGAATGGTGATTAATTATATTAAGCGGAATTATATTACCCTAAGCGGAATGGTGACCAACAGTTCAGACCTAGCACCAAAGCCCGCAGGACTACATTGAGATCCCATGTGGGGAATCTGCGGATAGGAGGTGGTCCTAACAATGCTATGCCTGTCAGAAACTGCTTTACATGTGGGTATGAAGACAAATGAAGATTCTTTGCAATCCCCAACCAACTCTGTAGTCTATGAAGTGTGCTACCATTAAGCCCTTTGTCAAAAAAAACTTAATACTTCTGGCACTAAGGCCTCCCATTTCTGTTAGAGCACCTTTTCTTCGTGTAGCCCATGAGACCTAGTGCCTCCTTGGTGGTTGACATATGCCCTGGTAGAGACGCTGCCTGTTGTGACCAGAACATGCCTGCCACAGACCAATGTCTTGAACGCTAACAAGTGCCAAGCGAATTACATTGAAATCTAGATAATTTATGGACCTCTCTGAGACTTGTAGCGTCCACCTCCCCCATGCCATCCTTCCCAAGGATTGTGCCCCCCAGCCTGTGAGGCACACGTATGTGGCGACAACTACTCTCTGAGGGTCTTCCAGACTAATCACTTTGGATAGTCTGTTCGGATCCAACTACCAACACCGCTCTTGAATCACTCTTGGCGGTAGACGTACCAGCCGCAGGGCCTCTCTCTCTATCAGACGGGTGAAGAGTATCAGCCATCTCCGCAGCTGTTTCATGCGATACCTGGACCAGGTGACTAGGTCCTGGCAGGACACCAGCATTCCCATTAATCTTGCCAATGTCATGAGCTGCACTTACGGTGAGCGTATGACTGACCTCAAGAGAGTGGACAGCTTCTCCCTTTGCTAAAATGATAGGTGAGCTTTGAACAACCTGGTGTATATAAGTACCCCAAGATGTTCTAATCTAGATACTGGGAAGGCCTAAGAGACAGTCTAAAACCTGCTTGGCATGCTCTTGAGCTAGTCCTGCCAACTGCACACATTGCCAATATGCTTTAGCACAGCCTAACGGAGCTAGATAGTCCCCAGCCTCCAGTGCAGCCAAAATGGTTTTGGTAGTTTCCATCCGGAACCTGTGTCTCACTACAAACTAGTTCAGCCACTTCAGGTTGAGGACTGCCCAGAACCCCCATTCTTCTTTGGCGTCAGAAATAGCAGTGAAGGGTATCGGTTCTACGACTTGAACTGCCAAAAGATGGTGAATGGTCTCTTAACATAAGTGCATTTTCTGAAAGGGTTTCTGTATGCTGGAACATGCCAGACCCAATCTCTGGGTGGACTGTACAACCCTAAGATATTTTCCTTGGACACTGTCTCCCTGATTCATGCATCAGTGATCATTCCCCACTGATGTGTGAAATCTAGGGGATGGGCCCCAACCACTAGATCTAACATGCCCAAATACAGCATGGATTTGGGATTTAACTCCCAAGCAGAGGCTTTGGCAGGGACGGATTGAAATAGTGTTAGCTTTGAAGAAGGCAGCATTAGCTTTGAAGAAGGGCCTGAATAGAATCTGGAGCCTCGAAAGAACTGATTTTAGCTTTCCATCTGCCTCGCCGAAAACTGGTCATCACTTTTGTGTGTGAGTGAGCATGTGAGTCCCACCAGGATTCTAACTGCGATCCACACAACTTGGATCCAGCGAAAGGAGTGACCACCACACGTGTCTAGGACCCTGTGCCTACTTCCCAAATTTTAATCCAGATTCCTCTCCTGACCTGTCCCTTATGGGATATTGCCCTGGGAGTGAACTGAAGGGAATACAAATATACATCGACTAAAAAGGCCTATGCAAGGAATATCTTTAGTGTACTTAGCACTTGTTAAGGCATTTCTGGAAAGGCATTGATCCAGAACACAGCAGGCCCAGATATTACAGAAACAGCCACTGCCGCTCTAATAGTGTAGGACGAAGCCACAAGCACTTATTTAAGAAGGTCCCCACTTGATGAACATCACTTGGTAAAACTGTTGGTACCTTAAAAATATCAAAATGCCCTGAGGGAGTGAATACATTTTACTCACAAATGTCGGTGTGCAATGACTCTGATTCGGCCATTCTGCCACCAGAAGCTTCTGAAAAATACCTGGGAAGTGCACCTCTGATGGTTTTGAGGGAGCTGCAGGGAAAGAGGCTTAGCCCGAGAGGGCGCCAGGTTATCAGCGTGTGTGGATTCTGAGACAGCCTTCCCCAAGACTAGGTCCTCAACAGCCTTCGTCAGCAATTCTGGGCAGACCTCTATGGGAAATAACTTGTTGAGCCCTCAACATATGATGAGGGGATACTACAGGTGAGATGCTGTGCACTCCTTTTAAACCATACAACCGTTCTATATCTCTCTGAGGTTAGAGCCTTGGGCCTGGAATTGTTAGCATCCTCACCTACTTCCTTCTTTCTGCCCTGCTTAGGCATTGAAGATGGGCTAACATCTGTACTCTGTCAGAGAGTGCGCCAGCTCCTTTGTTAAGCTTGTGAGCTGCAGCCTTAGTAGGCACATGATGCTGGAAACACTCGCAGTCTGCCTTTGTCACATTTGGGGACAGGAGACAGAATAGAAGAGGAGAAAACCCCCCCCCCCAAAAAAAAAATGGGAGGAAGAAAACTGATCTAGACAAAAGCCTTTTGCGTTTGTCCTTCGGCTTTCTATATGGCGAGCACCCTCTGTCAGGAACTTTCTGAGGTGACTCCCTGTTTTTTTTTTTTTTTTTAAAGGTGACCCCTTGTACTGAGGAGATTTGAGGCAACTCCATATCCTGAGGGGATTTCTGAAGACCTGAGTGCAGTAGTTCTGTGCCATGAGCCATTCTGTGCCATGAGAGGGGCTCGCTTTAGAGGGTTTAACCTAAACTGCCTCATTAACAATGGACCTTAGCCAGGTAGGCAGGCTAGAACCTGAGCTTACAGCTCAGGAGCAAAAGAGCCTTAACCACAGCCCCTTGCTGAGGTAAAAGTTATTCATTCTGCCTGGAAGACCCTTCCCCCCAACTCTGCCATTATCACCTGTAAAAAACAAACAACAGTGAGCCTCTCAGCTCCGAGAAGCAGGGCTATGCCCTGGGGCGGTCACTGCAAAGACTTTGGCAGCGATAATCACTTCAATTAAGCTTTTGTAGCTGCTTTGAAGATAGCCAGCAGTAGGAAGACATGCTGAATTTTAACAGCAAACTTTTAAATAAGGCTTCTGCAGCCACAAACTTTAAAACCAGCCTCCTGCAGCCAATACCACACCCTCGAGCACATAAGAGGTACGAGGTGGGACAACAATAGCTCAGAAATCGCAGCGGAGTGTGAGGGGCTTCTAAGTCTCGATCGCTTTCTTGTCTATGATCTAGCCACCTTCCGTGTTCATACATATTCTTCTCTAAGAGCGCAGGTACATTGTGTTGTTCTGATGCCCCTGTTCCCATCATCTCTCTTACGGCTGCTCTAATCCAGCCCATCAATTGCTCCTTATCTTCCATTGATGACATAGTTCCTGCTTCCCTTATGGTCTGTGTAACGGAAGCTCTCACCAGAAACCAGCCCGAAGCAAGCACTCATCGGCTCTTCGGAAAGCTCACAGAGCTCTGATCGCTCAAGATAGCCTCCAGAACCCTGGTCGCTCCGTTTCAAAAGGGCAATCACCCGTCCTCTTAATTTGTCTTCCGCTACCGCTGCGAGAGGGTGCGGGTAGACTAGCCCAAACGGGCGCAGCAGACTCCCAACAAACCGAAATAGTCGCAGGCAAGAGCAACGCGCTGTCACAAGGCGTTTCTCTGCCCTCTGCTGCAGACAAAAGACGCTGCTGGCTGAAATCGAAAGCGGAACTGGCTCGGAGTCCTGCTGTGAACGCTGCTGCTCTGAAATCCTCCAGTCCCTCCCCCTTTAACCACCAGGCTGTTATCACCTTGTTTCTAACTAAAGGTAAGGGAAGGAAATGTAAATCTAATTTAAAACCGATTAAAAACAAAGCGTTTGGGCTCGTAGCCCCAACGGTCAACATCCTACTCTTTCTGAGGTAGGGCCGAACAGGAACTGGGGAACGGTCAGCCTCGCGCGCAGGACAGGAAAAGCATTATCAACGGTCGACCCTACCTCGAGCTGGCACGAGGGCTTTCCCATATAGTTAGGAATGCACCCTGCCTCTACCAGGGAACAATTATTTACATAATGTCTGACGTTTACCTGTTGCTGTCTTCTCGCGAAATTCTTCCAACTTCATCAAAGTTGCTGAGGTTAGTTGCTCTAAATGAACATCACTTGGGGGTCTGAAGAAATCTATTAAACTGTTCACAGTCATCTGAAACAGTTAATAAAGCACAGAGATGCATGTAGTTAACTTAGTACTATATCTAAAAAAAACTTTCAAGAAAATGTTTCTACTTACAGCATCATATATTATTTCCAAAGGCTGTGATTCTATCCTTAACTTCTGATTGACATTTTCATGTAAGGGATTGGTCTCAAACATTATGGTGAAGAGTGATGCATTGTTTGCTGAATTGACTGTTCGAGAGGACAACAAGCATGGTATTATTTTTCCTTGAGCCATACCCTGCACTTCCAATGCACTTACACTTGATTCAAATCTGTATAAAACAGAACATAAAGATTATGTTAGCCATATGCACACATGCAATTCTAAAACCAAAAATATAGTTTTTCAAAACAATTTACTCTATGACATGGCACAATCCAGCCTAACTATAGGCCGGTGAAACGTGCGCTCCGTCAGCCTTAGGTGTCGCAAAAGTGGAATATATCATATAGTGGAACTGGAAAAGGTGCAGAAGAGAGCAACCAAAATGGCATAGAGGTTTTCATGGCTTGTTACGATATGCAGAGAAACAATGTTTATGGGATTTTCAGCCATGTACAATTTTTAAAGAGCCAGCGGATGGCGCAGTGGGTTAAACCACTGAACTATGGATCGAAAGGTCGGCAGTTTGAATCCGTGCGACGGGGCTCCTGCCAACCTAGGAGTTCGAAAGCAAGAAATTGCAAGTAGATTAATAGGTACCGCGTCAGCAGGACGGTAACAGCGTTCCATGCGCCTCAGTGTTGAGTCATGCCGGCCACATGACCATGGAAACGTCTTCGGACAGCGATGGCTCTTCGGCTTTGAAACGGAGATGAGCACCGCTCCCTAGAGTCGGACACGACTGGACTTAATTGTCAAAGGATACGTTTACCTTACACGACACGAAAGACCGGACACGAGATCGCCTTTCAAAAGACCCGCTCGCTTTTTAATGAACCAAGAAATAGACAGAGACTGAATTTAGAGGCAATTTCTATCTCACAAAGAAGATCGAGGTCCCTTCTGAACCGTCAGCAAGAGCTGTCCTTTGTGAACAAGATCTGGTTTCCTTTTTTGAACAGATCGTATCAACAGCGCTTTGCTGCAGAGAGGATACTGCCGGTTAACTCGGAAACTGCAGTTTCCACTTCTAATTAGCCAATTTAGCACTTCCCGCGCTTTTTAGCGTTTCTATAAATCTGCTGGTGCTGTTCTGCAAGGTTAGGACTATCTACCGGCTTGCTGCCGTGTTTTGTTCTTTGTTTGCTTTTGAAAAAGTCCCGAGTGTGGGAAGAAACGTAAAGCAGAAGATCTAAGGCTTTTTGTGCTTGACTGTTTTGGATAATCCTCGAAAGCGTCTGCCCATCATACCGGTGGTGTATGCGGTTAAAGAGGAATTTCTCCAGGCAAGTTGATGAACATATATCTTTATTTCTTCAACCTTAAAAATTGTACATGGCTGAAAATCCCATAAACATTGTTTCTCTGCATATCGCTACCAAAATGATTAGTGGGCTGGGGAACCTCCCTTACGAGGAAAGGCTACAGCGTTTGGGGCTCTTCAGTCTAGAGGTGCCTGAGGGGGGACATGATTGAGATGTATAAAATTATGCATGGGATGGAGAGAGTGGATAGAGAGAAGTTCTTTTCCCTCTCGCACAACACTACAACTAGGGGACATCCACTAAAATTGAGTGGAGGGAGAATTAGAATGGACAAAGAAAATATTTCTTTACCCAGCATGTAATTAATTTGTGGAACTCCTTGCCACAGGATGTGGTGATGGCACCTGGTCTGGATACCTTTAAAAGGGGATTTATGGAGGGAAAGTTCATCACAGGTTACAAGCCATGATGAAGATAAGCAACCACCTTGTTTTAGTAATAGGCTATCTCTTAATGCCAGATGGAAGGGAGTAGCGACAGGATACAGGTATCTTGTTGTCTTGTGTGTTCCCAGAGGCATCTGATGGGCCACTGTGAGATACAGGAAGCTGGACTAGATAGGCCTTTGGCCTGATTCAGCAGGGCTCTTCTTATGTTCTTATGCATAGCACCTAGGGTGTAAGTGGCGCTGGCGCCAAGACCAGCGGCGCTCACACCGCTGCCCTCCGGACCCCGTGCCACCAGACACAAGCAAGTCCTGCACCAGGTGGCAGGAGGGCATTGGGAGGGCAAGCCAGGGCATGGGGATATTGGCACCGCGTTGCGCCAATATTCCAACCCCCTTCCTGGGCCTGACTGGCCTTACACGGCCTCCTTAGTTGTGCGCCAGCTAAATAGCTGGCACACATCCAAGGAGGCCCATTGGGGCCGTGAGGGCTTACACAGAGGGAAGGAGATGACCCCCGAGGTAAGCCCCGGCCCTGCTGGCGCAGGCTGCAATTGCTGGACATTTAGCATAAAGTATTTATTCCATAAGTATAAAAAAGACATACCTTATTGCTTCAGCACCAGGCCGTTGTGTTACTGTTGTACACAAATCAATTAATGCAAGTTTTACCAGCTCAGGCTTCTCCGTATTTTCCCTTATTGATACAGTCATGCTTAACAGCTTTACATAAAGCTTGATGGCTTCAAACTGTTCAAATTGACAAAAATGTATTATGACCAGCAACATTTTTTTAATAAAATACAAACAAATAATCACAAGATTTCATAATGTGAAATTCAGTGTAATTCGAAATACTTATAATCAATGCGAAATACTTATAATTCATATAACTGATATTTTTCAACAAGTAAAAAGTAAAGCTGCACTCATTCTCTCATACATACATAAATACACATTAACAGAAAAGGAGAAAAACATACAGGTTGCAGATATGCTTTTCTGACTGGCACTTGATTTTCTTATCATGGTAACAACTTGCAGAGGGCATTTGTAGCTGAATTGTAACTCTCACCACAAATCCAAACTCCAGTAGGGTTGAATCTTCTGGAGCTTAGTTTGCAAAATTTAAAAAAAATCATACAGTCTTTATAAACACTTCTCAAACAGTAGTTTGTGAAGTAACGTTGGTGCATGAGTCAAAGCGCAATCCTGTGCAACTATACACTGGCAGAGTGACGGCTTCGCCAGCACTGGGTGTCATAAACGGGTCGACACCGGCCTACCTGCCCAACATCCAGCCAGTCCGCCGCACTGAGCAGGTAAGTCCCCGCCAGTCGGCAAAGGGGTGGGGGGAGGGCAAACCGGGTTGGCAGAGGAGGGGGTGATTTGCACACCAGGCCAGGGAGGGATTATCAGCAGCATGCTCTGCTGAATCCTATCCCCCGTCCTGGGCCTGGTCGGTCTTACACCGATTCCTCGGATTTGCGCCGGCCATTTTGCCAGTGCATATCTGAGAAGGCCCACAGGGGCCGCTGGGGCTCTCCCCGGGGGAAAGGAACAAACATCCCTTTCTCCCGGGGTGTGCTCCAGCTCCACCGGCGCTGGCCTGATCCTGCCTAGGATCTGTGCATTTGCATGCCGCGGCAGCCCTAGACAGGATTGGGCTGTTATTGTCTATCACTCACTCACTCTATGGAAATCCCAAAAAGGTATGGGATGAGTCTGACATCCAGCCTGCTGGGATACAGCACAGTAACTATTTGCAGAACACCTGAGGTGCTTCTACGTTGTGTGTATGTACTGTAGTCCATAAGCCTAGATCTCAGATTTTGGCCACCGATACCATTCAATGGGACAAAGACTCAGCTATGATATTTTGCAACCTCTTGGTCCCTAGAGATAGAAGAGGTGATAGCCTATACAGATTTTATAAGAGATTGATATCGGGCTTCTCATACACAATTGTAGAACTTTTGCTGCTGGCAAATTCAGGAGTATGGTTGAAAACATGGTGATAGCTCTGAAAAAGTCAAGGGATATGCAAGGCTATCACTTATTTTCCATCTCTAGGAATCAAGAGTTTGCAAAATATAGAGAGTCTTCATCCCCCATGTGGTATCAACTAACCTCCTGTCCTTGGCTCATGAATTATTGTTAATTATGTTGCTTCTGGGAGTATGCATGTATTTGGACATCCAACACCACATCATATTTGGTATAACCAATCATATACATACCAAATATATGATTGGTATAACCAATCATATACCATTGTTATAACCAATCATCTGAATTTGGGACATTGAGAAATGTGAACATTGAAGTAATCTCCTATTGTGAGATATCAGTACTTGGGATACAGTCAAATGCTTGTTGAGCCATACTGTAAACCAAATTACACCTACCGTTTTGGGCAATGTTGGATCAACAGCAGTTTCACTATAACCAATTGCAGCATAAAGTTTGTTCTTTTCCTCTGGAGTCATCAACTGTTCAAAACCTGCTATATTAAACAATCAATATTAATATACTCAGTAAGAAAACAACACTTCAGTTCTCACAGTGTATCATAACATATCGCAAACATATCTTTATAAAAGATTTCTATTTATAACTTCCTAAAGGTTGGCAACACGCTTCCTCTACTAAAGCTACTTTGCCACTCTGTAAGACCTAATGTAGATTGGGTCAAAGTAAACACTATACTGTGTTATTAAGAAGCATGCTTAAAAATGGATACACCTCTTCTTTAACAAAAAGCAGTTTCATGGGGGTTCAGTCCAAACTGGGACAGCGGCATGTAGGACAGGGAGTGAGCCACACCATTTCCCCACTGAACCCTCCTTGTTACAAGCTTGCTATTGGCACCAGCAAGCCTGGACCAAGACACCTGGTGCTACGAAGTGCCCTTTCCTACCCAAGTTCACAGAGTGCCCCAATCCCCCCCCCCCGCTTTTCTTTTCTCCCACCAGTGTACGTGGAGTACTGTGATCGAGGACACACCCTATGCTTTCTCTCTTCAAAAAGCAAAGCAAGACCAGGAATGGGACTCAGACAGAGCAGCACAGCAACATGAAACACTGGTCTAAATTTGCATAAAATTGTTTCATAAGTTTATAACCTTACATTACTTCAGCATGGAAATCTGATCATCTACATTACAGTAGTTCTGGGCTTGTGACTAATGCAAATTGAAAACATTATGAGTACTCCTAAATCCAAATGGAAATATCTGTACCTTTGGGTTCTTGTATCTTTTCACGCGTGCTTTGTCCAGTCCATCCCCACATCCAACTAAACCAGCCACCAGAACCTTCATCATCTTGTTTAGCCCCTGGTCTGAAAATCTTTAATCTAGCCTTTGTTGCCTATTGCACACACACACAAGGAAAGTACAAATGTTATATCATTTAATATGTAACATTAAATATTCTACAGAGCAAGTCTTTAGCTATAAGAAAACCAGGTGCAAAAAGAAACCAGGCATGGTCTGTGAAGAATTGTAGCACAATCTGGAGTGTCTGGGAGGCTACATCAATAAACTGCAATCCTAATTCTGGTCTCCCTTGGTAACAGACTTGTAGGTTTAAAACAAAGATATGACATGTTAAAAAGTAACTGCAGTTTTGAATGTTTAACTGTAGAATCTACAAACATCTTGAGAGGGGATGCCAGAACAAATGAATTGTGTGTACTGAAATTAAAAATGCAGAGCTTTTATTTATTTATTTACAGTATTTTTATCCCGCCTTTCTCCCCGAAGGGACCCAAGGCGGCTTACAACAGAAAAAAAATACATACAAAAAACACAGTATAAAAAATATCACATTTTAAAACAGTAAAAACAATTAATGAAAATTAGTAAAAACAGTGTCTAAAAAACAATTAAAAAGATCACGGCTACAATCAGAGCAGGAGCATAAAAACAGCAGGACCCCCACCTGTACCAGCGATGTTAAAAAAGGCAGGGGCTCAGAAGGATTCTTTGAACAAGAAGGTTTTTAGGCCTCGCCGGAAAGTGTCCAAGGAGGGAGCAGTTCGTAGATCAAAGGGGAGGGAATTCCATAAGGTTGGTGCCACTACTGAGAAGGCCCTGTTTCTGGCCGCCGCCCCTCGCACCTCCTTGGGCGACGGCACCCGCAAAAGGGCCCTCTCTGATGATCTAAGGAGACGAGCCGGAGTATATAGAAGAAGGTGGTCTCTCAAATATCCTGGCCCCAAGCCATATAGGGCTTTAAAGGTCAAAACCAGCACTTTGAATTGGGCCTGGAAACTAATCGGCAGCCAGTGCAGCTGTCGGAGGAGCGGCCCGACGGAGTCGAACCGCCTACCTCCAGTGACCACACGGGCCACCGCATTCTGCACTAATTGCAGTTTCCGAACCGTCTTCAAAAGGCAGCCCCACGTAGAGCACGTTACACTAGTCGGAGTTTGGAGTTTATAAAACTCCAAAGATCTAAAGCAACTCGTGATTTCATAAAAATAAACCCATGTAAAAAAACTATAAAATAGTTAGTCATAAAAATACTTACCTCAACTTCTGCTTGTTGTCTTGCCAGAGTGATGTTGAATATATCCAGAGTCTTCTCTAGTTCCTATGCAGGGAAGGGAAAGTAACATAGTACACACAAGGTTATGACAAAGGCTTTTCACACTATGTAGTAATTTACAAGAAGGACCCACAATAAAATTTTGTGGACCCCAACTTCTAACAGAAGTGCTCCTGGTCAGAGGTCCAGCTGCCTTGTAGTGGTATTCAGGATGTGTGCTGTTTGACGTGTGGAGCAGTTTTGGGCAAAAGAAAGGACACTTTTTGCAACTCATCTGATAGGCTAGACATTTATCAATTTGACACTTAAAAACTAGATAGAGTTCAGGAGAGATATAGGTAGAACTGAACGCCACAAGATTTGACAGTCATCCAGTTACAGTATGTAGAAAGAAACTTTCAGGTGAAGACCAAGAACAAAATCCTGAAGCACCACTATAGAGATGAGGCAGACAGAAACACAAAAACAACCAATTCAAATGTAAGAGAAACAGCTGAAAGAAGAACGTCAAGACAAGGTATAGAAAGGCACCTTATTTTAACGAGGGAATGCAGAGGTCAAGGGACTTCTGTAGAATACAAAGTACTTCAGCTTAATTTTGCTTGCATAGGTGGGTTACTTATTTCCCCCCATCCCTACCCTGCAGATTTTGTCCGACCTTTAGATGGTTGCAGAAAGGTGTGTGTGTGTGTGTGTGTGTGTGTGTGTGTGTGTGTGTGTGTGTGTGTGTGTGTGTGTGTGTGTGTGTGTGTGTGTGTGTGTGTGTGTGTGTATGCGCATTAGCTTCTTCCAGTTTAGCTGTTTATCTCAAATTGGTACTTCTTAAGGTGTGGAAACAGTGTGCCTGAATACATAAGTACATATATAACTGTTCATTTGAAGAAATGTACAATAGTACATGTATACTAAATATACAAACTTCCAGAATGTAGACATTCTTTAGTGCTTGTGGTAAATGTTAAATAGTAACTAAAAGTCCCAACCTCCAATGCTTTCACAATCTCCTCAGCAGGTTTCTTTGTTGTTATTTTTGTTTTATATAGATCTTTATACTTCTTCACTTGATTCCTATGGTAGCAAACATGTTCCCAAGACCACATATTTAGCTTGGGCCGAATATTTACTTCAAGAATGCCATATAAAATGTATTTCCACCTAAATAAAAAATAAAATAAAATATTTTGGTTACTTCAATGTAAACACACTTCTCCTTTGATTCTGCTGTTCTGAGTTACCAGACGTTTTGACTGGAGTGGTACGGAATGTCAGAATCCATGGTGCTTTCAGTTTATTATTTTTGGAATTTGTGCATTTTCAGAAAGGCAAGATAAAAAGAAAAGTAGTTCAAATGAATAAAATCAGGTTTCTTGCAAGAAAACTGGGCTTTTATCTTCCCTTTAACCTTTTTCTTTATTTACTTGTGGCGCAGTGGGTTAAACCGCTGAACAGTCGATCAAAAGGTCGGCAGTTCGAATCCGCGACGGGGTGAGCTCTCGTTGCTTGGCCAGCTCCTGCCAACCTAGCAGTTCCAAAGCATGTTAATGTGAGTAGATAAATAGGTACCACTTGCGGGAAGGTAAACAGCGCTCCGTGTTCCAGCCGCATGCTACACGCTGCGGCAAGGAGAATCATACTGGCCACATGACCACGGAGGCGTCTTCGGACAACGCTGGCTCTTCGGCTTTGAAATGGGGATGAGCACCACACCCTAGAGTCGGACACGACTGGACTTAATTGTCAGGGGTCACCTTTACCTTTACCTAGAGTGGTGGTGCTTTCCTACAAAAAGGCAACATATAACTGGACAAAGAGGCACTTTTTCAATTGGTGCTCCTCTTGTATTTAGCAGGGAGAGAATAACTGTCCCTCTTCACCCCAGCACAGTGTCTTTTCTAGGGGTTGCTGGTGTTCTTTTGAATTTTTTTGATTGAGAGCCCTTTTGGAACAGGGAGCCATTTAGTTATTTGATTTTCTCTGTAAACCGCTTTGTGAACTTTTTTTGTTAAAAAGCGGTATAATAATAAGATAAAAAGATAAGATTGGGTCCCTTTGGGGAGAAAGGCGGGATAGAAATATTGTAAATAAATAAATAAATAAAGGTAAAGGTGACCCCTGACAATTAAGTCCAGTTGTGTCCGACTCTAGGGTGTGGTGCTCATCCCCATTTCAAAATGTGTGGCAGCTATTTTGCTGGTGCACATTTGAGAGGGCCATATAACGGCAGCCAGGCCCAGGAAGGGCGATAGGATTCAGCGGAGGAGGCCACTGCTGATCCCTTCCTGGGCCCAGCCGACCAATCCCACCCCCAGAATGCCCAGTTCCACCCTCTCCACACCCCTCCACTGCCCGGCTGGGAGCGTACCTTCCCCAGTGGGTGCAGTGTTTTCCCCAGCATGGGAGGAGCAGCGCTGGCTGCTTACTCCCAGAGTGCCGCAATCGTGCTTTATAGCAGCACTCCAAATATAGACAGGATTGGGCTGCCCAACTGACAATACAATCCTAAATATGCCTACTCAGAAGTAAGCCCCACAGAGTTCAATGGGAATTACTGTACTATCATTTGTGTAAGGATTGTAGCATGAAATCTGTTCCAATTACCGTAAGTCATGTACGTTTCAACAAGAAGCTTAAAGAAATCCACGTGCATTTACCAAGAGGTGAGCCAGAAGTGTGACAGGAAAATATTTGATAAGGGAATTCATGTCTCAATCTTTTCACAGGAACAATACAGTGTTTTCTAGACAAAATATTCTCATGGATGATTTTTAGAATAAGGTTTTGTTTTTAAAATAACAATTAGATATATTACCAAATCTTAGCATTGTTGTGCACAGGAACTTCAGGCCTATACTTCCTGTATGGTAAATTTCGGGTCATCATATCAACCGACCCAAGGAGCTCCATGATACTGAAATACTAAAAAAAAAAAAAAGGTGCAAGAGAATTCTTACCACTTAACACAAAGAATTCAGTACAAATGGCAGCCAAAAATACATTTTTAAGTTAAAACATTTATTAGTAAGGTTGTTTATATACTGCTTTTCAAGCAAACTTCACAAAGCAGTTTATATACCAGTAATATTAAAACAGTAACCATTAATTAAAATTATACAATTAAGTATTGAAGACCAGCAAAACGTAGATCTTTTCCCTTAGAGCAAGATGGCTCATCAGTAGCCCTGTGATGACAATTGTGGGGGGAGGAATCCAAATAAGTTTATGGTTTAAAACTTGAACTGTCAACTGACTACAACATGTAGTAGATTCAGATTTTGAATCAAAAGGATGAGGCAAGCTTTCAATCTTTCCTGAATCATTAGGATGATTTCCTGAATCAATAGGATGAGGCAGAGCTTTCAATCGTTCCCAGGGAATTATGTCTTCAACAGAAAAGTACAATCTGCAAGAAGGATTCTGCATGTTATCTCCTCTTGAAGGAAAGAAAGCCATGAAGAATTAATAATCTCTGAAATACTGCCTGCAGAAATCAGATTTTCAGCAAAGAAATTAGTGGCGCAATCCTATCTACATTTAAGACTGGCGGAGCAGGTGTCACAAACGTGCTATAAGGCACATTTGCATCACCTAGTGAGGAGGCCGCGCTGACGAAGAGGTTAGTGCCGCTCTTCCCGCCCCAGAGCGCCTGCCGGGAAAGGTAGTTTCCCTGCCAGGTGGCAGAGAAACAAGGACGTTCCGGGGTGGGTGGGATTTGTTCGGCCAGACCCAGAAAGGGGGAGGAATCGGCAGTGGTTCTACCAGAATCCTACCCCTTTCCCCAGGCCTGGCCAACGCTACACGGGCCGCTCAGGTGTGCAAAATAGCTGGTGCACCTCCGAGTAGTCCCATTGGGGCCACTTGTGCTTTACTCAGGGGAAAGGAACAAACGTTCCCTCCCCCTGAGGTGACCTCCCAGCTGCCTGCTTTGTGCCCTGGATGTGGTGGAGGCTGCACTGGCCTCACTGCATCTCAGGGCGCAAAGTTAGACAGGATTGGGCTGCCCGATTATTACAGAACAGGACATCTCTAGGAGATCTTGGTTAAATAATCCTGCGTAACTGGAAGCAAGGTAACAATCGAATAAGACAACCTTCCTTTCACCGAGTTAGTGAAAAAATTGTAGAAAGTACAATTTCTCTCTCAATCCCAGTAAAGGAGGATAGTACAGGTGTCCCCTGGTTAATGATGGTTTGTTTAACGACGATCCGCATATACAGTACAATAGCAGTTCCCCAGTACAGTACCTTACAAAAAGTCACTGCCGCTTGCCACCCGAGCCTGCTGCTAATTACAAAATGGAGGCAGGAAGCACTCACAGCCCTTTTAAAATCCTTTTTAACGCATCTATTTAAATCCCCAGCCCATCAGCTGTTAGGCGCTAAGCATCAAAGCACTAATTTAGCGACAAACAGCTGATGGGCTGAGAAAGATGCGCCTGGAGTACTTGCCATTCATTCCCTGTTACAACTGCACTGTATTACATTACATTATGTAGGCTATACACGCTATACCAAAATCGACCACGAGATGGTGGTGAAGACTCACTTAATGACAGATTGACAAAAGGGACGCCTGTACAGGAAAAAAAAATGCTCCTAACCAGTGACTTGCGGTGAGATCCAGCCCCAGGGAGGCACAGTCACATACATATACACACATACACTCTCTCTCTCCCTCCACTTCCGTCTCTCTCAATAGATTTTACCTTCCTTGAAGCTCTCTCTCTCTCCTCCCCCCCCCCACGGAAATAAAAAAACTCACCTTCCCCCACTCAGAGCTAGGGAGAGCTCAGCTCAATAGCTGACTCACCTGCTGCTCTCAAAAGCCTGTCCTTGCATGCAGGCTTCCTACCCTTTTTCATGTCTTTTTTTAACCGAACTGAGTCAATTACACCTGCTGCCTCTCCAGATCTTGATGATGTAGGCGCCCTGTCTTTTTTTTCATTGGATGCCAGCTACCCTGCCTGTTCTTCATTGGAAGGCAGCCACGACTGCAGCCTAACTAACAGCAGAATCTTGCCTAAGATGTGGCGGCCAGTCTAAAGAGCCAGCTGCTGTATCCTAGGCCCATTGTGGGCTACGGCAACATGGCCCAGTCTCACCTCGGGGGAGGGGGATGTTTGTCCCTTTCCCCCAGTATAAGCTGTGTGGGCCCCAATGGGCCTCCTTGGATGAGCACCAGCTTTTTAGCTAGCGCACGTCCGGGGAGGCCATATAAAGTCGGCCCAGGCTGGACGGGGCATAGGATATTGGCGCAACTCAACGCCGATATCCCCACCCCCTCCCAGCCTGGGTCGGCCAACGGCTCCCTTCCTCGCTGCCCTTGCCCACCCTCCCCCTGCCCCGATCGGCGCGGGACCTAACTGCAGTGGCCGGTGCAGCGTCTGTTGGGCAGTGGAGTGAGCGGTGCCAGCGCCACTTACTCTAAAAGAGCCACAAAAGTGCTTTCTGGCACTTTTGCAACTCCTTGGGCAGGCAGCGCACAAGCTCTGCCGGCCCAAAGTTAAACAGGATTGCGCTGTTTAACTCATTGACTGTGCTAGGGAAGGAAAGGAGCAGCAGAAAGGCAAGTACTCTTTTTTTACCTTTTGGGTTTGGTGAGGCTCTGCCTCCCCTGACTGCATGGCCCTGCTCCGAACTAGTACTCATCCTAAGTGGGAAACTTTACTTCCTGGCTGAGCATAGTTAAATTGACACTTTCCTCCCAGAAAGAGATCTCTGAAGAAGCAGAGGCACAGGGACAAAATCCATAACAACATGGATTGGCACAAAATGAGGTACCATACTCATTTTTTGTTACAAACTATAACAAAGTTTTACAACTGGTAAGAGCTGGATGTATCTGCTCTCCCCTGGCGAATGCCACAAACTCCAACTATGAGTCTAAACACTCATTAGAATCCCTTTTGTTTATAAGGACTGCATCATTACCACAGAAGGCTGAACAGTCAGAGGGCCACAACGCCCTCACCCCGAACAGGGGGCCACTGCTTGTACACTCTGGTGGCACTACTCTCCCTGTTGGTTTATATTGGTGGTTTATATTCTGGAAGCAGTGCTCTGATGAGAGCACTGAAGAGACACTGGTGATGAAACCACCCTTGCCAATTTGTTAAACGGTCTCTAAGAACCTGTACCCAGGGATCTCTTCATCTTGGCTAAACGTCTTGGCAGATAACTTCTATGACTATAATGGTCTGATGGCCAAGGCAGAGAACTCCATGTAGCACTGTGCAGGACAGGGTATCTGCTTGCTTGTTACATATTTAGTTTCCATTCTTAAGGACCATGACTCTTGAAGGGAGGATTGCCACAGGAGTATCCACAAATGAAGCCCTCAATAGGTCTCCCACTCTGTCAAATATTGCAGAAATGCTTGGAGACCATCAAATTGTGATCTCCAGGTTGGGATGAGAAAAAAGGTTGGTTACTCCCATTGGTAGAATAAAGGCAGTAGGTTGTTATCCTTCTTTTTTGTGCTGCACCAAAAACAAAGCAAAATAATTGAGTGCAAGAAGAAGAAAAATGTTGCTGCTGCATTTGGAAGGAGCTCAGATGAGAGCCTGCAGATGTGGGAAGATATGAGATGCTGCGATTCTGCCAAAGGAAAAGAACTGGACTACCAACCTTTAATGAGATAACTTTCTAGGCCTTAAAGTAAGCAAAGTTTCAGAACATTTGTAGTATTTATACTTCTGAATTGTTACCTGTGACTTATTAAGTTCTATGGTTATATCCTGAAGATTTACATTTAGGTCCAATTTTGGTGCAGAAAAATCAACATCAGATCGTGGATTCATACGGAGCTTGGCTTTAGCTGAAATTGGACGGAGAACTAGAAAACAGAAGTTTAGACTAAGTTATCCAAGAGACAAGCAGAACATGGAAATATTTCATGAGAAAGGATAAAAGGAGGGAGTAACTCTTTAGTTAACTAGGAGCTCAATCCTAACCAACTTTCCAGGTCCGATGCAGCTGTGCCAATGGGCCACACGCTGCATCCTGCAGTGGAGGAGAAGTCATAGAGGTCTCCTCAAGATAAGGGAACATTTGTTCCTTTACCTCGGGGCTGCACTGTGGTTGCATCAGTGCTGGAAGGTTGGTTAGGATTACGCTGTAGGTTGTGGTGGCCTGGCTTTCAAACATGACTATGATTCCTTTGGCAAAGTGTGGATGAATCTTCTCATTCTTGACAACTATGCAAGTAAGGTTTAGGATTCCTTGCCACTAACAGGTAAGCTCTGTTTCCATGATCAGTTGCATAATTTACAACACAATCCTATCCAATTTATGCCACCGGCTGAGCTCTGCTCAATCCTATCCAACTTATGCCACTGGTGTAACCAGCGGTGCAGCAAGAATAGGAGGCCCCAGAACGGAAAGGGGATTCAAATCCCCTCCAAAAGGGGATTCAAAGGGGATCTGAATCCCCTTTCCGTTCTGGGGCCTCCCGTTCTCGCTGCACTGCTGGTTACACCGGTGGCATAAATTGGATAGGATTGAGCAGAGCTCAGTCGGTGGCATAAGTTGGACAGGATTGCACCTTTAATGTGCCTGCCAATATAACGGACGTGAGCACCATTCTGAAGAGTAAATCATTCAGCCCCCTCCAGAATGTGTGGTTGTTTGGGTATAATGCAGTGTTATATCAAAATAAAATGGGATAACCTCAGGCCACACTGCCTCCTGTGAAACAAGTGCAGTAAACAAATGTGAAAAATAAAATACCAGTTGACCTGGCCCATAGAGAGCGACAGTGCAATCCTGTGTAAGGATCCGGCCAGTGGCCCAGGGCAGCCCGTTGGATCCTGAGCCTAGGCTGCCTGGCACATGCCAGGACGGAGGTCTACATGGGGAAGGGGACGTTTGTCCCCTTCCCCAGGTGTAAACCGGGGCCGGCTGGATAAGCCTCCTCAGATTTCCGCCAGCTAAATAGCTGGTGGAAGTAGAGGAGGCTGTGAAATGGCGTAGCCGGCCCAGCGGGGACGGGGATATGGCCGACGCCATCCCCTGCCCCCTCCTGGGCCGGCTAGGCCAATAACCCCCCTCCCTTCTGGGCCGGACCGCCCATGCGACCGGCAGCGGCAGACTCACCTTCTGCTGCCGGCCGCATGCTTATCCTGGCAGCGGAGTGAGTGCTTTACGGCATGATCACGACGGCTTCCGGTGACGGAATGCTCGTTCAGTGGCCGGCCGCTTTCCCAGGATTGTGCTGCAAGACTCATATGCGCTACTCTTTCATATGCTAGTTTTCTTTTCACAAGTAAATGGCAAAGCACATTTTAAGACACATTCATTTTGTAAAATATTAACTGCACAATCCTAAGCATGCATACTCAGAAGTAAGTAAGAAGTAAGGATTTTTGTTGTCTAGTAGTTATAAGTTTAGGATGGCAGCTTAAGTTATCCATTGTACTATTGAATAATCAAATGCTTTATTTGCTTTTTGCCTTTCATGATGTGTATTACACTGATATAAGTATCAGAGCAGCAAAACGTTACAGCACAAAAAATTTATATGATTTAAAATGAAGCTGTAGTGTTCAGTTTCAGACAGAAAAAGAAGCTTAAAGCTTCACTTACCTCAATTACTGCTTTTTTTTACCATCAGCACTCATGACACTACAGATTTTATTTCTGCAACAGATCCAGATCACTCTAATACAAAATATCTCATCAATGTCCTGCACATATTCAGTAAATGTTGAATATACCCTGTTCATAGCTGAATTTTAAGATTAAAAGTATTTTTCTACATTTCCTCATACATATTTGTCTCAATCACTAGCTGCACATATCTAGATTCACATTTTTAAATGCAAAAGCAAACCAGGAATAAAGATAGCTTTTTAAGTACAAGGCAATTGGGTATATTGGAAGTTTGCCACCACAACTTTTTTAACACTCCATAGGTTGTGCCATAGGTGTACAGGGAAGAGCTGAAAAAGAAAAATCATTAAAAAAACCACAGCTTTTATCTTACTATGATTTTTTTTAAAGAGCCAGAACATACTCCCTATCAAAAAAAGAAAGACTAAACCCCACTTCCTACTGAAGCAGTCAGAAGAGAACTGAACAAGAATGTGCTCTCCACAACCCCTCAAAGCAATGGCAGACAGCCAAACAACAACAACAAAAACCTTAAGGAGAGATGCATGAATCTAGAGGGTAGACTCTACATTCTACAATACTCCCAAAACTAGATCTACACAGGCACAGAAATCATGCAGAGGAACAATAAAAATGAACTTACCAAAACTGTATCCTTCAGGAATCACATTAATGGTTGAAACTCCATGCTTTAAGTTTGTCTTTTTGAGAAAAAATAAAATAAAATTGAAGCTTAAAAACTGCATGTTAACTTCCAGAAAATTTACAATATAAAGAGAAAAAGGTATTGTTTAAAAATACCTCTTTAATACTTTTGCAATTATATGATCATGCAGAAACAACTACAAAAGGCTTGGTTTATGTACAGTTTGTATGTACATATGTTGTGAAGAGGTGGAAATGTGTATTACATAAAGGCTTGGATCCAAAGAGTTACTTAGGTTACACAAGAGTTACACAAGGGCTTTGGTATACCCAGTGTTAGCAAAATTATAGTCCCAGAATAGAATTGTATTGTGATCTTGAACTTGCAATATTCCATTTAGCAGCATTTTATTACCTATTAGGTATATATTAGTTTATATATGCTTAAAATATATATGGTGTGCTGTGAGTTTTAATATTTTTGCTTGTCAGTCTCTCTTTCTGTACCCTTGAAAAGCTGTGGCCTGAGATTATTTTTAGGAATAAGTGAACAAAGAGGCATGGAAAAAAATCACCAATTCTCACATATAACTATCACTTGGCATTTGTATATGTGTTTTCCTTATCAACCTGGGCACTCATCTCAGGCCTAAGTTGTATCAAAATATGTCTGTGTCTAGACACAGAGTTCTATTCATTGCAGAACTACGTGTCAAAGGAGAATGGAAACTGACAGCGCAATCCTGTGCAAAGATGTGCAGCCAGCCTAAAGGGCCAGCCGCTGCATTCTATGTCCATTCTAGGCTGCCCCGACACTGTTAGAGCGCTCCTTGGGAGAAGGGGATGTTCGTCCCCTTCCCTGGGTGTAGGCAGGCCCAGGGCCTATGGGCCTCCTTGGATGCACGCCAGTTTGAGCTGGCATACATCTGGGGAGGCCGTGTAAGGTCAGCGCAGGCTACAACGGGGCATAGGATATTGGCGCCTATATCCACGCCCCTTCCCAGCCCGGGTTGGCCAAAGGCCCCCCCTCCCTTGCCATCCCAGTCCGCCTTCCCGCCAACCGGTGTGGCCCTTACCTGTGTCAGCCGGCGTGGGTGCAGTTAGGCCACGGAGTAAGCCGTGTCGACCTCCGCCGCTTACTTTCCCATAGTCACAAATGTGCTTTATGGTACGTTTGCAACACTTTACGCTGGCGGAGCGAGAGTTCCGCCAGTCTAAAGTTAGGTAGGATTGCGCTGCCCATAAGATGCACTCTGTGCACATCTAAAAATTGGGGAAAACAAGTAAACAGCACAGTCGTAATAATATGTAAAAAAGGGGGGGGGGTGACCTGATGTTGCTGAGATACTGGAAAAGTCTACTATATTTATACAGTATAAATACACATGTAAAATTGGTGTGGGCTGTGCACATAGTTTCACAGCTGTCTTAGGTCAGAGGTGTTGTTTCTGTGCATCAAAGCAGCTCCTTTTAAATAAAATACGAGTTTTTTGTTCTAAAGGATGTCTAGTTCTTGAGTGTCAGCGCTCTAGGATGAACCTGGGAGAATCCTTTGAAAATTCTCCAACATCAGTAAAATCTTGGACTTCTTCCTTTTGTCACAGTTCCCCAGGCCGAATAGTAAGCTGCTTTTAAAACCATCCTCATTCAAGAGAGTTCTTACCTACAGTATAGCACAAGGGCCTGCTGTTGAATAAATACAAGCCCAAATTGCCCTTGGGCACACAGAACAAGCACTTTCTTTCTTTAGATATGTCATAAAGAATATGCTTACAATGCAATAGCAATGGCATAGTTTTCTGGACAGGTAAATTTTTGCCCATGCTTGGTAAAGAAGTAAACATTCCTTCCCTACCCATGTACCCAACAAACTTGTCCTATCGCCAGGGCCAAATGACATATACTGTGGGTGTAATATTTCAATAGGGTGTTCATATTAAAAAAAAAGTCTAATACCGTGGGACCTCCTCATCCATGGAGTGGTCATCTGCAGATTTAAATATCTGCTACAATACTACTACCACCACTACCACCACCACCACCACCACCGTGTTTCCCCGAAAATAAGACAGTGCCTTATATTAATTTTGGCTCAAAAATGCAGTAGGTCTTATTTTCAGGGAGGTTTTATTTTCCCAACTTGTGGAGCGACCCCCCCACGACCCCCCCGGCACTTACTTTGACTGATTAAAGCTTCATTCTTTCTCGAGGGTGCAAGGCTCTGCAAGGCCTGCACTTGAGTCCTCCACCACAGAGACGATGTGCTAGAGAGGCCAGCAAGGCCTGCAAGGAGGCTGCAACCTTGCAGAGTCTCTCTAGTCATCATCTCCATGGTGGAGGAGTCGAGCCTTGCAGAGCCTTGCACCCTTGGGAAAGAATGAAGCTTAAATCGGTCAAAGTAAGTGCCAGAGGGGTCATGTCATAGCTAGGTCTTATTTTCAGGGGAGGTCTTATATTTATGAGTGCCAGCAAATATCACGCAAAAAAAAAAAAAAAAGCCGGTAGGTCTTACTTTCCGGGGAGGTCTTATTTTGGGGGAAACGGTGGTACTACTACTACTACTACTACTACTACTACTAAAAAGATAAAGGTATCTCCTGACAATTAAGTCCAGTCGTGTCCGACTCTAAACCAGTATTTATATACCGCCTTTTCTTTGGTCATCGGATTTCTCCTCTGACTTTAATTCAAGGCGGTGTACATGGGCAGGCTTTCTAAACCCCAAGGGGTTTTTACAATATAACAACACTCTAATCTTTCATAGAACCCTTCATTCTAGATGTTTCTTTCACAGTCCAGCTCTCTCTCTCTGGCGTTTGCCTTACCACTTCAGCCTTCAGCTGACAGGGCAACCTTGACTCTCACCTCAAGTAGTGCAGCTGCAGTTCCACTCCCCCACAGAGGCTCTGTAACTTATCAGCTCGGCGTGTCGGCAGCTCTCCGACAGACACTTCCGGCCGTCTTGAACTGCCGTCCTTCAGATCTTCAGGCATATATGAGACCATAGCTCTACCAACTGAGCCAGACGTCCTGCCAGATGTCCAGAATACCTTATTCTGAAGCTTATCTGGGGCCCACCAGCTGCTTCCTGCCTCCCGCGCACCTTGCAAAGCCTCTAAACCAGCGTTTCTCAAAGTTGTAAGTATTGGCGGGAGCCAGGCGGAAGCAGCTTTCCTGGTATTCTGCTGCCACCAGGGAAAAAAGGTGTTTTTAACTCATGGGGGGGTCCGGTCCTCTGGAGGGTGCAGGGAGGCCCACGGCCCCCTCTGCAGGTCTCCCTGCGCTTCAGATCATAGTTCCAATGCAATCAAGACCCAGTTTTGCCTTTATAAATAAATACCACAACCGGAAGTGGGTCTTGATCACATCGGAGCAGCGATCTGAAGCACGGTGGGTCGCACAATTGGGCCCTCCCGCCTGCCCTTGCGTCCAGTTGGCTCCAAGTTGGAGCTCTCCAAACACAAGTGCAGGCTGCATCCGGCTCGCTCCCCACCTTTGGAAGTCGCTCCTGTGTTGCACCGGGCTAGGGACAGAGGCCTCCATGGGCCTCAGAACACCTCCAAGAGTGACTTCTGGGTCACTTCCGGTTTTGCAAATGTGACTTCCGGTCGCGTCTGGAGGTGTTCTGAGGCCGTCCTGGGCCCAGAGCAATGCAGGAGTGGATTGCAAAGGTGAGTCATGAGCCGGAAGCAGGAGAAGGTGGAGCATGATGGCAGTAAGTTTGGGGACCACTGTCCTAGAATATAGGAAAGAGGAAGATATTTACTGCATCCATCAGGGGTCAGCAACCTTTTTGGCAAAGGGGCTGGACGTCTGGCAATGATGTCATCATGTCATTGCCTAACTTCCGGGTTTTCAAGCTCCTGGAAGTGGCTGCGCGGAGCTTGGCTTCGGAGGCGAGCCTCTCACCCAATTTGCAGCAGGGAACAGCAGAGCCACATACCCAGCAGTACAGGGACTCTGCGAGCCTGGGCATGCAGCTCCACTGTTCCCTGTCCAGCGCAAAGCAAATTGGGCAGGAGGCTTTGCCTCTCAACCTGAGCACTGAGTGGGCCAGATGACCTTGAGTGGTGGGCCAGATTCGGCCTGCGGGTCATAGGTTGCCAACCCCTGCTATACATGTTCACATGGAAGGTTCCCAACATAATTAAGATCTATGGGACCTTCTTTTATGCAAGTGAGTCCAGGACTACAGCCTTAATCTAAAAAGTAATAAATATATGCTTTCTGCCTGGAGCAAAACCACTATATTCAACATACAGATTGCATCCAGTTCCCAAAGACAGTGACACTTGTATTATGCAGAATCAAAATATAATCCCTTTTTAATAAACCATAACTAGGAAGTCTTTAAGATGTCACAAGACTTTTCATAATACTAGCATGACTGTCATCACTCTAGACGTTGAAACCATTTATAACAATGTGAAGTATTAGATACGTCACTCACCAAAGATTCACCAGCACTGCCATACTGAAACATTTTTGACTTCACGTTCCAATATGCAAAAAAGTTGTCCAATCGAACAAGCTGAAATCAAAATGTTTAAGCAAAATCAACTGAATTGTCATCTTTTAGTACTGTATAGGTTTAACTGTTAAATACTCACATGATCCAATGCAAATATTTTTTTGTATTAAGTAGTGAAAAAGAAATTTCTTCATAGAATGCTACACTTATAATTTTGGGGGTTGATGTCTGTCACTATTGGTTAAATGTATTAATATAGTTAGTATGGTAATCTATCACACACCTAGGTTGTCACATTTAAATAAACCTAACGGCCTAATCCTATCCTCCGCCAGTCCATAGCATGAGCACTGCTTACAGAATATTCGCTGCATGTTCTGGTGGGGGGGGAGGAGACAAATAGACTGGGAGAGGTAGGTAAAATATTTTTTTACTTTCCTCCTGGTAGGTCATCTGGTCATCAATGGGTCTCATTGGACCCACACCAGTTATTTTGCTGGCGTAAATTCGAGGAGAGGCAGGAAGTACCATCAGGATGGAAACAAACACCCTTAAAGAGATTGGTCGGGAGAGCTCACCAGTGCAGAGAATGTAGGATTTGGTTGGGAATGATTAGCAGTTTGTGTTGATAATGCACTTGGTCTCAGTACTAATAAGAACCATCTTTATAGAGGTCTCATGTATAAACATAATGGGATGTCAAATACAGGAGATGTCACATGACCTAACAATCACTGGATCTGAAGGTAATCTTTGGAAATCTGTGATGAAAAACTTTATGGTCTGACCCCTTGATTCCAGAACATAGGTGAAAGAGACAGAGCGTAAAATTCAGCGGGACTCCTTATGAACGGAATATCCTGAGTAAGTTCCAGCTGAGACATCTTCTGGTTAACATATATGCATCAGGATGTTAATAGGACCAGAGCAAAGTCTAAGTGGTTTAGGAGGAGTTGTTTGTATTCTGCCACTGCAAGCCAATTGTCCAAGTAAGGGGAAAAACATTATTACGATATCAAAGATGACTGAACACACTGTTGCTATGGAAACGCTGAAGGGAAGCACACAAAATTGAAAGTGCTTGGTGCCGACTGAAAAGTATAGATACTTCCTAAGTTGTGGATGTATTGCAAGGTAGAAATATGAGGTAACCTTTAAATCTATGGCTGTGAGGCAGGCACCTTCATAGAGGAGCAACAGTATGTGATTTCTAGATCTGGTTGAAAGTGTTGACATCCTGTATGTCTTGAATAAGAAGCAGACCATCACCTCTCTTCAGTACAGTGAAGCAAGGTTTTGGGGTGTTTCAGGTGGAAAACTGAAATAAAGAGTAGGGTTGAGATAGAGTGAAAAGCTTCATTCTCACTCTTTTTTGGGGATTTCACTAAACCCATGGTAACCTCAGATTCTGAGGTTTTGATAATGTTCATGTGGTGAGCAGTTAGCTATCCAGAGATGAAAAAAATACCAACATCATAGTTAAGCCTCAAAGCTTGAACTACATGTATGAAGAAGGTACCTTGATCAAAGAGGCATGTAGGCTTCAGGTTGCCTGAAAAATACTGCTAGGATACTGGAATATGCTAGGATCAGAGATCATAGCTTGATATCAAAAACCCATACTAATTGTAAATAGAAAGGTAAGCACCCAGTCGGGCTAGGTACAGAAGCATCTATTTAAGGAGGTTTGGCATTGATTGCAGCTTGATAGGAAGGCTTGATAGGAAGGCTTGTAGCTTGATAGGAAGGCTTTTTACGGTCTGTAAAATATAAGCCAACTGTTGTTGTTCAGTCATTAAGTCGTGTCCAACCCTTCGTGACCCCATGAACCATATCCCGCCAGGCCTTTCTGTCCTCCACTATCTTCCTGAGTTCGCTCATTTTCATGTTCGTTGCATCGGTGATGCTGTCTAACCATCTCATCCTTTGCCTTACCCTTCTCCTTTTGCCTTCAATCTTTCCCAGCATCAGAGTCTTCTCCAGAGAGTCCTCTCTTCGCATTAGGTGGCCAAAATATTTCAGCTTCAGCCTCAGTATCTGTCCTTCCAGGGAACAGTCAGGGTTGATTTCATTTAGGATTGACTGATTTGATCTCCTAGCAGTCCAAGGGACTCTCAGGAGTCTTCTCCAGCACCACAGTTCAAAAGCATCTATTCTTCGGCGCTCAGCCTTCCTTATGGTCCAACTCTCGCAACCATACATTGCTACTGGGAACACCATCGCCCTGACTATACAAACTTTTGTTGGCATGGTGATATCTCTGCTTTTTATTATGCTGTCTAAGTTTGCCATAGCTTTCCTTCCAAGGAGTAAGCGTCTTTTAATTTCATGGCTGCTGTCTCCGTCTGCAGTGATCTTGGAGCCCAAAAAAGTAAAATCTGTGACTGCTTCCATTTCTGCCCCTTCTATTTGCCAGGAATTGATGGGACCAGATGCCATGATCTTAGTTTTATTAATGTTGAGTTTCAAGCCAACTTTTGCACTCTCCTCTTTCACCCTCATCAAGAGGCTCTTTAGTTCTTCTTCACTTTCTGCCATTAGGGTGGTATCGTCTGCATATCTGAGGTTGTTGATATTTCTCCCGGCAATCTTGATTCCGGCTTGCGATTCATTCAGCCCTGCATTTCTCATAATGTACTCTGTATATAAGTTAAATAGGCAGGGTGACAATATACAGCCTTGCCGTACTCCCTTCCCAATTTTGAACCAATTTTGTTCCATGGCCGGTCCGAACTGTTGCTTCTTGACCCGCATACAGGTTTCTCAGGAGACAGGTAAGGTGGTCCGGTACCCCCATCTCTTTAAGAATTTGCCACAGTTTGTTGTGATCCACACAATCAAAGGCTTTTGCGTAGTCAATGAAGCAAATATCAAAGTACTGAACTGTCTCTACTGAAACAGCTAGGCATGGAGACTATAGGTCAGTATCAAAGCACAGAGTGGTTGCAACATGAGCAGTAAATACTGCAGTTTCACTAACAGTGAGGTGAATACTGAAGTATTAGCGAGATACCAAAGTTTTGAGTTGTCCTTATCAAGGAAGTTTGTTATGGAGACCATTGCTCGGTATCAAGGCTGAGACTGATGAGGACAAGAGACTACAGTTAAGTATTGAAGTTTCTTACAAAATGAGGCTTTGGGTAAGCATTGATTTCCACCTTGATGAGCACTTTCAAGCAGAAAGTGACAATCGTAGTGGCGAAAGCTGGCTCATAGATCACCTGAGAGCAAGAGCCCAAATCCCAAAAGGATGGAACCCCTTTAAATGACCGGGGGGGGGGAGCTTTTGCCTAGGATCAAAGAGTCATTTTTCCTGAATGAACTTGAACGCTGCAATCCCTCTCAAGACAGAGTCTGCTCAACAGAAGGCTTACATATAGGCCTCATGCATCTTGTATGAATCTGAATCCCTCCTGGCATCAAGGCTTCGTCAACTTCCGTTCAGAAGTCTTATGCCCAATCTCAGCTTCCTATTTCCTGTATGAGACCAAATACCGGAGTTACTCTTGGGATCAAGTCTGTTTTGGCAGCTTCAGTTGAAAAGACTCACGCTCAGGCCTTGGTTTCATCTACAATGAATCTGAAAATCAGAATCTCTTTCTGGGAAGAATATTCAGGCAGTTTCAGTTCACACTGAAAGAAGCAGGGCTGTGGAGTCAGTACACACAACCTCAAACTCCAACTCCACCCAAAAAGGCTTCCGATTCCAACTCCACGACTCCTGGAGTCAGAAGCAATTTTGGGTCATCAAAGTAAAAGGATGCCTTTGGAAGTTAATCATTTTATCAGGTACAGAAGTAGTAGAAGTAGAATCTGGATATGGCCAAAGCAAAGTAGTGATACTTGAGAGCTTAGAAGTGTACAATGGAGGTCAATTAGCATCTGGCTTCAGCTAAAGGGATGGGGAGAAAATCTGTGGTTTAGAAAGACATTTTTTCTCAACAATTCAGAAAATATTATGACACCAATCCTTAAAAATCCACATTGTTAAGTTTAACAATCTTACTGTTTCCAAAATAAACTATACATTTATAAAACATTTATATCCTGCTTTTTTCTTCTACAATACAACCCTCAAAGTGCCTCACAGTTTTCATTTTAAAAAAAACAATAAAATAATGATTTTTAAAAAAATCAATAAAATGATAAACAACAAAAATTTAAAGAACAAGAAGAACAGCAAGTATCAACAGGGGTGAGCCACAACACCTCTCTCACATTCACTATCCTTTTTGTATGATGCAAAGTTGGAAGTGGCATTTGAGCAATTTGGGGAGGTGGGATACAAAAGCACCTAACTTTTGTTTTGAAAGGTTTTAATGTGCTTGTTGCAACTTATAGATCTTGAACATACAGTATATCCCATGTAGGACTTTACCTTATAGAACAATTTAGTAGGTGCATCATATATACATGGATTCCAGCTTTGATCTGAAGTCTAAAAGACAAACGAAGTTATTCTAAATAAGCACTACAGAATTATATCATGAATTTTAGTACAAATACATCATAAAAGAACATGAACTGATATTGTACAAAGAGTACCTCTGAGCCTGGGATATTTCCCAGCAATAACCCACATTATTGTGTCTCTTGGAAAACATGATTCCTTACTCCACCCCACCCCTCACTCAACAAGCAGATTCTCTATAATTAGAACATCACATGTACTGTGGTCGCACACGTGTCACAGGTAGCCATTGGCTTCTACTTTTGTGAAATTACTGGCGAGGAGCAACACACTTCTCATCCCCCAATATCCACAGCATTTTAAAAGCTTTGAGAAATGAGGGTGGGAACAACTTATTTTTTTCTGACTGCTTTACAGCACACTCTAATGCATCATTCAGTTGTATGGGACTTACTCCCAGATAAGTGTGTATACAGGACTGCAGCCTAAGTGGCATCCAAATGATTGCTACCTATGCTTGAGTCGATCAGATTAGGTAGGCTATATTTTCAGACAAAGGAAGAAAGTAGAAGCACTTCAGTTAATCACATACAACACCAATGTCAACACACCTGCTGGCCACAAGCCCTTGTTGACTGTATGTTTGAAAAAAGCAGTGCTCAACACATGGGCAGAGGGTTCCTCTATAATTTGAAACGCTACCTTTTTCAGACAAGCCCAATGTGGCCAGCACGTGTGCTAGAGCTGGGGTCTGTCTCTGGAATGCTCCTATCTACCCCCCCCCTCATGTGTTCAAAGAACACATGGGGTTCATCGTTTGCTATTTTTAAAAAATACATTGGTTATATTCAGCTAGTAAAATCTACATTTTATGGAACATGATTTTCTTTAATTAAAAACAAGGGTACATACTGTGATAGTACTTAAAACTCAAGTACCTGTAAACTAAGATTCTGAAGCGAGACACCAAATGACAATGGAATATCTTTATTTGTGACCTGGAAACAGAAAAAAACAAAACAAAAGACATGACGGTCACTATAAACAAAAAACAACAATTTGCAACATGTTGCAAATACCATGTTTCCCCAAAAATAAGACAGGTCTTTTATTAATTTTATCCTCCAAAAAATGCAGTAGGGCTTATTTTCAGGGGGTGTCTTATTTTCCCAACCTGTGGCTCATGCCCCCGGCACATCCGTGCAACCCCCCCCCCCAGCACTTATTTTGACCAATTAAAGTTTTGTTCTTTCCCAAGGGTGCAAGGCTCTGCAAGGCCTGCACTCAACCACTCCACCATAGAGACGACGTGCTAGAGAGGCCTGCAAGGAGTCTGCAACCTTGTAGAGGCTCTCTAGCACGTCATCTCTATGGTGGAGTAGTTGAGTCCTCCACCACAGAGACTACGTGCTAGAGAGACTCTGCCAGGTTGCAGCCTCCTTGCAGGTCTCTCTAGCACAGGGGTGGCCAACCTTCCACTATTAGGGCTACTGTTTTCTTAAGAGTTGTGTAGAAGACAGAATCTTGGCAGCTGCAAGTGCTGATGGTGCTGCTAAAGCACCTGCTGAAATGCCCCCGCATATCCAACCATTTAAAGGGCCAGCATTCATGTTGAAAGGTTGGCCACCACTGCTCTAGCACATCATCTCTAAGGTGGAGTGGTCAAGTGCAGGCCTTCCAGAGCCTTAAACCCTCGGGAAAGAACGAAGCTTTTATCAGTCAAAGTAAGTACTGAGAGGGTCGCAGGGAGTCCGGGGGGGCATCCATCTGGCTGACAGTCCTAACTAGGGCTTCTTTTCGGGGGAGGTCTTATTTTCTTATTTATTTAGCAGAACCCTTTAAAATCATGCTAGGTCTTATTTTCTGGGTAGGTCTTATTTTTGGGGAAACACGGTAACTTGAACAATATAGTTAGCCACCTTATAGCCACTTATAGTAATTTATAAAGTTATAGCCACCTAATAGTATTGCAAAACAGACGATTTTTATAAATTTAGCACAGGGGTGGCCAACCTTCCACCATTAGGGCCTCTGCGCCCTTAAGAGTTATGTAGAAGACAGAATTTTGGCAGCTGCAAGTGCTGATGGTGCTGCTAAAGCAGCGGCACCTGCTGAAATGCCCTCACCTATACAACCATTAAAGGGCCAGGAGCATTCATGTTGAAAGGTTAGCCACCCCTGAAATTTATTTTTATCCTGGCTTCTCTGTTATCTACATGGCATCATTACCCGTACTTCCAGGAACATGCAGGATAGCCACCCCTGATTTAGCACAACTGATTTTGCAGGCCACACTTTGTAAAAAGAGAGAAAATGGTGCAGCTACCTCCTAATGTTAAGGGCTTTGGTTTGTTGTGTCTGAGGAAAATGATCACAATAGTTTGGCATCCGTGAAGTTCTGATTAAGTGCAAAGGAAAAAACTGGGTCATTCCATGTCAAATCAACCAATGAAAAATCCATTTTGGAACTTGATGTCATTGATTTTATTCATTTTTGGTACATTTGTACCTTACCATGAGACGTTTAAAAATTATCTTTTTCAGATTTTTTTGTCCATCCGTTTTTGAGATATTGAATGTTCAAAATTGCCTAAAAATGCCAAAATTCACTTGTCACCATACCTTCAAACGCCATTTACAAGATAAAGATGAAAGCTACAGACATGGGACAGGTGTCATTTTAAAGATTATGATATACATTCTTTCATTTGATATACAACATGACACAATTGTAAATTTTCAAGGAATTCAAAAATATTAAAATAATATTTATTTTGAATTTTTGGAAAATCAGTTTTTTAAAAAAATCAAAAAGATCACACTTAAAAGTATATGTCTTGTAGTCAGTCAGTCAAAATTTCAAGATGTTATCTCAATGGTATCATACAAAAATTAAATTTTCTTGTTGGCAGTGACAAGGAATTAAACCCCTCAAGTCCATTTTTCTACAGTTTACATTAATAAAATAATGTGGTAAACTGAAATGAATCCAAAAATTTATATCAGGATTTTTACAGAGAGTGAGGTGTGCGTTTGTGTGGGGAGGTGAGATAGGGCAGGGGCAGGCTATCTTGGCAAAGGAACTGTTCAAAACATGCGAGACAAACCCTGACATGTTTGTGCCTATTTATTCGTGTCCCATTCCCCCACCATGTTACCTTCCAGTCAGCTTAGTTGCGGTCTGGCTCTGTGTGTGTGCGCACTTCAGTTCATTTGGAGCTTTCAGTTTCACTTCAGTTCATTTCAAGCTTTTTACTGAAGCTTTCTAGGACATTTTTGTTGTGAAGCTGCTTTATTAGTCTTTATTAAGTTTAAATTCATTAACTGTTTGATAATTACATGATTTGAAATATGGAGGAGACGAAGTGGTCAAAAAACTGTAGCAACCCTTTTAAAAAAAAGGGGGGCACTGGGTTAGTAAAGACTTGAGGAAAGTAACTGATTGGATGGTTTCACTAAATAGTGAAATCAAACCACACATGAAAGTATGAAAAGGAAATTCCTCCGGAGAATTATGAGATTCCTGGTCTTAGTCATATTAATGATTCTGAGTATTTGGACCCTGATACAGCTTTAAGCCACTTAAATGCCTCTTTGACCTCCCTTGGCGAGTCTCCGGTGTGCAAGAAAAAAGTATTAAATAGTGCAAAGAAAAGTAGCTAAGTATCTAAAGTGCAAAGAAAAGTGCAAAGGAAGATTAAAAGGACCTAAAAATATTTTTTAAAAAAAATCTGAAGATTTAGATGAGGAAGAATGTCACTGTGCTAATTCAGAAATTATTCAGCAACTAAAGGAAAATTTTAACACTACGAACAGAAGTAAAAAGCTCATGATTTTGATAGTTTTACCAAAAAGCTGGTCATGTAAAATAATAGAAAGTGAATTCATTCTCTGTAAGTCCTGTTATAAATGTTTGGATTCATTTCAGTTTACCACGTAATTTTATCAATGTAAACTGTAGAAAAATGGACTTGAGGGGTTTAATTCCTTGTCACTGCCAACAAGAAAATTTAATTTTTGTATGATACCATTGACATACCATCTTGAAAGTTTGACTGATTGACTACAAGACATACCTTTAAGTGTGAGTTTTTGGAATTTTTTTTTAAAAAAACGATTTTCCAAAAATTCAAAATAAATATTATTTTAATATTTTTGAATTTCTTGAAAATTTACAATTGTGTCATGTTGTATATCAAATGAAAGCCCTATTCATAATCTTTAAATAACACCTTTTCCATGTCTGTAGCTTTCATCTTTATCTTGTAAATGGTGTTTGAAGATATGGTGACAAGTGAATTTTGGCATTTTTAGGCAATTTTGAAAATTCAATATCTCAAAAACGGATGGCCAAAAAAATCTGAAAAATACACTTTTTAAACATCTCATGGTAAGGTACAAATGTACCAAAAATGAACAAAATCCATGACATCGTTTCATGCATTGGTTGATTTCACATGGAATGACCCAACTACGGAACTTTACATTTTAAAAAGCTATGTCTAGGAAACAAATGAGCAAAAACTGGATGATCAACCTTGCCTCAGCTAGAAGACCACCAGCTGCAAGACTCCTGGTTTGCTTTTTCTTACAAAATGAACTTTGCTGCAATTTGTCACTGCAGAGCCATGGGCAATGACACCCCAATCCTCATCACCTGGCAATGAAACACCGCTTGACAACCACACCATCTCCATACCAGCAAGCGATGATCAGTCTTTCCGTAACCAGATCCAAATGCCACTGCATTCTGAAACTGTCAAGGTGATCTTCCTCCTAAACCTTAAGGCTGATTCACACTATAGGAATCGAGGCGCGTTACGGATCTCCGGAGCGTAGCGCGGAGCTCTTTGACAGCATTTCGGAAGCTTGAGAAGCAGCTGCGAGCTCCGCAATGCAGAGGCTGGAAAAATGGCTTCCCCTCATCTTTTGAGGGGTCGGGCTTTGCGGAGCTGGGCGGGTTTGCGGAGCTACTGCAGCCTACCAATCGGATGAGAGGGAGGGAGAGTGGCTGCATGCCAATCAGAACTACCTCCAATCACCTTCATAAGAAGGTGGAACAGCAGGAGGACATCCGGCCAGCTCTGCGTGCTGGGGCAGGGGCATCTGCGCCTGGAAAAGTATAGTGTGAATCAGCCTTTAGCCTTTCACTCCCCTTCATTTGTAAGTCTTTTTGATTATGAACCTGATGGCAGGGCCTGTGTCTAGTTTGATTTGCATACAGTGCCAACTTTTATCTCAAAATACATAATATTAAGTCCCTTATGCCACTGGCCCTGGAGGAAAAAGAGGAATCACATGTTTCTTTTTCCCCACACAGGAAAAAGAGGAATCACATGTTTCTTTTTCCCCCCCAAAGCTTACAAAGCAGAAGACCAGAGTTAAAAAAAAAATAAGCAACAGAAACAGGCATGTGCAACCTTATAGTCTGAATTACTTGCAGCAAAGTTTACAGTTTACTTGTAGAGTGAAATGTTTGAGAACAGACATCACTTATGCCTACAATAACTCCAACTATACAGCCATTTCAAACATAAATACTTACATCATCCTCATATCGAATATGGATGTTGGAAATTTTCAACTGAAGATTTTTGATAACCTGAGTAATTAGCTTTTCTATGAAAGTATCTTGCTTCTCTTCTGCTTTATCTAAATTAAAGTACAAATAATGTCAGCATACAGAGACTAAATGGATGAAGAATGTCCAACAAAGTATAACACTTTAATACTATAAATATTAACCAGAGACCAAGTCTGAGCAATATGAAGACAATACATCACACATATGATTTAGTATTTTTGAACCTTCATACAGTGCAATCCACATGGTATGTGGTGCTTCACAGCACCAAATACCACACTGAGTAAAAAGCAGCTCTAAGGGTCAAACACATGTTTATTTTATAGCCCAATCCTATCCATCCGATTGATTTCCCCCAGGGGCTTCATGTGGATGTTGAACAGCATGATGAACAACACACCGCCTTGAATTAAAGTCGGAGGAGAAATCCAATGACCAAGAAAGGTGGTATATAAACACTGTATATATCTCCCCGTCGATGCAGCAATGCCAAAATGGCTACCACTGCATCATGAGGGGGGCAGTCCCAGAGGTCTCCTTTGGGTAAGGGAACATTCATTCCTTTACCAAGGGGTAAACCTCTGCAGTGCAGACAATCTATTCAGACCTCCATGGCGCAGATGGTTCTATCCACATGGACCTGTGCTGCCAAATTGTGTCCAGGAAGGGGGTTTGGATTCAGTGGCCGCTGCTCCCATCGAACCAACCCCCTTCCCAGACCTGATCTGCCCTCCCCCTGCCCCCATCGTCAGCCTGTTCCGCCTCCATTCTGCACCCCCCCCCGCTCTGTGCCGCCCTCCCCCCACCATCCTATCTGTGTTGGTAGATCTTTGTGTATTCGTCGGCGCACAGGGGAAGGCTCCGGCCTACCAGCCAGCGACTCTACATGCTGCCCAATAAGTTTTTGCGACTGCCATAAGGCAATCTATGATGGCAGAACACTAATTCCATCAGTGTGCAAGCTCAATAGGCTTGAGCTGTTAATATGTCTTGGATACACACACACACACACACACACACACGCACACACACACGCACACACACACGCACACACACACACACACACAGCATCGCCCCTTACAAACAAGGCATCTAAGGCAGAGTACAATATAAAATACAGTAAAATAGAAAATATCATTACCAATAACACAGTGCCATAAAAACAGCAAATAAAAGTTCAAGAGAAACCCCAAGCTGCAAACCTGCTCTTACAGAGGGAGTGCAATCCCATTCAGATCAGGTTGATGATCCAGTACCCACATCATAGCGATCTGAACCATGATAACCTCCATCTTCTCCATATTTCATTTCAGCTTGTTAGCCCTCATCCAGTCCCCTACTGCCCCCAGACACTGATCAAGGACTTCTACAGTCTCTTTAGGATTAGATTTATAGAGAGAGAGAGCTCAGTGCCATCAGCATATCGATGGCACCCAAGTCCAAATCCTTAGATGATTTGGGCTTCATGTAGATGTTAACCAGCATGATGAACAAGATCGATCCCTGAAGTACGCTAAAGGCCAAAGGCCAGGGCTTCTTCAAGTAGGAGTTTCCCAATACCATCTTCTGTGGTCTGTTAGCCAGAAGAGACCGGAACCACTGCAGAACAGTGCCTCCAAGTCCCAACATGGCCAACCACCCCAGAAGGACACCATGGTTGATGGTGACAACGGCCACCGAGAGGCACAGCAAGACTAACAGAGATGGACCCCCCGCCTAGTCACTGACATAAACCATCCAGCAAGGCGACCAAAGCTGGCTCTGTCCCAAAACCAAGTGTGAAGTTTGTTTGAAATGGAACTACAAAATCAGTTTCTTCCAGAAACTGTGGAGTTGGGACACCGCTACCTGCTCAATCACCTTGTCCAAAAACAGGAGGTTAGAGTCTGGCTAATAATTTTCAAGTACAGTGGAATCCAAGGAGGACTTTTCATCAAGGGAGTAAACAGCCAGTTTTAAAGCCACTGGCACCACCCCCTCCCACAATGATGAATTTATAACCATCCTTGTTCACTCAGCCAGTCCCCCCTCAAGCCTGATCTAATGAGCCTTGATGGGCAAGGGTCAATAAGACATGTAAATGGCCATGCACTCCCCAGAATCCTTTCTACATCCTCAAACTGAACAAGGTGAAAAGAATCCAATTGATGCAGATTAGAGGGGATATTGACCAGATCTGCTAACATAGTATCCAAGTTTTGAGAGATTAAAGCTATTTTATCTGTGAACTGTCTAGCAAACCGGTCACAAGCAGCAACCAAATTGTCTTCCTTCCCTCTCTGAGGAGCCAGACAGAGCAGGTCCATACAACCTGGAACAGCTCAGCTAGATGGCTCTCCACTGACACAATGGTGACAGAGAAACTGCCATCACTGCCATGGAGTAGGCTCTAAAATGGGTTCTTATCTATGTTCAGTAGAACTCATTGTTAGTTTCCCGCCACCATCACTCTAGGCATCTACCCAACTGTTTCCTTGCACACAACTCTCCGGAAAACTATGGATTATTTTTGGTCTACAGCAGTGGTGGCCAACCTTTCAACATGAATGCTGGCCCTTTAAATGGTTGCATAAGTGAGGGCATTTCAGCAGCTGCAGCTGCTTTAGCAGCACCATTAGCACTTGCAGCTGCCAAGATTCTGTCTTCTACACAACTCTTAAGAACACAGTAGCCCTAATGCTAGAAGGTTGGCCACCCCTGGTCTACAGCAAGGCAGAGGCCACTCAGGAGCAATCTCATCTACAACCCTGGCCATTTCCCTGTTCCAAAGGTCAATCATTGCTGCTGGCAAGTCACTGGCCCTAGCTACAGGACATTCCCCAGAGCATATGAACATATGAAAGCAACCATAACAGAGTTGGCCCACAGATATCTGTGGGCCAAACCCAACTACAGATAATTATCCTCTCCTATCAACTCCCCTATTTGGCTCAGAGTGCTCATGCCCTGACAAAACATGCCAAGTTAATCTGCTTCAAACAGAAAGATAAAGGTGGAACATGCACTATCTGCTTCCATCTTCCCACAGTTTTTGGTTTAGAAGAGGCATAGTAGCCTGGCAATGCCTTCAAGCTACCTCTCTGAAACTAACAGGAGGGCTTTGTGATTGAGAGATCTGAAATCCCCAAGCCCAACAGTCTGGCAGTTATTATTAAATCATCACTGAAGACTGAGCGAATGCAGTGGAAAAATATGCTTATCAAATTGACAGGTTCCACATTAGCATTACAAATTACTATTTGAGATCCTATGGTTGCCTGAATAATTCACCAAGTTGGAAAGCTATCTATCTATATCCATACTGAATCATACCACAATGGATTTAGCCAAGGAGTGAGCAAACACTGGCACTTTAGTTATTACTAAAAACCACATACGACAATTTTAATATGATGTCCAAGAAAAGACTCAGGACATAAACAGTAAATAAGTTACAGCTAAGCAAGAAACCACAAGCAGCAATGGGGAGCATCCCAATCAGCACTTCTGCCATCAGAAGCTCCCTCCTGAAGAGGAAGGAATTCTTCTTTTCACCAAGTGAGCTTCCAACAGTGGAAGCAGTAGTCAGGACACTTCCCCAGAAAGATAAACTATTCACAAGATGCTAGCTATGCTCTCCAGTTTTTGCAAGTCTACCAACTAACCTTTTTAAAAATTCATTAGCAAAACCCTAATAAAAACATTGTGACCCTAAGGACCTTTACTCAGAAATAAGTCACTAATTTCAATGGGACTGTCCAAGTTTGATCAAAAGGGTCAAAAAACGGAGTAGTCAAAAAGGGACTAAGCACGTTTTAATTTATTTCAGTTCAAGTGTGATTTTGTTTAACTACTTGCTAAAGTGAAGTTGCAATCCTATATACTGTACTTTCCTGGAAATAAACCTCACAAAGCACAATGGAACTTACTTTTGAGTAGACATGCACAGGACTGCGCTATAAGGCTGCAATCCTATTCACCTGGGAGTAAATTCCATTTAACTCAGTGGGACTTGTATACACTATTACTGGGAGTAAATTCCATTTAACTCAGTAGGACTTGTATACACTCGCTTGCAAGACGAGAAATTTCGGCAAAAACAAAGACCTGGAAAAGCTGCCTCATCTTGACATCGGGTCACTCACATTCAGTTCAAAAGACTGTAGGTTTGCAGTCAGTTTACTGAGCCAGACCAGCTTCCAGTGTCCCTGCTTCCCCTCCTCCTTCTTTCACTCGTTCTCTCTCTCTGTCACTCCCCTCTCCAGCCCTGCCAGGTGACCATTATACAGTACTGCTAAGCTTCATGAACTTCCACATTTTCTGTTTAACAGGGAGCCCCAGCAAATAAAAACATCACAACTGTTTATCTTAGTCAAAGAGCAGAATGTCAGGCAATTAGCCCCTGCCTGTGAATGAGTGGGGGGGAGGGGAGGGAGTGGAATGGTTAAGGTAAGCACTTTGCAAACATTGCAGAGAAGGGGAAAAAACCCTCAAGCCTTGAGCTGCAGGGAATTTCAAGCTGAAGCAGTGAGGGTTATTTCTCTGCCTTTAAAAAAATCCTTGTGTGTGTGTGTGATTGCTTTCTTAAAAGCATTCAACAGCAAGACATGTTTAAAATGCACACAAAGCACACTACAAGAGCATCTGAGATAGATAGCCCAGTACACAACCTTTTGCATTACAAATACTGTTGGTAGGCACTCCATCATGGCCTAATACAACAATTATAGCGAGTATAAAAGTTAACAATAACACAAGACATCTCCTAAAAAACATGATCCGGGGTGATCAATTACAAAATCTGGTTACTATGCTGCTTTCATCTATGTCCCCAACTGACTCTGTAGTGAGATTTGAAAAAACTGAAGCATTTTAATATCTACTTTAGGGCAGGTCCTCCGGGGGAAGGGAAGCAGTAAGCCCTGGGGTGAGAATCCCAGAGTCGATGCTGCCTGCCTGACCCTGAAGGCAGAATTGCATAAAGCCTTTAAAGAATTCAGGGATTATGGGTCCCCGGGTGATTTAGCTCATTAATTTCACTGAGGCGCTGTTTGAAAGAAGCCATTGCACAGAGCCACCAACGTGCCAATTTGGACCGTTGGATGGCACTCTACAACGCAACGGTTTCAAGCAATGTCAAACAGTATTTTTTTGGGGGGGGTCCAGATTCTTCCGAAAACCGCCCCCGGTTATCTTCCAGATTTCTGCCGCTTCATGGGAGTCGCACTTTAAAAAAAATCTTTTTTGACGAGTGTCATCATGATCCCCAGATCGATCCTGCTCTCCTCGCATTCCACTCAGGAATGGCCTCCGGTAATAACTACTGAAATTAAGGAGCTAATAAGTAGTCTGAGAGGTGGTAAGGCGGCAGGACCAGATGGCCTGTCGCCTGATTTATTTAAAGCAGAGCCGGATTGGTGAGCTCCGCTTTTGGCCGACCTTTTCACCCAGGTGGACAGGTCGAGTATTATGCCGCCTCTTGGACACAAGTCACTATAGTGCCCATATATATAAAAAAGGTGATACTAGTGTCCCAGCTAATTTCCGCCCAATTAGTCTGCTGTCGGTTGTTGGGAAAATGTATGCAGGTCACCTGCTCGCAAAGCTATTAAGCTGGATGTCAGAAAATAACATCATGGGTCCTGAGCAAGCGGGTTTTAGAGCTGGGAAATCAACTATGAATAATTGCCTAATCCTGTCACACCTTGCCTCAAAGTATGCCTCCCAGCGAAATTCACATTTGTACGTAGTCTTCCTGGATATAAAAGGTGCCTTTGATTCGGAGGACCGGGGAATTCTATGGAGCAAGCTGAGCAACTATAAATTAGACAGAAGATTGCTTCTGTTATTACAAGCCTTATACTCTGGCACTACTGGACGTATTAAGCTATCACCACGTGGTGAACTTTCTGGGGAGGTTCCCCTCAACAGTGGAGTTATGCAGGGCTGTGTCTTGGCTCCTACCCTGTTTAATATATTTGTTAACGACCTTGCCCCCCATTTACGTGCAGTAGATGCCCGTACCCCTAAACTAGGCCACTTGAATATACCTGTGCTGCTTTACGCCGATGACATATTGCTATCTAGAGCTAAAATTGGCCTTCGGCATCTGGTGCATGCTACCCTAGATTATTTCGACCAAAATAAATTACAATTGAATTTTGAAAAATCTAAAATGTTGGTATTTAGTAGAACACGGAAACCCCAAGTTTGGTCCTTCAAGAGCAATCCAATTATGCAAATGAAAGAGTTTAACTATCTAGGGGTCTTGTTCGACTATATAGGCTTTGTGGAGCCTGCATTGTCAGGCAAGGATCCAAATGGCCAAACTGTCTGCCCAGGCTATTGTACAATTTTTTTATGCATGGGGTAATTCGTACATTCCATCGGCTTTGCAGATTTTCAATGCTAAAGTAAAAACACAAGTTCTATATGGAATCCCTATCTGGATGCCTGCTTTTGGTGCTTCTGTAGAGAGGATCCAGGTAGGCTTTCTATACAAAATATTGGCATTGCCACGATGTGTTCCCTATGCTGTGATGTGTTTGGAAGCCGGCCAACATAAATTAGAAACAATGGCCTGGATACGTTTCTGTAAATTTTGGCTGAAGGTGTGTTATGCACCAGAGCAAGACGTCCTACTTAGGGGCATCTTAGCAGACACCACTCTCTTTCATGGCTTAAAGCTATTTTTGAGAAAGATGCAAATCCTGGGCCTTTCGACAGACCAGCTGGGGGCTCTCCCTTTTCCAGCTGCCTTTAAAACAGTAAAGATGCGGCTGGAAGACATAGAGAGACAAGAGCTCATGGCAGCTGCATGTACAACCTGCTTCCCTCTTTATCGGTCTTTCCCTTTTACTTTGGATAAATGGCCGGCTTATTTATACTTCCTGGACAATCCCCAGGAACGGAGAGCATTTGCTTTGGCGCGATGCAACGCCTTTCCTTCTAATGTTATGGAGGGTAGATACAAAGGTTTGGACATGGAATTTAGGACCTGTAGTTGTAATTTTCAGGACACTGAATCTCTACCTCACATGATATTAAACTGCAACTGTTATGATGACTTACGCAGGCAACCGCTTGATTCACTCCTTTCCTCCTTTGGTTGCGTGCAATTGGCGTGCAATTGAATACCTAAGCCAAATCTTGGAGGCGGAGAGGAGGCATGTCAGAGAGTCAAATGCTTAGGTTGGGAGGCGGTAGGATGGTTTGGGGTTCAAGATAATTATGGTGCTTATGATATGTAATGTTACGTGTAATAAATGCCAATAAAGGTTTTTGAATTGAATTGGCAGTAAGTGCTGCCCTGAATGTTTTGCAGGTTCCCATGAATTTTAATCTACCAGTAAGTGGCTGGGCTGAGTTTGAGAAGAGAAAGGGGGGCTGAGAATGAAACAGGGAAAGAGAAAATATTTTACCAATTTGCAAAACTGCAATGTGTCAGGATTTGGGGAGAAGCATGGGAAGCTCTCTCCAGCACAAGGAACTGTACACTTTACAAGACCAGCAATTAAAAATGGAGAAAACTTTGCAGGTCCTGATCATAGCAGTTAATACGGTATTTGGCGGGAGACTACAGAGCTTGCAGTGCTATGGGTCTCATCTTCTGTCCTTAGCAGCCCGATTTCTTCTAATCATCGTCTGAATCAACATTTTGTCAGCAGGTACAACATGTGCATTGTGTCCCATCCCCCCATGGCTCTCTGCCTGTGTTTTTTTTAAGTGGTGACTTTTTTTTCCAATGGTTCTCAGTCATCTTTTTGTTAATGGTGCTCTGTCATATTAACATGCTCTCTTCATATGGTATGCAGTTGCAATGTTCAATTCACCTCAATGCATCTCTGTTAATATGGTCTGTTGGGGCTTGTTTGCTTTTATGGCTACTGTGCCTCATTCCAGAAATGAGTTGCAATGTTAGCATCACCTCCCCCTATTTATTTATGATTCCTGATGTAATAAAACCTGTGATTTCCTAAAAAGAATTTATTTATAGTAGTAAAATGACATCACTCAACTTCTACCAAACATTTCCCACTCTTTTACTATTCAATACATTTGAATGTAAGTTCTTAGGTAACGATCACTGGTAAAGTAATTTGAGCTTTTCCAGGGACCCCACAAGTCCTTACGTTTTACCCTCATCTTATCAAAGAGTAATAGCAAATTCCAGGATTTTTGGCTCAAAACTAGCCCTCGTGTTATCAGTATCGTCTTATATGTGAGTATATACGGTAATTCTGAATAAACCTACATAGGATTACATTGCAAGTTTATCAGATTTATACTTCCACTCCCACACATAAAAATGGGATATTTGTACCATACCTTTGTCAGCAATCTTCTGCTTTGCATCTTCTATTCTTTGCAGTTCCTTCTGCTTTGCCTCCAAACATTGTTTTTCTTCTTTTTCAGCATCATATTTAATACCTGACAAAATTGATAAATTTAATGTATTACTTTTTGAAAACCACAATAAAGACAAGCTGTGAAGAAATACGCAAATCATTTCTTAAGTAAGCCAAAAGAGGGCTGCGATGTTGTAAGTAGCGCAAGATGCTGCAACACGCGTGTAAGCAGACCCTCCTACTCACCGTCGGAGCCCTTCGGGAACGGCACTGCGCTGCAGAGAGAGTGCTGTGTGTTGCTGCTGCTCCCCAGAATGGCTCTGACGAAGAGTGGGAGGGACCGATTACACATGTGTTGCAGTGTCTGGCTACAACACCGCACCCCTCTGGCTACACTACTGAGCCAAAAGGCTTATATCCTATAAAAGCAATGAGATCTAACAGCGCAAAAATAATAATACCAGTATTTATATACCTCCTTTTCTTGGTCATCAGATTTCTCCTCCGACTTTAATTCAAGGCAGTTCACATAGGCAGGCTATTTAACCCCTCGAAGGGGTTTTTTTTACAATACAACGCTCTAATCTTGCATAGAACGCCTTCATTCCAGATGGTTTCCTTCACAGTCTGGCTTCTCTCTGGCATTCGCCTCTCACGCTCAACAAACGGAAACTCTACCAAACATAGCACACTCCGAGTGCTCTGCATTTTTCCTCTTTCCCACTGAGGACGTCTGCAGATCATCAGCGGTGTGTAGACAGTTCAAGAAAGCTCACCGATACTTCCGGGTGTCTCGAACTGACATCCTTAGATCCTCAGGCATATGAGATGGCAGCTCTACCACTGAGCCAGACCTCCTGCCCTGCCTTATGGCACATTCGCACCGGCAGAATGATTGCTCCACCGGTCTATCGTCAGACAATATTGCGCTAAAAATGATGTACGTTATGTTGGCACAAAACACCAACAAAATGATTTCCCACATAAATGACACCAAATAATTTCATTGGTATTCTATAGTTTTTGTACCTGAACTTTAAAAAAAGCCTGTGGTTTATCCTGTCTAGGGTGTCGCAAACATGCCATAAAGCACATTTGTGGCACCCGGAGAGTAAGCGGCGCTGGCGGAGAGGCCTGCGCTGCTCCTCTGGTGCCGTAGAGCAGCACTGCGGCAAAAAGGTAAGTTCCCGCTGGGCAGTGGAGGGACATGGGGAGGGTGGAACAGGGTGTTCTGGGGGAGTGAGATTAGTCGACCGGGCCTGGGACAGGGGAGGGATTGGCAGTGACCTCCACCATATCCTATCCCCCTTCCTGGGCCTGGCTGCCGTTACACAGGGTTCTCAAATATGCGCCAGCAAAATAGCTGGCACACATCCAAGTAGCCTCATCAGGGTAGCTGGCGCATTACTCGGGATAAAGGGACAAACGTCTCTTTACCTCAAGGAGCCCTCTGGCTGTGGAGGAGCAGGACCAATCCTGCTCAAGATGCGGCAGGCGCCTTAATTGTACCACCGCATCCTGTTTTGACAGGATTAGGCTGCCTGATACATTCACATATTAGTAAGGAGTCCAGTAAGGCATGATTTCTCAACTACAGAATAAGAACAAAGTACTCACACTTCATTCTAGTTCATGTTTGTGCTTTAGGGTATGCATCCTATGTGAAATTCGTGCAGTACATGCATTCATGAAGTACGTTCCTTCAAGAATATACTACAGTCAGACCTTTTTATCCATGTTTTTTTTATCCACGGATTTGACTCACACGGATGGCAAAACTGTGGAAGAGGGAGTCCAACTGCACTACATTACCTCTTTTTTCAGCGTTGTCTGGGGTCTGCCAGCCACTTCCAGCCTCCTGCGTGTGTCCAAACTGCTGAAAAATGCAGCCGGGAGTCTCTGGCACCATTTACAGGTTGCTTCCAGTAGTGGCTTTTGTTTTTTCAGTCAGTTTAACCAACTCAGGAGGAGGGAAGCGGTGAAGATGCTGGAAAAAAGGTAATGTGGTACCACTCCCAACCCCTCACACACACACACACACACACACACACACACACACACACACACACACACACACACACACGATTTCATATAACAATGATTTTCTTATCCACTGTGGTTCCAGGAACAAACCCCAGCGGATAAAAAGGTCTGACTGTATTGTTTTAAACATTTATGGTCACATAAATGTATGATTAGGAACGACGGCTTTACACATGATATTTATGGCTTGGGGCTGGAGTACCTGAGGAACTGCCCACTTCCATATGAACCAGCTCATCCCCTGAGGTTATTTGAGAGAGCCCTGCTGCAAGTGCTGCCTTTGATTGAACCCAATTAGCAACAAAAAGGGGTAGGGCCTTCTCCATGCCAGCACCATTACTGCGAAATTCCCTCCTAGTTGAATTAAGAACTACACCCTCTCTGTTAGTATTTCAGCAGGGGCTAAAAATTTTCCTTTTTAATTTAGCCTTTCCTCCTTAGTGCTGATGGCTTCGTTTTAGTTACTTTGTTTATGTTTTTTGGCTATTTAATGGGGATAATTGTTAATGCTAGTTGTTTTACTTCTGTTTTTTTTATTTTTGTTATTGCGATTTTATGAATTTTGTAAGCCGCCCTGGGGACCCCAGTAATTGGGAGGAAAGGGAGGGTATAAATATTTTAAATAAATGAAAATAAAAAAATCCTTCCCACAGAATTACACTGTAATCAAGACTTCTAGATAAGAAGCTGTCAAAGAGGTGCAAGTTCATGCCAGCGCATGCATGATACATGCATTATTTGGGCTATGAAGTGCTGAGTTATTCTTCGAACCAACCCAAAAAAGGATTGCTCTGTGAGCCATGCCTCTTCCACTAGCACTCACAATGATGTGGGATATCAATGGAGAAAAATACCAGTTTATATAGTTCCTCTGGAATCTATCCTTGGCCTTCCACTGTCAGCTCCAACAGACCTGTTCTAAAACTTTTTCTGTAATTCATTTCCTAAATTTAGTGTAGATACAACACTACCCAATGTTAACTGTTCACAAGCAAATTATTAAACAGAATTTAGGAGCACCCCCAAGTTCATTTTAACTACCGTTAACAATACTGCACAGAGTCTTCTGGGTCTTAAGGCCACGTTAAAATATTTTAAAAAAACTTAACACTATAAAACAAACAGTCAAGTTCTTATATGCTGTCAGATTCTATGTGTCACTGAAAATATAGTCAGCTTCCTCAGGGAAACAATGTTCAGGTGCAACAAAACCTGGTAAAGGGGAGAATTCATGGATGGAAGGCACTAGGAGACACACAACACTTTGGCTAGATGCCTTAACACTAGGTTGTCTGCACATAACTCTAAACTCTGAATAGTGAACATTACTAGCTAAAAATGTGCTTACAATGTCTTCTTTTCTTGACTCAGAGACTCATGATGACAAAACTTTTAAACATCTGTTATAGAACATATTGACAAAAAAAGTTGCAGGGCAAAACACAAAAACAATAGTAGTTGTACCAAATACACATGATTTTGTTTTACAGCATGACATTAAAATAAATAATTGTATCAGTTCTCTATCTTAAAAAAACTTACTGGCTGAAGGCACTATAAGCAAGTAAACTTCATCTAGAATAGCTTCAACTGGTTGAGTATAAAGGTTTTTCCATGGAATTTGCAAATTCAGGTGACCTATAAATATAAAAGGAAAAAAGTCTAAATATTTTTACGTGTGTGAGACTATAAAATGCTTAAGCATTTTTGTTTAAAACCAATATTATATTATTGATGCAAAACCTCATATAACAGACAGATAGATAAAAAGTGTCATTGAATGGTGCTAAATAGTGGCTACAATTATATAGTAATACGGTACAGTATTTCTTCAATTGTAAGACATCATCGATTCTAAGACGCACCTTTACTTTCTGAACCACCAGCAGAAAAAAAAAAACGTTTGCGACATCTTCCAGAGCTGGAGTGCTTGCTCCGTGCCGGAAATTTAGTTAGGATTTCACCCTAAGTCCTTGTATTTTTACCATTTCTTGTTCTTCTACTCTACTGATATTGCTATATCAATTATTTTAAGTTGTTTTTCTTTCTTCTCAACTACAGTTATGTGTATTGTGTGATAATAACTGTTTATCTGTTTGTAGTTGGAAGTCCCATAATATTTTTGCATCCTCATTTTCAACAACTTTTTCAGTTTTGTGCTTCCACCAGTTTTTGGCTGCAGGTAGCTTGTACTTTTTACAAATGTTCCAATGTATCATTGTTGCTACCTTGACATGCCTTTGTTTGTAGTCGCATCTGTGCAATCTTTTTAGAACAGCTAATTAAGAGTTCCACTGTTTCATCTGTTTCTTTACAGAGATGGCACTTGCTGTTTATTGTTTTTTCTATTTTTGCTTTTATTGCATTTGTTCTTAAATGCTTGTTCTTGTGCAGTGTACCTTTCTGCATATTTGTGCTTCTGGCTATATTTCTACTACTAGGAGTCTAGACCAATGTTTCTCAAAGTTCTCCCCATGAGTAGGTGAGAACTTTGAATGCTTGCAGGGGTGTGGCGATGGTGGCGGCAGTGATCTGGGGTTCACGCTGCTGCCGGGGACAAAAGGGGTATTTTTAGACTTACCAGGGGTCGGGCTGTCCTCTGGAGGGTGCAGGGGGGTCATGCCCCCCCCGCAGGCCTCCCCAAGCCTCCGAACAGCTCCTGGAGGAGATTAAAGCCCACTTCCAGCTTACTTCCTGTTTTTCCCAAAAACGGGCTTTATTCGCCTCCATAAGCTATTTGGAAGCTTGGGGAGGCCCACTGGGGTGGCCCAACCTCTGGTAAGTCTAAAAATACCCCTTTTGCCCAGGCAGCGGCACAATCCCTAGATTGCTGCCACCACCATCGCCACACCCCTGCAAGCACTCAAAGTTCTCCCCTACTCACGGGGAGAACTTTGAGAAAGGTTGGTCTAGACTCCTAGTAGTAGAAATATAGCCAGAAGCACCAATATGCAGAAAGGTTCACTGACAGTGGTTTAAGATGTTCTAGATAAAGTTTAGAAGCTTTATTCAGATAATCAATATGAAAATGATGTAATTGTTAGCCATATATAATATGAAATTCTGAATATTACTGTATGTATTTCAAGATAACACAAAATAGCTTTTGAAGTCACATATTTTATGAACTATGAAGCAAAAGATATGACACCTATCTTTTCATTCACAGCTAATAAAATGTAAAACACTTGTTCTTCTCAGGCAAGCTTGTAATCATTCAAGCACAGCAACACCATATTCCGAGACTTCGGATTCCTATAAAGCAGCTGGTTTTCACTGACCTAAAGTCAGCTATCATTTATTTCAATTTAATATGTCAGAAAATAGTCAACTTCATACTGAAAATGACGGCTTGTATTAAACACAGGTCCACATACTACAATCCTCAGTGCAAAAGAAGCTGCCAAACACTGGCAGGTTTTAATGACAAGACAGATGGAAGAGGCACTACTACATAAACAATGAGGTCTGTTTGCTAGCACAGCAATTTCCAGAAAGGTCCACTGAGTCAGAAACCAATGCCAAGTTAAAAGTGTGCAAGTTCCTTTGATTGCAGAGTAGATCAAATACGTGCTCATCCATGCACTAGATTGCAATCTATGATTTATATTACAATTTTTGACATAATATAACATTTCGATCATCACATGATTTGAATATCATAGCCAAAACTTCAAAATGGTCAATTTTCTGAAACTTAGGGTTTAGAAAGATTAAAAACACCACAATCTAAACTAGTTTGATTTAGAAAGACCCTGTAATAAATACAAATAACGCAGAAAATGACAAAAGCAAGGAAAAAAATACAGGAGATAAACCAACAATCTTGATAACTTGAATCAGAATTGAAGCAACTATATGGAGTCTACAGAAAAGAACTATATGTCAAAGACAGACTCAGGCCCCAATCGTTTTCCCCACCACCAGCATTGATACAACTGCGCCAAAAACGTGTGCGCTGCATCCTGGGGGGGGGGGAAGGTGCAATATCAGACAGCCTGTAGGAATCTAAGTAGAAACATTTTACTTTTTAGAAGAAAGCGGTAGGGAGGTTTGAAATTAAGGGGATAAAAGGCCCACACCACTGCTGCCAGATCCACCTCCCAGCCCAGAAATGTCCCCGTTTCTCCAACTCTCGCCCCATCCCTCCCGCTACCTGCCCACACTGCCGACTCACCTGCCCTAGCAGCCGCAGTTTCTGTAAGATTCGTATTAAAAGCAAATTCAATTTCTTTAAAATCTGCTGCCCCATTAATCAAGGGGATTTTAAAAACAATTGATCAGTCAATTAAAGCTGCAATTCTAAAGTGAGAAAACCCCATTGAAGATAGTGGGATTTATTTTTGAGTAAACGTATTTATAATTGTGATGCATACATAATAATATAACTATTGCCTAGATTTATACGTATGCCAGACAAGAAAGGTCAACAAAAATCCAAATTCACTGAATTATTTTATATGTATGTCTGTCTGTAATAATAAGCCAAGAACAAACCAGAAACAATTCAAAGCGAAGCGAAAAACACAGTTTTAAATATAATTCTTCATCATGGCAATAGACTGCAAAATCAAACTTACCAATGTGCCCTGTTTTAACTTTAAATGGTACATCAAACTGATACTGTAATATAAATGTTTAAAAACATGTTATTTCAGCAATAGAACAACAGTCCAAGACCTTATACATACACTCATGCATTTTCTGTTAATTTTTGGTTTGACTAAAATTGTGAAAGGTTTTCAGATAACATAAGCAGAAACTATTATTGTATCAAGCATATTGTTTACTTATATCCTGCTTTGGAAAAGACTGTCAGTGCTAAAGCAGTGGGGGCAGAAGGTAGAAAAAGCTTGGGAGCGGCAAATCACATTTGAGAAATGTCAAGCTATATGCATAATTACTTGCTAGATGACAAACAATTTTCATTGCACTAGTTTTTTTTCTACAGAATCAAGAAGACAGCGAAGAAGAAGGAGGCCTTCTTTGCTGTAAAGAAGTCCAATACCACGCTCGGAATCATTAAAAAAAGGATTGAGAATAAAATGGCCAATATTATTATACCATTGTACAAATCGATAATACGGTCACATCTGGAGTATTGCGTCCAGCTGTAGTTGCCACTTCTCAAAAAGATTTAGTAGTGGAACTGGAAAAGGTGCAGAAAAGAGTGACCAAAATAAATTGGGGGCTGGGACTCCTCCCTTATAAGGAAAGGCTACAGCGTTTGGGGCTCTTCAGTCTAGAAAAAGGCACCTGAGGGTGGGAAATGATTGACAGGCCAATCCTGCCTAAGATGTGGTGGCTGACCTAAAGAGCCATCCATTGCATCCTAGGCCCATTGCGGGCCACACTAGTGTGGCTCAGGCTCACCTCAGGGGAAATTGTAAGCCCTGGAGGCCACAATGGGCCTCCTCAGACACGCCAACTCTGAAGCTGGCAGACATCCGGGGAGGCCGTGTATGGCTGGCCCAGGCTGTGACGGGGCATAGGATATCGGCGCAACTCAGCACCGATATCCCCACCCCCTCCCAGCCCAGGCTGGCCAATGGCCCCCTCCCTCGCTGTCCCTGTCCACCCTCCCCCCAACCCTGTGCCGACTGGAATGGGACCCACCTGCCATGGTCGGCACAGGTCCAGGTAAGTGCCAGAGTGAGCAGTGCCAGCTTCCGCGCTGCCACCACTTACTCCTGAAGTGCCGCAAACATACTTTACATCATGTTTGACTCCTTAGGCTGGTGGAGCACTCGCTCTGACAACCTAAATCTGCACAGGATTGTGCTGCGAGACGTATAAAATTATGCATGGGATGGAGAGCGTGGCTAGAGAAGATATTTTCCCTCTTGCACAACACTAGAACTAGGGGACATCCACTAAAACGTAGTGGCGGGAGAATTAGAACAGATAAGAAAATATTTCTTTACCAAGTATGCAATTAATCAGTGGAACTCCTTGCCACAGGATGTGGTGATGTTACCTGGCCTGGATGCCTTTAAAAGGACAGATTTATGGAAGAAAGGTCCATCACAGGTTACAAGTCATGATGGGTATATGCAACCTCCTGGTTTTAGAAGTAGGGTTGAATGCCAGAGGCAAGGGAGTGACAACAGGATATATGTATCGTCATCTTGTGTGCTCCCTGAGGCATCTGGTGGGCCACTGGACTAGATGGGCCTTTGGCCTGATCCAGCAGGGCTCTTCTTATGTTCTTATCAACTTTTACAATAGTAAATAATTATATTTTTGCGTGCTTGAACTTACCAGTGCATTTTCTTTTATTTCAAGATTCTTAAGTGCTACTGCTCCTATTATGGAGGAAAAACATAAAATTGCAATTAAAAAAACAACTTGTAATTTAAAAAAACAACTATCTTGCTTTACAAAGTTAATTTAAAGTATACACACACACACACACACACACACACACACACACACACACACACACACACACACACACACACACACACACACACACACACACGAGTCTATTAGGTTTATACTAGTAAATGTAAATCTGTCTAAACCCGGACAACTTTCCAGACTACGCTGAACTTTGTTCATAGGAGCTATAAAAACAACTTACATTTCCCCCGTATCATACCCTCTGGAATTTGACAATTTTGCTTTTCCTATCAAACACTGTTGTTCACAGCATTAGCAAAATATGCTAATGGGATTTTAAGAAGGCTATTTCCTTTCCTTGACAGGCAGCCGAATCCTAACCAGCACCAGTGCAGGGAGGAGGCTGGAGGTATAGTCGGGGTAAGGGGACATTTGTCCCCTTATGCTGGGTAAAGCCCCAGCCTGCCCAATGGGGCTCTTGGATCTGCACCAGCTATTTAGCGGACGCATGTCCTGGAAGCCCCGGGTAGTGTGTCCAGGTCTGGGAGAGAGGATAGGAAATAGCAGAGGCCTCCCTCACCGACCCAGTCCCCACCCAGGCCTGTCCCACCCCCAATCTTGCCCTCACCTGTCCAGAAACGTCGCCTCCCCACCTCCGTTCCACCCTCCCCCTGCGCTGCTTGGCACTGGACTAACCTCCAGCGGCAACCAGGGGTCAGGATAAAGCACTGGCAGGCCGACACAGGCCTTTCTGCCGACGTTCTAGAGTAGCTGCAGACATGCTTTACGTCACATTTGTGACACTCTATGCCAGCACAGGGGCCGCTGTGCAGATGTAAGGTACGGTTTGGATTGCGCTATCAGTCTCATTAATCACCTTTCTACCCATTTTGAGGGATATGAGAGACAATGAACTTGTAATATCACCCAAAGTGGACAAAAGTTGATTTTTTAAAAATTAAAAATCAGATTTTTGTTTAATGTTTTAGCTAAATATATTTCTCTTTTTAAAAATAATCTGGTTTTAAATTAAATCTGCGCTTGATACAAACATAAAATCTTTTAAAGCTAAACTTATGACCTTCTTACAAACTACCAAAAAGCAGTTCTTTTGTAAAGAAAGGTAGGGAAAATGTCTTTACAAGTCATCAGACAAAGTAAAAGTTCATGTACTGTAAAATTCCAATAGTCCAACATTCAGTACACCAGTTCTCCCTGGACAGTCTGGCATCAAAACTGTCCAGGAGTGCTCCCAGTTCAGAATCGCATTCCCAACCTCATCAGCCCGTTCTCAGGCAGTCATGCATAATAACCAAGACAGATTACAGAAGCCACACAGGGACAACCCAAGGAGCATGGCAGTAATGTAAAGTGCTACAGCAACCTTGTCACTCTAGCAACTGGGATGCTGGATCCAGGGATCATCGAGGGCAGAATAGTACTGCCTGATAGTCTGGAATTTCCAATAATCTAGCACCACCCAAGTCCCTGAGTATTCGGGTCGCTATGGATGCTGGTCCTCATGCTCTTTGTAGCAGCTGTAGTCGATTGGCCGCCCGGTCGGCGAGTCATGTGCAGAACGGTGGTGGCGCATGCACGGGACGGACGCTGCATCAGCGGAGCCGCCTCAGGTCTGTGCCGCTTGTTTCCTTTGTTTCTGGTGGTGTAAAGCGGCCCTAAATCCTTGGGATATGGCGCTGCTGGGTGTGTAGGATATAGCAGGAGTGGCCAAACTTGCTTAATGTAAGAGCCACATATGCTAAATTTCAGATGTTTGAGAGCCGCAATATTTAAGAAGCATTTAAATTCTTAAATATATTTATTCACCATGAACATTAAACTTATTTTTTAATCCAAGGGGCTCTCAGTTTATACCTGATAAATAACTATAAAGCTTGAAAATGTCTTATTTCTCTTTTATATTAAATTGTGATGCAAAAAGCTCAGCCAACATATTTCCTTTTTTTCTCATATATTTATATTTTACCGATACATTAAAACATAAAAATACACATTTTATAAAGTTATAGCAAGCATGAAGCAACACATCCTACCAGCATACCACTCACCACTTTCTACATACAATATCCAACCAAGCCAAAACAACCACACATTCACCAAATCTGCATATCACATCGTTCTTCTCTCTCTCTCAAAAAAAAAAAAAATCGATAAATGGTTTCCAGTCATTCACGAAAAGGTTAACTGACTTTTCCTTAACCAAAATTGTAAGTTTATCCATTTCAGCATAGTCCAAAACCTTCAGCCACCAATCTTCCAGCAAAGGCATCTCCAAATTCTTCCAATATTGTACATATAAAATTCCAGCCGCAGTTACCATACACAAAAACAAAGTTTGAAATTTTTCACCCACATGATCATCCCTCATACCCAACAAAAAGGTCTCCTGTTTCATTAGAACCTCAATCTTTAAAATCAACTCCATCCGTTCATGAATCTGAGTCCAACACTTCCCCGCCTCGGTGCATGTCCACCACACAGGACAAAAAGCTCCCTCCTGCTCTTTACATCTCCAACATCCATTCGTCACCTTCTCATACATTCCTGCCAATTTGCTTGGGGTTATACACCATCCACGCATCATTCCATACATATTTTCCTCAATATTAACATTTAACGCAAATTTCAACGGTTTTAACCATAATTGTTCCCATTGCTCCATTAAAACAACATGACCTACATTTTTCGCCCACTGAATCACACATTCTCTAACCTGTTCTTCTTCTGTCTCAAACTTCAAAAGCAATTTATACATTTCTGAGATTACCTGGTCCTCAGATTCCAACTGTACCTCCAGTATTGATTCCTCCCCCCACAAATCCACATGCCCTCTTGTCCACCTCAAATCTCTCCAAAATTTGAGCCAACGTATTTCCGAGAGCCGCACATTATACGACAAAGAGCCACATGTGGCTCAGGAGTCGCAGTTTGGCCACCCCTGGGATATAGCCTAAGTTATGCCAGCGGACCTACTGAAGTTAGGTTAGGATTGCGCTGTTATACCCACAGCCTGAAGGTCATTTTATACAATATTTTTAAATAATTGTATGCTCAAAATCCTACAAGCTAGGCTTCAGCAGTACATTGGACCGAGAACTACCGGAAGTACAAGCTGGGTTTCGAAGAGGCAGAGGAACTAGAGATCAAATTGCCAACATGCGCTGGATCATGGAGAAAGCACGAGAGTTCCAAAAAAACCACCTACTTCTGCTTCATTGACTACGCAAAAGCCTTTGATTGTGTGGATCACAACAAACTGTGGCAAATTCTTAAAGAGATGGGGGTACCAGACCACCTTACCTGTCTCCTGAGAAACCTGTATGCGGGTCAAGAAGCAACAGTTTGGACTGGCCATGGAACAACCGATTGGTTCAAAATTGGGAAGGGAGTACGGCAAGGCTGTATATTGTCACCCTGCCTATTTAACTTATATGCAGAGTACATTATGAGAAATGCAGGGCTGAATGAATCGCAAGCCGGAATCAAGATTGCCGGGAGAAATATCAACAACCTCAGATATGCAGACGATACCACCCTAATGGCAGAAAGTGAAGAAGAACTAAAGAGCCTCTTGATGAGGGTGAAAGAGGAGAGTGCAAAAGTTGGCTTGAAACTCAACATTAATAAAACTAAGATCATGGCATCTGGTCCCATCAATTCCTGGCAAATAGAAGGGGCAGAAATGGAAGCAGTCACAGATTTTACTTTTTTGGGCTCCAAGATCACTGCAGACGGAGACAGCAGCCATGAAATTAAAAGACGCTTACTTCTTGGAAGGAAAGCTATGGCAAACTTAGACAGCATAATAAAAAGCAGAGATATCACCATGCCAACAAAAGTTCGTATAGTCAGGGCGATGGTGTTCCCAGTAGCAGTGTATGGTTGCGAGAGTTGGACCATAAGGAAGGCTGAGCGCCGAAGAATAGACTTCTTCGAACTGTGGTGCTGGAGAAGACTCCTGAGAGTCCCTTGGACTGCTAGGAGATCAAATCAGTCAATCCTAAATGAAATCAACCCTGACTGTTCCCTGGAAGGACAGGTACTAAGGCTGAAGCTGAAATATTTTGGCCACCTAATGCGAAGAGAGGACTCTCTGGAGAAGACTCTGATGCTGGGAAAGATTGAAGGCAAAAGGAGAAGGGTAAGGCAAAGGATGAGATGGTTAGACAGCATCACCGTTGCAATGAACATGAAAATGAGCGAACTTAGGAAGATAGTGGAGGACAGGAAGGCCTGGCAGGATGTGGTTCATGGGATCACGAAGGGTCGGACACGACTTAACGACTAAACAACAACAAATGCCTTATGCTATGCCATACAGGCTCTGGAAAAAGTTTTTTTTTTAAGTCATAGCCCCAAAAATGTCTGGATTTCGGATGTCCGGATAAGGGGTAATCAACCTGTATAGGATAAAGGAGAAGGGGCAGACTAAAACAGAGACGAGCGCTGGAAGGAACACTTTCTAGTGTTGATTCCAACTAACACATGCCTACAAAAACCTGTAGGATGTAACAGGGACTCTATCTGGGAATATTCTGAAGAAATCCCCTCTCATATACGAAAATGTGGCAAATGTAAAACACAGCAACAATTACATGCAGGACTACAGGTCAGAATGAAGCAACATGAAGTCAAAATGTATTTATGATTACGGTGGCCCCGCATTATCCAGAGGTTAAGCATCTGCAGATGGCCTCCCTGTGTCCCTGCATAACCGCAGGTGGCCTCCACACGCCTCATAACACCTCCCAGATGCAACAAGAAGTCACGTCCATGAACCGGAAGTCCAGGAGGTGTTCTGAGGCGCAGGGAGGCCCATGGGCCGCAGGCGTTACACGACCTGCGGAGGGCCTGGCGCAGCTGCAAAGTATATGTATTTGCAGTGTCGGGACCCGTCCTTACGGACTCCAGCATCTGTGGATTTGCAGTATCCATGGTGTGGGCCCAGAGCCAAACCTCCACAGATACTGAGAGACTACAGTATAGCAATCAATTTGTATGCACATTTATTTAGGAAGTATTTAAAGTTGCAATCCTACACACACTTACCTGAGAGTAAGTCCTATTTAATTCAGTAGGACTTGCTTCTGAGTAGACATGCAGGGGCTTACGCTGTAAATCTTTTAAGTTAAATCAGTACCCCCCCCTTGGTGATTTAAAACATAATTTAAATAAACAAACAATTTAACACCACACCCAGGATAGACTGATTTAAATCAATCCTCCAGCTGTCACTATGCATTCCGTTTGTATTATATTAATATTTTATTTACAATATTTTTACCCCGCCTTTCTCCCCAAAGGGACCCAAGAGAGGAAGGTTCTGTCTGACTTGAGGTCATTGGATCTTTGTGACATGTTGATTAACCACATTTCCACACAAGCAAGCTGTTGTGACTACCTTGCTGACACAACTGATAAAAATAAACATGTTTGCTTTCTAGAAGGATTTAGATAAGTTTTAGACTTTTTTTAAAAAAAAACGTTGAATATTTTTGCCCCAAACAACATTTAATCCCTGTTGTCAATGTGGTTAAATGGGTGTTTCTTTTCTAGATTATCAAACCTGCATTGTCATCCTCTAAATTAGGGGATCTCAGGGTGGTGGGTCATGACTCACCACTTGGAGAAGGGGCAGGTTGCAACCCCCTTAAGGGGAGCAGCGACCTGCAATGATATGGCGGTAGTAGCAATCTGGGGATCGCATTGCTACCGGGGACAAAAGGAGTATTTTTAGACTTACCGGGGGGTAGGGCCGTCCTCCGGAGGGTACGGGGGGCCCACGCCCCCATAGCAGGCCTCCCCGAGCCTCCAAACGGCTTCTGGAGGCAATTAAAGCCCACTTCTTGGTTTCCCCAAAAAACGAAAGTGGGCATTATTCACCACCAGGAGCCATTCAGAGGCTTGGGGAGGCCCGCTGGGGTGGGGGCGCAGCCCCTCTGTACCCTCCAGAGGACGGCCCAACCCCCAGTAAGTCTAAAAATACCCCTTTTGTCCCCGGCAGCAGCGGGAACCCCAGATTGCTGCCACCGCCATCGTCTTACCCCAACAAGCACTCAAAGTTTTCCCCTACTTATGGGGAGAACTTTGAGAAACGCTGCTCTAAATATTGAGTTTTTCAAAATTCTTGTCATCTCCAAGCCTCAACCAACTGTTCAGAAACATATTAATCTTAATATAATACAGAAGAGAGCCAAGCGACAGTAATAAAACCACATGAAGTAAATATGGCAGGTCTCCATAAATCCTCTCTCTAGGTTGCAAACATCCCTTCCACTTCTGTTGAGTACCTCTGTCAAGAGCCCTTTCTGAAGCACCAGAACCTCAAACCACTGTTCTGCACTTCACTGCTCAGGCAAGAGTGAATACAGGAGGTCAGAAAGGGTGCAGTCATGCTCGGCTGAAGACTCAGAAAGACGAGAGCAGAAAAAGCAGTAGAAGTCATGGCAATTCAGATAAACTACCATTCATTCCCAAGACTGGAGCTGCTGATGTCAGTGGTATCTACTTTTTGACAGCAGCCTTAGCAGACAAAGCCACTCCAGTCCTTCAGTGGTTCCAGCAGTTACAACAACTTTAGGCTCACTTCAGGCTCACAATCATAATGAGCATACTATATACTGCTGTGCTTGCTACTTGGTGGACAGTTCTGAGGCTGAGCATATCCCCAACTTGGTTCCCATGCCGAGTTCAGAAGCATTCATGGTGACATTCTGCCTCATACTTGGAAAAGGAGTGGGGCTGGTAATAAGCATGAAGTCTGGTAGCTAGCTAAACTAGCCCTAAGGTAAAAAATGTTCAAAAGTATAATTCTATCAGCTTTATTCCTGATACTTCATATCATCAGTAACTCCTACCTGCCTGGTGTCAAGAAAGGGATGGGATGGTGACAGGCTCCCAGTTAGGGTACAGCATCAAATCAGCTTGACCTACGCTTGCAGTTCTGGTTATCATCCATTCAGCAATGGTATGCCAACTATATGTGTCCCCCAGTTAACGACGGTTCAATTAACGACGATCTGCGTATACGACACTCACAGCCCTTTTAAATCCTTTTTAAAGCATCTTTTTAAATCCCCAGCCCATCAGCTGTTAGGTGCTAAACATCAAAGCACTAATCTAGTGCCAAACAGTTGATGGGCTTGGCCTGAGGATTTAAAAAGACTCGTCAGGAGTACTTACCATTAATTCCCTATTACAAGTGCACTGTATTGCATTACATTATGTAGGCCAGTGACCTTCAACCTTGGGATCGTAAGCCCAAGGTCAGGAGACAGTGCATTCCCCCTTAAGGGGAGTGGCAGCAACGGCACTGTTGGGATCACACCACCGCTGGGGGGGAAAAAGTGGTTTTTCAACCTACCTGGGGGTCTTGCCAGGCCTCCACAGGGTACGGGGAACCTGCAGACCCCTCCACGGGACTCCCCGCACCTCCAAATGATTGCAACCCACTTCCGGTTTCGTCCGGCCCAGCAAGACCCCCAGGTAAGACAAAAAACCACTTTTTCCCCTGCCGGTGGCAGCGCAATCCCAGCAGTGCCGTCACCACCGAATTGGAAGGACTTACAGCAACCATTACCCAAAAGTAACGGTTGAAGATCACTGATGTAGACTATATACGTTATACCAAAATTGACCACTAGATGGTATTGAAGACTCACTTAATGAAAGATTCATTTTACAACAGAGTTCCAAAGGAGTTAACCAGGGGACACCTGTATTATAACTAGCAGGGCTGTGAAGTTTGAGTTGGTACACAAAACCTCCAACTTCACCCAAAATTGCTTCTGACTCCAGCTTCAACTTCGCAAGTGATACAGACACTTGAAACACTCAGAACCAGGGCTGCAGACGAAAACCGGAAGTGGGTCACAATTGCATCAGGGAGCAATTTTGGGGCACAAATAATGCCCAGTAGGGCATATCCGCTATCCATGGATAGTCCCCCCCCCCGTACATTAGTATAGGCATTTGCTACAGCCATGTTGCTCTTTGCTATATATTAGGATAAGTATGTACCGTATTTATTGGTGTATAAAACGCACCGGCGTATAAGACGCACCTTTCTTTTGGCCCTGGGTTTCAAGAAAAAAAGATTTAAAGCATTTTTGGGCCACTTGGCCACTTACTGCTTGGCTGCTTAATTAGCTAATTTACATAAATTGCACAAATACACCAGGATCTCTTTTAAAGCACACAGCAATAAGACACATGAACAAAATGCACCAGAATTTAAGTACAGTTCCAAGTACAGTACAAAAAAAACCAGACTCAACTCTTACCACCTTACCACCCCCAGACTCAACTCTTACCAACTCTTAAACAACAAATCCCAAATACAAAAACCCCAGACTCTACTCTTTTCCCCCACCTCACCTATGCAGTTTTCAAAGCCTCCCAACTAGGCCCAGTTCAGAAGCTTACCCATGCTGCATTCAAGAGCAGGCCCTCGGCAGCTCAGCTGAACTGAACTGAGCACAGCGCCCTCTGCTGGCTGCTGAGAAGCTCAACTCATGCACGTGCATAAATTAAACCCGACAAACAGCTGTAGATCGGATAGATTAGTTAGGGAAGAAAGCACAAGGGAGCCCTCAGGCCCCGGAAAAACACGGTAAGCCCGAAAATGCTTTAAAACGGGCAAGGGGGGGGGAAAGGGATTTTTTAGTATTGGCGTATAAAACGCACCCTACTATTTTGGGTCACAAATGTAGACAAAAAAGTGTCTTATACGCCAATAAATACGGTAAGTAACTTTATCGGGCCATATCTACACCAAAGTCTTAAACTGGTTTAATAGATAGGAATGGGCTGAAAGAGCATTTACTTTTTTAGAAAATCACATTAGTCGGGACACAACTTCATGGGAAAACAGATATTGCATTCTTCTAATTAACACCCATATAGCACACTATCACCAAGAAGTATTTCACAGGAACCAAATAAAACACTTGCGATAGATCATTAACCCCCACATAGGCAGACAAGTTGAAGATATAAGAAAAGAAAATCTGCTGAAATAGTCATGCACAGGATTCAACCTATTTTTTTCTCTCAGTAGTTCCATAACTTTCCTCCCTTTTATTACTTTATCCAGGGCTCCTGTGCAGTGTCATTATAAGCTTGTAAATCTTTGTTTTCCGTCTGGCCAAAAAGCAACAGACTCAAAAGTTTAGTACAAACATAATTGTTTTCTTCCATTGTGTACAGAATGGAACTGTACACAACTTCCAAAATACTGTACAGTCATGTAGCATAGTACATTACTTCATGTCCATGAGCCTAGCTTTGTTTTTCAATTAAGGGGGGGGGGGATATCACAGCAGCAGTATGATAGCATTGAGGGTATACTGGAAGGGAGGCTGTCCATTAAAGCCTTCTATAACAACTCACTCTGAACAACAGTCAGTAATGGCAAAATAGAGAATTTCTTAGTGTGCTTGACAAGCAAATTATCATACAATGCTTAATTTGTTCTGATCTCAAGTCAAATAGCTCTTTACACCAATGACATCCTTTTTATTGGTGTCTTACCAATTTCATGGACTCTCACATTACAATGAGTTCACTTTACAATCAAATCACTTTACAATGGACTTACCATAGTAAACCAAGGTTCACTATACAAGAAGTTATTCACTGGGCAATAGGCTCACAACTGCCATCAACAGGCCCACATGGATGATACATAAGCCAATCAGCAATGCAAATGCAAGTGTTTGGTAGCATCAGACGTTAGCAGCATTTTTAATGCTGTGGCTGTGTGTATGGTGGGAAAGATATAGCAGATGTGAACGCTGATATAAACGCAAGCCTACTAGGTAGCATCTCAGCCGGTAGCTGCGTTTTTAACATCATGGCTGTGCATATGGAGAGAAGGATACAGCCTTGTAATTTGTGTTTTATAATTACAATATGGTGTAAATTGATAACCAAGGCCCCTAAAGAGCACAGTATGCACCCTTTAGAGAAGGAAATCACTTAGTTCTGTGGCAGAAACTTCCACTTCTGAGGTCTTGAAGAAAATTATCAAAAACCGATGCATTATTGGATTCACATTACTATGTTTTCATTACAATATCTCCAGAACGGATTATCATTGTAAAGCAAGGGTCCACTGTATTATAGAATGTTAGAGTTGGAAGGGGCAACTCAGTGCAGGCAACTGCTACAACATCCCTGACAGGTGGCTGTCCAACCTCCAATGAGGGAGAGAGCCCATTACCGCATGAGGAAGACAGTTTCAGTGCCAGATATTATAGTTTCCTCCCATTTCTAGCCTAAATTTCCCTTTAGTTTTAACCCATTTGTTCTGGTTTTGCTGTCAGAAGCCACATAAGAGTAAATCTTCCCCTTCTGCTATGGGACAGCCTTTCAGATACTTGAAGATAGCTGTCATATCTCCCCTCAGTCTTCTTCAGGCTAACTATACCAAATGCTTTGAACTGTTCCTCGTAAGACTTGATTTCCAGCCCCCGCAGCACCCTTGCAGCTCTCTTCTGAACCCACTCTAGCTTATCAATGTCCTTAAAAATATGGTGCCCAAAACCGAGTGGAATATTCCATACAACATCTTGACTAGTCTAGAATTGAATTGAACTAGTACATCTCGTGATTTGGACTCTATGACTCTGTTTTGTAGTTGCATCATACTGCTGGCTCATATTCAGCTGTGGTTCATATGCATGTCTATTCAGAAGTAAGGCCCACTGAGTTACTCCTAGGTAAGTGTGTACAGGTTGCAGCCTAATGGCGCAATCCTATCTAAAGAAGCGCGAGCGGAGCAACGGCTCTGCCAGCACTGGGTGTTGTAAATGTGCCATAAGGAGTAAGAGTAAGCGGTGCTGGCGGAGAGGCTGGCGCTGCTCACTCTCTACCAGACGCGGAGCTGTGTCCACCGGGGAAGGTACGGTTTCCACCGGTCAGGGCAGGGGCAGGCGTTCCTGGGGGGGGACCACCGGGCCCAGAAGAGGGGAGGAATCAGCAGCATGCTCTGCCGAATCCTATCTCCCTTCCCAGACCTGGCCAGCCTTACACCAGCTCCTCGAATTTGTGCCGGCCATTTTGCAAGCGCACATCCAAGGAAGTCCATTGGGCCTGCTGGGGCTCTACCCAGGGGAAAGGGACAAACGTCCCTTTCTCCTGAGGAGCACTTCAGCTCCGCCGGCATGGGCCCAATCCTGTCCAGGATCCAGAAGCTTCCTGCTTCCTGTTTAACGTTGGGAGCCTCTCTAGCATGCAGGCTGCTTCTCTGCTGTGTGCAAGGAGCCGGCTCGTTGTTTGCTTTAAAGGAAGAGATGCGCTGGCTTCACACCAACACTGAATGCTGAATTAAGGTAATGGGCGCCGGGGCTGTGGGGATAGCGTTCCCCCTATCCATGGATTCCAGTATCCGCGAAAGGGGCAGGAACCTATCCCCCCGCGGATACGGCCCCCCTATATAGTACTGCCTGTCTTATAGCTCCCATCACAACACTGTTGTATATATGGAGACATACAACTAGCCATTCAGTATATTGTTGTTGCTGTTGTTGTTGTTCAATCGTTAAGTCTTGTCCAACCCTTCGTGATCCCATGAACCATATCCCGCAGTCCAAGGGACTCTCCAAGGGACTCTCCACCAAAGGAAAAATAATATCGAGACATAAAGACTACAGTTGTCTCCCGTTTAATTACATTCCACTTAGTGATACAGAAAAAGCAACTTTAAAAAAGAAGATAAAAGAAGAGCTTAGTAGAGCATTTAATCAAGAAATAAAATATTATTCACTGAAATCTAGAATATCAGATAGAGTTAATATATTCTCCTGTTAAATGTCTGAAGAGCCCAGAATTTTCTATTTGACTTTGTTCTCAGGTAGTACATTTTCCATATCTCATTGAAATTATTTTCCTTATAAATACTGCAAATATATTTTTACACAAATTCTTAAACACACACATTCAAGTTTCTTCAGTAAAACTACACCTGTTGTACGACACACACTTCAGATTAAACTGTTAATATTTCAAGCTATCTCCCACATGTAGGGAATCATATTTCACAGCAGTGTAGCCTCTAGAATTTGCCTTTTCTTACTTGTAGAGTTTTGTGTTTTTGTCCATTTAAGAAACAAATTGTTCTGAAATATGTAAGCAAAGCAATCTAAATACAAAGAAAGAAATTATACAATATGTTGTCAACAGGGAAAACCTGTTTGTCTACTTTCATTACTGATTGACATTTTATGAAAGTACATGTTACAAAGCTGAGCACACACCCAAACAAAACTGAAACATTTACAGTAGCCATGTGGCTTTCTATGGCATATACCGTACAATGAATATACAGTATTTAGCGGGGGGGGGGGGAGCCAAGTACTTACTGTATGTAGTGAACATCCTTTTTATATATATATATATATATATATATATATATATATATATATATATATATATATATATATAAAAAGCAAAACCACACATTCAGATTAAAATTGCAATCTGTGAAGTGGCCTTGGTTATTTTGGATCCTACAGTCATAATAACAAGTGCTTTCTTGTTTCTTTGATAAATAATTGTATACTAACAACACAATCCCATGCATGTCTACACAGAAATAAGTCCCATTGTATTCAATGGGGCTTACTCTTGGGAAAGTGTGCACAGGATTGCAGTTGATTGCAAAAGTGGAGTAAAGCAATGAGCCAATTAAAAAAACTTCTTTTTAAAAAGTCACTCATTTACAACATGATCAATCAATTGTGGGTAGCATGCGCATGGATTATAGATATTGAATTTCTCCTCTCCTTTTTAGCATAGGTGAACCAGCATGACAACCATCTCCCCCCAAACACTGTGATTTAGTGCCACAAAACGAATGACCAATCTTTAGAATAGAACGGTGATATACACATATATACCGGTATACAGATACAGAGAGAGAGAGAGAATGATGGCCACTAGACTCCGTGAGAAGAAGCAACGTGCGCGGTAGCAAAATTATTGAAGTTCGATTTTTCTGTTTCCGCCCCACCCTTGAACTTTGTCCAAATGCAACCGGGGGAGAGAGGAAAGCGAGAGACATACAAAAAACACACACACCAAAAACCTCCAGTGTGATGGTTTGTCTGTCTCTGCTTTTTTGCCACTACTATATCACGAACAAACCCACTCCCCCCGGGCCCCGCGCAAAAGAAAAAAAAAACACGTTTCTGCTTCAAGTATACCAGCGTCCCTTTAAAAACGCCTTCCAAAAGAGAACATAGTTGGCGCAGGTGAGAGGAAGGCAAGGCATGCAAAGCGCTGTCCACGTGACAAGGCCTGGCATTCGCCAGGAGGACACGCAAGTGCAAGCGAGTCATCAAAGAAGTCTCAGGCCAGGGGCCCCTGACAGGGAAGCACAACAACCCGCAGATGACAGTAGAAAGGGCCGCTCCTACTAGCCTCCCTCCCTCACGCATTCTTGGTGGACCTCCTCCCCTCCTTTCCCCACTCTGCCTCTCAGACAGACACAGAGGGACAGTAACACATGCAGGAGCCCCTGAAGAGAGGGGCTTACGACAAGGCCGAGCTGCTGACTGGTCTCTCGTTACCTCCCCAGATGCCGAGCGAGAGCTGGGAGCTGTCCAGGTTCACTACATAATCGCCTAGGAACCGATTCAGAACGTCCACGACCAGCGACTCGAACACCATCCTCAGGAGCGAGAGTCGCTCCCCCTCCGTTGAGCCTCGCTTTGCCTGGCGGTGGTTCAAAATGTCACCCTACAATGAGGAAAGCCAGCCCGCCCGCGAGCTAGTCCCTTTGCTCTGCCGCGCCGAACAGGGTGGCGACTGGCCGCCCGCTGCCTCAGCGTGTTGCGCCTAGACTCGCCCTGCTTAGTGCGCATGCGTACAAGAGACGCTTGGGTTCCACCGAGCTGATCCTTGTCAAGCTCTCTGAGTACATTACACAGCCTCTCCTCTTTCTCCGGCAGTAAAGCGGTGATCTAGTAAGTACGTGATACACTAGCAAGCCGCGCGGGCGCGCTCGTGCTTTCTGAGGGGACCGCGTTCTTTGTCGCGCCGGTTAAACTGTCTTTCCTGCCGCCTTGTTCCCGCGAGTGGCAGGAAGGAGACCAAAGTAGATATGCTGGTGGTGGTGTTGTGTGTTTCTCCTCAGAACTCGCTTGTGTGTATGCCACGAGTCTGCCTTCACCGTCCGTGTCAGGAGTCACTCACGCCAGCACATTCTTTCCATTCTGTTCAAAAAGAGTATGAGGCGGACATCCCAAACAACGTTCGCACCTTTTCCTGTCATATTGTAGCCGCTACGTTACTGACGGACGCGATAAAATTATGGGATGCTCCGCTCCTGGGTATGATATGAATAAACAAACTAATAAATCCTATGTCTGCTTCGCCCGAGTCTTCCCATATAAGTGGGATGTGAAATGTACTATACCAGCAACACAACCCTTTAATTCTCAGAAGCAGTCTTGCAGTAGTAACTACACTAGGTTTCTGTAATACCTCAATGCAATATCTCTAAAGTTAGTGAGATTTTTTTTACGTCTTGGAGTGTGTGTGGGTTATCAATGGCATGCACTATGAATGGTGGAGGCAGTTTAGACAATGTTTTAAAGTGGATCATGTGTAAAGGACCCTCCTGCCTGTGTGAATAGGCCTCGTGCCATCACAAACATGCCGTAAAGCATGTTGCGCTGGCGTGGAGGCCAGCACCAGTAGGCGTCCGCTGGTGCAGGAGCAGTGCTCGCCAGAGGCAGGTGAGCTCCACAGCGGAGAGGCGGTGGAGGGCAAAATGAGGGGGTGTTCCGGGGCAGGGAGGAGGGCGGAACAGGCCTGGGAGGGGGCAGACTCGGCAGAGACCTCCACCTCATCCTATCCCCCTTCCTGGGCTTGAAAGCCCGACACAGAGCTGCCCGGATTTGCACCAGACATTTAACTGGTACACATCTGAGTAGCCCCATAGACGCTGCTGGGGCTCAACATGGGGTAAGGGGACGAATGTCCCCTAACCTCGAGGAGACCTCCAGCCCCGCTCTGAATGCAGCAGAACCTGCCCTGGCACCACTGCATCCCAGCACAGGACTTTAAATAGAATTGGGCTGTTAATAACATTGGGATGTTTGGGAAGAGACCAGGAGAATGTGCTTGTGCCATGAGTGCGCACATCATTACAGTATGTGTAGCCAGTCTGGATTTTAAAGTATCATCCAAACTGGCTGATGGCTTCTGGAAACAATCTTGATTAGTTCTGTACATACTGCAGAACCAGTCTGATGGATGACCTTCAGCTGGTGAAGAAGATATATTTTGAACATATTTTAAAGCCATGCAGATATGTTGGGGCCCCAAATTTATTCAAAATATGTGTCACTCTGTGGAAAAAGTGAGTACAGTCATACTTTTGATAATGCAGCTTCCTTTAGTGCTGATTTGTTACAGCAGTGTTCTTCAAAGTACAGGTTGCAACCCAGTACTACCGTAGGTTCCAGACTGGGAGGCACAGCTCCCAGGGGAGCCGCGGAAACCAGTCAGGGGAGCCACAGAGTGCCATGGAATCCTCGCAGAAACCAGTGCAATGCCAATTGGCAGACATCAACATAATGTAATGGGGAGCCTCAGCCAATGGTCGCCAATGGTCAAGGGAGCCACAGGTCGAAAAAGTTTGGGAAACACTGCCCTAGTTGATCTCTGGAATGGGGAAACGGCCAGGTTGGTGGATCAGATTGCTCCTGAGCAACCTCTACCCTGTCACAGTCTGAGAGTGGCTCCTTGGTTTACTGAAGAACTGCAGATGATGAAGTGACAGGATAGACATCTTAGGAAACGGTGGCAGAAGACGTGTGCTAAGTCTGACCAAACATGGGCTAAAAAGGCAACTTTAGAGCCTCCTCTGTGGCAGTGATGGCAGCGAAGCAAATCTTCTCTACCACCATCGCATCTTCAGAGAGCAATCCAGTGGGATTGTTTCACGTTGCGCGAGGCCTACTCCATCTGACCTATCCAATTGATCAGGAGGAATAAATGGAGGCCCACTGTGACATGTTTGAGAGGCACTTTGCCTATAAAATTGCTCGCTTCCACCATGACTTGGATTCCACAGTGACAACGTTTGGCGATGTCCCCTTGGTGCCTGTTGGTCCAATTTTGTGGTTTCTTTTCAGGCTGTATTGCCTGAAGATATGGACAGGATCCTTTGGAGTGTGAGGTTGTCTGCCTGCCCGCTTCACCCTTGCCCAGTGTGGTTTATTAGGTCTGCCCAGGAGGCGCTGGCCGAGTGGGTGGTTAATTCATCTCTGAGGAAGGTGGTGCTGCCACTGACATTAAAGCGGGTGGTGGTTTGCCCCCTCCTGAAAAAGCCGTCGCTGGATTCTTCATGTTGGATAATTACTGGTCAGCTCAAAACTCCAGTTTCTGGACAAGGTGGTGATCAAGCAAGTGGTAGCGACTCAGCTCCAGAGGATCTTGGATGAAGCAGATTATCTGGACCCCTTTTAATTCGGCTTCAGGCCAGACCAGTCTTTGGTATGAAAACAGCTTTGGTTGCCTTGGTGAATGACCTACACTGAGGACTGGACAAGGGGAGTGCATTCTTGTTGGTCCTGCTGGATCTCTTTGCAGCTTTTGACTATGGGCTCCTAACGGAGTCAAGGTCTCATTGATATTACTGTATGTGAGCAAGATTACAAGCTCAGTGTCTCTGAATAGCTGTGCTCTTTCCCGTCTTTTTATTAGCAGAATATATTATTTATTTTACTAATGGCAGGAGCGATGCAATTACTTTATAGTTTGTTCCTTGAAGTGCTTATTTGTATAGATGCCAGATATGTGGTTTACATTCCACTGTAAGTATCTTGCTGAAAAGTGAACATACTAGAATGCTCTCCAACATGTTTTGATAATTGACTCAAATTAAATGATAATATATTAGCATTATTAGGCAGCTGTTCTTGTACTAAAAATGCTGTGAGGATGAATACTTCAGGGATATGACAGAATCAGGAATGACATCTAATCCAGCAGTCTAGAATCCCATATTCAGAATTTATTTTTTTATTTTTGCCTATTCATGTCTGGATACTACTGCTTAGCATATGAACAATATCAAAACTTTGTAGTCTGAGGCAATCATGGATTTAATGCAATTTAAAGAAAAAATAAAAATTCTGACTTCAAAAGAATTTACCAAGTTTCTGAAAATGGGAACATTTCATCCATCTCAGTACTACCGTTTATCTCAGAGATTTTCACCCCAAACATCTTAGGTTTTCCCTAACCTGGATGAATGGATTATAGTGTAAGATTTCAAGAAACAACTCCTGAAACACCAGGACCCACTCTGGCCCTATTGGTAATATCCCTGGGTCTATATGTCAACCAGAAGTCTCAACTCAAACCAACTTAGTGGATCCAGTTTATAAGAGTTTGGCTGGATTCTGTGTACTATCATGCCTACCTCCCAGAATTTAGGGTTCAGACCATAATATCCCACGTCATGGAACTGCAAACATCACCAACCCAACCTGTACATCAGATCCAATGGCTCCTAGGCCACATAGCATCTACCACAACAGTTGTTGCATTGGCACATTTATACATGTGCTTACAGAGATGGGTTCTGTCTGTGTTCAGGCCTTGGGTGCATTTCCAATGTAAATGTCTGCTGGCCATTTTCAAAACATTAAAATCCTTCCTATCATCTTGAAAAACAAAATAGTACAGATTCTAGTGGACAACAATACCGTAATTGTGTATAGCATCATATCACCCTTATGGCTACAAGTATCCATGTAGCCAAGGTATCCAGCAACTTGACAGATGTCCTCAGCAGAGTGAGCGGCAACCCATGAATTGAGTCTTGACAACAAAGCCTTCTAGTCTACAACTCATTGAAGTAATTCTTTAGCAGTCCTGTTTGTCCACCAGCCACAATGCCAACTACCAAAAATGTATGTCATGGAGCTGGATATAATCCTCACCCCACAAGGGAGACTTTTCAAGTCCCATGGGAAAGGGACACAGTTCTATGCACTTTCTTCCTTCACAATAATTGCCAAGGTCATCAACAGGATACATTAGTTCAACACTGCCTGCATACCGTTCCACCCCACCTCTAGCAACACCAGTGACACCTGCATCGGCGCGGTGGGAAGCACAGAATGGGGCTGTTACTCTTATAAAGTTAGAAAGTGTGACAGAATGCATCATCTTCCCCAGGAAGGATGGTGTATACCAATATTCAGTCCAATACTCTTATAGAACAAAACAAATACTTAGAATGTCAAGATCCTGGAACTATTTATAGTTTTGAAAAGACCCAACAGTATCCAGTTCCACAAAAACTGTCTCCTATGCTTTCTCCATGCTATTTTTATGTTTGGCAAAGGAAAGTACAACTTTTTTTTAAAGATATAGAACCAGTTTTCTCTTGGCGTAGTGAACAAAGGGCTTTAAACCCAATCCATGGGTGCATGGTCATTTTGTAGGGAAAAAAAGGATAGGAATTAATAACTAAAACAAAATGCCTAATGTAGTGAGCCACGCTAGTCAGATCATTGACTGTTCTTTGTGTGAAAGGAACACAAAAAAGGTTCATGTGCTGTCCCAAATCAATTTCTTGTGCTGTCTGCAAGCTATTTTTATGCTTGACTTAGGAATAAGGGAAAACAATTTTGCTCATCTTATTTATTCTGTTTACTCACCTGTTCACTCACCTTTTTATCAGGCTGTTGGTTCTAGAGAAAAGACAGCTGGAAAACAAGGGAATTTAAATCCACAAAACCTGTCTTCAGTTCTTTCTGTATGCTATTTTTCAGATAAACATACAAGGTAAAACACAGATTTGATTCCAGAAATTGGCATATGGAAGTGATTTTTTCCCTTTCAACCCAGCTCCATCATGACATATATGAGATGGAAGAGTTTGAAGTGATAACCCTCCAAACATACTTTTGATAAAAGCAGCAGATCCAACTAGTTCTGCAAGTTTATTTTTTGTCCACTTTCCTTGGGACAACTAAAAGTATTGATTTAAAAAAAAATAGTCTCTCACCTGGGTCATACAGTCCATCCTCGGTCAGATAGTGATCATGGCTCCTCCCCTCTTTTTATCCTCACACCAACCCTGTGAAGTACTGTAGGTTAGGCTGAGACTGCGTGGTCCAAGGTTACCCAGTGAATTTCATGGCTGAGTGGAGATTTGAGCACAGGTCTTACTGGCCCAAGACTCTCTAACCACTACATAACATAGAATTTGGTTTCAGACTGGTAACCACTTTTGACACATTATAGATAGGTCAGATCTGGAAATTCAGCTACCTTAACTACTGTACTGATTGGAGCTCATTGGTCCTGGTAAACACAGATGCTAGTGTGTTGACACAGATCCTTTGGAAAAAATATCAACAACTGAATTAGTTTTATCTGAGGTGAAAAACCTTTTTGTGTTAGTTTGAAATAGCACCATCTAGTGTTCACATAATGTCATTATTTCAATAACAGAACAATTTCTGCATGATTTTTCGTGAGAATTTATTGTGTGAGCAATGTAATATTTGAGACAATCGCTCAGAATTTCAGTTGATGCAACTTTCATGATAATAAAATTTAGAGACATGAAGATCACAGAAGTTGCTGCAGCTGCAAAGTTGCTGAAAATCAATGTTGATATTTCACTTGATCAAAGTACAGCCAGTTTTGTAATGTCAGGTTTGTTAGTAGACTGGCAGCTCAATCCTATCCTCCCCCAGCATATGGCCCACGCTGAATACTATCCGGGGAAGGCCATGACTGGAGGTCTACTCAGGGTAAGCGGGCATTTGATTATAAGCCACACCCTTAAAGTTTGGTGCTATTTTTTAAAAAATAAAGTTTTAACTTTTTTTTAACTTAATGAAAATATACACATTAGTAGAACAGTAAAACAAGGGCAGCGGGTGGCGCAGTGGGTTAAACCGCTGAACCATGAGCTGTCGATCGAAAGGTCAGAAGTTCGAATCCGCGACGGGGTGAGCTCTCGTTGCTTGGCCAGCTCCTGCCAACCTAGCAGTTCCAAAGCATGTTAATGTGAGTAGATAAATAGGTACCGCTTGCGGGAAGGTAAACAGTGCTCCGTGTTCCAGCCGCATGCTACGCGCTGCGGCAAAGAGAGTCATGACCACATGACCACGGAGGCATCTTCAGACAACGCTGGCTCTTCGGCTTTGGAATGGGGATGAGCACCACACCCTAGAGTCCGACACGACTGGACAATTGTCAGGGGTCACCTTTACCTTTTTAGAACAGTAAAACAATACAGCTTTAGTACAGTTAAAGGCATAGGCACCCTGTCCCTTATTGAATCTGGGCACCCTAGTATAAGTAGCCTTCCCAGATCCAAAGGGGGACAGAGTGCCTACCTTTAACCTTTGGAATTTGGGCGGGTGCAGCTTGTTGCACCCTTCCATGATGATGAGCTGCACCTGCCCAAATTCCATTGGTTAAAGGTAGGCACTCTGTCCCCCTTTGGATATGGTAAGTCTATGCGGGAGCAAGATATTGCACTCACTTAAGTGGCAAGCTCAATTTCAAGCTGCAGGGTCAATAAATATCTTAGTTTCCACAGCGTCCTGGGGCTGGAACTTAAGGGTTAATTTTTTCAACTGCTTGCTGAGGCTGGCTAGCTAGAGGGCTTAATTATCATCAGGCTGCTGATAAGGGCCAGGCTGATCTTAAGGCACAAAAATGCGGAAGTGATTAAGAATTGCAAGAACAATGGTAAGCAAGGAGGACTACATTTTAGCGGCTTGAAAACACGGGGCTTTGCAGTTTAAAAAAAGAACAAGAGGCCCCATTTTACCTTTGAAACTGCAAAGGGTCAACATTCCAAGTATTCTCTAGCTGCAGTAGAGTCAGAGGGGCTTGAAAATGCTCGGCTTTGCAGTTTCAAAGGTATTTTTATTGGGGAGCAACATCCTGATTATAGGCTGCACCCCTAGTTTAAAGACTTGCCTTAGGGGGGAAAAGTGTGGCCTCTACTCAAGACAATACGGTATTTAATTAATTAATTAATTAACTAACTAACTAATTGTTGGGGGGGGGGGTGTCCCGGTTTACAGCCAGGGAAATCTGGTAAGCCTATGGTTTATTAAATATTATAATGCCAACAAGATTGGTGAATGCAGCAGGTCCTGTATAAGCTCCACCCCTCCATACTGTGGGTCTGTACCTGGGAGGACACAGTTAACCTGTCAAAGCTCTCCCTTTGGCAAACCACCCTGGCTCTGAAACCAGGGTCACCTCCTGGCTCCCCTACCTTCATCATCAACCTGCCAACCTTGTGATGCCACTGAATCAGAATAAGCACTGAGAAGACTGTTGAAAAGTGCTTCCATGCACTGAGAAGACTGTTGAAAAGGAGTCTTGTCATGTGAGTCCCTAGTCTACAGGCCCATCCCTCTTGCTCTGAGAGCCTAAGAGGGATAGGATATTGGCAGCGGTACTGCTGCCGCCGATACCACTCCTTTCCTACCCTCGACACACACCCTCCCCACCTCAGTTTCCACTCCAACTTATTCGTGCCGGGGCTCCTTAGCCGGCCACTGGCATATGGCCATGGGGGCTCTCCCCTTGTGGTGGTGGTCTGGCTGCGCTGAACGGCACCTCAGCTTTTGCAACCGCCGTAAAGCATGCTTCACCACCAGAAAGCAAGTTCCAGCAATGCAGTGTGAGTGCCCATTGGATTGGGCCCTAATTCTTTAAATGCATTTTCCCCTTTTCTTTTTTCTTAGAGATGCCAGCCCCATTTGCCTCCACAGATGATGAGACTAGTAAATATGTGATCACACATGGCTTCTTTTAGTTCTTTCTATGCTTGTTTATGGTTATGTGAGAGTTTTTTATTCTAACGTAAATGTGGATAAATTATTCCAGTATAAAAGTGTCTGATCTTGTGGATTCTATGGCCTTGATCATTACTTCTCAAATCAATTACTCTAGAGGTCATTGGAACTACTTTGGGATAAGTGGTTTGAGGATTATTATGTGCAATTATAATGGAGTTTTTGCATTAATTTATTTCCCTGGCCAATCTTTCACAGGAGTAGAGCAGATGGGCAATTGTTTCCCTTCCTGATACAATAAAGTGATAGATCTCTGTAATTAAAACCCACATGGCAAAGCAACTCACCTTGTCTTAAAATGACTCTTCCAAGTAATCTTACAAACTCTTTCGCGCACACAAACGCACACACGTACACAGCCTCCAGATGAGGGCAGCACACAGAGGGATGTGATTTTAGAAAGGAAATGGAGGACAGGAGAGTTACTTTAAATACCAGAGGGGCTTGATGCCAGTCATCACGAATGTGAGAGATGAAATATGTCAGAGATATACGGGTCATGAGGGAAACGTAGTGAAGAAAAATGGAGTAACAGAGGCCCACCCACCTACAAAGAGCAAGGATTAGATACACAGCTTGTTTGATCATTATCACTTGCCACTGGATTTTGCTTTTAAAACCACCTGCGCCGTTCAAACATGGTAATACTTATACTAGTCCGGCTAAAATAATTATTCATAACAATGAACGAATTTCTCTCAGTGGAAAAAAAGGATTTAATGTTTGACTTATCCCAATTCCTACAAGCGTATCTAACATGCAAGATCTGTTTGATTATTACTCTCTGAATCTGGACATGATGCTAAGCCTTTTGTGTGGCTTGCACAAAACACTGGAAAGCTGAGATTTCTAAAATAGCTTGCATCACCCCAGTGGTGGCACTAGGGTTGGTGTCACCCGGTGTGGTAACTCATGGTGTCACCCTCATTAACTTTATTTATTTTAATATGTAACAGTACAGGTCACCCAACAAATTAGTAACCAACAAAAAGCAGTGGCCAACTTGATAACTTATATGTGTGTGTGTGTGTGTGTGTGTGTGTGTGTGTGTGTGTACGTGTGTACACACACACACACACACACACACACACACACACACACACACACACACACACAGTGCTGGCAATAAACTAAACACATGGTTGTTGCTCCTTTCTCTTCTTCCAACAACCTGGACCCAGATTGTGTACAGCTTTAAGGATTAAAACTTTGAATTAGGCCCAGAAATAAACTGGAAACAAGTGGAGATGTTACACTTATAAGCATGAATCTATAACCAAACGGAAGATAATCCTCTTGTATACCATTGGAATTCCTGTGATTACCATGTATTTCCTGTTACGGTATTACCATGCCCCCAAAAGTTTCACAACACTACTAAAATTGCAGTAGTTTAAAAGTCCTGTTAGTTGCATTAAAATGATCTGCTTTTCAATTAAATTAAATTAGCTGATGAAAGCTTAGTGAAAGATTAAATTACAACACTGCAAAATAGAATTTTTCTGTTCCATGTGAGTTGGCAATAGGTTTTTTATTAATTCATCAGGCAGTTGTTTATAATTTATTCTGAGCAAAATCTCTTTCTCGTCTTGGCCCAAATTAAAAAAAACATGTTAATTTTTTAATGCCCAGGAGATGGCAGTAAGTATTGAGCAGTATTTCACACTGTCAGAGCAAAAGACTATCCTTTGTAATGCCTATTTGTTTGAATATTGAAAACAATAAAAAGAGGTTTCCATTTGCACCAAAATTGTCATACTTACATGGCAAAATGAAAGGCTAATCAAAGTTAAACATATTTATTCATGTGAAAAAATTGACATCATATGATGTTGACATGGTTGATAAACCAAGTAAATAATGTACTGTTGAACGACATACCAGGTAATTCTTAACAATATAAGGCCACAGATACACACTGTAAATTTGTACTGGAATTAACTGATGATTTTTACTTATTCCTTCCCAGTAGAAGTCAGTAAAAAAGTAGATGGAAGCAACTTTAATTTGCTCCACTTGGTGGCTTTCTAGTTGTATACAATGGCTCACTGTACAGGGTTGGAGGAAAAAAGGTCTGCTGCATCTACATGGAAAGCCACTGCAAACACTTCATAGTTTGTTCACAATGTAGCACTGGACCAAGAAATGTGCTTATATTTAGGCTTACCAGATTTTCCCAGTTCTAAACCGGGACAACCCCCCCCCCCAAAAAAAAACTGTTGCCCAGTGTCCTTTTAAAATGGGAATTGTTGCCAAAAGACTTTTAAAAATGCTTGTTACCATGAGGCTTTTTGAAATGGGTTGTGAGCAAGAATGGAACATGTGCCAAACTGGACTGTATTATGATGACACAACGCGAGGGCCACACCGCGTTTGTGCTCCTGCGCCATGAGCCATGCTTTAAAAGGAATTCCCCAAAGCCAGAAGTTGAACCATGAGGGAAAGAAACCTAAGCAACAGACACCATTTCACTCACCGCCATGGGTCCAAGCTATCACAAGCTCTACTCCTCACCCCCCCTCACTGATATGCTAAATATGGTCCTGGGAGAAGACAATACAGAGGGCCACCTGAAAAGACTCATCCCAGACTCTCCAGAGCCTCTGCTTTGTTTCATGATTGAATCAGCCAGCTCCTTAACAACTGGACCATCAAACCAGATCCCCCCTCCCACCTTCCTATTGTTTGTTGTGTGTAGTTTTACCCAGAGGTGTAAGGTAAAGGTGACCCCTGACAATTAAGTCCAGTCGTGTCCGACTCTAGGGTGTGGTGCTCATCCCCATTTCAAAGCCGAAGAGCCAGCGTTGTCCGAAGACGCCTGCGTGGTCATGTGGCCGGCATGACTCTCCTTGCCGCAGTGCGTAGCATGCAGCTGGAACACGGAGCGCTGTTTACCTTCCCGCAAGCGGTACCTATTTATCTACTCGCATTGATATGCTTTGGAACTGCTAGGTTGGCAGGAGCTGGCCAAGCAACGAGCGCTCACCCCGTCGCGGGAATCGAACTGCCGACCTTTCGATCGACAGCTTATGGTTCAGCTTTTTAACCCGCTGTGCCACCTGCTGGCCTACCCAGAGGTGTACTGGAGGTCTATTCAAGGTATCCTCCCCCTTTTTTGGGCCATGTGCTTAGTTCCCTATAAAAAGTAGAGACTGCCTGCCAGTCTCTCTCTTGTGTTTTGGACTCTTACTTTGGTGAGCTCTCTGCTCTATCTTGTTCTCCTTCCCCCCCCTTTGCCCCCTCTCTCTTGCACAGCCCCCCTCTCTTTGCATTACTTCTCAGTTAGCCACTCTGTTGATTCCTGAACCCAACTTGTTCAGAACATTAGAGCCATTTTGTTTCTCCCCCCTTCTCCTCATGTCCTTCCTTCCCCCCTCTCTCTGCTCTTTCTCTATTACTACACCCAGTACTGCAATCCCAGGACAACTCTCCAGGAATGGTAACTATCACCCATGTGTACAAATCAAGGAAACCTGCTAAACCTCTGTCTATTTCTGAGTTTCCTAGCTCTGTATCTTGGGCATTTGCCGCCTTGGGCATTTGCCTCGGCATAGGAAATCTCACGAGATTTGGGCACCTCTCGTGAGATCCAAGATGGCTGCCGACAGGAAAAAAGGTAAATTTTAAAATTACAAACTTCAAAAGCGGCAGCAGTGAGGGCTTCACCGGGCCCGGAAAGCCCGGGACAGATCCTGGGACCGGACCAGGATGGCAAGCCAGAATGCAGTTCTAGCAGTGCAAAGGCCCTGTAGGATTGGGCAGTTAGGCTGCAATTCTATAACACTTTCCTGGGAGTAAACCTCAATGAACACAATGGGACTGATTTCTAAATAGATATGGATAAGATTGTGCTGTTAATCAGATTAGATTGAGCATTGTGCAAAAAGTTATGTAATTGCTGCAAGACATACTGGAATGAAGAAGCAGTAGATGCTTTGAAAATATGGAATCTTTGAATAGTAAAAGCCAACAGTAATTCTAATCTGCTTACAGCAATAGTCGAAAGATCTGGATCCCTAGTGAGACAGAGAGAAGTAAAGAAAAAGGTCTGTTAAAGTAGTAATTATATTAGCACAGTCAGAAATTAATTTTAGGTGGTGCCAAATTTGGTAGACTTATCTAGTGGTTGGAGGGCACGTTTCCCTCATAGGCAAAGTCCCATCATTAAGTGATAGAGGCCACATTTCTTCAATGTTAGGATCCCCTTCTACCAGCGCAATCCTGAGGAATGCGCTGGTGATGGAACGAGTGTTCCGTTGCCGGAAGCAGTCGCGAACGTGCCGTAAAGCATGTTTGCGACTACTCTGGAGCAAGGGAGGCCGGCCTCCCTAGCTCCGTTGCTGGAATGCCCAAGCGGCCGCTGGAGAAAGTAGGTAAGGATCCAGCGGGCACGGGGGCGTTTTGGTGGAAACTATTTAGCTGTCGGAAATCCGAGGAGGCTGATAGGACCAGCCACAGTTTACACTCGGGGAAGGGGACGAGCGTCCCCTTCCCTGAGTAGACCCCCGGCCCGGCAGCAGAACAGCCATCGGGGCTCAGGATCCGGTGGGCGGCCATGGGCCACCGGCCGGATCCTTACACAGGATTGCGCTGTACACCTAGGGCCAGTTCCTTTTCCAGTAATAATACTAATAATAATTACAAGAAACTTTATTATTGCATTTTAAAAAGTGAGTGCTTTCTTCAGTGATAATCTCAAAGAAAAAAAATAAGAAAAAGTGACATATCTAATAGCCTGTTTCTGCTGTATAATTTCTCTGGTGTTTTGTCAGCTGACCCAGGTCCTTCCATAGAGTGGAGCATGCTACTTGTACTATCATGAGTGCCTAGTATCCACTCATTTTCTTGAGGTATTCTATAGTGCTGTTCAGTGAAGGAGAAAAATGAGCCTGGTAATTGAGAATGAATGTCAAGTAGTGTCAAGACACCTCAGTTCATAAAGCTGATAATGCTTTGTGTGATTGGATTTATATCTATACAGCTGCTATGGTCTTGGACTTCATTCATAATAGTATAGACAACCATTATTTAAGAATGGGTATTTTTTATTTTATTTTTACAAAAGTTTTAAATTTTACTTGAAAAGTAAAAGTAATGCTTAAGAAGTAACAAATCAGAGGCTAACAGCCCAATGTCTAGCAGGACACAGCGGTGCACATAAGGCACCTGTCGCATCCTATGCAGGATTGGGCCTACCCTGGCACAGCCGGTGACCTCGTCAGGGTAAAGGGACATTTACCCCTAGTAATGCACCAGCCTACTTGAATGCACATCAGCAATTTCGCTGGCTTACATTGACAGGCCTGTGTAAGACCCAACAGGCCCGGGAAGAGGCTTAGGATATGACGGAGGATCCCTCCCCCTTCCCGGGCCCAATCCTCCAATCCCACCCACCCCCAGAACACCCCATTCCGCCCTCCCCCGCCCGGCTGGGACTTACCTCTCCGCCATGGTGCTGCTGTTGTCTGCAGGCCTGGAGGAGCGGCGCAAGCCTCTCTGCTGGCGCAGCTTACTCTCTGGGTGCTGCAAACGTGCCTTACAGCACGTTTGCAACACCCTTTACCAGTAGAGCAGCCTCTCTGCCGGTCTCTACTTAGACAGGATTGTGCCGTAAGGCTGCAATCCTATGGCAGGGAGTAGGTTCCATTGAACTCAATGCTTCTATATGGATGTGCATAGGATCGTGCTGCAATACAAATTCTCTTTGCTAATGGAATTTGTAATCTGTAGCAAAAGAAGACTTTTGAGAACCACAGATAGTTTTCAAAGCTATGAGAAAACTATGACAACATCTGGACAGGAAGCTGGGGAAGAAAGGGACCAGAGACAGGGATCCTGAGCATGTGATCAGACCAAGGACTGGGCAGCTGAGCATGAAGACATCTTAGATGTCACAGAGGCAAGATGACTAAAGGAAAGGGAAAGAATGAACAGTTGGCTAAGAAATGGAAGTCCTATGTGTGAAAGATGGCTAGAGAAGACAGAGGCTTAAAGGAAAGAAAGGCAGAGGAAGTATGAAGTTGAGAAAAGAAAGGCAGAGATGGAACTACAGGTGGGCCCCCATATCCATGGATTCGCTATCCACGGTTTCAGTTATCCACGGATTGCGGGGAGCCCCCCCCCAGACTTTTACTTTTTTCCCAGTAAGCTTCATTTCTTCCTTAAACCAACAGGAGAAGCAGCCTCTGGTTGCTTATTGCAGGCAAGTAGAACGAGACTAAGTCCTAGAGAGGCTCTGCAAGGTTAACAGAAACCTTGCAGAGCCTCTCTAGGACATAGTCTTGTTCTACTTGACTGCAATAGAGGCTGCTTTTCTGTTTGTTTTAAGGAAGAAACAAAGCTTGCTGAAAGAAAAATAAGAGCTGGGGGGTGCCACAGGGGAGGCAGGGCAGGGGGTCCTCAGGAAACCATGGAGGGGGTGTTCGCTCCTATCCACGGTTTCAAGTATCCACGGAGGGGCCTGGAACATATCTCCAGCGGATATGGGTGGTGTACTGTAGTGCAATACAGTATTCTTAAAAGACCTAGGGACAAGGGGACTTTGTTCCGATTGTGGGAAGGAATAGAAAGGCAAGAGTGCTTTGGTGGCTGAAGGACTGAAGGTTTTAAGTACAGTACTGTGTAATGTTATTACAAAACAACAACAACAAAACCATGCATGGGGAAAATTGTATGGCCTACTTAGCACCAAGTATAAAATAAATTTAAAAATATTTGAGTTGCAACCAAACTTATTTCACTTACCTATTTTGACATATTTAATTGCTATTATTTCTCATTTAAATTGAGGATTATTTCTCTTTTACATACATGTGTGTGGTATGCAAATCTTTATTTTATCAATCTGATATCAGATGTTGATAAACCACAATTAAGAACACAATCCAGTCAAAGTTCAGCATTTTAATGGGTGAGATTTAGGAATACTGAGCACCAACCCCCAAAATGTATTTATCATCCAGGGGAGGCTCTTCCACCTGCTCCTCTGGTGCTGTTGGGTGACAGAGGGGGAGAGCAATGAACATCAAAGCCCTAGAGATAAATTGCATCAAAGCCCCACCCCCTGATTGAACAGCTAGCTTCTGTGGGGGGCGGCAGCCCCGTGACCCCCCCATGATGTCACAAGCCCCCCCCCATGTTGCATCACAAGTCCCGCCCCTCTTGTGGCTTTTCCAGCGGGAAAAACGTGTGTCCCCCGGCATTTTTTCACTGGGAAAAGGGTACTAGGGGCCCGGGCGGGTGAGGGTGTGTGACTCCTTTCCCCCCACGACACCGAAAAAGCCTCTTTTTTTTCCACCACCGCTACCCTGCCACCGCATTGCCGCCAATGCAACGGGTTTTGCACCCCCGCATGCCTCCCGGTTTTTATATATATAAAAACCTGTCATAATAGTTTAATGCAAACTTCCTTTAGGACGCTGCAGATAATATTAACTGTTTAAGAATGACACTGGGGATTCACAAATAAGGAACAATGAACGCTGACATCCATTCAATTATCTAGATAGTGATTAAAGTAGATCTCAACTTCTTATTAAAGAACAAGAAAAAGATTATGTCAAAATTGGAGAAAATTTCAGCAGCTAAAAGCTATTCAAACCCAATTGAGCATGAGTGGGGTTGCTGAATAATGCAGACAAGATAATGAACTGGAGACAAATGATCTCTAGAGGCTATGTTCTTGGTACCAGGAGAATATGTTGATAAGCCAGATTTATTATCTTAACATCTTATGGCAATGACCTCCAATTTATCGAAAATACCTGAGATATTTATAAACGATGTGTTCTTGCTTGTAACTCCACTACAAGATATTTCACTTATCTACATTCACTTCTAGGAGCCCCTTGGCAAGAAAGTGGAGTATTTTTGAGTTCTACTTTATTTCACAGCAGTGTATCTGAAAGCAGATTTTGACTTTGGACCAGTTTAAAGTGTTCCCAAGAAAGAGCTTAAGGATTGCATTATGTAGCTTTTAAACAAGGCCAGTTTGATCATTTAAAAATAATGTATATAAGGAACTATTATTTTAATTATGAAAACCAAAATCCATGAACAGTTTGATTTAGCACAGAGGTTCTCAACCACTTCCCGCCCGAGTACCACCTCCGGCGCCACTCTCCTGCTGTGTACCACCGGAAGTGACTGGCGATGACATCATCGCCAGTTACTTCCAGGTTTTGGGGTTTTCAGAGGCCAGAAAACGCAGGTAGGAGGCTCTGGGCAGGTGGCAGGGCCCTTCTCAGCGTTCCCAAGAGGCTCAGCCAAAGGCAGGAGTCTCTCGGGAGCAAAAACACGACGTCAAAAGTGCCGCATTGGAGCTCGGTTCTGGTTCAAATACCACCAGCAGTCGGCTGAAGTACCACCGTTGGTACTAGTACCTGTTAGCAGACAGTTTGATTATTAACAGTGAATCTGAACTGCATATTCACCTAGTTTGTGTTTGTATAATATTTATGTTACTAATGTCAGAATGAGCAGCTCAAGAGGATCCACTGCCAAAAAGGGCATGGACCTGCCACCCCCTCCAGCACACACCTAACCTCCCCATTTCAGTGGTGCTTGAGGCAGCATCCTAGCTTTGGCCACCACTTTATATTCTCACACAAACCTGCCGCCACTGCTGCTGCCTTGTCTTTGCCCACCCGCCTGTTTAAAAAAGCAAGTGGATAGAAATAGAGAGGAGAGGGAAACACAGTACAGGGCAGGGCAGAGATCCTGAAGTGCTTCCCCCTGCTTTTATCTCTGCCACGTCCCATACACACTGGCTTCTACTCCCAGCGTGCTCCACCCAGTCAGTCTGTGTTTTTAAAGATGCAACTGGACAGGAACAAGCTGATGGTACCAGAGTACAGCTGGTCCATCCATGATATTAATGATGAAATTCACATCAGACAGCAGATTGGAAGCAGCAGCAAAGAAACACTACTGACTCCCTTCAGTCTGCTGCCAATGGAGCTCTTTCCTTGCTTGTTCTTCTGCATGGGCATTTTAAACAAAGCAGGAAATACAGAGCCACTGTGTGGAGGAAGTAATCAGGTGAGAGGGGAGGGGCCAGATTACCGTGCTCCAAGGACCAGAATACAGTGATCCTACCCCCTCACCGTGCTCCTTTCTCTTTGTGGGTCCTTTAAACAAAGCAGGAAGGGGGCAACATGCTGGGAGTGGAGGAAGATAAGGGATGTGTAGGTTTGGGGCGCACAGCTTACAGTGGCAGCACTGGAGAATGGCTAATGCACTTAACAGCCCAATCCGGTCTATTTGGGTGAAAGAGTTTATGACAGCCGATTCGAGTCTTCTGTTGTAAAATGGCACACGCAATGCTCAGTCAGCAGCCATACTGCAAGTGCTGCCACAAGAGCTGTCGCAGCTTTGCCGCCGGAGCCCGCCATGCCCACCAGACTCGGTAAGTCAGCAGTGGGGGTGGGAGGTAGGTGGGGAGGGAGAGGGAAGGCATAATTGGATGGGGAGGGTGGAAAACCGGGGCCAGGGAGGAGGCAGGAGGGGGTGGATCCAGCAGTAATGGTGCATGCCAGATCTTGGCTGTAGTGCCAGTTTCAGATTGCTAAGGACCTTGGGGCAAACCTTACACTGGGCCCCCATAGTGTCTCCTACCCAACCTGGCTAACCCGTCATGCCACCCCTGATTGACTGCCAATTTGTTTCCAGACTTAATTCAAATGACCCTGAATCAGGGTGTCCTGAGCTGCTATCTTCTGTATGAAACTCTCTGTGACCTATGGTCCTCTGTGGAGGCTGTTGTTTATCTTCTCCCACTGTTTGAGATGTGGTAGGTATCCATGAGGAATAGAGCCTTCTCAGCTGTGAAACGGCATCCCTTAAGTGGTATGTCTTACCGTCTCCCTGCCTTCAGAAAGGCAGTGAAGGCTGTATTATTAGGCAAGGCTGGTCACGGACACCTGCCCATGTCTGAGGTAGCAAGTCATCTCGCCCTGCTGTTGGGCGCATGTTATGCCCCTCCTATCTTTTGTTCTTCTTTTCTCCAAGTAGCAGTGGCTTCCACTGCATATCCTCCTCGCCCCATAGTGTTTCCATGGCAAAGCCTGGAAAAGCAAACGAGGATAGTAGAGTAGAATAGCAGCAGCCTAGAGTATCTCAATCCTTGATGCTGTGGGAGGAGGGAGGAGGAGGGATGACTGACACCAGGTAAGGCTGAGGTGCCCAGGTAAGCTGGCCTATAAGGGAAGCTGCAAAGACCATAGGGTACATACCAGGGCATCTGGTGTTGCTGTTGCCAATTCACAGCTGATATACCTGGCCTTATCAGTGGGCCAGGCCTGTGTTTAGGTGAGCTTTTAGACCTTTTAAAGTGTCCTCACTAGAATTTCTTTTGTTCTTCTGTGTGCATGTGTGTATTATACTGTTGGTTTATATTCATTTATCACCATCACTTTATTTTGAATGTAAGCCACTATGAGTGCACTTCTGTGTTCAAAGATATGATATAAATTAGTTCCCAAGCAGAATATAGATGCAGCAGTTTGAAGTGGAGGAAAATACACCTTTGGCCTAAGGTCTACTGTCTACTGGTAGAGTCCTTCATTGCAAGTGCTCGTCCTCTTCTTGTTTGGCTTTAAAAGACAGCCATCTTCACCCCCCCCCCCTTGCTTGTGGCAAGAAAACTGCAACAAAGCTAGCTTGAATTTTAACTGAATGGAATCAACTCCTGTGATAGAGGTAACCAGTGTTCCAACTGTTGCAGCTACACCTGTCAGTAGCAAGCAAGGAGCTTCCTCGCCATCTGAATAACCTTTTGTGGAAAGAGAAGTTGAGAGCCTTCACAGACATTTGGCAGGAAGAGGCTGTCCAGGCAGCTCTTGCCAAAAATTACTAAAACGTGGAGTAGCTGAAATGAAATTACTGAAATGTGGAGTAGCTCCACCACATTTTAGAAAAGCTTCAGGACATGGGCATACCACAGGGACCTTGACATATGCAGGAGGAAAGCCAAGGAACTGAGGAGACTACAAACTGGTAAAGGAGGGCAATAGCTGTTCTGGGCTGTGCAGGACAAGCATGCCTTTCTTTGACATCCTTGACCAATTCTTCTGTGTGGACCATGGGGTGGTCATTTGCCACATGGGTGGCTCAAGGAGGTGCCCTGCATGGGATGAAGAGGAAGAAGCGGACAGCAAGGAAGAAATGGTCTTGAGCCTGGTTCTTGTTAGCTCAGAAGTCTTCCCACAGAAGGACCATTTACATTGGACAAGTCATCCCAAGCCATGGGTGATGCAGACACCTTACTGTTGTTTGAACCTTCACAACAGATGTCTTCAGAACCAAGAAATTACACCCTACGCCCTGTGGAGAATACTTTACTTTGAAATGTGGGGGGGGGGGCACATTGGTAGCAGGAGTGGAGAGAACTGGAAGGGGGATGTCTTTCCTGCCTTCAGCATTTACCACAGCAGTGTTGTCCTGGAGGGGGTGCGGCACCGTAAGTGGTGCAAGGCGCTGTACCGCACCTTGCAAACCAGTGTAACGCGGCCACTCCCACTTGTCCCCGGAGCCATTCCAGCTGCAAAGGCAATGTTGCCTTCGCCACCGGAATGACTCTGGAGGTGAGTGGGAGGGGCCATGTTAAACCGGTTTGCAAGGTGCGGTGTAGCTCCTTGCGCCACTTACAGAGCCATACCCCCTCCAGGAACACCACTGGATCACAGTAGGATAAGCCAACTACTGTACTATTTAAAACCTATGCTTTGGAAACTTGGGGGCATATGGCCAGTCAGCTGGAGCGAGAAGAGCTGAAGCAGGAAAGTTGAAAATGTCTGCAGATATTGTCTGTAGCTTGTTATTGGTTCATTTACCGGTAGTATGAGAATCACCCATTTACTACAACAATAATTTGTGACTTCTGGCAAAAAGGATAACATCTTTGAGAAGCCGGACTGAAGCATGGTTGCAGCTGCCTGGAGAGGCTTACGGTGGCAGAGGCGTCGCCAGAAAGGGGGCGGGGGGTCGCCGCCCCGCCCGCCCGGCGCCCCCCTTATTTTTTAATGTTTTTTTCGGGGTTTTTTGTTAAACTATTTCCGTGTTTTTTTAAGTCTTAACGGGTTTTTAAAGTCTTAATGTATGATTTTGCCCACCTGTCTTGTTACTGTAAGGCTCCAGCAACGATCTTCTTCCAGCTCCCGGGCGCTTCTCCCCGGGCGCTTCTTCTCCCTGCGCCCGGGGCACGAGCTCCTTAAAGGCGCAGAAGGTCACTGGAACAGCTTCGTTGTTCTGTGAAGACTTGCGCATGCGCAGAACAACAAAGCTGTTCCAGCCGACCTTCTGCGCCTTTAAGGAGCTCGCGCCCCGGGCGCAGGGAGAAGAAGCGCCCGGGAGCTGGAAGAAGATCATCGCTGGAGCCTTACAGTAACAAGATAAGTGGGCGAAAGCATACATTAAGACTTTAAAAACCCGTTAAGACTTAAAAAAAACACGGAAATAGTTTAAAAAAATGGAAAAAACGGAAAAAAACTGAAACCGGGGGGAGCCCCGCCCCACCCCCTAAGCCCTCAGCCCTCCGCCCTGGGGCCCACCGCCCCATATCAGACAACGCTTCTGAACGGTGGCAGCCAGGGTGATGACTGCACTGTGAAGGGAAACATCTAGAGAAATGAAGGTTTCTGTGAGATTTCTCATGGAATAATGTTTGTAAAAATCTCATTGAAAAATGGATTTATGTTCAGCCTGCCTATGTAAACTGCCTTGAGTTTATTGAGACAGGCAGTATATAAATACTGTTGTTGTAATAATAATAATAATAATAATAATGTGAAACAGCGATTATATACCCAGTATTATTAGCAGAGTTTTCAAACTACTGGTTATCTCTAATACAATAGGAGGAAGTTCAAACATTAGTGGAGCATATGCATGTATAAATCACCTGAAAGTGTTCAGCTTTTAATTTAAAAAAAATTGCTCTATACATATAGAGCAATTAGTGGTGAAAGCACAAAGCAACATTTTATGCGGTAGTTAGCACATATTCATAAATAATCATGCATACAAACATATTAAGTCATTTAGAACAGTAATTAGTAATTTTCAAGTCCTGATAAACAGCAGGAAGTCAGTACTTGGCCTCCTTGCACTTTCAAGGAAGGGCAGTGCGTGTTTTTAAATTTGTTTTTCCAAGGGCTACTTGCAAATAAATGAACATGGCTTAGTTGCTATGATGAATTAATATGCATACTGACAACTTATAATCACAATATTGCTTGGGGAATTAACCATGTGAATATATACATGCAATTATATGTTTTAATGATTTATTTAATTTTCTGAATAATATGCCACTTAAATAGAAATTGATAAATATAGAGAACACAAATATAAAGTTATATCAACTTTCTCTTGAACCTATTAAGATAAGACCCATTTCAGTGAAGAAATTAATATATTAAGCAGTTCATTATGGATGAGCATTATTTCTCGTTGTTAAGAATTGGTTGCTGCAGACCTGTCACAGTCACTCTAATTATGATTAATACCTTATCTTGAATTCCATTGCCATTCATCTATCGGGAACAAATGCAAGCTTCTATTTTACAGTCAGGATTCACAGAAACTGGGTGATGTATTGATTGGCTTATATTTTATTCATTTGAACATTCATATTTAACAGTTTTTTTTAAGTGTGACAGTTTTTAAAAGTCTGAACTGTATTTTACTCATGACATGATATGTAAACATCTCTATTTTTATAAACTCTTATTCAATAGAAATATTTAATAGAAATGAAGCATTTCAACAATTTGATTATCACTTTCCAAATCAACCAGTTTATAGTAATTATTTTGAAAAGAAATGTTACCACCAGGCTTTGTTATACCAGTCGTGAAACACCCAATCATCAAACTGCTCATTTATGAGCTTTATGACACAATCCAGTGTAACAGTGCGCCAGGGGAGCGCACGCGCAGTCCTGGCGCAAGATGTTGTGAAAGTGCCGTAAAGCACTTTCACGGCACCCGGCAAGTAAGGACCGCTGGCGCAGCGGCCGGCGGCCCTTACCCTGGCTCCTACCCAGCCCTACTCCCACCAGAGCAGGTAAGTCCTACACTGACCGGGGCAGGGATGGGGGGAGGGCAAACTAGGTGGTGAGGGAGGGCGGCCATAGGCTGCGAGATATGCTGATATCCAAAGCCCTCTCCAGGCCTGGCCCAGCCTTACATGGAGGGCTAGAATGTACATGAGCTCCAGCGCTCGCGTACATTCGAGTTGGCCCATAGGGCCTCCAGCCGCTTACACCTGGGGAAGGGAACGATCATCCCCTTCCCTCGAGGTGCACCCGGGCTGCCCCAGGGCAGCCCGGGACCTGAATAGGATACGGTGGCAGACCCTTTAGGCCGGCCGCCGTATCTTACACAGGATTGGGCTGTTACTCTTATTTTGCTGCTCTTTCCAGCCTTTGTATTATTTTACTCTGATATCCCACAAAAATCTTCAGATTCTGAATCATGTGTTCTGTGTGGTTTTCATATTTCTTGAAAGAGAGCGGTTTGTCTAAAGCATCAAGGAATGAATACCCTTTCATACTTACAACATTATTTTAAGGCAATTATTTTTCTCTTTTCCAAAAGATAAAAGTATTTTAATTTGCTTTGTAAATTTAAAACAGCTTCATCTTATTCCAGATTTCCATTATAATCAGAGACATGTCAATTGCACTCAATACAGAAATCTGAAGATAAAATAAACAACCTTTTGTGTCTAGTAAGCTTTCATACTCTGCATTTTAATGATATTTTCCCATAGGTATCTTGGGGTCATATGTTTAAGAGTATAAGAGGTACTTACAAGTTATTTCTTTCAGCAGTCTCCACCACTGAGTTAATGGGTCTGCCCTTTGAGAGTTGCCCTTTGTCACATTTATGACAGTGTCTAGTTCTAAAATGAGCCTACTGACTGTGTCCATTAAATTTGCTGTATTGCCTCTTTGAGGAACTTAACTCTTGTTATATCCTCTAACCTAGATGACCAGATTTATCAATAACGTTTGGTTATAATTTCTCAAAGCACTATGTATGGGGTTCTATGGAAATTTACTATCCAGATATCAGTGAGGGGATAAGATAAAGCCATGAAGTTCATCCCAAGGAAGGTCCTGAGAAGAGATGTCTAATCTCACATCTGGGACCTCCTGACCAGGAATAAGCAAACCCTTTCCAGAGCAGTTCTGTAACTCCTGCCAGGTCTTGCAGATACAGTATGTCACCAAGACCTCAATGATGATACAAAAGATGGATGTAAAATTATAATTAAGATTGTATAGTCAACTTAGCCGTTTGTACTATGTATTTAACCATAGACAGCCCAATTCTATATTTTGGAAATGCCATTCTGAACATCAAAATGATGTACATCTTCAAATGCTGGCACGGCTAGTAACAAAATCTACCATCATAGCCCCAATTCCACTGCTGGATGTGGATGGGGCAAGGCAATGTTGCCTTCGCTACCAGAATGGCTCTGGGGTCAAGTGGGAGGGGCCGTGTTACACCGTTTGCAAGGCGTGGTGCACCGCCTATGGTGCCACACCCCCTCCTGGAATGCCACTGCACACCAGGTCAGTATGTGTGTATTTGTATTCTAAGGCCACCAACCAATCAAAGGGCAACGGTTCAACAATGGCCACCCAATATCCCCACATTGGACAGGTGTGCAAGGAGCCAATCTCCTCAACCTCCCACCCCCAGCACTGGTGGCCAAGGAAGCATTGCCAGGATGCACCAAGTGGGGACAGCAGGTGCAAGTCCAATGAATGGCCACCGCTGGGCTGTCACTCCCCACAGTAGCTTCCAGGAATGGGTAATATAGGGGCAGCCATGGAATACAGGAAAATGCCACATGACAACACACACACACACACACACACACACACACACACACACACACACACACACACACACACACACACACACACACACACAATCACACAACACAGATGGATGCCACAGGACCTCCATCTACATGTACTACTGTGGCATAGATAGCAAGGAAGCAAAAACAGAGAACTACCAAGAATCACAGAACCCAGAATTCAAGTGTCCTTATGCTATTCACATAACATACACTACCAAGAATTGCGACAGCAGCAGACCAAGGGAAGGATATACGTAGCTCCTTTGGGAGAGAACAGCCATGAGAAATAAACTCCTAAGCTTCACCAAGGCAGATGCTTTGAGTTGCTGTGGGAAAGTCCATCAGTTGGAAGGATCCCTTCTGCCTGGGAAGGAACTGGGATGAGCCACAAGGGATCTCCCAAAGTATCCCATTCCAGAGACATGCAGCCCAATCCTACCTAACTCTCAGCGCGGCGATGCAGCAGTGCCAACATAGCGTCTGCTGCATCCTGCAGGGAAGTTTTGGCCTCAGGAGGCCTCCTTGGGGCAAGAGAACATTTTTCCCTTGCCCCGGGGAAGGCCCCTGTTGTCCCGGTGGGTCTACTCAGACCTGCACCAGCAACATTGCTGGTGCAAGTCCATGTGAACCCATGAAAGCGGATCTAGTCTGGGCAGGGGATGAGGATTCGGTGGACGTTGCTGCAGCCAAACTTGCCCCCTTCCTGGACCCGATCCACTGTTCTCCCCACCCCATTGCCTCCCCGTTCCGCCCACTCCCATCCCATTCTACCTCCTTCCCACCTCCTGCCCCTGCACAGTCCTACCTGGGGTGGCAGACATGCAATGTATGTTGCTGCAGAGAGCTGGCCACTCGCCACTTCCATCAGCGGCCAACCTGTGCACTCCCAGCATGTCACGTTTGCAATTGCCAGCAAACATGTTACACCACCGGAACGCTCATTCTGGCAGCATAGCTGATCTACAGGATTGTGCCATTAGTCTGGGAGTCAGGCAAGACAGGTTCAAGCCTACTCAGGTGCATTTCTATAAGCAACAATACTCTCACCTTTTGGATGACAAACCCATAGCATAGAGAAAAGAGGAGTTTGAGGTAGGTCTGGAAGGAAAACCATCCTGGTCAGTCTATGGAGCTACTCTCTAACCACTCAAATTCTGTAGGAGACATGCAAAAACAAGCCTTATGGAGCATTTAGCATCTTGCAGCACTACGAATAGGCAAACATGGTTGGGAGACTGTCACACATGGACCAATCAGTGTGCTAACTCTGACCAGTTCTGAATCAGTTCTGACCAATCAGAACTACATAAGCCAATCAGTGGGCTAGCACGTGAGATTCACATTGTCTATTGCAGTGGCCCACCCATTCAGCCACAAATACTTAATTTGGCCTCATGAGATGACCCTGGGCTTAGGCTACAACAAATGTTGCTTGGATGTTGCACCAGCCTAGCAGGGATGCCAGCACTACTTGGACATAGGATGCACCATAAACCACCTAATCTTCATAGAGTAAGGCAAGAGTGTGTGGGTGGAGGGTGGATAAGTGGGTTTAAATAAAAACGTTTGGAGATAGAATATCAGTTTAGATTCAGACTCAGTGATTCATAGGCTGTTGCTTATTATCCAATATTTGTTTTATTGTCAGCTATATCAGTTATAAAAATCAGCAATGTTTCTCTTGAGAATATAGTCAGAACTATCACCCCTTAATAAACATAAACTAGGGTCTAAATGTGTTAACCTTACATTACAGAGTAGGAAAAAAGGGAACATGTCTCTGGAAATTAAAAAAAAAATTACTAGCCATTAAGAAAAAAAACCTGAAGAAAGGTTAGGATGTGAGACCTGCTTTGGATAACATTTATTTTTATTTTTAACTGTGAGCTGAAAAAAAAAAAGGCTATTACCTTTACCATTAATGTCTAATCTAGGTCAAATTCAATATAATACAATTAATTTTAAAATAATATTAAATTTTGATGAGAACTCCTAGATAGTCACGAACTGGCAACTTTGTGTCAGATGACCTGTAAGGCACATTTTGTCTCCAGACTGCACAATTATTGTTACATTAAAACTGTTAGAACTCCCCTAATGGGCCAGATGGGCAATCCTACCTAACACGCGGCGGCTGGTCTAAAGGGAAGACTGCTACATCCTAGGCCTGTGCTTGCACTGGAGCGGCCCGGGCTTTCCTCAGGAGAAGGGCATTTCATCCCCTTCCCCCGGTGTAAGCAGGGCAGGGCCCAATGGGCTTCCTCCGATGCACACCAGCTCTAGAGCTGGCGTGCGTCCAGGGATGCCATGTAAGGCCGGCCAGGGCTGTGACAGGGCTTGGGATATTGCCGCCGATAACCTCTCCCCCTCCCAGCCCGGACCAGTCAATGGCCCCCTTCCTCGCTGCCCCTACCTGCCCTCCCCCCACCCCTGCACCTACCGGCACAGGACTCACCTGCGGCGGCCAGCACAGGTCTGGGAAGACGGATGAGTGAGCAGCACCGACGCGGCTTACTCCCAATGAGTCTCAAACTTGCTTTATGACACATTTACAACTCCTTCAGCCTATATTGCACAGGATTGCGCCATCTACAGACATGGCTTATTATGGTTAGGCCCAAAATAGCACAAAGCAGATCCAGAGGTTTGGAGCCACTCATGGTTTTTATTCTGCTCTGGTCTTCTGCCCCCGTAGTGCCTGCCCACTGTTTTCTTTTGCTCAGTTCTTCTGTACTAATTTCTCTTTTTACTACTATCTACTATCACCATTGGCCAGCGGGTGGCGCAGTGGGTTAAACCGCTGAACCATGAGCTGTCGATCGAAAGGTCGGCAGTTCGAATCCGCGACGAGGTGAGCTCTCGTTGCTTGGCCAGCTCCTGCCAACCTAGCAGTTCCAAAGCATGTTAATGTGAGTAGATAAATAGGTACCGCTTGCGGGAAGGTAAACAGCGCTCCGTGTTCCAGCTGCATGCTACGCGCTGCGGCAAGGAGAGTCATGCCGGCCACATGACCACGGAGGCGTCTTCGGACAATGTTGGCTCTTCGGCTTTGAAATGGGGATGAGCACCACACCCTAGAGTCGGACACGACTGGACTTAATTGTCAGGGGTCACCTTTACCTTTACCTTACTATCACCATTATTTTCTTTATCTTCTATTAGCCCTCTGACCCAAGTGCATCACAAAAAAATATGGAGGTGCCAGGCTATCATGGTGTGTGTGAGGCATCTTCAGCTCTTCATAGCAAGGTGTCCATCCTTATTTTTTTTATTTGTGTTGAGACCTGTTTATGCTGTTATCCTCCACAGTTTACAGTAGCAATGAATGTCACAAGTGAATTGTACATTTGTGAAGTTCTTTCTTTGTAAAAACTGTTGTGTGCCTAATTTCATCAGCTATTCTTGGATTGTCCTGTGTGGTACTCTCAGTGCCAACTCCATGTACTCTTCTCTGTTTAGTAATGGTTCCAGATCAGTGTGGCAGTGCATGGCATGGCCAGCATACCTTCAGTTGCATCCTTAGACAGGTCTTTGTACACCATTTGCAATCCAGTTTTAAAACTACAAAAGATTCAGTTTGTGCTACTAGACTGGCTCTTTTGTGGCTTTTTTTTTTAATGAAAGCCATAAAACATAGAGAAGTGATACCCAGTCTTGCCTCTGACATGCCTTGTCTCCACCATGTAAATGTTTTGTCCACTGTAACTGTTTAACATCTAACATTGGTGACTTTGTTGCAGGAATAAAACACTGATCCAAGCTTAGTATCTCAACTGTCCAAAACACTTTATACTTGTTTTCTTGTTTACATTCAACAATCTTACAAGGTATTATTCCCATTTTACAGATGAGGGCCTGAGACTGAATATCACCCAACATATCTGGATTTATTTTTCAGGCTCATTATTCAATCCACTGACTATACTATAGTAACAAATTCTAGCAAAGAAACGATTATCATGTGATATTGCTCAATATACGGATTTGCTACAGTGAGGAATGATACAGAGGGTTTTTCAGCTTTGATATTTTGTTTTGTTGTTTATTTTATTTTACTTTTTACTTTTTTCAAATATCTCAAAGAGATTTACACTGAATTATATCAAAATGCAACAAAATTAATCCATAAAATAAAGACATTTGCATCATAATGTGACCAGAATTGAAGCAGGGGGTTAAACAAGGATGATTACTGAAAGCGCTATTTTTCCTTTCCCCATCGTTCCTTATGGGGTTACTCCTACGTATGCCAGCTCTGCTGTTGGCATAGTGTTTTCCTGGCATCAGGGGCATGTCCTTCATCTGAAGGGGGGCTAGGTTATGGCATACATATAAATGCCTTATCCTAGCCCCTTCCTTGTCCCTCCCACATTCCTCCTACTGTATGACCATCCCACGCTATGCCCCAATCCCCTCCCTGTTTTGGCCTCTCAACCGGCAGAGTTGTATGGTGTTTTTTTTTTCCTGGTGTTGCGCTTGCATCTGTCACACACATTCATTGGAGGGAAGACTGCTGTACTGTTGGGACTATCTTTGCACTGGTGTACATACGGATACATTGGCTTATCTGGAGTATACGATTGGGCTGTTAATTTTTTATGTGTTTTCTTTTTCAGTTGTCTCACTCTCAAAGTTGTTGGAATAGAATTTTCCCATCTTTGATCAGCAAATGAAAAGATGCTGGTCATGCTCAATCAAAGGTAAATGGGTACAGTCAGTACAACAAAGCTTTATATTGTGCTGGTCGGCTTGACCTTTGACATCTTTTCAAGGGATGAATTAATTCTCTCTGGCAAATATCTTCCAAACTACAGAATGCTCCTCTACATAACCATCTGCATAACTTTTCAGTAAAGGAGAGAGAGGTTAGAAGAATTTAGGCAGGAGAAAAATATAGAAAAAGAGAAATGTTAAACATTGCGTTATTCTCTCTGTTTTGGTTATGTAGCTGGTTAGTTGTTCCTATGAAGCTATTGTAAGACAAATATACATATGCCAGGTCAAAAGAAAAGAAAATCCTCCCATTTAATAATGCCATTGGGACTATGTCTGACCTCACACCTTTAACCATGACATTGTTTCACTATATCATGCCACTTGTGAATTTCAATTATTTGTTCAGAGAGGCCATTCATAATTGCTGGGTGTAAGCCTGCCTTTAGGATGCAAAGCAGAAAACAATGAAAATGCTACACAAGTGAATTAGAACAGCAGCACTTAAATGTATAAATTAACTGGGCTTCTTTTCACAGCTTTCTCTTTCTATTCTGAGAGGCTTCACTCCAGTGACATCAAAGGCAGGATTATGTAAGGAGATAAAAACTTGATTAATGTCCATGTTTGAAGCCATGAAAGTCTTCCCCTCTCCAAGCCAAAACAGCCCCCCTTAAAGCACAAAAAGCCTGGGTCCAGGTGCAAAGCAGGAAGCTACAGAAAGGCACTGAAATATTATAGGAAGTGTGAAGATTTTGCCCAATATGCTGTAAAAAAACCCTCTTTGTGGGCTTTTGTGGTGCAAATTAATATGCTACAGCTTGCCTATAAACAGAGAATATTATTCTGCTTACTATTGGGATGGTTATTTAATAAGAATTTAACTGGTGTCACAAAAGGATTAATGGTTTGTTTTGGCAGCCTGGAAATACCACAAAATTGATAGTATAAAGGTCCATCCTATATTTATTATCTCTTTTATCTGTCCACAGTGGATTGAAAGGAATCTGTATTGAAACATAAACTTGATTATGATGTCACAACCTTTTAAACAATTCTGATGCTTGGTTTCTTTTAGAAAAGACTTTTCTCACAACAGTGATCAGTGGACTGGACTTGTGAGTAACTTTCTGTCTCAGAAAATTTTCTGTGGTACTACCATTAAGTAGTAGTTATAATATTACATGGTTGGAAATATACTTTTTGTAACCACTACAAATACTTTTATGACTAAGCAGTACATGAATATTCAAGTAGTTACAAGCCGGCTCGCTTTAATAATCGCTTTAATAATTGCTTTAAAGGTGTACTAGGTAGGTGAAACTCAACATTAATTTGAAACTCAACATTAATAAAACTAAGATCATGGCATCTGGGCCCATCAATTCCTGGCAAATAGAAGGGGCAGAAATGGAAGCAGTAACAGATTTTACTTTTCTGGGCTCCAAGATCACTGCAGACGGAGACAGCAGCCATGAAATTAAAAGACGCTTACTCCTTGGAAGGAAAGCTATGGCAAACTTAGACAGCATAATAAAAAGCAGAGATATCACCATGCCAACAAAAGTTCGCATAGTCAGGGCGATGGTGTTCCCAGTAGCAATGTATGGTTGCGAGAGTTGGACCATAAGGAAGGCTGAGCGCCGAAGAATAGATGCTTTTGAACTGTGGTGCTGGAGAAGACTCATGAGAGTCCCTTGGACTGCTAGGAGATCAAATCAGTCAATCCTAAATGAAATCAACCCTGACTGTTCCCTGGAAGGACAGATACTAAGGCTGAAACTCAAATATTTTGGCCACCTAATGCGAAGAGAGGACTCTCTGGAGAAGACTCTGATGCTGGGAAAAATTGAAGGCAAAAGGAGAAGGGGAAGGCAAAGGATGAGATGGTTAGATAGCATCACCGATGCAACAAACATGAAAATGAGCGAACTCAGGAAGATAGTGGAGGACAGGAAGGCCTGGCGGGATATGGTTCATGGGATCACGAAGGGTCGGACACGACTTAACGACTGAACAACAACAACAAGGTAGGTGATGCAGGTGATATAGTGTCAGCAGATGCATACTCCCTTGTGCAGTTTTCCTCTCACCTGCTTACTGGATCAGTGCTAGATCCAGCACCAGCACAGGTGGGGGGAAGTTGCCAAGGTGGAAGACAGAAATTGAGGAGGAGCATACTTGTTGCCAGCTCCCTCACTTTTCCAAGGGACCCTCTGTGCGCAGGAGCCCAATTGGCTGTTGTGGGAGAAAAGGAAGTACTGTATTTGCATGAGTCTCATGCAGGCAGTTCTTCCCCACCTGATTCTTTCCAGCCAATTTTGTTTCTCCCAAGCAGGAAATGAAGATGTTCCCAGACTGTCCAGAGGGCTCCTGGGAGGGCTCCTGGGAGCAAGCCTGAAAATAATCCAGAGGGCTCCTGGGAGCAAGCCTGAAAATCTAGAGACATTCTACTACTCTAGATTTTCATAATTTATGGACAACTGGTACATAGCATTAAGAAAATCTCACCATGTGACTCTAGATTTTTGAATCAATCGTCCCTGGCCCTGGGTGTGGCTTCTTGGGGTGCATTAGCCCTAGCATATGCCCAGATGGGCACTCTCCATAACACTGCCACTGGATGAGCATCAATATTGTCTTTAATTAAATCAATATTAAATAATAAACTCATTATCTCAGACTGCAAATGTGAATCCCCAATTAGTATCTGATAACTTTACTTATGAGTTTCTGAGGTGTTCAAGAAAATTAGGTATTTGTTTTATTTCTAAGGACTGATCAAATGCTGAAAAGAATGTTTTAAAATGGATTAATACTATGACTGGACACTATATTGTAAACTTGATCTTATTGGTCAGTTTCCTTTTTCTCAGTTTTCGTTAAGGGGAGATCTGGAACTGTTTCAGCTCAGACATTTGTACTGAAGTATTTTGGAAGACTGGGGAGAAAGGTCTTTGCCACTTGATGTTGGATAAGCACTCATAGAAGGTTTTCTGAGAAATTTTAAAGAGGGAAAACTTCCCTCTTTAATCTAGCAAAAGGCCCTTGAAAGTACTTTATAACATTCAAAGATCTGGGTGGTCCCATCAAACCCTTTGTTTCTATTAGGGCCCCTAAACATTTTGCAGACACTGCAATTCTTGAAAATTCTACAGATCCTGGCAAGTGGAACTGCAGTAAACTTCACAGAAGCCTCAGTGATTGTGTTGCTTTCATGTGCACAAACTTGTCAAAAAATGGAAAGCCGTTTTGTAGCAAATACTGAGGATGAAATTAATTATTGCTACTTTGGTAAAAAAACAAGAACTAAAAATTCTGTGGCCATTATAGTACAGATATGCAAAACTAAACAGAAATAGAAAAAGATATCTTACTTTCAGTAATTAAAATCAGCCACTGTGAATGGTTATAACTGCCTGTTTTATGGAAAATATTATACATTTTCAATGTGTCTATAGGGTAAATGACCATCATGATTATTGTCCCAAGTTCATTTATCTTACTGTGCAATCCTACACAAACATAGGCTGGCGGAAAGAGCGCTCCACTGACCTAAGGAGTTTCAAAAGTGCCATAAGGCACTTTTACGGCTCCTCTAGTGTAAGTGGCACTGGCACAGAGGTCGGCACCGCTCACACCGCCACCAGAAGGATTCTATGCCGCCGGACACAGGTGAGTGCTGTGTCTGGCAGCAGGAGGGCGTGGGGAGGGTGGGCAGGAGTGGTGAGGGAGGGGGCCATTGGCCAGCCCGGCCTGGGAGGGGGCAGGGATATTGGCGCTGGGTTGCACCAATATCCAGTGCCCCTTCCCAGGCCGGGCCGACCTTACACAGCCTCCCTGGACACACACCAGCTAAAGAGCTGGTGTGCATCCAAGGAGGCCCATTGGGGCCTCTGGCGCTTACACTGGGTAAGTCCCCCGAGGTGAGCCCTGGCCGCACTGGCACGGCCCACATCCTGACTAGGATGCAGAGGCTGTCCTAAATGGCCGGCCACCGCATCTTAGGCAGGATCGGGATGCGAATTTAGGAATTTAAGCTAGCGTTCACTGGAGCTTAAACATGGAACCTGTTTAAATTCTTGGTGTTAGCTCTGAAATGCATGATGATATAAATAGAATTCCATTTGTGCAGACAGCCTTTCCCTTTTCAGTGAATAGCCAAAAAGAGTCTCAACACATCTGAGGAAAAGAGCATTCAGGCATAGGATTCTACCTGCTAACTGGGCAAGAGGCACTTTTTCAATTGGTGCTCCTCTTATATTTAGCAGGGGGAAAGTAACTGCTCCCCTTTCACCTAGCACAGTCTCTTTTCTGGTGGCTGTTTGCTGGTGGTGTTCTGCGTCTTTTTAAGATTGTGAGCCCTTTTGGGACAGGGAGCCATTTAATCATTTGATTTTGTCTGTAAACCTCTTTGTGAACTTTTTGTTGAAAAGCAGTGTATATGTAAATACTGTTAATAATAATAATAATAATAATACTTTTTGGTAGATCTGACTTTTTTTAAAAAAAGATAGACATTAATTTAATACACACACGCACACACACGCGCGCGCACACACCCTGTTTCCCCTAAAATAAGACCTACCCTGAAAATAAGACCTACATTCATTTTTGCATGATTTTTGCTGGCACTCGTCAATATAAGTCCTCCTCAAAAGTAAGACCTAGCTAGGATCATCAGTCAGACGTGACCCCCCCCCGGCACCTCCTGCGACCCCCCCGGCACTTACTTTGACCTATTTAAGCTTTGTTCTTTCCCGAGGGTGCAAGGCTCTGCAAGGCCTGCACAGCCTGCACTTGAGTCCTCCATCATAGAGACGATGTGTTAGAGAGGCCAGCAAGGTGGCTGCAGCCTTGCAGAGTCTCTCTAGCATGTCGTCTCCATGATGGAGGACTCGAGTGCAGGCCTTGCAGAGCCTTGCACCCTCAGGAAAGAATGAAGCTTTAATCGGTCAAAGTAAGTGCCGGGGGGGGGGGTCGCGCCACAGGTTGGGAAAATAAGACCTCCCTGAAAACAAGACCTACCGCATTTTTTGGAGCCAAAATTAATATAAGACACTGTCTTATTTTCGGGGAAACACGGTGTATGTGTGTGTGTACAGTATAAAACTCTGAAAATATCAATTCTATCTTAAAGGCACACATTGTGGAAAGGCCATATCTCAGTGGTAGAACACATGCTTTGCATACAAAATGTGCCATGTTCAATCTCTGGTATCTCCAGATTGTGCTGGGAAAGACTCCTCTCTGATTTCCAATCAGTGTAATGGCTGGGGGGGGGGGTCTCTCCCTTATCAGCTGTGATCAGCAGCTGATTGTCCGGAATTTTTAAAGTTACTTGTTTCTGTGCCGAAGTTCCGCCCCAGCTTACGTCCGCAGCAGTCCCAGCCGCAAAAGACCCTTCAGACTTAAGAGTCTTATCTCCCTGGATCAGCTGAGTGTCAGGAGCCAAGTACCTGTATTTTCAAATTCAAACTGTTTGAAAGTTTCACTTTCATTTTCAGTTCAGAGCAGTAGAACGAGAGCGAGGGTTCTTTGGAACATGATGAGGTTTGCCTGCTTATTATGTTTGTACTTTGGAAAATGTACTTTGGTGGGGTAGGGTGGGGAAAAAAGAGATCCTGGCATGTGTCTTTTTGCACTAACATGAGATGTATTGTTTAAACTTATTTTATGTATTATTTTATATTATGTATTTTAATTTTTGTTGTAAGCCGCCTTGGGCATTTGCCTTCGGCATAGAATAAGGCGGGGTATAAATTTTTTAAATAAAAATAAATAAATACCGTATTCCCCCGAGTATAGGACGCTCCTGATTATAAGACGCACCCTTAACGTTTGGTGCTATTTTTAAAAAAAAAAAACATTTTAAACTTTTTTTTAACTTAAAGAAAATATACACATTAGTAAAACAGTACAGCTTTAGTACAGTTAAAGGCATAGGCACCCTGTCCCTTATTGAATCTGGGCACCCTAGTATAAGTAGCCTTCCCAGATCCAAAGGGGGACAGAGTGCCTACCTTTAACCTTTGGAATTTGGCCAGGTGCAGCTTGTTGCACCCTTCCATGATGATGAGCTGCACCTGCCCAAATTTCAATGGTTAACAGCACAATCCTATGCATGTCTACTCAGAAGTAAGTCCCATTGCATTCAATGGGGCTTACTCCCAGGAAGGTGTGCATAGGATTGCAGCCTAAAGGTTGGCACTCTGTCCCCTTTGGATATGGCAAGCCTATGCATGAACTCTTGCTCTCAACTTTCAAACAGCACTCTCAACTTTCAAACTGCAGGATCAATAAGTTTCCACAGAGTCCTGGGGCTGGAACTTAAGGGTTAATTTTTTCAAATGCTTCCTGAGGCTAGAGCCTGCTAGAGAGACCATTTAGCAAGTGATTAAGAGCTGAAAACACAGTGCTTTGCAGTTTAAAAAAAGAAAAAGCGTTTTACCTTTGAAAGAGACTTGGAGAGGCTTGAAAACGGGACACTTTGCAGAAAACTCTAGGCAGAAAATGCTAGACTTTGATTGTAGGCCGCACCCCTACTTTAAAGACTTGCCTTAGGGCAGGGGTGGGGAACCTCCGGCCCGCGGGACCGGAGGCTCCACCGCCCGCCTGCCTAGTCACTTTAAAATCGGCCTTTCTGCAGCTGCGCAGATCGCCGTTGAGGCCGAGGGATTGGTCCGTGGGTGGGTTAGAAGGGTAGGGAGAGTGGTCCGTGGGTGGGAGGGAGGGAGAGTGGTCCGTGGGTGGGTTAGAAGGGTAGATTCGGGGGGTGTCAAATTTGCGGTGGGGGGCCCCAAAAATTTCGGCCACCATTACGGGTGGCCCGCGGCCAATTTTCCAAATGAGGAAATGGCCCCCCACTGCAAATAGGTTCCCCACCCCTGCCTTAGGGGGAAAAAGTGAGTCATACTCAGGTCAATACGGTAAATCAAGCTCTCTGTTTGTAAGGTATTTTTTCCTTCTCTCCCATCTGTGCAGTGTATTTTTTGTAGTTGAGAAAATGCACTCCCCCCCCTTCTGTCTCTCTGATTTTTGTGTTGGGCCTCTCTCACAGAGAGAGAGAGAGAGAGAGAGAGAGAGAGAGAGAGAGAGAGAGAGAGAGAGAAAAGACATCTTTTCACATTTAAAATTGTTTTAAAATTGTTTAAATACTTTTTTATTTAATGATAGTGTTGCCCTATGAAATGAGAAGGCTACGAAAGTGACTTTGTATGCCAAGGATTTGTGAGCTGGATTTGTGAGCTGGACTGTATCACACAAACGCGATGCCCATGCCGCATCTCTGTCCCAAGATTTCCCCCAGAGAGTTAAGAGTAGCCCTGATGGGAAGGATCTATTCAGAACTTCAGCACACCATGAATCAAGATGCTCACAGCACGTAGCCAGGGAAGCACATTCCATTCTCCCCCCTCTGCCAAAGATTTGCAAACTACTCTGCCAGGAAAGAGAGAATTCACATACATATGCTAACACCAACTGTCTGGCTCCCAAGGAGGGCCAATCCACATGTGCAACAATGTGCCCTCTCCCTCCTCCCCTGCCTCCCCACCCTCTCCTGTCTCCTCCCACAGATCTACCTCCAGCCCAAACAAGGTATTTCTTTTTCCAAGAACTCCTTCCCTATGTGTAGTGTTTAAAACGCAGGCTCCCAGCCTGCTATTTTTGTCTTGCATTCTGGACATAGGTGTAGGTGAGCTCCGTGCTCCATCTTCTCTTCCTCTCTCTGCTTCCCTCCCTCTTCCCCCTTCCCTCCCCCCTCCCACTCTTGACTTGACTTTGTTCTCAGTCATTCTACAGACTGCTAGCCTGCAATGCTGGCTCATGCCATGAACACAGCTTTGCAGCCAAGGTGAACTTTCCAGGATTAGGTGACTATTACCCAAGTAAATCAAGACCCCTGCTAATTCTTTGTACTTCTACCTAAGTTTCATAGATCTGTATGCTTTGGAGTATGATTGAAGTGATGCATATTGAACTGTATTTTTTGTATGAATCTGACTAACTATTTAGTAAATATTGGAAAGCAACCACGTGTGTTCTCAATATAATTTAAAAGGGAATTCTGCAAAAGCCCAACTCTGGTATACACAGGTATCAAGATCAAAGAACATGCCAACTTGCCCTATTTAAAGCTATTCCCCAAAATTACAAAGGCATTTTGGCTAATAATTAATGAGCTGATTGATTGATTGATTAATCCAATTAATTAACAATTAATTAGCAGGGGGTACTTCAGAAAATTGGACCGTGATAGGGGATATCCAGGCCTCCAAAGGTTGAGAACCCCTATAGTAGACAATACTGACCTAAATGCACAAATTGACTCATAAGGCAGATTCATATGAAAGGGGTGAGTATTGTGTGAAATAAAGTTAACTGGAAGCAATGTTTTCATGGAGAAATATCTACACCTAAAATTGTAGTTTCGAAAACTGTTATGACCAGCAATAATGTATCACGAATGAATCATCTTCACGGGATTAAAGTTCATAAGTTAAAGTGTATTTTAATTTAAAAACACAGCATGATGTTTCATTCATTTATCCATGAATATCATCAGATGCAATAAGCCTTTCTTTTATACCTTTCTAGAACTCTGTCCATACTGAACTATATTTTCAGTCATTAGTTTCTTCTCTAAATTTGTTCCATAATTTCAATGCTCATAGGAATAGTACAGCTGGACAAAATATCCCAATAAATTTATCACCTGGGTGGTGTGCAGAAGTGATGTATATTCTTACTCTTAGGGGCCAATCCTATGGGCATGCTGCGCTGCATTCTGGTGGTGCAGCGTGCTTTATGGCAGTCGCAAAACGCAACACACTATTCTGTACAGTCAGACCACTGCTGCAAGCGGTGAGCAGCCATGCACCAGTGGCCCCAGGAAAAGCCCCAGTGCCAGTAAATCAGCGCAGGGAGCGGGGGGGGGGCAGGGAAGTGTGAAAGGGGTTGGAGACTGGGGCAGGGAGAGGGTGTTGAGGCTGGGGACGGTATTGACAACAGTAGTGGCGCAAATAGCCTATCCCCCTTCCTAGCCTCGATCCACCTTCCCAGGTCCACTCAGACTTGCGCCAGCAAAATATCTGGCGCAGGTCCAAGTAGACCCATTTAGGTAATGGAGGCTTATCCCCAGGCAAGGGGATAAGCCTTCCCTTATCCAGAGACCTCTGAGACCCCCTCCCCCAGCAGGATGCAGAGCATGCGTGGCTGCATTGGTGGGGGAGGGTTTAGATAGGATTTGGCTGTCAGATAAAATCATATTGTTACATGTTTGCATCCCACTTTCCTGAACACAGAGAAGTTCCCGAGGCAGCACTGTCTTGATTCTGGCTTCATTTGGAGGAGAGAGAACTGAAGGCTTATGGTGTCATTGAAACATTTGTTTTATTTTCAAATAAAATACAAGCAATCAACAGGCTAGATGTCTGTACCCCATAGTATTTGGGCCTTGGCTTGTTCTCACCCAACTTCCCCAATCTAAACTGCCTTGTCCCTCAGATCAAAATTACCTGTCTGATCTGTCTGTCTGGCAGTAGCTGTTTTCTTTGTTCTCCTCCTGCTGACCACCCAAGGAGGGGATGAGTGACCTCAAGCTTTCAGCTCAGCCCCTCCCCTCAGGTGCCTATGTGCTTTTTAGTATTTGTCTTTTTTAAAAAAAAAATCACCCCACCTTTTGTTTGAAAAGATCTCCAAGACCGATTACAACAATGCAAAACACCCCAAGGGCCCTTTCCTCTGACTGATGTGTGCCTCTACTTGCTTCTTCTGTCTCATGGGCAACGTGACAACTGAAGCAGAGTTCTTTTCAAGCAGGGAAGAGGAAGAAATTTCCCTGCAAATGCTTCATTCTCTGGCCAATGATGGAAGCCAGCCTGATCTTCCCTTTCTCATAGTGTTCATCCTGATCTATGAAAGATTCTGATTCTAGGACCATTATAATTAGCAGCTCTTTAAGGGGACCTTAGTGATTTTTCTGAGCTGCCAATCTACACTCTGCATGAAAGAAAGCAGGTGGTCAGCCAATCTTCTGCTTTTAAGAAATCAGTTGATCAGACAATATTTATATATGCCAGGGTATTTGAGAGACTGCCTACTTCTATATACAGTAGTCCAGCTCATCTCCTTAGGTCATCAGAGAAGGCCCTTTTGCGGGTACCATCGCCCTGGGAGGTGCGAGGGGTGGCAGCCAGAAATAGGGCCTTCTCAGTAGTGGCACCAACCTTATGGAATTCCCTCCCTTTTGACTTATGAACTGCTCCCTCCTTGGAGACTTTCCGGCGAGGCCTGAAAACGTTCTTGTTCAAAGAAGCCTTCTGAGTCTTGGCCTTTTTTTAACATCTTGCAGTTACAGGTGTGGTGCTGCTGTTCTTGTACTCTTGTCTTTTAAAATGTAATAATGGTATTTTTATCATTTTTAGATTGTGTTTATGAGTTTTTAATTAACTGTTTTATTGCATTTAAAGGTGGTTGTTTTTTGTAATTGTTTTTTTTCCCCATTTTTGTAAGCCGCCTTGGGTCCCTTTGGGGAGAAAGGCGGGATAAAAATATTGTAAACAAATAAATATAATCACAATCCCAAACCCATTACTGTTTTCATAATACTATATTTACAGATTATAAGAGTACTATGAATGTTGTGGCTCAAATCTTAGATGTTCACTGCAACCCATAACTCCTTCTCTAGTACCATCTGTCAGGGAAGGAAATCTATATCCTAAAAGTGTGACTTGCATTCTTTGTTCCTAGATACATTTTATGATATAAATGGAATGGGAAGACTATAGCCTTTTACTAGTACAGCTGCACTCAGTTTTCCTTTAATCTTGTTTTGTTTTGGGGAAAGAGAAAGATATTCACTTTAAGTAATGGATATCCCAAGCTAAAGCATGTTGTCTCAGAAGTAAAAGTAACTGATTCAATGGGATTGACAACTGATGTACAGCGCAATCCAGCGCAAGGATCCAGCCCATAGCCGCCTGCCGGATCCTGAGCCCTGGCGGCTATTTTGCCGCCGGGCCAGAGATCTACTCGGGGAAGGGGATTCTCATCCCATTACCCGGGTGTAAAGCCAGGCCGGCCCAATCGGCCTCCTTGGATTTCCGCCAGCTAAATAGCTGGCGGAAGTACAGGTGGCTGTGTAACGGCCTAGCTGGCCTGGTGGGGATGGAGATATGGCCGAGGCCATCCCCCGCCCCCTCCCAGACCGGCTAGGCCAATGGCCCCACTCCCTCACCCGCCGAAACACCCCTGCGCCCGCCGGATCCCGACTTACCTTGTCCGGCGGCCACACGGGTACTCCAGCAACGGAGCAAGGGAGGCTGGCCTCTGCGCTGGCCTTCCTTGCTCCCATGTCATCGCTATTGGGATAAGCCTCTATTTGGGAGGTTATCTAGGAGATTCTTAGCAGAGTTTGTTCCCTCTTACACCCAGGCAGACTGCTATTAGCTAAAGGAACACACAAGGCATATGCTGAGTTAAGTTGCAAAAAAGGTTTACTCACGGTTTCAGGTCACATATATACTGCATCTGGTTAACGACCAGAGGTTCAGTTCTAACTTAGAGATGCCATGCCCCTACAGCTGGCACAGCCTGCATGGGGTGTGGTGGAAGATGGCCGCTGGGCATCAGAGCCACATGGCACACAACCTTCCTGCTTGGAGTCAGAATAGTAAGGGGATGAGAAAGAGCAAAGAGAAGGAGGAAAATAGGTCAGGGCCACACTCCTTCCTTTAGACACAGAGAGGTCAAAATAAAAAAGGTCTTTCAGGTAACCAGGTTATACACTCCCCCCCCCCCCAGTGTCCAAACAGCCGAAAGCTGCCCATCTCCAACAATCGCAAACGTATTTTACGGCACATTTGCGATGTCTCCCAGCGACGGAACACTCATTCCATCACCGGCTTTTCTTTCAGGATTGCGCCCGTAGTTATGTATAGGATTACGGCCTGAAGTAGAGTGCCACAGGAGTCTCAGTGATATGGAGATTCCACAGAGGAGATGTGTAAGAAATCTAACTGTCCAAAGGCCCAATCCTATCCTTGAGATATGCTGGCATATATCCTTGTCCACAGGCACAACAAACACACCTGCTGGCGTAGATGTGTATTAGCCAACAGATGCAACACGGACACAGGCTCAGTGTCAGAAAAACACCACACCGACATAGAATAGCTCAAACATCACTTGGTTCCCAGCCCAACTATGCCAGTAGAGAGGCCGGAACAGGAAGGAGATTGGGGTGTGAGTGACCTGGGAGGGATGTAAGAGGGACATGGGAGGGATGAGGAGGAGTCAACATATACCATATCCTAACCTCCCTTCAGACAACGGACACACCTCTGACTCTGGACAAAGACAGAGCTGGCATAGGTAGGAAGAGTACCCATAAAGAACAATGGGGAGGGAAAAACAGCAGAAATTTGTACTTCCTGCTGCCCCCGCCCCACCCACTTTCCTACAAAAAAGCATAAGATATGACATTGGCAACCAATCAGAGCACACTAAACCCAATACAGTCCTCCCCTTGCAAGGGAGACTGCAGCTCAGATGAGAAGACACTCAGATGAGAAGACACTCATTGAGAACTTCGGTGATGGAAACCATGGTGAAAGACACTTACCGCACAAAGGGGGCACTTTGCACAAACAGCCTCTTGTCCCTCACTATATGTATGGCATTTTGTTAATGTTTGTCTTATCATAATTCTTATTGCAGATATTCTGCCCCAAGAGATCCCAAGCCAGGGATCCCAAGGTGTGGCTGAGACTGTTATCTATGGCATAGATTCTATGCCTTGTTACTCTTCCTGTGTTTCTCCTTGCTCCCCACAGGCAGCTGTCCCACAGGTGAGGACATCATGCAGACCACAAGGGATGCCTGTAGCTTGCCTGCCTGCAGTGACCAGTGTGAACCCAGCTGTTGCTTGATGAAGTTGCTGACCTACTCCTTCCAGCTAGACCCCTGTGGCTTTACAAATAGTAGGTGGTGGGCGGTAGGCAGGGGGTGGGGAGAGAGAGGAATGGGGCGGGAGGTGGGGTGGGGAGGGGGGTCTTGAGGCCAGGAAGGGGCGGTAGCAGCAGCAGTGCCGCCAAGCGCAAATATCCTATCCCTCGGCTCTTTCCCAGCCTCAAACCACCTTCCTGGGTCAGCTCAGACTTTCTTCGGAGCTTTCTTCAGATGGACTTCTCCAGGAGTTCTCCTGCAGTCAAGAGCACCTGCTGTGCTCTGTCGTCCACCTTTAAGCGGAAGATGGGGCCGGCCAGGCCAGGGACGCGTGCAGCACAGTTCTCACCTCTGTAGGCACGAAGGCGCCCCTTCTCACGGCTCCTTGGGCTGCACGTAGCTCCCTTTTCACTCGCTTTCATTCCGGCCCCGGGAGCCAGCCAGGCTCCCCCTGCCTCAACCCCCCCCCCCCCCACTAGGAAGGAGCCTCTGCTCCACTCGCCGAGGACAAGAGAGGCCTCGTGGCTGAGCCCTGGAAAGTGCCGCCTCCTGCGACGGTCCCCCGCTCGGTACCGACCACTCTCGATTCGAAACGCTTCTGAATGGGCACGGAAAAATTTCTGCGTCTGGAATGCTGCAGCTGCGGCTCGCTGAGCCGAGTGTGCCACCGGCAGCCGGAGACTGAGTTCTCTTCTCATAGCGTGAATTCTCGAGTGCTGAGCTTTCAGAGTCAGCGATGAGTGCGGTCCCGATCCGTAGCGTTCCTCTGCGGGTGCTCTTTAGCAGACATACAAAAACAAGCAGTCGCCGCACGAGTAGTTCTGGTCTGTTTCTGCGGAAAAGGTTTACCAGTGCGATCCGAGGTGCCAGAGGTGAAAAGGGCTGCGACGATGCTTTGGGGTGAGGGGGATGATATAACACATACTCTTTTGGAGCAGCCGCGGACGTTGCATTGCACCTCTCTCCTCTCTGGCACACTTTCAGAGCGCACACATTCATGGGACCGAACACGCTCTACTTTGGGTCTCATTATCATGACATTAAACGTGTTTAGTCCGTTTTTTTTTTATTTTTTGGTACATGGTAATTTTTTGGTACAATACGTGAAGGGGGGACGAACGAATCTAAATTCCAAGCGATTTTGTTACATGACAAACACAGCGAACTGGATTTAGAACTAAATAATGATATTTAGTTTAAAACTAAATAATGATAATTCAATGTCGTCTCCTCTCTATATTATTCAAATGAAGGCCTGGAGCTGTCCTTTCAAGTCAAACAATGCACATTGATAAGAGTGGCAAAAGGATTTAAGTGCTCCTAAACGGACCGTCTGCCAAGGTTGGGACAGGCTACACGCTCCCTACAGTTGGTGCTTGCTTTCCAACTCCCATATACTTCTCACCCACCCCATAGGACAGGCTGCCCTGCTGAGTGTGGGATGGCGGCTGGATGATCTCCTCGACGAGGTCCCCGCCGCCGCACCCTTGAGACTGTGTCTGCCTGACCTGCTGCTGGAAATCTATGAGGCAATTACTCGAAAGCAAAACATCTCCTGCTAATCGCATTGGCATCAGTCAGAGCCCGTTTCAGATTTCAGAGGCGGGGGGCGGGAGGCTGTACAAATTACACGTTATCCAAATATTGGCTGCTGCCGAGGGGGGCTGGCAGCCAGGCTGTGCCCCTGGGCTCTTGCAATTAGCGCTGCTGCCCCCTCCCTCCTCACCTTCGCGGAGGCGACGACATATATCTTTACAGCCTCCCCTTTGCCAAAAAGAAATCACTCTCAAGTTTGATTGCCCCCCTGGGAGCCCGTCGTCCCCCCCCCTCGCCCTGGACGGGGAGTCTGGCAGCTCCTGCGCGATGCCTGGCTGGCTGGCTGGCGGGGGCTTTGCCAAAGGAAAGGGCTACCCCGGTTCCCTGGGCGCTCCGCCGCAGATTGCATGGCAGGCACCAGCTTTCGCGTGGTGCCGGCCTGGCTGCTCCCGATCCCGAGCCGGCTGCCTCGCCTGCAGCAGCAGCAAGCAAGCAAGCCCAGCGCTCAGGCGCTCCCCCCTGGCACGCTTGCTGCTGCTGCTGCTGCTGCTGCTGCTGCTGCTTCGGGAAAGGGTTCGCAGCCAGCCCGCGACGAGGGAGCCGGAGCAGCAGCAGCAGGCGGGCGGCCAGGCCGGGGAGAGCAGAGCCGACAAAGTCAGGGGCGAGCGAGCGAGCGAGCGAGAGAAGGGGCGCGCTGCCTTCCTCCCCCCTGGCCGCGGCCGGGGAACTTGTCTCGGTGCCCAGCGGAATGGCGCACGAACAGAATTGGTCTTCTTTGCAACTGACACTGGTTTGTCTCCGCCTAGGGAAACCTGGGCACGGCAGGCTGCACTGCAGGTTCACACACCAGATCGTGGTGGTGCCAGAAATCGGAGGATGACCCTACAGCCTCGCTCGGAGAGACTTTCTTTGGACGTCTCTCTTCGTTTCTCTTCCGGGCTCAAGTGAGCCCGTGAGGAATACCTGCGCTGGGGCAACAACCCCTGACAACACACACGCCTGTCTACGTGAATTGTGTTCTGAAAGGGTCTCAGGCTGCAATCCTATCACGCTTCCCTGGGAGTAAGCTGTGAGTCTCATTGAACGCAATGTTCGGCCCGATCCTCTCGGCTCTTCCTAAATTCAAGCCGGGGATTTTTAAGTCACGCAGTGCAATCCTACGCATTGGCACCATAGACGTAGGCACCATTGAATTCAATGGGATTTACTTACTCCCGTGGAACTATTGTGCCGTAGCCTTAGTCACGATGAACTGAACTGGCTAGTAAGGGCCAGGAAGGGACTCTGGGAAGCTCTGCGGCAGGGTGAGCTGCGAGACTTTAATACCGGGTGGAAATGAAGGCTGGCTGGCTGGCTGGCTGTTTTCTTTCCCTCAGTAACTATACTGCTGCGACTGAGAGGCGAAGCACGTTTCCTTCAAGTTCCTCGGAGATCGAACTAACTTCCAAACAGTTACAAGGGGGTCCGCATGATGTTTTTCAGCATCAAACTTCCGTACCTCTTGATTCCCCCCTTCCATTCAGTTTCAAACTGCAACAGGCAGTTCGAAAAGATTATCATTTAACTATTTTAATCTAGAGAAAACCCTGAAATGAACATTCCCTTCTTTTACAGGAGCTGAGTATTATGGACTCCGTCTTTGATGGCACTTTTTAAAATCATAGAGAGCGAGGTCCGAACTAACTCCGACAACAAGCAACGAAATCTTGCCCTTGGAAAGGATAATTAAAAAAGACTTTTAATCCGTCTCATCCTGAAAGCTGAAATTTCAATTACAGAGGATGCTGTGATTCACCAGTACCAAATCTGAAACTAGATTTTCCTCCCAACCCAAGGTTGACTGGAAAACAAGCCGAGTTTGACACCGATTTCAAGAAAATCATAGTGTCACTATGGCTAATGCAAGGGATGGCTATAGGAATCCAATACCTTTGCAGTCAGTCACCCAGAGTGGTACTCTTTACACGTGGAGGAGGAAAAATGGTCTAGTCAAGTGTCCACAGTAGTTTAAATAAATGGGTGTACGATCCCAAGGGTCTTTCTCAGCTCTCAACGTTCTTTCACATCATATTGACTTGGATTTTGAACCTTTTTTTTTGGAGGGGGGAGATGCTTTCAGAGCGGTTCACAATAAAAACTTGGTACACAAGTGCCCCATGTAAATACATTCTTGGACTATGCCATTGACTTCTTCAGAGTGATTATTTCTCTTTTCTTTTTTTCTTTTATTTTAAAAACAACAACTCTGGTGTGCTTTTTTCAGTTTTCTTGATCTCCTAATAAACATTATGAATTAGAACTATTAATAATTATAATCACACTTGTTTTGTAAATACATTTTAGAACTCAAATAATTTATTTTAGTCTAATGTAAAACTATGAAATCAGATTCTATTACTGAATCCAGTGAAAGCCAACCCTGTATTCTGTATGTTCAAAATTCTTCTTTGCTAGAATGAAGACAAACTCACCCCAAAGAAAAATTTAGCAAACAAAATATAAAAGACTTTCACTTAAAAAAATCATGGATGGATTGAAAGCAAATTTCTTCTCATTCCCTCCAAAATTTGCCAAAATAACATAAACCTGTGAAATAGAAGAGCCATGTTTACATCAAGCCCTGTGTTGATTTGACCCTAAAATGAACTATTAGATGTGGCTGACCATTTTCAATTTAAAAGGAATTTGAAGGCAGTTTATCATCAGGTTCATTGGGCTGATTGACAAAGTCAAGTGGAAAATACAAATTAAATAGGAGAGAACTCTTTCTTGTAACATCCTGATTTGCATTTTTTTAATCACTTCTTATTGTTTTCCAAATGCTACTATTTCTATTAACCTGTACTCCTCCTGCCAGGCTTCCAAGATTTTAAACAAACAATTTGCCAGTTTGCAATTTGGGTATAATTGCCTTGAGGACTGAATTATGGGATTCCTGATCACTGAAAAGTAACATGACACACAGCAAGTCAAGATACTAACATAGGAGGCCATGCAAAGCAGAAGAACAGGTTGGCCCTTTAAATACTGTACTCTGATTCTAAGCACATCTTTTTAGGGGATGAGAACCATTCAAATCAATAATGCATTTCAATAGAAGGTTTGCAAAGCAAATTGTTGGGGTTATTTGTTATTTCCATGTGTTTAGAACTGAGGTATTACACTCCAGCCCTACGCACAGAAATCTTTACTGGAAAGGAAGGCCCATTGATTGCAGTAGATATTATTTAAGACTGCTTATGGTCATAGTCCTAGATCAAAATCTGAAATACACATGAGATGGAGGTTTCAGCTATCAACCATCCAGCATCAAGGTTGATTATCACCTTAACCTGACCAGATTCATAAATATTTTCAATTCAGCACAATGACACTCATTTCCATATGGGACTGTGGTGTCTTATAGGACTGTAAAGGTTTATGGTTTCAATCTCTAGCCAGGAATTAATGGAGCCTAGTGAATAAATACTACTGGAACAGAATGAAGATCTTGATTAAGACAGGTTTTTTTTTTCAAATGTCAGAACTATACCTGCTATACACAGCCTATTCCTGCAATGGGGAGGGGCAGGGACTCCTGCATTTACTTTTGTAGAATCTCAGAAACAAAGTTAGCTTTCATAAACATTCCTTTCCTACCTCTACCCTCAGAAATAAATTTCAGACTCACTTTATCCATTTAGTAGACAAGCTTCAGACAACTCCAATCTGGCATTCTCCAAAATGTAAAAGTAAATGCACATATGAGTTTAAGACAAATGAGAAACTCTAGAACACATTCAGTACTGTTGGAATAAATGGAACTTCCTTTCAAGTGTGTTTGTAATCACACAGAATCAGAATCAGGTTGTAAAATGCAGTGTGGGGGAGGGGATTTTCCTTCAGAAATCTGAAACTGACAATCCAATCCACAACAACCCAACAAATCTTTGAAGATGACTTCAGTGGGATTTATCATACCAGTGTAAATTAAACCAAAGCACTTTGAGCAAAGTGGATAACTTGTGGGTCAGTTATTCTCCAAGTCAAGAGAACATTTCCAAAACCTTAAATTGGTACGCTGGAAGATTTTTAACACGCACACAATTACATTGTGATAAACACAGGTTTCTTAGAGAGATTAAAACAAAACAAAACCCTAAACATCAGGATTAGCATAGCAAGCAAAACTACCCACACTAATTTTTTTTAATAAAAACAATGATGTACAGCAGAGCAGAGAGCAAGTTGCAACAATCTTAATTCACAAACCAGTTGCGACTCTGAAATCCAGCCAAAAGCAAAATCTCAAAAGCGGACCTCTGGAGATGTCTGCTTGACAATTTCCTCCTGTCACAGAAGATTCTTCTGGGCAGAGTGCTTATGTAATTTTTTAAATAAAACTTTTTTTTTAGTGCTTCCCTCATCAGTATTACGTTTTCAAGCTTAAGAAATACACACCAAAGCCACGTGTATGAAGGAGCTATATATGCAAGTAGGGACAAAAAACAGTGTTGTGATAAGCATTACCCACAAGAAGGAAGATTTTAAAAGAAATATTCAGAACAGAAAATGATGAGACAGGTCTTGCATGTTTACACAACAGTATTACATCAACACATAAACCTTACTAAAAAGCTCTATGTGAAATGTTTCACCCCATTCTCTCTTTACATTCAAATGACCAAGTTTTTCATACTGAAATAGGCAATAAAACAGTTCTCTGCTTTAAACTCCCATTTTTATTTTAATCCTCACTCATTCCTTCTTTTTTACTTTTACTTTTAAATCCTTTTACTTTTACTTAATTTTAAATCATTCACTTTTAATTTTTTTACTTGTTACTTGTTACTTGCTATTGTCAACATAATAGCATTCCCCTCCTTTGAAAAAGTTGCAGAGATGCTGAAGTTCAATCTGAAAGGGCTATCAAAACTGTCATATAAAGTACATGTATAATGTTTCCTTTCCATGATGCAGAATTCAGGTTGAAAATCTTATAGTTAGTGGAAAATTTCAGTGACATTGTTTCAATATACCAGGTTTTCAACTGAGACCTTAATCTCACACAGCCAGCCCTGGCTTTGTTCTATATATGATCTATACTGACTCACTTTTCATATCACCTTTTCTCCAGCATCTCAACTTGCCACTTGTCATGTTTGATCCATTTATGGTAGTTTGGAATAGGTAGTGCTGAGCTGGCTGATTTAAGAGTTTTGTGTAACTTGAAAGCTGACCTACTCTTGAACTAACAAAAGCGATCCCTGTCAAAGATGTCTCTGTGTATTTCATAGGGAATAGTAAAAGCCCACCAAAGTCAATGTCAACTTTCCTGTTCACTTTAATGGCTCTGGATCACACCCATAGACTGCAATCTTAAAATACTTTCTTGGACATAAGCTTCCTGAAAAATACCAATTAATATTTCTTCAAGTACACTCCATTCTAAAATATGCTGTTTTCAAAGCCATTGAAATCAGTGGACCCAAACATAAGTGTGCTTAAGACTGTAATTTGGCACCATTATCTCAAACCCTTTTAATTTTGAAACAATGCATTGATAAACTGGATTTTATTTCCAATTAAGTAACTTTGGGATGACAGCTTCATATCTAACTCTGTACACATTTACTTGTCCCATTGACTTCATTGGAACTTGCTCCCAGGGTATTTGCAGTTTCAGGACTGGATCCTGAAGTGTTGGGGGTTTGTCTACCAACTGAAGTCTTTAAGCTGAGTACGTATGTGACGGTTTGGATCCCAGATACTTGATAAAATTTACATCATTTGTTTGTTTGAGTATATGATGGTTGACAGTTAACACAAATGCTCTTACCTGAACCAGGCTGTCAACAATCTGATTGTACAACAACAATTAAATACAAACCTCAGAAGAATTAATATTAATATTAATAATATTTCCAAAGACTCCCCAGTGGCCAGGAGCACTCTTTACCCTTAATACATGAACTGCCTAAAGAAAAGGTGGTGATGACAATGTTCTTTCTCTAATTCTCTTTTTAGGAATGTACCAAGGAGGACTGTAAGGAGTTTTTGCCTTCAGAAGAATTTGGTGCAGTTTGTTCAAGGAGGGAAGAAGATGAGCTTGGCGAAGTGGATGGACAGAGCTGCTGTGCTGCCTGGTTAACTGTCAGGGCAGGGATAGTAGTGGTTGGAGGAATGGCTGGAGTGGGCTTGATTGGTACTGGAATTGCAGGCAGAGTCTGTGTGGGTGGATGGCAGATGGCCTTCACCGGCATGCTGAAGGGTCCATACTCGCCTGGGGAGATGGGCATCCCACCTACAGGTTCCATCACACCCACGTGGGGCCACACGGAGCTGACCATGGTGCTGATCTGCTGGCTGGCCACTGGGTAGCCCAGGTGGTGCATCACCGAGGCCAGTGGCAACCCGCCACCCTGGATCACACCCTTGTAGTCTCTCCCAATGAGATTTTCAATGGCGAACGGATGCTTGAAGCCAGGCGCAGGGCTGTAGGGCTGGAATTGAGGCAGTCTTCCCACAGCTGCTGCTGCCGCGGCCGCTGCTGCTGCCGCGGCAGCAGCCACAGATGAGTCTGAATGGCCTTTGCCAGTTGGTGGAGGCTGCAGGGGAGGAGGCGGAGGTGGTGGCTGATGATGAGGGTGGAAATAGTGGCTCAAATGCGGGTGTAGCACGCCCCCTGCCTTGCCTGCAGCTGGCATGTGAGGCTCTGGCCGCGGCACCTTGAAACGCTTTCTGCGCCGAAGGAAGCTGCCGTTCTCAAACATGTCTCCGCAGTCCGGATGCAATGCCCAAAAGCTGCCTTTGCCAGGTTGGTCTGGCCGCCGCGGGATCTTAATGAAGCAGTCATTGAAGGAGAGGTTGTGGCGCAGCGAGTTCTGCCAGCGTTGCGTGTGCTCGCGATAGTAGGGAAAGCGCTCCATGATGAACTTGTAGATGTCGCTCAAGGGTAGCATCTTCTCAGCTGAGTGCTGGATAGCCATTGCGGTCAGGGAGATATACGAGTAAGGGGGCTTCTGGTCACTGTAGGAGCTCTTGCCTGGACGAGGCATGGCACATTCCCGCCACCACTCTGGCTGGGCTGCACCGCCTAAAAGGACCGCACACACCAAGATTCAAGGGATCGCCTCCGGAATGAGTGCCGGATTGCACCTTAGTTGTACCCACACAGGGCAACAGAATCAGCCAACTGTTCACATCACCTCATAGCAAAAGTCCCACGCGTTTCATTAGCACTTTATGCATTCACCCAAAGCTTCCATGTTGAGGATTTAACAACACCTTCTCAGTTTGTTGTCTCCAGCAGATCTGAGACACCAGATGGTAAATATAGATAACGCATTTTGTGGTTCCACAGTTGTTCTGGATTAATATATATACCTTTTCCTTTCTAGAATTGTCACTGGAATCCCACACCCACGTGCTTGAAACAAACCCTGTTCGTTTCAATGGAACATGCTACCAAGTTAGTATGCTGAAGGCGCTCAGTCCCTCGCTGTCTCTCACTCTGACACTGGTTTGGACAGAAACGTGCAACTTTGAGACAGATGCAAAGACTTCTTTTTCTTAACTCCCACCCCTTGATCTTTTTCCGAATAATCTGGGATTGCTAAAAGGTTTGATCCATCTGAAATCGATAATCATCACTGATTTCCACCCCCGCCTCAATTCTCAACATATTTAGGAAGAAGTAAGTTCCATTACATAACTCAATCTCTAGTAAACTGTCACGTCCCCCCTCCCACAGCCCCAAACAAGAGGCTTTTCTAGAACTCAAAAATGCATTTTACGAAGTAGATATGATATCCCTTGAGGTGACTGCCATAAGGCTTCTGACCTTTCTCACGGTGGCAAAAAGGCATAGGTCTGTTACCGGTGAGGCGGAGAAATAACTTGCCGAAAGAGCACCAAACCATGGACATCAGTCATCTGTTTTTGGATTCCAGTGTGTGCTAGAAAGAGATTCTGGGTTTTCACCTTGATAGACTTCGATGGTTGGAGCTTCTGCACCGGACCATGAAGTGCGAAGAGAGTGGAAAGTTGATTGCTAGAGTCTGAGGCAGATCAGTCTGGATCACTTCGAAGAAGCAAGAAGAATCGCCTCCTATTCAGGAAAGTCAGAGCAGGCAGCTGGGTCCTAGAATCGGTTGGAATGCCTGCCGACCTGTCTGTAGGAGCGAGCGAGGGGAGCGCGGAGGCAGCTCGACAGCTGGCTTGTGTCTTGGCAGAGCTGCCCTGCGCTCAGTGTGTTGTGGTCGTCCCTGCCTGGGATAGTGAAAGAGGCTCCCCCGCCCGCCCCAGCTTCGGCTTCCTTAGCATCACATGACGGAGGCTTGGGGGACGCAAGAAACCACGGGTCGCCTTCTCTCCCCCCCCCCTTTAAAGCGGACAAGGTGGGGGCAGGGACGCGCGCAGCACAGCGGGCTAGAAGGAGCTTTTAAATCACTTCTCCCTCTAGCGGGCACGAAGGTGCCTCCTCCCTTTTGCGATTCCCCAGCGCCTCCTCTCACGGCCCCTTGGGCTGCACGTAGCTCGCTTTCACTCCGGCCCCGGGAACCACACTCTCCCCCACCGCCCCCCCCCCACGCTAGGAAGAAGCCTCTGCTCTGTTCCACTCGCCGAGGACGAGAGAGGGCTAGTGGCTGAGTCCTGGAAAGAGCCGCCTGCGACGGTCTCCGGCTCGGTACCGGCCACTCTCGAAACGCTTCTGAATGGGCACAGAAAGATCTCTGCGGCTGGGATGCTGCAGCTGCCTAAGGTTCGCTCGCTGAGCCGAGTGGGTCAGGGCTTCTGCCGAATTCTCTTCCCCACGATCAACAAAAAGTCTTGTTGTAGCACCTTAAAGACTAACCAGTTTATTTCAGCATAAGTTTTTGAGGACAGCAGTCCGTTTCATCAGTGCGTTATGCGCTCAGTTTACAGAGTTGGAACAGGGCGAAATGTTCGCTCCATTCAAAATCAGTCATACTTTTTCAAGTGTTGCCTGTTCACGAGCTTTTATTGAGAAGTAAATTCCATCGAAATGCTTCCCCATAAACGGGATTAGGGTGGGTGGGAGTACCAAAAATAGAATAAAAGACGAAGCAAAACAAACTGATATCCGGTCAGGGCTGAAAAGATCCACCTATCACAATGCGATTGCCGCGCTGGGGGCGACATTCTGCTGCTATCAATATCTTTATTTAGCACTGAGGTGCTTAGAGCTGAGGATAAGGGTGCAATCCATAGTTAAGTGCAATCGACGGCAATGGTTCCGCTGATTTGGGTAGATTAGAATTACACTTATATATCCCACCCTAATTATGTTTCCTAGGAGGTAAATACTATTAATTTCAAGACTACTTCCTTTGAAGACATTACCCGTTTAGTTCGAAATGCAATTTCCCTCCCCATTCGGAACCCCACCGCTTTGAAATCAGGGCAGTTTCATTTTCCGAGTAAAAACGGGAAGACGTTGGGTTGGGTGTATAAACTTTCTGGACAGAGAGAGGCATGTTCTGTGCAGCGCCTAGCACCCTAACTAACCTTTTAGCAGGGGCTTTAATAAACACTACTGATCAGCTCTGTCTCAACTCTGAAATCTGGATATGCGTAAGCCTTGCAACTCCGAGGCCTGGATATCCACGTCTTGCAACCCTTTTCTGAAAATAGGGCCAAAAACGTTCCTCAGGGAGGGTGATTCGACAGCGAAGGTGAACCGCACCAGCATGGCCTTTAGAGTAATCGGAGAGCAGTACTGACAGGTGCCAGAGCGAAAGGGGACTGTGACCGACAATGCTCGGAGTGGGATCCTGTGTGAAAAGCCCGTCGCAGAACTGTTGCAAACACTGAAACCTCTCATTAACGCGTGGAGGCGCTTCTCACTCCGCGTATTGCTAAAACAAATGGAGTGCATGCGTGGGAGCGTGTGTGTGCGCGCGCTGGGGGCAGTTGAAGAACTAAAGCCCAACCTTCATGCACTTTTCAAAAACACAACCACATAACTATCACTCTTTGATTGATGTTTAAAGTTTAAAACTTCTATGCAAAATGAAAGGGACTCCAGTCAAGAGATACGGTGCCGTTTTACTGCTGTACTCGGCTTAGGCTCAGATATACACGTTATAAATGATGGCGTTTGACTGCCTTTTTAGTGCCAACAATACAAAATGATAAAAATAGAAAAAAGAGAAACTAGTTTAACTATCTGACGATAGCAAATATTAAAAGGACCCCGAGATGTCGAAGAAAATCGTGTGAACAGCTTTCTCACCCTTTTACGGAGTGTATTCCTAAATCTACGGTAGTTGTTTCCTGAAAACCCGCTCCAGCAGTCCTCCTGTGTGTTGTTTTCGTGGTTGTCTTCTACATGAACTGCAGACTGACAGACTGCATTGTGAATTCCCCCTGCTGTTTAAGCTCAGAAGATACTGCCTAGAATAGAAAGCGCTCACAACACTGCATACTCTACAAGTTGGAAGCATATTTTCTGGAAAGCATTTACAGAATAATTATGCCCTCCAAGAGGTGGCGACAGAAGCAGAGGGCAACCGATCATTGGAAATATCTGCCAGAGTTGGGGCAGGGTACACTTGTGACTTGACTCTCCCTACAGTTGGTGCTTGCTGTCGAAGACGACCGTGCTGTCGGGAAGGCGCCAGGGGCTGGGACTGGAGTGAGCCGGGAGTTTCGTGGGTCATTTCCCCCTCCCGTAGACTTCCCACCCACCCCATAGGATACAGGCTGCCCTGCTGAGTGTGGGGTGGCGGCTGGATGATCTCCTCGACGAGGTCCCCGCCGCCGCACCCTTGAGACTGTGTCTGCCTGACCTGCTGCTGGAAATCTATGAGGCAATTACTCGAAAGCAAAACATCTCCTGCTAATCGCATTGGCATCAGTCAGAGCCCGTTTCAGATTTCAGAGGCGGGGGGCGGGAGGCTGTACAAATTACACGTTATCCAAATATTGGCTGCTGCCGAGGGGGGCTGGCAGCCAGGCTGTGCCCCTGGGCTCTTGCAATTAGCGCTGCTGCCCCCTCCCTCCTCACCTTCGCGGAGGCGACGACATATATCTTTACAGCCTCCCCTTTGCCAAAAAGAAATCACTCTCAAGTTTGATTGCCCCCCTGGGAGCCCGTCGTCCCCCCCCCCTCGCCCTGGACGGGGAGTCTGGCAGCTCCTGCGCGATGCCTGGCTGGCTGGCTGGCGGGGGCTTTGCCAAAGGAAAGGGCTACCCCGGTTCCCTGGGCGCTCCGCCGCAGATTGCATGGCAGGCACCAGCTTTCGCGTGGTGCCGGCCTGGCTGCTCCCGATCCCGAGCCGGCTGCCTCGCCTGCAGCAGCAGCAAGCAAGCAAGCCCAGCGCTCAGGCGCTCCCCCCTGGCACGCTTGCTGCTGCTGCTGCTGCTGCTGCTGCTGCTTCGGGAAAGGGTTCGCAGCCAGCCCGCGACGAGGGAGCCGGAGCAGCAGCAGCAGGCGGGCGGCCAGGCCGGGGAGAGCAGAGCCGACAAAGTCAGGGGCGAGCGAGCGAGCGAGCGAGCGAGAGAAGGGGCGCGCTGCCTTCCTCCCCCCTGGCCGCGGCCGGGGAACTTGTCTCGGTGCCCAGCGGAATGGCGCACGAACAGAATTGGTCTTCTTTGCAACTGACACTGGTTTGTCTCCGCCTAGGGAAACCTGGGCACGGCAGGCTGCACTGCAGGTTCACACACCAGATCGTGGTGGTGCCAGAAATCGGAGGATGACCCTACAGCCTCGCTCGGAGAGACTTTCTTTGGACGTCTCTCTTCGTTTCTCTTCCGGGCTCAAGTGAGCCCGTGAGGAATACCTGCGCTGGGGCAACAACCCCTGACAACACACACGCCTGTCTACGTGAATTGTGTTCTGAAAGGGTCTCAGGCTGCAATCCTATCACGCTTCCCTGGGAGTAAGCTGTGAGTCTCATTGAACGCAATGTTCGGCCCGATCCTCTCGGCTCTTCCTA